>JAKZAP010000017.1:18872158-20277235 GCA_023053575.1 Branchinecta lynchi | reverse complement strand
ATTGCAATTAGTTTTACACAAAACTTCGCCTGCGGCGCATTTTGTAGTATACTATATCTGTAGCATATAGTTTTAGTAGTGTTGTAGTATACTCTGTAGTAACGGTGTTTCATTTAGTTGGCGTTTTAGAATTGATATTCTTGGTTTGAAACACGTTCAAAGCTAGAACTTGTATGGTAGGTATAGAAAGAAAAAAATCGGAAAAAAGGCAGGTTTGAAAATCCAAATATGTGAAATTTAATATACGAAATTACAGAAAAGGAATAATCTTAATTGATGTATTACAGTTAGTTTTACACCGGTTCTGTTCTATGATGGTGGGTTATGTACACCGTTGCAGCGAAGTGACAACGGCGCAGTTTGTCGGCACATTTTTTAGTCCGTCGGCAAAAACCGGTAAAAGGTTAGTGACGCCCGTGGGTATATATGGAGTATTAACTGCCAGCAACTAACTGCGGAAACGTGTGTCACCTATAGGGCGTGTTCCACCCTAATAACAAAAGTAACTATTAATTACTGTTTTGTTCCAACCTCCTAAAAAGTTACTACACTGACCGTTCCAACCTTCTCGAAATGGTATCTAATAGTAACTATTTGCTTAGCATGCTTGGGAGTGTAGTAAGCGTGGTAACTACTTATCTCTGTAACGTGATTGGTCGGATTTGCCCGTGCATGATATTCTGCTGGAAAGCTGAAAAGTCGTTCCAGCCTTGACGGCAAAAAGCCAGAATTCGTAACGTCATGCGTAGTAACTACGGTAAGTAGGGTGGAACACGCTCCCTAGTTAGTTGGCTACTGTGCTGGACAGTCCAGTAGACGTTGTTCCTATGTGACATGATCCCTCCTTTTACGTGAACAATAAAAAGTGCATCACGGACGCAGACCCACTTTACCATCAGGACCTATCCTTAAACGCAGTCACTGGAGTAAATGAATTCCAAAGAGGAGGAACCAATCCAATTCCACAACCAGTACGCACTGATTGGCAAAGGGCGTTGGCTGGGGTCGACCTCTACTCTCTCCTTCAGCCAATTAGAAGGACCATGTCCCTGCCCTTTACTTCAGTAACCACCGCACACAAGACGGTGTTGGCAATTCTGAAAGAGGGAAAAGAACTGTTAGAATTCCCGCCTTAAGCCCTACACACTCGACAAGATTTTTAAACTCCTTCGTGCCATACTACGTGAAGCACTACAAGGACAATATCCTCAAACCGAAGAGATGCTCATCATGTGTTTTCCCATTTTGTGTCTTTTTGTGTTTTTCTCTTCTTCTTCTTTGACAATACCCATGTTATTGCATTCTGGTAAAGGGAAAGAATGAAGATTATCGTTATTATTATAAGGTTAGTCTCTGGGGATTCTCATCAATGCTATTAGTGACCAGGGGTAGAGGGTAGTCGAAGAATTTAGGACATCGGGGCCTTTTGGGCTTCAAGACAACTAAAGTATACTGTAGCCTACTCCGTCACTGCTCTCGTGAGTTCCATTGTGGTTTCTTGGCAATGATGTCAGCAAAGTCATTAGAGTGCATGGACTGGTAAAAAGAGCCGGTGATTGATGAGATGTTGGCAAATGTTCAAGAAATTTGCACACGTGCCACAGAGTGACAAAGCTGAATTGGGTATTTATTGCGTATTAAGTCCAGCAACTGTGGAAACGTGTGTCATCTAGTTACTTAGTTACTGTGCAGGGTAATCCAGGATTTTTTTTCGAATGTGACGCGGCGTCCCTACTTTTCCGGGAATAACACAAAGTACGTCATGATTCAAAGTTTGGTCCTTGAAAATACTCGGCAACAAACATACGATTTCCTTTTTCAGACAATGGTCTTCATGTCTACATACTCAAGCGGAAGAGATCATCGTTTCTTCCAAGATCCTCTTCGATTCTGGCCAGAGAGATGGAGCCGCAACGGTGTTCGTAAGCAGACTGGCGTATGTCACCCCCTTGCATCGATGCCATTTGGGCACAGTACACGAAAACTGCGTCGGTAAGCACCTTGCGCTCACTCAGATGTACCTCCTCCTATCCAAGGTAAGTCCTTGTCGCTCTTCTATATCAATGTCGTTTTAAACCGTCTGAATTTCCTAGACTTTATGGGGTAAAAGTTATTCAGAAATTAAATAAGGCGTAATCTCGCCGTTCCCCAGAGGACTCCTCGGGGAATCAAAGGGAACGGCGAGAATAGAGGGAGTCACTCCACGCGGACAGAAACTGCTAGAACACAGGGGGGAATGCTTCCAACATGGATTTTGTTCGAAAAATAAATATGCAGTTGACGAAATTAGTCTGGAGCCAATTTATATTTGGTTTTGTTTATTCTGATTATTTTTAATTAATTTACGTTGCAACCAACACCAGCAAAAATTGATTCCCCTCCGAATCTGAAAGGGAGTCCTTTTTGATGATGGTGATGATAATCGGAGCATTCCCCGTTCGTGGGGACTCGCGAGAATACGGGGAGTGAGTCCCTGGGACAAACAAAAACACGGGGACTCCTCAAGTGGAGTCCGCGGGGAACGGCGAGAGTACGCCTATAGTCTCTGAGCGTGTTCCACCCTTCTAACAATAGTAACTAGTAGTTGGTATTTCCGTTAAAACCTCACGAAAAGCTACTACGCTGACCGTTTCAACCTTCTCAATATATTAACTATTTGCTTACCATGCTCGGGAGCGTAGTAAGGTGATAACTAGGCATCTCTGTAACGTGATTGGTCGGATTCGTCCGTAGCATGATATTCTGCTGGAAAATAGAAAAATCGTTGCAACCCTTGACGGCAAAAAGCCAGAATTCGTGACGTCATGCGTAGTAACTACGGTAAGTAGGGTGGAACACGCTCTTAACGTCAGTTCAGATTGATAAAAAAAGGAGGATCAGCATGAGAAGGTTACAAGCCAAGTTTAGGAACCAGTTCAAACAACAAGAGACGAATACAAACGTTTAATTTAAAAAATGTTTAAAAAATAAAACTTTTATTTTTTGATCTCGTGCATTTACTACATTATTGAAAGCTCAGTGTATTTTTTCCTTTAATTTTTGTATACTGCACTATTTCCTCTTCTTAAGTGCGTTAATAAAATCATCATCATCATCATCACACACAGGTTTTAAAACCAGCCAGCGGCTCCCTGCTCCTGTCCAATGCGTCAACTTATTCAGCATATTAGTGATGTTCTTGTGTATTTTTGCATGTTTATTGTCTCTTTCTTTGTATGACGTGCTGTTATTATATCTACCCGATGAAAGTTGGTCGCCTGCGTTGTTTTATGATAGTTGTACGAAAAAGTTGCCTGTATTGATATGTAATAGTAAAGAATACTATCATTTAATGTGCCTCAGACTCTTGCTATAGTAGCATCCAGTCTTGCTAATGGTAGAATGCAGTAACAAGGTAGCCTTGACATAGAAGCATGTAGTAGCATCATTTCGTACTGCATGCTACTTTTCGTACAACTTCATACTACTATGTTGAGATAAATTTGTGTACGGTGGTTTTCAGGAGTTGCTAAGTTTAACTCAACGTGTATCGTTCGTTACGGTTAATTTTTCTCTAGGTGATGTCCTCATTTCACGTTAAATGTGATAATCAAGACCAAATAAAGTACAACATGAGGCTTTTGGCGACAACCAGCGAGCCCGTCCGTCTCTCACTGACCAGGAGGACCGAATTGTAATCGCTCAAGGTAAATTTCGCAATATTTTTGGTTTTAGCATATTGAAGATATTGCAGGATTCGCAGGACTGCTTGATAAGCAAATGGAAAGTCTAATCTGTGTCATCACAGATCTGGAGGAGTCTATATGGCACTTGCAGCTTCGCTCAAGTGCCATATACCGATCACTTTTTGGTTGGGTCGGTCGGTTCACTGTTCTCGAGTTAGGGCAGTTCCAGAAGCGCTAGGACCATGAAACTTGGCAGATATATCAAGGACCCGACCAAACTAATTTGTAAATAGTCATTTGCCCGATCCGACGATCATGGGGGGGGAGGGGGAGACGCCGAAATCCGGAAGTTAGGGGCATGCATAACTTTCGAACAGGGTGATCGGATCTTAATGAAACTTGATACCTGGAAAGATATCATGTCTCAGATGTCCCATTTCATGTCCGGCCCGAATCCGATGAATGGGGGGAGGGGGGAGCCGCAAATCTTGTGTCACGCTTAGAGTGGAGCGATCGGGATGGAACTTCATGGGAAGAAGAAGAACAAGCCCTAGGTACATCATTGACAGAACTGGACTGCATTCGTGGACTGTGGGGGGAGCTGGAGGGGTGTTCTGGAATTTCGGTGATCCGGAGTTAAGTTACTTCCAGGTAGGCTAGGACAATAAAACTTGGCAGGCAAAGCAGGGATCCGACCCGATTAACCTATAAATAGTTAACTTCCCGATTTGACCATCGTGGGGGGAGTGGAGAAGGGGGAATCCGGAATCTTGAGGTATGTGTAACTTCCGGACGGGTGATCGGATCATAATGAAACTTGATATTTAGAAAGACCACATGTGTCGGATGTCCCGTTTCAAGTACGGACAGGATCCGGTAAATGTGGCGAGGGGGGGGGTCGGAGGTGGGAACCGGAAACCTTGTGACACGTTTGGAGTGAAGCGACTGGAATGAAACTTGATGAGAAGAACAAGCACAGGTCCTATGTACATCAGTGACAGAGCCGGACCGGATTCGGGCACTGTGGGGGAGTTAGAGGGGGGGGGGCCGGAATTACGGTGATCACGGATTAAGTTACTTCCAGACGTGCTAGGACGATGAAACTTGGCTGGAACATTAGAGACTTGAGATGATTGGTTTAGGAATAGTCAGTTCCCTGGTCGGACCATCGTGGTGGGGGGTTCGAGGGAGGGGGAATCCTGAATCTTGACGTGTGTACAATATTCGAACGCGTGATCGGACCTTAATAAAATATTTGGAAAGACCTCGTGCCTCAAATGTCCTACTTAAAGTCCGGATGTAATCCTATGAATGTTGCCCCCCAACATTGGGGTGGAGGGGAGAACCGGAAATCTTGTGACACGTTTAGAGTGGAGCGATTGGGATAAAACTTGGTTGGAAGTTCAAGTACAAGCCATAGATACATCAGTGACAGAACCGGACCGAGCTCGGGCACTGTGGGGGGGAGTTGGAGGGGCCTACCTCCAGATGCGCTAGGACGATGAAACTTGGCTTGAAAATTAGACACTTGCAAGATTGACTTCGAAATTGTCAGTTCCCAGATCCGACCATCCCTTAAAGTACTAATTATAACCGCAAAGTACAAAAAATCCTTTTAAGCAAAATATACATCTTCGTGATCTCTATGAGCCCATGCTCATTTTTGCCTCAAAGGTTTTGCGTACAACTGAATTCCTTAAAGTACAAACAATACTTTTGAGCAAAGTATACATTTTCGTGCTCCCGATGAGCTCGTGATCATTTTTGCTTTAAGAGTTTTGATTGCTGATGAATTTCTGGTGCCCTTAAAGTGCGAATCATCACGTAAATCTCGTAAATCTAGTGACGGAATTGCAAAACGTCTGAGAACGGCGAACGGCTTGAGGAGAGGTACTGCTTTTCGAGTAATATACTGTACGTGAGAACTCCACTTAAGGTCATCGTCAATTAACAAACCGAGGAGTTTAACTCTTATTTTGGACTCTAGGCCTGTATCCTCGATATCAGGAAGGGTCCCATTTTAAAAAAATCTGCCAGATGCATTACCAAACCATACATTCTCCGGATTTCCAAGGATCCGACCAGTCTACCACAAATCCCTGATTTTTGGATACCCTATGCCATAACGCTGGGTATATCTAGCGTTTGGCATACCCTATGCCTAACGCTGGATACACTATGCAAAATGCTGGATACTCTAGTCCAATAAAATATTGTTGTTTTGACTGAAGCTCAGAAATCAACCAATCAGAATTCATCTGTAGTTAGATAGGTCAGGGTTAGATTGACAACAGGTATCCAGGCGTTTGGCATAGGGTAACAAGCTTTAGGCATAGGAGATGCCAAACGTTAGGTATATCCAGCGTTTGGCATAGGTTATCCAAAAATCAGGGGTTTGTGGTTGACTGGATCCGACCCATGATCATTCTTATCCCAAGGGTTTCGCTTACAAATTAGTCACAACAAACCATACGAATTCACGAATTCCTACTTTCATCCTCTGAACCAGACTTGCAAGTGCCTTATGAGCTTCCAGCTCTTGTTTTTGTTTTACTATTGGCATGGCTCGCGGGTCCGGGCTACTTTAATTTATACTAAATTTACTAAATTTATAGCCTGCGTAGTAGTATGGTAGTAGTACGAAAACGTTGAATGTAATACTATGTAATAGCAAAGAATACTATCATTTATTGTGCCTCGGACTGGTCCAATCTTATGTAGTAGTATCCAGTAGCATCCTGTCTTGCCATAGTAGCATCCAGTCTTGATAATAGTAGCATCTAGTAGTTTGCAGTAACACGGTAGCCTTGGAGTAGAAGCATGTAGTAGCATCGTTAGTACTGCATGCAACTTTTTCGTACTACTTCATAGTACTATTTTGAGATAAATTTTTCATCGGGGTATGAGCTTCCAGCTCTTGTTTTTGTTTTGTTATTGGCATGGCCCGCGGGTCCGGGCTACTTAGCAATAAATTTATTCATCTGTGCAATCTGTGTGCAGGAGTATCTTGTATAAGTAGCCTACTGCAGAAGTTTGAGAATAAAAGTAAGTAAGTAAGTAAAGTAATTTATTTATGACCCGCCATTTTGAAAAATCAGAATAAATGAAGAAAATAAACAAAACACTTAAACACACAGAAAAAGACACTTAATTTTCAGTCTTCGGTCAGGAAGCAGTGGATGACGTCGTGCGCTGGTTGGGCCCTGTTGTCCATGATTTCTGAAGCGATGAGGAAAATATCCAAAAGAGTAACACTTGCATCTTTAATTTTGAACTTCTCTGTCAATGTATGGTTACGGCATAGTTTTGACAAGTGGAGCAGGTGTTTTGCATATTTAAAATAACATGATCTCTTCTTTTTAATCTCCTTCTTTCGCAAAACATGAGTGACGCCAGAACGAAATGGTATAGAAGGAGCGCAGAATATGCTGTACAGATTTCCCAAAGCTTTTCTATTATAGCGCCCTCGGTTGGGGGCGATGTGCCCATAGGCGCTATGGATTGATTTATAACTTCTTGAACAATCGAAGAGCAAAATTTTGACAACGAAGATTTGAATGTTATGCCGAGCCACCGTAGAGAGTGTGTTGATTTAACGATGAACGATCCAAAAGAGAGAGAAGCTTTGGATGCATTCGTACCATTTGACGAAGGGTTGAAATGCAGGTACTCAATTTGACACATAAAGTCCCCCAGCAGAGAGACTGGCTCGAAAGCTGGGTAACAAACGAGATAAACAAACAAACCCAGAAGAAACAGATGCGATCAGTGCCATGACACTTCTCACTCTATCTCACACCAAAAATGTATACAAAAATTTTTTATTTTTATAATGTTGTTATTACTTAACCGATAGCTAAACGGCCGGGAACTACTCACAAACTAATATTCATTAATAAGTACAGCTTTAATTTTAGTTTTTAAGGTTATGAGCGACAGACTCTGATTAAAACAAGATTCATTTTTGTTCCAAGTTAGCTGTTCGATCTAAGAGCAAGTGGTCCGCGTAGGCTATGTAGCTGTAGGCATGGTCCTTATAAAAGTAACAGGATGCAAAGAATCGAAGTTCTCGAAATCAGTATCTCTTTTTGCTGTAGACTTCATTTTATCAACTATAGTAAAATATAGTCTCCATAGCATTACAATACACTAATATCATCATTTGGCTTGCCAAATATTATTATATAATGAAGCGCCTCTTTTACGAAAATATTGTAAAACTTTGCTAAAAAAAAATCATTTTCTTTCAGGACTGACAATCCCGATTGACGTCGATTTCCAGTTCAATGACGTTTGACGTCACTGCGCCTCCCAGCCCTTTCCAGAGATGGTTGCGTCACCCGTACCTTGACCCACGGAAATAGTATACGAATGGAAGCTTTGGGATCTGACGTCAGCTCACAAGAACAGGTGCAGATCTAAGTGATTGTGAAGACGCTTGATATTTTCCACTAGCTGAAGTGCCATATAATTCTAGTCCCTGTTGTGGCTATTAATCCACGCCGCCATTAATCTGACTGGTATGGAAAGTCCGTCAGTTGTTGGTATTATAATGACATATGTCTGTACTTTACAGATGAATCCTCATTTTAATTTGAGAGCTTTTGCAAACTGAGAATGTTACTTTCCGCGTATAAACTCCTTTATAACAGTATTTTGTATTTCTTGGGGTGTTGGGTATGATTTTGCGTATTTACAGTTGTTTGTTGACATGATACATGTGAACTGAGCTTCACTGGTCATTAACTGCTTATTTATGTAATAGCCAATTTAATTTCCCTCGCATGAAGTTCGAGGAAGATCATTCCTAATTAGTTTTTCTTTATAATAGTTGTCTACTTGATACGAATTATTTGTCTGTTCTACGTGTGAGTCTACATCGAGGCTGTATTGATATGCCAAAGTTTTGCCACTTAATTCCATCGAGCTTGACCTGCAATTCGCCATATTCCAGTTCAGCGAGCCAAGCTGACTAGTTTGTCAAATTCCTCCGTTGTCTCATTGTCAGGACTTGTGACAGAGAAATAGTAAAATAGGAATCCACAAGGGGAAATAATAGCTTTCACTTTCTGCTCTAAAAAACAGTGCAGGATTCCATTGCTTGGGGAGCAGATTTTCTGTACATCAACTTTTGTATATGCTGTACTCTATTTGTTGGCAAGTCCTGATAGTCAGACATGGGGGACTTGAGAGAAACTATTCCGTTTGAAAGCGCTAGTGAGTTTAATCGTTCGTTTGAGTAATAAACGTTGATTTTTACAAAGGATGTATCAGATGGCCTAAATTGTCAGAGCGACAAAGTACTCTAGACGTATGCTTATTTGAACAGTAACTTGAATTTGAACAGTACAGTTTTGGGCTAAATGGTAGAATGTAGATCCGAAATACATAAGTTGCGTTTTTGATCAAAATTACCTTCAAACTCAAAGGTCTCTGTTTAAATACCGTTTGCCGGTTACAGTTTCTTTGTCCTTCAAACTCTTACCGTCGACATCAGGTAGCAAGTTTGAAGTTTGATTGAAACGTTGAAGAAACGGCGACACGGGCAAGGATCGCCGGAGTCGTAAAAATACTAATTAGGCAAACGGTGAACCTCGACGGCGTTTGAAAACGGAAATTAAGCAACCGGCTAAGCCAGCGGCGAACAAAACTTCGATCAAAAACGCAACTTTTTTGCAACAATTTGGCCTTTGGACAATTTTTTAATTGACTTTTGTCACAGCAAGTGCATGAAATTGGCGCAGTTCGAGCCAACAAACGTACAAAAAAACATACCTCTACTGGGATACAGCTGATACAGCTCCTTTTTTATTATTATTATTATTTATTTGAATCCGTCAAAACTGAAGAGTAATGCGTATACAAATTTAAACAACAGGATATCCGTAAATATTCACATATACTTACATACAAAATAAAAAAGTTGACCCTTAGAAACAAATTAGCCTACTAAATGTACAATGAAATGTAAAGGAAAAAAACAAAGATCAAAATAAACAAACTCATCAGGGTACTTTTTGTGTGAAAAAGGAAAAATTATGTGATGAAAAAGAATGTTGTCAGCCTCTTTATGAAAGTTCTGAATTTTACTGTTCACAGTCTCGAAAGAATTCTTCACTTTAAAATTAGAAGTTAGGAAACAAGTACTCGCAGAAATAGGGAAACCAAGAAGGAATTTGGAGAAATTATAATAAAGGCGAGACAGCCGTTTTCGTCGAGACGGATCTGGAAGGTGAAGCCAGGCCAAAAACATCAGGAAGTCCGGGGTGTTTGACACCCAGATTCCGGACGTCTGGAAAGTGCCATAGAGGCAACCCGTTCGAGAGACACTACAAATATGCAAATGGGGAAAGAAAAAGGAAAGTGATTGACAGTTGTGACTGGGATGCAAGAGATATTTGAAATGCGAAGGGACATCTAGGAAATGTTGAAGAATAACAAATTTGCTGTCATCATTATCATGAAATCTGGAGAGGTTGGCTTGACTATGCGGAAGCCCCGGACGTCTGATAATCTGGAAGGTGAAGCCTGGCTCTAAGTAACTTTTAACGCAGAAAGTTCGGAAGGCCGAAAAGAAGAAAAGAAAACAGAGGGAAAAAGAACGTGAGGAAGTGCAATAGCCGCATAGATTGAACCAAGAACAGCACCCGAAAGCTCTTCTTATTTTGTCTTGCACATGTTGAATAAGGATAAGTTTTCATCCGTTGGTATTAGAACAGTAAGGGATTCCAAGATTGGCTACTTAACATTTTCAACATGGATGAAAACAATCCCCCCACAAAATCCAAATGGGACTTAGTCGGCAAACTATTGATGACTAAATAACTACACTTTTCAGAACTAATTATTAGACCCATCTCCCCAGTTTAGACACTAAAATGTTAAAATCGATTAATTTTTCCTCTGACCTACTTAAAATAATAATATCATCATCATATGCTAAAAAAGTTACGTTTCGGGCAAAATGTATTAAAGAAGTCAAAGTGACCGAAGACAATCTGCCAAACTTGTATTAAAAATGTATGGTGATAAAATACCAAGATTTCGAAACAGATAAAGGCCGATGGCTGGTCTTCTGAGAAGTTCAGATATTGATACAGCATGCGTGTTTACCCTTACACGTCATATCTGTATACTTGACGACATTGATCAAAACATCCTGCCTTACTTCTACCGAATTTCCGGTTTCGGCCGGATTACGGGCAAACTATTAAGCTCAAAAGGGATTCACCATGTTCTTTACCCCTACATCCAACCTCTAATCAACTTCAGATAAAACTTTGCTTTTAACAAATTTACTGGTTTTGGTCGGAATCCGGGCGAACCATTTTTCCGACGAGAAGATTATTTTCGATATAGGGATTGAGCATACCTCCTTACCAGTACTTCGAACCTCTAGTAAAACTTTTACATATGGCAAATTTTCCGGTTCGGCCGGATTCCGGGCGAACCGTAGGTCCGGTTAGAAACGGATTCTATATACGAATTCGACATGTCTTCTTGTCTCTAAATCGAACATCTAATCAACTTCAGATAAAATTTAACTTATAACAAATTTTTTCCGGTTCTGGCCGGATTCCGGGTGAACTATTTGTCCGGTGAGAACATTAAGTCAGTTCTGGTTTCAGCATGTCTCCTTACACGTAAATCGACTCTTGCATCATCCTGAAAAAATATTTTCTTCGTCCCTTAATTTAAAACGCCCTCCACCGCCCCTAAACATCAGGCTACAGGGTCCATCTCGAACTTGACATGTACTTCGACCCAATGGACCCTCACACCGAGTTTGAACAAAATATCTCTACCCCTTCGAGAGTTATGATGATCATGAAATTTTATTTACGCACTTAAGAAGAGGAAATAGTGCAGTGTAGACAAATAAAAGAAAAACTATATAATAATAACAACGTTTATTTCCTGAATAGCTCATATAATTACTCGCTAGCGTCGGATCGTCGCACAATTATTAACACGGCTAAAACTTAATAATCACTTCTCAGTAATTACCTAAAAATATTCATACGTATATACAGTTAATAACGGATATATCACAGTTCAGAATTAAAATAGTTTACGAAATATGTACAAATGACGAAAGATACCGGTCAGTAACTAGTACATCAGTACATAACTCGGGGCGAACAAGTCTGGTAAAATTACGGGTTGCAGCGCGAAGCCTTGTTTCAGCTCGAGTCTGGTCTGGGGCTTCGTAATCCTGCAGGAGAGATCTATGAAGATCAGAGGACAAGCATTTACGTCCAAAATCCATTGTCAACTTGTGTCGTCTTTCAGACAGAGTGGAGAGACCAAGCCTGTCTAGACCCGCTTCATACGAAGTGTAGGTCGGGCCTAGCATGATCTTCATAGCTCTCTTCTGAATCCCTTCAAGTCTGTCCCTCTGACCATCATTAAGGACGGACACGGACGGATGTACGTACAATACAATGACCGCACAACTCTTGGTCGAAGACCAAACCTACGAAGGATAGAATACGACTTAAGGAGCGGAGCTGCTTTCTGGAGAATCATATCAACGTCGAAGTTCCACTTCAAATCATTAACTACAATAACGCCAAGAAGTTTTAAGCTATGTCTACATTCCATACCAATGTTTTCCGTAACTGGAAGATCTCTGATCTCTCTTAAGGAAAGAAACTCTTAATACAAAACTGCCTGTCTCCCAATCAGCAACAGACGGAAAAGAATCAGCTGAAGGTTCACTTAGATGCTTAGACCTACGTAGCGATTTCCAAATTTTAAGCTTATCACTATCAGCATCACGAGAAGCCTCCTCCGTAATTGTTGTGTCGGCCAAGTTCTGCCTGGAAAATAGTCTTTTTCTCTTTCATCCACCGGAAGGGAAGTTCATCACGGGGTTTACCGAGTGCCTTCCACCTGACGTAAGCTAACTAAGCCTCATTGATCCAGTTGCAAGCGAACTGTCTGCCAGTACACGGGGAAAGCAAGTTTGATAAGAAAACAGTATGAACAACCCCTGTTTTGCGGTGAGGGAGACAATGACCTAGCCCACTTGGTTGCACGGTGTCGCGAGCTCTCGATTTTAAGGGAATTTTTCTGGGGGGATGGGGAGATACTGTTTCCTGATATCATGAAGAGCACATCTCCAGGCGCAATTAGTGCAGTATGTAGATTCGTGTCGAATAGTATTAAAAATAAAAGTTGATCGGGCGAGTGAAGTTTAGTTTATGTAGTGTGATAACAGTAATTATTATGAAGTTTTATATTTAGTTGTTTGTATATGGCCCTCAGGCTTTAAATACATTATTGAACGGACAGGACTATCGGCTAGAAAACCCTCACATTTGACAAAATCCAGGCGTCTGATTTTTAGTTATAGTCACAGCAGAAAGAACAAAGGGCCTGTTTAGTACTTACAATTCTGATTTTTCTGGTCCCTAAAAACTTACTTAGCCCGCCTCAGCACTTGTAATCTGGTCCTACATATGAATCATGTGCATGTGAATCGTGACGTCTACACTGTAAAAAGTTTCTCCGCATAAAGATTAAAGCTAACTGCAGTATTCGCTACTCGGATTCATCTTATCTCTATTTGGTATCAATCTTATCTGCATAGAGATAAGAATAATCCGAGTAGCAAATACTGCAGTTAACTTTAATCTTTATATGGAAAAACTTTTTACAGTGTAGTCTTCGAAGCCCACATAATGGGCATGCGCCGGCTGGCTGGCACAAAATTGAATGCCAAGATGCTGCGCTAGCCCTCGTACCGAATGAATAGCGGCGTTCGTTGCACTCCAGTCTGTCTCTGGTGTTTTGTCACCAGTGTCCGGTTTTTGGGATCCCAAAACGTAAGTGGAGGGATACCTATGACATCGCAAAAGTTGTCCGTCCGTCCGTCTGTAAGCACGATAACTCTCGAAGGGAATGAGATATTTTGATGAAACTTGGTATGAGGATTGTTTGGGTCAAGGGTAAGGTCGAGTTCGTAGATGGGCTCTGTAGCCCTATATTTGGGGGTGGGGGAGGGGATTCAGTTTAAAGGACAAACAAAATATTTTTAAACAGCTAATGTGATAGTCGGTTATGGGGTACGAAGAAATGCTGAGCACGATGGTGACAATCATTTTCTCGTCGGACAAGTAGTTCGTCCGGAATCCGGCAAAAACCGGAAAGTTTGTTAAAAGTAAAAGTTTCATCTGAAGTTGATTAAATGTTTGATTTAGGGGTAAGAAGACATGCTGAGCACGATGGTGAAAACCATTTTCTCGCTGAACGAGTAGTTCGTCCGGAATCCGGCAAAAACCGGAAAGTTGGTTAAAAGTAAAAGTTTCATTTGAAGTTAGTGAAATGTTTGATTTAGGGGTAAGAAGACCTGCTGAGCATGATGGTGAAAATCATTTTGTCACCAGACAAGCAGTTCGTCCGGAATCCGACAAAAACCGGAAAGTTGGTTAAAATTAACAGTTTCATTTGAAGTTGATTAAATGTTTGATTGATGGGTAAGAAGACATGCTGAACCCAATGATGAAAACCATTTTCTCGCCGGACAACTAGTTCGCCTGTAATCCGGCCAAAACCGGAAAATAGGTTAAAAGCAAAAGCTTTATCTGAAGTTGATTGGACGATGTATTTAGGGGTAAGAAGAGACGCTGAGTCTGTATTTAATGATCAATTTTTACCCGGACATATAATTAGTCCGGAATCCGGTTGTACCCGCGATTTTTTTCAAGTCAAAATTTTATTTAAAGTTGATTAGATTTCTTTATAGGGATAAGGAGATACGCCGGCTTCGTTTCTGAATTTTTCTTTTCTTGCTGGACTAGTAGTTTGCTCGGAATTCGGGCGAAACCGCAAATTTGGCAGTAGTAAAGCAGGAAGTTTCGGTCAATATCGTCAAAATAGGTATGGCTTATAGAGGTATAGATAGGTAGATAGAATATCTGAACTCGGTTTTCTCTGATGATAAGCCTAGCGGACAAGACCGAATTGTCTGGATCAAATCTTAGATTTTTGGGATCCCATCGACACCTTTGGTCTTGTTAGCTTATAACGCGTATTTTGGTTCAACGGTGAGTTGGCGGAAACTTGCTAGCTCCTCGGTGAAGCCAGGCTCCCGAGCAGGTTCTGTTCACAAGTTTCATAACAGATGTTTACACTATTTCGTGCCTAGATCTCCAACAACACTTTCAATTGGTGAAAATACTAACGGGAGCGAAAGAAACATAACAGATAACATCACAAAGTGTTATCTGTTGAAGCCGCGGATCCTTCTGTTGTCGTTATGTAACTTCTGACAGTGTAGTATTTTTACCTATTGAAGGTGATGTTGGAGATCTAGGCACGAAATAGTATAAAGTTAATTGGTCATAACACTTTATTTCTAAGTGAAAAGGTGCTATTCTTGAAAGTATTATGCACAATCTGTTATGAATGAATATGTAAGTAGTCCGCATCGGTGCGGTAAAAACCGGACACCGGTTAGTTAAAAAACGGAATATAAGACTGGTGAGTAGTCACCGTGGGATACAAAAACGGAGACTACCGGCGAGAACTCCCGTGACAAAGAACGCAGCTAATGAGCGTGTTCCATCCTACTTACCGTAGTTACTACGCATGACGTCACGAATTGTGTCTTTCTTCCGTCAAGGCTGGAACGATTTTCTATTTTCCAGCAGAATATCATGCCACGGGCGAATCCGACCAATCACGTTGCAGAGATGCGTAATCACTAAGCTTACCACGCCCACGAGCATGGTAAGCAAATAGTAACTATTAGTTACTGTTTCGAGAAGGTTGGAACGATCAGCGTAGTAACTTTTCGTGAGGATGGAACGGAAATAGTAACTATTAGTAACTATTGTTAGAAGGGTGGAACACGCTCAATGTGGTCGGTGCGACCAAGTGGGGTTCTGCTGACGGAAGGCATCGTATCCGCCATTGTTGGTCTTTTTCATCCAATTAAAAAGCGGTCTGCGCTGCCTGGATGAGCACCCTTACGATGGTCTTACGGTTGCCAGTTGAGGTGCTGCTTCATTTCTTCAAGCGTAGTCTTATCTGGCGTGACTTCGTCTCTTCAGAAATTCGAGGGTTTCGCTTTTTCGTGGGAATGGTGGGCACCTTCTTGTTCTTCTAGGAAATCGTCCAAGAGCAAGGCAAGTATCCAGGGGGGTTGACCCCCCCCCCCTCAAACATACAAAAATAATGATGTGTATAGGCTTTTCCCTCCGATCTATGTGTTTTTTTAACTTTATTGTCCGACCAGCAAGTAATACCCCCCCCCCCCTCTTAAATAAATTCCTGGATACGAGCCTGTCCAAGAGTGTTCAATTATTATAGACATAGGTTGTTATGTATTTACAAAAAACTTGGCAAAAGGCATTGCCAACTGAGTTTGTTTTTGCAGTTTACTTACAAAATATAGAAATACAAATTAAAACATCACCATGTTTGAAATTATCTAGAGTGGGCGCCCAAAGCGGAGCACATACTTCTCGCCGTTCTTGGGTTTGACGCTTTCAAGCGAACCTAAGGTGTCCTTCTTGTTTCCAGTTTCCTTCACCAACTGCCATACCCAGTTGTTCTTCGGTTCAGGCTCAACAAGGTTGACTGTGTCGATAGCGCCAGACTTGGTAGTGAACCTGAAAGTAGTGATTAAATGTTACTCCGATTTCAGCAACAGTGAAAAAAAGATATATATGAACCAAGTATGTTTCAGACGAATCTGCCCTCGTAACTCTACGAATCCCAACCCTTAAAGTTTAACTGAAAAGCAAACTTATTTTTGTATCATTTGGTTGAATACACTGAGTTATTTAGTTTCTGCTAAGCGATTTTTTTATTTTCCACTATCTGCTCTCGCAGTGAGGTTCAGGATATCCGTGGCTGTCCCCACAGTGCAAATTCTACTATGACGCGGAATTATTTGAATCTAAACACAAACGCGGCTTTTCAGTGGGCCGTGATATGGTTGGTGAACACTGCTTGGTGCCTGAACAAAAAAAAATCATAAATACTTTTCGTCAAGCATGCAAAATAGGTAGTATCACAAATCTGACAGGGAAATTCCACTATTTAAAAATCGATTACTCGTGAACAGCGGAGCAATGAAGTAACGCATTTTCATCGGGTCTTCAAGCCTCTTTAAGTGAATAAGTGAGGAGTAACAAGGCTGTCCCATCTCTGCCCTTTTCAGTTCAACTTTAAAGAACGTAGGTACCAGCTGATGTGCAAATTTGGGCATTCCGTGCTTTTAAGCACCGTTCCCTACAACCCCCGCCGTTGCAGTCAACAGGAACACACGCCACAAGAACAAACTTGAACCAGTGCGATGCAGGACAAATCGTTTCAGCAATTCATTCGTTCCTTTTTTTACTAGTGTGATTAATCATACGTAGTGCTTATTATGCTGTAAACGGTAGCGTAAATTAGTAGCGGCGGTAGCAGGCCCGTGTCCAGGAATTTATTTCGGGGGGGGGGGGGGGGGGGGGGGGGGGGGGGGGGGGGGGGGGGCGGCGGGGGGGGCGAGCCTGCTGGTCGGACAAAAAAGTACAAAAAACACATAGATCAGAGGGAAAAGCCTATAAATCATTTTTTAATATTTCAACCCCTGCCCCCCCCTCCCCTGGATACGGCCTTGGGCGGTAGCCATTACTACGATAGCTATTGTTAAATGAATCTTGAATCTTGATCCGGAGCAACATCTTATTAACACATTACATCTAAAATGGAGGTCTTTTCGCCACGGAAATTGCTGGGGAAAAAAACATGGACCGGTAAAAGCCAGGGTTATAGGGGAAGAAACCTGCTCCTTACAATCACTGTTCGTGTGAACTTGGGTGGGAGAAAAGGGGGGGGGGGCGGGGATGTCCGTAAATCAGAAGGAAGGAAAGGGGAGAACGAGCTTGACACGACGAATACAGCATCTTCGCGGCTAGTATATCAGTCTTAGAATGCAACCCAGTCTGAGGGAAAAGTAGTGAAAAACGCAAATTTACTTACATGAATGACTTGGGATGCTTGGCAGACTCATCAGTCAAGATCTTCTGCATATTCGCTCCGTTGGCAGCCACAATCTTGCTCTCAATCGACCTCTGGGCATAGATAGTATCTTCAATAATCAGGGTAAACCTCATCTTGCCGCTGGGTGCCGCTGCCTCGGCGGGTTTTTCTGGAAATAGAAAAAAAGTGAATAATAATCCCCTGTTCGTCAGTTCGGTGCACCCTGTGAAAAACCGCCGAAGTAAGTAAGTAAGTAACTTATTTCAGACCCGCCAATTCAAAAGCGGAGTATGTAAAACAAAGTAAAAGAATTTAAAACACAACAAATACGATATACAATTTTTCATCCATCGTCCAGAAAAGAATGTACAGTGTCATGTGATGGCTGGGCCCTGTTGTCCATGATTTTTGGAAGAGCCGACGAAATTTCCAAAAGTGTGACGCTTGCATCTTGCAACTTGGAAAAGCTCCGTTAGCGCGTGGCTGTGGTATAACTTTGGCAAATAAAGCAGGCAAACAAAATTTGATGAAAGTGAGATGACTTTCAGATACCACAACCAGTTCCCACGGTCGGACCGTAGTATCTGAATATCTGATGCCATCGATAACTGGCCAGATACCACGATAACTGCAAAAACGCCTTCTGGCCGTGGCATCAGATACCACGATAACTGCAAAAACTATCGTTTCATCATCGCGATGGATGGAAAGAAGATGGCAGAGGAGCGGCACTGGCGGAAGCTCCTTGTGGATTAGGAATACGTCAGCGTGAGACAACAATAAATACTACTTACTCTGGCATTTGACATTCTTGACATCCAGAAGCGACTTGCCAATGAACATAGGGGCGGCAAGGGCGGTGGTCAAGAGGTTTCCAAAGCCGCCTTCTTTGTCCTGATCTTTAATGACATAAGCCAATGCCTTGGAGACATCGATGGGAAGGGTCTGGGTTCCGACGACGTTCGCAGCCTAGAAAAGTAAGGTAAGGTCAACTCCTTTCAACTAAAACCTGCAGGGGGACACCCTAATTTCGAAAATCTCTAAATAATCATGCCTCAGCATTGATAACAATCGGATCAATATAATCTTTTTGGGATCCCAAAACGTAAGTGGAGGGATACCTATGACATGAGTAGTCCAAATAGTTCGTCCGGAATCCGGAAAACCGGAAAGTTTGTTAAAAGTAAAATTTGTATTTGATGGTAATTAGATATTCGATTTAGGGGTAAGAAGACTTGCTGAATACTTGTGTGAAAATCATTTTCTACCGGGACAAGTAGCTTGTCCGGAGTCCGGCCAAAACCGGAAAATTTGTTAAAAGTAAAGGTTTTACTTGTAGTTGATTAGAAATCCGATTTAGGGGTAAGAAGTGATGCTGAATCCGTATATGACAACTATTTTTTAGTCGGACATATAGTTTGCCTAGAATCCCGATGGAACCTGAAAATTTGTTATAAGTTAAATTTTATTTGAGGTTGATTAGATGTACGATAGTGGGGAAAGAAGATACGCTGAATTCATTTTTTAGCTTCCTTTTTTCACCGGACAAGTAGTTCCGGAATTCAGTCGAAACCGGAAAATTGGCAGAAGTAAGGCAGGAAGTTTCCGTCAAAATAGATATGACTTATAGGGGTAAACACACATGCTGAATCTATATGTGAACTTGGTTTTCAGAGATGATTAGCTATTCGGCCTTAATCTATTCCTGAATTAAAAATGTTCAAGGAGTCTGGCGAAGACTGAACCTGGCGAACACAAGAAACAATTGTCTAAATCAAATATTGGATTTTTGGGATCCCATCAAAACCTTTGGTCTTGCCTTATAGAGGCGAAAGCCTTTTTGGTTTGACTACATATTATTATTATTCTTGATTATTAAAACCTGCACTTATGGTCCCAATCCAATCTTTATTGAGATAAGCTTAACCCTAATTCAGATTAATGTTATCCCAGTAGAGATAAGATTAATCCCAATAGCAAATCCTGCATCCTTATTCAGAGAAACTTTTTACAGTGTAAATTTCAGACATGAAAGACTCTTTGGCAGCCAATTTCGAGTAAGAACAAAAATAAAAATGAAGAGATTAAAAATAAGGCAAGGATGAACTGGTAAACGCTGGTATTTGAAACTCACGGATATTACATTGTTATTTATTTAATGACGATCCTTTATTCCCAGGTGGTCAGACAAAGATTGAAGCCAATTTTGTGGGGATCCCAAAACTAAAACAAATGACTTTGTAAAAGTTGTCCATCCCTCGGTTTGTCTGCACGATCACCCTCGAACGGGCAAAGATATTTTCTTCAAACTTGGTGTGAGGAAACATTGCGTCAAAGTACAGATCAGCCCTGTAGCCCCATATTTAGGGGTGGGGGAGGGGTTTCGGGTTAAGGGACGAAACAAACTGTTTTAAAAGCTAATGGGATAGTCGATCTAAGGGTCGATGTAAGGAAATGTATTTTCTCGCCGGACAATTAGTTCATCCGGAATCCGGCCGAAACCGGATTTTTGGCAGAAGCAATGTAGGTAGTTTCGATCAGTTTCGTCAAAGTAGATAGGTATAGGGGTAGTATAGGGGTAAACACAAATGCTGAATCCATACCTGGACTTGGTTTTCTCATATGACTAGCCATTGGCATTGAATGATTCTAAACCCAATAGTACAGATGTTCATGAGTCTGGCTACAAGACCAATTTGTCTGGATCAAATATTGAATTTTCGGGATCCCATCGAAAGCTTTGGTCTATTTATTCAGTCGTTCACACTCCCATAGAAGGAACAAGTTGCTCGTCCCACGACACACAGAGGATATGTTTTAAAGAAACTGCACATTTTAATGCCGGACTTTTTATATTGTTGTTTAAACAATAGATTTTCACGTGGCAGGTCTGTTAAGATATTGAATTTTTTTTTTAAATTCCATTATATATTAAATGTGTCTCTCTCTCGGCGCGGCTCAGAATGACAGCGATTGAGATAATAATCTTAGCTGACGAATGGTGTCACACCTTATAGGAAATCAGAGACGGGCAAACCCAAATTCGGATTCGAGCCCAGGATTCGTGCTCTTCGCCGGATTCGAGTCTTCTGCCTGTCAGGCCGGATTCGGATTCCAAACCCTTAATCTTGCGAATCCGCTCAAATTTCTAGACTACATCCTTTCGGTTACCATTTTCCCAATTTGCACACCAGCATTTTGATCTCCACCACCAACCATCCTCAGTAATCTATCACGTCATTTGATTACCTTAGATATCAGTGCTTGTTGTCACCTCTGATTTTAAAACTTATGTACATGATTTGTTTTTTGTTAAGGTCTGATTCGAATCCGGATTCAAAATCCTCAGCATGAACTGGTGGATTCGGAATCGGGTTCGTACCGAGCCCCGGATTCGGATTTGAATCTTTTCATGATCGGATTTGCTCATCTCTCTAGGAGAGGGCTTAAATTTAGGAAGCAAGCATACCTGGATTGCTAGGGTGGTTGCTACGGTTGTTCCAAATCCCCCGTCGTCTTCCTGCTTTCCCTTTAGATAGGCAATCTGCCTTGTGTTGATTCCACTGATGAGCTAGAAATATAAAAAAAAATGAATAAAAATGACCTGTGATACCCAGCGAGCTGCAACCAAGTTATGATGCTTTAACAAATTCCGATAGATCGCCTGGTTTTTTCAACCAATAAAATGTGTATGGTCCCCTTTGTGGGATCCGAAAACGTAAGTCTCGAAGGGAATGAGATATTTTTGTGAAACTTGTGAGGACACGGCCGGTAAGGTCAAGTTCGTGGATGAGCTCTGTAGTCCTACACTTAGGGGTGGGGAAGGGGTTCAAATTAAGGGGCAAACAAATATATTTAAACAGCTAATGTGATAGTCGATTAAGGGTAAGAAGACATGCTGAGCACGAATATGCAAAACATTTTCTGGTCCGACAAGTAGTTCGCCCGGAATCCGGCATAAACCGGAAAGTTGGTTAAAAGTAAAAGTTTCACTTGAAGTTGTTTAAATGTTCGATTCAGGGGTAAGAAAACATGCTGAAGGCGATGGTAAAAACCACTTTCTCGCCGGACGAGTATTTTGTCCGGAATCCCGCAAATACCGGTAAGTTGGTGAAAAGGGATTTGAAGTTGATTAAATGGTCGATTTAGGGTAAGCAGACATGCTGAACACTTACATCATGTGAAAAGCATTTTCTACCCTGACAACTGGAATCCGAACAAAACCGGAAAATTTGTTAAAAGTAATAAGTTTTATTTGAAGTTGATTAGATGACAGAATTAGGGGTAAGAAGAGACGCTATGTCTGTATATGACAATCATTTTTGCAGCACATACCTTGTTGTCGGGTTGTTGTGCCTTCACGCACTGCATAGCCAAAATGGTCAAGCTAGACCCTTCAATACAGTAGTTGCAAAGTCCCTTGGTCGGCTTCATGTCATTGTTGATCTTCTGAATGGCAGACTCTGGAACTTTCACCCCAGCGTTGCAAAGGGCCATGGTGACAGCGACAGTCTGAGCGGCATGACTGAAAGAGAAAACCACGTTATTAGTGAAACCAAGAACAAATAATCTGACAGTCTACCTATTTCTGTAGTATGACTATGCGGAGTCAGATATTTCCCCATACCCTGTCCGCTACGAACGAGCGGAGGTTAGTAGCCACCCGCCACAACCCGTTTCGTTACCTCTACAAAAAGCTGAATCGCTGTGAACCCGCGTGTGAGGAAAAGTAGAAGTCAAAGCTAATTGGTTCTATGAACGCGCTTCAGAGCGGGTCAGCGCGCGGAGTACCGCTCCTGCACTATTTTTTCTGCGATGAGCAACGGCCATGACGGAATGAGCTCAAAGTTAGAGTGAATACCTATAGGTTCACTCAGTTTTATCGGGATATTCACAGTCGCTGCACGGAACTAAAGACAGGAGTTCTATCAGATTATTTGTTCTTGGTGAAACGGAACACCATTTGTGTATCTTTCCCTAGATGAATAGTTGCTATATTGCGATAAAATGATGTGTTATGAAACTTAAAAATCAATCATGCTGAAATCAAGAAAAAATCAAGTTAAGGCCGAACTCACACCCCTTTTTTCCGGGAAAGCAACATAACGGAATGCTGGATGTGGTGTGTTGATTTCTGGAGTTCGGGCATGATTTAAAGAGCCCAGAAGTGATACTGAGAAGTGAATAAATATTCTTTGAGCCCAAGCTGACTTTGAAACATTTATTCAAACAATGTTTACAACGGATACGTCAGCTATGATTTTTCATCAGCGATATTTCGGCCCTTCTTGTCAAGGGTCCTCGTCAGGCTGTCAATCTTCTGGTTCAACTTCGGGGAAGGAAACAAACCTGTAATAAAAAATTACAGGTTTCAAAAGATTACAGGTTTGTTTCCTTCCCCGAAGTTGAACCAGAAGATTGACAGCCTGACGAGGACCCTTGCCAAGAAGGGCCAAAATATCGCTGATGAAAAATCATAGCTGACGTATCCGTTGTAAACATTGTTTGAATAAACTGAGAAGTGATACTCCACAATCGTTCAACGTGCAAAATTAATAATCTCCAATAACATTCTACTTTCGACGTCAATACAAAACTAGTCGGCAAAGTACAAATTTTCCTTGGCAACCGTGCATTACAAAGTAATGAAATAAAGCTTTTCATGCCGTTGATCTGCGAACCCATGTTTTTGGCAGACGAAGGTCTGGAGAAATTTTAATTAGCCTGCGAGGGAGGACACGGGAGCAAGTTCCGATAAATCTTAAATCACTCATAATGCCCGACAAGACGAAAATAGTTTCCTGCAGTCTTCACACATTATGAAACACAACATTCTCGTGTGGAAGAATTCATTATCGTGGTTGGATCAACGTCTGTCTATTCGCTCGAACTGGATAAAAGCGTCGATGCCTCGCTCAGCAGAAGGTTGCCGTACGCCATGCATCTTAGGTCAAAATCGGTAAAAATGTTGCCGAGAATACATGAAATGTCGCCGAGAATGCATGGAATATAGCCGAAAATGCTGTTTTTTGTCGCCGAGATTTTCATTACGTGAAACCTCGGCGACACTTTGTTCCGTCTCGGGAACTAGATTTTTGGTTTCGAACACATATCTGTATTCAGGCCTGTATCCAGGAATTTATTTTGGGGGGGGGGGGGGGGGTTTCCCTTTGGAGGGGGGGTGCCTGCGGGTCGCACAAAAAAGTGCAGAAAAGACATAGATCAGAGGGAAAAGCCTCTAAAATTGAGTATTTTTGTATGTTTCGAGGGGGGGGGGGGTAAACCCTCTACCCCCCCCCCCTTGGATACGGCCTTGTCTGTATTTCTCGGTGACACCGCCAAATTTGACCCAAAATGCATGCCATATTGCCGCCCAGTTGAGCTTGACCCGATGAAAAATGCTTTGACGTAGTTCAAGTTCTGCTTATTCCAAACTAAATGAAAACTGTTTATTGTAGTTCAAGTTCTGTTTATTCCAAACTAAAGTCCACATTAAGAGCCAATTTGGCAGAGAGAAGGCTCGAGGCCAAATGCGGACATCTTCTACTACAGACTATAAAAACATCAACTCACAAGTTATAAATAAGTTTTTGCTAGTAGTCAATGGGTCAGCGAAAAGGCTTAAAACAGCCAAACTCGTGGATAATTTGTGGAAAGTAGAGCTTAGTTTATATTGGAACATAAAGAGTATGAAGCGCGAGGCGTGCTTTAAGTAGTAGTATCGGTAACATCCAATCTTGCAGCAATAGCATCCAGTATGCTAGTACTAGCATGCAGTGGCAACTTCGTACACGACCAATTATCGAAAAAATTTCATCGGGTAGTTATGAGTCCTAGGGTCTGGCCTCTCAAGATGGGGACCTTCCTATCAACACCACGGTATAATTAACAAGGGAACTTGATAATGCTGGAACTTCCTTATAATTTGAATACCATTGCGCGTCATCTAACGAGAAACGAGGAAACCTGTCAGGGTGGATGGGGTCTCTCAGAAAACTACTTCGTAGATACAACGCATGGTTGACCGATATGATCTCGTTTAGTACTCTGTAACTCGCCATGTTCAGAACTTAGACCCGAGACGAAGTCCTTATGCGTTCATTCTAGGTGCACACCCTCCCGCGCCCTCAAGTCTAACTAACAGCCGGTAGCCAGAACGACGGAAGCTAATATCCGCTTCTTCCGTCCACAGATTGATCGGGAATCTTTGCCAAAAACTGGAGTGTTAGCAGTCGATTAAGAAAAGGATTAAGGCAAAGCCCGATTCTGTTTGTTCTTGCAGTTCCATGGGGGACAAACTGAATAACTTGTTTCGGCATTACTTAACCGATAGGGTGAGCGATTTAAGGAAATTGAAGAAGTTACTAACAAACCTTATCTGTGGGCGCAGGGGCGGATCCAGAGGGGGGGCGATCGCCCCCCCTAGACTGGCTGTAATTTTTTGTTTTGTTTTACTGCACTTACGGAAGTCTACATTAACGCATGTTCTAACTACTGTAACTAGACTCTAAAATCTGTTTACAAGTGGAGCCACGAGCTTGAATTTTTCTTGTAAACAGTTGTCAGTTGATCAAGTGCATTTTTTACCATTATTGTAATATATGAAAACCACATTTTCGTTAAATTAGAGACCGACAGGGACGCTTAAAACGCGAAAAAAATCAGCCTTGTGGCCGACAAAAAGGACACTACCCCCACTCTTTTCAGTAAGAATCGCCCCCCCCCCCCCATAGAACGGAAGGCTGGATCAGCCCCTGTGTGGGCGCCGGCTCTCGTTATGGGTATTGCGCGGTATAGCTGTGCTAGACTGTGGCTTTTTTGTGCGAAGGGCGCCGACACCCTCCTGACATAAGGGCGGTCTCTTGGATTCGCTTTTCGAAAAGCAAAGCAAGAATCCGCCGAGTGCAAGAACAGACGGAAAGTCCTCAGTTGCGCCTATACAACTTCTCGCTGACTTGCCAAAGTCACTTTCCGCTCGAGAAGTGGATTCGCTTTCGAAGTTACTGGCGGAAACTAGTGGAGCGCGAGAACTGCTCTGGAAAGCGAAGCGAGTTTTAGCGGAAGTCGCAAAAGCAGCCGGCGCATAGCTCGCGTTCCAGACCACCAGAATCGCCCTATATATTATTTATATTCGGTTGACCCGAAGGCCATGTACACACACGTCCAAACACTTCGACTTGCATGGTTCGCGAAAATCGCGCTTCTTAAAGCGAACCGAGATGCGTTATTGAGCAATTATTGGGATTTTATTTGTATTGTTAGTGAGTGCCACGTTTTCCAGACCCCCAGAATCGCCGGAAAGACCCCCAGAATAGCCGGAATGCATTTTTTTTAGTAAAGTTGTTGTTGAATCCTTCGTGCTTGTTTTATTGTTTGTTAGTTTGTGTTTTATTTGTATTGTTAGTGTTTGTTTTTCCAATTCCCGTCCGTGTTAGCCTAGTGCTATTAGGGTTGAAATAAAATTGATTGATTGAGCAAGTGAAAAATAAAAAAGTGGTCTTCTAGCCAGAGTCCATCGGGGACCGAAATGCGTGCGTGGAACGGAAAGTTCGGGGTATTCGGACAGCAGCATTGAGCCCATCCGGTTCGCACAAGAACCCAGCATACATGAGAAACGTATTAGTATAAAACACTAGGTGCAAATGGGGTTGAAGCTGCCTACCGAGTTGCTCCAGACGGGATGGAATCCAGTTTCTTCTTCAACATGTCAATCAGGTTGAACCCGAAGAACTTCGCTGGGTCCTGGCAGGTGGAAATGATGGAATTGACCCACTCCGAAACAATCTCTGCTGGGGTCTTGATAAGATTTGAGTCCCTGGAAAGAAAATCGTTGCTGAATCTGGATAAAATTTCATAAGCATTAAGAGATCCGATCACACCATACGACCAGGCTCAAACAAACACAATTCTCCTTTACCTCACCTTTTAGCCGTTCTAATGATTACTTCTGACCGACTCGTCTCTTCGGATCCCCCCCCCCCCCCTAATCAGCCCTAATCAAGATTCGATAATAACCCACGGGGCAATATTCTCCGCAATAAGAGCTTAATTGGCGTTTTTTCCTCTCCTGCGATCCTTGGTCGGTCGCAGTTCCATCCACTTACAAGTTTGACGTTCGAAGTATATAAATAAATATAAATTGTAATATAAATATAAAAACATAAATAATGGTGGACGACAAATACTTCACGCTGTGGTAGCTTGTGCAGATTTTGTGAATATTTTCGACAATATTTTTCGATTAGCCTATTATCGCTGAGCGCGAGCGGTCATTTCTGATGATTTTATTGCCAAGAACCTTACCTGGGAGCAGTGGCGGAGAATCTTGAAAGCTCAGATTCCGAACAATGCCGTAATCCGTTTCCCTGTAACCGTTATCCCTGACAACGATCCTAGGAGCCCACCCAACCCCTTTAATGTGACGAGGGGAAAGCCTGATGAGACATGTTGTTCAGCCGACAGTCCTCAGTACAGGCTCATTACCAGTCATGGTTATTAGCAAACCCGTTGGTTAATTATAAATTCTCGTAGTAAATGCGATACGGCAGGTCAATGCACGTACTAGGAGAGCTTGAGTTTGACACAAGTAGGTGCGCAGGAAATGGCACTCTAGCGTTTACTTGGTTATTTATTTATGTATTCATCCCTACGTGACGTGTCATGGAGCAGATTGCTATTTAATTGCTTCATTTCTTGTCGATTTAATAAACTCACATAGAAAATGCCGAAAAGCATTCGGTTGTATTTAATGGCCCAATTCTATGCCGCTTCGAACGTATTTACAGTCTATAAATGACATGATATAGGACTATAGAGATTAAAAGGAAATGGAATAAACAGCCTGTGGGATGATGAAATTGGTTTACGGTATCTGTTTCAAGGGAGCCACATCAATAAAATTCAGCTGATGTATCTGTTTTACAGTATCAAATATGATTCGCAGTCAGCTTGGGCTGAAGGGATATTTATTTTAAAATGTTTCACAGAAAACGGCGTGGTAAAAGCTGAGCTGACGCTTCTGGCTCTTCTGCTGGCACACGGCGATTGTTCATCGGCATGTATGTGTATGCTTCAGAGAAAAACGCGAAAATGTTGATTTTTAAAGCTGCGTAAAACCGGTAAACAGAATTTCGCCAAGTTTTTGCAATGGGCCTGGGAAAAGACTTACAACAGCCAAAGCTGCGGTGACGAATCTGGCTCTTCTGCTAGGCACACGGCAATTTTTCATCAGACCATCATAAATGTAAGAATACAACGCTGATGGAGCAATGACGAAAGAAAAGGAAAATAAACAAATAACTTCTGACAAATACAAACAGAACAAAACGAGAAAAAAAATACAAATAAGGGCAATCTCAGACAGGGACAGAAACACGGTCACCGAAGGACCATTCGAAGGTAGCTGCTTCAATGTCTCTCGTTTCTTTTCTGCACCGCGGACACTGGACTAGCAACTCCGTATCGCGAGGATATCGCGATATCGAGAGTAAGTGATCAAGAATATATTCAAATACACATCAAGCATATTAATCTATCACGACATAAGAGATCCTAGCACGCGTTAAAGATCTATCTCGTGCAATCATCTCAAGTCCCACCCAATAAATATTTCTCGCCTCGCCCCCGAATGCTGACTCTGCAAGAACTCATTTCGGCACTTCAAAATCAGCCACACTTTGTGTGAAGCGCTGTTGGAATTATTTGTGAACGCGTTACTTTCTGGCGGGTGGAGAAGTCTGTACTTTACGACTTCGCTGTGGCTTTTGATGTCAGAAACAAGAACAGTCGCAAATCTTACTCAGATAGACAGAAGGCGGGAAGTTTTCGTTCCAGATGGAATGTAGACCAGGGGGGATTGAATATTAGATGAGAATTCCGAAAAGAAACAGGGAAGGCTACCGGACCAAATGGACACCTAACCAGTTGCAAAAAAAACTAGTGTACAGGTAACCTAGAGCGTTACAGTTAACAGTGATACGAGTTGTGTTTCTGCAGATACCATGGTATCCGATACCAGGGTCTAAAAGCATTTAGCAGTTATCGTGGTATCTGATATTCGGATACCACGGTCCGACCGTGGTAGATGATCGCGGTATCTGAAAAAGTTTTCTCACTTTCGTAATTTTTTGTCAAATTGGCAGGAAAGAAGTTTGGCACTTATAATGAGACTATATTTGGGAGGATATAGGAAATGCAAATTTTGAAAATACTCGGAGAAGTATTATTCAACTATATGAAGGAAAAAGCGGAGAATCCGGACGCAAACGTGATCCTTCCTTTAAAAGACTCTGTAAACTTACTTGGCAAGTTCCGCGAGTATCTCAGCATCCCTCTGACGAATGCTGGCGGTTTCGTCTGACTTGTTGCCCTTGAACCAACCATCCTCGGCAAGCTGAAGACCAGTGACGACACGGATAGTATGACCTCCCTCCCAGCCGCTGTTGAACTGACGTTTCATTTCCAGATAACGCACGGCGAGATCCTTTGCAGCTCTTGATTCGGATAAGGTAACTGAAAAAGAAAATATGGTTAATAAAAACAAAAAAAAAAACAGGCGAATTCTCAACCTTCGGAAGAGGAGGGTGCACATTTTATTCGAAGCCACGATCTTACCCTAGTTCATCACAATGATTATAAAAATGTGATTTTTGGGGTTTTTTTCGTGATCAGCTAGATATCAGTATACAAAAAGAGCTAGTATAAATAAAAAACCGAAAACCACAGTTTTCTATTTCTTTCGTAATTCATGGTCAGTTTGGCTTCAAACCTTGTATTTATAAAAATGTTGGATCCACCGACACTATATTGCTAAAATGACACACTTCCATCCAGACAAAACACGGCGAATCTACCCTACAATATCCCCCCCACCAACCCCCATAACACTTAATTATCTGATTTAACATGAGCAAATGGATACGTCAGCTGAATTTTATTAGAGTTATATTTCGGCTCTTCTTGGCAAGGGCCCTCTTTAGGCTCAAAACCTGAATCTTGGGAAAATGGAAAATTGAACGTGTTTTTGCAGTTTTGAGCCTGAAGAGGACCCTTGCCAAGAAAGGCCGAAATATAGCTCTAATCAAATTCAGCTGCGCAACCGTTTTGCTCTGTCAAGTAAAGATCTACAGTCAGCTTGGGCTGAAGGTATATTATAATAATTATCTGGTCAAGTGTTACAATCTCAACCGCTTTTGGAAGCTACCATATTGATATAAACCACAATAGAGTTGAATTAGTACATCCAGGTTTTGATACGGACTTTAAAACCACAAAGGAATGGTTTAAAACAAAAAATCAGCAGAACAACTAAAACCTTACCTTGAGCGTATGAAACACCACTAAGGCCGACCACAAAAAGTAGTACTACTAACATTTTCACTAAGTACAAGTTTACTAGGTCTATACTTCAAGACTAGCTGAACACAACTGCCAATATCAATCCTTTTTCCATCTAAAGAAAACTCCAGGTAGTCCCAAAGGGGGCTGGGAAAACACAATTTTTACACAATCATAATGACAGCAATGATAATGACTCAAGGTCAGTGGGGCCTAACTGATTTAATCCTTTCAAATGAAAAAGGACTTTCTCTTAATTGTGAGAAATGCTACAGACAACTCTTTGAACAATTACGCCCTAAATTAGCAGGGTCTGCATTGCAAAAATGGAACGTTAAAGTTTAACTGAAAAGCCAGCTTATTTGTGTGTCATTCAATTGAATACTCACTAAGTTATTTGGATTCTGTAAAGGGATTTTTTTTGTTTCCACTATCTGCTTTAGTTATGACGTTCAAAATATCTGCGGCCGTCCACATAACGTAAATTCTGCTATGACGCGGGAGATTGGTGAAGATTGATTAGTGCATGAACAAAAAAAATTGATAAAGCTTTCTCATAAAGCATACAACAAAAATACAAGCGCGTGGAGGTACGACAAATCACACGGAAATTCAACTATTTAAATTATTCGTGAACAACGGAACAAAGAAGTAACGCATTTTCAGCGGGTCTTCACGCCAATTTAAATGAATAAGTGATAGATAACTAGACGCTATTGCAACAAAAACGAGGCTAAGACCTGAAGGGTGAATAAGCGTTTAGGCTTTCGCTTCATACCGAGTCGCGTATTAGCCCCATGGAAAAGCCAGCCAGCACTCAGTACTGAAGTGGGAAGCCAGAAATGACAAACTTGATGGCGCTTGACAGGACAGAGTTGGGTAAAGCAAAAAGAGAGGAAGAGGCACTTTAAACAGTTTTAAACATAGTTAGGCCTGAGAGGAATTGAAAATAGACCAACAAACCTGGATAAACGTACACCAAGAAGTAACATGTCTTATTTTCTATACGATAGCACACCTAGCGGCCAAAAACGAACTAATCTGAAAGGAATTTTATGAGGGGCGTATATAGCAATGGTTTGGGAATCAAGGCTAGTGAGTCGTTTACATATTTAGGCCTGTCTTATAGTAGCCTGCCACAATCCAGGCTGCCAAAAGCAAGATAAAATAAGTGCCAGTTAGAGTAATCTTGGCTACCATCTGAGCCGAGCCTAGAACTTCTAAGTAATTGCCATGTTAAAAAAAAAAAAATTCATCAATATTTTTGTATTTTTTGTTTGTATCTGTTAATCTGTTATTATCAGAAAATTTCGATGCATGCATTGTAAATGCTTTAATCTTTAACCTTCTTCTCTCGTCATTTTGGCGGAATAAAAGCATTCTCTTCATTTAATAGAAAACTCAAACCACAAAGAACTTACTAAATTATTATTCTTCCACAGGATAAACGATCGAGCTAGTCTCGCTGCTTGAGATTCATCTTGTAATTATAACTCATTACTCTCTGAATAAAACTCCACTAAGATTCAAATTCGAATCGACCCCCCCCCCTTCGCTTTTTGGAAAATGAATCTCCTCCTGCATTGTATTCCCGGAACTGGTTTACTTTTCCTCAGAACTCGGATGTCCACTTACTTCCGGTGTCGAAAGCCGGATCATAAAACCTCCATTAACCTTACGGTCCAAACATATTTTACGTAAGTCCTGCTTCCCCCTTCAAAAGCACCCCCACCCTTGCCAAAAATGCCCTCAATTTGAATGAAATCGGACATTTCCCAAAATTATTGCCCATGTGTATGCAAAACGGCGAACGATTTTCGGACACAAGAGATTGCTCTTTTTTTTGGCCCTTCAGGGGAGGCAGCAACGCTGGAAAAGTGTCCCGTGGACGATTACTCCAATGGCGACTAAAACAAATAAATAGGGACGTGATACTTGTAAATCTGCGTATGTTTCGGAACATTCTAGAATCCTATGTGAGCCGGGATGAACTTACCAAATTAAACTTACAATTGCGCAAACTATGCAAAAGATTTGCGAGGAAGCCTTCAAAGCAAGTTGCCGAAGCAAGTTGCAAGGAGCAAGTCGTGCCGAACGGTATAGCACACCTGGGCTTGGGAAGCTATATACTACCTTTTGAGCACAGTTTGATAAGATAACAAATAAACTCAAACAAACAAAAATAATACCGTCTATAGGCACCTACCCCTATGGGCTAAGGCTACCCTGAGGAACCTTGCCAACTGTTTGATAAAATAACTATTTCTCATGATCCTACGGATCCTTTCTTCATCTATCCCTCTAATGATTCTTAGATGGCACTTTACACAAGGGACTTACCGTGACCAATAAACCAGAAATAGTTTTTTCGAATATAATTTTAGAAGTCTAGGACTCGATTGTCGGAGCCACGTAAACAAAACCAGGACGCACAAGGCGGGGTCTCATGGTGAAAACCAAATATATATAATTTGAATGGGGAAGACGCCCTTGAGACGGAAACATTTATAAGCAGTGAACTGAAAACAAAAATGCTCCTCAACCAGGATTTAGAACCCAGGACCCTCTGCTTATAAGGCAGTCGCTCTACCATTTGAGCTACCGAGGCTCTTTGTGTAAAGTGCCATCTACGTTTCATTATTAATTTCCGTGACATGGGAATGTGAACTGATTAGATGAATTTGCCTTCAGGCGGATCACTGTTCCTATGGCCAACTTCTACCAGACTATTGTTGTCGTTTGCGAACTCTGTTCACAAGCCCCTCGGTAGCTCAAATGGTAGAGCGACTGCTTTGTAAGCAGAGGGTCTTGGGTTCAAATCCCGGCTGAGGAGCATTTTTGTCTTTCAGTTCCCTAGGCTACTTATAAAATGTCTACCCCTCTCTCATTTACTCCACGAATTTCTAACCTAAGTTCATTCAAATTTCGCATTCACACAACAATATTTCAAATTTTCATTCATACTCCCAAAGATCGGACATTAACTTCCTTGCTGGATTACATTCTATACTCAGAAGAAAGGACCTTCGACGCATACGATACATGGTAGCGGGTTGAGAATGTGATCCGTTTCAAAAGGGCTCGGTAGAGGGTGGTTTGGATTAAAATTGCATGTTATGACTGGATTTCTGAATGTGGTTTTATATAAGGTGTATTAGATTGAATAGAGAATAGACAAGTGCTCTATCTTCGCGTGTGCAGAGCCAATCAGATCTCTTGGTTGATTCCGCCAGCTGGCCGTGGAAAGGAGCAGCGTCGTCAGGGTTGCCACTGGAAGCGATAAAGTTCTACTTTGTTGGAAATTGAACACCTTTTCTTCAAAAGACCACGTTTTGTTCTGTTACGACTGCTTGTTGTCAGTTCGAGGACTAATGCTGTCCATCTGTTAATTTAGTAGCTTTTTACAATAGATTGGGCTTCAAATTGTACTCGTGTACTTCCAGTAGTACTAAGAACACTTTTTCTAATGTTTAGAAGCTTGAAAAATTCTATCCGCACCTAAAACTACATTGATAAGAATATTTTCACTTCCTATTTGAACAGGGGTGTGTATGGAAAACGAGAGAGGACAAATTAATTAATTAATTTTTAGTTTCTTTTAGTGAAGGTTTGATTAGTTATGCAATATGGTAAACGTGTACTGGTTGCGTTTCTCAAGCACGCATGTGCTTTGTTTGTAACCGGTCGTCAAGCCAGAATGAATTTTTTTTTTTTAGTAAAGTTGTTGAATCCTGATTCTAATATCAAGCCTTTTCGTGAAAACAGAATACAATCCGCGGGACAGTTTTCCCCACATAAACAGTGTGTATTTTCCTCTTTGCACTAGCTGCAGTTAAACCTTCTATTCCCGGAGTGATCGGCCGTTAGATCAGTGACTAGAAAATCGTTAGAAAATTAGATTTGCTGATCGCCACTTGATTTTTCGCATCAACGATTATAGCAAATTGCGGGACACTCGCCAATGCAATCTCAGCTCCATTGCCGATCGAAATCTGATTGGCTCGAAATGCATTGTCCTTGTTCGGCTCGAACATAGAATCCGGAGACCTTAAAAGGGCTAATCCCGAGAAATTCCAACAGATTGCAGAGATGCTGGAGATATTTAATAGGGTTCAGAGGATTCAGACTAGCCATTTTACCAATTGACTGGCTGGGAGAGTCCCCGTCCCATCAAGGGGTTTTACCCCCTCTGGAGGGGGAAAAGAACACCATACATATAGGGAGCTACCCCAACTGAATAATCGGAAAGTAAAATGAAGCTGACCTAACAATCGGTATTTGTACGATCTTTCGCATTTATAGGACCTGTCTTACCTATAATGATAACGTAACCTACTTCCATAATCACTCCAGATCTTTCTAAACCCGGAGACCCCAATTTCGTACGGTACATCTAACCCCTCTAACAGAACCACGCTACCTTCAATGTCTATCACGCTGTCGACGGTTGTCTGCGAGAAGTCACAGCCAGCCAACACTGTGGGTTATTTATTGAATCACAACTTAGCTTTAAAGTATTCAAAATATTCTAAAATACTGTAAGTTGAAGAGTAAATAGTGCGAGGGGTCCCTTAGGGGTTCATTCTTTGCTGGGAATGGTGGGCAGCTTCTTGGTATTTTTCGATCTACGTCACCAAGAGTGATTGTGTCTTTCGGAAATTTTGTGCAAAAAGCACTCGAGTTGCTAAGTGCTGTTTGTGAGTTTGTTATTTGTTTCCTATGAGTTGTTTGTTTTATCCTGTATATGGCCTTTGGGTTTTTCAATATTTGTACCATTACGGTACAGAAAGAAAACTTTGATGGGAGAAGACAAGTCGGTGAGGAGAATTACAGTTGCCCACTTTGTTGCACTGGGCAAGATACCATTCGAGATACCATTGACCACCTTCTAGGACAGTGCCAAGAGCTTCCTTCATTGGGTGTTAGTTGGGACGGTTGGTGGTGTTCACTTCCCTGGTATCTTGAAGTCGACAAATAAAAGTGTAATCCTTGAGGCCGTTTTTTATAGCACTTGCCCTTCGGCCAAGTGCCATATAGTGATCGCAATTTCTGTCCGTCAGTTGGTCGGTCGGTCTGTCTGTCCCGGTTTTGCTAGTTCGGGCACTTCCAGATAATAAAACTTGGCAGGCGTATCAGGGACCGGACCAGATTAAATTAGAAATAATTGCTTCCCCGATCCGACCATTTTGAGGGGAGTGGAGGGAGGGGAAATCCGGAAAAGTTAGGAAAAATGATATATTTTTAGCTTACGAACAGGTGATCGGATCTTAACCGGTGACAAGTCCTAGATACCTGACTGACATAACCGGAACGGTTCCGCTCTCTTTGGGGGAGTTGGGGGGGGGGGGGCGAATTTCTAGTGATCCCGCGAGTTCGATGCTCCCTGATGTGCAAGGACAATGAAAATTGACAAGCATGTCGAGGACCCGACCAGATTAAATAGGAAATAGTCACTTCCCTAATCCGACCATCTGGCGGGGGGGGGGGGGAGGGACAGGGAAGCCAAAATTGAGGTATTTTTAACTTATGAACGGGTGATCGGATCTTATGAAAGTTGATATTTATGATGGCCTCGTGTCTCAGACGTCCCACTTTAAATCCTGACCGGATCCGATGACACTGGGGGGGGGCCTGCGGGAGGGAACCGGAAATCTTGACAAACACTTAAAGTGGAGGATACGTGAGATACGAGATACTTGATTGACATAACTGGACCGGATCCGGGCACTGTGGGGGAGTTAGGGGGGGGCGGACTTCTAGTGATCCCGCGAGTTCGGCGTACTTCCTGATGTGCTAGGACGATGGAACTTGGCAGGTATGTCAGGAATCCGAACAAATTGACTTGAGAATAGTCGTTTCTCCGATCCGACCATCGTGGGGGGAGTTGATGGATGGGAAGTCCGGAATCTAGTGGCATGCATAACTTTTGAACGGATGATCGGATTTGAATGAAACTTGTCAGTTCGAAAGAGCTATCGCTTCAGATGTTCGGTGTCAAGTCTGGGTCGTGTCCGATACCTGTGGAGGATGGGGGGGGGGGGGAAACTAAGAAAATACTTAAAGCAGAGGGATTGGGACGGAATTAAATTGGGAGAACATGCATTAGGTCTATATACGAAATTGACGGAGCCAGGTGGTTTCGGGGCTCGGGGTGGAGAGGGTTCCCTAGAATTTCGGTAGTCGTGAGTTAGAATAGTTCGAGATGTACTAAGATAACGAAACTTTGCAGGCATCATCTTGGGGGGAGCAGGGAAGGGAAATATGGAAACTGCTGCAAATTGCGACAAGTGGTCTGATTCGAGTGAAACGTAATGGGTGATAAGAATTTATGACCTCGACCTGTAAAACATGCGTTCAAACTGTATGCGACCAAGGTTGGGGGAGTTGGGGTCGGAAACTTTTGACATGCACGAAAACCTAACGGATGGACCGAATGAGAAACAGGTTCGACAGTGCCGAGCTTGTGCGGCCTAGATTTGTTATTTGGTGTTCGGGCCGGCTTCGGCCAAGGTAGGGGGGGGGGGGTGTACTGAAAATTTGCAGATAAGCTATGCTCCGATTTCAGTAAGGGGAAGAGGGGATTCAGAGGTCCAACGGTGTGTGCGGGGGGGGGGGGGGTACAGGAGTTTTCCAAAAATGATCAGATTCGAGTGAAGCTTGATGGAATGTATAAAAGTAGATGCTTTAGATGATCCATTTTTGAGTCGGAACCAGATTCAACCACGGTAGGGGAAGATGGAGGGAGTACCGGAAATGGTGTCTAGGGATCGAACGAGTGGATTTATTGGGCTGAAACTTGGAAGTTTGAACAGTCATGCGCAAATGCAGCAGATCAAGGCCGTATCCAGGGGGGGGGGGTTAAGGGGTTGAACCCCCCCTCCCCGAAACACACAAAAATAGTCATTTGTATAGGCTTTTCCCTCTGATCTATGTCTTTTTTGTATTTTTTTGACCGACCCGCAGGCAAAAAAAAACCAAAGGCAAATCCCCCCCCCCCCCGAAATAAATTCCTGGATACGGGTCTGCTGCACATAATACGAGATTCTGCCGGAACTGCTCAGAAGTGAGTGAAACTAAGTATCCAATTTCTCTGTCCCAACCGCATTTTTGGATGGCGGGTGTACTTCGAGACGTTTTCATCTACTTTCTTGCACCGCCTACTCGTAACAAGTGCCATATGAGCTCGTAGCTCTTGTTTTCGTTTTGAAAGCAATGTAAAGAAGAAAATAGTTGTGTTTTCATTTTTAGTGGTATAAATTGTTGTTGGCGCTTCAGGCGTCTGCTGTATGGCCGTGTTAGGCTTTTTTCAAGAAATTATGATTATACTATATTATTAAATATATATCCAACTAGAAGTCTCTTTGTTGGCTCCACTTCGGTATTCGCATGCACATTACTGCCAGCCAGATAAACCACAATTTCGAACCTCCTTCACGATGAGAGTTTTGCAATATACTTCAGTTTAAATTATGAAAGTATTTTTTTTTTTAACTAATGCGCCTATTATACTTTCTGTGACGGATGCTGATAATGAAACGGTGGCGGACTAACAGAGACTAATCTACTTGGAGAGAGAACTGGTATAAAGCCAATTTGCACCTGACTTCCGGGCCTTCCGTCGCGTCAGCTTAAAATTTCCCCAACTTGTCCTGACAACTTGTCAGGAATTCCAGGGAAATTCCGGGAGAACATCGACTCGTTCACCCGGTGAATCCAAGCGTGGCTCACTCATCTTCAGGCGTCTGCTGTATGGCCGTGTTAGGCTTTTTTCAAGAAATTATGATTATACTATATTATTAAATATATATCCAACTAGAAGTCTCTTTGTTGGCTCCACTTCGGTATTCGCATGCACATTACTGCCAGCCAGATAAACCACAATTTCGAACCTCCTTCACGATGAGAGTTTTGCAATATACTTCAGTTTAAATTATGAAAGTATTTTTTTTTTTAACTAATGCGCCTATTATACTTTCTGTGACGGATGCTGATAATGAAACGGTGGCGGACTAACAGAGACTAATCTACTTGGAGAGAGAACTGGTATAAAGCCAATTTGCACCTGACTTCCGGGCCTTCCGTCGCGTCAGCTTAAAATTTCCCCAACTTGTCCTGACAACTTGTCAGGAATTCCAGGGAAATTCCGGGAGAACATCGACTCGTTCACCCGGTGAATCCAAGCGTGGCTCACTCATCTTCCGATGATCGCAAATCAATCTTACTAGATGTCGCGGGGAATCAAAAATGTCCATGTCTTTGGCTCGTGATGTATAGCCTGGCTTGTTCCTATGTTTTCGCTTCGGTAATTGGGAAGTTTTTTAAAGGAAACTAAGGGTGCGGGGGGATGGAAGAACAAAAGCGAATCGATGACTGGTTATGATAGAAAAAAAAGGATTTCCTGATCAATGACTAGTGCAGACAATGTGGGGGGACAAAAACTTTCCCAAACCTTTATCTCTCCACAGCCATAGCGTGCTAAAAATGATGCATGTCCAGGAATTAGGGTCTAACAATAGCAGAAATTAAATTAAATACTCCTTGGGCTCAAGCTGACTGGTAAACATACATTGAGCAATGGCTAAAACGTTGCCTTCGATGTTTGTCGGCGATATTCGCCTTTTCTTGGCAAGGGTTCTCGTCAGATTGTTGCTGGACTGCAGGGCGTAATTTTGTCAAAATCCTGGGGGGGGGGGGGGGGCAAAGTTAGAGCCGATAGAGAAGCTGATTTTCCGTTTTAGCCACTGTTTGACAATAATAATATATCAACATAATAATACAATTGCACTAAAGAAGCTGACTTTCCGTTTTAGCCACTGTTTGACAATAATAATAAAAACATAATAATGCAATTGCACCAAAGAAGCCGACTTTCCGTGTTAGCCAATTTTTAACAATAAGAATAATAACAATATAATAGTACAATTGCACCAACGAAGCTGACTTTTCATTTTATCCACTGTTTAACAATAATAATAAAAACAATATAATAATGCAATTGCACCAAAGAAGCTGAATTTCCATTTTATCCACTGTTTAACAATAATAATAATAATAATATAATAGTACAATTGCACCAAAGACGCTGATTTCCGTTTTAGCCACTGTTTAACAATAATAATAATAACAATAGAATAATACAATTGCACCAAAGAAGCTTTCGCCTTTTTGGTGCTTTTTGTTTCAATACAGGAATAAAATTTAAATCGTTGATACAGTGGCAGATAGTCTACAAATCGGGTCCAGAATGATGTAATTTTAACTTGAGCAGAAATCGGTCCCCACTTCTACCCGATATGCTGGTATCTGGATGAGAATGGGTGGTCCACGTGGTATGCGAATGTGAATACCGAGGGAATGGATATGGATAAAAGGAACGATATGTTGAGCGATGTTGAGTGTGATTTTGACAAAGAGTGATAAACAAGATATCGAGGATGAGTATTTTGTGAGTACAAAGATGATGGGGCGGTTCGTGATTCTAGCGACGGAACACAGAAGCAGATTTTTGATGTAAGAAAATATGAAAAGAACTGGAAATTTAAACGTATGTTATTAGATTAGAACAATATCCTGCAGGGGGTTTGTTTGTTATTATAGTTTTGTTTTTGTGACTGCTTGCTGCTATAGCCGCGGGCAGAAATCAATGTATCTATCTATCTATCTATTACCGCGTCCCCAGCTTGGAACCAGCAAAGTGCCTTATATCCTACTGAAGGCCATATCCAGGGGGGGGGGGGGGGTTAGGGGGGTTGAAACTCTCCCGAAACATACAAAAATACTCATTTTTATAGGCTTTTCTCTCTGATCTGTGTCTTTTATGTACTTGTTTGTGCGACCCACAGGCAACCCCCCTCCCAAAGGCAAAATCCCCCCCGAAATAAATTCCTGGATACGGGCCTGATCCTACTCTTCAAGGAATTCTGCCTTGCAACTTTAGCACCCCGACGTGTTGCTCTTTGGTACCAAGATCGAGAATAATTTGCATTCTCAACACTTATTTCCAGCCCCATCTTGCCAACCAAAACCTGGATTATTTCGAGCTAAGGCACAAGAAAGTCCCGGTTCTGAAGCCAATGCTACAAGCGCTACAATGCTACAATGCTACAAGCAATGCTGAAGCCAATGCTACAAGCGGAAGCTACAGAAAGAGCTTGTGCAAGTCAGAGATGGGCGAATCTGACCATGACAGGGTTCGAATCCGAATCCGAATCCAGGGCTAGGTGCGAATCCGATTCTGAATCCGAATCCACCTTTTCATGCTGAAGATTCGAATCCGGAATCGAATCCGGATTCGATTCCGACCATAACAAAAGCTAAATCATCTGATAGGTTATAGTTTAAAAATCAAGAGGCGATAAAAAAAGTACTGGTGCCTAAGGCAAATGAAATGGTTATTTGGGCTACATAAACCATATTTGAAGGTTTTTATGTGTGGTTGTTACAGTATGGGTTTCTGCAGGGGGTCTATTTGTTATTGTAGTTTTGTCTTTGTGATTGATCGCTGCTCTAGCCGCGGGCAGAAATCAATGATTCTGAACCCGAATCCACCTTTTCATGCTGAAGATTCGAATCCGGAATCGAATCCGGATTCGATTCCGACCATAACAAAAGCTAAATCATCTGATAGGTTATAGTTTAAAAATCAAGAGGCGATAAAAAAAAGTACTGGTGCCTAAGGCAAATGAAATGGTTAATTGGGCTACATAAACCATATTTGAAGGTTTTTATGTGGGCTTGTTACAGTATGGGTTTCTGCAGGGGGTTTATTTGTTATTGTAGTTTTGTCTTTGTGATTGATCGCTGCTATAGCCGCGGGCAGAAATCAATGATTCTGAATCCGAATCCACCTTTTCATGCTGAGGATTCGAATCCGGATTCGATTCCGACCATAACAAAAGCTAAATCATATGATAGGTTATAGTTTGAAAATCAAGAGGTGATAAAAAAAATACTGGCGCCTAAGGCAAATGAAATGGTTAATTGGGCTACATAAACCATATTTGAAGGTTTTTATGTGTGGTTGTTACAGTATGGGTTTCTGCAGGGGGTTTATTTGTTATTGTAGTTGTGTCTTTGTGATTGATCGCTGCTATAGCCGCGGGCAGAAATCAATGATTCTGAATCCGAATCCACCTTTTCATGCTGAGGATTCGAATCCGGATTCGATTCCGACCATAACAAAAGCTAAATCATATGATAGGTTATAGTTTGAAAATCAAGAGGTGATAAAAAAAATACTGGCGCCTAAGGCAAATGAAATGGTTAATTGGGCTACATAAACCATATTTGAAGGTTTTTATGTGTGGTTGTTACAGTATGGGTTTCTGCAGGGGGTTTATTTGTTATTGTAGTTTTGTCTTTGTGATTGATCGCTGCTATAGCCGCGGGCAGAAATCAATGATTCTGAATCCGAATCCACCTTTTCATGCTGAGGATTCGAATCCGGATACGATTCCGGCCATAACAAAAGCTAAATCATATGATATGTTATAGTTTAAAAATCAAGAGGTGATGAAAAAAATACTGGCGCCTAAGGCAAATGAAAGGTTAATTGGGCTACATAAACCATATTTCAAGGTTTTTGTGTGTGGTTGTTACAGTATGGGTTTCCCCTTCGCAACCAGGAATGGATTTGGGGCTCGTTAAGCACAAAACCTAAATCACAGTATGTTAAAAAGATTCAAAATCGGAGGGGATTCGTAAGATTCAGAGTTTGGAATCAGAGTCCGAATCCAGCCGGACAAGCACACGATTCGAATCCGGAGTCGAATCCAGTCAAAACGACTAATCCTGGATTCGAATCCAGGATTCGGATTCGCCCATCTCTAGTGCGAGTTCGAAATGACAGTGAAACAAAATGTTGAAATCTTGAATAATTTACGAATTTTTTGCCTATGTTTTTAACAAGATTGTAATTATCTTTCAAGATTTAATTGGCGTTATTTTGGTTATTTAGCCTAATCCTACGCGCGTCGATTAACAGAAAGGGCATACTCTGCCTATCCGGGCACTGGAAAAGTCACAAACCTGCCCGGAAAAATATAATCAAACTGAGAAGCACTAAATGCAGAGATTAGAAAGCTCGCACCCCGACCATCTCCTGATATTCCGATAGTCTGGTGCGCCACAAAGATCAATAGCCTTTTAATATTGCTTTCCCTACAGTTTGCATACCCTTCGCCATTGTTCGGAACAATACCTTTTCTCTTGTGGCTTTTCCATTCACTGGAGAGCATTAGAAAACAAATCGCCCTGCCCCTTCAATTGAAGAGGGACTCTTGATTTGTCCCTGAGAGCCCTTCTGTAAATATGAACAGGGACAAAAGCTGACAAAGAAGTCTAGTATTGGAATTTCGACCAAAAGTGGCAACGAATTTGAAAGACAAAAAGCATTTAAGTCGTCACTATACATCTTGTTTTGTTATTTAGTTTAATTTAATTTAATTTATTTATCACCCACACAATACATGACGTAAATATGGTGGAGTAGGAATAAGTAAAGAAACACAATAAAAGAAAACGAAATATACACAAAATCAACGAAACAAACGGATAAGACGGTGGTGAGGGGATAGGCGCGCGTTATATCAGGAACTGAAAATTTGCTAACAAGAATCCGGTTTTTTGTCCAAGGTGGAAGATACAGAAGAAATTTGCAGAATTTGAAGTAATTTATCCGGATTCTTTTTAAATTACCTCTCTTAAGAAGGGGGTAAAGACCTGAAGCATAAAGGACAGAATGATCCTAGAAAGTAGAATAAAGTGTGACCAGCGCACGTCTGTTACTTCCCTCGGTTTGCAACAATCTTTGCATAACCAAGCTGGATCTTTTTACTGATATCAGAAACAGTACGTTGACGCAAATTCGAAAGATTGTTAGTAATAGAGATACACCAAGCCACCGGATACAATCTACAAGAGGGATAGTGAAATTATTACAGTGAAGGGGAGTAGCAGTAGTACAATTATAGGGAAGAAACTCACACTTATCTATATTAAGCGAAAGGCCAATATCAGAAAATGCACCAGAAACTGTAGAAACCATTTGGGAAAGGCCATTTTTGGAACGGCTAATTATGCGTCAGCTGAAATTTGTTTTGGCAATATTTAGCGCTTCGTTGGCAACAGCCCCCTTCAGTTTCAGTTTCATTAGACTATATTTAAAGACAAAAAAAATACACAATTGATGTTCCTGCCAGGAAAGCACAAATGTAGCGCTTGGAATCAACTAACTGAATATTCTATTTAAAGAAAAAGAAAAAGGCAGAAAAAAAACGAGCCAAAGGAAGCTGAAACTAAAAAGAGCTGGAGACTCATATGGCACTTGACATCAAATTCAGCTTGGGCTGAAGAATTGCTTTCTCTAGCAGATTAATCCATTTGATAAGAAATTAGCGATTTCATTTTAACTATCCAATATTATCAGGTAATCCCTGCTGTGACAAAACAAATTAAAAAATTGTCGATAAGGGCTCTGGGAGAAAAAACCCTGGCGAATATCAACCACCGGCACCTAACTGGCGAAAACGACCCCGGTGCTAAAAAAAAATAAATCCTGGTGAACCCCCTCCACCCCCCCCCCCTCGATGCAAATAAGTATATAAGGATTTTCCGTAAACATGCGAGTTATATGTAAACGCGTGAAGGCGGCTCGCTGGCCGTTCTCATTGTTTTCATAACAATATATTTTTATATTCAACATTTTTTCAGCGCGTATAGACATGTCCTATAAGGGACTACTGACAGGGGGGAGGGGGACAGTGCGGACAGAAAATGGCCCTTAGGTCGGTTAGGCTGGTGCTTCGGGGGATGGGGGGGGGGGGGGCACGGCAAACGAGAGGCCAGACGGCCGTTGTAAATTATTGAGAGATCAGGATATGGTTGCTAGCCATATTGTCTTGTTCTTTACGATCCAGGTATGACCTGCTACGTTATGCTACGTTACATCGTCGTCACTTACGGCACCAAAATTATGCTCAGATGCGGCCGTAGTGTAGTGTGGTGTGTCGACCAAGAATCGCGTGTGCTAATGTGCTGGCGTTTTTACATTTTTGACTCGTGAGAGGGGCAAAAAATCCATGGTTGGCCTACGGCCCACCAAAAGTAAAAGACGGCCCTAGGGGGGGGGGGAGTTGGTACTGGAGGGTCGACGAGAGGTGGTGATACCGAGGGGTGGCGGTAGGGTATATCCGGGGGTTGCCATTTTTCAAATTCAAATTCATTTTATTTACCTTAATATTCTTGTATTAAATAACAGCGGAAGTCAGAAATAGTTTAAAACACTTCGAGAATTAAGTTATTCACACATGATTTATTGACGACTTTTCCAGGTCATCATTATCAGTTTTACGAATTACGGACCGAATGACTTCAGGTACCGCTCGGATGAGCGGATCGGCGGTTGTTCCAGCTTCGCTGCGTTTTTGTTCTCTCTCCGAGCCTAGTGCAATGTTGAGCTTGGTGTGTCTCAAAACCCGGAAGAAGATCGCGGCGTGTTTCCGAGTCAAGAATTTTCGACCTTTTCTTTTTTTTGTCAAAATCCACTGAAAAGCGGGATTACTAATATTCAAGCAGACATTCGTTAGCGATTAGATCAGCGACTCACTCTGCAAACCAGAAGAGATTTAGTGAGAAATAAGCATTTACTAATTTCACAAACTTACTGTCCAACGTCTGCGGCTGAACAGACGGATTGTATAGTTGCCGGCTCGGATGAGGAACCCCTTCCTAACAATCGAATACGTCGCGCCGAAAAACTTAAGGGATTATTCAGTTCAATCAATTCAATTCAATTCAATATAATCTAAAAAACAGATAACGGACAAGCCGATGGGTTGTTTTTACGTCAAAACATAACGTCATAACAAAACAATCTACAAATATATACAATTTTGAGACGTTTATACCGACGTCTTATGATAAATATGGTCAATAACATGCTATTTACATGCTAATTTAACGGGTTCATTACATCCACTCCTTCAAACACCACCGATAAAATCAAGTCAACGCTACACAAAGTCGTTCGTGCCATATTTCATCCGTCATCACAACCTGAAAATAGACGGAAAAGAAGACAATGCAGCATTTTGACACATATTAAGTGTTATTTTATTTATTTCATGACGCGTATAAATTGTTGACCTCCCAGGTTATTTTTTTTCCCTTGTGTAAATATATTGGGCAAATAAAAATTATTCTGATTCTGATTAGGCAAAACTCCGCTGATTTATAGCGTCATGTTCGATTTCAGGAATCCTTTTAACCTCAGAACAGCCTCAATATCACATAACGGTTTAAAAAATAGTTTTGATGTTTCGCCGCGCAAAGGGGCACGAGGGGAGCACATTCCGTGTTACCAACGGTAACGGCGATCCATTCCTTAAAGGACCTGTCTTACCTATAATACTAATACAACCTACTTACACTATCACTCCATATATTTCTGACCCTGGAGACCCCAATTCCGTACGGTACATTCTATCCCATCTAACAAAACCACGCTGATTTTCTCACTTGCCGTGTTTTGCTACCTTCGATGTGTATCACGCTGTCGACAGCTGTCTGCGAGAAGTTTTTCCATCAGAAAAACTGGTTATATAAATTATTTTCCTGTTTCGCTACACGTCGACGGGTCTCGGAAAAGGCTTAAAACCGTGGGTTATTTGTTGAAAGACAGCATAGTTTTAAAGTATTCAAATATTTTAAAATACTGTCAGTTCAAGAGTAAATAGTGCGAGGGGTCCTTAACCAGGTGACGCTCGTGACCCGAGTCAGACTGCATAATGTACTATTTATCAAGTTTAAACCAAATCACTTCTGCTCAATCAGTTCAAACTCGAATTCCACTGCTTAGTTTCTCAGCCCAGGTCAATATGTCTTCCGTTTGCGTGTTTAAGTTCCAAGTGAAGAGCATGTGCAGGCTTCTGTAAGAGATCAGTCACAGGAAAGAAAAAAAAGAGAGAAAAAGCTCGTGCATGTTTTCACATCATTTTTCGCTGAGACAATTTCGAGCAAGTGGAAACCGATTTTTAGCAAGCACTGCGGGGGAGTTATAAGCGCAAAACTTTCAAAAAACTCGACTTACGGTTGCTGTTCGCTCCTGCAGCACCGAACGAAAGAACAATATGTAACTGTATGTATACAGTCCTGTAAGTTTAACATTCACGCGTTAAAGTCAGAAAGTATACCAGTTCTGCTTGGTGTTAAGTTCGCACGGGACAATGAAGGATACACTTGCACAACCCACTGGACTATCAGTATTCACAGTGTGTCTGTCATTAGATGGTACATAACGGATATCAATTAGACATTTCCACTTAAAAAAAAAATAAAAAAAATCAAGTTTATTTTTATCTAAGTTAGAATTGTAAACCGTGTTTTTCTCTTTTTCCTTATCTTTTGCTCCACTCTCCCTTACCTCCATGTTTGTGTGCCAGTACTTTTGTATGTATGGTTGTTTTCAGCATCTTTCTTGCTTTTTTCTTTATTTTACTCCACTTGTTTTTCCTCTGGAACTGAAACAAACATATTCATTAATTCACAAGAATCCTCAGCTCACGATTATTGGAAAAGTATCGGGAAAAAGTTCAACTCCATGATTTAGTACCGATTCCGCCTGGCAGTTATGACAGAGGAAAAAGACTTCGTCGTGACAGTTTTTCCAAAACTTATCTGCAGTGGGTACTCCTAGAATTTCAAAGTTAAACTCGTGTATCACAGCTCCCGCCTTTCCGGCTCATTTCCCTCTTCGGCAAGAGCCCCCTCCAGGTTTAAACCGCATCGTAACCCCCCAACTCGTACTTTTTGTCGACCTAGCTCCGCCAGGCGTAACCGAATTTAGATCGCTCCATCTAACTTCTGATTATGATTTAACGGAATTCAACTTCTTTCCGGGCCCAGTGACATGGAAAAATTAAGTTGCAACCGGATCGAGAGATCTCCCGAAAAGGGAATGCCGAAAGTGCCGACTTAGCGATCGGCTTTCTGAATTTATCGACTCTGTTCCGGCTTACAATGGAAGTGTCTCTTGTCGTAGATTTTGGTAATGGCACCAAATGCCGAGGGTCAGGGACCGAGCAAGGTGATCGAAATGGAGATAAGCCAAGTAGGAGGTGCTGGAGGTGGCGGGAGGATAAGTTATGGGTGCTTCTGGAAGAATAAAAATGATACCGAAAGTGATAAGAGGAAAGCGTCACCGCGCTCACTGAAGCCTCCATCGATTCATATTGCACTCAATGACAATGAGTCCAAACTATAGGGACCAGGGGCGTCACGACTGGTGGGGAGGGGGGACGTCCCCCCCCCTCAATGCTGTTGGCCAGTCGGTGAAAAATAACCGACTGCGCGAAAGCGCCGCGATTTTTCGTCCAAACACTTGATTTTTTCATGAAAACAATCGTTTTTCTGAAAATTGGTCGATTTTTAGTCAGAATAGTCGTTTTTTCTGAAAATCAGTGGATTTTTCTGAAAATCAGTCGCTTTTCTTTCAAAATTGTTTGGTTTTTGAAAACAGTCGATTTTTCTGCAGAAAAAGTCGTTCAAAATTACCAGCCAGTCGGAAAATGCCTCATCCCCCCAAAAAATGTTTTGGCTAGTAACGCCTCTGATAGGGACTGTCGGCTAGGCCCCAGCTCGCAAAGTCCTAGTTTTTGTACAACGTAGTTTTATCAGAGTTACGATTTCAGACGAGAAAGGACCATGTGCACAGGTTTCAGGCTTTTTGGATCCTGGAGTGAATTTTGCATCTGCCAGCTTCAGGCTGAAGAGGATCTTTGCGAAGAAAGGCCGAAATATCACTGAAGAATATCCAAGCTTATGTATCCGTCCTGACCTATTTTTTTGTCTGATTCACAGTTACCTTGGGCTGAAGGAGTATTTAAGTTATGCACCAAAAAGAAAAATCTGGAAGTGCAGTAAACTTGCCGGAAGAGGACCTATCACAAGAACATCCTCGTCTGGAAAAACTTTTGGATCTTGGAGTGAATTTTGCATCCGTCAGCTAAAACCGGCTGCTTGGCGGATATTGCTTTAAAGAACCCCTCGCACTATTTACTCTTCAACTTACAGCATTTTAAAATATTTGAAGAATTTAAAACAAGGCTGTGCTTTCAAGAAATAACCCACGGTTTTGGCTGTTTGAAGCCTTTTCCGAGACCCGTTGACTTATAGCGAAGAGAGGGAAACAATTTACATAACTGTTTTTTCCGGTGGAAGACTTCTCACAGACAACCGTCGACATCGTGATACACATCGAAGGTAGCAAAAGACGGCAAGTGAGAAAATCAGCGTGGTTTTGTTAGAGGGGTTAAACTGTAATGTACGAAATTGGGGTCTCTGGGTTTAGAAATATATGGAGTGACTATGGAAGTAGGTTGCGTTAGTATTATAGGTAAGACAGGTCCTTTAAAGTACCACGCGACTGGTTCCGTTGGCCGATCCGGCGCTACTGGAAAGATTTGGCGCCCGTCACAGTTCTAAGTGCAACTCTAAACCGGTCGGATACCGGTGACTCGATCATCGAAGACAGTTAAAAGTAGACACGTTTTTTTCCTTAAAGTCTGTATCTGGACATACCAGTCCTAGTTCAGTCTTCAGGTTCTGTTTGACACAAACCCATCCTCCCGTGTGGGTCACCATCGATACCAGCTCCAAAATCACGGATAAACCATTCTTGTCCTAACAAAAGAGCAAGAACAGAAATAAAACGAAAAGGGTAACAATATTAGCAAGGATGAACTCAATACATGTTGATGTATCAGCATAACAGCTTTCGGATTTCATCTCACAGATACTGGATTGCTAATTATTCAACTATAATTCATTATGCTCATAGAAAGAGATTAAGAGTCTCGGCGTCGGCGAAGCATATCCGGGTGGTGAGCTTTCCGCCCTTTCCACTTGCGAGTAGCAGCCAGACGGAGCGAATATGTACATTAATTAGTTTCAACGATGATTCATTATGCTCATTGAAAAAGATTTTACATTCAATACATGTTACATTCGACGATGATTCATTATGCGCATGGAAGAAGATTAAGAATCCCGGTGTCGACGAACTACACTCAGGTGGCGAGCTCAGGCTTTCCGCTTACGAGTTCCAGCCTGAAGCAAGTGAATTAACGTATGTTTTTTTTTCAGTAGCCTATTTACGACAGTATTATGGAAGGAAAAGGCTGCTGGTATCACGATATTTAGATAGGCGTCGATGTCAAGTAGAAACAGTGCGTCTTTAGGAAAACGTCAATAATGATTCATTATACTCATGTAGGAAGATTAAGAATCATAGAGTCTCCGAGCCACACCCGGGTGGTGAACTAAGGCTTTCCACTTTTGAGTACCAACCTTAAGTAAGTGAATAAAGATTCATTTCTTCATACAGCTGTTTTTTTTTCAGTAGCCTATTTACGACTATTTCAGTTCAATTCAGTTATATTCAAGAAAGCCATAACACGGACAAGCCCACTAGTAGGTTTCGTGTCACATCAACATAAACAACAAAATAAGAAAAAGATATAAAATTTAGCTGACAATAGCTCGGTCAGTAAACATGTCCATTTGCGGTAGTTATATGGTTAACAATAGTATAAATATGACATACAAATACGTGGCTGTGCAATAAAACTTTGTACGAAACCTGTATAATTACGAAAGCTAACAAGCAACAACACTAAAGTCATTAACTGGCAATAAGTTTTCCCCACATTCTACCCAATTCTTACGTAGTTTCATTCCATCATTTATTTCTGGTAATTTCTTGTAAGTGTATTAGTTAATTTGTTTCTTGTGTGTCTGTGTATTTTGTAAATCTGTATTCCTTTTCTAGCTTTTAGCTATTCGGATTATACTATATTGATTGATTGATTAACTAAATAATTTATTAAAGTCATTTCTCATGGGGGGAAAAGGTTACTGGTATCATGGTATCAGATAGAGTCGGTAAGAAGCAGAAACAGATGCATTTTTAGGAACTCTCTGGCGTCCACACCGCGGCTACTCCCGAAAAGTGGGAAAAACAGGTGCCCGAAAACAGGGACCGCCCTAATGTCTACAATCTTCCACGGCCTCTCAAACTTCATCATCACAGATACACCATTTTCCATCCGTCAGCCAAAAAGGATGATAAATGAACCAGGTCTAATGGTCCCAGATCCAACGCGGGAGGGACCCGAGACGCTGCGCCAATGCATCCCGCTTGCGGTAAGGGCATGACTGGAAATGATAGATGCCCGAGGCGTAATATCTTCACGGTCGGAAAAGCGGAATCATTAGTCGGATAAGGGTTGGCCTGAGTGGTTTCTCACGACTTATGCTGGCATGGTCATATTTAGCGTAAAGATCGATCATAGTAAAGCATCGTGATAGGCCATTTTTGTTTCTAGAACGTTTTGCTGTTCGTTATAGTCTAGCAAGAACGGATAATGATAAGAACCCGTAATTCTCTAGCCCTGCTTCGACCAGAAATCCTCGGTCGTATTCTGTAAATACTAAGCGGGTGCATCAGCTGCGGGTGAACGAATTAATGAACCTCTACAGTATAATGGTTTAATTTTCAAATCCTTCTCACAAAAAAAAAATCCCGACTTGAAATGGCACTCTTGCTACTTGTTTATTTTGCTTTACAGAGCTTAAATTTTTCACTTTAAAGTTCATTATAAAAAATAAAAATAAAAACTAATGATAGGCTATACTTGACCTATATCGTAAGATTCCAGCTATGTGAACATACCCACTACAAATTTCATCTATGCAAAACTAGGAAACTCCTGAAATGGTACAATACTAATTTTAAGAACCGGCTCAAACATTACTTTTTTCTTTCACAAAGGCAAGTACAATGTAAAACATGGAGTTTGGGTCGAAGTATGTCCCTGAAAAGAAGGCGAGCGAATAAACTCTATAATATGTGAGTGTGCAAACATTAATCTTTGTGAGGAAGCTGAGCCTGTGTTCTGTGCGAAGAGACCACGGAGGAATTTGCGAAGGAGCTTTTTTGTACCTCTACCCAAGATAACAGTGAGGGGGTCGTAACAATAAGGGGGTCCACCAACCTATTTCTTTAGAAGCGTGCCCTTTCAACTGACCAGAGACAAGCAGCATAAAAACTAGGCTACACAAGTCGAAACGGCGGGACACTTCCTCTACTTGTCGTGACGCTAACAAAGGAATTACATCTCGACCCAAAAATGATAAAAATCCGGGACAAAAGGGGGCCGACTTGCACCTCTCTCCCTTTGTGAATAATAGCCTACTAAGGATCTTCTACGTCCTATCTCGCCTTACGCTCCAGTGATCTGGAAATTCCGGATGAAACCAAGTCCAAACACAGTCTCAAGCTGGGAGGGAAAGGGATGATAAAATATCTGGACTTTGCGCTTCATTCAACCCTCCGGATAGGGGTACGGCGGACGATAGCGTTTTGAGTGATGGGGGGCAGTAGCCAGGGCAGTTTGGTGAGCAGCTGGAATGGACACAGGGATCAGTGAGCATGTTGATGATATGGGAAATGATACTCATGCACGTGTCAGAGAAGTATGATACGTGGGAACGATTAGTAGTCTCGTAGTCCGTACGTCGCAAATAAGAATAAAAATCAAGTGTGTCCTTCACGGGCAATCGCAAAGACTTCGTAACCGTGCTAGTCCAGACCCGGCGAGCTCTCATTGGCTGAAAATTGAAAAAAATCCGCTAAGCCCTGCAGATTACTTGCGACCGACCGTCGAAACGCTGTTGTTCTGCTTTGAAATTTGTTAAAGTTTAACTGAAAAGGGCAGAGAAGGGACAGTCTTGTTACCCCTCACTTATTCACTCAGAGAGGCTTGAAGACCCGATGAAAATGCGTTACTTTGTTGCTCCACTATTCACGAATAACCAATTTTCAAATAGTGGAATTTCCCTGTCAGATGTGTGGAACTACCTGTGTCGCATGCTTGACGAAAAAGGTTTATGAACATTTTTTGTTCAGGCACTAAGCAGTCTTCGCCAAGCTTATTACCGCCCACTAAAAAGCCACGTCTGTGTGCCGATTCAGATATTCCGCGTCATAGTAGAATTTACGCTGTGGGGACAGCCGTAGATACTCTGAACTTCACTAAGAGAGCAGATAGTGGAAAATCAAAAAATCTCTTAGCAGAATCCAAATAACTCATTGTATTCAACTAAATGATCCGAAAATAAGTTTGCTTTTCAGTTAAACTTTAAATGGAACCGTTATTGTCTTGTCTGTTGTTTTTTTTTGCGTTATATTTGTATGGGTGCACCAAGTTGACCGTTGGTTCAGTAAATAAAACAAAACAAGTAGGTACTTGTCACACTTAAGCACCGATGGGTCATGGGACGGAAGCCGTTCCCCCTTCCAACCCAATCAATCCTAACTGACGCGCAAGGTTTTAAAATAAGGTTCTTTATCAACGGCTGGATTGTGAGACTGCAAATGAAAGTCAGGTTCGCAATCTTTCTTCTGTGACCTCGGTAGCTCATGAACGAGATCTGGTACTTGACGTCGGGTCAAGAGTACAGTCAAGTTTGTCGGCAATGTTATACCTTGATATTTGGGTGGGGAGGGGGCCCGAAAATTAACGGCTCAAAAGGGCGTCCGCTAAAACTGGGAAAATGGTGTTCTTGCCCTGTTTGGACAATTCGGCCGCAATCCGGAGAACTGACAACTGGATACAGAGCCAAAAACTCGGGATCGACTAAAACCAGGAAGGGAAGGGAACGCGAGAAAAGCAGGAAGGGCTACAAAAACCAGGAAGGGCACACTAAACGAGGAAGGGCATCCTAAAACGAGGAAGGCTTTCGCCAGAATTCGCTGCACCGTTCCCTTCCTCTATTTAGTATTATTTGAGGGGTCGGCAACTTTTCAAATTCGAAGTTCACCATTCCTTCCTCGTTTTAGTAAGCCCTTCCTGGTTAGTCGCCTACCGTCAGAACGAGAAATGAAACGGTGAATTACAATTTCTATAGTTGCCGACCCCTCACTGAACTTAAGCCTACCCATGTCAGGATACTAAATCGAGGAAGGGATGGTGAACTTTGAATTTGAGAAATTGCTGATCCCTGAAATAATACTAAATAGAGGAAGGGAACAGTGCTGCGAATTCTGGCGACAGCCTTCCTGGTTTTAGGATGCCCTTCCTCGTTTTAGTATGCCCTTCCTGGTTTTAGTATGCCTTCCTGCTTTTCTGGCGTTCCCTTCCCTTCCTAGTTTTGGTCGATCCCCAAAAACTCTTGTAGCTTTTCGGTCTTCGCCAGATCCCGTAAACATGTAGTTTTTCCCAAGCATAAGCTAGCTAGATTAGGGTCAGATTACGACCTGAACTCCAATGCTAGACCAACACGTTCGTTATAATATGAACTACCAATTTTATCGGAGAATTTTGTGAAATTTCCTGAACATTTCCGATTCTTATCGCACCGTTTACCCGGTAGTAAAACAAAGCAGATAGATCGTTTCAGTCCTATTTTTCCGACACGAATAATGTGACAAAGAAAAGTAAAAGAAATTTAGAAGGAGTAAAGGTGCTGGTTTTCCACGGATAACGGCTAGACGACTGATCCGCTGAGAAAAAGAAGAATATGTCTTGCCGTAAATTTTCTTGTTTTTGCCTTGTCTGGACAATTCGTCCGGAATCCAGAAAACTGATAACTCGATGCTGAGCCAACAACTTCATGGTAGAGCTTACACGAGTGTCGACTTGAGTGTGAAAAGACTGGTGGTTTAATATATCAGCTTTGTTATTTCATTGGACCATGGTACGACCCCAATCCCATGAAATCGGAAATAAATATTGCTTGATCAACTTGCCGGGTTTGCAGATATATGGGAGAGAAGTCATGCTAAATCCCCCCCCCCCCCCTTGTACAGCGATCACTAGGTGACACGCCATTGCAGCCGACCCATTAGATACACCACCTTTACTAACCATACATTAGCCAAATCATCCCACCCCTTTCTCCACAATTGCCGAATTCTCTTTTAGCCATTTCCATATTTCCACCGTTTATTTACAAATCACGACAGGAAGTCGGAGATATTTCCTAATACTCTGTCAAGCTTCTCATTTGACGGATGGCCTTACCCCTTCCCTCTCCCTCGTTCTATTACAGTTCCAAAGATACAGATAAGCTCAGATCCAAGTCCGGAAACTGTCCGACGCGAATAAAGGTTCAAATAGAGGTCGGACGCAAGAAGGTCTGGGATGGCTTAGCCTCACGGAAATCAAAGACTGATTACCACCAAGAACAAGTAATCATATAGAACCTCTGTCTCCCTATCTCTGTAATATGACCATGCGGAGTTGCATATTTCCCCGTACCCTGCCCGATGAAAACGAGCGTAGGTTAGAAGCTACGCGGCAACCACGTTTCGTTACCTCTGCAAATACCTATATCACTGTGAACACGGTGAAGCCGTGCACAAAAAAATTTCAAAGTCAAAGCCGAGTGGCTCTCTGGACGCGGTCCAGAGCGGGTCAGCGCCCTCCTGCACTGATTGCTCTGCGATGAGGGACGGCAAAGACGGAAGTAGACGGGTATCAACTCAAAGTAAGATCAATTACTCGATTACTAGCTCAGTTTTGTCGGGGTATCCATAGTCGCTGCATGGGACCAAAGACGGAGGCTCTATCTGATTATTTGTTCCTGTTACCACCCATTGTGACAAGTAGGTTATAACGAATATCTTATTCACACTTACTGTGCCTGAATTCTATTAGTTTAAATGTATTCAAATAATGTATAAAACGATACTTCAGCTACGATGCTTTAGCAGCGACGTTTCAGCCCTTCTTGGCAAGAGTCCTCGTCAGGCTGTCAATCTTCACGGTCAACGGCGGGGAAGGAGACAAACCTGCAAGCAAATAAAACAAACCTTGCAGGCTTGTTTCCTTCACCGATGCTGACCCTGAAGATTGACAGCCTGACGAGGACCCTTGCCAAGAAGGGCTGAAATATTGCCACTATCCGCTATACGTCGTCTAAAAAATGATAATTTGTATAGGCTTTAACCTCTGATCCATGTCTTTTTTGTAATTTTTGGTCCGCTCCGCGGGCACCCCCCCCCCCCCGAAACAAATAACTGGACCCGGACCTGCAAACATCAAACCTAGCAGACATTCATGCACAGTACTGGACGGAAACAGTCATTTGTAAAATAAAGACCAGATCGTAGTCAGAAGCTGTACCTCTTCTGGATATTTTGCTGTTTGTTGCTCAGCTTATTCTGCTCCCTTTCCTCGCCAGGTGGCGGCGTCCGGCATTTTGTAGTACTTTCATAGTCGTCCGAAATGACCCGACAGAAGAAAACGAATATGAAAAAAGAAATAACAACTCGAACCAAAGCTTTGTGAATTCATTTTTGATGTCAAAAAGTGAAAAAACTGGCTCTTTGCTGGTATTAAGTTCTTAATCTATTATTCTCACTTGACTGTTTTCTGGGGCGAAAAACAAGCCAAGGTGGTCTGAACTTTGGAGAAGTGTTCATAGAAGTATATCTCTACTCAAGCCCGTATCCAGAAATTTATTTCGGGGGGGGGGGGGGGGGTCGGACAAAAAAGTATAAAAAAGACATAGATCAGAGGGAAAAGCCTATAAAAATAATAATTTTTGTATGTTTCGGGGGGGGGGGGGTAGGGGGTTGACCCTGGATACGGCTTTGTATCTACTGTACTTCAAATGTCTTCTTCAATTTTTATTTTCTTTCTTAAAACGTATACCGATGCAGGACGAGCATGTCTGATTCCCGGAATCTTGTCTCGACGTGATTTACGGTGGCCCACAACCATAGAATGTGAAACTGTCCAGAGTTTCGTGTGGAAACTCGAATATTGGATTAGGAATAAAAATTCTAGGTTTGGATAAGGCCTTTAAAACAAAACTTATGAACCAAACTAGTTTTGCACCTGCAGGTACAGTTGAGAACTTCCAAGGACCCCTCGCACTATTTATTCTTCAACTTACGGTATTGTAAAATATTTGAATACTTAAAACTAGGTCGTGCTTTCAACAAATAACACACAGGGAAACAATTTGCATAACCGGTTTTTCTGATGGAAGAACTTTTCGCAGACAACCGTCGACAGCGTGATGCACATCGAAGGTAGCAAAACACGGCAAGTGAGAAAATCAGCGGGATTTTGTTGGAGAGGTTATAATGTACCGTATGAAATTGGGGTCTCCGGGTTTAGAAATATATATGGAAGTAGGTTGCGTTAGTATTATAGGTAAGACTGGTCCTTTAAGATATTATTAAAGTCTCTCAAGCTAAAGAGTCCACTCCCCTCTTTCAGCGATCTATTGAACCTCTCTGCGCCCGTTATGATCGCTAATGGAGAAAACAATGGACGGATCGAAGGAAATCAGTTTGTCCTAACCACAGACGTCAAGCGCTTGAGCGTGCCAGGCACGTGCCTCTGGCAGGAAAGTGGCGAGTCAGTTTACAGAAGAACACGATTATGAATGATTACCGCGTGGGGGGAAGGGAACAGAAGCCTGGGACTGAAAGTGACGCCGCTCTTCTCACAAATCAGCTGGTTCAGTTGTATATAGCTACAATCTGGAACGCGGACTTAAGACTGTTTGAGCCGCCTAGCGGCCGAATCTTAGGTAGTGTTCCCCCGAGTTCTTATATACCTTTCACAAAATTCCTTCCAGATTAGTTCTTTTTGTGCCGCTAGACGCACTAGCATGAAGTAAACAATGACACGCTACTTCTTGGTGATACGTTTATCCAGGCTTATTTAGCGATTTTCAATTCTCTTAGGCCTAGTCATTTTTAAAATTATTTAAAATGCCTCTGCCTCTATCTATGTTCTAACCAGGCCCGTATCCATGAATTTATTTTCGGGGGGGGGGGGGGGGGTTAGCCAGCGGGTCGGACAAAAATCAGAGGGAAAAGCCTGTTCAGTCAATTCTGGCTTCCGACTTCAGGGCTGATTGCTGGTTGACTTTTCCACGGGGCTAATGTTGCGATTCGGTATGAAGCGAAAGCCTAATCACGAATTCCCCCTTCAGATAACTTATCCCAAGATCTAACGTGTGATTGTTATTGTTTCTCTCGCGCCCTCTGCCGGCATTTCTTCATTTGATTTTATGAAGCGCACATGAATTGTTGCGATTCTGTTACACAATTAATAAAAATCATCACAAAGTTATAAAAGGTGAAATAATGAGAATCCCACGGGTAATTAAAAAGGAGCGGGAACCTAGAGTTACGATCGTTTCAGTTTACTGATGATGGTCGGGAACCTCATAAAGTGATAATAACCATCTGTTCAGAAGAAATTCCCAGCCGAATGGTTAAGTCTGTCCAAGCTATAACTGTTTTCATTCCAGAGAATGTAGTAACTACCACAGTGAAGTGCTGGCTCCTTCTATCTTCATAACTCACCATAACTTCTTAGTAGCGCAAACTTAAAGGCTAACAGAATAGGCTAGAAGAACCGACAAAAACGCGTTACTTCTTTGCTTTGTTATCCATGATTATTGAAATTTAGCTGACGTAATTTGCCTATACGGACGTACCTCTATGTTTGAAATGTTTAGCTCTCTGTTGACTTGGTCCTTCCACAAAGGAAACCTATACGGGGTAGCACGGAAAAGAGGCTATCTTCCGATGTGGTTCTGCAGTCTGGAATCGAACATTTCAAAATCTTCACTTTGTTGGCCATTGAAACGTACGCTTTTGCAGTCATTCAAATTTTCCGCGGCTCGTCGTAAATTTATTTGTCGAACAACCAGCGGAGACTCCCAACGTCACTACTAGATTCCCGTTGAAAAAAAAAATAATTCAGTGGATTCAAATCAAAGGTATAAAAATAAGTTGGCTGTTCAGTTAAACTTTAATCGTGATCTACAGGGAAACCATGTTTTTTTTCGAGATCTTACTACCGTGCTTGCAGGTTCTGTGAAGGCTTATGCGAATTTTCGAATGAGAGAAACATTATTTAGAACGCTATAAAGACTATGTTTAATTGTGCTGAACGAATTATGTCGGCAATATTTTGGTCCTTCTTGGCAAGGGTCCCCTTCAGGCGGTAGCTAGAAATGCCAAGAAAAGGCCAAAATATCGCAGAATTAGAATATGAGTTGACTGACTCGTGTGACACCATCAAACACTAGCTTGGTTAAAGCCTATTGTAGCTTATCGAGGTACTAGGACTCCATAGCAGTGTAACGCTTTTTTTTTGAAAATACTTTTTTGTTCGAAAGGTTTTTTTCTTGTAAGGTTCTCGTCGATTTTGTTAGACGATTTTGAAAACTCTAATGCTAACAAACTTTTTTTTTTTTATAACAAACCAAACGCCAAACCAGGTAATGAACTGCCTCCCGAAAACAGACGAGAAGAGCGATCGATCAAACTGTCCTCCCACTTGAAAGAAGTATCCAATATCCCTTAGCGTCCTGATCCCTTTATAGCGATTGGCGCCTTCGACAACCGACTCGCTAATTGAAACAAATGATCTCCACAAGGTTATTCATTTCCTATTCCTCCCATTCCCTGTTCTGATTCAGGAGTGAAGAAGCAAGTGAGGGGGTAGAGAATTGTAAAGGAAATGATAGAAGAAGTCAGGACGATAGAAAACAGGGAAACTTGGAGAAAAATGCTGGCCGAGAAAAATAGCATTTCCTAGAAGCTAGACAAAAAGAGTAGCAACATACCGGTGGCAAACTTCTGCCTAGCAAACTAGGCAGCCTCGGCAAACCTCGGCAAACTAGGAAGCTGCCTCGGAGCCCAACCCCTTGTCACATTTAAAAAGGTAGGCCTATAGATAGTGCTTGTCTATTTCATTATTACGCTTGTCTATAAAGCACGTAAAATATGTCGTTGAATCAAAAACAAGAATAAAAAGTTTTTCGCTAAATTACCATAAAAAAGGTTGTTAATGGATCTGGATCCCTACGTCAGGGACCAGACATTAAACTATTTCATGAAACTTAACATTATTTTTTCTGCTAAAGTATGCTAAATAAATAAAAAAAAAAATTTGTTTCGTTAAATTACCAAAAAGAGGATGTTAACTGACTAGGGGCCTGGCCTGGACCCTACGCACTGTCGGACGTTTTAGCATACAGAAGGGGTGGGTAACTGACCTCGTTTTTACACAACCTCGAATTTTGCCACACAAATTTTAAAATGAAATTTCCTTTTACCAAGATATTCAAATTATATGCCTTTTCTATGTTTTGAACCTGGTTAAAAAAGGTATTTTCTGGCGACTAACTTAGTTAACATTTTTCATGACTTTGTAAATGAGGGCAAGTAAGCGTAAATAAAAACATGTGTAACTATATATGTGGAAGTAAATTTTGTTTTCTCTATTTATGAACCGTTGTATTAGCATCAATCTAGTATCTAGTACCTCCTACTACCTGAGGCACTAGGGTTGGTCACCAAAAGTAACTTCGTACACCCTGGAAAGTAACCCAAAAGTATCTCAAAGTAACCCAATGTAACCTAATATAACCCAAAGTCACCTAGTGTAACCCAATGCAATGTAACCCAAAGTAACCCAATGTAACCCAAAGTAACCCTGAGTAACCCAAATTATTTTGAGGTAACTCGTACACCCTGGTTCTTGGTGACCAACCCTGGCTGAGGCGCCGAAGCCAAGATATGCGACAAGGCACAAAAACAAGTTTGTGCCAAAACGTCTGCGTCTTCGCGATACAAGCGCTGGTTCAGGCAGTATTTTGTACATTATATGAACATGTAGACAGAAACAGAAAGTGACAAATCGCAACGAAATCGCCAATTAATATGACTATGTCATAAAAGTTGTATGTATATTTATTTATTTATCTATAGCTGTGCATCTATCTGTAAAGATAAAATACAGCAAATAAACGTTAACTGATCTTATTTTATCTTAGTCATGTTTTTAGTTCCTTTTTAATCCAGAGAGATTTCTCAGAAGGAAAGAATTCTCTGGGATTTTGAAATCCAAAGGACGGCGTTCGTAAGATGCGTAAGGTTATCTTGCAAAGTTTATCGTAGCACTGACGAGACTGCGACATTGTTGAATTTACGAAAATGTGTAAGGCGAATTTGTGTGTATCTTATATCAACATATTTGAGCATTTTTTTGTATCTTACTTGTTTGCTGATTCCAATGCAAGATGTGTGCGTTGTACGGCAGAGTTGTTTCATCAATACAAAAGAGTTGGCGAGGATTCAGGGTAGTCCTAGCCGAACGAGACAAGGTCATGTAGAAGGTCACCTTACTACTTTTTTGTGTATCTTTTCCAAGACTATTGGCTCTTAGAGCAAATAAAATCCTACCCTATTGCGAAAATTTTTCTATTTCGCAAGTCGACCCACTGCAGCTTGGTAACTCGGTCAGTGTTGCCACATCAAAAATATTTAGAGAGTGACTTTTGGCCCAAAACAGAGGGTGAACTGGGAGTGAAATTTGTTTTCATGAAATATTCACTTTTGGTCGGAATCGCCTCTCTAAAAACGACACAGCTTAGTTTTACTTTCATGAAACAAACTTTAAGTAATCACTTCTGGTCGGAATCCCTGCTGCAAAAATGACACATTTGGTCATTTTTCTGAAATAGAGTGATTTTAATGTCCTACGTAGGACAAGAGTGACACAAACAAAATAGAGTGACAATTCACACTATCTTGCGACATGTGGCAACCCTGAACTCAGTATCCTGTCTCTCTTCACAGCTGTAGTCTCACTTTCACTCGAGAAGCTTACCATCCATTATCCCCAGACCATAGAGAGGAAAGGGGGTCCTTAATTTAAGGACTCTCTAGGGACGAGGAGGTCTATCCATCGCACCTAATTTTGTGGAACAGTTCCCGATTCCCTGATTAAATCCTGTTTGCTCCTGGACTTCTCTATTGTGAGGATCGGCTTTCAATTGAGGGGATATAACGCAATCACCAGATTTATGAGATGGGGACTACATCGGCTACTAATTTCCTTGTCTCCTACTAAAGTACGTAAGTTAGGTCGGTGACAGGACATGACGCTGGTTACCGGATTTTTAGAAGAGGAAGGACAGGCTTCTTACAACAAAGGACACGGTCGGTCGATAACCTATGGTGCTTTTCCGTGATAATCCAGATTGACGATTCACAATCTGAATCCTCAAAAATGTATTTTCTTTGAAAATCCAGATTATGAAATTTCGTCTTCTCTGACAATCCTGATTCGTTCTTCGATCGTCGATTCGGGAATCTTGCAACTGAGCAAGATCGTCGGGTTGTCGACAAAACGTCCCCATTCGAAACGTCCCCTGAAGAAACGTCCCCGTGACAAAAGGTCCCCATGACAAAACGTCCCCACGACAAAACGTCCCCATGACAAAACGTCCCCGTGGCAAAACGTCCCCGATCAAAACATCCCCTGGCGAAACAACCCCATGGCGAAACGTCCCCGGCTATAGATTTGTTTTTTCATGTCTGAGAGATACTAGGCCTATGAGGCTACTGACTTCGTCATCAGTTCAGACAAAATATATATTTGGAATATTACTTTTGCAAACCACGATGGGTTGACAACTTCAGTATTTAACCGATACTCAAGAAACAAACCAACAGTGTTGCTCCAACAAACTTTTTTTCATCTCTGAGAGATACTAGGCCTATGAGGCTACTGACTTCGTCATCGGTTCAGACAAAATATATTTTTGGAATATTAATTTTGCAAACCACGATGGGTTGACTACTTCAGCATTTAACCGATACTCAAGAAACAAACCAAAGTGTTGCTCCCGGCTATAGCCATTTCTTAAAGAAAGTGCAAAGATATAGTAGTTTGTCAGTTTTCGATTTATCTCTTATTTAATTGGTTTATTTTGTTTGTTAGTTTACGCTGCGACTTCTCGCTTTTGCTTTTGTTCGAGATTTATTTGGTGATGTTTATTATTAAATTTTTCGTTAAAGGATCAAGCCGGACTAACATAGATTTACTATGTCTCTCTACCTAAGTAATCGTTCCATCCGCTTTCGTTTCCTCGCTTCCCATTTAATTTTATCCAGCATAACGGCACTACGCTTATTTTTGCATTTTCCTTGTTTGACTCTCTTTGAGCCACAACGTGCTTCCGCTTTGTCTGAGGATCATATTGGTGCTCTCAGATTGTGCATGTTGCTCCAAAAGACCTAGAACTGATCAGTTACGAGTCAATTGCATGGTATATTACACTGTATATTTTAACTGAAAACAAGACATTTATGAAGCAACCGGTCCTATGTCCGATCTTTCCTGCTTATAAGGAATATTCCAACATCTGTAATGCACACTCTTAAGTTTATTTTACCTCTCTCATGCCCCTTAAGATCGAGGCGAACTTAAAAATCTATGCTTGGGGATGTTTCGCCGTAGGGACGTTTTGACACGGGGACGTTTTGTCATGGGGACGTTTTTATCACGGGGACGTTTTGTCACGGGGACGTTTTGTCATGGAGACGTTTTGTCACGACGTTTCGCCGGGGACGTTTCGCCAGGGGACGTTTTGTCATGGGCACGTTTCGTCGGTAAGCCGAATTGTCTTTTATAATCTGAGATAGTCGATGAATCAGTTTTCTAGGATCATAATGTGGGATTTTCGCGAACAAACGCCCCAGGCGTTTTTTCGTGACAATCGAGACTGACGATCCACAATCCGGATTCTCCAAAATACGTTTTCCCGGACAATCCAGATTAGGAAAAATCTTAGTTTTTCCGAAACAATCGTTTTTCCATGACAATCCGGATTGACGATTCACAATCCGGATTCTCCAAAATACGTTTTCTGCGACAATCCAGACTATGAAAAAATCGTTTTCTCTGACAATCCGGATTCGTCCTTGGTTCGTCAATTTGGACATCTTGCAACGGAGCAAAATAGTCGGATTGTAGTATTCTAATCTGAGATAGTCGATTCGCTGTTTTCTCTAACGAATCAGCGATCTCGGATTATAATCTTGAATTGTCGCAGAAAAACGCCTCTTTTCTGACTATATCTTCGTCTTTGGATCGTCAATTCGAGAATCTTGGGACGGAGTATCGTCGGATTGTCGTTTTGCAACGATGACGACACCTAGTGATACTTCATAAACAAGCAGTAGTTAGTTGCGACTATTTTTTTCCTTGCCTCTACAGAAACTACATTGTTTTCTGCCAACCTGGTTGCATACCAATGTGATCTTAAAATCCTAGAAAATACTCAGAACCAACTTAAAGTGAAGAAGACAGTAGAAGGCCATCTGACTAGGGAAACAAGACCATAGGTTTCGACGGGATCGCAAAAATCTAACATTTCATTCAAACAATTGGGTCATGTCTTCGCCATTCAGTCTTCGTCTGATTCCTTGAATATTTTTACTGTTAAAATGGAGGTCAAAAATGGATTCAACATGTCTCCTTCCCTAATAACGAATCCCTAATCGATTTCAGAAACAACTCAAGCTTCAACCAAATTTCCAGTTTAAGCCGAATTCCTGATGAACCGTTTGTCCAGCAAGAAAACTAAGTTCAGATAAGGATTCAGCGGACTCCTCACCCCCTCAATAAACATCTTATTAGCTTATAAAACATACATGTTCTTACCATGAATCGAAACCCCTCTCTGCCTCTAAAGATGGAACTAAAAGACCCATATACGACCTGTACTTTACCAGTGAATCCTCATTGAACATTCTGTTTGATCATTTCTGTTTGATAATTTTTTGACTATTGCTTTATTATGTACAACCGCCTTATTAAATGTTTTGTAATTATGATGTACCTGACGAAAACGACAAGTTCGGCAATCCAATGCTGTGAAAGTCTCGTTTTACAATAAAGTATCAGTATCAGTATCAGAACAACATCCTCGCTTTAACAACAAATTTCCTCGTTTGAACATTATATATCAGCCCCTCCGACCTTCGATTACACTAGATCTCGCCAACGTCCATAGAATGAACAAAGGAATGTCGCTATCCACCCGCAGAGCTATAATGGTTTGAGAATAAAGGGGTAGGGACTGCTAGAGCCGAAAATTGGTCAAGAGATTTTGTGTCCGGTTTTCGCCGGATTCCGGGTGAACTACTGTCCGGCAAGAAAATAATTTTCGTATTCGGATTCAGCATGTCTCCTTACCCCCCCCCCCCCCCCCCCCCCCCCCAATAGCTTTTGCCCCTTAATTTGAAACCCCCTCCCCCACCCCTAGATATACGGCTACAGAGCCCTTCTACGAACTTGACCTTACCCTTGACCCAAAGAATCCTCACACCAAGTTTGATCGAAATATCTCATTCCCTTCGAGAGTTATTGTGCTGACAGACAGACGGACAATTTTTGCGATGCCATAGCTATCCCTCCACTTACGTTCTGGGATCCCAAAAACAATAAGCGAAGCATGACATATTCATATTTGGACCTTATTCGTTCCGAAGTTCAAAGTACAAATTAAGGTAATTATGAAATACAAACAGAGTCAATATTAATTTTAAAATAAAATTTTAGAACGAAAAGGATTACGTAGGAAGAGTAACATTAAAGGGCAGCATGAAAGATGATAGGCCAACAATTAGGCCGCGTTTTGGCCAAGCCCAGTTGGAGAATATATTGCCGGGCACGGTTGCAGTAACAGCTTCTATCTATTATACAAAAGAGAAAATTAAATCGAGCGTGGAAGGCGGAAATTTTCGAAATCCATTTTTTGGGATCCCAAAACGTAAGTGGAGGGACACCTATGCCATCGCAAAAGTTGTCCGTCTGTAAGCACGATAACTCTCGAAGGGAATGAGATATTTTGAGAGAAACTTGGTGTGAGGATTCGTTGGGTCGTCTGACCAGTCCAGTTCGTAGATGGGCTTTGTAGCCCTACATTTAGGGGTGGGGGAGGGAGTTCAAATTAAGGGGCAAACAAAATATCTTGAAACAGCTAATGTGATAGTCGATTATGGGTAAGAAGACAGGCTGAACACGATGGTGAAAACCATTTTGTCATCGGACAAGTAGTTTGCCCGGAACCCGGCCGAAACCGGAAAGTTCGTTAAAAGTAAAAGTTTTATTTGAAGTTGATTAGATATTCGATTTAGGGGTAGGAAGACATGCTGAAGACGATGGTGAAAACCATTTTCTCGACGGACAAGTAGTTCGCCCGGAATCCGGCCCAAACCGGAAAGTTTGTTAAAATTAAAAGTTTTATTTGGAGTTGATTGGATGTTCGGACGATTTAGGGCAAGAAGACATGCTGAACACTTATTTGAAAACAATTTTCTACCCGGACATGTAGTTCTCCCGGAATCCGGCCAAAACCGAAAAATTGTTAAAAGTTAATGTTTCATTTATAGTTGATTAGATATCCATTCAGGGTTAAGAAAAGATGCTGAATCCGTTTGCGACAATTATTTTTTACCCGGACATATAGTTCGACAGGAATCTGGCTGGAGTCGGAAAATTTGGTATAAGTTAAATTTTTATTTGAAGTTGATTAGATGTTCAATATTGGGGAAAGAAGATACCCTGAGTTCGTTCTTCAGCTTTCTTTTTTTGCCGGACAAGTAGTTCTGGAGTTCGGCCGAAACCGGAATATTGGCAGAAGTGGCAGGAAGTTTTCGTCAAAACAGATGTGACTTATAGGGGTAAACACACATGCTGAATCCATATCTGAACTTGGTTTTCTCAGATTGTTAGCTATTTGGCCATACTCTATTTCTGAATTTTAATTGTAAAAATGTTCAAGGAGTCTGGCGATGACTGGATCTGGCTAAGACAAGACCCAGTTGTCTGGATTAGATATTGCATTTTTGGGATCCCATCGAAACCTTTGGTCTTGTTACTTCTTGACATTTTACCAAAGTAACCTCATAACCTGGAATATTGACTCCTCACCGATACATCTTAAGATTTCAATGAAGGAAGAAGAGGCACCAGGACGAAGGAAGTAAAGTAAAGAGAGATTCAGAGTTTTGCGTCAAGTTTCGTGTTCAATAAACATCAACGAATTTCAACCCAAAAAGGTGGTGTTTGTTTCCGGATTGGCGGGTCTGGCCTGTCATGTGGGCATAGGCCGCTCGTTGCGTTATCTCGAGAGCTAAGCTGATTGTGGCTTTAGCCCCGTTACAAATAATGGTGACAGCGGTGGGATACGAAATTCGCACACCGTAGGCTCCGGCTGTAAGACAAGCAAAAACCATCCATTTTGGCCCCAGGCAGGAGTTCTACGGATCAAATGTAATGCCATATTTAGCATTCCGGTCTAAGGTCCACCGTATAAACCACAGAGGCTAGAGACCCTTACCACTTTTTAACAATAAGCTGAAATCGGGGTAATAGGAAAAAACACACGACAAAACCGAAGCGTTTGACTTCGTCCAAAAGACGCCAGCGATCCTCAGGAAGGAGTAAGCGTGTCCGTGCGACTCAAACTCAACGACTCGAATCCTGTGTCAATCAATCACCGCGATCTTCGGCAGCAGCTGTGACAACACTTCTGCCTTTCTTCCGCTAGATAGGCTACTCGGAGAGGCCGGAGATTTTAGATCGGCAAGGAGAGATGGTCATCAAGAGTATTCAGATGTAGTAGCCCGATAAAACGGGGTTGGTGTTGGTTGGCGAAGCGGCCTAACAAACGATTCCTTAACTTGACATGAGAAATACAATTGTGCTTCAAAATTTATTTCATAAATGATTTGTGATGTGTTATTACACACCTTGACAATATACAACAAACATCAACTTTCAATCCAAAATCAAAAGGAATCATCTTCCAGTCAGTTTCTTTAAAATTCACTGCCAAAAACAAATAATTTGTCGCCGAATTGGCACTTAAAAAACGAACCAGGCCAAAGAACAGCGCCTTGTCTAATTCTATTCAGACATTGCATACCTCCAGCGAAAAGAGTGAGATAAAGCCTGGAAAAGTGTCCTGCCAAATCGCTGATACGACGAACGGACACGAGAGGGATTCATGAAATGCGTCACACATTTTGAGCTTTATCGGTATCTCTAAACGGCCGCGCAATCAGTATTAAGGACGTGTTCTAACCCCCTAAGCTTCCACTGTTACTAACATCTGTATGTCCCTTCATAAGAGTTGGAGCGCCGATGGCAGTAGTTGGTAGTCAGTGACTGAAGGTTGGAACACACCCAAGATACAACACCAGCTGGTGAACTAACCCAAATCTTGAACTACAAAATACACTAAACTTGGGATGTACACTGCAGGAATCAAGCAGTTTCGCAGGACAGGTTTCCAGTTTATTTCACACTCTTTCCCCAAAAGTATTGCAAAGCTTCCGAGTCTAATAGCGCCTACAATCTATACGCAAGTAATCACCGTGCCTATGATCGCATATTATCTGGCTACTTACTAACATTTCATGAAAAAGAGGAGTAGAGATCACATTTGTTTGAAGTTGGAACTACCAGCGCCAAAAATGGTGGAGAGGAGAATCACGTGAACGTGTCTTCCCCAATGCGGGGGGGGGGGGGGGGGGGGGGGCTAGGACTAATTCTTGTAAGCATAATGTTCAACGTCTTTGAATCTTTCATTCGGCTCAGCTTTTTGCACAAAAATGCCAAAAGTAAAAATTAAACACCTGTGTTGCTATTCAAACATGTTTCCCGTTTTATTGCAAATTTTGCCGCACAAAAAGATTTCTAGATGATTTTTAGGGCCAAAGTCGATAGTGCACTGCTAGATTTATCGATCCTAAAGTCTGCACTTCATAATCTAGTTGCCCAGGGCCACGCTCCTGCACTTTCATCATCCAGCTATAAAAATCTCAGCTTTTCCGTATGGAACTGAGGATGGTGCCGTAAATAGTGCCGGAGTCCCAGTCAACTGCATTACAAAAGCAGGCGTATGGATTTCTGAAAGGTTACGATAAACCGAAGGCGCACCGAAGAGGTAGTTGAGAGTACTGAGAATAGGGCTCCTACCCTGGGGGGGGGGGGGGAGGGCTTGCAGGCGTTGAGGACAGGTGAAGGTTGGTGGGATGGGACAGCTTTTGGCGCATGGTAGTTTAAAACACGATTATCAACCTAGTTCTAACGATCTCACAGCAATAAGCCTGTTATAACAATAGGCAGGTTCTCGTATAAAAGAACTATTTACTATATGACTTAACTTGCTATAGGTTTCTAGTCTCTACGGGTATCACATTTGGATTTATATACCGAAATTGATATCATCAAAAATAGCAGTATGGCTGAGGAAATTTAAACTTTTGAGCAGGAAACTGTGTCAAGGTGTTTTAAACATATTATACAACACAGTTAAAATACTGGAAACACGAAAATGTACATCTTACAGCGACAGGATCAAGCTCTCCAGCGATTTCTTTCCATTTTCCTAATTATTCTTGAAACCCCAAGAACAGCTTCAACACCCTGAGTCCTAGACGAGGGGTTACCAACTGTCGGGCATACTCTGTACCAGGGAGTCGGGCACACCTGTACCTCAATTTTTGGAGTTGGCAACCCCTCGGGCCTAGATTCCCAGGACAAGACCGGCTAGATTTCTAATCTCACGACTTTTATGAATGTATAAAACATTATATATTATAATATACTGTATATACTGTAAAACTATAATATATTAAAGGTTTATTCATTTAAATAAATATCTATTCAAAGTATGACGAGCGGTTTGCTCCAAAGAATCTAACCGATATTGTTATAAGTAGGGGGGGGGGGGGGGACGGACCGGTTTCCACCGCAATCCTTTGGATCGATTGAAGCCATGTTCCATTTGAGAACAAAACCCCGAACGAATGGCATTGTCTCTTCGAGACTGTCATTTCGTTTATTCTCAAATCGGTTGTGGCCGCAGTTCCTTGGGGTTACATTTGACGCAAGCATAATTTCGAAAATTGTCGTATCAGAGCGCGGGAAAATTAAAAATGCTGAATCCTGGTGTTTCGTGAAATGTTTACCGTTCTTGGGGCTTTAAATTTTCTGTTCCACTATCTATTCCTTGACCCCAATCTGCCAATGGCCATGTGACAGGTCAAGTTTTCGTCGCACGATTGAATAAAATTTAGATCACGATCGAATGATCAAACACAGTTTCAAACATGACACATATGTTACTACTGCGGTACCATCTAGGCGGCCACCGCGAACAATTAATCTAACTACAACACCGCTACATCTACTGATCTACTGTTTTACTACGTACTACCCTGGGGAGTTTTTATCTGCCGTCCGACCGCTACTAAATTATCTATGTACAAAAACCAGCTGTTGGCTACAGACGGACGGACAGACATTTTGTACGCCCTAGGAGTAGGCCCCATGTCACTTAACACGATTATTGCGTTCTCTGCATAAAAATATCGAGATCTTATTCGCTTACAAATCTATAGTCCGGGCAGCTAGCTAATTCGGAATTCTTCAAAAAATACGTAAGCTCTTGATATGAAATGGAGGGGGGGGGGGGGGGGGGGAGGGGGCGAGATTGAGGCACGAGGTAGTGGGATTACGGAGAGGCTTATTGCTTACTTGGTGGTAACTATGAACTAAGTACTATGAGGGAAAAGCTGAAACTGGGCAAGATCAGAACTCCCGGCTATTTTTTCTAATACCTTATTAAAAAGGCGAACATCAGGCACCTCAGTTCAATCAAATTACTATCTCTACGCCCTACCTACACTACGGAGGTATGTCTTTAATCTTAAGCTCGACTCACACTCGAACCTACACGTGTTTTTTTAAGTACTGGCTCAACTACTGGGTACACAAGAGGAGTCGATAGTCCCTGCAAATGCTTGGCTCTTGCAAAAGAAATGAATAACAGTGACATGACAGTACAGCCACAACACCTTGCTTAAATTGTGGCTGAAAATGGGTTGCAGCTCAAAGCCAGTCGTGGAATAAGTTGCAAGTATACGTGAAACATTTATAATGTCCTAACTTCTAAAAATCGATGTTTCAACAAATTAATTTTTGAAAATATTATCAATTTTATGACATTTCTTCCTGACTGCAGGACTTCTACCGCAGCAACTACATTAGCGGTCGAGCAAAGTAGAGGTACGCTTCTTTAACATTACTTAACTTTGAACAATACCATGTTCGTCCACTTTCTATGACGAATAAGGTGTCGACTAAATCTCAGCCGATTAACTGAGGCTCGTGACGTCAAATGAGAAGCCCGTATTTTCAACTTACTAACGGAATTGATTGTCCCTAGAACGGTCTATATATATAGGTACAAATATATATTCTGCAACATTAATATAATCGAATTTCCTTGTTTCTTTGATTACGTCACGGGCGTCGGATAACACGCTGAGGTTAAGTTAAAGGCAACAAATCAAGCTAAAGTAGTTAATTAAGGCTCCTAAGATCACCTTAAGCGAAAATTTTAGGTTTCGTTATACTATTTAGCTTAGTCCATAACCACGTGTTCAAAGTGAACTAACAATCAAAGATGCATACCCCTACTCTACTACGGGCAGAAGAACAGAGTTGGCGCCAACCCAAAACTTTGACGCCTCCATAAGGCCGAATGGAGCCATGAAATAAATATTCCACAGCTTTGGTATTATTTGCGGCTTTAGCTTTTGAACAATTACAGTTATCATACCAGACCCAAGCTTTTGCAGTCCTACACCTGAAGTATGCAGCTGTAAGCTGCATTCCAACACCTCCGGAAAAGACATTAACTCGTCATAGTTTACTACCCCGTTAGGAAGTGAGGGCGGGGGTTGGTGGGTGTGAATCGAGCTTAAGAGCGGAACATTAAACTGAACGGAGATCTTCAAAAAAGAAACAATACGGGCTCCTATTGGGGCTGCGTTTTTACTAGACTACTGATGGAGTTTTCAATGGCTGCCGAGTGACATAGGTTAGGTGAGGTCATCTTTAATGATAGCCGTTGGCAAAGTGGGACGGCACAAGCTGACCAGCCTAAAATGGAAATGACATGAACAACTCACTCCCTCTATCCACCGACACGTATATACCAGCCAGAGCAAAATAATACTAGGCGGCAGAGTCAAAACCTATGCTTCCGTTGCTTCGCAAACGGGCCATACTTATAGCATCGCCCATTACGTTTGCTGCATTTAAGCGAAATGAACTTGCGGATTTATAAATTTCTAGTAAAGCTAAGATGCGGTCTGCACACATCGAGGAAACAGGGGAGGTTGTATCTTTAATTTGCAATGTTCAGAATATCAAGTTATTCGAGCCAGCGCTGATGACCGACAGATTGAGTTTCAGTAGGGACGTTCCCTATCGCAAGTGGTGCTAGTGTCGCTTCTATTCGAGAGTGAGTCGATTTTTTCAAGTCTTGCCGCTACTCCCTAGTGTTATTTTGCTCTGATACCAGCTCATGGGCAATGACGTTCGTCTGTGGCTGAGTGGTTAGCGCGCCGGACTCGCAAGTGAAGGGTCGCTTGTTCGAGTCTCGGTAGTGCCTATTGTTTGGTTTGGGACGGGGGTTAGTGGCGTAACCCTGTAAGACAAGCCAAAGTCCACCCAGCTTCAAATGGGTACCCAATCCGGGGAAGGTGACAGGAAGGGTGTGTGAAAGCACAGGATTGCTGGCCCCCAACCCCCCATTGCACTTCCTGGCTGAGGGCCGAGAGTCGGAGATCAACACCGCCAGCTTGGCCTGTCAAGGCTAGTGCTGATACCTTTACCTTTTTTTTTTACATGGGCAATGACAGAGCAAAATAACACCAGGGAGTAGCGCCAAGACTCATGCTTACCATGCTTTGAAACGGCATATTGGCATTTACGACACTTTCAGGAAGATGATTCCAGTATTCAACTACCCGGTTTCTGAAGTTCCATTTTCCATTGTGTTTTCGGAATTTTTCACCACGCAGTTCCAAGCTATGTCCTTTGAGACCGTTTGTTGTTTGGTAGGCCTTCATGCCCATTTTTTGTGCATGGTGCGATTCAAAGAGCAGGAAGGCTGGATAGATTTGACATGCGCTAACAAGAATATCGCTGATTCCACTTGGTAACCATTGTTTTTTTTCGAAAAAACGGTATTTTCTAACTATTCTTCGCGAAAAGATAATGTGTAGTACACAGTCAGAAGTTTCATAACAGATCAAACTTCGGATGTTGCCTGTTGTGTTTCAGAATATTATGCATAATAAGCGTTACCATCAGGAAGAGCAGAAAAAACACCAAAACGCATCTGCTGAGTTTTCCAACATCAGGATGATAAAGAATAAAGTCAATAGATGCTTTTTTGGCCGTTTCTTGGCTCTTCCTAGCAAAGCTTGTTATGCATAACATTTCATGCATATCGTTTTCAAACACAACAGATAACATCCCAAGTGTTATCGTTATGAAACTTCTGAGAGTGTAAGAGCAGTGCTTTAACGAACAAAAGCCTGAGGAACTTACCCTATTGAGAGTCACAGGGCTGTAAGCACCAGAATGCGAGTTACTCGATAAGTAGCTGGGCATTCCGTCTAGGCTGCCACCATACAAGTCTACTGGCCCTGGAGAGTTTGTCTGATGCGGACCGCCGCCGCTAGTCGGGAAGGCACGTGGTGGCGGGGGATGGGCGGCATACGGAGATGGCGTAGTGCCGCTGCCATAGCCAGGGAAGCTATTCATAACTGCAAGGAAAGAAGAAATAAAGAGACGACCGTGCCTTCAAGATACCCTGGCTCAGATTAACGTCTGTGGAGGAAAACCGCCTATTTTTTTTTATTATAACATTAGTTGCGTTTTTGCAGATACCATGGTATCTAATACCACGGTCTAGTCGTTTTTGCAGTTATCGTGGTATCTGAGAAAGTCATCTCCCTTTCATCAATTTTTGTCAAATTGGTGGGAAAGAAGTTTGGCACTTAGGGATGTGACTGAAAGTTTTCTTTTGGATGACTTCGAAAAGCGCAATTTTGGCAATTGTCGTTTTTTTCAGAGCAATCGTATATCAGATATCACGGTAACTGAAAAAATGACTAATTGCAGATCCAGTTACCGTGGTAACAGATACCATGGTATCTGCAGAAACGCAACTGTTGTTTTCATTTTCATAAAAGTTTGCATACTGAGGAATCAACATTGCCGGATGACCAAATACACAGAGTGGAAAAAAAAAAAAAAAAAAAAAAAAAAAAAAATACACAGAGTGGACACCTGCCTATCGGCATCGCTCTATTCAGAGGTCCCACGACAGTGGGTCAACATATGTCCGAAACCCCTCCCACTATTCACTCTTCAACTTTCAGTATTTTAAAATATTCGAATACTTCAAAACCAGGCCGTGATTTCAACAAACAATCCACGAATTTGGCTGTTTTAAGCCTTTTCTGATACCGGTTGACTTATAGCGAAAACAGGGAAACAATTTACATAACCGGTTTTCTGATCGAAAAACTTATCGCAGATAAGCCATTGGCAGCGTGACACACATCGAAGGTAGCAAAACACGGCAAGTGAGAAAATCCGAGTAGTTTTTTTTTTTTATAGGGGTTAGAATGTACCGTATGAAATTGGGGTCTCCGGGTTTAGAAATATACGGAGTGATTATGGAAGTAGGTTGTTTTGCTATTAAAGGTAAGACAGGTCCTTTAATAATGTAGTATTTCTATTCCAAGTATTTCTAGTTTTTGGTCAAGTACAAGGACCAAGTGCTCCAGGACATTTTTACTTAAGTATAAGTATTAACTACTTCTAAAAAAATCTACTAAGTAATAAATACTTTTAAAAAACCGATGAAAAATTTATCGAAAAATAGTACTATGAAGTAGTACGAAAAAGTAGCACGCAGTACTAATGATGCTACTACATGCTTCTACTTCAAGTCTACCGTGTTGCTGCATACTACTATATGCTACTATTAGCAAGATTGGATGCTACTATGGCAGGACAGGATGCTACTGGATACTACTACATATGACTGGACCCGTCTGAGGCACATTAAATTATAGTATCCTTTGCTATTCCATAGTATTACATGCAACGTTTTCGTACTACTACGATACTACTACGCAGGCTACAAATTTTTCATCGGGAAGTACTTCGGTACTCAAGTATTTAGGTATGCTTATTGGTAGGTTTTCAATACATCATATCATATAGTATAGCTTTCTAAAATCGTTGCGGTTCAGATCAGACATGCGTCATGTGGAAGAGTGATGATCAGCTCTATCTAACGTTGAAACTGCAAACTAGTAGGAAACTAAAAACTAGGAATAAGTAGCAGCGGGGGAGGTGGCGACTTCTTAGGGACCCCCCCCCCCCCCGAGTTTAGAAGTGATAATCAAAATAATCTAAAAACAACAATAGGACAGTTGGCTTGTTCCGTCCGATTCTAGTAATTTTCATTCGCCGGTTTGCTTATGCTTATTCCGTCCGGTTCTAGTAGTTGTCATACAGGCCATAACTTGCCTAGTTGCCAGTACAAGCGAACAACAACACTCGTTAAAGTTCAACCGAAAAGGTATGAGATGGGAAAATATAGTTACCCATCACTTATTTACTTAAAGAGGCTTGAAGACCCGAGGAAAATACGTTACTTCGTTCCTCCACTATTCATAAATAACTGATTTTAATATAGTGAATTTCCCTGTCGGATTTGCGGTACTTCTCTGCGCTTGTGCTTGTGTTAAATGCTTGACGAGAACGATTTATGAAAAATAAGTTGTCATGCTGCAAGCTACCGTCCGCGAGCTGATCACTGGCCACTGAAAAGCCGCGTTTGTAATGAGATTCAAATTTTCCGCGTCATAGTAGAGTTTGTTGTGAGGACGGCCGTAGATATTCTGAACATCATGCTAGAGCAAATAGTGAAAAATAAAACAATCCCCTCACACAATCAAAATAATGGGGTGTATTCAGCTAAATGATGTAAAAATAAGTTGGCTTCTTAGTTAAACTTTAAAGGATCTGTCTTACCTATAATACTAACGCAACCTACTTCCATAATCACTCCATATATTTCTAAGGAGACCCCAATTTGTTTACGGTATCCCCTCTAACACCTCTAACAAAACCACTCTGATTTTATCACTTGCCATGTTTTGCTACCTTCGATGTTTATCAGGCTGTCAAAGGTTGTCTGCGAGAAGTTTTCCGTCAGAAAAACCTGTTATGTACACAGTTTCACTGTTTCGCTGTAAGTCAACGGGTCTCGGAAAAGGCTTAAAACAGCCAAAACGGTGGGAATTTGTTGAAAGCACAGCCTAGTTTTATAGTATTCAAATATATTAAATAGTGAAAGTTGAAAAGTAAATAGTGCCAGGGGTCCTTAAAGCCTGTTGTAACCAACCAAATTCTATGGATTAAACGCCCCGAAAACGTCAAGAAGCGTGGAGACAGTTCTGGGGCCCAGACAACATACGCAGTCTGTCAAAACCACCCACCACGCACGAGAGATGACAGAGCGAAATCCAGACGACAGGATCTCATCTCAACACGAATTATTAGACTCAAAGAGGCAGGTGATTTGAACAAACGCCAACCGTCCCTCGTCGAGGTACGTCGATGAAAAACGCTCAATAAGCAAAATCGTGTATTGATGTATCTCTCTTGTCTTGGCACTGGACGGATGTGCCAAGGCGACCGGGAGAGTACTTGATTTGATGAGGTGACAAGAAAGAAAGATCTTATTGATGTGACAGGCAAGTGCGGCAGAGGCAGACGGAGGAATGAGGTTAGTGAAAGAATTGCACAAGTTCAGCACTGGCGATACGCCCAGGGGCGTTGCAAGTGCGCCTTCGTTGGGGGGGGGGGGGGGAGCCAATTTTTTGTTTACAGAATCTCTCAAAAATTTTACCGAATCCTAGAAGCTGAGAGTTCGAGCTTTAAACTGTGGAACAGAAAGGATTAGCCAAATTTTTACCGAATCTCTCAAAACTTTTACCGAATCCTAGAAACTGAGAATTAGAGCTTTAAACTATGGAACAGAAACGATTAGGTAGGAAGAGGGCGTTACACAGACATTACAGGGCAGCATGAAATACGTTTTGGCGAAGACCACTTGGAGAATATATTGCCGGGCACGACTGCAGTGACATCTTGTATCTATTATAGCCAAGAGAAAACTAAATCGAGCGCCGCAGGAAGTTTTTCGAAATCCAGTCTTTTTTTTTATCTGTCGGCTAAAATTTAACAGCTTTAACAGCAAAATTTAACAGCAAATTCTATCATTTACCGTGGAACCGGATGCAGCGACTTTCCGGCAACCGGAGCTACAGTATTCTAGCTTTTTGCCATCAAGGCTGGAACGATTTTTCTATTTTCCAGCAGAATATCATGCTACGGGCGAATCCGACCAATCACGTTACAAATATCTGTAGTTACTACGCTTACTACGCTCCCGAGCATGGTAAGCAAATAGTTACTATTTCGAGAAGGTTGGAACAGTCAGCGTAGTAACTATTGGTGAGGTTGGAACGGAAATAGTAACTAATAGTTACTATTTATAGGAGGGTTGAACACGCTGATAAACTGAGCGCCGCAGGCGAGATCACATCTTCGATTTGTATACATTGAATTATTTTAAGTGATTGTATTATTTCTCCATCTTGGGCTTAGGCAGAGCGTGTTCCAACCTACTTACCGTAGTTACTACGCATGAAGTCCCAAATTCTGGCTTTTTCCCGTCAAGGCTGGAACGATTTTTCTATTTTCCAGCAGAATATCATGCCACGGGTGAATCCGACCAATCACGATACGGAGATGCGTGGTTGCGCAGTTTACCACGTAGTTACGCTCCCGAGCATAGTAAGCGAAAAGTAGCTATTAGTTACTATTTCGAGAAGGTTGGAACGATCAGCGTAGTAACTTTTCACGAGTATAAATGATGGGATGAAACTTTGTAAACACTGGGCAGACGAATTAGCAGGATATGGAGGAAATTGATTGCCAGTGTTCTCTGGGACCGACGCACGGACGACAGGAGGGGAGGGGGGAAAATATGTGGGAACAACACACTACCTTTGCTCCAAACTTTTGTTTGAAGAATATTTCTGATTTCTGATCGGGCACGCCTGATGTCCGAAAACTCAGCAGATACTTTTTGGCTGTTTTTCTGTTCTTCCTGATGGTAACACTTATTATGCATAACATTTTGAAACACAAGAGATAATATCCACAGTGTTATCTGTTACGCATTATCTGTTGACACCGCGCATCCTCGTGTTATCTGTTATGAAACTTTTGACAGTGTATGGATCGATGGGTTAAACTTTAAGATGCCAATCATCTTTGAGCGGAAGTACAGGTTTGACTGTACGTATCGGTAGCTTCTGTCGCTTTCCCGTAATTCATCTTCGCTGTCACCTGTCCGGAAACCGGCGACGCGTCGTCTCCGAGTCGAGTTTTGGAATGCGTAGCAATTTGTAATGAAACCACGTGAATCTTGTTGGCCCTCTACATTTTATTATGCTTGATGATCACGAGTGTTACCTGCGTCATACATGAGAAAACGCATGGCTTACGATGAGTTAGGCTCGTGCCCAAAACCCACTCTGCAATAAAAATTCGGAGTACGTCACAGTTAGAAGTTTATCTGAATGCTCTGGACGACAGGCTAGTTAACCGACACTTATTGCCTTAAAGGAGTTGTATCATAAGCATTCTAGCACTTGCAACGTCTGGAACCCCCCACCCAAGACCCTAGATAAAGCCACGACTCGATCCGACCGCTGGGTTATCTAGTGGCGCGGGTCGGAAGTGCCCGACATGAGGAGGCTGGGATCATAGTCTGACTATTGATCTAACAAAATGTTTTTATTGTAGCAGGCATATGGAAAATGTGTAGAAAAATCAAACTAATTATTTGCATTATGCATTTGTTTTCTGATTTTTCTTGTTAGTTCCCGTAATTCCAAAGAATTAAGGATGTAAACTAGATTACAATAAAAAAACGGCGTAGATTATACTAAATTCATTATAGTGATGTCTTGAAGATTCTGAAATTGAGCTATATAATATTCAGCATCCGAGACCAAAAAATGTCAAACTGGCCGACGATTTCTTCGTCCGACACATCTAAACTTCCACATGGTGCTATACTGTGTTGTTTTAATCCTCTTACACGCCACTCAATCTTCTCGAAGGTCTTAGTAATCTTTTGACCAGCGCCAGGAGATCAATGAATAGTTAATTAGCAATGGCAGATTGGCGTTCAGGAGGGAATTGTGTTAAAGTAATTTGTGTATATCATTACACTGTAGTCAAAAATCTTGCAGTATTTGCTACTGGGATTAATCTTGTCTTTATCGATATAAGATCATCAATAATTTGGATTAATTTTGTCCCAATAGTGATAAGATTAATCCCAGTAGCAAATACTGCAACCTTATTCGGAGGAGCTTTTTACAGTGTGGTTACCGTGAGGATTTTGAGGACAACAAAGGTAACAGTGTATACGTAAAAATCCGACCCATCAAAAAATGATGGTGTCTCCCACCTTCCCGTCCCACATAAATCAATGACTTTAACTGAATGCTGAGGTACAACAGTCTAGTTACCCAACACTTATTTGCCCTAAATCTTGAAGACCTGAGGAAAACGTGTTACTTCGTTGCTCCACTATTCCTGTAGGCTAATAGGTGTTCATCGATTGGACTTTTTCTTTCGGATTTGTGGTACCTCTATGGGCTTGTACTTCTAATCTTGAAATATCTAGCAACTAACTATTGCAGAGAAATAAATACTTTTTGGGTCACAGGCAATAGCGGTCTTTCTTCAGAAGTGACCTTACTATATTGAAATGCACATGTTTTTTTTTTATCCTGTGTCGGGGTTTTGTCGGGCTAGCAGTGCATATTTTAATCGTCACAACCAGAGATGGGCGAATCAGGATTCGGATTCGAATTTTTGGCCGGATTCGTATCTTCTGCTTGTCAGGCTGGATTCGGATTCGCACTCGGATTCCAATCCCTTAAAGCATAACTCTTACTAGAAATGATCTTTTCCCTATCAACTTGATCAAAAAAAACTTTTTGGAAAATACCATTACTTTCCACCTGAAATTAGCAATAATCTTGTTAGCGCTTGTCGATTATACCCAGCCTTCCTGCTCTCCGACGCGGAGGCTGGGCGCAAAAGATTTGAAAACTGAACGTGCCTTGATTAAAAAGTGGGAAAACTAAGCAAATAAAAGAAATAACAAACAGAAGATTATCACATCCTTCTGTGTGAAAGAGTTGCCAGCGAACAATGAAGATTACGGCAAACTCTTCCTTGGGAGACTGGAAAACTCGGCAAGGCTGAAAAAGTTCTAAAAATTCTTAGCTTATAATTCAATATGGGAGCTAATTATATTATAAAAGGCCGAATAAGCAAGAGGGATCCTTTAATCTTAGGAATCCGCTCAAATCCGCTTCATCCTTCCCGTTTCCGTTTTCCCAATTTTTACACAGTGTGCCTAGGCAATCCAACTTTTTTGTCTCCACCCCTCCCCAGTAATCTATCACGTTATCTGGTTACCTCAGATATCATTGCTTGCTGTCACCTCTGATTTTAAACCATAACCTATGTACATGATTTGATTTTTGTTAAGGTCGGATTCGAATCCTCGGCATGAAATGGTGAATTCGGAACCGGATTCGTACCTAGCCCTGGATTCGGATTCGAATCCTTTCATGATCGGATTCGCCCATCTGGATCCTAAGGTGAAAAAATAAAAATTCCCTTAGCCAAGCCAAAATAATTAAGATTGTTTCTATCCCATTGTTACATACGTAACTCCTTTGAAATTCCACTGGGTTTCTTAAAGTGTTGATGGGAGACGAAGAAAAACTTGTAAAACTGACCTCTTCGGAAGCAATCCGTGGGAGCCTGATCTGCCTCGAAAAGAGCCGAACAGGGAAACGTAGAAAAAATCGGCGTAGTGCCGTCCGGGTAGATACAACTGTAGTGAGTAAAGCTGGATATCTGAGTCTCAAAAGCCGAAAGTCCTATACGTCATCTCACACTGTCAATTTTTCTGTTTACCCCTTTCCCTTTTCTTCAGATAGGCTGCAGTATCTCTATCCTACAGAACTTACCAAGTTTCATCACATCTAGTAGGTTCCTACTAGCTGCGGAATCCGTTCCCGGGACAGCGGCGCCCTCAAGCCTTTGACAAATAACGGTCTAGAAGTCAACAAGAGCCCGTTGACATAAATTCGCTTCAGACAAAACCCTCCGCCGTGACCGAACCACAATTCTATCTTCCTATCCAAACATTATTCTCGGTTGTCAATCAACGGGAATCATTAGGGAGGCACTTTTCGGATTTCCACCACTCATATTCCCCTTGCATCCCGTCCAAGTGACGTCAAACGTGTGTCAAAACGGCAGCCAAGAATTGCCGAGTCAGTCTCAAGAAGAAAAAAAGACGATGGAGTGTCGAGGCTTCCCACCTTTCGAAAGACACAAAGGGTTGATTGTTGTCATAGCGGCAGACAAGATGAAAACGGATATTTATATACCATCATCAGAAAGTGCAGTAACAACAATTTGACATTGTTACGTATTTTCGACTTTGAGACTGAATTTTTTACTTTTTACTCATTCTCCATTCGGTGACGTGAACTAAACTGAACGGTGACTAAGAAAAAAAAAAAAAAAAAAAAAAAAAAAAACAGGGCGGAGACACACGACTCTCGTTAAAACATCACTTAAACAGGCGTGCCCGATGAAAATCAGAAATATTCTTAAAAAAAAAAGTTCGAGCAAAGGTAGTGAGCTGTCCTCAGACCTATCCGCCCTTTCCCTCCTGTCGTCCGTGCGTCGGTCCGAGAGGAACACTGGCAATCAATTTCCTCCATATCCTGCTAATTCTTCTGCCCAATGTTTACAAAGTTTCATCCCATCATTTATTTCTGGTCGTATAGTTAATTTGTTTCATTTTTGTGTATTTCGCAAATACATTATTCCTCTTCTAGCTTTAAGCTATTTGGAAATAAATTTCATTGTTCGATTGAAAAAAAGCGTAACTTCGCTTCTCCGCTATTCATATAATCGATTGCCATCGAATGAACTTTTTCTTGTGGATTTATAGTACCTCTATGTGCTTGTGCCTCTGTGACTGAAACACTTAAGCATTGTAATAAGGTGAATAGCGCTATACGCGATGTTTACGTCTTAATACACACGCCTGTTCAAATACAACCCAAGAGGTTCTTATCAATGCGGCTTCCGGTGTTGCCAAGGTAATACAATTTTTCGAGCTCTAAAAATATCCGAAAAGGTTCTTGGTACTACTTGAAGTACAAAAGTACAATATAACGCAAACTATACTGTAAAAAGGCTATTAAAATAACGGATGGACAGCATTGATCCTCGAACTGACGAAAAGCCGTCGTAATAGAACAAAACGTGTTTTTGTTAAGAAAAGTTGTTTCTTTAGCTTCCAACAAAGTAGAACTGTTGTGCTTTCTTTGCAACCCTGACGACGCTGCGCCTCTCCTCGGCCCGCTGGCGGAACCAACCAAGCGATCTGATTGGCCCTGCATAAGCCAGAATAGAACGCTAGTCTATTCTCTTTATTCACCTTATTACAGCGCGCTTCGAAGAAAAGAGGAATCTGTAATAAGTCTTATACGCGGTAATACACCTTATTACACCAATTAGGACAATGCTTTAGCAACTACAACGGTAAACGATTGCGGACAAATAAATCTTTTTTTCGGTCACACAACAGTCGGCTTAGAGTAAAATAACACTAGAGAGTAGCACCAATAACTACGCTCTCCATGCTTTGCAAACAGGCCATACTCATAGCGCCGACCAATAAGCTTGCGGCATTTAAAGCAAGACAAACTTTCAGGTTCAGAAATTTCTAGTAAAGCAAAGGTGCGGTCTCAACACACCAGCAAAACAATGGAGGCTCTGTCATTTTATTTTATATGTTCAGAGTATGAAGTTATCGGAGCCGGCGCTGGTGAAAGACTGATTGAGTTTCAGTAGGGACGTTCTATATCGCTAGTGGAGCTAGTGTCCATGCTATTCGAGGGTGTGTCAGTTCTGTCAAGTCTTGGCGCTACTCCCCAGTGTTATTTTGCTCCGAGTGGGCTCTCTGGGAAGCTTAAAATCTGGAACTGAGTATTTCCTTAGCTTCGTTCATTAGCAATTGAGCGTGTTCCAACCTACTTACCGTAGTTACTACGCATGGCGTCCCGAATCCTGGCTTTTTGCCGTCAAGGCTGGAACGATTTTTCTTTTTTCCAGCAGAATATCATGCCACGGGCGAATCCGACCAATCACGATACGGAGATGCGTAGTTACCACGCTTACTACGCTCCTCAGCACAGAAAGCGAATAGTAACTATTAGGTAGTAGAAAACGGATACGTCAGGTGAATTTTGTTAGAGCTATATTTTGGCCCTTCTTGGCCAGGGCCCTCTTCAGTTAAATACTCTTTGAGCCCAAGCTGACTTTGAAACATTTATTCAAACAATGTTTAAAACGGATATACGTCAGCTACGATTCTTCATCAGCGTAATTCTTCATTGCGTAAAAAAGTGCCCGATGTGCCGACGAATCGACCGACGCCCGACAAAAACATAAAAAATTTCTTTCTTCTGGATTCCGTTTGTATAAAAAAAAAAGATGAGCCGGCGAGAATACCGAGGCAAGCAAAAGCATGCAGAATTCGAGTTCTTCAGTGTTTTGCCCGACAAATATTTACAGGATTTCATTTCTTGCGCATAAAAAGAACCCGAAGTGCCGACGAGTCGACCGACACCTGAAAAAAGCATGCAACATTTTTTTTCTTTTGTGTTTTTTTTTATTTTTTATTTCTTTTGAAATATCGCTGATGAAGAATCGTAGCTGACGTATATCCGTTGTAAACATTGTTTGAATAAAAGGCCCTATTCAGGCTCTAAGCCGCTCAAGTTAGAAAAATGAACTTGTGGGAAACACGTTGAAACTTGTGTAACTATTGTTAGAAGGGTGGAACACGCTCGTTGAAACGAACGCTTATGTTGAAATTCAAATTCTCCGCTTCGGGGTGAACTTTGTCTTGTCAGGCCGTCAGTGCGTATTCTGAACGTCACTTCTAGAGCCCATGATGGATAAACAATATAATCACTTAAAATAATTAAATATATGCAAATCCAAGATGTGAAAGTAAGCTGGTTTTCAGTAAAATTTTAAGAAAATAGTCCATCTTGGCGAAAAGGCTCCCTCGAACGTAGCTACTGCCGTTACATGATGTTCACAAAAAGTTGTGTCCCTTCTTTTCTAAATTTGTATAACGAAGCATCCGAGCTCTTTTAACCACTGGTTAAATTTATGACATTATTTATGGTTGTTGTATACAATTAGTATGCTTAATGTTTGTGCTCATGAGTTATAACCAAACAAATTTGGCGTAAGCCATGACAAGTTTTTGGTGAATAAAAATTTTGGTGAATAAAAAGATTTATCTACCTATCCAAATGACTGAGACATTGAGTGAAAAGATAGAAGCTAGTGATACTTTTAAGTTACATACTTTATACACACAGTTTCTGCTCAGTTACAGAACTAGTAACAAAATTTAACGACCCGATGACGAAGCTCTGATTTTAATTTAAACAAAAATTCGACGGCAATTTTCCAATGCCACGAGTCCCTTATTCGAACAATGATTGGTTTATCCACTGTTTTTTTTTAACTGTTTAGCTAAAAAAATTTAATCATACGCTGCCATGTGAATTGATTTGGATGCAGCTTTTTGCTCGGTGATTTTATTTGCTTAAAATACACTTGAACAATGAAACCATACTTGAACACACCATGGAGAATGCATTTACAGACATGGCCACGGAGAGAATTCTTCTCCTGAGCGTGACGTTTTCAAAACAGGGATGTTCGTTTCTGGAGGTTTGCACATGCAGACTCCAAGACAAAAAGCGCAATTCATTCAAATCTTGTACAGCGCAGGCCGGATCGTATTGGAGTTTCTTCAAGATATAAGTTTGGGCTAAACTGGTTAAAAAATATTCCAGAAGAAGGGTTGATTGGAGACATTAGTTCATTAATAAAATTGTTCGGTAATGAAATAAGAACAGATGCAAAATGGAGCAAAAGTCATAGCTTGGAAACACTATTTCGTATTTGGATTGGATAGGGTTTTCTGCAGGCAACGTTAACGGAAGTCATACAGATAGGGATGATACTTGGTACTCTTCATTCAGGTGTCCTTTAAAGCACAACTCTTAATAGAAATGATCTTTTCACTATGAAATGGATCAGAAAAAACGTTATTGAGAAATACCGTTACTTTCCAGCTAAATTTAGCGATCTTCTTGTTAGCGCTTGTTGACTCTATCCAGCCTTCCTGCTCTCCGATGCGGTGGCCGGGCGCAATACATTTGAAAACTGAAGACGCCGTGGTTAAAAAGCGGGAAAACTTAGCGAATAAAAGAAGTCAAAAACAGAAGATCTCGTGTCCTTAAGTGTAAATGAGTTCGTTGAAGTTTTCGGCAAACTTTATGTTTATGACGGGCAAAACTCGGCACGGCCGAAAAAACGCTAAAAACTCGTAGGGACAAATCGAAACAACGGAAAAATGTGGAGATTTTAGAAGCTTATGATTCCACAAGGGAGATAGGTATATTATAAAAGACAGAATAAGCCAGAGGGGTCCATTAAATGCTTTAGTGTATTTTGAGGGAAAACAAATAAATTTCATAGTAATTTAGGACGGCACGGCTTTCCATTCCTAGTTGTTGGAACTAGGCTAAGAGAAAGACTGGCCTATTACAAAGAAAACTTACCAGACAGAGCTTGCGGAAGAAGCTGATTAGTGGAGTTAGGAGTAAGGCTTCCACTCATGTCAACTAGAAAAAAAATTAAAAAATTAAAAACTAAAATAAAAGCGAAAGTTTTCTATCATACCCGCTTTTTGCCAGTTAGGTGCTGTATCATCAGAGCAAAATAACACTAGGAAGTAGCGCCAAGACCTATACTCTCCATGCTTTGCAAACGGGCCATACTCGTAGCGCCGCTCACTACCCTTGCAGCATTTAAAGCGAGACAAACTTGCGGGTTTAGACATTTCCAGTAAAGCAAAGGTGCGGTCTGTACACAGCATGAAAACAACTGGAGGCTCAATGCCGTATCCAGCGGGGGTTGACCCCCCCCCCCGAAACATTTGTATAGGCTTTTCTCTATGATCTATTCGTTTCTTGTACTTTTTTGTCCGACCACCAGGACCCCCCCCCCCCCCCCCCCAAAAAAAAAAAAAAAAATTCCTGGATACGGGCCTGTGGAGGCTGTATAATTTTTTTGCAATGTTCAGAATATCAAGTTATCGGCGCTCTCTGGTGAACGACTGAATGAGTTTCAATAGGGACGTTGTCTGTCGCTAGTTGACTGACTGTACACTAGCTGTACAAAAAGAGCACATTTACTGTATATCATTATATATATGATTATATTTACGCACAATTATTCGTACGAGGGCAGGGTGGAAGCGTAAGTTCGCAACTGGCACATTAAAACCGGCATTAATAGCGGCATTACAAAAAAAAAAAAAAACAGCCCCTGATTTGAGCGACTCTTTTCATTTGTTCAATTTTATAAGAAGATACACGATTCCATTCGTATCGAACATGGTAAAATAGTTCCAAATAGAGGAAGGTATAACAGAAAAGCCCTTGATAGTTTATATAATAGTTTTTGTTCTCCCTCTATCTGTAACCTTTCCGGAATTTTTGGTATTCTGAGGCAAAAAGATTTAAAACGTATCAGGACTTATTATTTCAAATACTGTAAATTTCTCTTGTACCTTCCTCGACGTTACAGGAATTCCCGTATAACTGCAACTTTTTTGCCCTCTGACCCTTGTACAAAGTTATCTTCAATTGCCCGGGACCTTCAAGTTTCTGCCCTTGGCCATTTCTCCGCATTCCATCTAGGAAGAAGATTTTTTAGACCCGATTAGTCCCTTTTTTTTTTTTTTTAAATGTTTATTTTTTTATCTCGTGCATTTACTACATTATTGAAAGCTCACTGTATTTTTTCCTTTTATTTGTCTATACTGCACTATTTTCCTCTTCTTAAGTGCGTGAATAAAATTTCATCATACTACCATAAGGGCAATTCTAATAATATTATTGTTGTGTTCTGGTCTTACAGGTTGTTAAATTTTATTAATTTACAATTACAATTTTCCTATTGTAATTTAAAATATACTCTGTCGAGTCAATAATCATGGTATATGGCTCCGTGCCACAATTTACGATTATGGAATATGTCCCGAATAAATCAACCAATCAATCTTGGATACCCTCAGCGCCTGTAAATATGTAGGAAGAACTAAGGACTAAGGTAGGCTAACTAAATAGTGCAAGGTTAACTAAACACGCCAATAGGTAAATTCTGGACTTGCAGAAGACAAACTTGAGTTATTCAGTGTATTGCTAATAGAGGAACTAGGATCGACTTATGAAGTGTAATATCTCGGGATCGAAAATGGATGGAAATAGTACTGAAGTAGAATGGCTACTATCATAAGTACGACGTGTCATTAATGATGCAACGCATGAAGTGATTTGGGAAAGGTCTTGATAACCCCAACGATGGTTATGCATGCTTTAATCTACCGAAATGAATTAAAGGACCCCTCGCACTATTTACTCTTCAACTTATAGTATTTTAAACTATGTGAATACTTTGAAACCAGACTGTGCTTTAAACAAATAACCCACGGTTTTGATTGTTTTAAGCCTTTTCCTAGACACGTTGACTGTGTGACTGTGAAAATCAGCGTGGTTTTCTTAGAGGGGTTAGAATGTACCGTAAGAAATTGGGGTCTCCGGGTTTATAAATATATGGAGTGATTATGGAAGTAGGATGCATTAGTATTATAGGTAAGACAGGTCATTTAAAGAAAGTACTCACTTCCCCTCATTCCATACGGATCTCTGTGCATTGGCGATGTGCTCAGCATATTCTGTGAGTGGGGATCCAAACCTCCTCTGCCAGACATGCTCCCATCAGCTACGCTACTCAATGCGATTGCCATGTTAGAAAAGTCATACATAGCTCCGGGAGTGGAACGGTCGCCACTTCCTGGTCCTCCCGTACTCCCATTCCCTTGCGGCGTAGAGGGGGGATAGTAAGGGAATCCGGAAATGCTCGCTAAAAGTAAAGGTAGGTCAGCTACTTCAACGTCGAACACAGGCATTGCAAGTGAAGGTAGAAGGGGTGGAGCTTTCGTGAAACGACGTCATAGGCTTCTTTTCTTCCCCAAACTTGGACCCATTTTAGAGCTTAAATTAGCGACACATGCATCTCAAAGAGTCTGAGAAAGAGAACGGGGGGGGGGGGAGGGAGGGTATTGGGATTAAGAGGCAGAATTGTCAACTGCCAAAGAGTAAAACAGGCTACAAAGAGGCAGAGCGTTCGGGAAGATCAAAGGTAACAGCGGTGGTTCACAAATTCTGGAGTTGTTAGTTCTGGCCCAGACTATCACAGTACACTCAACGAAGGCGTTCAAAGCGCATCAGTTAACAAGAGTTGGGTGAACACCAAAGGACATAGAACTAGGCAAAGACCCAGAAACACTGATCTGGACGAAGTAAGGAAAATATGGACTAATCTACGCTACGAAGCTTGCACGTTCTTCAAGTAAGCTCAGACTACCGTTGTCATTTAGATACAAAGACAAAGCTACACAATTTGCAAATTCAACCGTAATAAACACTATGTACTCTAAGATTACGGTGTTGGCAATGATGACTGTTTGGATAGGCTGCGCTTACTTATTCTAATATGACACTGCTCGACGCATGTGCAATAGAGTCCTGTATGTTGAGTATCATCGCCCCTCCTACAGGCTCACCGGACTCCGACTGCGCAGGCAACGAGCAAGGAGACTTCACTAGTTCTAAAGCAAAGTTAGTCACTACTATGACGAAGGTAAGGTAAGGTAAGGTTCAATTTTAATGGCAAATATTTTTTTAGTTTTTACAAGAAGAAGCAATTTGTGTTACAGGACAGAGCAGACGCTAAGCTAACACAAACCAAGATTATCGGACCGAAATGTTGAAAGCTTGCGCATAGCACAGTAAAATGTTTTGCCTTCCGCGCCTTCAGCACCCTATCAGCATCGGTCATATAGAGATAGTAAACCATAAGTGAATGAACAGTTAAGAGAGGCTTTTACTTTTTTAACCAAATGTTAGCGCAAAACCCATCATCGGGGATGTTCCCCGAACAAAAGCCGTTACGACTATAAGGGACTTTCGTCATATTGCTAACGCGTATTGTACTCCTGTTGACTACTTCAATTTTATTGGGCATAGCAAATAGGTATGTTTACAAAAAACAAGGATCCATCCCGGCTGTTTAAACCGCTCCACGGCCCCTTAGATTAGAAGGGAAAATGAGCTCCTTGAAAGCGCTAAACAGAGCCTGACTTGGTTCGAAAGGTGGAGCGCCGCTCGTATGCGTAAAAACGCAAGTTCGAAATGAGAACGGCCCGATCAAAAATTTGTAGCCTGCGTAGTTGTATGGTAGTTGTACGAAAAAGTTCCATGGAATACTATGTAATAGTAAATACTATCAATTAATGTGCCTCAGACAGGTCCAATCTTATAAAGTAGTATCCAGTAGCATCCTGACATGACATGCCCTGCCAAAAGTTCGTGAATTTGTGTTGATTCACGATACTGCGGTTTGCTCCTTGCAAAGATATGTGCTTACATATAACGCTGCAACTGCTTTATCACCATGGTCAACAGGTAAGTCAGCTAAGATTTGCTCTGGCATTATTTCGGCACTTCTTGGCAAGGATGCTGGTCAGGATTGCATGTTCGTTTTGTATAGCCAGAGCTTGACAAGGACCCTTGACAAGAAAGGCCGAAAACCGCTAGAGCAACTCTTAGCTGACTTCCCTGTTTAGCGACACCAAATACGATTGACGGTCAACTTGGGAACTACTGCAGCTATATGTCAAAAACCCTAGTGGTACTGGGGCGATAAGTTCTACTATTTCGACCTACAGGTTACTTAAAGCACATATATAGGAAAAATGTCTAAGTCTTTCTAGATTCGTCTAGATTCTAAAAAAAAAAAAACAGCTATAAACTAGAAGTTGATACAGACTATTCTACAGACTTGACTCACGAAGCGACCTTCTGGTACAAACTGGCTAAGTTGGTCACAATTTCGCAAATATTTTATTTTCGCTATTAATAGAAAAGATGGTTAAGTACAGCTTTTTTCACGTTTGAAACGGATGAGAGCCTGGCAATAGCTGCTTGCACCGTCCGGAATACCTCAGACTATAAACAAAAAACATGTACGATCTGCGACTAGTCAAATCTGTTAATACACATCACATATTAGTTACATAAGCAGGTTCACTAAGTTAAAACACTAAGACTAAGGTCATCCTTCTAACCTAGATTCCGATGATCCATCGATGCCAGGGTCTAGGAGGCGGGGCTTCGTTGTTGCTCCAAGCCGTGCAATTCGTTGATTGGCCGGAATTTCGGGGCGTGATTTTCAGTTTTTCCTTTTTTTTTATTTTTCAAAGAATAAATTGTACAATAAAAATTTGCGAATTTGCAAATAACAAAGATATAGATGGCAAATGAAGTGCGACAAAACCATCATATAACAATAAAAGATACCGATATCCTATTTCCTAGTTCCAAGCCCCCTCCCTTTATTTCACAGTTTCGATGAATAAAATAACTTTTGAAAAAGAGAAGGGGCGTCGGCTTCACGAAATAATTACTTTCCGCTTAAGCAAGTCTAAAGGCCCGTCCTCACAATTTCAAAAACCGTATTTCCTTCCACGTTTAACAATTCCAAAAAGTATTCAACCCCATAAGAAAAAAAGAAATCAGAATTCAAAACGAAGTCCGAATGAACTTCGTCATGCATCAAGCTTTCAATCTACCACTAATAGGACAGCTGACCTTAAGGACATCTCCTTGTCAGAAATGAACTGACGGACAAAAATGCTACTGCTGCGATTCGGACACGTCACATTCGGCTGTAAATGCCGCTGCACCAACTAGCTGAACCGACAAGAGGTTTGTAAAAGTAGTTCGCAAATTACTATTGTCACCAGACAGAGATTGGCAACAGGACCAGGTTCGTATGACACTGCGTCAAGTATTGGGGGGGGGGGGACGCCCCCCTCTAACGTCGTCGGCCAGTTGGTAAAATCTAGCCGAGTACTGCGCGAAGCGCCGCGATTTTTCGTAAAAACAGTCGATTTTTTTCTTGGAAACAATCCATTTTTACTCAAAAGCGTCCTTTTTTCTTAAAAATCTTAAATTAGTAGCTATTTTTCTGCAAAAAAAAGTCGGTAAAATGACCAGTCAGTAGGTAACTGCCTTGCCCCTCCCCCCCGAAGATTTTGGCTAGTAACGCCTCTGGTCACTGCTAGCAAGCTTCTTTTATCAGTGGTCCCCCACCTTCTCCGTACAGCGTACCCCTAATCAAGGTCCAAAAAGGTTGCGTACCCTTTATCAAGGTTAAAAATGATCCGTAGCCGACCCATTTTTTGATGAATCGTTCTTTCACTATCTTTTACCACGACCAGACCGTCAAAAAGAAGATATTTATTATTATCAATGATAAGGCATGTATGTCTAAATTGCGTAAGATGGGGTATTTGATCTCGAGAACAATACTGAAACTTAACTAGGAGACTCAAAAACTACTGAAGAAAGACGTTAAAACTATAGACTAACTTGATTTTGGGACCTTCTTGAGGGTATCTCGTATCCCTTTGGGTACGCGTACCACCGGTTGGGAACCACTGTTTTTTACCATGCGACAAGAAAACCAACAAAAACCGATTAGGGATCCTTGTTCGCTCTAAGTGCAAATTAAGGTACAATTCAAAGACGCATCCATGCAAAACAGCCGACCGTGTGAGACAGGTTTCTGAAAAAGGGTAGCTGAGCTTATTTCAACTTCTTGTAGATGAGTCCTATTTTTGCCACGAAATAAATCAACTGATTCGTTTACGATTTGCCGCGTACATCAGGGGTGAGGACGGGCCTTCGTCACTACAAAAATGCAGCCGTTTAGACGTGCTTTGTACCAAAAATATCTGAGGCAACGTAGCCCAAGCCTCTTAACTTCCACTGGGCACCTGAGCAAATATCAGGAAGATTGAGTTAGTATTTGCTACGGACTTGATGTTTCCAAACTACGTCTAACCAAGAACTGATAAGATAGAACGACCAACCCCGGCTTTAGTTCCGTCGCAATTTCCCAGTTTCAACGAAAAGCATCAGCTCATATACTGTCAGAAGTTTAGTAACAGATATCACACATTTGCGCATCCTTACGTTCAGCGTTATGAGATTGTATATTATGATACCTTTCACTCGTTATCTTTTCATGAAATATAATACTATAAAGGGTCATAACAGATTTATACATATATATTATATATAAATAAATAAAGTTTAACTCAAGGATATGCAAACATGTGTTAACTATTATCCAACTTCTGACATTCTATTAGTCTCTGAAAAACTCACTAACCGCTAGAGCCAGAAGAAAACCTGGTTAAACCATAGTTCATACTATGACCGGATACGTCACCTATGACCGGTTACTTAAGATTCTCGTTCATTTTTGGGAAGGGTGCCACAAAACCTTCTGGATTTTGATGATATACCAAAGTTGTTCATTCTAGCCTAACTGTAAGTTCTTGGTCTAACTTGGGCTAAACTGTCTCCTTAAATGTGACCTATATTACAAGTGCATCAATTGATCTGAGGGGTACCTACTTCCCAAGATGAAGGTACACCTAAATGGCTGGGCAGAGATGTCAGACATCACACACTATTGGTCAATAAAATTTGGTGAAAATAGTGAAACCATTTTTAGCGATATAGACCATTAAACCATTACCGTCTTTTTGCCAACACCTTTACAGTATAGAAGCTTCGAATACAGCTATCCAGCAGGTATTTTACGCTCTTATTGCCGTGTCTTGCCGCCTAAAATGCTATGAGCTAGGTTTTCCGTAATGCCCGTTTGGTATTCACGTTAGCTGCTCGTACGACATGTCGACAAAAAGGTCAGAGCAAAAAGAAAAAAGAAAAAAAAGTCATACCCTCAGGAAGTCCATAAAGATTCCCTACGTAAGAAAACAGGAAACACTGTGTACTGATGACTGGAGGTCGGGCATGGTTTGTCCCACCTTGGAAATAATGGTTTCTCGAGTCCTTCTGCCATGGCCGACAGGTCAGGGGAAGTAGGATACCCCTCTCCAACACTAATACTATTAAGAACATCCTACGATCTAAGACAGACTAGCATTTTTAAAGTACACTAAACCACTCAAGTCCTACTGATTATGACTAACGACTGAAAAATCCTGCTGAAATTCTTCGGTTCGAAGAAACAGTTTTCAAATCACAACCCACGGGATTTAGCATCCATAAAAAGCCAAAGTATTGCCATTAACACTGTCAGTGCACAGCCTGCATTAAAGATAGAATCCCCCCCCCCCAGCAACCAGCAGAGATTCGAAAATGCACCGGGTAGTTTAAGTTTCCCTCCTAATTTTGAAGTCGTATCCGGGACAGTCCTCCAATGCTCCGTTGTGCGAGCGCTATGCCTATCGTAATAAGTATCGTTAAAGTTTGTATCGAGCGTCGAATTAATACTTGTAATCTGGTAAGGTACAGGTATAGCCATACTCGGTTAATCAAAAGGTCGCATCTCCTCATTTTTCAGTTTTACGTGAGACAAATTTGTATCGGATGACACGACCTTTTCATGATACTTTTGATAAGATACTCTTGATGGCTCTTAGGTCGTAGTAGGTTGTTGACAAGAACATGGAGAAGTGTAGTTTTGATCGGAGAATCTACCCACTGGGGTAACTCAATTTGCCCAAAAATTGGAGATACGACCTTTTGATAACGGTATCGAGATATACCATTTTCTACTCTATACCGGGCGAACAAGTTCAGAAACACGCCACTGCGGGCCAAGTAAAGAAGACGGGAGTCAGTGGCGGAGGTCCATAAGTTACCGGTCGTTAGAAATGATATGCAAACAGTAGAGGGAGTGGAGGAGGCCAATTTATGTGTTTTTCTCTTTCAGATGTTCTCGAAGTAGCGCATCTTTCTGACTAACTGATGCAGCAGTCCAAGATAAAAATATGCAGCGTATATCATCGTAGGAAAAGTAAATATGCTAAATTCCTGCTCGCGCTACCGCTGTGGATGTCCGCTAATCGACCAGTTACACGAAATCATGGGATTAAAGATCCGATTTAGGCTGTACTAGAGCGTCTTGCTCGATCTCTGGAATCCCTCGACCCTCTAAACAGCCTCTATCTAGCAATTAAACAATAGTTACAGAAATAGTGTATGTATAATAGTGTAGAGTGTATTTTTCTATCTTTTTTGAATTATGTATTGCCAAGTTAAAATTGTATCTTGTGTGTTGTTCATTGTTCTACTTTCTTTATTTCTCTTTTTTATACTCCATCAGTGACATTTTATGTAAAGATGGGTAATAAAGATATTCATTCATTCATTCAAATTGCAATTTAGTAACGACGTTGATCCTCACTGCGACCAAACAGGAGAACAATACGGAAATTCGGACTAGACCTCACGCCCGTCATCACTAACGGCTCCCGCATGGTGAAACATTAAATGTCATTAATGAACATAAACACAACATAAAAAGAATAAGCAAACGAAGCAACATTCCTGTTTAACTCTAAACCCTCCACCCACTTTCCCGACAAATCGCTGATTTCTTAGTTATCTCTAAAAGCTAACGATGCCTACAATTCTTGGGAACACTGACTGGGCTGGGTCGAGATTTGTACCCTAGCTAGTGTCAGGGACGAACACATTTCTATTCCCTTATTTACGAATTACTTTTGTGAGGTGATTTGTTACGCAGTTGCAAGGGTTTTCGTTAGGAGCTTATTTTTTTTTACTGACGACGGACGATACAAATAAACACCAACACAGATATATATTTTTACTTTGACGAAGAAGCGAATTGATATGACGAAGAATTATTGTTCAAGGAAGAAATAATTAAGAAAGAAAAAATGCGAAACAAACATCAGTAGGCTACACAATATTCTGTATTACTTCGTCCATGTCTAGATCATTACAGTTCCCGAAATAGTAGGATTTCTGAAGGAGGTGAAACATGCTCTGAATTTCAGGATTAAAGTTGTCTCTGGTTTAAAAAACAATATAAGATTTATAATGCCCGACGAAGGAATCTCTTGAACAACAACAAACAAATTGACAGTTTTAAAAGCCGTTAAAAATAAAACACTTAATTATGACCAACTAAACTAACGCCGGGAAGGTCGCTTATGCCAGGATAACGTTCCGGAATAATTCCAACCAATCCTAAGAAACATAAAGAAAACCATCACCAAAGAAACGAAAACCAAACAAAACGAAAAAAAAGCAGCAAAGTAACAAGAAAGGAAAGTAAATTGGATGACAATTACGATGTTAGTAATATCCTAACTGGGAGGAAGAATGTTAGGGCGGATAACGACGTGGTGGCTTTAAGAGTAATTAGAAAAGCGCGATGAGCTTCTAACGCAACTAAGACTCGCGATCGTCCTACTGAAGCGCGGATTTTTCATTCCCGCGCGCGAATCCGGGTCACCAAGCGTAGGCACTTCGCATTACGCGCTTAACCCGGACGACGTGCCTACAGTTGTTCTCAAACACTATAGAATGTCTTCTCATGGTCGAGCTAAAACACGCCAGTGGACCTACAGAAGAACGAGAAACGTCGCCCGGACAATAACTCAAAAGCTATGCCAACCAATATACGGCGTTCGTTGGGGACAGCTGTGGTTACACTTAAGGCTCTTCCACTACGTACACGGCGATCCTTCATGGGCGCGTAGAGTTAGTCATGAAGAATACAATTTTTTCGTCCTATGAACCCTTAGGCCGATCCCACGAGCTTAAAGCTTACACCAATTACCATTCAATTTAGTCCATTTTAAAATATTTGAATACTTTATAACTAGGCTATGCTTTCCACAAATAACCCACGATTTTGGCTGTTTTAAGCCTTTTCAGAGACCCGTTGACTGGTAGCGAAAACAGGGAAACAATTTACAAAACCGTTTTTTCTGATAGAGAAACTTCTCCCAGATAACCGTCGACAGCGTGATACACATCGAAAGTAGAGGTAGCAAAACACGGCAAGTGAGAAAATCAGCGTGGTTTTGTTGGAGGGGTTAGACTGTACCGTACGAAGTTGGGGTCTCCGGGTTTAGGAATGTATGGAGTGATTATGGAAGTAGGTTGCGATAGTATTATAGGTAAGACAGGTCCTTTAAGGGGAATTGAAAAGTTTTCGACGACGGCCAGAACGCCGAGCATTTTCGGCCGTGCGACAAAGGAATCCCTCCGGGCGAAAAGATGATCCGAAGTGAGCGACACGATCTTTGAAGTGAAAAATCACCTTCAGAAACCATGTACTCTACTTGCGTTGCCACCTCTATTCGGGACGGAGGCAAAGCAGTTGCGGTATGTCGGATTTTAGGTCCACAAATCGATGGTGCATACTCTTGGTGACTAACTCTTCGTACATCGCCGTGTGCCTAGCAAAGGGTCACCATGGCTGTCCCCAACGAACGATTTTGATTGGTTGACCAATGATTCGAGTCCCCGTTCGCGCGGCGTTTCTCGTCCTTCCCCGAGGTCCACTGACGTAGAGTATTGAGTCTATACACACGTCAAGTCAAGATAGTGTAAACGGGTAACGATCCGCTTAAGAAAATCGTTTGGAACTATGAAGGACCCTCGCTTTGCTCGAATAATTTTTATACTACTTACGTGTAAATGTCTATAGGTGTATTTAATTAAAGCACAACTCTTACTAGAAATGATCTTTTCACTGTGAAATGGACCGGAATTTTTTTCTCGAAAATTCCATTACTTTCCGCATGAATTTAGCGATGTTCTTGTTAGCGCCTGTCGACTCTATCCACCCTTCCTGCTCTCCGTCGCGGCGGCTGGGTACAACACATTTGAAAACTGAACGCGCCGTGGTTAAAAAGACGGGAAACGAAGCAAATAAGAAAAGTAAAAAACAGAAGATTCTCACACCTGTGTGAAAGAGTTGTCAGTGAGCGTTAAAGATTTCTGCAACTTTACGTTGTTTGACAGGCAGAACTCGGCATGGACGAAAAAGAGCTAAAAATTCGTAGGCACGAAAAGAAACAAATGGAGAAAGATAGGGATTTTAAAAGCTTTTAATTTTATAAGGGGGCTAGGTATATTATAAAAGGCAGAATAAGCAAGAGGGGTCCTTTAAGGAGCTCAATCGAATTATGGACCCAAAATGCCGCCATAGCTTGACACAGAAATGAGCCTATATGATCGTCCCCTATGGGTTTAACCTCCCTCGTTCTCCACTTCAAGTGCAACTGAGACACTTCATTCTATAACTTTTTTTAATTTCAGATTTCGTCCGTTTTCATTTTTGAAATAATATGGAGATACAATAAGAAACAGACAGACAGAGGGGCGGACGCTTAGCTACTGTGGGGCAGTTAGAGGGAAGCTTGATAAACGGAAAACGATCGTTACAGGGCAATAACGTTGGAAGACAGATCAAGAGCTGGTCCCTCTAGTTCAAGGTACGATCTGTACCCCCCCCCCCCGCCCACTGTAGGTCTAGACCCCTTATATTTGATAGTGCAAAACGGATACGTCAGCTGAATTTTATTAGAGCTAAATTTCGGCCCTTTTTGGCAAGTGTCCTCGCTCAAAGCCGCTCAAGTTGGAAAAATTAACTTGTGGAAAAGTATTATTTTTTTTGTCTAGACCACTTACTGAATAACAGAGCGAGAAACCATACCTGGATAAGGGAAGCCGAGTCCAGTCGGGTAACCGCGTCCTGCGTAGGCGGCATACGTCGCAGGCGAAAATCCTAGCGGAAAAAATAAAATAAATAAGGACCATTGACCAAGGACCCATAAATCAAACAGACGCATTCAACAATGAAGAATATATTAGAAGAAAACACATGAATTAAGCAAAGCCTGACAGATTACGTCTGTTCAGCAGCAATTGGCATCCGTCACTCACCTGAAGACCAGGCTCATTTTGAAATTTTTATTTAACCTTCATCAGAGCCTCGTTTTTGTTGCAATGGCGCTGCCGCATCGCTGCTGCAGCACTTCTTTGCTTTTGCATAATATGCGTTTTTGGATTCGCTTTCTTCTTGGTTGAAGCGGCAGCGCTGCAGCATCTTGCAGGGAAGCACGGACTTGGTCGGGGAGCAAGTCCGTGATTCTCGAGAAGCGCTGCCGTCTTCCACGGAAGCGCTGCAGTGCAAAAACGGATGTAGAAAGAATCAGTCCGGAATCGGCCGAGAAGTGGACCTGCAGCATGCAACAAAAACGAGGCTCAGGACCATGGAAGACTTTGAGGGGAACAGAAATGTGACTAACCGATCTGTTGAATAATTTGAATCCATTAAGTAGTAGGAGTATAGATACTATATGCAGGATTAATGCATTTTATAACCATGTATAAAATAGTTAGTTTTGTTAGTCTAAAGAAGAAGTGATATTAAAAATCAAGGCTAGCCCGCACACTGATTGTAACTACTGTATTTTTTATGTTCATCGCTATAATAAACGTCCATCTCTCTATCATCGGATGGGTTCAATGGATATGTTCAAATTAAGGACCTCCCGGTAATATTAGCAATAGGTGAAAACTGTGAATGATTACTCGGACTGCCAAAGGAAAATAGCCACAATTAATCAAACTATCGGATAGTCACAAACCTGGGAGTGAGGCACCCCCTTCCCCTCGCATAACCCACCTCCTAATTACCCACAAAGCTAGACTGTAAATGAGACAAAGCCGAGAGGACCAGAACCTATCAGGATACCCGGACAACTGGTCGCACGACAAATTCTACTATGGGTTTCATGAGCTGTAAGGAGTACTGTTGTAGCGAAAGAGTGAACTGACAACACATTCATAGCTAAAGCGTCAGACACAAGGTCCGGACCCCGAACTCGGAAGCTTTAGGCTAGATGTTTTCTTTTGTATTTGATAAATTGTAATTCCTACTTTTTGGTTTCTTGGTTTCTTTACACATGGTTGTACACTATAACTCCCCTAAGCCTCAATGTCTCTCAATATTTTTTTATGCACATGATGCTCCCGACGATGGATTGCGAGAAGCTCACTTTCAAACAGGTTATCAAGAGGTGTCGGTTATTTTTAAAAAGGAAAGTCTAGTTTTAAAGTGTTCAGCTATTCTAGAATATCGGAACATAACAGTAATTAGTGCGAGGTGTCCTTTGAGTGTTACCATACAACGGTGAAACCATTTCTTCAAAGAAGGGCAGATAAATGGGAAGGGAGTGTTTCCAGAAAAAGTAACAACTATTACATAAAATCGGAAGCACTGAAACATTTGCCCTAACACAACCAGGTTTGGCTTTCCTTAAAAACAATTGTACCGTGTTCTTCAAAACTGTGCTAACTGAAAAAATTTTGAAGACTGAGTTAACTATACCATTGGAAAGAACTTTCCAACTTTAACTTTCTGAGTTCCTACTTTCTTCATGCAGATGGCATACACAAAACTGGTCCCAAAAAGCATGAAAATGTAATTAGCACAGTTTTGAAGAACACGGTACAATTGTTCGACATAACCCGTTCATTCGGCTGGCAATTCGCGATAGGCAGAATTTTCACAGCGTCTGAAATCCGGAGCAGAATCCAAAGAATTGTTTCCGGAAATTCGGTTGCCAGTTGCCAGACTATACGAAAACCACTGATTGGGTATCTACAAACTGCGTAAGATCCGAAAGTATTTTCAAATCCGAGAGTATTTTACACACGTATTAGGGCTTGAAAGGCTTCTAGCAATAGGCCTACGGATGTATTGTTATACAAAGGTACGAATTTCTCAAATATGTCCGTATTGCTAGAGATCTTCTCAAGCCCACATACGAGCGTAAAATACGCTCAGATTTTATGCAGCGTGTAAATACACCATGAGATCGCCCGAGTTCGTACCAGCCTGTGTGTAAACCAGCCTAAGGCGAAACCAGCAACGATTGGGTGGAGCGAGCATCTGTTTATAGGTAAAGTAGAGGTTTGCTTCTTCGGATGTTATTTAACTTTAGGCGGTTCAGTTCTGGCTGACTGGTGGTCGTGAGCCCAAATATCCGCTTAAAGCGCAACTAACAGATCGCGTTTTTACCTACAATTGACCATCTCCTTAGGAGGACCACACTCAGAGATGGGCGAATCCAACCATGAAAGGATTCGAATCCGACTCGAGGGCTAGGTACGAATCCGATTCCGGATCCGAATCCAACCATTTCAGGCTGGGGATTCGCCGGATTCAAATCCGACCTCAACAAAAATCAAATCGTATACATAGGTTATAGTTTAAAAATGAGAGGTGACGTCAAGCACTGATATCTAAGGTGGTCGGATAAAGTGATACATTCCTGAGGATGATTGTTGGCGGAGATAAAAAAGTTGGCTTGCCTAAGACCACTATGCAAAAATTGGGAAACGGAAACTGGAAGGATGTACACTAGAAATTTGAGCGGATCCGTAAGATTGATGGTTTGGAATCCGAGTCCAAATCCGAATCCGAATCCAGCCTGATTAGCAGAAGATTCAAATGCAAGGGCGAATCCTGGATTAGAATTCGAATCCAGATTCGGATGGAAACAGAAACTGGAAGGATGTAGACTAGAAATTTGAGTGGGTTCGTAAGATTGATGGTTTGGAATCCGAGTCCGAATCCGAATCCAGCCTGATTAGCAGAAGATTCAAATCCAAGGGCGAATCCTGGATTAGAATTCGAATCCAGATTCGGATGGAAACAGAAACTGGAAGGATGTAGACTAGAAATTTGAGTGGGTTCGTAAGATTGATGGTTTGGAATCCGAGTCCGAATCCGAATCCAGCCTGATTAGCAGAAGATTCAAATCCAAGGGCGAATCTTGGATTAGAATTCGAATCCGGATTCGGATGGAAACGGAAACTGGAAGGATTTAGACTAGAAATTTGAGTGGATTCGTAAGATTGATGGTTTGGAATCCGACGATTCGAGTTCGAATCCGGATTCGCCCGTCTCTGACCACACTGTCAGAAGTTTCATAAAAGACAGCAAAAAGATGCGCAGTTTCAACAGACAACACTTCGTTAACCTGTTGTGATTTTCGAAACTTGATGCATAACAAGGATTCAAGGATCTTGGATTAGAATTCGAATCCGGATTCGGATGGAAACTGGAAGGATTTAGACTAGAAATTTGAGTGGATTCGTAAGATTGATGGTTTGGAATCCGAGTCCGAATCCGAATCCAGCCTGATTGGCAGAAGATTCAAACCCAAGGGCGAATCCTGGATTGGAATTCGAATCCGGATTCGGATGGAAACGAAAACTGGAAGGATTTAGACTAGAAATTTGAGTGGATTCGTAAGATTGATGGTTTGGAATCCGACGATTCGAATTCGAATCCGGATTCGCCCGTCTCTGACCACACTGTCAGAAGTTTCATAAAAGACAGCAAAAAGATGCGCAGTTTCAACAGACAACACTTCGTTAACCTGTTGTGATTTTCGAAACTTGATGCATAACAAGGATTGCCAAAGAGCTGAAAAACGGCCGAAACAGTAACTCGTAACTTTTCCAATATTATGACGACAAACAAAAAAGTCAGCTGATACTTTTCCGACTCCTCCTGTCAATGCTTGTTATGCATAACATCTACTGCATAACGTTTTCAAAATCACAACAGATTACATCCCAAGTGTCGTCTCTTGAAACTGCGCATCCTTGTGCTATCTGTTGTGAAACTACTGACAGCGCAGCGGACCAGCGGTCGATGTCCTACAAACTTCAAAGCTTAAAGTTTAACTGAAAAGGGCTGGGATAGGACAATCTAGTTACTAATTACTTATTCCATTAAATTGGCTTGAAGACCCGCTGAAAATTCGTTTCTTTGTTGTTCCGCTATTCATGCACAATCGATTTTTGCGCTTGTATTTCTCTTATATGCCTTACCGGAAAGATTTATGATTTTTTGTTGTTCAGGCACTAAGTAGTCTTCACCAAGCTCACCACTGCCCACTGAAAAGCCGCGTTTGTGTGAGATTAATTTCCCGCGTCATAGTAGAATTTACGCTGTGAGGACAGCCGCAGATACTGAACGTCATAACTAGATCAGATAGTGAGAAATACAAAAATCCCTTAGCAGAATCCAATTTAGTCAATGTATTCAATTAAATGACAAAAAATAAGTTGGCTTTTCCGTTAAACTTTAAAGACCTGATCCAAACATTATGTTTACCTTCTCTTACAGACGGAAGCCACCAGTTTATTTAGATTTGAACTTGATTGCCGGTTTGCTGTTTTGGCCCGAGAAAAAAGCCACGCAGAACTTCTTCTTTTTCAGATGACGAAATTGTCCACGTTTGATTAGCAAAGAATTATAAGATTATTCTTTTTTATGTCTTCAGGAGTACCCCACAGGTCTCGGTTTTTAACTTATTTGTAAGATACAGTTGGAGCATTAGGTGTAAATTATTATTCTGATCCTTGGCTCCCTATGAATGAATGAATGAATGAATAATTTATTTGCTCATTAAAGCCGTCAGGCCATCATGCCATAGCGGCTGTCCCGGATAATCGGCGGAGATTTAGTCCAGACCGAATTATTTCCGACCTAGGATATTTGGTTTGTTTTTTTAATTTGCTCATCATTTGACGGTGTTTTTTGTGGTTTTGAGCATTCATAGTGCAGTAGTGATGGTTATCATTGTGTATGTAGTAGAAAGACCATTTTTTGTGGTCCGCTTTCAGCAACTTCGTAAGAACCATACCTCTACTATACCTAAATTCTGAAATCTAGTTTCGCTTAAAGTACAAAGGCAAACCGTGTCGTGAAGGGCGGAGCTAAACTGAGCAGAACTACCATTTACCTTCTTGGAAAGCTCCTAGTGACCACACGAAATCTGCAATCAGAAAAAAACAAAAAACATTAAAATCTGCAATGCGAAAAAAAAACACATGCAAACACTGAAACATCACCAGACAACACGGATCATGCAAGTAAGTCACGTTATATTTTTGCGAATTTCAAAAATGTCAAAATCACTCGACTATCATCTACCACGAGACAAGCGCTAAATCTAGATCTGACTATGTCACTATATTTCATCTATAAAGAACCTCGGCCACCACCGACGCCATCTAGGTCCTTCAAAAAGCTCTGATGCGGAAAATCCTCGCAAGAAGTGGTAGAAGAGAGAATAGAACGCAGGGTTTTACGCTTGAACGACGCGTGGCTAAGGCTCTTTACTACAGACTACACCGAAATGAATAGCAGTATAATTACCATTTATTGCTACGATCTGCACGCCATCTCCCGACAAAAAGGGCGCTTTGCGACACAAAGGTAATAACGTTAAGCGTTTATTCTACTTATAATAATATACAACAAGTCTGACTAGTAACGACTATATTTGGCACAGTTAAATATCCAGGTATCTAAACATTTATAGGTGCCTGGGACGTTTGGTACGCAAAAGAACAAACAGCGCCCCTTGTGTGTTAAACGGCGGTCCAGGAGAACCGAGGCACCGGAAAAACGTCAAAACGCCAATGGGTGAGGTGTGCGCATTTAAGAATTCTACGGTTGTACCCCGCTGCCGCTTATGGGGTGATGTAAATACAAAAGAACTCCACAGTTTGTCAGGTGTACACCGCGGTCACCGTTCAGACTAATATCAGATTGAAGCTACTGTGGAAGTAGAAAACGTGCAGACTTAGCGCAGACATTGGTTTTTAAGCGAGGTGTACGAACGAAAGGATTCTACCGTTGTATACCGCTGCCGCTTATATCTTGGTATATCCTCGTTTTGAAAGGTAGAATACACTAAGCACAGTTTTAGGCGCAGAGTACACCTGTAAGAACTCTACAGTTTGTCACGTGTCACCGCAGTCACCGTTCCCAGCAATATCGGAAGAAATAAAGAATAAGGTGTTCCGGTTAGTTCAAAGCAATGCAGAACGAGGCGTTGAGGAATTTAGGGTCCTTGGTTGGCCAGTACATCCAGAAAATCTGGTTCAAGATGTACGACACTAGAAGGGCGCTGATTCTTTAGCATACCGCACGGACAAAACCAGAATTTTCTGATTAACATGCATTCTCACTATCTGAGAGCGAAAAACGTTAGCGAACTACGAGACCATAGTTTGATGATTCGATAGAGGCCTTAAGCCTTGAGCAACTAACATCTGCTCGCAGAAGCAACTCCTCTTTCTCCCTCAACCCTTTTTCTGAGGTTCAGCCTGGCTCCAACGAAAGAGATCAACCTCATAGAAACTTACTTCGAAGCCGAAACAACTTAGAAAGGAGGGGGGTCACTAGAGCTGCGAATACTGAACAGCGGAGGGAGGGAGATGGCACACGCAGCACCATCACGTAGGGCTTGCAACATAAACCTCTCAAACAGGCGCGCTCGCTTGGTTCATTTTCTATGCGTAAGGTGATTTCTTGACAAAGGATACGCAGTATTTGTAGTAGAACCATTCTTCTTCCAAATGCGCTAGGGATTTCCCGAACGTAACGATATCCAGTAGTTTATTGATTTTTAATACCCACAAAAATTTTAAGCCCTTTTTTACTCTACCAGGATCGGCACTTTACGTGTTCATATCATTCTTGCCTCACGCGTATCTTAACTTGATCGAGATTGGACGGGGAAACTTTAGACGACCCCCTTCTCTCATCAGAAGCTATGCAAATGCCGTCACTGTAAGAATCAGAGACGAAGCCTAGGGGCCCTGACCTCGGAAAGAGCCCCGCCCCAGCCAGGGGTAGGTTTCATTTCCAAGTCATCTTGTCTATTTTCTGAAGTCGTTAAAACAAAAACAAAAAAATGCGTTTATTTGCTAAATTACCCTCTAAGGGCAATGGAAGTTCGGTCCTGAAAAGATGCATGACCAGGTAGATATTTGAAGTTCGAACCGAAAGGACTTGGACCTCAAAAAAGGGGGAGGCGACGAGGACCTTCTGCGAGCAGCTAAGGAAGACTAGAAGACAAACAAACTGAGTATCTTTTCCAACCTCAACTAACCAAAATTAGTACTACTCCCAACAACTGTTATACACTACACTATAGGAAACTGCCCTATAAAACTATAAAATTTCCGACTAGAATATTGCAATAATTCTTCTAAGGCAAACAGTTCTAATACTGACAACTATGGTCCGACGAACCGAGCGGAGTTAGCCAGACAAAGTAGGGTAGAGCTTCTATGGAACTGTCAAATAACGGTGGACAGATAAACCACGAGCCATTATGAATATCAGAAGAATGAAGGAAGCGGGCTTGAAAGCGCAACTTCACTGCCTGGCAGAAAGACCGTAGCGTAAAGTAAAGGCCGATATATGCCTCAGTGTAGTTTTATCCCCGACCGGCTCGGATAGAAACTGGCAATCTCCTTTCTATTTCCTGACATCAGATATACACTGAAGGGTCAGATGCATGAGAGCTCTTACCCGAGCAAAAGTGGGAGGGTTTAGAGCCTGCCTTATCAGACGAAGCTTTGTCTGGGTTTCCATATGAGTTCTTTGTACCGCACTTCACTAAGTAGCTACTAGATCTACCCTACTTTGTCTAACTACAATTCTGCACAACAATACTATACAGTCAGATCTAGATTTAGACCACTGGGGCGATAACCGCACGAAATAAAAAATTTCGAAAAAAATACAACGTGACGAGTATGATGTCGACATTCATAAACGAACAAGACACAAATCAAAGTCCAACTTGAATCTGATAGAGGGCAGAGGGATCAAGCCCCTGCAACCCATACAGATCACTCATCGAATACGGCAGATGACTCGTCACTGATTCAGGCATAGTGCGACAACGGTTCTGCGGAGCTCCGGCCGACGCCAGCGCGCGCTTACACGACGCCGCCACATTTGCCGCGGCAACAGCCGCCTGTTGCGCCGCCTGAACGGCTTGCTGTGCCGCAAAATGAGCATTCACATCAAAGAACAGATTGCTATAATCTGTGGACTGTTGGGAAGAGGTGGGGTGTGCCGTAAGCGCGGCGGCTACGGAGACCGGCACATTATACGGCGCAAATCGATAAGCCGCCATCGCAGGCATCACGCCCATACTGCCGAGCATGTTGGCGAGGAGTGGAGATGTGGAGGTTCCGGACATTTTTCCGGGAGTAGGACTCGGACTTTGCCCAGGACCTAGCAAGACAAACTCACCGTAGCCTGGGGCTCGAACCCCCGTTCGCCCCCGTGCGAGGTTCACAGGAAGCATGACTTCCTTCGGCTGGGCCTTTTTGCACTCGACCTAGGGAAGGAAAACTCTGCTATAGGCATAGACAAGCTCGTTCATCTTTGAGAGTGACATAACGCCGTCACATTTGCCACATTTTACATTTATTCCGCATTTAAGTGGACAGACAGATTCTAAATTGGTGAACCTTTATGGAAAATATTTGTTGAGTGTTTTGCGATTATTTTAAATTTCTTTGTCCTTTTCTACTGCACTTACGCCCTTAGGCAGTGCGTCATAGATCCTTCATTCATTCATTCAGACTAAAGCGGACAGACTGAAGCAGACAAGACTAAAGTGGACAGACTGAAATGGATAGACCAAACAGGATATACTAGAACGCCTCTCCACTAAGTCTGTCCACTACACTCTGCCCTCTTCAGTCTGCGTTTCATTAAAGGACACCTGAATGAAGAGTACCAAGTATCATCCCTATCTGTATGACGTCCGTTAACATTGCCTGCAGAAAACCCAATCCAAATACGAAATACCGTTTCCAAGCTATGATTTTTGCTCCATTTTGCATCTGTCCTTATTTCAGTACCGAGCAATTTCAGAAATGAACAAATGTCTCCAATCAACCCTTCTTCTGGAATAATATTTAACCAGATAAGTCCAAACGTATATCTAGAAGAAATTCCAATACGATCCGGCCAGCGCTGTACAAGATTTGAATGAATTGCGCTTTTTGTCTTGGAGTCTGCATGTGCAAACCTCCGGAAACAACCAACCCTATTTTGAAAATGTCACGCTCAGGAGAAGAATGCTCTCCGTGTCCATGTCTGTAAATGCATTTTCGATGATGTGTTCAAGTATAGTTTCATTGTTCAGGTGTCCTTTAAACCGACCACATTTGGAATAAGTGGCATTTTGGCATTACGATTGAACAGACCGCCCGAAACACTAAAAAAAAAAACCTTATAATAGCGTCGAAGGTGGCCAAAAGGTCATAGGAAGAGTTGCAACGTAAACCCCAAATCGCCCCCTTACATGAACGAAGACTGAAACTCTGCACAGAGTTTGGTGTTGAATCTTTGAATCACCCTAACTATAGAGGTATTTTCCCTACTAATAAGCTGGCTAAATGGCTGCCTCGCAAGGTAGCTACTATATTCAAACAATGTTTACAACGGATAACGGATACGTCAGCTACGATTCTTGATCAGCGACGAACTAGATGACGAACTTTGCCACATTCGGTATTTGCTGATCAAGAATGTAGCTGACGTATCCGTTGTAAACACTGTTTGAATATATATTTCAAAATCAGCTTGGGCTCAAAGAATATTTGTAAGGTAGCTACTGCGGTTAAAAATTGCAGCCAACCAATTGTGCCCCAGCAGGTTCGCAAGGAGTTTTGTATCTTCTCTTACAAATTCGTATAACGAAGCGTAAGCTCAAGATTTTGTAATAAAATCCTAATAATTCAAATACCTAATACTGGAGTATAAGGTATTAAGCACAGTATATAAAAGAAAAACACAACGAGAATCCCTAAGTTCGACAAAGGAGCTGACGCATTGGGCAGAAGGCGGAATGTGGCAGGTCGTTTTCAAAAGCTGTGCAGTTATCACTCTATTTTTTAGGTTAGAGGCGTATTCTCGCCGTTCCCCGAGGACTCCTCGGGGAATCAAAGGGAACGGCGAGAATAGAGGGAGTCACTCCACGCGCACTCCGCGGACAGAAACAGCGAGAACACGGGGAATGCTTCCAGCATGGATTTTTTGTTCGAAAAATAGATATGCAGTTGACGAAAATAGTCTGGAGCCACTTTATTTTTGGTTTTGTTTATTCTGATTATTTTAATTAATTTTACATTGCACCACCACCAGCAAAGATTGATTCCCCTCCGAATCTGAAAGGGAGTCCTTTTTGATGATGGTGATGATAATCAGAGCATTTCCCGTCCGTGGGGACTCGCGAGAATACGGGGAGTGAGTCCCCGGGACAAACAAAAACGCGGAGACTCCTCAAGTCGAGTCCACGGGGAACGGCGAGAGTACGCCTTAGGTCTTATTGACTCGGCTCCTTTTTTTTTATCCCTGGTCAAATGGCATATAGCAGAAATTGTCAGCCAGTCCCCCACCTTCCAAAAGTGCTCTTTCACCCCAGACTCTCACCTCAACCCTATCTATCTCCGTTATCCCCAGCCATGGCATCCACAAGGAAACAATGGAGACCACCCTCCCAATCAAAACAGCGCGAAAAACAACTCAGCACTTCCTATTCAATCCATCACCCAATTAACCAATCGGGCTTCAATCCTTCCTAATCACCCTCCCCCTTTTCCCTCACCCTAAATGATTACGGAAAATCGGGTGGAGGAGGAGTCCTGCCAAGTCGCTGTGATTAATATCCCAATTACTAGATACTGCTGATGACGAGCTTCTACGCTTCGTCGCATATTTTATGGAACAAAAGAATATCCCAAATCCCAGAAAAAGTCAGAGCCTTGCGTCGCGGATATGACTTCAGGCAAAGGACTCCCAACCAGGCCCGTATCAGGAATTTATTTCGGGGGGGGGGGGGGGGTGCCTGCTGGTCGGACAAAAAAGTACAAAAAACACATAGATCAGATGGAAAAGCCTATACAAATGATTATTTTTGTATATTTCGGGGAGGGGGGGGGAGGGGATTCAGCCCCCTACCCCCCTGGATACGGCCTTGCTCCCAACTCTCCCAAGCTCTGGTCACTCAAACATTTTAAACTGACCCCCTCATTACGTGGCATTCGCAGAAAATATCCGAAATAGCTCAAAAGTGATCAAGAGAATAAAACTACAGGAGGGGTATCCAAGCTCAGACAAGATTTCGAATTTCTCGAGAAGTCTTTCCGTCAGAATAATCTATCTGGCTTCAAAAGGATCCAACAAATATGACAAACATACTAAAGTGAAGCAAATTGAATGGTTTACGTATTGGATAAACAAATATTGCTTCAATAATTTCTTGTTAAACGTATTTTTCTTTTTAAACAAGATCACTTCATTATAATCTTATCTCCGTTGAATTACAAAATGATGAAAAAGGTAGTTACCGAAGTCAATAGCCAGAAAATCCCTTTTCAAAGCAGCTTCAAAACAAAGAAAAGGCACAGAACTTGAACATTTTTAGACACATGACTGGTGAAAAAAAGTCATATTCTGCCTCTTGACTGTCAGGACAGCATGTACATTTCACTTTGACATTTTCGCGGCAACAAACGAGGTTGTGTTAATACGAGGTCAGGTACTCCTCCTGTACTAGAAAAATGGTTAGTTCTACAAAATTTTCTCTATAATAGTGCAAGTTTTCTTAAAGCGCGACTTCTAGCAAAAAAATATAAAAGTACTTTCGTGCTACCCAGGGCAACCCTGGACATGACTCACTCGAAACATTCTAGACTAACCTCTCCGTATGTGGTATCTGCAGAGAGGTTAGAGGGGATCAGTTTAAAGACTGTCTCAAAATACATTTTCTGCCTGAAATTCTACTTTCTATTCTTGACACCTGTAACTGGCTGCAGCTCTTCCTTTTATCAAAGTGTCATAACAATATAAAGAAACTGCACGTCAGAGTCTATAACCCCTTGTTCCTCGCCTGGGCCTATGTACTGTGGTTTCACAGTGGAGAAGCTATAGGCTCTCAAGTTGCCCTTTAAGTTGCCCATTTTTCTGGAACGGTTCGAATTAGTTTCTCTCTGGTTCAAACCCTGCATAAATTTGAGCGCAGATTAGTGCATTAATTTTACTGTTAAAGCACAACTCTTACTAGAATTGATCTTTTCACTATCAGGTGTAGTAGAAATTTTTTGAAAATACCATTACTTTCCACCTGAATTTAGCGATTTACTTGTTAGCGCTTGTCGATTCTATCCAGCCTTTCTACTCTCGGATGCAGCGGCTGGGCGCAATACATTTGAAAAATGAACGCGACGTGGTTAAAAAGTGGGAAAACTAAGCAAATACAAGAAGTCAAAAAAGAAGGTTGTCACATCCTTCTGTGTGAAAAAGTTGTCAGCGGACGTTAAAGATTCTGGCAAACTTTGCGTTGTGTAACAGGAAAAACTCGGCATGGCACGGAAAAGAACTACAAATTCGTAGAAACAAAAAGAAACAATGGAGAAAGGTGGGGATTTTAGAAGCCTATAACTGCATAAGGGAACTAGGTTCGTTATAGAAGACAGAATAAGCAAGAGGGGTCTTTTAATAATGATAAAAATATTTCCAGTGTTAATGCCTTTGGTCTGTTTTTATTCTTCCAAGGAATTTGAACTGGTGCAGCAAATATATGGCCGTGGTGGGAACTGAGAAAGTTAATACTCTTAAGTGAGCCTTTAACGTTTAAGCCAAACAAAGAATAACGGAGTCTAGGATTCAATACTACATGCGGCTGCTCTAACCGGGACGCAAAGACAAATATCCTAGAACTACACAATCAAACTCACCATTTTGTTGTTGATTTCATGGAAGTGGATCTCGCAGACTTTGTCGACGACATCCTCACATTCAAAGGTCACGAAAGCAAAACCTAAAAACGTAGCAATATGACCAGTTATAGAAAATGCAGAGACGAATTCTGTGTCTTTCCCAACGTTTCTGTTATTTCTACATTCTTCTTTATTATTCTCTAACTAAAAAAACTAACCGTATTACCAATATGGAATGTGGAGAAGTGCGACAGAGGTAGCACCAGTAGCACCAGTGGCGCTACTGGACCCAAACGAGGGAGCTAACAGGAGAGGCCTCAATGGCCACTGCACATTCAAACTTTTGTTTAAACTTCCAGGGTCATTAACCTCGATCATATTTTTAAAAAAGTGCTAAGCATCGACAAGACAGGATTAATGAACCACTAGATCTACCCCCTCCAACGACAAATAAAAAGGGCAATCCAATCGTAAAATTCGTCATTAGCTGCACTCGTTGCACTCCGAGCTGTCTCTGGTGTTTAGTCACCGGTGTCCGGTTCTTCTCTTGCAACGCGTTTTTTGGTTCACCGGCGAGTGCAAAAGCGGCCTAAATTCCGGGTTTTGCTCGAAACCACGAAATTTTGACGACAACTTTATAACTTCTCGGTAAAGCCGAGCTACCGAGCAGGTTCTGGTTAGTCCCGAGGACAGTCCACACTGGTGAGGTAAAACCGGTCACCGGTAAGTTCAACAAGACCAAAGGTTTCGATGGGATCCCAAAAATTCAATATCTGATCCAGACAACTGGGTCTTGTCTTAGCCAGATCCAGTCTTCTCCAGACTCCTTAAACATTTTTACAATTAAAATTCAGAAACAGATTAAGGCCAAATAGCTAATCACCTGAGAAAACCAAGTTCAGATTTGGATTCAGCATGTGTGTTTACCCCTATAAGTCATATCTGTTTTGACGAAAACTTCCTGCCACTTCTGCCAATTTCCCGGTTCCGGCCGAACTCCAGAACTACTTGTCCGGCGAAAAAAGAAAGCTCAAAGACGAAATCAGGGTATCTTCTTTCCCCAGTAATGAACATCTAATCAACTTCAAATAGAAATTTAGCTTATAACAAATTTTCCGATTCCAGCCGGATTCCGGTCGAACTATATGACCGGGTAAAATACGATTGTCACACAGGGACTCAGCATCTCTTCTTACCCCTAAATCGCTTATCTAATCAACTAGAAATAAAACTTTGACTTCCAACAGTTTTCCGGTTTTGGCCGGATTCCGGACGAACTAAATGTCCGGGTAGAAACTTGTTTTCACATAAGTGTTCAGAATGTCTTCTTGCACTAAATCAAACATCTAATCAACTCCAAACAAAACTTTTAATTTTGACAAACTTTCCGGTTTGGGCCGGATTCCGGTCGAAATACTTGTCCGTCGAGAAAATAGTTTTCACCATCGTCTTCAGCATGTCTCCCTACCTCTAAATCGAACATTTAATCAACTTCAAATAAAACTTTTACTTTCAACAAACTTTCCGGTTTGGGCCGGATTCCGGGCGAAATAGTTGTCCATCGAGAAAATAGTTTTCACCATCGTCTTCAGCATGTCTTCCTACCCCTAAATCGAACATCTAATCAATTTCAAATAAAACTTTTACTTTCAACAAACTTTCCGGTTTGGGCCGGATTCCGGGCGAAATACTTGTCCGTCGAGAAAATAATTTACACCATCGTCTTCAGCATGTCTTCCTACCCCTAAATCGAACATCTAATCAACTTCAAGTAAAACTTGTACTTTCGACAAACTTTCCGGTTTTGGCCGGATTCCGGGCGAACTACATGTCCGACGACAAAATGGTTTTCACCATCGTGTTCAGCATGTCTTCTTACCCCATAATCGACTATCACATTAGCTGTTTCAAAATATTTTGTTTGTCCCTTAATTTGAATCCCCTCCCCCACCCCTAAATGTAGAGCTACAAAGCCCATCTACGAACTTGACTGGTCCGACGACCCAACGAACCCTCACACCAAGTTTCATCAAAATATCTCATTCCCTTCGAGAGTTATCGTGCTTACAGACGGACGGACAGACGGACGGACGGACAACTTTTGCGATGTCATAGGTATCCCTCCACTTACGTTTTGGGATCCCAAAAACGGGTTATAAGACTGGGAGACGACCGGTGAGAACTGCCGTGACAAAGAACGCAGCTATTATGTATTGAGTTTTCACTTTCTAGATGTAGGTGCATCTTGCTACGCAACTTCTTGGTAACTTGTCTTTTTGTTCACGAACTGGACACAAGATCCCGCATGCAAATCCTAAAATTCTTGACAGGGCAGTAGCCTGCCATCTGGCGGACAGTCTGTCGGTGATTTTAGGATAGGCGTAGAGGCAAAGTCTTTCAGAACGTGGGTTTAGATTTCCATGAAATATTAACATGCAGATGTGTTCCTTCCTCGGTTCCTTCATAGAAATTAATGGGATTAAGAGCCGTGTTTTATAGCCGTGGAAACCTCTAAAGGGCTGACTGCAAATTCAACGGTTTGTCAATAGAGAATTAAACGCCACGCTTGCTTCGGACGGAGATATTGCCTGATCAATGTGTGTCTACGAAGTAGAAATTAGGAGTCTGAATGGCACGCCGGAACTTAGTGCAAACTCCGAAACTCGAGAAAATGATTACATGCAGACGAAAAGGAGTGCTATATTCTCTTTCGGCGCTTCCAAGCGGACTAGTTAAAACGAAGGATTATATAAGTGCTGCGTGAAAGCTTCTGCGCTTTCCCGGGGAATAGTTTAATTGTAAAGAGACACAGAATTTAGAATTGTAAAATAATGACAGATTTGTAGGTATACACTTTTAACACGTACATTTTAATATTCGTTATTTTATTTGATTTTGTATGTCGTTCAGTCCGCATCGTTCTTCTGGTTTTGGGATCCCAAAACGTAAGTGGAGGGATACCTATGACATCGCAAAAGTTGTCCGTCTGTCCGTCTGTGAGCACGACAACTCTCGAAGGGCATGAGATATTTTGATGAAACTTGGTGTGACGATTCTTGTACATGGGCCCTATAGCTCTACATTTAGGGGTGGGGGTTCATTCAAACAAAGTTTACGATGAAACATTTATTGAATGTTTCAAAGTCAGCTTGGGCTCAAAGAATGGTGGGGGTTCAAATTAAGCGACAAATAAAATATTTTTAAACAGCTAATGTGAAAGTCGATTATAGGGTAAGAAGGCATGGTGAGCACGATAGTGAAAACCATTTTCTCGCCGGACAAGTAGTTCGTCCGGAATCCGGCGAAAACCGAACAGTTGGTTAAAAGTAAAACTTTTATTTGAAGTTGATTAAATGATCGATTTAGGGGCAAGAGGACATGCTGTACACGATGGTGAAATCATTTTTTCGCCAAACAAGTACTTCGTACACGCTGTACACGAAGGTGAAAACCATTTTTTCGCCAGACAAGTAGTTCGTCCGGAATCCGGCAAAAACCGGAAAGTTGGTTAAAAGTAAAAGTTTCATTTGAAGTTGATTTAATGTTCGATTGAAGGGTAGAAAAACATGCTGAACACGATGGTGAAAACCATTTTCTCGCCGAACAACTAGTTCACCCGGAATCCGGCCAAAACCGGAAAATTGTTAAAAGCAATAGTTCGATAAGAAGAAAGGCTGAGTCTGTATATGACAGTCATTTTTTACCCGGACATATAATTAGTACGGAATCCGGTTGTAACCGGATTTAACTTTTATTGAAAGTCGATTAGCTGTTTTTTATAGGGATAAGGACTAAGGAGATATGCTGGATTTGTTTCTGAATTTTCTTTGTTTTGCTGGACTAGTGGTTCGTTCGGAATTCGGGCGAAACCGGAAAGTTGACAGAAGTAAAGCAGGAAGTCTCGGTCAGTATCATCAAATAGATATGGCTTATAGAGGTATGAAATAAGTTTTTGACCCGTGACTGGAATCAAACTCTAAGCTGGTATACTTGAGGAAAAAAGGTGTAAATACGCATTTTGATGGGTCCCGACCCCCCCCCCCCCCCCCCCTCCCGTTCATGGGCAGCAAGCCCCGATTTCCCATGAGTTAAGTTCGTCTATGACAGGTCCTAAGTCCAACTCTTATATATTTGGGGAGATATATCTATGGATGAGGATTTGCTGTAACAGTAACAAATAAGACGACGTGACGTACTTTAATCTCTAATGAACAGTTGGAAACTTGACTGTTTTGTCATATGACCGCTGATATGCCGTTCTTAACGAATCGTGACAAAGGGGGCATTAGGCTGCTACGATTTGGTTTATTGCACTTGTTATTACCTTGCTAATGGAAAAGAGGTGTAAAGGGTGGGCTGGCAGACCATTCAGTGCAAAGAATATCTACACCTGATTCAGTGTTCGAACTAATGCTATTCGTGCAAGATCTTCAACATTTCTTTGGATTTATACTGGCGGTTTGTTTACATTTAAAGCTTTTAAAATGGGATGATTAGAAATTAGGTCATTTCAATACTTGTTTGGTAATTGGGATGAGAAATGTCTTGGTTCTAAAGCTGTCTGTACATAAAATGTGATAAACATTTTAATTTTACACTCCACGTCTGCGCGCTTGCGCACTTGTTTTCGCCGAGGACGGTTTGGCGGAAGTGCAACCGAGATATCCGAATTTATATTTATCCCTCGCACATCATCTTAGAGCGATAACTAGCTGATCAAGAAGAAACCCCCAAAATCACGGTTTTCTATATCTTTCGACTAGTTTCTGGAAGTCTTCCATTGTCTCACTACTAGTGAGACAGGTGTTACTAGCCAAAATGTTTTTTGGGGGGGGGGGGGGGACGAGGCATTTACCGACTGGCTGGTAATTTTTACAGACTCTTTCTGCAGAAAAAACGACTGTTTTCAACAACAAAATGACATTTTGAAAAAACGACTGATATTCAGAAAAATCAACTGTTTTGACGAAAAATCGCGGTGCTTCACGCCAACTGGCTTATTTTTTACCGAATGGCCGATAGCATTGGGGGGGGGGGGACATAGGTCCACAAGTTGACGAGTAGAAAATTTGCGACCTGCTCGCTGAGCAATGGAAGTTTTGCTCTGTCTTTGGACTAGAAATGGACTCTTATGGACTCTTTTGGACTCTTACGGTCTGCTCATTACTTTATAGATCCATATTTTACCATCTTTTTGTCACAAGTGCTGATGATGAGACAATGGAGGACAGCCAGAAAATAACCGCTTGCAGCGCTGAACTGGCGAATACCAGCTCCCAAAATTGGGTACAGGTGTGCCCGACTCCCCCGTACTGAGTGTGCCCGACAGTTGGTAACCCCTCGATTTATGCGTAAAACAGTATCCGGAGCGATTTTTTTTTTATTTTCCGAAATCTTTGAGACAACTGTACGGACCGATTCTGGACCGAGGTAAATATGCAGACCAAGAATCCACACGTATGTTCAAAAGTCAAGTGACCAACCCCTCGATCGACTCTTTGCGATCAGACACTACCAATGTTTACATTTAAAATGAAGCTGCTGTGACCTCGCGCACAGAGGCACCAACCTCACCCTCTCCGTGGTTCGTTCATACTCAACAAACAACTCCGTAACAGCATAGTGTCAACACCAGTTTTTCGTTCGACGGAGCAAAAGGGAAGTGACCCCGACGTGATTTGAACACGCAACCTTCTGATCTGGAGTCAGACGCGCTACCGTTGCGCCACGGAGTCATGTCCAGATCAACAAGCGAAATAATAGTATATATTATCTTCTTGAGCATGAAGATCGCTTATATCCAGCTTGTATCTACTGTACCCCGTAAGCCTTTCCATTTGTGAAAAAAATATAGTTACCTAACTTAATAATATACTCTACTGACTCAACGACAACCCCAGAATTATGAAACTAAGGATTCATCGTAGAAGTATAAATTCCTCAGTCAATATTTCCAATTGATATCTGACCAATAAAACAGTATTTAAAGCATACATTTTACTAGAAATGATCTTTTCGCGACACAAATCTTTCAGGAATATGGAAGTAAGCAACTTTCGGGTTCGAGGGGATGCTCTCTCCCGCCACGGGTGCATACCTCGGTAGGGCACCGGCACGACACGCGCCGCTTGGTGTACAGCGTTTTTGGGAGTGAGCAACCCCTCGACCAGATTTCCGCTGTGTTCGAGGCAAAATATTTGAAAACCCGGCACGCGGTGGTTAAAAGTTCGGGGAAACTCCAAGCAAACGAAGAGGAGGCCGAAAGCCTTCATATGGCTATGAAGTCTTCCAAAACGAAGAACACAATTTTGAAGCTTCCCATGCTCTTATTTTTTAAAGAGTTATTGACGGATTGAAAAACCGCCAAAAAGCCGTAAAGGTGCAGGACGAAAAAATAGTGAGGGGCGTGAACTTTTGTAACTTATTCCATAGAGGAGCTAGAGTTACTACAATACGAACGAGGGGGCATTTAGCATTATTTTTGTTATTTTATTTTTAAAGTGATGCAACAAGCATGTTAAGTGTAAAGAGAGGCACTAAGCACCAAGTTTACGGATCGATTAGCCCCCACGTGTACACCAAGACCGAGGACTTGCAGAACCGTTGATGGGAACCAACCGAACATCGTCCGAGCACCGAAGATCATTGCTGATCTTTGTTCCTTGAGCCCAAGCTGACTTTGAAACCTAATATATTCAAATAATGCATAAACGGGTACGTCAGCTACAGGCCCGTATCCAGGAATTTATTTCGGGGAGGGGGATTGCCTGCCGGTCGGACGAAAAAGTACAAAAAACACATAAATCAGAGGAAAAAGCTTATAAAAGTGAGTATTCTTGTATTTATTCAAACAATGTTTACAACGGATACGTCAGCAATGATTCTTCGTCAGCGATATTTCGTTGTAAACATTGTTTGAATATTACTTTAATAAGATATTTATAGTCGGTAGAAGCTTCAGTTATTTATTACAGGTTTGTTTCCTTCCCCGAAGTTGAACCAGAGAATTGACATCCTGACGAGGACCCTTGCCAAGAAGGGCCGAAATATCGCTGATGAAGAATCATAGCTGACGTATCCGTTGTAAACATTGTTGAATAAATGTTTCAAAGTCAGCTTGGGCTCAAAGAATATTTAGTATTTTTGTATGTTACGGGGGGGGGGGGGGCTGGGGGGTTGACCCCCCCAGCATTGGTCAGCTATACTTCCTAAGGATACGGCCTTGGTCAGCTATACTTCCCAAGTTCCCAAATGTAGTTAAACAAGGGCCAAAATATCGCTGCTAAAGCATCATACCTGATGTACCATACTAGTTTATGCATTATTTGAATATATTGCTGATCTTCTCAAAGAGCGTGGCCCACTGTACTTTTTCACTGGTAAGAGCCTTTATGAGCGTGTTCCACCCTTCTAACAATAGTTACTATTAGTTACTATTTCCGTTCCATCCTCACGAAAAGTTACTACGCTGACCGTTCCAACCTTGTCGGAATAGTAACTAATAGTTACTATTTGCTTACCATGCTCGGGAGCGTAGTAAGCGTAGTAACTACGCATCTCTGTAACGTGATTGGTAGGCTTCGCCGCTGGCGTGAGATCCTGCTGGAAAATAGAAAAATCGTTCCAGCCTTGACGGCAAAAAAACAGAATTCGAGACGTCATGCGTAGTAACTACGGTAAGTAGGATGGAACACGCTCTATATTTCAGAACTTAGAGCCTCTTTCTTTAAAGTTTAACTGAAAAGCCACCTTATTTTTGTATCATTCAACTAGATACTAGATACTAGATACATCATTTGGATTTTTTTATTTGTCACTATTTGCTCTAATATGACGTTCAGAATATCTACGGCCGTCCTCACAACGAAAATTTCTACTGTGACTCACATCTAAAAAAAAACAGCTTTCCAGTGGACAGTGATCAGCTTGCGTAAAGTAGCTCACCCCATGAGCACTCATTTTTCGTAAATCGTCAAGCATACAACACTGGTACAAGCGCACAGAGGTACCAGAAATCCGACAGGGAAATTCCGCTATACGAAACTGATTATTAGTGAATAGCGGAGGAACGAAGTAACGCATTTTCATCAGGTCTTCAAACCTCTTTAACTAAATACATGATCGGCAACAAGATTATCCTATCTCAGCCTTTTTCGGTTAAACTTTAAAGCTTAAAGTTGAACTGAAAGCCAACTTACTTTTATGTCATTTAATGGGTACACTGAATTATTTGAATTTTGCAAAGAGATTTTTTTTATTTTCCTGTCTACTCTACTTATGACGTCCAGTATATCTGCGGCCGTCCCTACAACGAAAATTCTACTATGACGCGGAAAATTTAATCTCAACACAAACGCGGCTTTTCAGTTGGCAGTGGTGAGGTTGGTGAAGATTGCTTAGTGCCTGAACCAAAAAGATCATAAATCTTTCTCGTAAGGCATATAACAAAAATACAAGCGCATAGAGGTACCACAAATCGCACGGAAAATCCACTATTTGAAAATCGATTATTCGTGAATAGTGGAACAACGAAGTAACGCATTTTCAGCGGGTCTTCAAGCCAGTTTTAGTGACTAAGTGATGGGTAACAAGATTGTCATATCCCAGCCCTTCTCGGTTAAACTTTTAAGCAAATCACATCTAAGAGCCGGGCTCCGACATCTAAACTAAAATAAAGATGGTCAGAGCTTCGTTTTGTCAAGCCCCACCCAATAACTTAGAAGTTTATTTTCTTTGAATTTTCTCGGCATTCCCTAGTCCTTTACTACCCACAAAAAGACTGGAAACTCTAGACATGTGCCATAACGAGGGCGAGCAAACCAAGTTTATGCGACGAATAATCAAATGCCACAAATTATAAGATCTGCCAGCAGTGACTGAGACATTGAAATATCCCCCCAGAGACAAGGAAAGGAGAGGCAGGTTTGAGGGGTTGTCCACTCTCGATTTTTTGTACGCCTAGTTGCCAAGTGTTAGAATCTGAAAATCAATATATACTCTTGATGACTATCTCACCTTGCCGATGCACCTCCGGACTCTCCGGGTAGCTACCGGAAGAAAGGCAGAAGTGGTGTCAAAGCTGCGCCCAAAGATCGCGGTGATTGATTGACACAGGATTTGAGTCGTTGAGTTTGAGTCGTACGGACACGCTTACTCCTTCTTCCTGGGGATCACTGGCATGTTTTGGACTTAGTCATATAGAGTATTCAGAAGCGTCGAAAGACGAATCGCTTGAAAAATGTATCGTCGGCACCAGTGCTTTGCATTTGTCATAAAGAAAAAGTAACCTATAGCGGGCCAGAATCAGTTCGAATATATACTACTTTCAAGGCCAGAGATTTTTTTTTATTGATTTTTTTTTAATTTAGGCCCTTCTAGGCAATGGTCTTCTTTAGGTCGTAAACAGAAATGATATTTTGTTTTGTTATTTCGGACCTTCTTCGCAAGAGTATTTTCCAGGACAAAATGCTCCCTTAGCTCCCAGCAGAACAAAATAGATAGTGGGTCTTACCTCTATGTCTATTGGTCTGTTTGTCAAACATCAGCATGCAGTCTTCAACCTAAAGAATAATGAAAAATAATTAAACGATCTTTTTGTGTTTCTCATACTCCTACCCCACACACACTCAGCTACACTGTAAAAAGTTTATCCGAATATCAATCAATCAATCAATCACGTTTAATCCGAATAGCTAAAAGCTAGAAAAGGAATAAGGATGCAGTATTTGCTACTGGGGTTTATCTTATCTCTACTGGGACAAAATTAATCCGAATTAGGGATGATCTTATCCCAATAAAGACAAGATTAATCCCAGTAGCAAATACTGCAAGATTCTTATTGTTATAGAGATTTACACTGTAAAAAGTTTCCCCGTATAAAGATCAAAGTTAACTGCAGTATTTGCTACTCGGATTCATCTTTTCTCTATTTGGTATTAACCTTATTTGCGTAAAGATAAGAATAATCTGAGTAGCAAATACTGCAGTTAACTTTAATCTGTGTATGGAAAAACTTTGTACAGTGTATGTAGGCTTTTTGGAAATCAAATTGATACTGCACTTAGCTTATACCCACGCCATATCAGATGTGAAGATAATGTAAGCGCGTAACATCCCACTTTAATCGTTAACGATCGTGTCGGGGCCTCGCTCCGCTCGATTTATTTGTTTTAATTTATTTGCGTACAAATATATACAACGTAATTACTCAAGAAAACTCAAAAGCTCGATGCAGTACCGATTAATGGTCTCAAAAAGCCACCATACTCAGCTGCAAGGAGCATTCTTTGTCTCAAAAAGAAAAATCCGGTGGGGGGGGGGGGGGCTTCTTTGTATACAAATGCCTGGAAGGAAACAAAACTACGCCAACCGAAGCACTGCTGTAAGGTCAATTTGACCAGGGACAGACGTTATCTGCCCTGGAAAACTGAGACAATATTACCACTGACAAATCGCTCTTTTCATCTGCACCCTGTGCAAATAAGCGATATAACGGATTATAGGATATTAGGAAAAGATTCGGGGGGGGGGGGACATGCCGTACAAATCAGTTCTAATGTCCATGCTGGGGGCAAGTTAGCTAAAGGCATCGTGTGGTTGACACAAATTATGAGATACGAGATATGTTGCCTAATAACGGAAAAGGATTTTACGAAGTATAAGTCCGGGGCTTTGGAAACCCAAATTCCGGAGTCTGGAAGTGTGTAAGAGAGGCATCAATTCAGGAGACAAAATTAATATGCAAATGGATGGCGTATGAGAGAAGGGAGAGTGATTGAGAGTTGAGGTTGAGAGGGACGATGTGAGCACTAAGATTTTTTTTTAATAACAACGATATAGGCTATCCTCGTTTCATGGTATTCGAAAAAGTTGTGACTACGGACGACCCAGATATCTGGTAAGGAGATATCTGTATGGTGCTGAAGCCTGACTTTCACAAGACAGTCACGTTTGGTTATCGAGTTATCTGGACCAGGGAATTTAAAGGGTAAAGGGTAAAATTTAATTTTCTGGTCGAGGCGCATTTGGAGCCCCGACAACTTTTAGTCGAAGTCTTTTAATTCTGGATAGCTCGGGCCTCGTTTATGCTGCAGAATGTCTGACAACTTCGGCTACCTTACTTTACATAACTCTTTGTTCGTTCAAGGCTCCACAAAGTCGTCAAAAAAACACAAACCCGTTGCTCTTTTTTTCGCATATAACTCGTCAGCAATTAGACACATCATTTGGTTTCTACGCAGTTTCAGCACTCGAGCGATTCGCCCAGGAGCACAGTTACACGTAACTTTTTGCAAGTCAGATGACATAGGCCCCTTAGATGTTTCAAGGAAGATGGAAACCGCTTTTAAGAGCGTTACCAATGGCGAGGGGATCCTTACAGGTATTATTTGGTGTACGAAGTCTCATATCTCCGTCTCGCCTCTTTGCAACTCTTGGAGCGTGTTCCATTCTACTTACCGTAGTTACTACGCATGACGTCACGAATTTTGGCTTCTTGGCGTCAAGGCTGGAACGCACTTTAATTTTTCGGCAAAAATATCACTCTACGGGGTAATCCAGCCAATCACGTTACAGAGATCCGTCGTTACCACGCTTAACACGCTCCCGAGCTGGTGAGCAAAGATTTACTATTAGTTATTATTTTGAGAAGGTTGGAACGGTCAGCGTAGTAACTTTTGTTGAGGATGGAACGGAAATAGTAACTAATAGATACTATTGTTAGAAGGGCGGAACACGCTCTTGGTTTCTTTCAAACTAATGGATAATCAGTGCCGTATTTATACTTCATACACTGAAGTTAAAATGGAATGGCGATCGAAAATTGTAAGTTAGATGTAGCTGTGGGAGGATATTGTGTGTGTGGTGGGGGGGGGGGGTAAGAAAAGTAAGTAGTAGTAACGTACGACAGTGAACGGGAAGACATAAACGTTCCTGAGCCGGGACTTTGACCCAGGACTTTTAGCTTTATAGGCCATCACTCTCCTACTGAGCTTAGCTACAGGGGCTTGTGAGCATACAGGATCACACTCTTTTTCCGTCTGTTTTTTATTCCGGACATGTGCCGTACCTAATTTGAAAGCACATGGTGCTGATGATTTTGAATGAATTGAATGAATTTTGCTGTTGAGGTATAAAAAAAGGGATGAAAACCAGCCAATCAGGCTCAAGACTTTCAAGTAGCCAATGGGATAAGAGTATTTTGAACAAGAAATCAGAATCAGATCTGAAATCAGATCTGCCATGACGGATATATGTCTCAGCTCAGTATTGGAGTTTTGAATTTTTACTAATCTGGGAACAGTGTCAAGATAGGTCAGAAGGAAGAATATTGGGAACAAAAGAAGAAAAGTAGATCTTTGAAGATATTACTATCGTTTTTGGGACAACTGTGAAGTATCACAGGGACATTCAAAGTTTGACATTGTTATTACTAGATTGAAAATATGATGGAAATACCAAGTGCTCCGGTAGTTGCACTTGCACTCAAAGCCTATCAGGCCCACGCTTATTGCTACTAAGGAGCTTACAGGTTAGCAATACTCTTGATGACTAACTCTACGTGCCGAAGAAGAATCGCCGTGTACCTAGCGGAAGAGCCAGAAGCGCCACCATACCTGTCACCAACGAACGCCATTATTGGTTGACACAGGATTTGAGTCATCGTTCGGGCGACGTGTCTCGTTCTTCCCGAGGTTCACTGGAGTGTTTTGGACTTCGTCATATAAGGCGTATTCTCGCCATGGGGAACGGCGAGAATAGAGGGAGTCGCTCAACGCGGACACCGCGAACGGAAAACAACGAGAACACGGGGATGCTTCCAAGAAGGACTCGTTAAGAAAACAAGACCAAAGGTTTCGATGGGATCCCAAAAATTCAATATCTGATCCAGACAACTGGGTCTTGTCTTAGCCAGATCCAGTCTTCGCCAGACTCCTTGAACATTTTTGAAATTAAAATTCAGAAACAGATTAAGGCCAAATAGCTAATCACCTGAGAAAACCAAGTTCAGATTTGGATTCAGCATGTGTGGTTACCCCTATAAGTCATATCTGTTTTGACGAAAACTTCCTGCCACTTCTGCCAATTTCCCGGTTCCGGCCGAACTCCAGAACTAATCGTCCGGCGAAAAAAGAAAGCTCAAAGACGAAATCAGGGTATCTTCTTTCCCCAGTAATGAACATCTAATCAACTTCAAATAGAAATTTAGCTTATAACAAATTTTCCGATTCCAGCCGGATTCCGGTCGAACTATATGTCCGGGTAAAATACGATTGTCACACAGGGACTCAGCATCTCTTCTTACCCCTAAATCGCTTATCTAATCAACTAGAAATAAAACTTTGACTTCCAACAGTTTTCCGGTTTTGGCCGGATTCCGGACGAACTACGTGTCCGGGTAGAAACTTGTTTTCACATAAGTGTTTAGCATGTCTTCTTGCCCTAAATCAAACATCTAATCAACTCCAAACAAAACTTTTAATTTTGACAAACTTTCCGGTTTGGGCCGGATTCCGGTCGAAATACTTCTCCGTCGAGAAATTAGTTTTCACCATCGTCTTCAGCATGTCTCCCTACCTCTAAATCGAAATTTAATCAACTTCAAATAAAACTTTTACTTTCAACAAACTTTCCGGTTTGGGCCGGATTCCGGGCGAAATAGTTGTCCATCGAGAAAATAGTTTTCACCATCGTCTTCAGCATGTCTTCCTACCCCTAAACCGAACATCTAATCAATTTCAAATAAAACTTTTACTTTCAACAAACTTTCCGGTTTGGGCCGGATTCCGGGCGAAATACTTGTCCGTCGAGAAAATAATTTACACCATCGTCTTCAGCATGTCTTCCTACCCCTAAATCAAACATCTAATCAACTTCAAATAAAACTTGTACTTTCGAAAAACTTTCCGGTTTTGACCGGATTCCGGGCGAACTACATGTCCGACGACAAAATGGTTTTCACCATCGTGTTCAGCATGTCTTCTTACCCCATAATCGACTATTACATTAGCTGTTTCAAAATATTTTGTTTGTCCCTTAATTTGAATCCCCTCCCCCACCCCTAAATGAATGTAGAGCTACAAAGCCCATCTACGAACTTGACTGGTCCGACGACCCAACGAACCCTCACACCAAGTTTCATCAAAATATCTCATTCCCTTCGAGAGTTATCGTGCTTACAGACGGACGGACGGACGGACAGACGGACAACTTTTGCGATGTCATAGGTATCCCTCCACTTACGTTTTGGGATCCCAATAATCCAGTTGATGAAATCACTCTGGATCTGGTTTGTTTCTTATGATGGTTTATAATTAATTTGACATTGTTAATAATAAATACAAAATCATGACTACAACGAAGATTACTTTTTCTCAAAATTTCCTCAAAAGCAGTCCTCGGAGAATGGGGAGAATACACCTTCCGAGTAAACCGGTTATGCAAGTTTTTCCTTATAAAAAGTAATCTAATAAGTAATCTAATCCAAAAAATAACACCTAAGGCGCCTAGACGCGGGAGTCACGAATGTTAGAACTGTCGGAATGTAGGAACAGAAAAATAAATAATGCGACTATATTTTCTTAAAGATCAAACACTAAGATCTATTCACACAGCCGCTTTGAGGTCATCACAGTAGTGACGATCTGCTAGCTCATGAGTTCCAATCTTCTAACGCGACGTTTTCGCTTTGAGAACTGACGTGACACATACAGCGTTTAAACGCAAAACACAATCCCGAAGGGCAAGAAAAGACGCGGAAATCACTTACCTTGCCGAACTGTTCAAAATAAGCTTTGACGTCTTCCAAAGTAGAAGGGGCTGAGAGTCCACCAACGAAGATTTTCTTCGTTTTCGTGACCATCTAGAAGTGAATAAGAGTGACAACCCTGCGCTTAAACTACCAGTGATACTGAATTTGTATTAGATAGTTCAAATCGGAACAACAGCTTGTATAATACATAGATGCCCCTCGGTAGCTCAAATGGGAGCGCCTGCCTTGTAAGCAGAGGGTCCTTGGTTCAAATCCCAGCTGATGAGCCTTTTTGTCTTTCAGTCCACTACTTATACAGCTTATAACCAATCTGATATCTTGTACTGAGAGACAAGGAGACGCGCGTTGCTTAGCGCTAAATGTATTAGTGACGGTCTAATTTAGAGCGTGTTCCATCCTTCATACCGTAGTTACTACACATGACGTCACGAATTCTGTTTTTTTGCCGTCAAGGCTGGAACGATTTTTCTATTTTCCAGCAGGATCTCACGCCACGGGCGAATACGACCAATCACGTTACAGCGATGCGTAGTTACTACGCTCCCGAGCATGGTAAGCAAATAGTAACTATTAGTTACTATTCCGACAAGGTTGGAACGGCCAGCGTAGTCACTTTTCGTGAGGATGGAACGGAAATAGTAACTAATAGTAACTATTGTTAGAAGGGTGGAACACGCTCTTAATGAAATTTGTTGTAAGTCTGATCGTCTTTGGCCGTTTTCTCTGCGAATTTCAGAGTGGTCTTATACAGCTTAAAGGACCTGCCTTACCTAGAATACTAATGCAACCTACTTCCATAATCACGCCATATATTTCTAAATCCAGAGACCCCAATTTCGTACGGTACGTTCTAACCCCTTTAACAAAACCACGCTGATTTTTTCAATTACCATGTTTTGCTACCTTAGATGTGTATCACGCTGTCGACGGTTGTTGGCTAGAAGTTTTTGCATCAGAAAAACCGGTTATGTAAATTATTTACCTGTTTTCACTACAAGTCAACGGGTCTCGGAAAAGGCTTACAACAGCCAAAATCGTGGGCTATTTATAGAAAGCACAGCACAGTTTTAAAGTATTCAAATATTTTAAAATACTGTAAGTTGAAAAGTAAATAGTGCTAGGGGTCCTTTAAGTAAGCGAATAATACTTTCATGTCAAGAGGTCAAGGGTAATATTGTAATTATTCCTTTATTTTAGACTAGGGCCCTATAAATACACTGACAGAGACTACAACACATATAAAGTCAGCGTCAGTACTATCTACAGCGTCAGACTAGTCAGCGTCAGTACTATCTACATCTCGTCATCCTGGTCTTCGAGTACATGATGTTTTTCATGAATTTTTCAGGCCCAGTTAGTAATTATGTCTAAATTTTTGTGTGTGTTAATACTGTTATTTATCTTGTGTTATTTCACGTTATTCCCTTCACTCCGCTACCACATTCTGTATTTGGCGGGTTATAAATAGAATATATAAATGTATATATATATATATATAAACATAACAAATGAGTCACAGCGGTTGCATCATTAAAGTCTCACCTAATTCGGCTGAGATCCGACATTCTAGTTACACTCCACTTATTTACATAAACCCGATACACATGCGTTACTTAGTTAGTCCGCTATCCACATATAATCGGTTTCATTGAATGAACTTGTTCTTTTGGATTCGGATTTGTGGTTACTAACGTCAACTGCAAGACAAACTGAAGAGTTATTAGCGTCAATGCAATTCAAAAGTGAATGGTTATTAGCGGTAATTGCAAGTTACAAACCAACAAAACAATAACTTCACTAAAATGCCACAGGATATTTGTCTAAAAACGTATAGGTTAAAAAAAGCAAAACACAAACATACTTCTGAGATCATAAGAAAAATAAACAACCAAATTTCATATTTTATAAAGAGAAATTATCCAAATATCCTATGAGGGAATGAGCTAAGTTTTTTATGCGGTTTTTCTAAAGACCGAACAGCAGCCCTCCAACAAAAGGAAAAATATAAAAACAAATGGCTTGCGATTGTTCTGGGCAGGGAAACAGAATGTTTATATTACATCTTTAACTAACGTTCAGCATACCTTTATTGTACCTCTTTTTGAGCAAAGTCCCGTAATTAATGACTTTAAAACGAACGGCATATTACGTCATTTTGCACTTCACGAAATATTTCCATTTCAATTCATTTAATTCCTCCAGAAATCAGACAGTAAAGACATAGTAAACTGATACATAACTGGCCAAAAATACAAAACGACAACAATGACATAAAAAGGCCGTATCACATAAAACAGCTCAAACAAAAATTACAAAATAAAACGCAGGCATGATGACTCAACCATCAGCTACAGCCTCAGCGAGGTTGTGATGGATTCGAGGAATTTTAGACAAAAAATTAGTATGTTTTTGTATGATATCTATTGGGTTTTTTAATCGATAAGTCTCCATCGTTAAAGGATTCGACTCAAATTTTGGGATCCGACAAAGATATTTAGCAAAGTTGAAGAAGGTAGTTTTGATGTGAGAGAAATTACTCGACGTGAAAAAATGGAAGTAAAAGAGAGAAAAAAAAGGCCTGAGGAAGAACAACAGTATTAAAAACTTTTGCCAGAGATCGGCCAGACAGATAGTCCCTTCCTATTAATCAACAAGTTGACTAGTAACTGGGACAATGACACATTTCCCCATATCCCACGAATAGCCGAACATCAAGGCACAAAACAATAAAATTCGATACGAGGAACATGCAATGCCCCAAATCTCTGCCTTTATCTACATCTTAGTGGTTTCACAGTGGACATGTTTATGGATGAGCTGCGAATAAATCCGGTTTTTCCACCCAAAAACATGACCCTCGCACAGAAACCCGAACCCCATGCGAGCAGGTTACCAATTTTAAAGCCCACAGCTACAGTAAAGATGGAGGAAGCCACCTGTCAACAGCCAAAAGAATAACAAGTAGACTACCTGAGGACCCGAGACGTATTTTCGCCGATTCGCCATATTCCACATCATCGCTTTAAAGTGGACTAGTTTCTGTTAATCGCCCAATCCCTCTCCATCAGTAATTGTAACAGCAAAACAGTAAAAGTATACGTAAGTAAAAGTAAATAATAGTAAAAAGAGATATATAGCTTAATGAGTGGAAAATCTGCAATGTTCTTGCCAGGTAATTGAAGTCTTCCATATGCCAAAAGTGATAATTACCCACTCCTTCCGGATCTGACTATGTCTATCACAACTGTGATTTTTTTTTTGAAGGGGGGTGACAAGGGCGCTTTGTTGATTGAAGATCGTTCATTAGTGGATTGTTCTTATCAATTCTTCTCTTTTTTTCTTCTTTTTTTCTCTCTTTTTTTTTTCTCTGGTTTCCCTTAGGACTGTGTAAGTGAAGAATACGCCCCGCCCATTTGCCAGGCCTTCTGGTGGGGCCATAAAGAAATAATTTTTTTTTTTTTTTTATGAATACACTAAACTAAAGTAAAGTGTTTATGTGTAATGGGGAAATAACACCAACTAGTCTACTTAGAGCGCTGAATCAGAACATGAGGCGAACACGATCGCAATAATACACGGGCTCCGGGTTTCCCTGTCACGTGTTCTTCACTTTCATTAAGAAATAAATGGAAAATGCAGCACCTTAAATTAACCACTGAGAGATCGCGGTTCTCACCATATTTTTCAATCACGGGTTCATGGCATCTTTATTTACAATATATTGATATCAGTAAATCTCTTCCAAATATAAAAAAGCAACTTCATTCTATACTTATAAATAAATTCAAGAATCATCGATAAAAAAAAAAAATAAAGTAAGTTTTTATTTGTTTATTGTTGATATGTTTTGGTTGGGGTCCATATTAGTTGCCGGCCATCGGTAACCCTCGCTTGCGCATTGGGTTTTTCTTTTTTTGGGATTTCGGGTTGATCTTGCCGAGTGTCGGTGGGTTTGTGGGGCGGGTTCCCGTCTGGTGATGAGTCATGGAATTATTAACATTTATTTATGTAATTAGTTATAGGTAAAATATGTTTGTTATATATTGTACCGGGTTTTTGTCAATCGACCTTGTGTCCCCGGCTTGACCCTATTTATTTGGATTTTATACAGAAGTGTAAATTAAACCTTGAACCTTGAAATCAAAATCAGCGTTGATGGTGCCGAAAGTCGTGGCAGACCATCAGTCCACGACCACCGACCCTGATCACATGTCCGCAGCGGGCTATAAATAAAATTCATTCATTCATTCGTACAGAGGTACCACAAATCCGATAGGGATATGTCACTGTATGTAAATTGATTTCTTCGTGAATAGCGGAGAAACAAAGTAACGCATTTCCATCGGTTTTCAAGCCTCTTAACGTAAACAAGTGATGGACAAATAGATTGTCCTATCCCAGCCCTTTTCGGTTAAACTTTAAAACCCCTCCTCCGCATTTTAGCGAATATTAGTAACCTGTCAACTGTTCTCGAGTAATCCAGCGTTTCCAGGTAAGTGGCAAACTCAAGCTGTTACCAAAATCCTAAAACAGGATTTACCTTGAGCCTGAAGAGGACCCTTGAAAAGAAGGGCCCAAATATCACTTATTATAAAATGTTGTTTGTTGAAATTGCACTTCCTGGTTCTAAACGTTATCAGACTCACGACATAAACATTAAAGCTGTCGCCATTTTGACAAAAATGTTGTTACCAAGAGACAACCCTTTAGAACATAAGACAGAGAACAACAAGACCGTTATTGATCCCACCGGGACCATCCATCAACAACTCACCGCTGCGGGAATAACAAACGTTCGTCTGTCAACCTCGCGCGAAATTTAAAATCTTCGCTACCTAATTACTCTCTCCGATCATTAGCAAAAGAATGTCCTGAATAAACGTGATGTTTTTTTTTAAATTATCTCAGGCAAACAGAAGTAGAATTATTTCAAGTGACGGCAACAATGTTCTGAAAAAGGCGAGGCGTCATCTTTTTAGAACCTGTGTGTTCGTCGTCCAATTTACGGCCAAATTTTGGCAACAGAAGATCACAGTGGTGATGCTGAACAAACAATGTTCCTGATTCTTATGAAGTAAGCAAACGAGTTATCCAGGAGACTGTAAAAACGAGCAAATAAAACGAAAGTACACTAGGAATTTACACACGATGAAATGCCTAGAATACACGTTCTTTCCCTGGCACAAACTGGAGGCAACAGGAACTGAGTAGGTTAAACGAGCGAGGGGTTGCCCACTCTTGGTTTTAGTGTACAACAAGTGCACGTTGCCGCTGTCGGTGCCGACTAATATCAGCCGGCACCGGGTACCACGTGATAAAACATTAAAATCAGCATGTTTAGAAGAGTTTGAAATTATGATCGCCTAGTTTACGACCGGCACCGCAGTGTTTCGGCCAGTGCCTGTAACGGGTACAACAGGTGCCGGGGAGTGGGTACCCCTTGTAAACAAGCTCCCCCCTAAAGCTACGAATCTTAAAGATGGGCTCACGTCGTTAAGACACAGGAGGAGTATGCTTACTATGAGATTTGGACGAATTAAAAATACTTCATTCACCTGTCCAAAGGAACCTGGTCAGGTCCGGGACCTGTGGTCCCTAACAACGCCGAGTAAGTTTCATCATCCTAGCACATCTGGAAGTACCCTGGCTCACAATCACCAGACCGACGGAAAAGCGATCGGCGTATGCAGGTCCGTGTCCAGGAATTTTTTTCTGGTTGTTCTGCCCGAGGGTCGGACCTTAATCCCTACCGAACAGTAAGACACGAACATAGATAAGAGGTTGAAGCCTACCAAAACATTTATTCTCAATGGCTCGGGGGGCTCGAACCCCCTAACCCCCTTGGATACTGCCTTGGGTAAATGGCACTTGAACCGAAGCCGCAAAACAGTATGTCGGTTTAGGGCGATAAGATACAGGAACCGCCCATGGCAATAAGAACGGGACTTCCACGACCTGATCCAAGAAGACTCGAAGTAGGAAGCAACCCCACAAGACCGGACGCAGACATAAAGCTTCGGATCAGCCATATCCGAGACGGCGATACAACCCAAAACCCGCATACGGACAAATGCCACCCCTGCTTGTTGTTGCTATGCCCATTAAACAGCTGTTCTTAATTCTAAGCCAGATGCTAGGAGTCTGGAGGGTAGAACCAAAGGATGTTATCACCAAATTTCAACTTCTGCTGACATCAGAGCACGGGGGAGAATTGGATCAAGCTCGAAGCGAGAACCCTGAAGCTGACCTGACGGAACTGTAGGTAAGAAACTTCCTCTTTTCCGCCCGGAACAATCTTGATATAAATGATTCGAAAGGTTTAGTCAGAAAATGTGGGTCTGCAAAGCAGAACCAAAGGATGTTGTCGCAAAATTTCAACTTGCGCTGGCTTCAATGGACTGGTGACGGTTGGGTCAACCCCGACACAAACACAGAAAAGAAAATCTTGAACTGATCAAATAAGATAAGAAAAACTTCCTTTGCCAAGCCCATCCGGCACAACCTAAGCTAGATGATTCTCAAAGTTTACCAGATGTTGGTGATGTGGTTTGGAGGCTGGAGATAAGGCTAGGTCTTGAAAAGGGTCTCTGGGACCTGGTGAGTAGCGCGACAACTGTCCTAGAAGCACTCTCAGAAGCAGATCAGCTGGGAGTCTGGAGGGAAGAACCAAAGTCTTGAAGTTTCAACTTACACCGGCAGGGCATGTGACGGTCAGGTCAACCACAAAACAACACACGCCAAATTCTTAAAAGGAAAATCCCTTCTTCCTGTTTTTGTTTTCTTCTTTCCTGATCGATTTTATTTTCTTTCTCTTCTTACTTTTTAGATTCAAAGTCGAAACCATAAGTTCCTTTTTCACTTTACTCATCTTTTTTTTCTTCATATAATCAGTTAATCTATTCTATTCGTTTCTTAATTACTATTGGTTAGTGTTCCGCACCAGCCAGGTACACCTTTTTACGTTTTCCTGGCAAGAATGATTTATCAGCTGTGTATTGTTTCAATATAAATACTTGAATATGAAACTGACCACTCGCACGATTTATTCTTTAAGTTCCAGTATTCTACAACAGTAGAGTACTTTAAAAATAGGCTCTGCTCTGCTTTCAACAAATTACCGACGGCTTTGGTGTTTTAAGCCTTTTTCCAGACCCGTTGACTTCTCAAAAACAGTGAAATTTACACATAGCCGTTTTTTCTGACGAATAACCTTCTCCTAAACAATCCTCGGCAGCATGATACGCATCGAAAGTAGCAAAAGAAGGCAATCTAACAAGTCAGTGAGCTTTCGTTTATTGACAGCCTGACAAGGACCCTTGCCAAGAAGGACAAAAATATCGCTGATGAAGAATCTTAGCTGACGTATCCGTTGTAAACATTGTTTGAATAAATCTTTCGTTAGAAAGGGAGGGGGGGGCGGATGAATATACCACTTCCAGTCCTCGGGTTTACGAACGGATGGAGCGTCTGCGGAAGTAGGTTGCACCAGTATTATAGATAAGACAAGTTAACCGATCGAACCAGATAAGAAAGCTTCCTCCGCCAAACCCATCCGGGCCGAGCTTTCTTGAAATGTAAGACATCCTTATCAAAGAGAGATGTCAGCAGGCCGATGGTAAACAAAACCCAACCTTCAGAAACAAATAGACATACACTACAAAACAAACAGGGGGCTCTCCTGATTCTACCCGAGGGGGCTCACACTAAAAACCAACCACAGTCCACGTAAAGCCGCCGGTCGCCCACCCAGGGGCGTCGCGGTTCGGGAAGGGGGAACGCCCCCCCCCCCCCCCAATGATGTCGGCCAGTCGGTTTCGTCAACTTCGCAAATGAGGAAGGAATTGGGGACACTGGAGTTTGAAGTACGCTAAGCATGTAATAAGAAAATACTTAATTCCCATGTCGAGGTTACGACTCCTTATTCACTCCAAGGCGGTACAACTTATTAACCATTTTGTCACATATTCTTTCTGAACTTGGCAGACTTGCTTAAACTGGTCCTTAAAATCGGACTTATAAATCAGATTTCGGTATTGCACTCCATTAGTAGTGTTCAATTTTTTTGTTTTTTTCAACTCATCCGCATTCAAAACCTATCCCGACCCGAGTCGAGAGAGTTAATATTCTTTATTCATTTAATGCCATGTAGAATTACTCAAAGTAATCCAACCATGCATTTATGACGATATGTAAAACTTCCTAATTTTATTGTCTACTCTGTTTATTATCCATTAATTCTTTTTCAAAACCAGTATTGTTTCTATAACCATCGCGTCCTCTGGGAAACCTCTGGGAAACCAATATTATAAGTAAGAAAGTAAGTAAGTAATATGTGAACCGGCAATATAGAGTGGCAAGAAAATAAAACATATTACGACGACTGTATTTGTATGTGAAGAAGCACTCTCAACCTGATGTTATGGCGAGGAGTGTAGTAGGCTGGACATAGATGGTAAATGTCCTTAGATACAGTCATCTGAGTCAGGACATCTTAGGGCGTCTGGTGGCCTACTACACGTGCAGACTTCTTGGGTTCATTGTGGATTCCCCCGATCGATTCACACTAAGGTTTGCGTACCGAACCACAATAGGCTATAAACCACCCATCATACACTAGGCCTGATAGGCCAGCCCACTCTAAGGAGCTTTAAACAAGACTCATAATAATGACCTAAGGTCCATAAAATAAACAAAAGGCTTTATTCTTTGGTACTTAGAATATAAAAACAACCTTTATATAAAAAGGCTTGTTGCCCGGTCGAGCACCGGAAAAAAAGTATCGAAGAAGATGACTCATGCTCGCCGCATGAATCATGAACAGAGTTAGTAAAATAATACAAGAGCCGCGACAGTATAAAGGATTAAACAAAGCGAGTGGAAAGGAAGTAACACTGCCTAACGGCGGCAGAACTTAGCAGTATGGTGGTGCTACGGTGGCACCACCGTAACAAACAGTTAAAACACTTTTTTTCAGTCCAATGAGAAATTGCATTAAGGATTAAAGAAAGCGAAACATTAAAAAAAAAAAAATTAAGGATGAAACAAAGCGAGTGGAAAGGGAGTAACGCTGCCTAACGGCGGCAGAACTTAGCAGTATGGTGGTGCAGGTGGCACCACCGTAACAAACAGTTAAAACACTTTTTTCAGTCCAATGAGAAATTGCATTACATCGACGTAAGATAATTTCGTAAACCACATTGACCTGACATATCACAAAAAAATCAACGAATCGTTGGTCTTTACAAACCCCATTTTCGTTGGTTGTGCATTAAATCATGAACTGTTTGATAGGGACATTAACGACGGTGATTGATTGGTTGATCATTATCGCCAATAAAAGTGGGTAAACACAGGGTACGGATTAACAACGGTGAGTCTACACTACACCTCTTCTGCATTTCAATCTTGGTGATAAAAGCAATTCCAGAGATATGAAAACAGGGTACATGGAACTGGTCTGAAACAGAAATGTACATTGGAAAACAAGTACGATAAGACGAGCCATAAGAGATTTTCAGATAAGGATATATCTTGTTTATTGGCGTTAAGAACATACCGCAGACCTAGCAGCACCAAACAATATCGATAAATAGATACTTAAAAGCACAACAAATTACACTGCTGAATCTGTCGTTTCTGGCAAGTTCTTTTTAATAATATTATAATGTTTGATAGTGCAAAACGAATACGTCAGCTGAATGTTAATAGAGCTATATTTCGGCCCTTCTTGGCAAGGGTCCTCTTCAGGCAAAATCCCACAAAAATCAGCTGACCTATCTGTTTTGCACTATCAAATATGACTTGCAGTCAGCTTGGGCTGAACGCTGAACGAATACTCAAACTAAAACCCTTCAAAAGCTCTTTTGACCTCTCAAAAGCTAAAACATTAGAACGAATAACCTGCTCGTAATTTCGGAATGAAACGAATGAATGAAGTGAAAATATTTCTAAAAAAAATTTCTTCCATTCAACCGTGTGGATTCCAGGTAACAGCTATAGAGATTCTCCAATCAAAGGACCAGAATCGATCCCACGACTTTCTTCTGGAAATGTTCTCTCAACAAGACCGAGTCTCCCTTAGCAACGCAGTGATTTCCAAAGATCTGAGAAAAGACGGTGTTCTATATCCGCATGATTAGCCGCAATATGAATTTTGTATCTGCACACTAGTGAGGAATGAGAGATCGTTAACACCTGAGATGAAGAAATAGCTGTGAAGATCAAGAATAGTTAATTTTTCCAGACATCCTAGTACTGCAACTAAAACAAGACAATTTGTGTTTGCTGGCTCACAGGATGGCACTAAACATGCAAGTCGGCAGAGATTCAATCCACCGATATTTCGGCCCTTGTGGTCAAGGGTTCTCTTCAGGCTATTCTGAAAGGACGAACTTGTTATAACTGTTATCGAAGTTCAAGGTTCTTAGGCTACTTTTAGCCACAGCAAAAAGAGGACTTTTGCAAAGAGGGCCGACGTAAATGGCCGAATAAATCTTGGTTGGCTTACCAGTTGCCGCTATCAAACCTGACTGGAAGTCGCATTTGGCTGAAGGAATAGTTACGGAGTGGTCACGTCATCTAGAGCGTGTTCCACCCTACTTACTGTAGTTACTACGCATGACGTCACGAATTCTGGCTTTTTGCTGTCAAGGCTGGAACGATTTTTCTATTTTCCAGCAGGATTTCACGCCAGGGGTGAATCCGACCAATCACGTTACAGAGATGCGTAGTTACTACGCTCCCGAGCATGGTAAGCAAATAGTAACTATTAGTTACTATTCCGACAAGGTTGGAACGGTCAGCGTAGTAACTTTTCGTGAGGATGGAACGGAAATAGTAACTAATAGTAACTATTGTTAGGAGGGTGGAACACGCTCCTAGACTCAGTCTTACGGGTCCTTCGGACTTTACAAGTCAGCTGAAATTTATTTGAAGGAAATTTCGGCGCGTTTCGAAATAATAGGGTTTTTTTATTCGACGAGAGTACGAACGCGCCCAAAATTATACTATAAACTAAATTTTAAGAAATATTCCATTTTGATTGATGCAACAAATGAACAACCGTATTTTGTTCAAAGGAACACTTGAACACACCATGGAGAATGCATTTAAAGACCTGGACACGGAGAGCATTTTTCTCTTAAGCGTGACGTTTTCAAAATAGGGATGATTGTTTCCGGAAGTTTGCACATGCAGACTCCAAGACAAAAAGCGCAATTCATTCAAATCTTATACAGCGCTGGCCGGATCGTATTGGAATTTCTTCTAGATATACGTTTTGGGCTTATCTGGTTAAAAAATATTCCAGAAGAAGGGTTGATTAGAGACATTTGTTCATTTCTAGAATTGCTCGGTACTGAAATAAGGACAGATGCAATTTGGAGCAAAAATCAAGGCTTGTAAACGGTATTTCGTATTTGGATTGGGTTTTCTGCAGGCAATGTTAACGGACGTCATACAGATAGGGATGATACTTGGTTTCTCTTCATTCAGGTGTCCTTTGAGTGATTAGTAATCTATGAAACTATTTTTATTAAATGCACTTGAAAAAACAATATTACAAACGAAGATGTGTATTTGTTTACACTATAGGCAAAGCATATATTTTTTTTTTTTTTTCAATCAATCAATATTTTGGGCAGGGGTGTTCTATAAAATAAAGGTATACATAAATAAAATCTTCTTCCGAATATTTATAATCCAAATTGACGACAAATTATATATAAAGAACAAATTAACGACAAATAACGACTGGCAATAAGTTTTCCCCATATCCCGCTAATTCTTCTACCCAATTTTTACGTAGTTTCATTCCATCATTTATTTCTGGTAATTTCTTGTAAGTGTATTAGTTGATTTGTTTCTTGTGTGTCTGTGTATTTTGTAAATTTGTATTCCTTTTCTAGCTTTTAGCTATTCGCATTAAACTTGATTGCTTGAAAAAAAAAAAAAAAAAAAAAAAAAAAAAAAAAAAAAAAAAAGACAAATTAACTTCTAAACTTACCTTCGGATGCGCCCTTCGAGGGAATGCGACTTTGGGGTCAATTTTCTTCCCATCCAACTCGTGTGTACCATGCGCCATAACACGATCGACTCCAACCGTATCAGCGAAAGTTACGAATCCAAATCCCCTAAAAAGAAAACTTGATTTTTGGAGAAACAGAAATAAAAGATTTCAACTGTTGTCCAGCAGGCGGGGGGGGGGGAGACAAAGTGACTATAATACATAGATGGCGCCAAGGCCGTATCCAGGGGGGGTTAGGGGGTTGAAACCTCCCCCCGAAACATACAAAAATAATCATTTTTATAGGCTTTTCCCTCTGATTTATGCCTTTTTTGTACTTTTTTGTCCGAACCGCAGGCAAAAAAAAACCCAAAAGGCAACCCCCCCCCCTTAAAAAATTCCTGGATACGGGCCTGGATGGCGCCTTATACAAGGGTCTTCTACCGTGACCAGTAAACCAGAAACAATTTAATTTTTAGAAGTGGGTTCCGGTTTGTCCACGTAGCTCCGACACTGCAGTCCCAGACTTCTAAAAACAAAAAGGAATGAAAGAATCATAACAGATAACATCCCAAAGTGTTATCTGTTGAAACCGCGCATCCTTCTGTTGTCGTTATGTAACTTTTGACAGTGTAGTATTTTTACCTATTGAAGGTGTTGTTGGAGATCTAGGCACGAAATAATATAAACTTAATTGGTCATAACACTTTATTTCTAAGTGAAAAGGTGTTATTCTTGAAAGTGTTATGCTCAATCTGTTATGAAACTTCTGACAGTGCAGGATAACTGCAAAAACGACTTGAGACCGTGGTATCTGATACCATGGTATCTGCAAAAACGCAACTAGAGAGACAGAGTCTTGATTGTGACTAAAAAGCTCTCAAACAACGAAAACCCAATCTGTCCATCATTTCCAAAATTTGCCTTCCGAACATTTTCTAAAATCCAAAGAATCTCGAACACGAGCTCAGATTGTCTGATAGGGCACGAAAACCCTGTCAATCTAATAATCAGAAGACAACTTACAGAAGCGCTTCAGTTTTTTCTTCTATTATGAACAGTCACGCTTCGGCTTTTCAGTAGGGAGGCGGAAATCACTTCTAAAATATTACGTTTCAAAAGATCGGTTGCGGGAGGTGTAATGTGAGAGCGACGTAGGGGTAAAGGGTGGAAGTTCTGGATGCGGAAACAGAAATAGGGGTTCTGATGCCCGGGCCACATTCAGTCACATCTGAACGTAATTTCGTTCGTTAATTTGGTTATTACCCATTCTTTACGTTTGAATTCTGGTCACACTTCAAACAGAGAAATTCAAGAAACATTACCACCATGATCATTCACAGGAAGACGGAACTAACAAAAAGTCAGTGACTGTGGTCTGTGATTGGTAGAAGGCACGTTTCAAAGTGGCGAAAATGGATTTTTCCATCTCGACAACACTGTAAAAAAAAATCTTGCAGTATTTACTACTGGGATTAATCTTGTCTTTATTCAGATCCCTAATTCGGATTAATTTTATCCCAATAGAAATAAAATTAGTCCCAGTAGCAAATACTGCATCCTTATTCGGAGAACGGTTTTACTGAGGTTTTTTCAGCGTCTTTTCTTCCCAACTTTTCGACCGTAAAAGGTCTTATTATCGGTGCTATTACCAGTTGTGACTGTAGTGGGTCCATGGGCAACTGAAACGGAGATACCGCAATTGGATCACGACAAAGGACACGATCTGTTATTCAGGCATCAAACATGCCCTCCCAATATGGCCTTCGAAAAAATGAAAAAACACATTCAGAATACTGTTAAAGATGAAGTGTACACTACCATGTCATTACCTATTACCGACTATTTATTGACGAGCAAATGGAAGGAATCTTTCGGGCGTCGGAGAATAACAGAATAAAGCGACGGCAAGTGATCTTAGGGGTTAGAGACTCTGCAACTAACAATTTTAAGGGTGATCATGTGTGCAGTTTTGTCACTCTTTATAAAAGGAAAAAAAAGCTTGCATGCAAGGGAAAGGCCGTATCCAGAGGGGGGGGGGGTAGGGGGTTGACCCCCCCCCCCGAAACATAAGAAAATAATAATTTTTATAGGCTTTTCTGTCTGATCTATGTCTTTTTTGTACTTTTTTTTGTCCGATCCCGCGGGCAAAACCCCCCCGAAATAAATTCCTAGATACGGGTCTGTGCAAGGGAAACATGCATTAGATTTGGAAAAACACGTGTTTGTAGACCACTTTTGTGGTGGGAAAAGATTAACACGATTTTCCGGCCGGATTTTCTGCAAAAAAAAATTCAGAACAGGATTGATGATGGTGCTGACAACCTGGCAGGACCTCCATATGCGCGAGCACCACACCCTTAGCGTTTGTCAGGGGTCTAAGCATCGATTGCAGTTCAAACCGATAGGATAAATTACGCTAATTTCACGCTCTACCGACAAAAACGGATCGGACTTTGTCTTGTTCCTAATAATGGTTCACTGATGATGCATTTCATTTGCAGTTTCGTATATTAAAACGACGTTTTTTCGACTCGTCTTGACACATTCGAAAACTAGGGGAAGCGAAACAAGAGCGTGTTCCATCCTTCTAACAATAGTAACTATTAGCAGAGCCGTTACTAGACAACATTTTTGTTTGGGGGGGGAGGGGAGTGCAAGATGTATACCAACTGGCTGGTCATTTTTACCGACTTTTGTTTAGATAAAAAGATTGATTTCTAGAACTACTAAAACGAATCGTTTTAACAGTTTACATATGAAAAAAATGCTACTACACGCATACCCTACAATCGTAGACATTTGTTTATGTTATTCTCCCGTTTACAATGACAATTATTTGTTGTATACAATCTACTATTTTTCTTTCTATGGGTTTAAAACACGACCTATCAATACAAAAAATTTATCCCCCACCTTATGATGGATTTTTTGAAATATGTACAGGTCACACTTACATTTAGTACGGACAGATTAGTTTAGATTGGGGAAGGTGTCGGCGTTTCTTTTGTTTTGTTTAACACTCTGCTGTATGGCCTTCCCAATGGCCTGAGGTAAGGGATGACCTGATTTAGAAATAATACTTTGTGAAGCAGCTGTTGTTGTTTCTGAACATCTGACGTAAAATAGAGCTATCACAAACTCGAAACATCTTCCATCACGCTTCCATCGCTTTGCAGATGAATGAGGCAACTAGATTTTCCACTTTTCTTGTTATTCAGAACGTGTTCAAAAGCTCCGAACGAACGAAAATGCTCAATTTATTCAGGATTTTACGCAGCATTTTGATTTCGGACTTAAACTTTCGCTCAATTAACGCAGCATTAATTCAGCAAAGATTTCACCGAAAAATTCAGCAAAGATGCTAAATTTTATGCTGAATTTTCAAGAAGAAACTTGAGACCACAGCGATTCTCCTAGTATCTTCCTAGAATCTTTTTTCTTTCTAGAAAAAATTGCCACACAAAATTTTCGTAATGTTATCTAGGTCGAATTCCTGTCTGAGCGGCGACAAATTTTGTGAAAAACTTTACGAGTCGTCCTTTATATAGCTAATTATTTTTTTTCTTCTTCTTCTTCACAACTTAAATTTCGGAATTCTAGAAGTGTCATAGAAGAAATAAAGGTAACAGTTTTGGGACAAAAATAAATAAATATGCAGCATTAAATGCGGCATTTAAATGATTCCGTAGCTTACCTGGATCTCCTGGTTGTTGGATCCTTCATAACCATGACCTCCGTGACGTCACCAAATCGGCTAAAGTATTCTCGTAATCCCTCTGCAGTAGTCTGCCAGCTGAGGCCGCCGATAAACATTTTACTACAAAAGAAAAGATGAAATTAACAGATTTAAAGGACCCCTCGCAGTATTTTCTCTTCAACTTACAGTATTTTAAAGTGGGCCACAAAAAATGGTATTTCTACCGCATACACAATGCTAACCATCCCTACTGTCACTATCAATGTTTAAAACCACTAAAACCACCGTAAAACAATGAGCAATTAAAAAGACCCACCAAATTTCCTAGGTTTGAAATAACTCTGTCTGGGCTAAATCTCAGCCGATTACCGCGGACAGCTGTTATGGCACGTAGGGAGCCAAGGGTCAAAACAATAATTTCCATCTAATGCTCCAACTGTTTATTACAAATACAAATAAATTAAAAAACCAAGATCAGTGTGGTACCTCTGACAACATACAAAAATTAACAATGAGGTCTTATAATTCTTTGCTAATCAATCCTGGAAAATCTCGTCATCTAGAAAAGAAGACTTTCGGCGTGGGTTTTCTCTCGAGCCGAAACAGCAACCCGGCAATCGCGTTCAATTCAAAATAAGCCTGTGGCATGCGATTACTAAGAAAAGGTATACGGAATGTTTGGATTAGGACTTTATAATATTTGAATACTTAAAACTAAACGGCGCTTTCAACAGATAACCCACGGTTTTGTTGTTTTAAGCCTTTTCCGAGACCCGTTGACTTGTAGCGAACACAGGGAAAACAATTTACATAACAGGTTTTTCTGGTGGAAAAACTTCTTGCAGACAACCGTCGACAGCGTGATGCACATCGAAGGTAGCAAAACACGGCTAGTGAGAACATCAGCGTGGTTTTGTTAGAGGGGTTCGAATGTACCCTACGAAATTGAGGTCTCCGGGTTTAGAAATATATGGAGTGATTATGTAAGTAGCATTAGTATTATAGAGGTCCTTTAAGTTACTGCGAAAGAAAACTATTTCGATCACAAACACGGAACTAAGGCGAGAGCATCTATTTAGTTCTAGTAGACCAACATCGATCAACTTTTTCCCATGCCAAAAATACGACTCGTTTCCAAATTACCCGAGGAATCGTATAAACAAACTAGTATAAAAAAACAAACAAATATATTATTTGTAAAATGAGGTAACAGGATGGGAAAAAGTGATCTTACAGGTTATGCCATAGGTCTGAAAGACAGGAGAATACACACTTCGATCCCTACGGCTTCCAAATCAGCCTTGAAACTAAGTCCAAAAGACCCTGTAAGTACCTCGTGCCAATATTAAATTACTGATTAACTCTATTAACCTATGTATTCCGTCTATTCTAATTTCTGACATTCACACCTGGGTCATAGGGCCATTCAGACTGTTCATTTCCACAAGTTCGGAACTAAAGAAACATATATTAAGAGGGGTTAGTCCAAACCGAAGGTTCAAACAAGCATAGGTCGGACGATTCTTCCATTCTAACCCAAAGCCATAAAACTGCATGACTCTTGCATATCCGACAATTTCCCTTATCAATTTTACGACTGGGTCTCATTATCCCACTAGCTGATCTGGGTTCAACATTTCTTATCCTCTACAGCTTTATAACTTCTGTTGCTAGGGGCCGAGCGTACTACGCTATGCCGTTGAAACTTTCGTATGTGATTTACAGGGGTCCGTGGCTCTAACCCGAAAATCTAATGTAGGCAGGCCAAGGGCAAGATTTTTAGCGGTGAAGAGATAGCTGGACTCGGTGCCGTATTAACAATCGCATATAGCAACTGCATGTCAAAATAATACGAACGAATAGTTAATTAATAATTTTAATTTCAAGTTTAAAAATTAATAGTAGCGAATAAGAAAGAAAATAAACTTCAAAGTCGGTCCTCAAATTCTAGACGAATTTTAGCATAACTTAACTGAAATCGAACTATTGTAAAAATAGTAAGTAGTACTAATTTACAAAAAATTGCCGCTAAACCGTTTTAAAAGTCCAAAATTGGGAGCCCTGTTCGTTTACCAAGTTCTCAGTATGAACAGGGACCTAAACATTTCCTGTAACGACTCGCCATTCAGAGGGCTTGTTAATAAGAGAGTTCTGATGCGCTCTTGAGCGAGCGTCAGATAGTTCGAAAAATACCCACGGGGATAAAAACACCCGACTATCCAGATAGACAAAATTTTTCGCAGCTGTTGTGCTGAACTAGGAATATTTCTCTGTAATGGAAGAGTATCCTGGATCTTTTGTCCTAGCTTAGGTACATGGTGGCATGCTGGCTATTTTGTTTATCTTAGTAAGAACACCGATTCGACCCAAGCGGAATTTTTGGAAACTAGGTGAGGATCGGGCAACATAGCATTACAGGAAATGTATGGGTCCCTGGTATGAAGCAAAGTCTGTAGTAGAGGTGTGCTTACTCGAACGGTTACTAAAATAGTTAAATTAAGTCACAGCAAGTGCATGAAAATGGCAAAGTTCAAAGTCAACAAACGTTCAAATAAGCATACCTTTCCTCTGGTTGGTTGGAGCCTTGTTTGTCAATGAGAAAGTCGTCAAGGAAGAAGGAGAATAACTATACCAGAACAGAACAGGGCTCCCCTTTCTCAATTCTTAAAAAGGTTATGAAAAACACAGATTTCGTCTTTTTTCGACTAGATCAATTATATATGTTGATGAATTTTCTTAGGGTCAAAACCTCGAAGATAAGAATTCGATTCGTGGATATCGGGATGACTGGAAGCAAATCCGAACCACCCTCGAAACATTTTTTATTTACAATGTCGAAGTACCTGGCACTGGAGGAGAAAGTGGAATATGTTCTCCTTAATGCTCTATCCGGCAAAATCAAAACAAGACACTAAACATATCCCAGGCTTACCGAAGTGATAGACACCTCGGTGGTAAAAAGGCTTTTTTCTTTCTTGACCGTTTCGCTGCATACTAACTGCTGCCCCAGGGCTGACGGGACAGTATATACGAACACGCGTGTGATTGGCCACAAGGATAATAACACACAAATTTAATATCAAGGTATCAAACATAATTATATAGGTGTCAATCTGTCTATAGGGTGGTGACTAACCCTTCTTGGACTCGACTCAGAAAGGGAAAAAGATTATAGCATGTTTCGCGTAACCAATCAGTGATCTTTCATTTCCCAGTGTTAACAATCGTGATTATTCGTTATCTTGTATTTCTTATTGTGCAACGCCACTTTCTCCAACATAGACGGGTCAGACAAAAATTTATTTAGATGGCGTTATTTTGTCACTTCATGACATTCTGAGTAATGTTAACTCTACCGTTATTACTCGAGTGGATATGTAGCCTATACAGATAAATGTTTGGAATTAAGAAGAAGTCTGAGCGTCTTATTTTTGACATTTTGTGTATATGACCCTTGGGCTTTTGAAATACACTGAGCTGATCTATCTCTTAATTATTTTTAGATATTTTTATCTCCTTACCCTCCGACAAATCTGTATCAAATCTGTATTAACCCTACCGGTATTAGGCTACTCGAGTGAGTATGTAGCCTATACAGATAAATGTTTGGAATTAAGAAGTCTGAGCGTTTTATATTTGACATTTTGTGTATATGGCCCTTGGGCTTTTAAAATACACTGAGCTGATCTATCTATTAATTATTTTTAGATATTTTTATCTCCTTACCCTCGGACAAATCTGTATCAAATCTGTATCGATCCTACCGTTATTACTCGAGTGGGTATGTACCCTATACAGATAAATGTTCGGAATTAAGAAGAAGTCTGAGCGTTTTATTTTTGACATTTGTGTATATGTCCCTTGGGCTTTTGAAATACACTGAGCTATCTATGTATTAATTATTTTTAGATATTTTTATCTCCTTACCCTCGGACAAATCTGTATCAATATACCTTAATCATAGATACCAGCATCGGATCTTACGAAACATTCTTAGACCAATTTACTGCAAATTGCCGAGACCAAATCAAGCAAAAGAAATTGCATTTCTACAAAAACACAACGACATGACGGCTCAATAAATGGCAAACTTCATCTGCTAAAATATCTCCTTGGCTTCTGGAACCAATTTGTATTTTTTATCTATTTATTTATTTCTAATCGACAATGCAAGACAAATTTGGGGAACAGCACAAGAAATAAACACAAGCAACTAAGAAAAGAACAAAAGAGCAAAGCAACACAAAAAATAATAAAACAAAATTACCTAAAGAACAAAGAGAATAAACAAAAAATGGGGACAATTACTGTACTGATATGTTCACTACCTACAATCATAAATAGGCAATCTAATTCAAAATCCGACAATTCAAATCCCGTGGAATCCCCATTTTTCTAAGAAATACGATAATGTCCATACTTTTATTTCTTCGACTATTTTTTTTAATTATTAAGTATTCCCAAAGCCGTAGCTGACAGCGAATCGTTTTTTTATGTCGCTAGTTAATCAGCTGAGATTTGTTCCGGTGATGGGCTGCACTCGCAATTTTAGAGTACAGCAAGTGCAGGGTGCCGCGGAGATCGGCTGGTGACAGCACCGACTGACACCAGCTGACATGGGTTGCCAGGTGCTAAAAAATCAAAATAAGCATGTTTATACGCGTTTAAAGATGAATCGCCTAATTTATGGCCGGTAGAGAAGCAAAGCGAGAATCCGCCGAGCGCATGAACTAACGGATAATTGTTGCGCCTTTACCATTTCTCGCTGAATTGCCGATTACTTTCCACTAGCGGAGCGTAAAAACAGCTCATGAAAGCGAAGCGAGTTTTGGCCAAAGTCGCAAAAACAGCCGGTGCATACACTAGAGGAGCTTTTCAGATCGCCAAAATCGCCTTTTAAGGGCATAGATGGCGAAATCTCGCGCCTCCGCTGAATCGCAGACTTCTTGGTAGGTTTAGATCAAATGCAATCGCAATTCTTGCCAAATGGAGACAACCGGAACTTACTTAGGCATGTCTAAAGAGATATTCGCTGAATTTAGTCTGTGCCGAATGGTTGTACAGCAGGTGCCGGGGAGTGAGTAACCCCATCGGTGATATTTCGAATCCTCTTCAAGCTATAGCTAAAAATAATTAGGCTGCAATCAAGGTTCGAGCCTAAAGAAAACCCTTGCCAAGGAGAGCCGAAATATCCGAGGGGTTGCGCGCTGGTGCCTCATGGTGTACAAGTTCCCTGCCTCATGCCTGCCTCACGTGCCTCATGCCTGCCTCACGTGCCTCATGCCTGCCTCACGTGCCTCATGCCTGCCTCACGTGCCTCATGTCTGCCTCACGTGCCTCATGCCTGCCTCACGTGCCTCATGCCTGCCTCACGTGCCTCATGCCTGCCTCACGTGCCTCATGTCTGCCTCATGCCTGCCTCACATGCCTCATCGCCCGTTCTGTTGACAAGTTTAGGGATTTTTGAAAAATTTTCGCTCAGCTACGAGATCTGTGATGAATAACAAAAAGGGAGGGAGCTTCTTATCCCTTCGGGAAATTTGAACTGGGTTGTCCATGCGAATTATTTGAAAGGTAAAATAAATATTTCTTGTTAGTTGATTAATGCCTTTAATAAACCCTGGTAAATTATCTCTGACAGACTTGGGTATACTCAGGACTATTTAAAAGACTACTCAACGACTATTCTTAAGGCAGTCTGTTTGTGTCCCTGATATGCCTACCAAATTCCATCGTCCTAGTACCGAACTCGCGGGATCACCTAATTCCCCCCCCCCCCAAAGATTCCAAAGATTTTTGGTACAAAGATTCCTTCGTGAGATACACCAGTTTGAAAGTTTCAAGGGGTTGACAACTTCAGTAGGAATGTGCACACGAAACCAACAATAGGCGATACCAGCTGTGAGACATGTAGAGGACATATACGCGACAGTCGATATATGTTAGCTCATAATCATCTTCGGCAATGAGGGGTTTGCAGCTTTTGCCAGTTGGTGTATCTGTGATTTGTTTCCGGTGTATTCGATGGTAAGAACAATTTGGTTCCCAATTGTAACACATGCAAGGGACTTGTAAGTAATAATCGGCTGTTCTGCTACAAAAATCTTCAGCGATGAGGGGTTTGCAACTTTTGCTACCTGGTGTACCCATTATTTTTATCCGGTGCATGGTAGACGGACTTGTAAGTAAGAATCGGTTCACGAGGGGCTAGAATTTTGTGCAAATTGTTGCATATTGTATTCGATTTATATAAATCTGACGGTAAGAAAGTTTGTATCGATGGTCTATCGCTGTAACCTAGGATTAACTGTTTCCGCAACGGGTACAAACGATAATGTAAAACAATGAGGTAGTCTCGTAATAATAATAGTGTCATCTATGGTATTTTAATCCTAAAAAGTTACGGATAGCTTTATAATACCAACTAGATTATATGAGGTATTGTTCCAAGTTTTCATCCGTCACGATGTCTACGATTGAAAAGGATAAAGTTCAACTGACTGCGAAGTCAATTTAGTCCCTTCTTCCGATATTCTTTTGTTGTTGTTAGGGCAATCCATAGCCCTTGATGAGCTGATCAAAGTATATGTCATCCATTTTTTTTTTAACAAAAATCCTTCATGAGATAAACCAGTTTGAAAGTTTCAAGGGGTTGACAACTTCAGGAGTAAGGTACACACTGAAACCAAAAACAGGCGATACCAGTTGTGAGACATTTAAGGGACTAGTAAGCAACAGTCGACTTTTAGCTCATAATCATCTTCGGCAATGAGGAGTTTGCAGCTTTTGCTAGTTGGTATACCTGTTATTTGTTTCCGGTGTATTCGATGGTAAGAACACTTTTGTTCCCAATTGTAAGACATGCATGGGGCTTGGAAGTAATAATCGGCTGTTATGCTACCTGTTATTTGTTTCCGGTGTATTCGATGGTAAGAACACTTTTGTTCCCAATTGTAAGACATGCATGGGACTTGTAAGTAATAATCGGCTGTTATGCTACAATCATCTTCAGCGATGAGGGGTTTGCAACTTTTGCTAGCTGGTGTACCCATTATTTGTTTCCGGTGAACTTGATTTCTATCACGGGAGAGGGACTTGTAAGTAGGAATCGGTTCACGAGGGGCTAGAAATTTTTGCAAATTAGTGCATATTGTATTCGATTTCTGTAAATATGACGGTAAGAAAGTTTGTATCGATAGTCTATCACTATAACCTAGGATTAACTGTTTACGCAAGGGGTACAAACGATAATGTAAAACAATGAGGTAGTTTCGTAATAATTGATAGCGTCATCTATGGTATTTAAATCCTGAAAAGTTAAGGATAGCTTTATAATACCAACTAGATTATATAAGATATTGTTCCAAGTTTTCATCCGTCACGATGTCTACGGATTGAAAAGGATATAGTTCAACTGACCGCAAATTCAATTTAGTCCCTTCTTCCGATATTGTTTTATTGTTGTTTTTACAACGCTAAAGAATATCTTTTAATCGATCATGTGATTCTTCTTTTTAGAACAAACCGTTTTAAAGGCTTCCATAAGTTGACAACTCCAGCATTTAACCGAAAGCGAAGAAACAAAACCAAAGTGATGCTCTCGCAACACTTCACGTTGCCCAGGCAACGTAGGTCTAGTTTTTCATTGCTATCCGATCGCCCGTTCAAAAGTTATAAATACCTCAAGATTCCGGATTCCCCTCCCTCCACTCCCCCAACGATGCTCGGATCGGGGAAATGATGCAACAATCATTTGGGGTCCCTGATATGCCTGCCAAGTTTGATCGTCCTAGCGTATGTGGAAGTGCCCGAACTAGCAAAATCCGGACCGACCGACGGACGGACAGAAATTGCGATCGCTATATGGCACTTGGCCGAAAGGCAAGTGCCATAATAACATGTCAGAAATGGCTAAGAAGGCAACCAAAGTTTCGGCGTTCGGCTGAATACAGGGTCGCACATGGATGCATGTTTTCAATGATTATTTCCCCCCCCCTTCTCCGGATGTAGAAAAATATTTTAAGATCTGGGCAGTGAATAAACTTCAAAGAAATGACGTAGGAATGCAAAGAAATTCCGGTAAAATTTCGAACAATTCTGGTATAATCTTGGAGCTACCCCTCCCCACCCCCTCCTCCTACAAGGAAGGGCTCGTGATGCCCCTGGGTCTACTGTAAAACCAGTCAGGGTTTCACACTCAATGATTATGGTGTCAAAACGAACCGTCAAATGTAGGCCAAAATCAAATGGTCAAATGAGAATCTTCTGCAGATGGCGCGCGGGAATTTTTCCATCCCATCCGTTACATTGCAAGATAGGCGAGTTAGACCTCTTATATTACTATCATGATACTCTGTGGCCTGAACAGTACTGTCGGTACTGGGTACTTTCAGAGATTCGCCACAAACGAATTGCTTAATCAATATGTAATATCAAACAAAAATGTTGCGACATTTTGAAACTGACATTGCTAAGATTTTTTGGTCCGATGACTTCAATTCTACGCAAGTTGTATTTTCATCGTGTCTGCCTCATGTCTGCCTCACATGCCTCATGCCTGCCTCACGTGCCTCATGCCTGCCTCACGTGCCTCATGTCTGCCTCACGTGCCTCATGTCTGCCTCACGTGCCTCATGTCTTCCTCACGTGCCTCATGTCTGCCTCACGTGCCTCATGCCTGCCTCACGTGCCTCATCTGCCTCTGCCTCATGGTGTACACGAAATCGGCCAGTGCGCAACCCCTCGGAAATATCATTAGGTTTTTGTGATGCGAGCTATGGCGATTCACTGGAGTCACAGACCCCTTAGGGTGGGCGCCATATGTATAATAAATACGCGAACCACTTTCGATGAAGCAGAAACCAGATCTTTGTCAAAATGAAAGGTTGAAAGCGCAAAAAGCAGGCAACATCGGCCAAAAAAAGGTGTCTGGCGTGCATATTCTGGGGTCTGAGATAAGGGATACGAAAGGGTGACGGTTTCATAATCTCTACTCTGCAGTGCATGGCAAAGCTGAGGTAAACATCAGCAAACTTTTAGTACCAAAATTTAGAAAGGAGTAAAAACAATAAGAAAATCGATACGATAGAAAACCAATATTGACCTGTCGAGTTGATTGATAGTGCTTGAAGTGTCTTTATTCGAATTGACATATCCAAAGCTATTTTTATGTATTTAAAGATATTACGGATTCTGTCATCATTTCATTTCATTACTCCGGAAGCGTTATCGATCCGTAATGTCGAGACTACCCATTTTCAAGGCCCTTCTTGGGAAGGGTCCTCTTTAGGCTTAAGCCGCTCAGGCTGATAAATAAACTTGTGGAGAAAAGCATTGAAAAAAGTTTGAGCGGACGATATTTGGCAGTTTAAAATGGATACATCAGCTGAATTTTATTGGAGCTATATTTCGGCCCTTCTTGGCAAGTTATTCCATAATATCTTTTTTCCAACTTGAGCGGTTCTGAGCCTGAAGAGGCCCTTGCCAAGAAGGGTCGAAATATAGCTCTAACAAAATTCAGCTGAAAAATCCGTTTTACACTGCCAAATATGATTCGCAGTCAGCTTGGTCTGATGGAATATTTACTGAAGAGGACCCTTGCCAAGAAGGGCCGAATTATAGCTCTAATAAAATTCAGCTGACATATCCTTTTTGTACTGTCAAATATCCTGCATTTGCCGGCGGACAAATATTTAAAATTTTGGTACTTTCTTTGTTTACCATTAGCGATCGTCTTGGAAATGGTTCAGTTTCAGCAAAACTGAAATATAGAAGTGGTAAAGATAGTAAAAGGTAGAGGATTTTTCTTCTCTACTTTGGCTAGCGGCGACGCGACGACGGTATCTGTTTCGGTCCAAATGCGAAGTAGGATAAGTGGAAGACGTTAAAAAAGCAGAAAGTCAAGTTCAGTGCCAAGCAAAACCCGCCTCGAATTACAATGCCCAAAGAATTTTTCGCTAGTCGAGGTGGAAAAAAAATCGACACGGAATCTGAAACGGCTAAAAAACCGGCTACCCGTCGCGGGATTGGCCGCAAAAACGATGCGGAACCTGAAATGGCGTAAAAACTGATTTTCCACTGCGGATTTGTCCACAAAATCGACGCGGAACCTGAAATGGCGTAAAAACCGACTTTACACCGCGGGATTTGTCCATAGAATCGACGCGGAACCTGAAATGGCATGAAAACCGACTTTCCCCCACGGGATTCGTCCATAAAATTGACGCGGAACCTGAAATGGCGTAAAAACTGACTTTACGGAACGGGATTTGTCCGCGAAAACGACGTGTTGACCACTGGCAGCATTTCAGTAGACAAAACCCTCACGACACATTTACAACTTTCGACTGCCCGTAGGCCTCCACTGAATCATATCACCTTGCATATACCACATGACAAAAACATGTTTTACAGTAAATTGCGATTCAAGCAGCGCTTCTCGGCAGGTATGCCTGAAACCGAGAACTACACCAATTTGTCGGCTTCACATTATTTTCATCATAATGATCCAGCATGGACCGTGCATTTGAGTTCAAACTTCGTTTATAATGCCTCATCACGAGTTCGCGCATGACACTGCAGACTAATGCGCTCGAAGATGCACAGTAGTATGCCGCACACGACCGTTTTACTTTCGAAAATTTTATTCCGAATTTCCAAACAGATTTTTGGGATCCCACAACGTAAGTGGAGGGATACCTATGACATCGCAAAAGTTGTCCGTCTGTAAGCACGATAACTCTCGAAGGGAATGAGATATTTTGATGAAACTTGGTGTGAGGATTCGTTGGGTCGGACCAGTCAAGTTCGTAGATGGGCTTTGTAGCCCTACATTTAGGGGTGGGGGAGGGGGTTCAAATTAAGGGGCAAACAAAATATTTTGAAACAGCTAATGTGATAGTCGATTATGGGGTAAGAAGACATGCTGAGCACGTAGTGAAAACGATTTTGTCATCGGACGAGTAGTGCGCCTGGAATCCGGCCAAAGCCGGAAAGTTTGTTAAAAGTAAAAGTTTTATTTGAAAATGATTAGATGTTTGATTTACGGGTAGGAAGACATGCTGAAGACGATGGTGAAAACCATTTTCTCGACGGACAAGTAGTTCGCCCGGAATCCGGCCGAAACCGGAAAGTGTGTTAAAATTAAAAGTTTTATTTCAAGTTGATTAGATGTTCGATTTAGGGCAAGAAGACATGCTGAACACTTATGTGTAAACAATGTTCTACCAGGAGATGTAGTTTGCCCGGAATCCGGCGAAACCGGAAAGTTGGTTAAAAGTAAAAGTTTCATTTGAAGTTGATTAAATGTGTGATTTATGGGTAAAAAGACATGCCGAACATGATGGTGAAAATCATTTTCTCGCCGGACAACTAGTTCTCCCGGAATCCGGCCAAACCCGGAAAACTTGTTAAAAGCAAAAGTTCGATTAGATGACAGATTAAGGGGTAAGAAGAGAGGCTGAGTCGGTATATGACAATGGTTTTCTACCCGGACATATAATTATTCCAGAATCCGGTTGTTTTTTTAAGTCAAACTTTTATTCAAAGTTGATTAGATGTTCTTTATAGGGATTTGACGCTGGTTTTGTTTCTGTGTTGTTGTTTTTTTTTGCTGGACTAGTTGTTCGCTCGGAAATCGGCAGAAAGTCTCGGTCAGTATCTTCAAAATAGATATGGCTTATAGAGGTATATCTGAACTTGGTTTTCTGTGATGATTAGCCCCTCCAAGACTGGATCTGGCGAAGACAAGACTCGATTGTCTGAATCAAATATTAGATTTTTGGGATCCCATCGACACCTTTGGTCTTGTTTCATAAGCTCGTTCGCTACGTCGTTGGTCTTGCAATGCAATTTAGTCCCAAAGGCCTATTGCAGAGATAAGACCCAATGTAGAACATGATTACATAAGCGGTATAGGCTTTGACAAAAAAGGCAACGTGAAAAGTTCTCGGAAACAAAAAAAATCATTCCAAATTTCCGAACAGCTTTCTTCATAAGCTAAGACGTTCGTCACGGCGTTGGTGTTGCAATGTAATTTAGTCCCAAAAGGCATATTGCAGAGATAAGACCAGGGTTGCCAAGTGCAGCACGATGGATTGAATTGTCACTATTTTATTTTCACTCTTGTCCTACGTAGGACATAAAATTCACTCTTTTAAAAAAAATATCCAGAGGTGTCATTTTCCAGCAGAGATTCCGACCAAAAGTGACTATTTCACGTTTTTCAAGGACACTAGATTAAGATTTGTAATTGTTGCAGCATTGACACTGACCAAAAGCGACCGTTTCCCATTTTTTCATGAAAACAAAATTTCAACCCCAAATCACTCTCTGTTTTCGACCAAAAGTCACTCTTTAATTTTTTTTTTCGCCGTGGCAACCCTGAATAAGACCCAATGATTACATAAGCGATACATAGGCTTTGACGAAAAGGCAATGCGAAGAGTTCTCGCCAAAAAATGGTACCAATTTCCGATTGCTATCAAATGAACAACTGGTAATTACGGCGGAGAGGGGCAGACATTTGCAAATAACCCAGTAATACAACTCTGGGACATATTGCCAGAAGGATGTCTTGTGGTGAAACTGAAAAGCATTTTTAAACAGGGTCTTCTATAGGTTATATAGATAAAATGTGAGGGGCTTGCAAGTTGAGTTTTCTTTTGTTAGGCTATGAATTATATTTGGCCAATTGGCTAATAAAATGTTTATATTCACGACAAGTGTAGTGAAATGTTTTGTACTGTACTGTATGCTGATCACGCTAATAAACAATATTATTATTACTATTATTATATACCAGCTAAAAGAAAATACTACTCCCTAAAACTGTACTGAAACTACTAGCCGGGAGATTCAAGAACGGAGAGGGGGGGGGGGGGGGGGACATTGGCATACATGGGGAGCAGGCTCGTATCCAGGAATTTATTTCGGGGGGGGGGGTCCCTTTCGGGGTTTTTTTTTGCCTGCGGGTCGCACAAAAAGTGCAAAACAGACAGAGATCAGAGGGTCTAAAATTGAGTATTTTTGTATGTTTCGGGGGGGGGTCAACCCCCCCCCTGGCTACGGCATTGATGGGGAGTCACCAACTGTATAGCACATACAAGGAGTTTAGCCAGTAATGGATTGGTATTTTTCAGTGTCATTTTACAAAGTTTAAGGGTTGACGCCAAATATGAACAACATATTATCCTTAGTAAGCTTATTCCTTGCTGTTTACAATTGTCTCAAAAGTTTATTCCAACTACAGGCACGATCTAAGAAATCTTGGAAAAAAAACTTTAAAAAATATGACAGAAAACGCATGTTCTTAGGCTCCAACTGAATTTGTAGCAGGAACACATAATTCTAGTTTGCAGTAAGTAGTAAGGTTTCATTCAAAAATTGTTTACGCTCTTACAATCAACTGTACCTTTTCCTAATTTAAACAACAGAAGACAGGTTCAAGCCCACCTGTATTCGATGTTTGTATACCCCCATTTTCTGGCCCTATCCCCTTTTTGGCCCATATTTACAGCGACTGATAAGACATGTATCCGTTCGGTTTATTTTAAGTATGTTGGTTTATACTGAAATATTTATCGTTTATAGATAAAAGACAGGCGTGATCAGTTTCCGGCGGGCTTGCACATTAGCTATCGTTTATTTCTTGCTATATTGTAATTTAGTTCTTGTGTTTTATGTGGGCTATTTAGCTATTGTAGATCTATTGTTGTGTTTTTTTTACTTTTTCCCTTATTCTTCTTTTCATACTCCATTTAAGATTTAAGTTTACATTTAAGACGGTAAGTAAACTATCATCATCATTACCAAATAGAATCAGGATTTACTTTTACTATTGTTCATTGAATGTTGTGAGGTACCAAATGTGAGACTCCGCGACTCGAGTTCTTATTAAGTTTGTATGTGATGTTGTTAGTACTATTACACATCTTTCTTGCATATTTGTTTACTGCTTTGTTACCTATTATTTAGCTTTCCTACTGTGGCAATTTCCCACTATACCTTATAGGAATGCGTAGCAGACATTTGGGTAAGGTAAGAGTGTTGTCTGGCCCTTACTTTTGCCCAATGTGCGGATAATTGGATGAAAATGTTACACTTAATGTGCGTATGCCCTGAGCTTTCAGATCTTCGTGGGGAAGTTTTTGGTGTTAGTTATTGGGGAGAGGATTGGTTGGTAAAAGTAATGGGAAGTAACTTATTTGGTGATATTGAAAAGCTGGGAAGATTCCTTTCGGTTTAGATGAACCACAGAGAAAGGTTCCTGTAAAGGAATATGTAAAATAGTTATCATTTATTTGGTTTTTGTTTGTGTTTATTTTTTCCCATGGCCTCTGTGCTTTTAGAGGAATAAATCTTATCTTATCTTACATACAAAAATACCCTATGGAGGAAGGGATTTTTTTTTAAGGTCGGATGAGCATATGAATTTCATGAGAGTTGAGAAAATGAAAGGTAAAGAGAGCGAGAGAACGGAGAAAAAACATAAACGGGCAAACAAATGTTTCTTAAGCGGAAGATTGACCCTTCCATTTTTTAAGTCGTCAAGCTGAGCACTGGAAGCCAAAATATTTCCTGTCTTTGCACCACAGCCTGTAACTGGTGCTGGCAAGGAGTCACTTCGTTTTTAAGGATCATTTACACGGCGGGTATTTTTCCCCGGAGACGAGAGGGGAAAGTGTTCACACGGTACCCGGATATTTTTCAAGGGAAGAGTACTGTCAATAGATTCCAAGGTTTTAAGGCTCAGGATAACTCTGGACCAACATGTGTCAATTTCGATCACTTCTTATGTGGACATCTCAAAATTATTGCTCGAAAATCAGATTTTGTTGTTGCTGACGTCAAAGAATACCCTTCGGCAAACAAATACCCCGGAAAGAAGTTTGCTAAAGCTACGTTTACACGGTGGGTATTTACCCGTACTCCGCGCGTATTTTTCCCCGCAACAGCAAACAAATCCCTGGGTATTTTGGTCTTCAATTTCACGAACTTTTTACACCGTATTTATTTGTCGAAGGGTATTCTTCGACGTCAGCAAAAACAAATTTGGATTTTGAGCAATAATTTTGATTATGTCTATCTAAGAAGTGATCAGAATGGACACATGGACACATGTTGGTGTTCAGTTGAGAGATATTCTTGATCTTTACAACCTTTGACTCCATTGCCACATGGCAGTACTCTCCCTTGAAAAATAACCGGGTACCGTGCGAACACTTTCCCCTCTCGTCTCCGAGGAAAAATACCCGCCTTGTCTATGATCCTTAAGGTACATTTTTGTTTAATGTAGTTTCGGTATAGTTTGACATACTTTTATTTTAGTTACAAAAGTACAGTATGTGGAATAGACACATAAAACGGAACACATACTGTACTTTCATAACTCACACAAAAGGACGTCAAAATACAGTGAAACTACAACGAAACTACCTAAAAAAAAACGCACCTTTAAATTGAATTCGAAAATACCCGGGATTGGTTGCTGTTGCGGAGAAAAATACCCGCGGAGTACTGATAAATACCCTCCGTGTAATGGTCCATTTACACACTGCGTAAAATCCGAGCGTATTTTGAAATCCGAGCGTATTTTACGCACGTTTTGAGCTTGAAAAGATTTCTAGCAATACGAACGTTTTTGAATACAAAACGGACCGATTTCTCTATTTACGTCAGTATTGCTAGAAATCTTTTCAAGCTCAAAACGTGCGTAAAATACGCTCGGATTTTACGCAGTGTGTAAACCCACCATAAGCGTAGCTTTAGTAAGCCTAGGACTAACGGCCCGTGAAACTGAATTTGATTCTTTTTTTTTTGCAAACGGGTGGTTTTTGTTACACAAAGGTAAAGCTTCTGTACAATAATGTAAGGCACTTACCCTGGGTCATTGGGAACTTCGGCTTCTCCATTTACTGGCGACTCAATCATCATTGTATCACAATAAGTTCACAGAACGAAACCTTAAAAAGAAGAGTTGACAAAGTCCCAGTGCTAGGTCTATAGGCTAGACTAGCACTAAACGAAAATAATGCCTACTGAAGAAAACAGCCTACGACTAGGCTAACTAAGGATACTAATAGTATCTAACACCACGACGTTCCTCAACTGACTAATCTGGTGAAAGAAAACTTCTTCGTTCAGAGGTTTGGTTCTCCTGTATCTCCCGCCAAGCGCAGAGACACAGAGGATTCAGTCCCACATAGCTTTACCCTTACTTAAAGACTAGATGGAACCACTCGACCAGTCTACCACAAAACCCTGATTTTGGGAAAGCCTATGCCAAACGCTGGGTATATCCAGCGTGTGGTATACCCTATGCCTAACGCTGGATACACTATGCCAAATGCTGGATACTGGGACTCAATAAAATATTGATGATTAGAGTGAAGCTAGAAATCAACCAATCAGAATTGAGCTATAGTGAGGTAGGTCAGGCTTAGGGTGCCAACACCTATCCAGCATTTGGCATAGGGTATCCAGCATTAGGCATAGGCTATGCAAAATGCTAGATATATCCAGCGTTTGGCATAGGGTATCCAAAAATCAGGGGTTTGTGGTTGACTGCACTCGACCTTCTATGTAGGCCTAAACTCTTGATGACTAATTCTCCTTGCCCAAGCAAATTCGCCCTGTACCTAGCGTGAGGACCGGAAGCGGCACCACAGCTGTCCCCAGCGATCGCCGTGATTGACTGACACAGGATTTGAGTTGTTGTGTTTAAGTCGTTAGTGCGACGTTTTCTCCTTCTTCCTGCGGATCACCGGCGTGTTTTGGACTTGGTCATATAGACTAAATATTCTTTGAGCCCAAGCTGACTTTGAAACATTTATTCAAACAATGTTTACAACGGATACGTCAGCTATGATTCTTCATCAGCGAGATTACAGGTTTCCTTCCCCGAAGTTGAACCAGAGGATTGACAGCCTGACGAGGACCCTTGCCAAGAAGGGCCCAAATATCGCTGATGAAGAATCATAGCTGACGTATCCGTTGTAAACATATAGACTACTGTAAACATTCAACATGTAAACTTTTTTAGCTTTCTGTAACATTAGATGACTACAGCTGACTCGGAAAAAAAAAATGGAAACCCTGGTATAAAACTAGTTTTATACTGGGACATTTGAGGGCTTCTGCCGAATTACTTTATGATTCTGTGCCAGACGGTCCCCTTGATAGAGCTCAATATGATGAAGCAGAATTTAACCCACAGCAAAAACCTTCTGCAGTCTGTAATGTTAAAATAAACTCCAAGCCTCTCCTGATGCTTATTTTATTTATTTATTTGTTACCCGCTTTTTGGATAACAGCGGAGTATGAGTAAAATATTATTAATCAGTAAAATAGTATTATTGATTCGAATCCTTCAAAACTGAAGAGTAAATATACCAATTTCAGACAAAAACATATCAGTCGATTCACAAAGAACTACACAAAATATAAAGCTACTGCCCAAGACTAGAAAAAAGACGAGAAAAAACGACTGCGTTGCCGAAAAATCGGCGTATTTTAAGAAAGATAACTATTTTAAAGAAATATTCGACTATTTTTACGAGAAACCGACTGTTTAGAAAAAAATTAACTGTTTCCAAGAAAAAAAATCGACTAATTTAACGAAAAATCGCGGCCCCCTCCCCACTAGTAGTGACGCCTCTGTATGTAGTATGTATGAATCTTACTGTGAACCCGTCACAAAGAAGAGAAAGAAGAACTAAAGAAAAGATTAACCAAATTGTTACAAACACTGTTAATATATACCAGTATAGTACGCCATTTACGATACGAGTCCAGAAGCGATTCCGCAATTACTGATTGTAGATTTAATAGCTGGTTATGGGTCGGTCAGACCGTAACGTCGACCAACACATGAATTACTTGTCCAAAATGTTAATTCCATCTTTCATTCTGAACTACTCCATTTTTGAGGTTAGTCTCGTATGGTACTGATGGCGCGCAATAATCGAATGAATCATCAAATGCGGATGATGGTTTAGGAGAAAAAAGATACTCAAGATACAATTTACTTAATATATATATATTAGTATGAGAATAGTATATTAAACTAACTAATAATATTTCTTAAAGTAGTAATTGATGTTAGTTTAGTAGTCTAGGCTGTTTTTGCAGATTAGTTTCGTGTGTCTTCTTTTCTCGTATTTGACATGTATCAGCCAAGCTTCGAGGATACAGATATCAATCAACAATAAAATCAATCAAAGACGAAAAGCTGTGCTTAAAAACGGATTATGTTCAATAATATAGATGGCACTTTACACAAGGGACTTGTACCGTGACAAATACAATCGAATATAATTTAGAAGTCTAGGATTCCCTTGTCGGAGCCACGTAGACAAACTAGGACCCACAAGACGGGGTCTCATGGTGAAAACCAAATATATAATGTTAATGGGGAAGACGCCCTTGAGATGGAACCATCTTATAAGTAGTGAAGAACTGATGGACAAAAATGCTCCTCAGCCGGGGTTTGAACCCAGGACCCTCTGCTTACAAGGCAGTCCCTCTACCACTGAGCTATCGAGGGGCTTGTGAACAGAGTTCCCAAACCACTACAATAGTCTGGTACAAGGCGGCCATAGGAACAGTCGGCCAACGGGATGGCCGGCTTCTACCCGACTATTGTAGTGGTTTGCGAACGAAGGTTATTGCAGATTAGTTTTATTGCAGATATCCCTCGCACATCATCTTGGAGGGGTAAACTAGCTGATACAAGAAAAGAAAAAACCGAACATCTCGTTTTTCTATTTTATTTTTCTATTTTATATATTTATGTATAGTCTATATATATATATATATATATTTATATATCAATCAATCAATAATTTGATTAGCCCATACAGAAAAGGATTCTGTATGCATAATTTCGCCCCCCCCCCTTTTCTAGTTTACTTTGTCGTGTGATGTGCTACTTCTTAGCAATAGCACACCCTCGCAAGCAGGGCTTTTGCTGTGATTGCAGGGTTGGTTTGTTCGAGGGTTTGTTCATAAAACTATTCTACTACTACCATGAGCGTGTTCCACCCTTCTAATAATAGTAACTATTAGTCACTAATTTCGTTCCAACCTCTTAAAAAGTTACTACGCTGACCGTTCCAACCTTCTTGAAATAGTAACTAATGGTAACTATTTGCTTACCATGCTCGGGAGTGTAGTAAGCGAGATAGCTTCGCATTTCTGTAACGTGATTGGTCGGATTCACCCGTGGCATGATATTTTGTTGGAAAATAGAAAAATCGTTCCAGCCTTGACGGCAAAAAGCCAGAATTCGTGACGTCATGCGTAGTAACTATGGTAAGTAGGGTGGAACACACTCCATATGTTCGTCGTCTGCTGAACGTAAGTGTTGTACTGTTTTTGTTCATGGCCATAAAGGCTTCAATAAACACTTATCTATATATATATATATATATTACAAACAGGGTAAAGTTTAATCATCAGCTTGGGACCATAATGGTCCCATAATGGCGAGAAAACATGTCACTCCCCCATATCAATAGTCTACTCATGTCTGACTCCTGTTTGATTTCTTCACAAAAACACGGTTGCTCTTGAGTCTTAAGCCCCTTGTTCCAACGTCTGGCAGTATGAAAAAAGGTGTTGATAATTCTTGTTTGTCATTAGCACGGTATTCCACCATTTCCTTACTCTTGGCGCAAAGTAAGTAAATGTCTATGTGAGCAGTCCCCGAACATTAGAATCCCCTGGGATCGATTGGATCCTTGATCAGCGAAAACACAGGTCAAACGGTTCAGCCGAGGCAGTTAACAGTCGAGTAGCTTACGGGGCACTAGGTCACCATATGACAGCTACCTTTTACGATGTAACCACATATCGAGCCCCGCTTAATCGTAGGTAGGAAACCTGTTTGCGGACAACAAACTTGCAATACATAGTGACACCCAGGGGATATTCACTCTCCTGCACTCGGTGTACAGGGGTGAGTATCCTCTCGACTGACACCTGAAGGGCTACCCACTTATGTAGCGTGTACACGGACAAGAAACCCCCGTCGAGTAGAAAGGAATTCCGATCGACTCGGAAGGATTCCGTTCGTGAAGACGAGCAGAACCGGGACGGGAATCCTTTCATGATGAAAGGAGTTCCGATCTACTTGAAAGGAATCTTGTCGGCGACGTTGGTAAAAAGTACTAAAAAAAAGTCTAGCTAGCTTTTAACAGCAGCAATCATCAGTACTGATGTCATAAACGCTCTCAAAATGTTTTTTTATTGGCTAGTGAATTTATTTATGTCAGATTTTCTAGATTGAAGAATTGATTTGTGTCCCTCTGTGTCACAAATATCGGAATGTGTTCAAGTTTTCCTGTACTTGTAAACGCTGCATTACCCACTGACACCTGACGGGTTACCAACACCCCGGCACCTGTACATCCTTTGCCGGCACCAGGCGAAATCAGCGGTGCCAGCTCCGGTGCCAAAAACAAATAAGGCGATTCATCTTGCAAACGCCCCCAAAAATTTGACATTTTTAACGTGACAACCGGTGCCGGCTGGTGTCAATCGGTGCCGGCACCGACCGGTCACTTCCTATACACTAAAATCAAGAGTGGGCAACCCCTCGCTGACACTGAGTCATAAAATGCTTCCTGGTTGTGATAATTTCTCTATCATACAAAAATAAGAGTCAAATTGGCTCTTCAAGAAGAAGGGAATCGACATTTGGACGTAGTCGTGTTATTTTGGTTTCTTAATTTGGTCCATAATAAATCAATCAATCAAGTTTAATCCGAATAGCTAAAAGCTAGAAAAGGAATACAAATTTACAAAATACACAGACACACAAGAAACAAATTAACTAATACACTTACAAGAAATTACCAGAAATAAATGATGGAATGAAACTACGTAAAAATTGGGTAGAAGAATTAGCGGGATATGGGGAAAACTTATTGCCAGTATTCCTCTCGGACCGACGCACGGAAGACGGGAGTGGAGGGGGGAATAGATGGGTCATCTGGGGACAACACGTTATCTTAGCTCCAAAATTGTTTGAAAGAGTATTATAAAGTATTACTAATATTATATACAATTTGTGTCACAATAGAAATCAGTTATCGGGTCAAATACTTATGACTACGTATAGAAACAACACACTCAACGTCTGAGCATGCCCCAAAGTATGTGCATGGTACTCAGACGTTGAGGCAACATGCCTTGCAGCAGAGGCATGGTACCCCATGGAAATTTGTTTTGAAAAGCAGATTTTAAATTCTCAACTCAGCAGATTTTTATACGGGCAGGTGCCCGTGCTACATGGAGTGGTGCCCCAACGCATGAACACCATGCTGGTGTGTTGGGGCACTGCCCAGAAGTTGGGACATCATGCCCAAAATTTGAGGATTTGTGGCCCTTCCTGCCCCCCCCCCCCACGAAACATACAAAAATAATCATTTTGTATAGGCTTTTCCCTATGATCTATGCCTTTTTTGTCCGACCTGCGGGCAAATCCCCCCCCCCCCCAGAAAGGCAAACCGTCCCCCGAAATAAATTCCTGGATACCGGCCTGACTAAAGACTAAAGATGAAAGAGTTTTTCACTGTTCCTGTAAAATTTGAAAAATGTCGCTTGTAATATTCTGGAAACACGCCGTCAACTTTTAGTTGCACCTAAATACTACTGGTTTCGAAGTCTAGAAGTAGACACTTCCGAGCGGTTCTCACGTCATTGTCATTGTAAATGGACGCGGGTGGCAGGCCTACGGTTGATCTGTACCCAAAGAATTACCTCCCCTCCAGCGATTCAAAAACATAACCTAAAACTGACAAATTCCCCAATGACTTATTTTAAACGACTTATTTAAAATCCATATCATGACTCATTTAAATCAAGCTTGTTACTTCTTATGACTTCTTTAAATCTATCTCATACATCAGATCTACATATTTTCTTAAAAGAACTTCTTCTTCCGAATTCGGTAAGTAACCAATCAGTCAAACACCGACAGATGAAACATGATCAATGTTTGAAGACTCCGATACGAATCATCTGAGCAGGGAAAAAGAAAGCAAAATTTTATTAATCTCGACCACAATGTCAAGCTTAATTTTCCAAAGTTCTTGCATGTTATTTGTATTCCTCATTTTATAGTGTTTGATTTGTATCACTCAAGGTGTTTATTTATTTTACTGATACACATAATTTATATTAGACGCGAAGTGCAAGACGAAGCCTAGGACGAAGCACTGTCTCACACCAACAGCCATCTATGAACAAAAATTGAAAACAATCCCCACAAGAGTTTCCCAATGCGTATCCAGGAGTTCCTCTGTCGTTCCTCAATTCTTTTTCGATACGGGACCGTAATGTTCCCTTGCCCTTCTTCAAACATATCTAATTCAACCAGTTTTTGGTATTATTATTTGTATTTGCTGCATCTTTTAAGTTGTTTCGCCCATGTGACTGCGGTAGTTATTGTTTACTGATTTGATTTACTTGTTATACTCCTCTAATATATTTCTTCGGAAAATCAACAACAACAAATTCAGCACAACAACGTCAGTCCGTGCTTGAGCACAAAGTATTCAACAACATGGGAATACAGACGAAAATTTCATTTCAAATTTCTTTTTTATCCGCGAAAAAGTCAACTCAAAGTCAAAAGAACAATATATTACACACCCCACAACTTACAACATTGATTTCTTTTTCAAGGAATTTAAAAAAATATTTATTGTTTTTATTTAGTCAAATTTTGTATAATATTTTTGTTGCAGGTTTGTTTCCTTTCCCGATGTTGACCCTGAAGATTGACAGCCTAACGAGGACCCTTGCCAAGAAGGGCCAAAATATCGCTGCTAAAGCATCGTAGCTGACGCACCCTTTTTATGCATTATTTGAATAAAATATATTGTTTTCCAAGTAACCCCACCCCAGCCTTTAATTTGTTCTGATTCCAACTGTTAACTTAAATTTTCGACGCGACGACTATTTCTACAAATCAGAGAATGGTAGGTAAATGGTTACCACAAGTAGGGTAACTACATATTTCGGGCTGGAATTCCGGCCGTGCTCTGGGCAGAGCTCGTCGAATCCGATTATGAAAGGATTCGAATCCGAATCCAGGGCTAGGTACGAATACGATTCCAAATCCCCCATTTCATACTGAGGTCGCTGAGGATTCGAATCCGGAATCGAATCCGGATTCGAATACGACCTTAACAAAAACAAATCATATATCGTACATAGGGTACAGTTTAAAAAACAGGGGTGACTAAAAAGCACCGATGGCTATCGCGGAGACGGTTAATTGGACGATGTTTCTAGGCTTACATGTGTGCTTTTTATACTACGAGTTTCCTCTCGGCAACTGGGAACGAATTTGGGGCTCGTTGGGCACAGTAACATTGGGGAAAGATTAGTAACTGGAGTAGATTCGTAAGATTCAAAGTTTTGAATCGGAATCCAAATCCAACCTGATAAGCAGAAGATTCAAATCCGGATTCAAATCCCGCAAAAAGGACGAATCCTGAATTCAAATCCGAATCCGGATTCGGATCCTCCCATCTCTGGCCCTGGGGGCTCCCACCAGAGAGTCCTCGCGTTTTTTGTTTGTCAAGGAATCGCTTCGCTCGCTTCGATTGTTATAATCATCCTCAAAAAGAGACTGCATTCAGATTCGGTGGCGAAGCGCTACTGTCGGTTGGTTTCTGAAAAACACATGTCAATCACAATGTAATCCGGATATCAACACGAGTTCTGTTATGGAATGAGTGATTTTGAGGAAAAAGGTATCTATTTTATTGTGATTATAATTTTTTGTATGGAAAATTAAGTAAAAAAAAATAAAAAAGGAAAGTGGTAGTTACTGTAATTTCCTCGCCTGAATAGGTTTGGCAATCTGCGAATTCTCAAGCGAAATCAGCATTTCTCGTGTTCTCGTCGTTTCCTTCCGGGGAGTCCCCCAGAAGTGACTCACTCTATTCTTGAGGCTGCCCTCAATTCCCAAAGCCCCCCCCCCCCCCCAAATAGCAAGAGTAAGCCGTGCATCACAGGTTATTGCGACGAAACTAGCTTTTGGTAGGCTACTATTAATAGGAGGTCAGAAGAATTTTTAAGAAGAAACGAGAAAAGCATGCAAGATGGAAAATAGATAAAAGGCCAACAACTTCAATCCTGCAGTTAGTATAGAGATTAACCTGACTTAAATGATAGTAGCCTACAAAATGAGCATACTCACTTACGTGTCCCTTCCTACAGGCGGAAAAACAGCTGAGCTGGTAGAATCACGGTTGATAAAAAATACCAGTTACAACATCTAGAAAAAAAGCAAAAGTCAATTAGCATCTAGGCAGCTTCGAGAGAGCTCACTATTTCTTACTGACAGACCTTTTTACGGTGGTGCCACCTGCACCCCACATTGCTCACTTCTGCCGCCGTTAGGCAGCGCTTGTCCCTTTCCGTTCAGTATCTTTAATCTGTTATACTGTCGCATCTCCTGCATTATTTACTAACTCTATGTTCATGACTCATCCGGCCAGGATGAGTCATCCCCTTCTTCATACTTCCTTTCCGGGGCTCGACCGGGCAACCAGCCTTTTTACTTAAAGGTTATTTTCGGAATCCCAAAACGTGGAGGGATACCTATGACATCACAAAAGTTGTCCGTCTGTCCGTCCGTCTGTCCGTCTGTACGCACTATAACTCTCGAAGGGAATGAGATATTTTGATGAAACTTGGTGTGAGGATTGTTTCGGTCAAGAGTAAGGTCAAATTCTTAGACGGGCTCTGTAGCCCTACATTTAGGGGTGGGGGAGGGGGTTTAATTTAAGGGGAAAATGAAATATTTTTAAACATATAATGTGATAGTCGATTATGGGGTAAGAAGACATGCTGAACATGATGGCGAAAATCATTTTGTCATCGGACAAGTAGTTCGCCCGGAATCCGGCCAAAACCGGAAAGTTCGTTAAAAGTAAAAGTTATATTTGAAGTTGATTAGATGTTCGATTTAGGGATAAGAAGACATGCTGAACATGATGGTGAAACACAATTGTTCGCCGGACAAGTAGTTAGCCCGGAATCCGGCCAAAACCGGAAAGTCTGTTATGAGTAAAAGTTTTATTTGAAATTGATTAGATGTTCAATTTAGGGATAAGTGGTGAAAACCATTTTCTCGCCGGGCAAGTAGTTCGCTCGGAATTCGGCCAAAACCGGAAAGTCTGTACAAAGTAAAAGTTTTATTTGAAGTTGATTAGATGTTCGATTAAGGGGTAAGAAGACATGCTGAACCCTTATGTGAACAGTAGTTTCTACCAGGACAACTTGTTCGGCCGGAATCAGGCCAAACTGGAAAATTGGTTAAAAGCAAAAGTTTTATTTGAAGTTGATTAGATGACAGATTTAGGGGTAAGAAGACACACTGAATCTGTATATGACAATCTTTTTTTTTTACCTGGACATATAGTTCGTTTGGAATCCGGTTAGAACTGGATTTTTTTTTTTTATAAGTTAAAGTTTTACTTGAAGTTGATTAGATGTTCTTTATACGGATAAGGAGATACGCTGAATTCTTTTCTGAACTTTTTATTTCTGGACAAGTATGGTAGTTCGTTCGCAATTGTCTGGATCAAATATTAGATTTTTGGGATCCCATCGAAACCTTTGGTCTTGTTATCTTTGTAAGTACATTCATATCAGAGATAGATAGATAGATAGATAGATTTATTTGCGCTAAAAAGCCACAAGGGCCATGGCAAATACAAAATAATAACAACAAAACAACAACAATAACAAACCTACAAAAAACCTTCCCGATATGACAGAGCGATCCGAAGGAATCTTCCAAATCTCTTTAAATCCCCAAAATGTTTACTTTTTAATTTTCTAACAAGTTCCTCCCTCGAGAAAAAACCCACCCTAAAAATTTCCTCCCTTAGATACCCTAAACCCTCACAATCACAAATAAAATGCTCTACATCTTCATCAATCATCCCGCACAAAGGGCAGAAATAAGGACCAGACGAAACTCTAATTTTCCCAATATATTTTCTTCTTTGGCCAAAAGGCAAACAATCTCCTCTCAGACTAATTAAATATTTCAATTCTTCTGGAGATAACCCCGACTTAAAATAAATTTCTTCGCCCCATGCCTCCTTAACCCTATTGTAGAGACTCAGGGACCCAGGAATCCAAACCTTACAACCCCACGCCTGCAACTCCTGGTCCTCCTGGTCAAGAATAAAACCTTTTGTTTATTTACGGACTTAAGGTCATTGTTATGAGTCTTGTCTCAAGCTCCTTAGAGTGGGCTGTCCCGAAGGGCCTAGTGTATGATGGGTGGTTTATAACCTATTGTGGTTCGGTACGCAAACCTTAGTGTAAATCAATCGGGGAAATCCACAATGAACCCGTGAAGTCTGCATGTGTAGTAGGCCACCAGACACCCTAGGCTGTCCTGACTCCGATGACTGTATCTAAGGACATTTACCATCTATGTCCGACCTACTACATCCCTCGCCATAACATCAGGCGAGGGATGTAGTAGGCTTCTTCACATACAAATACAGTCGTCGTAATAACCTGATACTAAGTTAGTTTATACAGGCAACATAGTCCGCATACCTTCTCTATGTTACACGTCAATCTTCTATTCTTACCCTACGAATTTCTTCAAAATATCCCCCCTTAAAATTTTATCTTTGCTCTGCATGCAGTTCGCCGGGAATGCTGCTAAAATACGAGGAATTTGGTAGAAAAACAAAAACACATTTCTAAAATACCTTTTTGAGGTCGATTGGATATGAGATATTGGAGTAAACATGCTTGTTGAATCCCTATCTGAACTTGGTTTCCTCGTTTAATTAGTTGTTTGCCCGTAGCAAAAAACTTCAAACAGTATCATTTTTGGGATCCCAAAACGTAAGTGGAGGGATACCTATGACATCGCAAAAGTTGTCCGTCTGTCCGTCCGTCCGTCCGTCCGTCTGTAAGCACGATAACTCTCGAAGGGAATGAGATATTTTGATGAAACTTGGTGTGAGGGTTCGTTGGGTCGTCGGACCAGTCAAGTTCGTAGATGGGCTTTGTAGCTCTACATTTAGGGGTGGGGGAGGGGATTCAAATTAAGGGACAAACAAAATATTTTGAAACAGCTAATGTGACAGTCGATTATGGGGTAAGAAGACATGCTGAGCACGATGGTGAAAACCATTTTGTCATCGGACAAGTAGTTCGCCCGGAATCCGGCCAAAGCCGGAAAGTTTGTTGAAAGTAAAAGTTTTATTTGAAGTTGATTAGATGTTCGATTTAGGGGTAAGAAGACATGCTGAAGACGATGGTGAAAATTATTTTCTCGACGGACAAGTATTTCGCCCGGAATCCGGCCCAAACCGGAAAGTTTGTTGAAAGTAAAAGTTTTATTTGAGATTGATTAGATGTTCGATTTAGGGGTAGGAAGACATGCTGAAGACGATGCTGAAAACTATTTTCTCGATGGACAAGTATTTCGCCCGGAATCCGGCCCAAACCGGAAAGTTTGTTGAAAGTATAAGTTTTATTTGAAGTTGATTAAATGTTCGATTTAGAGGTAGGGAGACATGCTGAAGACGATGGTGAAAACTATTTTCTCGACGGATAAGTATTTCGACCGGAATCCGGCTCAAACCGGAAAGTTTGTCAAAATTAAAAGTTTTATTTGGAGTTGATTAGATGTTCGATTTAGGGCAAGAAGACATGCTGAACACTTATTTGAAAACAAGTTTCTACCCGGACATGTAGTTCGTCCGGAATCCGGCCAAAACCGGAAAACTGTTGGAAGTCAAAAGTTTTATTTCTAGTTGATTAGATAAGCGATTTAGGGGTAAGAAGAGATGCTGAGTCCCTGTGTGACAAACGTATTTTACCCGGACATATATTCGAAAGGAATCCGGCTGGAATCGGAAAATTTGTTATAAGCTAAATTTCTATTTGAAGTTGATTAGATGTTCATTACTGGGGAAAGAAGATACTCTGATTTCGTCTTTGAGCTTTCTTTTTCGCCGGACAAGTAGTTTTAGAGTTCGGCTGGAACCGGGTAATTGGCAGAAGTGGCAGGAAGTTTTCGTCAAAACAGATATGACTTATAGGGGTAAACACACATGCTGAATCCAAATCTGAACTTGGTTTTCTCAGGTGATTAGCTATTTGGTCTTAATCTGTTTCTGAATTTTAATTGTAAAAATGTTCAAGGAGTCTGGCGAAGACTGGATCTGGCTAAGACAAAACCCAGTTGCCTGGATCAGATATTGAATTTTTGGGATCCCATCGAAACCTTTGGTCTTGTTTATTGTAGGCTACATATTCAAGCGGTTGCTTATGGATAGATGGCAAAAATGTTAAAAGGGTCTGGCGAAGACTTGGAAATGTTCAAGATTCGATTGTCTGGATCAAGAAGTCTGAAAAACATTAAATTTTTGGGATCCCATCGAAACCTTTGGTCTTGTTACATTTGGCGTTAAGCTTTTGGCTTGTCGCCACAAGCTAAGCTTACAAGCTACAGCTTCGCAAAATAGAAAAAAAATGCTGGAAGTAAAAGATCAGAATCGGAAACCACATGGAACAGATTACAATTCTCCATACCAAGCAAACTGCATTGCAAGATCTGTGCATATTTCTACGAACTTGGAATGTGAGGTAAGATGTAAGTTATTCACTAAATATTTTGGAGACTTGCAGGGTGCCTCTCTATAATAGTAGGACTTTCTGCATAATTCTGCAATGACCTGAAAATGAGCTGGTGATAAGGCTCTTAATTGTTTTAATACCTGAAAGCACCAACTGTACAAGATTTAGCCTGTTATTTTTTTAAACCTCCACGTCTTCAAAACTCCCAAGATGCATTTGGTGGCAGACAACATAGTGGGGGTGGAGGGGGGGAGGGGCATAGCTCCTTCTTCCCACATGTGACACATCTTTCTAGGTGAAAGCTAGGGCAGTAAAGACTTAAAGACTAGCAGAACGCAACATTGTTTTTTATGAAGCTTTACAGCTGAAAGACTCAATTGCAACAAAGCCCATGTCATTAACAAAGTAGCAAATGCGGGATAGGTTGAATATGTTAACGGAAAACCATTCAAGTAGCACTATGCAGCACTCAAGTGGCACTTATTTTCAAAACATGACACTGCACTGACTGCAAACAAAAAATTTGATTAAAAGAAAGTGAAATTAAGGCCACACATTGTTACTCTCTTGCAGGGGTGTAACGACTGGGGGGAAGGGGAGGGGCCCCCCACATGTTGTCTGCCAGTTGGTAAAAAAAAAAATAACAGAATCGACGCGAAGCGCCGCGATTTTTCGTCAAAACAGTTGATTTTTTCATGAAAGCAGCCTTCTTCTTATGATTCGTCATCACCTGGGTTCCAGGGAGGGACCATTTCGGCTTCCTCGTGATTGATCGTTTGTTTGGTTTTATTGCTGGGTCGTGGTTAGGTTAGGGCAACCTTGGGCCGAGATGAATGGTGCTCTTAAAGTTCAATGGCCACATCAAACTACCACAATCCCACTCTGTAACAACCTAGAACAATGCTTACCCCCTAGATCAGCAGCTTTTTCAACAGTTTCCTCTCTGTGATATTTCCAAGTGTAATTTTTTGGGCCACTACATGCTCAATTTACTAGCTTGGACAAAGATAAAAGTGATGTTTCTTATAATACTTAGTAGATCTTTATTTTATGCATAAATCAGCTTGTATAATTCAGATTTGAACAGATTCTTTGTTTTCTAATGATTTTTGTAGCTATGTTATTTCTTATAAGCTTATTGCATATTCTGGTACATTTTATAAAGCAAGCTAATTAAGTTTCACAACACTATTCAACAAAGAAAAACTTTTTATAGGCACTTTAAGCCATGGAACTTCTGACGAACACTAGAACAATCAGGTAAAGTGCATCTGGGGCTTGACTTTGGTGACATCTCAAATATATCCTTTTATATCAAGCATTGCTGGGAGTTTCTGAATTTCCTGCCACAATATCCCAGCTCCTAAGATTTGGATCGCCGAAATGCCAGAGAGATAAAGACAAGGGATAACAAGAAAAAGGCCGATTTTCGTAGCGCCTTCTAAAGATAAGTCGGAAATATTTATTTGTGAAGCATATAATACAAAGTAAAGCTTTAGAAGTGTCCATTGTGCTTTAAGAAATGCTGAGGAATTTGAGGGCGGTGATGATCGGCAGGAACACTGCTCGTTCGCATCCAAGGGGGAATGATATTGAAGAGATCTCTTCGATGTCACGAGAGAGGTTTCGCTTCAGGACTTCGGATCTGAGTAATGTCAGCTTTGGGCTTGGTCTATTGCATTCGAAAAGAAGATGCTGCAGCGTTTTTTGGTTGTTTTGGCAGAGTCTGCAGTAGGGGTCCTGTCTTCTCCCCAAGTCGAACTCAGTTTTCTTGCTATTACGGCTTTGACCTTGACTCGAAGGCAGATGCAGTTTTCTTCTCTTGTCTTGAATATCTGAAGGTTTGCGTTGGTTGCTGGGGTCTGACGGTTGTCAAAGCGTTGTCTTAGGATATCTCGGTATGTGTGAACTGCCGGTGGTGGGTTGTTGATCGGTTCGTCATTCATTCGCCAAGCAACTGCGTCAGCTTCTTCGTTGTGCCTGATGGCTTGGGATAATGTTGGAAGCAAATTTCTGTTCCCTTGTTTCGAAGATCCGTGATGGTAAGTCTCATCTGGGCCAGGTCGGTGTCCTTAGTCTTCCGACTTAGTTGTTTCACCAGCAGTAGAGCCGATTTAGAGTCAGAAAAAAACACTGCCTTTCCTGACCGCGGTGGTATAGCCTTGACGACCTTGAGAGCCTCGTAGATGGCTTCAATTTCACTGGTCAAGGCTGACACCTGGTCTGGAAGTCTTTTTGAAAGTTTGAGGTGATATTCCGGTATGACTGCTGCTGAGGCTACTTTTCCACTCTTGACGCGTCCATCGGTGTAGATTTGAAGTGGGCTGAGTACTTCGTTTTGGCCATGTCTGAGAAGATTGCCTGGATTTGGACTGGAGGATTTTGTTCTTTTTTGTAGTCAATCATGTGGGTGGATACGTCGACTGGATGCCAGGTCCAGGGCGGGGAGGGGGGGAGTAGGGGAGCTGCTTGCGTCTGCCGTTGTCAGTGACTCGTCGTCTGAATGCATCCCAAGAGCTGATCAGGTTTTCTTCACCCCCGTAATCAGCCCGAAGGTTATTTTGTATATTGGGTGCTCGTTTCCCTATGCTTGTACTTTAGTGAAGTACTTCCCATTAGCGTGCAGGACCTTTCTTCGATTGTCTGGAGGCCACCAACTCTCCTAAGCTTGTTAGTGGGGGTATGTTTATGTAGCCCGAGCAGTAGCGTATATTAGGGGGGGGGGGGCCCGAAATTCTTGAAAAAAGGGTTTTTAATTGGAAAAACGTGTGCGAAATACGTGCGATAGGGGCGATCTTCATCCGAAATTCTCGGAAAAGGAGTTTTTTTACGGAAAAAACGTACGCGAAAATCCAAATTGAGAGGCTAAATCGAAGTTATTTACAGTATAGTTCAGTAATTGATCTTAGAAACAGTTTTTGAGTCGTAGTGTGTACGATTACAAGATTAAACGGTGTTTTTTACACCTACAGGTATTTTTTAGTGTTAAAAACAGTCAAAATATGCAAAAAACGCCGAGAAAATTTCGGCATTCCGGCCGATAAGGGGCTGTCTTTCGGCCGCAAATTTTCACTGAGCTGTCGCTTCTCCCGAGAATAATCGGAATATACGCTACTGAGCCCGAGGGCTATTCTTATGCAAGCATTTTGGACAGTTTCAAGTTTTGCCACACGTATCATGTATCTTCTGAAGAAGTCGAGAAGGGATTTAGGTGATGATGCCCAGGGGGACGATGCCAGTCTTTTGAGAATGACGACCATGCTGATGCATGAATGCTTAATTGCTTCTATGTGGCTTGTCCAGGATAGCTTTTGATCCAGGATGGCTCCTAGTAGCTTCGGGTTGTTCTCGTACAGGATCTCTGTTCCTTTTAGCGTTATCTTCGGTAGATCTGTGGTTTTCTTCTTTGAGAAGAGAATGGCTTTTCTTTTGATTGCTGATATGAGGATCGCAATGGCGGCAGAGAGCTGTTCGAGCTCGAACATGGTTTTCTACATTTTAAGCTTCAGTTCCTCGATGGTGTTGCCCGTTTCACTGACAAGCAGATCGTCAGCGAAAGCCTCTTTTTGAGTTGTGTTGCTTAAGAGTTCAAGTTCGCTCAGTAGCAGTAGAAATAGGAGTGGGCTGAGAGGAGACCCATGAGGAGGTCCCTGAAAGAGGATTCACCTTCGTTTGCTTTTACTTTGAAGCTTCTTCCCGAGCCTGGTTGGAGATGTGGAGCAGAGCTTCGTGGAACTTGTACCCAGAATTGGTGATCCACTCATAGCTGATTTTGTCCTCACCTGAGTCCGTGTTAGCTTTTGAGTCTTCAAGAGTCCCTTCTAGCTCTGCCATGGTGAATGATGCATTAACCTCCTTCTTAAATCGGGCTTTCTCGTAGAGTTTGCAATCCTCGGTCTTGTAGATGTTATGGATGGTTTTGTTTGGTTTTGGTTGGGCCTGATTTTCTGAAAATGAGTTCTTTTGTTTTATCAAAACAGTCGTATTTTCTGAAAATCAGTCGACTTTTTTTCAAAATTGTAATTTTTTCCTGAAAACAGTTGTTTTTTAATGCAAAAACGGTTGGTAAAAATTACCAGCCGGTCGGAAAATACCTTGCCCTCCCCCCATACATTTTGGTTAGTAATACCTTTGCTCTCTTGAACCTTAGGCTCAATTTGATCAATTACTTTGACACTGTTCAGCATTGTTTGAATAGGTGTAATAAGTGTTTTATGGCATATACGGACTCCCCTTTTCCTCTGGTTGCGCTGTAATTAGGCGAATAAGGAAAATAGACCTGGGTTTTATTTTGACTTATACCGAGCCAATCAGATCACTTGGTTGGTTTCCATCAGCAGGCAGAGGAAGGAGCAGTGTCGCCACGGTTGCTGTGGAAGGCCCTAAAGTTCTACTTTAATGGTAGTTGAAATATCAAAGAACACATTTTGTTCTGTTATGACTGCTTTTTCTTTGTTCAAGGACCAACGCTATTCATCCGTTAATTTAGTAAATTTTTTTACAATATAGTGGCCGCCAAATTTTATTTGTGTACCTCAAGTAGTAGACTACTAAGAACACTTCTTCTGATAATTAGAATCTGCAAAAATTTTATCAGTGTAGCAACCTGAAATCCACACACAGAAGAAAAGCAGAATGACAGCAGTTCTGAATTAGCTTTGGTCTTTTGTTATTTTTTGTGTAATGCTCGAGTCAAACAACATTAAAATCAAATGTCACTCACTTGGGCTACTTCAATTTCTTCTTTGAAAATTGCCAGGTGCAAAACAAAGACAAAAAGGAGCAAATACATGCAACAGAAAAATGCTGAAGCAAACAGTCACCAGGGGCATCACAGCTGAGGGGGGAGGAGGGGGGAGACCCCCCCCCCCCCGATACTGTCGGCCAAATTATAACCGAGTCGGCGCGATGCATCTCAATTTTTCATCAAAACAGTTACTTTTTGATGAAAACAGTGTTTTTTTTTGAAAATTGGTCAATTTTTCCTCAAAATAGTTGTTTTTCTGAAAATTATTCGATTTTTCGGAAAATCATTCAAATTTTTCTGAAAATCATTTGATTTTTTATCAAAAATGTCATTTTTGTTGTTGAAAACAGCCGTTTTTCTGCAGAAAAAGCCAGTCGGTAAATGCCTTGCCCCCCCCAAACATTGTGGCTAATAATGCCTCTGATGGTCACCAGAGGCGTTACTAGCCCAAATGTTTGGGGGGGGGACGCGGAATTCACCGGCTGGCTGGACATTTTTACCGACTTTTTCTGCAGAAAAAACGACTGTTTTGAACAGCAAAAATGACATTTTTGAAAAAAATTGACTGATTTTCAGAAAAACCGACTATTTAGACGAAAAATCGACCAATTTTCAGAAATAACGACTATTTTCATGAAAAAAATCAACTGTTATGACGAAAAATCGCGACGCTTCGCGCCGAGTCCATTATTTTTTACTGACTGGCCGATATCTTTGGGGGGGGGCGTCCCCCCCCCCCAGTTGTGACATCCCTGATGGTCACACTCAAGCTATTCAGACTAACCTGGTAGCATAAGTAAATCCCCAAAAGGTGCTAAAACTAGAAATGGAAGGTAAAATATTAGGTTTATAAAGTTATGTTTTCATCAGCTGTATTTTTAGAATGATGTTTCACCATCAATATTGAACTGGGGGATTTAGGCAAAGGCCATTTGTGGCCTGATTTTCAGCTAGATTGTCTGGACGACCCCCCACAATGAATAAGAATAAAACAGAGTAAATAGATCACCCAAAGGTGCAAAATAAAAATTGGAAAGGGATGGTAAAATAAAAAAATTGGAAAGGGATGGTAAAATATTAGGTTGTCGAGAATAACTAGACCTTTCAATGTAGGCCCAATTTCACACATTTGGTAGCCTCGGCCAATATGTAGAAGCTGGAAAGAAACGGTGTGAATGGCTAGTAGTATTTTTTCTTTTGTGGAGGTGATGCAAATCAGCGCAAACTGGTGCAAATAGGAAGGTATCCTAAAAAGAAGCAAGAAAGAAGATACAACAGAAGATACTCAGAGCCACAAGAAGTTAATTCAATATAGTTTGGTTTCATTTTATATGTAACAGGAAAGTTGGAAGCATCACTTCAGCTGTTAAGTGTTCCAAAAAAGGGCCTTGGCAATGATTTTTTTAATCTATTATTTTCATTAGCTGACCTAAAACTTAGGGAAGTGTTCAATTACTGAACAAGCAGACAAGCCTAACCAGTGCTACTTCTTTTTGCTTATATCCTCCAGTTCTCAGACACAATCTTTTCCGGTTTATTTGCTTTCTCACCTGCCTGGAATAAGGCAATTTTTCCTTGCCGCAGACCTTTTTCAAATATTTTGCGACAGAATAAATAAAAGCGTGCATTGGCCAGTGTTGCCACACTCTTGACACAATAGTTGCGTTTTCCGCTACCATGGTATCTGTTACCACGCTAACTAGATCCTGACTTGAGGCGTATTCTCGCCGTTCCCCGAGGACTCCTCGGGGTATCGAAGGGAACAGCGAGAAGAGAGGGAGTCACTCCACGCAGACTCCGTATACAGAAACAGCGAGAACACTGGGAATGCTTCCAAAATGGATTGTGTTCGAGAAAAAAATATACAGTTGACGAAATTAGTCTGGATCCACTGTTTTATTTTGTTTATTCTGATTGTTTTAATTAATTTTACATTGCACCAACACCAGCAAAATTTATTCCCCTCCTAATCTGAAAGGGAGTCATTTTTGATGATGGTGATGATTTCAGAGCATTCCCCGTCCGTGGGGACTCGCGAGAATACGGGGAGTAAGTCCCCGGGACAAACAAAAACGCGGGGATTCTTCAAGTGGAGTCCGCGGGGAATGGCCAGAGTACGCCTATCTGCAATTAACGATTTTGCAGTTATCGTGGTATCTGATATACGCTTGCTCTGCAAAACACAATTGCCGAAATTGCGCTTTCCGAAGCCATTCCAAAAGAAAAACTGATATTCAGTCACATCACTAAAGGCGTATTCTCGCCGTTCCTCGCGGACTTCTCGAGGAATCGAAGGGAACAGCAAGAATAGAGAGAGTCACTCCACGCAGACTCCTCGTACAGAAACAGCGAGAACACGAGGAGTGCTTCCAAAATGGATTTTGTTCGAAGAAAAAATATGTAGTTGATGAAACTATTCTGGATCTGGTCTGGATCCACTTTAATTTTGGTTTTCTTTATCCTGATTGTTTTTAATTAATTTTACATTGCACAACACAAGCACAAATTTATTCCCCTCCGAATCTGAAAGGAAGTCCTTTTTGATGATGGTGATGATAATCGGAGCACTACCCGGCCGTGGGGACTCGTGAGAATACGAGGAGTGAGTGCCTCGGACAAACAAAAACGCAGGGACTCCTCAAAAGGAGTCCTCGGGGAACGGCGAGAATACGCCTTAAGTGCCAAACTTCTTTCCCACCAATTTGACAAAACTTGATGAAAGTGAGATGACTTTTTCAGATACCACGAGCAGTTACCATGGTTGGACCGTGGTATCCGAATATCATATATCACGATAACTGCAAAAACGCCTGTAATGTCGCGCAACAAGAGAAGCAAAAATTCACTATTTTCCTTTTTGGGATGAAATTATATGCCCTCCCCCCTCCCAAAGTTGTCGATCCTCCGGTAATAATAAAAAAGAGCCGGCACGAAGCGCCATGATTTATTAAAAAAACGGGCCATCCCTTTGTCTGGGTCGAATATTAAATATTTGGAAGCCCATCGAAACCTTTGGTCTCCACCAGAAAAAAATTTATATCAATCCTTTCCATTTAAATTAGGGAGGTTGTTTCATCAGCGGAAATTTTATTGCACTGCCTGTAAGCAAGAACAAATAATCAGACAGAACCTCCCTCTCCCTATCTCTGCACTATGACTGTGCGGAGTCGAGTACTTCCCCTTACTTTTCCGCTATGAACGAGCGGAGGTTAGTAGCTTCGCGCCAGATCAGGTTTGTTACCTCTACGAAGACTCACTCCCACGACAAAGGCCGGATTGACCTCCAAAGAGGCATAATTAGAACCCAACCAAGTTTTGTTGGACAGTTTTGTTTGGAAGTTTTTAATGGTCTGAACAAGCTATAAAGGTTAACTTCAGACATCGAGGTTGATATCGGAAAATAACACCGAGATGTCATTGAAAATAATCTATCCGAGCTTAAGGCGAGGTAGGTTATGAATAATATCTACCGAGCCGAAGGCGAGGTTTATATTTTTAAATGGCCGTCGAGGCTGTTTTTCTGATATGAACCGAGATGGAGGTATATTAACTATTATAACTTTTTCGAACAGAATTTATTTTAGGTCTGCTCCTTCTTCTTTGCTTGGTAGTACTTATTTGCTAATTGGTCGGGAATTTTATTTTAGTGAAATGGCAACTCTAGCCTACTACAGAAACGTGAAAATGACTACTGTTGTGACCCGTGCATGTCAGTTTATCACAATACAACCCTTGTCAAACACCATCTATTTCATTTGTGTTGAAGCAGATGCTATCTTGCGGCGGGCTCGATCGATAGAATTTATCAAGGGGTACTCTTAGAGAGATAGAATTAATCAACCTTAAACCGGTGTTGCCATCGGTTGCAGAATTCTGCGACAAAGCGATCAAGAACTCTGCGACCGGTTCCTTACCATTAAATGCAAAAATGAAGCACACAAGTTGAGGCGTGCAATTATGAAAATGATAAAGCGAGATTTGTCGTTGATAGTTGTTGAAAAGGACCAAGTTTCGTAGGTGCCAGAATGTCATTGTTTTTTTCAGCCAGAACTCACAGGTTCGATCAGATCAATCAATCAATCGGTCATTTTGATCGATCAGATCAATCGATCAAAACACTGAAGTTTTTATTAATGGAATGTTTAATAAGAGCAACATCAAGAAAACAGACTGGTAATTGCTCAATAGCTGCCTTTTGAAGAGCAGAAGAAATAAGCTGAAGTAAGCTGGAAGTAATGTTGTTTCAGCTGACAAGTTGTATTCTCATTAGGAATGTGATTGTAACAAGGTATGTCCCAGGGTGGTTGGCTAGGAAAGCAACATTTTCTTTCAGTTTTGAACATTTTTCCTCTAATATTTTTTAGATTTTTTTTTTCGGGATTATTTTTAGTATTTTGTTTTGTTTTTCTTCCTGAAAATGGTCTCTTTTGTTTCTTTTTGGAAGTCAGGATCTACTTTTCAGTAGTTGACGAAAAGTGCTCGATGAACTTCTGTGGAGGTTGATACTGCTTCGTATCATCCTCTCTGGGGGCTGATACGATATCATAACAAACCTCTACAAAACTCACTGTCATGATATAACTACCTGTGGGACATAGGAAGACATACACTACATATCTGTCCGAGAAAAGTTATACCTTGTTAACACGGGGCCGAAACAGCAGCCTATTCTCCATCAGCGGCTGATTTACGCACGTAATTAGCGGTTGAAAAAAAAAAAAAAAACAGCGGCCGATCTTCCAAATATGCGCGTATTATTGAGATAAGGTGAATTCTTCGGAATACGACCTTTGATGGCTCAGGGGACAATATACAAACCGTAACTAGGGGAATTAGGTCAAACTTGGTGAGTGTTAGATCAATCTAGTTCAAATTCTGTCAGTCGAATATAGCATGGTTCTTATATTAAGCATCCGAGGACTACTAAACAATTTCGAAAAAAGGTACATAATGCATAAACAGGTGTTCTGTTTATGCATAGTTTTTGTTTTGTAATAAACAAAAAATAAAATAGTTAAATGATTTCCCCATTTAGCCCTCACTAAAAAGTCACTGAACAACACTAAAAGTTGCATTCTATTTCCGTATTATTTATATTTATTGATATATATTTGAACAATGTTGGATCTTGAAGTTGTAGCCAGTGGATCTTGAAGTTGTAGCCAGGTCAAACGTCTGGAACTCCCTGGTGTCGTGCCACTCGGACACCCAGGATCCCGGGATTTGAAAGGGTGCCAAGCATTGTCCAAATAGGTGTAATAAGCTCAATAACGCTATACGTGATGTTTAAGTCTTAATACACACGCCTGTTCAAATAGGAACCCGAGAGGTTCTTATCAATGCAGCGCGCGGTGTTGTCACGCTCATACAGTTTTTCGAGTTTCTAAAGATCAGAAAAAGTTTTCTTAGTACTAACTGAAGTACACCAGTATATATATTGTAAAAAGGAATGAAATCTACGGATGGACAGAATTGGTCCTCGAACTAACAGTAAGTAGTCGCAACAGAACAAAACGTGTTATTTTGAAGAAAAGTTGTTTCTTCAGCTTCCAACAAAGTAGAACTTTAGTGTTTCCCGTGCCAACCTGATCTGATTGGCCCTACATAAGCCAGAATAGAACGTTAGTCTATTTTCCTTATTCAACTTATTACAGCGCGCTCCGAGGAAAAGAGGAATCTGTAATAAGTCTTATACGCCGTAATACACCTTATTATACCTATTTCGACAATGTACCAGAGAGGCAACATAACAAAACAAGTTACTGATCATCTGATAGTAAATATCAGAAGAGTTTTCCATTTTCTACGACAAACATGATGATTCAGAACAGTCTGCTGTGTTGAAAGAATTATTTGAGAGACAGTCAGTGTTCGAATGGATGAGATAGGAGAAAAAAGAGAGTTGTGATTGGGGGGGGGGGGGCAAAAGTTATTTTGAACCAGATTTGAAAAAACGATGAAGAATTACACTTCGTAAGAATATCTCATACGTTCCTCTATTGGTTTGCATTACTGAAACACAGGGACAGAGACTCGCTACGCTCGACTGATATTTTTAATACTGACAATTATCAGTCAAAATTGGAAAATGAAACCTTCCTTTTTTTCGCCAGAGCGCTCTTGGATAACTTTAATCGCAAACTATGTCTCTCGAGTTTTGTCCTGGAACAGCAGATGGCGTCGGCTAGCACAATATGTTGACACGAAAATGATACGGGAACTCTCATTGGTGTAGCCTCCATGCTAGCTTTACATTAGTAAAATAAAAGCAGTTAACTTTTACATCTATGATGTAACATGCTCATGTAGCTGGAGAAGAAAGTCGATGCAACAGCTGCGTCTTGTCACCAGTGTCCGGTTCTGTGCTTTTTGGTTCACCAGGTGAGTTGATGAAAACTTGCTAACTCCTCGCTGAAGCCATGAAAACTTGCTAACTCCTCGCTGAAGCCGGGCTCCCGAGCAGGTTCTGGTTAGTCCCACCGGTGAGGTAAAACCGGACACCAGTTAGTTCAAAAACGGGTTATAAGACCGGCGAGTAGTTAACGGTGGAAGCAAAAACGGCGTATAAGAAAAAACGGAGACCACCGGTGAGAACTCCCTTGACAAAGAACGCAGCTAATATTAGGGCCCATTAATCTCACAGTTATTCAGAGCCTGTTCCACCCTTCTACAAATAGTAACTATTAGTTACTATTTCCGCTCCAACCTCACCAAAAGTTACTACGCTGACCGTTCCAACCTTCTCTAAATAGTAACTATTTGCTTACCACGCTCGGCAGCGTAGTAATTGCGGATCGCTGTAATAGTCCGACCGCCAGCTCGTCAAAAGACGCTTAGTTTCGAAAACACCCGACCCAAAAGGTACAGTCAGTCTGACGATACCATTTTGTAGGCCAAAAAATCCTGATTAAGAATATGCTTGGAACGGTGGTATCCGACGCTTGCTTAACTCCTAAAAACACTTTTTTGATTTCGTTTATACTTGCTTTTTGGAAGTGTTAGACCCCTTCTCGAAAAGTACCTATTTAGTTGAGAATTGCTCAACAGGTAGTGCGCACAAGCAAGAATCGCCGCTAATTAGTTAACCCTACAGAGAAGACACGGAAAGGAGATAAAATTGCGAAACAAACATGACAGTGAAAGCAACTAAAGATCAGACTTTCTTGCTACTTACTCAGAGAACGCCGTAAAAGGTAAAATATTTGGTTTCTGGCTATTAACAGAGGAAATAATGTAGCTAAAATTGGCATGGTAATACGATGATTTTTACCCATGGTTGCAGCCAGGCCCGTATCCAGGAATTTATTTCGGGGGGGGGGGGGGGGGGTTGCCTGCTTGTCGGACAAAAAAGTACAAAAAATACATAGATCAGAGGGAAAAACCTATACAAATTATGATTTTTGTAAGTTTCGGGGGGGGGGGTCAACCCCCTAACCCCCCCTGGATACGGCGTTTGTGGTAAATGGTAGAACGTGTAGTAAATGGTACTAAAGAATCTGATGTGAAGACGAATGGACGTTAATTCACCTGTTGTACCGACAAGACTTGAACTTCTCGGGTGCACCCGACGAAGTTTGCACAATTTAATTTCTTACGTATAGGAGGGGTACAAGACCTCGTTTTTACACTACCTCGATTGTTGCCGCGAAAATATTCGTATGGGGGGGGGGGGGCAGGTGCTCTGTCGAATTTGATCGGAGCCGAATTTGATTTTGTGAAGCAACGTTGGCAAAGTTTGAGATTCGTGTGTCCCATTCAACTCGTCTTTTTGGGCTACCGACAGTAGCCCACTATACCAGATGATGGCACTTGTTTCTGAGGAGGGGAATAACTTATCAGGTGTCAGGTCTACTTATTTATTAACGGTATATTCATAATCAACGGGTTCGATTTGGTTGTAATCCATTTGTCAACCACTGTGTTTCATAGCTATACCCATTATTGAGAAGAAATACTGGAATAGCATCAGGCTTCATTTCTACTTTAAGCCACCTATTCCGAAATTTATTATCGGCATATTCGGAATCAGCGGGTTCGATTTGTTCGGAATCCATTTTTCAACCTACTGTGTTTGAGAGCGATACTTCTTATAGAGAGGAAATAATGGAACAGCATCGAGCTTCATTTCTACTTTAAGCCATCGTTTCCGGAACCAGTTCCCGGCATATTCGGAATCAGCGTGTTCGATTAGGTCGGAATCCACTTTTAAACCTACTGTACCGCTTGGGTTAGGGGGGTGTCACATTTTCAGGACCTGGCGGTCGGACTATAACGTGATTGGTCGGATTCGCCCGTTGCATGATATTCTGCTGGAAAATAGAAAAATCGTTCCAGCCTTGACGGCAAAAAGCCAGAATTCGTGACGTCAGCGTAGTAACTACGGTAAGTAGGAAGATTCTAGAGAACTGAACTTTCTTTCTTTTCTTTTCTTTTTTAATCTCTTTCTTTACCTCTTTTTTTCTTTTTCAAAAAATATTAGACTAGTTTTTCTGTTATTATTTAAGTTAAAAGGTGGTTAGAAGATACAGTCACCCACAGGATTTTTGTCTTTTATGTGGTTGTTGAGTTTTTTGTATGATGTAGTTGTGTTTTTTTGGTGAAGTAAAAAATATCTGAATCTGAATCTGAATCTGTCATGTTACACACACTTGGCATTTAAGACTCAAATGAGGCAGTTTTAGAGCTTAGTGCTCGATCCAGAAGCCCTTCACCCTCTAAACAGCCTCTATTCGGCCACTACGCAAGATTAACCATATGACAAGGTAACAGAAAACAAATAGGTCACTGTAATCTACAAGGTTCGTCTTAAAAACTGTCCGTTGGAGATTTTTTCGGCGTACAGACCGTCCAACAGGTTTTAAGGTCCGTTTATTTAAGTTAATATGTGCCTTGTGTGTTTTCTCTTGTTTACTTTCTTTTTTATCCTACTCCAGTATTAAGATTTCACGTAAAGATGGGTAGTAGGCACATTACCTTAGGTTGCGTTCCCCAAACTTACCAATTGTTAACAATCGTTAACTTTACTTCGGGGCGGAGCTAACTGCAGCTTTAACGATCGTTAACTTTTCCCAGTTCTACAATTGTTAACTATTTTGTAACGATGCTCACCGACCATCGTTACAAAATAGTTAACAACCGTTAAGCTCTGGAATGGAAATCATTGGTGGGCGGAGCTTAAATTTCGAAATCAGAAACGTGGAACGCAAAAAGCTAACAACTGTTAACAATTTGTTAACGGTCGTTAAGTTCGGGAACGCAACCTTAATTTGTACGTCTTAGCAAACTAAGATCTGCCGAAATTTCCTCCTGAGATAACGACCATGCGGAGTCGAATGGGTTCCTATCTGCCCGATGCAAACGAACAGAGGGTAGCAGCTACGCGGAACATCACAATCCGTTACCACTACAAACAGCTATATCGCAGTAAAGACCCGGAGAAGAAATTACCAAAGTAAAAGCCGATTGGTTGTCTATCAATATTCCTCCAGTCCAAGCTGACTGCGAATCATATTTGGTAGTGCAAAACGGATACGTCAGCTGAAGTTTTCAATCACGTCATTTTAATTTTTCAGAGACGTCAGCTGAAAAGTTCCGTTGACGTATCCGTTTTGCACTACCAAATGTGATTGGTTGTCTATCATGGTGACGTCGCATGTGACGCGCTGCAGAGCTGACCTTCCTCTGACATGCGCAGTGGCAAAGAGGGAAGTAGACGGGCCACTCAAAGCTTGAGCAAGTGCCTCTAGCTCAGCTCAGTTTGGTCTTAATTTTAAATTTTTTAATTTATTTAATAATAAAGCAAAACATATCTCTCGTGGGCAGAGCCCAAATACGATGTTTTTGTAGTCATAAATAAAGTCATAAATAAAGATAAAATAAATTGTCAACAGATAATTTAAAAGGAAAAAAAGTAACAAGGCAGAACAATGTTAAAGAGCATTGTACTGCTTTACGGTCGGGGTATGCGTAGTCGCTGTACGGGACCAGCGACGGAGGTTCTATTCGATTGTTTGTTCCTCATAGAAGCAAGAAGAAATGTTCCACTCTTCCAAGCTTCAGTATTCTTTAGTAGCCTACTCTTGGTCCAGCGCCTTCTTGAATACTACTTCATGGGGGCTGACGCTATACGCCCCTCATAAATTTCCTCTCAGATTAGTTCTTTTTTGACCGCTAGGTGCGGTATCGTAAAGAAAGCAATGACACGTTACTTCTTTGTGTACGTTTGTCCAGGTTTGTTTTGCTATTTTCAATTCCTCTTAGGCCTAACCATATTTAAAACTGTTTAGAATGCCTCTTCCCCTCTTTTTGCTTTACCCAACTCTGTTCTGTCAAGCGGCTTCCGACTTCAGTGCTGAGTGCTGGCTGTCTTTTCCACGGGGCTAATGCGCGACTCGATATGAAGCGAAAGCCTAATCGCTCATTCACGTGTCAGATAACTTATCCCCAGATCTCACGTGTGATTGTTATTGTTCCTCTGGCGCGTCTGGCGGCAATTCGTCATCGTATTTTATGAAGGACGTATAGTAGCTGCGTTCGTTGCGCTCGTGTCTTGTCGGCAGTGTCCGGTTCTTCTCTTATCACGCGTTTTTGGGTTCACCAGTGACTTGCTAACTCCCTGCTGAAGCCCGGCTCCCGAGCAGGTTCTGGTTAGTACGCACCGGTGAGGTAAAACCGGACACCGGTTAGTTCAAAAACGGGTTATAAGACTGGTGAGAAGTCACCGGTGGATGCAAAAACGGCTTATCGGAACAAGAGCTAAGAGCTCATATGGCACTTGATAGGAGTAGGTGGTACACGAAAGAACATGACAACGTCACAAATACCCTGCCATCCAAAAATGCGATTCGGACCCATAAACAGGATATCTAGTTTTACTCAAGTCTGAGCATTACCGACATCGCCTCGGATCATCTAGGGCAAAACAAGTATTCTACCTTCCAAGTTTCAACCCAGTAGATCCACTCGTTTGGTCCCTACACGTGCCACACGATTTCCGGTACCCCCTCCAACTCCCCCTACCGTGGGGGTATTTTCTCTTACCGCCTATTAAGTTTCATTCAAATGTGAGCGTTTCGGAAACTTTTGGTAACTCTCCCCCTTCCCCACCGTGGTTGGATCCAGTTCGAACCCTAATTTATTGCATGTGATCTCGCTGCGCTCCAAGTTTCATTCGAATCGCTCCACTTGCTTGACCCCTATGCGAGCCACATCATTTCCGGGACTCCCCTTCCAACTCCCCTTGATGTGGCTTAATACGACTCAGACCCATAAAAGTCGCATATCTGACATGTCCTATTCCCGTTCATTAAGTTTGACTGGCTTCGGACCATAGCCTATCTGCAAATTTCGGATTCCAGCTTCACCCCCGCCTCCCTCCCCATCCGGATTCGATCCAGACGCCAAATAACAAATCAAGGTCGAATAAACTCGGTACTGTCCAACTTGCATCCCTTTCTGTCCATCCCATGATTTTGTGGATGTTACCCCCCCCCCCCCCTCCCACTCTTCCAACCGTGGTCGCATGTAGTTCGACACATGTTTTCTTGTCTAGTTGATCAGTTATTATCACCCGTAAAGTTTCACTCGAATCGGACCACCTGTTCGCAGCTTACGGAAGCCACTGATTTCCGGATTCCCCTTCCGTCAACTCCCCAAATATGGTCGGATCGAGGAAAACGAGTATTCCTAGGGCATTATGTCTGGTCCTTAAGTCACTAATACGCCCGCAAAGTTTCATCGGTCCTTAGAGTATCTGGAACTATCCTAACTGGCGATCACGGGAATTCCGGGAAACAGCCTCTAACTCCCCCATAGAGCCCCGATTCGATCTGGTTTTGTCAGTTACGTATCTAGGGCTAATGCTTTTTCTTCCCACCAAATTCCATCCCAATACCTCGACTCTAAGCGTTTCACGAGATTTCCGGTGCCCCACTCCAATTCCGTCCCCCACCCCCCACAGCTATCGGATCCGATCAGGACTTGATGTGGAACATCTGAGACGATAGTTAATTCCACTTGCCAAGTTTCACTCAATTCCAATTACCCCGTTCAAAAGTTATGCATGGGACTAAATCCGTGCTCCCCATCCCTCCACTCGCCCCGTGATGGTTGGATCGGGCAAATGACTATTCTCAAGTCAGCTTGTTCGGGTCCCTTATACTCCTCCCAAGTTTCATCGTCCTAGCACATCAGGAAGTACCGAACTCGCGGGATCACCAGATTCCAGAGCTCCCCCCAAACTCCCCCACAGTAGCCCCCCCAGCTCCCCCACAGTGCCCGAATCTGGTCCGGTTATGTCAAACTATGTATTTAGGACTTTGCTTGTTCTTCCCACCAAGTTTCATCTCGATCCCTCCACTCTAAGCTTTTCCCAAGATTTCCGGCTCCCCCTCTAGCTCCCCCCAAAGTCGCCGGATCCTGTCCGGATTTGAGATGGGTCGTCTGAGACACGGGGTTTTTCCAAATATCAAGTTTCATTAAGATGCGATCACCCATTCGAAAGTAATAAATACCTCAAGATTCGGGATTCCCCCTCTCTCCACTCCCCCTAGGATGCTCGGATCGGGAAACAGGTTATTTACAACTTTTAATCTGGTGTCCCTGATATGCCTGCCAACTTTCATCGTCCTAGCTTATCTGGAAGTGCCCGAACTAGCAAAACCCGGACAGACCGACCGACAGACCGACGGACGGACAGAAATTGCGATCGCTATATGGCACTTGGCCGAAGGGCAAGTGCCATAAAAACCGGAGACCACCGGTGAGAACTTCCGTGGCAAAGAACACAGCTAGTGATATCGTTGTTTCAGTCAAGCCGGAACTCTAGTTGCAACTGTAAGGACATAGTTAACATTGGTCGTTACCGCCCAGCGGGTTCTTGCCTGAAAACCACCATTTTTGGCGGTTGCGACACATTACGAGGGTTCCTGACAGCTTACGATTTTGAATGTAGCCCCACTACAGTCATGCAAACAAAAATTGCAATGAACCTAAAAGCTATAGTAGAGGTATGCTCATTTGTTAAATATTCTTTGAGCCCAAGCTGACTTTGAAACATTTATTCAAACAATGTTTGCAACCGAAGTTGAACCAGAAGATTGACAGCCTGACGAGGACCCTTGCCAAGAAGGGCCGAAATATCGCTGATGAAAAATCATAGCTGACGTATCCGTTGCAAACATTGTTTGAATAAATATGCTCATTTGAAAACTTCTCTGACTGTTTCACTACCCTAGCTTTGCTACTTGCTTATAAAATAGTCAAATTGAAAGGAAAATTGACAAAGTTGATTTCAGCTAATAGCCAAATATTTCAGGGTTATCCTGGCATAGACTTTGAGTGAAATTCAGTTAAATTTTATTTAATATCGAATTTCCAAATGTGCTTCTTCTTCTGTTTGAGGTGTCTGTTGATTTGAACCACCATCTTCTTGGTTGAGGGTACGTCCTGTATTCTCGCCGTTCCCCGAGGACTTCTCGGGGAATCGAAAAGAACGGCGAGAATAGAGGGAGTCACTCTATGCGGACTCCGCCTAGGAGCTACGAGCTCCTATGGCACTTGTTACGAGTAGGTGATTGCAAGAAAGTAGATGAGAATGTCACGAAAAACCACTTTCAACCCCCTAGGTTCGGACCTAGAAATAGGATATCTAGTTTCACTCGAGTCTGAGTATTTCCGGCATTGCATCTGATCATCTTGGGAATATTATTTGTCTGCCTTTTAAGTTTAGAAGCACCGGTTTGATTCCTAAACGTGCCACATTATTTCCGGTCCCCCCCCCCAACTCCCCCTGCCAAGGCCAAATCTCGTTCGGACCCATAAATGAATCATCTAAAGCATCTTCTCTTACCGCCTATCAAGTTGTACTCGAATCTGAGCATTTTTCCGGAAATTGCTCGAGCACCGTGCTCGGATTCGGTCTGGACCCTAAAATATGTCATCTAGAGCATATGATCTCTCCATTTTCCAAGTTTCATTAAAATCACGAATGGAGCCCCCTCAGCGAGCCACAGAATTTCCGAGACTCTCCCTCTCACTCCTCCCTATGTGACCGAATAGATTCGGACGTCAAATAACGAATCTGGGACGCATAAACTCGATTCTGTCCAACTTGCATCCCATTCGGCCAATGCGTTTGGTTTTTGTGCACGTCAAAAAGTTTACTGACCCCCCTCCAACTCCTAACCATGGCTGCATATGGTTCGGAAACCTGTTTTGCATATCAAGGTCATCAGTTCTTATCACCCATAAAGTTTCACTCGAATCGGACCAGCTGTTCGCAACCTAGGGAAGTCAGTAATTTCCAGACTCCCATTCCCTTAGCTCCCTCAAAAAACGGCCGGATCCAGGAACGGAAGTTTTCTTAGGGCATCACGTCGGGTTCTTAAGTCTATTTGGTCAGGTCAGTAATATGCCCGCCAAGTTTTATCGTCCATGGCACGTCTGGAAGTGTCATAACTCGCGATCACTGTAATTCCGGGAAACCTCCTCCAACTCCCCCCAAAGAGCCCAGATAAGATCTGGTTCTGTCAAGAACGTGCCTACAGGGCTTATGCTTGTTTTCCTACCAAATTCTATCCCGATCCCTCGACTCTAAGCGTTTCATGAGTTCTTTGGTGGCCCCCCCATTTTTTGTCCTTTTCTTCTCTGGGTTAATTCGGTAGGGATTCCAGAAACAGAAAGTAAATGACACGGGAAGCCATTTTCAGTCAATGTCATCTCATTGGAGCAACAACAAAAACAAAGAGAGTGGGAAATAATCAGTCAGTCCAATTAGCTATACCATCAGTCAATGAAACATTTCTGGAAGAGCTTAACCCCTGACACGACCCAGACCCACTAATTTCCTTTCGCTGAAGAAGTAATTTACCTTAAATTACTGGACCGGAGGCGAAGACATAGACTTCCTATCCTTATTAGATGGAGTGAGTTTTCTCTAACGAAATAAAGCCGAGAAGCTAGCACTAGCGGAAGCAGAAGGTGAGATTTGTTTGTTTTATTCGTTCATTTAGCTTCTGCTGTCATCACCTGATTCAACATTTTCCTACCTTTACCAGTCGTCTCCGGCTTGACACATGAGACTCATAGGCAAGGCCGTATCCAGGGGGGGGGGGGGTTTAGGGGGGCGAGCCCCCCCTGAAACATACAAAAATAATCATTTTTATAGGCTTTTCCCTCTGATCTATGTTTTTTTTATACTTTTTTGTCCGACCCCCAGGCAACCCCCCCCCCCCCCCGAAAGGCACCCCCCCCCCCGAAATAAATTCCTGGATACGGGTCTGCTCAGAGGTCTCTTGCTGCTTACTAGTTAAGTACCATTGCCTGCTTAAAGGCGTTGTATCATAAGCATTCAAGCACTTGCAACGTCCAGACCCCCCCCCCCCCTAGACACACCAAAGACCCAAGATGAAGCCACGACTCGATCCGACTGCTGGGTCATCTAGTGGCGCGGGTCGGAATGCCCTACATGGCGAGGCTGGGATCATAGTTTGACTATGGATCTAACAAAATGTTTTTATTGTAGCAGGCAAATGGAAAGTGTGTAGAGAAATTAAACTAATTATTTGCATTATCGATTTCTCTAAGTATTCTCTTTTCTGTTTTTTCCTATTAATTCCCTCAAGTCCAAAGAATTAAGGATGTAAACTAGATCTTAATAAACAAACACCGTCAATTGTACTAAATTCGTTAGAGTGATTTCTTGAAGATTCTGAACTTGAGCTAAATAATATTCAGTTTCCGAGACCAAAAAATGCTGAACTGGCCGATGATTTCTTTTTACGATATCTAAACGTCCACATGGTGATATACTTCGTTCTTTTAATCCTCTTACACGCCACTCACTCTTCCCGAAGGTTTTAGTAACTCTTTTGACCAGCGCCCGCAGATCAATGAATAGTTACAATTGCGGGCTTGCTTTCAGGAGTGAATGGTGTTCAAGTAATTTGTGGATAACGTCGGCTACCGTGGAATGAAGGTCAGCAAAATTTATCTTTCCCATTTAATCCTCCTCTTCAGTTTTTTCACGCAAAAAAAAACTTTGTTCTCAAATCTTGTATCTCCACGCTACGACCCGCCAAATGAAAAATGTTCTTCCCCTGTGAATCGCACATATAGAATTAATGAACAATCCACTCTGGTGGCCCCTCTAGTCGATTTTCGGTCTTCACTTTTCTCCGATTTTTGTCGAGTTCATAACTTGTGAACTACTACAGATTTCGTGTTGAAACTTGGTATACTTTATGGTCTTAGGCTCTAGGCGTGGCAAATACCCAGCCCTCAAAAACATCCCCTGATTCAGGGGTAACTGGACCCGTATTTCTCAGTGACGTAGATTTGTAACTTGACAACGGGTGGAGCTTGGACGACGAAAATGTCTTGTATTTACTGTCGGGCCTCGAAGCGTTGGACTGAGACTACCGACGGGCTTAGGTTCACATTTTGTCACTGTTGGACATGTAGCACGATGAACAATTCCTGGTTCATGGATAACTGGGCCCAGATTGGCTGGTAACTTGGATTTGTAACTTGACAAAGTTTGGTCCAGGGCGACGAACATTGTTGTGCTGAGTTGACTAAAGCTGGTCTTGGATTCAGACGGTCCAACTTCTCTCCCCCATCCCCCCACTTGGTCCATGGACAAGATTATTCTGGTGATACTAGCTGCAGCTAGATGGCAGATATGATTGCTCCTATCCAAGTCGTACGTGACGTAACTTGTCTTTACCATACACCCCCCATCAACCCCTGTACTCCCAACCCCTCAATATACTCCCCCTATGGAACCGGGGCTAAAAGAGCCACAGGGCCCATATTGTGTCATACGAAACAATGTTTACTACGTATTATACACTTGTAAAAAGTTTGTCCGAGTAAGGATTAAAGTTAACTGCAGTACTGAGATAAGATTAATCCGAATTAGAGAAAAGATTATCTCAGTAGAGACAGAATTAATCCCAGTAGCAAATACTGCATGATTTTTTTTTTGCAGTGTACCTGTGAAGGCAAGTATGGAATTATGTATAAGGGCCTAGGCTAGGCCATCTTCTTTACAGGTTTCCGGAATACTCTTGATGACTTTTATTCAAACAATGTTTACACGGATACGTCAGCTCTGATTTTTCATCAGCGATATTATACCGGCAAGCTCAAGAAATTAACGTTATAAGTTCTAAAACGTTACGGAAAATGCCTTGTAGTAATAAAATAATAAACAAATAAGTAACAGAGTCAGAGCTGACGTATCCGTGTAAACATTGTTTGAATAAATGTTTCAAAGTCAGCTTGGGCTCAAAGAATATTTATTCTCTTGATGACTATCTCTCCTTGCCGATGCAAAATCCCCGGCCTCTCCGGGTACCTAGCGGAAGGAAGGCAGAAGTGGTGTCACATCTGCTCCCAAAGATCGCCGTGATTCGTTGACACAGGATTTGAGTCGTTGAGTTTGATTCGTTACGGAGACGCTTACTCCTTCTTCTTGAGGATCAATGGCGTGTGTTGGACTTAGTCATATAAGTTGCGCTTTTTTGGATTCACTTCTGTTTCGTCAAAGTTTGTAGTTTGGCTCTTGTTTTGTATTTCTTGCGTTTCATTGAGTTCTTGTTTCCGAAAAGTCAAACTACGCCAAACTACGTCTGCAGGGAACCCGTCACTACGCCCACCCGTCATTTCACCCACCCGTCACTTCGCCTAAAAAATCCGTCAGTTCGCCCACTTTTTCCGACAGTTCGCCTAAACGTTAGTTCGCCCACTTTTTCCGACAGTTCACCCACCCGTCACTACACCCACCCGTCACTTCGCCCACCCGTCACTACGCCCACCCGTCACAACGCCCACCCGTCACAACCCCCACCCGTCACAACGCCCACCCGTCACTACGCCCACCCGTCACTACGCCTACCCGTCACTACGCCCACCGTCAGTTCGCCTACCGTCAGTTCGCCCACCCGTCATTTCGCCCAAAAATCCGTCAGTTCGGCCAACTTTTCCGACAGTTCGCCCACCCGTCATTTGGCCCAAAAATCCGTCAGTTGGCCCACTCCTGAAATCCGTCAGTTCGCCCACTCTTGAAATCCGTCAGTTGACCCACTCTTGAAATCCGTCATTTGGCCCACTCCCCGTCAGTTCGCCCAATTTTTCCGACAGTTCGCCCACCCGTCATTTGACCCAAAAATCCGTCAGTTGACCCACTCCTGACATCCGTCACTTCGCCCAATTTAAAAATCCGACAGTTGACCCAATTTTGCAGGATCATTAAATCCACGAAAAAGTGCCGCGACCCCAGGGGAATAATCAGCTCAACTCGGCCCTGTCAGTAAAAAAAGGGACGCAATCCCAGAAGATTACTCAAACAGAGGCGACCTTCCTCGTTTAATTAGGTCAACACGAGATGCCTATGGGTGCAACTTTTATGTTTACGTAAAGAAGGATATGAAGATAGGCTCAAAAAAGGTATTATATGAAAAAGTACCAAGACCCTAGGGGAATAATCAGAAGGAGCCGACAATTACGTTTAGTCAGAAACGTGGGGAGCTTTGCGAGATTCTGTGGCAAATTCAGTTGGAAAATCTAAAAGATGAAAAAAAAGGAAAAATAGAGTAACGAGCAGTAAAGGGTTCTGATTGGTAATACGATTTAGAGTCGTTCACACGGAAATGGAAAGTAAAAGCATAATAGAAATAATATAATGCAGGACTTTACTACCGAGCTTCCGTGTACTATCTCCGAGTATATTCGCAAGCTATCTGCAATGTATGAGTCTCTACTCTGTACGGAAAGTGTCCTCTTGTCAGTGGGAAAACTTTTTTTCGTAAATTTACGTAGCCCACAAACTAAATTTAAACTGCTCATCAACGTTATGTGATTCAAGGTATGTGAGAATTATAAATTTCTTTCGCCGACGGCTTTCAACCCGGCAAACCCGAATATTCAAAAGCTTTTCCAAAATATGATCGTAGATTCGTACAGAACAGCTTTTCCAACCTTGAGTCCCTTGTGCTGTTAACCAAGGACACACCCAGGGTTGCTTACTGCAATATCTACTGCCAGTTTGGGGCCACGGGTAGCCCGAAAGGGGGGGGGGGGTGAGTGGGGGTGACATCTGTCAAACACAATCTCCGAGTCGTTTGAATTTTTGTTTTAATATCATCGTAAATCCGTCCCAGTCAAAGGCAAGCCGAGTCGTTTAAATCAGGTTTCAATACCCCGTCAGGGCGGTGACATGATTATTTTTCGAACGACGGGTACCATTGCATCCTTGTTTTAAAACCTGTTCTAGTCGTATATGATTTGTATCTATCTAATCAACTTCAAATAAAACTTACACGTTTACCAATTTTTTTCCGGTTTTGGCCGGATTCCGGGCGAAAAACTCGGCCGGGTAGAAAAGAATTATCATGTACGGATTCAGCACGTTTTGTTGCCCCTAAACCAAGCGTTTAATCAACTTAAAATAAAACTTTTATCTTTAATACATTTTCTGGCTTCGGCCGGGTTCCGGACGAACTAATTGTTCGGCGAGAAAATCAGTTTCAGATATGGATTCAGCATGTCTCCTTTCCCCTATATCGACTATCTTATTTGCTTTTTAAAACATTTTTTTTGTCCCTTAATTTGAATCCCCTCCTTGACCCCTAGGTATGGGGCTACAGAGCTCATCTACGAACTTGACCTGTACGTTGACCCAATAGATCCTCATACCAATTTTCAAGAAAATATCTCTACCCTTTCGACATTTATCGTGCTAACAGACGGACGGACGGACAGAAGGATAACTTTTGCGAAGTCGTAGGCATATTTATTCAAACAATGTTTACAACGGATACGTCAGCTACGATTCTTCATCAGCGATATTTCGGCTCTTCTTGGCAAGGGTCCTGGTCAGGCTGTCAATCCTCTGGTTCAACTTCTGGGAAGGAAACAAACCTGTAATCTATATTACAGGTTTGTAATATACTATATATAATATTTGTCATAGGTGTATGACCATAAGCATAATTCGGAGTTTATAAACTGTTGTTTATAGTTGTTTATAAGCTTTACGCAACGGTCAGATTTGATACAGAGAGTATTACTGCGAAAAGTAAACCAGAAGTTAATGCTGGATTGTATAAAGGCCCTGCCTTGGTTTATCAATGATCAATCAATTCAATACAAATTCTACTTCTGGTTTATTTGTCACAGTAGAGTACACAGTTAACCACATTTACAATAAGCTTAGCAGAAATGATAGTGCTTGGCCTAAACATAGGGGTTTCTTACCTATGAAACCCTCGTACACCAGGTGTCAGTCAGGTATGCATAGTAACTTTGTAGAATCAGTAGGCTATATCGGTCTGCAACATCACCGGGTGCTGGAGCTTTGTTGAGGATATGCACGTGATCCATGTTACTTTATTTTACGTATTTACCTCTTTTTTTAATTGAAAGCCTACTGTTGTAGTCAATAAGGTAAGAAGTGGAACGATATTAAACAAGACCAAAGGTTTCGATGGGATCCCAAAAGTTCAAATTTGATCCAGACAATTGGGTCTTGTCTTCGCCAGATCCAGTCTTCGCCAGACTCCTTGAACACTTTTACTATTAAAGTTTAGAAAAAGATTAAGGCAAAATAGCTAATCATATGAGAAAACCAAGTTCAGATATGGATTCAGCATGTGTGTTTACCCCTTTAAGTCATATCTATTTTGACGAAGCAGATCGAAACTTCCTGCCTTACTTCTGCCAATTTCCGGTTTTGGCGGAATTTCGGAACTACTTGTCCTGCGAAAAAATAAAGCTCAAAAAACGAATTCAGCATGTCTCCTTAAATCCAACCTCTAATCAACTTGTAATTAAAATTTTACTTTTAACAAATTTTCCGGTTTCAGCCGGATTCCGAGCGATCTATACGTCCGGTGAGAAAATAGTTGTCATATGCGAATTCAGCTTGTCTACTTACCCGCAAATCGAACATCTTATCAAATTTAAATAAGACTTTTACTTTAAACAAATTCTCCGGTTTTGGCCGGATTCCTGCCGAACTAATTGTCCGGCGAGAAAATAATTTTCATATTCGGACTCAGCACGTTTTCTTGCCCCTAAATCAAACCTCCAATCAACTTCATATTACTTTTCACAAATATTCCGGTTTTCACCGGATTCCGGGTGAACTCTCTGTCCGGCGAGAAAAAAAATTTCATATTCGGATTCAGCATGTCTCCTTACCTTAAATTCGACTATTTAATTAGCTTTTAAAAAGTATTTTGTGTTCCCATAAAATTTCAAACCCCTCCCCCACCCCTAAATATAGAACTACATGGCCCATCTTCGAACTTGACCTGTATTTTGACCTAAACACTCTTCATGCCAAGTTTGATCAAAATATCTCAACTCCTTCGAGAGTTATCGTGCTACAGACGGACGGACGGACAGACAGACAACTTTACGATGTCATAGGTATCCCTCCACTTACGTTAAGCGACTTTTTACTAAATCTGTTCGATATCAGTAATTGGAGACACCGGGACTCGAAACTCACTCGTTTAGTGCATATGGCAACGTCAAATTACATGTAAAAAAAAATCGAGCTTTAAATGTAACAAGACTGGACTACTTGTTGGACATGATTCTGGTCAGTGATACACGGTGAGTGAGGGAATTGAGTGAGTTCCTCAGTTTTTGTCTGACACATGGCAACTTGTAAAAAACAACACATTTTAGCTCAACGTCTTATTTTTCAACTTTGTCTCTAATTTTTTGTAATTTTTCATAGTTTTTTCAAGGAATATTCACAATTTTCGCAAGATTAAATGGAGGTACTGAAATTTTAATACGACCTGTCTAAATTTCTTTTTATGGCACTTGTAGCCTCTGTCTCAAATACACCTATCGTAATTCCGTCTGTCGGTCTGTCCGGTTTTTTTTTCACACTTTTTCGTGCTAGGGTACTTCCAGATGTACTAGGACGATGAAACTTGGCAGACTTATCAGGGACCAACCAAACTAACCTGGATATAACCAGTTTCTCGATCCGACCATCTGCGGGGGAGTAGGGGGCGGAGGAATCTGGAAAATTAGGGCAGTTTTTCACACGTTTCCGAGTTAGGGTACTTCCAGATGTGCTAGGACGTGAGGGGCTGGAGGGAGGGGGAATCTGGAATATCGAGTTATGCGTAACTTTGGAACGGGTGATGGATTTGAGCGAAATTTCATAATTGAACAAAGGACATGTCTCTGGGGATCTTTTTCATGTCAGGAAGATGGGGGGGGGATACGTGAAAGGCTGATACTGGAGAGATTGGGATGGAACTTTCTGGGAGTAAGAAAAAGATGCTCTGGATAAATCTTTTTCACAACTGGATTGACTTCGGCGATTGTGGGGGGAGTTTGAGGGGAGGGTGGGGGTGTCGGAATTCCGGTGATCACGATTTAAGGCACTTAGATGTGCTAGGACGATCTTGGCTGGAATATTAGACATTCGAGAAGATTGGCTTAGAAATCACCACTTTTCAAATCCGACTATTCCTTAAAGTACCAATCTTGATTGTAAAGTAAGAAAAATACTTTTAAGCGAAATATACATTTTCATGGGTTTTGCTTACAAATGAAGTTCCAGCTCACTTAAAGTGCGCATGTTAACTGCAAAGTCGGAAAGCACTTTTTATCAAATGGTTCATCTCAACTTATGATAGCGGATTCAACAGCTATGGGGGAGTTGATGGAGGGGTGGTCGGAAATTTCAAGAAACGGATAGAATGGAGGGATCGGAGTTAAACTTGCTGGGAAGAACAAGCATTTATTCTAGATAAATCGTTTGCACAATTGGACTGGAGCAGGACACTTGGGGGTAGGAGGTGTAGGGGGGGGGCCTTCCAGAATTCCTGTGATGGCGTTTTTCAAGACGAAAGTTGGCAGGCATATCGGGACCCGAACATCTGACAGACCCCTTACCTACTACATACAGCTGCAAGTGCCATTTGAGCTTACAACTATTTTATTGCACCCATCTTCATACTCTTCTTTACGAAAACATAAAAGCTGCACTAATAATCAACTCGTGTTGATCCTAATTAAACGAGAAAGGGTGTCTCCAATGGAGTAATCTTCCGTCCGTCTGTCCGTCTGTCAGCACGATAAATCTCGAAAGGAATGGGCTATTTTGATGAAACTTGGTGTGAGGATTCTTTCTGTCAACGGTAAGATCAAGTTCGTACATGGGCTCTGTAGTCCTACATTTAGGGGGGGGGGGGGGGTCAAATTAAGGGGCAACACAAAAATTTTGTAACAGCTAATGTGATAGTCGATTATGGGGTTAAAAGACATGCTGAACAGGATGGTGAAAACCATTTTCTTGCCGTATAAGGCAAGGTTGGTTGGTTAGAATTAAAAGTTTTCTTTGAAGTTGATTAGAAGTTCCATTATGGAATAAGAAGACATACTGAACGCGATGATGAAAACCATTTTCTCGTCGAACAACTAGTTCGCCCGGAATCCGGCCAAACCGGAAAATTTGTTAAAAGCGAAAGTTTCGTTTGAAGTTGATTAGATGACAGATTTAGGGCTAAGAAAAGACGCTGAGTCTGTATATGACACTCATTTTTACCCGGACATATAATTAGTCTGGAATCCGGTTGAAACCGGAAATTGTATAGGCTAAGTTAAAGTTTTATTTGAATTTATTAGATGTTCTTTATAGGGATAAGGAGATACGTTGACTTCGTTTCTGGATTGTTCTTTTTTTGCTGGACAAGTAGTTCACTCGGAATTCGGCCGAAACCGGAAATCTGGCAGATGTAAAGCAGGAAGTTTCGGTCAGTATCGTCAAAATAGAAATGGCTTATAAAGGTATATCTGAACTTGGTTTTCTCAGATGGTTAGCGTAGCGAAGACTAGATCTAGCGAAGACAAGACCCAATTCCCGGGATCAAACATTAGATTTTTGGGATCCCATCGAAACCATAGGTCTTGTTTCTCAAGAGATATCCTCTTGTTACATGGAATCCCAAAACTTGCAATGGGTATTGCAATCTGTAAACCTGGTCTGTCGTGGTTAATCCGCGAAATTCCTCGAAAAAGTTAAGTAGCTTTTGGACATTCGGGTCCCTGGTTTGAAAGCCTTCGGTTCTTACACATATAAACACAGATCTTTGATGTCCTATTTATATTCAGTTGGTAGGCTACGCAGAATTAGAAAAACCATCTTCCCACTAACAAGAGGAAAATTTCCGTAAAGAGTTGAGTCTCGTACATTGCATTTACTTTTGATAGTAGGGCTAATATTCTCTCCAAGAAATACTAGGAGGCGACACGAGAAAGCTTGGCATTAAAATCTACGACCTAACCCTCAACTTAGGTCCGAGTCTCGATACGCGACGGGCGATGATCTACACGGCAATTGAAGAACGAAAAGTTCGCTTACAGTCCGAATAACGTACAATAAAAGGATTGTCTTCGAGTTGTAGGTGTTTCCTGATTTCCATCTGAGGGACTGGAATTCACGAAGGCTTTGCAGATGTTCTTTAGCACAACCATAGTAGTTAAACGACTCGGCTTGCCTTTGACAGGGACGGATTTACGACTGAAGCTGGCCAAAAGTGCCAAAATTAACAATTAAAAAAACATAAAATCGGATTGTCTTAAAATAAAACGAGCGTCCGGGACCTCGATGAGGCCAAAATAAAAGAGTGATAGGACTTAGCAAAAGGCAGGAGAGGGGTGAATCTCCGCTCCTTCGGGCCACCCCTTATTCCTACTATGCTTTTACTTCTTATTTCCTTGTGAACTACTCCCAATCGTGTTGCCAGTCGAAAACTTTCTCTGAACGTTACTTTATTTTTACCTTTTACTTTTGTGCTCATCCTCTATATTTTCCTTTCGTATTTTATGCAGAATCTAACAACAAGCTTCTAATATTTCTGACTAAATGTTTACGTAATTATTACAGTGAACAAGTAACATAAAAAACTACGAAATACAGTTCCGAGTCTACCTAGGATGTTGAACTTTGGATAGGTCTGTTTGCGCGTATCGTGGCAAAAACCTTTCAATTTCCGTAAAAATTAGCAACAACCTCTTTATCAAGCAACAAAGTTTGTTACAAACTATTTGAACAGCTTTTCTTTTCACCCATCTTCACGTGAACGGGATCTTTTTTTTAAGTAAACAGAACAGTCGAACCCAAAGAAATTTTGTATCGACCCTAATTAAACGAAAAAAGGTTCGCTCCTTCTGATTATTCCCCTGGGTTCGCGCCCCTTCTTCATTGATGTTACTGATCTAGCAAAGTTGGGCCAACTGTCGGATTTTTGGGCCAAATGACGGGTGGGCGAACTGTCGGATTTTTGGGCCAAATGACGGGTGGGCGAACTGTCGGAAAAGTTGGGCTAACTGACGGATTCTTAGGCGAAATGACGGGTGGGTCAACTGACGGATTTTTGGGCCAAATGACGGGTGGGCGAACTGACGGTGGGTGAACTGACGGGTGGGTCAACTGACGGTGGGCGAACTGACGGGTGGGAGTAGTGACGGGTGGGTGAACTGACGGGTGGGCGTAGTGACGGGTGGGTGTAGTGACGGGTGGGCGTAGTGACGGGTGGGCGTAGTGACGGGTGGGAGTAGTGACGGGTGGGCGTAGTGACGGGTGGGCGTACTGACGTTGGGCGAACTGACGGGTGGGCGAACTGTCGGATTTTGGAAGTGGGCGAACTGACGGGTGGGCGAACTGACGGGTGGGGGTAGTGACAGCGACCCCGTCTGCAAGGTAGTTTATAGTTTGAGCTCCCTAGTTTGAATGAATGAATTTATGACGCACTGCCCAAGGGCGTAAGTGCAGTAAAAAAGATAAAGAAATATATAATAATCGCAAAAAACTCAACAAATATTTTCCATAAAGGTTCGAAACTACATCAAATGGAATGGACAAATAAAACGGCTTCTAAGCGAAACTGCCCCGAATCTACATAAAAAAAAACGCAACTATAGAGTATTGCCAGACCCACGCAAGATTTTTTTTTTTTTTTTTTTAATCAATCAATTAGTTTAATACGAATAGCTAAAAGCTAGAAGAGGAATACAAATTTAAAAAATACAAAGACGCGAAAAATTTAACTAATAATAATAATAATAATAATAATTCCTTTATTCTCCATAATAGCATAAGAAACACGCTAGCTTCGGATAGTCAATTACATGTTAATATACTTATTTTCAACACACTTAAAAAAAAAAAAACAGCCTCAGGAATTAAAGTTACGTACAAAATAAGGTACAAATGAAGACAAGTACCGGTCAGTCGAATTTACAGGTGGCAGGCTTAGCTTTTGAAGACCGATTGACCGTGTAAACTGCCTAGTACACTTACAGATATGACCAGAAATAAATGATGGGATAAATTAACTAATGCACTTACAAATTAACTAATACACTTACAAATTAACACTTAACACTTATTTACACAAATCAACACTTACAGATTAACTAATACACTTACAAGATATGACCAGAAATGAATGACGGGAAATTTGGGCAGAAGAATCAGGAGGATATGTAGAACACTGATTGCCAGTATTCCTCTCGGGCCGACGCACGGAATACGGGAGAGGAGGGGGAGTAGATGGGCCATCTGGGACAACACATAAATTTGTTTGAAAGAGTATTTCTACGTTCTGTTAATTTAGGAACGTCAAGTTTAATGAGAGCCTCTTCATATGAAATATTATGATCACCCAGAATGATTCATTTTTATGAATGGTAGAGACATATGTAATAGTGAATGAAGGAATAATTTTATTACGCGCAGCCTAGTAATACTCTTGATGGCTAACTCTTCCTGCCGATGAAGAATCGCCGTATACCCAGAGAAGAGCCAGAAACGTCACGACAACAAACGTTGTTGATTAGTCTACACAGGATTTGAATCAATTTAGGGATTATTTTGGTGGCGTTTCTTGTTCGTCGCGAGGTCTAGTGACGTGCTTCGGCCTTGGCCATGTATAGTTTTGTTTAACCCTGCAATCCGGTGCTGTCGGTTCTGTATCTTCACCCCAAATTTGCACAAGCTCTTGGGTAGAGGCCGGCAGGCGGGTAGCGCTTTTAGTTTCAGACACTTCCTAGGCAGCGCACAAATTTCGGTTCGGTTAGTTGATCAATATCGCGATACGGGTGTTGCAGCCAAAGTGTTTGGTTAGTTTAGTGGCGGTACCAAGTTTAGTCTGATTTAAAGATCTGTAGTAGTATCTTGATCAATAGAGCAACTACTATAATCACTTCGAAGAAATACAATTACAAGAAAGGTTGAAGAGGAGTTGGATATCAGCTTAAAATAAGGTTGAGTGCAGAAGCAGACATTTTATTCAGGTAGGAAGACTGTAAAAGTATTTACTATCCTCATTTCTCTCCTATCTCCAGAAAAGCATTAGGGACAAGGGAGCCGGAGACATAAATAAATCTGATAAAAAGCAAAACCAAAACGTGGCAGCGGAGGGATTCGAACCCTCGCCTCCGAAGAGACTGGTGCCTAAAACCAGCGCTCTAGCCTATTCTTTAGTGTCACAACTATTCCATTTTAACTTTCTATGGCTTAAAGGACACCTCGTACTACTTTAGTGTTTCTGCTAAGATGTTTTGAGACCGTAGACTACTTTAAAACGTAGCTATGCTTATAGAAATTTACTCGAGGCTTCGGCTGTTTTTAGCCTCTTTCCATGTCCCTTGCCTTGGAAGACAAATTTGGCAAAATTTGCATAACCGGTCGTAGGACCATTAAGCTTCTCTGAAACGATGAATGGGAGCCTGATACGGCCGTAAAGAGAACAAAGTGGTGAACGTGGTAATTAGTCTAATACCAATAGAAGGTATAAGATACACTTATGAAGTGTAGAATCCCGCGAACGAGAGTGGATGGAAATAGAGCTGAAGTAGAATGATTTCTGTTATAAGTACGACGGGTCCTTTAACGACAGATGGAATGACTGCAGTAATAATAATTAAATAAAACAACTTTTTTGGAGCATTTCAAATTTCGTCGGTCCTTATAAAAACAAACTTTTGGGAGCATTTAAAATTTTCGCTTTGCTTTCCGGAAAGTGAACGGGGGAGATGGGCAGTATCGCCTTTATATCGTATTGAAATTCGCTGTCACGGATATGAGAATGGATCGAGCGGTTAAAGGCCCATTCACAACAGGTTTTAGCTAATACTCGATACCAGCCAGTTCCAGAAATCGCTCTGAGACCGAGAATTAGCTGGGTTTCTGCCGGTCGCAATTGATCTTGGTGCCAGTTTCGGATACCAGCCAGTCTCGCACCCAAGTTGAAACCAGTTCAACTTTCGTGGGTACTAGCCAATCAGATTATTTTGAGGAATTTTGAGGAATATTCTGATTGTCTAGTTTCAAACAGGCCCAATAGATAAAATCACATCCACTCCTTGCTGTCTTGAAAATCGAAAGTGAATTTAGGTCATAGTTCTTCGGTCTGACGTGGTTCAGCGTTGCGAATCGGAACATACCTGAGAATTCCCCTAACTAATGTGATTGGCTAGTAGGCTACCCTGAAAAGTTGAACTGATTTCAACTTGGGTGCAAAACTAGCTGGTACCCGAAACTGGCAGAAGTATCGATTGCGAACGGCAGAAACCCAGCTAATTCTCGGTCCCAGAGCGATTTCTGGAACTGGCTGGCACCGAGTATTAGCTAAAACCCGTCGTGAATGGTCCTTAATGAAGATGAATGGAATACTCGAGGAACAACACTAGTCGCGTTTTATTGGATGTAGTTGCGGGGAGTTTCATTCTTGTTTTCTTAGTTTGGCCAAAATTTTTGCCTGGCACTGGCTTCGTACCTTTTCCATCGTACAATTTCAATTCAATTTAATTCAATTTCAATTCAATTTCAATTCAGTTTCAATTCAATTTTAATTTATTCAATATTAAAGCAAAACATATCTCAAATACGATGTTTTTATAGTCATAACTAAAACAAAAGTAGGCTACGTCAAACTAAAGTGAAACTACATCCGAAAAAACGAAACTTATCAGTAGTCCCTTTTTTTTTTTATTAGAAACCCACTATACAACAAAAAACTGGAAAACGAAGTGAAAAAGAAAATATAGATAACGTATCAACGAACTAAAAGAAGCAAGCATCTTGACTTCGATGTATGCTACCGTCTACACGCTCACCGCTCAATTTCTAGTAGGCTTCCAACTGGATCAATAAAATTTAACGCATAACACTTGAGTTCCTATGACGCGCAGGTAAGTACAGAAAATATTTACAGAACTTTAAATACGTCTTCCTTAAGCGCGACAGGTCATTTGGAGACAGTAGGTCGCTCACCCCGGATAAACATGTAATGTGGGAAGCTACACAAACAAAAACAAATTCTTCCGAGGTCTCTTCTTCCAAATTTACCGCGATTAGGTACAACAGATCCGTAAGCCATCTTTGGTCTCGGCTTAAGGCGTATTCTCGCCGTTTCCCGAGGACTCCACTTGAGGAGTCCCTGCGTTTTTGTTTGTCCCGGGGACTCACTCCCCGTATTCTCGCGAATCCCCACGGACGGGGAATGCTCCGATTATCATCGCCATCATCAAAAAGGACTCCCTTTCATATTCGGAGGGGAATCAATTTTTGAAGGTGTTGGTGCATGTAAAATTAATTGAAAAGAATCAGAATAAACAAAAAGAAAAATTTAGTATATCCAGACTAGTTTTGTCAACTGCACATTGTTTTTTAGAACAAAATCCATTTTAGAAGCATTCCCCGTGTTCTCGTTGTTTTCCGAGGCGGAGTCCGCGTGGAGTGACTCCCTCTCTTCTCGCCGTTCCCTTCGATTCCCCGAGGAGTCCTCTGGGAACGGCGAGAATACACCTTTAGTCTGCAGTACAATACATTTTTAATAAGGTTTCACATCACATCCCAAATCATAGCGGTGATAAAACATGTGTTCTCACGTGATCGTTAAATCGTAACAAACTGAAATTTGCCGCTCTTCAATTTTCGATTTTTTTTGCCAAATCGTGGGAATTCAGTTGAAAAACTGATGAATGGATCATTTTTGACGAAACGTTTATCGAGATTGACATTTACAACTAATTGATAAGTTGTGTGATGGGAAAGTGACGGCTTTTCATAGTGAAACTAGTTCCAATTAAAACTCTCACAGGAATTAGAGCAAGTTGTTGACAATGGTGGTCGGAGTCGTTGGCAGCTTCCGGGGCGGACTGTTTTTAATATGGTTTTCCAGTAAACACAAGAGCTAATATTTTAAAGGATACCTCGCACTTCATACACTGTCAGAAGTTTCGTAACAGATAACACTAGGATGCGCGGTTTCAACAGACAATGCGTAATAGATAACACTTGGGATGTTATCAGTTGTGTTTGAAAACGTTATGTATGGAATGTTATGCATTTTGTTAGGAAGAGCCAGAAAAGCATCTACTGACTTTATTCTCCATCGTCATGATGTCGGAAAACTCAGCAGATACTTTTTGGCGGTGGTACTTCCTGATGGTAACGCTTATTATCCGTAACATTTTGAAACACAACAGTTAACATCCGAAGTGTTGAAACCGGGCATCCTTGTGTTACCTGTTATGAAACTTCTGCCAGTGTAGTGTTTCTGTTAAGATGTTTTGAGATGGTTGACTACTTTAAAACTTGCAGCATTACACAAGGCTTCGGCCGTCGTCCCTTGCTTTAGGTGACAAATGCGATAAAATTTGCACAATCGGTCCGTAATAATCAGTGTATTGGTCGTAGAGAAGATAGTATACACTTATAGTTCTGGGAGAGGGCACTTAGAGAGGCACTTTACACTAGGGTACTAAACACGAGAAAGAGAAGCTATAGCTGAACCTTTTGTTCTATTCATAATTAAATAAATAAATGAAGTGCAGAATCTCGGGGACGACAATGGATAAAAAATACTACTGAAGTAGAATTAATTACTACCATAAGTACCACGAGTCCTTTAACGAATAAGTAATAAACAATATGGATGTCTAAAGGCCCGTATCCAGGAATTTCTTTCGGGGGGGGGGGTCGCCTGTGGGTCGGGCAAAAAAGTGCAAAAACGACATAAATCAGAGGGAAAAGCCTATGCAAATGATTACTTTTGTATGTTTCGGGGGGGGGGGGGTCAACCCCCTAACCCCCCTCTTGGATACGGCCTTGAATGTCTACAGGGATCTATGGCGAAACACATTTCATTTCACTTTTCATTTCAAGTTTGGTTTACTGTGAATTATGCCGACAAAATCAAATTAGAGAGACCACAACAGAAGAATCGTTCGACAAGTTTGGCTACTAAATTGTATTGTTAAAAAATGAACTAATCAGTCTTAAGTCTATGTCGGGCCAGTATTGTTGCCATGAATTGAGGTTGTTTACGTTTCGCTGATGCCTCGAATTTTTTTGTTAAGTTTCTGCGCTCTGGCCCACAGTGAATTTAACGTTGTTCTCTCGACTAGCCTATGTTTGATAGAGGAAAGAATAAACGTTATATACCCGCAGTTAGCAAATTCTCCTTTTACTTTATTTCGACTGAAGATATGATTTGACCGAATCAGTGTTAGATATTTGTTGAGATATTTGAGCGATCCTATGGTGGTGGTCCTGCCAGCCTCGCAAGTGTCCGTCTGTGGGCAATCTTTGGGGGGGGGGGAGGCTGTATAGTGGGTTCAACCTATTTTCGAGGGTAACCCACTTCCCGCGGCACCTGCTGTACACCCTTTCGCGGCACCAGCCGGTTCGGGTAATAAATAAGGCTATTCAGCTTTCAGCGCTTCTGAACATGCTTATATTACTTTACGTTTCCTAACTGCCGGCACCCCGGAATCCGGCCGAAACCGGAATTAAAAAAAAAAGTTTTAGGTTTTATTTGAAGTTGATTAGATAACAGATTTAGGGATACGAAGAGACGCTGAGCCTGTATATGACAACCAGTTTTTAACCGGACATATAATTCGTCCGGAACCCGGTGCCGGCACCATCTGGGCACTTGCTGTAGACTAAAATCGAGAGTGAGCAACCCCCGCCTATCTTAATTGATATCTTGATTGGGCCTGTAATGCTTGAGTATTCTTGCCTTCCATCTACATTTTATTTTTCTTTGTTGTATATGCTCTTAGTTCTACATGTATTGGAGCGGCCACAGTTGGCTATAACATTTAAGGGATGATTCACACAATGAAAGGGTCCCATGAAACCACATCCACTCGTAACACATCCTTCCGGTGAACGTCCGCAACTTTGGTGGGAAATCATTATTTTCCCACACGATACAATTCGTTCTGTTCATCAAAAAAATCAGATTAAAGCATAAGTTCCATGTAGTCGGATAAGAATATGACAAAGCCGTATCCAGGGGGGGGGGGGTTTGAACCCCCCCCCCCAAAGATACAAAAATAATCATTATTTAGGCTTTTCCCTCTGATCTATGTCTTTTTTTGTACTTTTTTGTCCGACCCGCAGGCCAAAAAAAACCTGCGAAAGGCACCCCCCCCCCCCCCCCGAAATAAATTCCTGGACACGGGCCTGGAATATGATGATATGATATATATTTACATAAAAAGCCAGAGGGTAATGGCATGGCAATAGAATACAAACAAAAGAAAAAAATTGTCTATTTCCCAAATTACAACTATATAAACCCCTCTCGATGCTTCATTGAAAGCTTAAGGAATCTTCCCAACCGGCGAACTCTCGTACAGCATTCATCTTTCATCACTTTAACCATCAACTCTTCATCATACACTACTTGTCTAAACACTTCTTTCCTCAACCCATCCAATTCTTTACATTCACACATCAGGTGCACCACATTCTCATTCATATCCCCGCTGTTATCTTCAGAGTACTAAAGTGTTAACGTATTATCATTTTAAATATCATCTTTAAGATTTAAACGTCCTGAAAATTAGACTTCTTCGAAATCACTATTTTTAAATCTCATTGTGTTGCGAGAGCAACACTTTGGTTTTGTCGTGTTATTTTTTTTTTTTTCCCTAGTAGCACTATTTGCCCTTATTCTTAGAAAGTGGTAAGGTCTGACCTATGCGGCTTTTACGGAAAGTGTGGACCTTTGGCCGGTTTGATGAATATGGCATTAAATTTTGGAAAGCTCCGAAGAACTCTTGCCTGGGTCCAAAAAGGATGGTTTTTGCTTGTAATTGAGCCACAGCCTACAGTGTGCGAACTAAAGTGGAGATGTGTATCCTATGTCAGAGAGGACTATCTGAACTTATGCAGCCAAGCTTTCAATTCATCAAACCATGTTTCTGCTTTCGAGTGGAAAGCTTCGTTCTAGCAGGCAAGCAGACAAGCACCAGTTTAAGACTGACGATGGATGAAAATCTATAAGTGCGAAATTTGTGCATCAGTTCCAAATCAAAATCAAATCAAATCATTTAATGTAAACCAGATACAGTCTCTCATAGGCATAGCCCAAATATGGTATCTTATAGTCAAACAGTTAATACAAGAAAGATTTGTCAACGAGAAAAACAAAAAGAATAGGATAAAACGCACAAGTTACGAATTGTTAAAAGTACGAACAAAACTCGGCACAAAGCTTCGAGAATAACGCTGTGACCTGGAGTAAACCGGTGTCAGTTTTGGAACTTTCGCAGCCGCCTCTCTGGGGAGTCGGGATCTGAGGGGGACAAAGGGAGGCGGGAGGAAGTTCTTGTAGATGGGGTGGAGGAGGAGGGTTGAGCCAAATTTTAGGCAAAGTTTCTCTCGACGGACAAAAAGGGGGTCAAGTTTGTATTCTTTTAGATAAAAAGAGTAAGGCAGTGGGGAACCTCCGTAGATGATTTGTAGAGACCTCTTCTGAACCCGTTCAATTTTATCACTTTCTTCTTTTGTAAGAGCGAAATGCCAAACAGGACATGCATATTCTACTAGTGGGCGGATGAACATGCAGAAAATTAATTTTAGTTTATCCTTAGGAACCCGGAATTTCTTTAGAGTCTTCAGCATTTGGATAGCACCATTTGCCTTTTTTACAATCAATCTTGTGTTTTCATGCCAAGTTAGATCAGAAGAGATCACTACCCCAAGCAGGGTAGTGCTGTCACCACAGGCCCCACAGCCAATACATCTTCTATAAGTGATAAATAGAAAAATTTACAGGGTCAAAAAAGTGTCATTTTCCCACGGTTCCGAAAGTGCTGCCGTCTATTGTTTCTACCCATTTCTGTTTGTGATTACAGCTGAGCTAATCATTCCATTTCTGACACTTGGGAGTGAGGAAGATAAATGAAATCAGACGGGCCTCTTAAACTTTAAAAGTTCTCTCACTTGCTTAAGAAATTAGAGCTTATCCTTTGCTCCCACAGATAGAATTTTGTTTTCAACGGCATTCAGTAGACCCCGATCAGCTGATCAAAGTATATGCAATCTATTTTTTGGTACAAAAATTCCTTCATAAGATACACAGTTTGAAAGTTTGGAGGGGTTGACAACTTCCGTAGTGAGGTACACACTGAAACCAAAAATAGGCCGATCCCAATCGTGAGACATGTAGGGTACTTGTAAGCAACAGTCGGCTGTTTGACCGTAATCATCTTCGGTGATAAGGGGTTAGCAATGTTGGTAGTTGGTGTACCTATGAATCCTATTATTTCTTTCCTGTGTATTTGATCGTGAGAACAGTTTGGTACCATGTCTATCAAGGGGAGATGGACTTGTAACTATGAATCGGTTGGTAGAAGGGGTTCATGAGGGGCTAGAAACTTGTGAAAACTGGTGCCCTTTTTTTTATCTGTATATATCAGAGGTAAGAAAATCAGTCTCCTTGTCTATCACTGTAACATAGATTAAGTCTTTGAGGGTTTGACAACTTTAGTGGTAGGGTACAAACTCAAACAAAGAATAGGCGGAACCCAATTGTGAGACATGTCAGGGACTTGTAACTCTTGTAAGTAACAATTGGCTGTTATACCATAATCATCTTCGGCGGTGAGAGGTTTCTGACCGTGTTACGCAACGAATACAAATGATATGTAAAACAACGACATAGTTTTGAAATATTTAGCAGAGTGACATCTATGGTATTATGGTCCTGAAAAGCTATGGATAACTTTATAATACCAACAAGATTATGTAAGATAATGTTCCAAGTTTTCACCAGTCACGATATCTGCGATTGAAAAAGATAAAGTTCAACTGGCTGCAAAATCAATTTAGTTCCTACTTCCGTTATTCTGTTGTTGTTTTTTTACTTGTAAGCAAAAACCGACTGTTAGACCGTAATCATTTTCGGCGATGAGGGGCTTGTAACTTTTGCTAGTTGGTGTACCTATTACTCCTATTCTTTGTTACAAGTGTATTTGAATTGAGAATCATTTGATACTATGTCTCTCACGGGGAGATGGACTTGTAAGTTGGAATCAGTTGCTAGAAGGGGTTCAATAGGGGATATAAACTCGTGCAAATTGGTGTACTTTTTATTTGATCTCTTTAAATCTGAGGGTAAGAAAATGAGTCTCCATGGTCTATCACTGTAACTTAGAATTAAGTTTTTGAGGGGTTAACAACTTTAGTGGTAGGGTAAAGACTCAAAGAAAGAACAGGCGGAACCCAACTATGAGACAAGTCAGGGACTTGTAAGTAGCAGTCGGCGAATACACCATAATCATCTTCCGGGCTTCCAACTTTTCATAGTATGTGAACCTATTTTGTGTCCGGTGTTTTTGATGATAAGAAAAGTTTGGTTCATGTCGTCGTTTAAGAATCGGTTGCTAAGTATGTCATTTTCATGAGATGCTAGAATGGCCTATGGTGATGGTCTTTCACTGTAACCTAGAATTAAGTGTTAACGCAACGGATACAAATGATAATGTATATATGTTACGCAATAATCAGTAGAGGTATTTTGGTATTTTGAACTAAAAAGCTATGGACAGCTTTAAAATGCCAACTAGGTTACATAAGATAATGTTCCAAGTTTCCAAAAGTCACGATGTCTACGATTGAAAAGGATAAAGTTCAATTGGCTGCAAAGCTAATTTAGTCCCTGCTTCCGATATTCTTTTCTTTTCTTCAATGCTTAGGGATAACCACGTGACTACAGATTGTGCCATCCGTTCAGAAAAATATTCTTCATGGATTGGACATACCATTTTGAAAATCTCGATGGGTTGACAAATGCAGCATGTAACCGTTGAGCGAAGAAACATAACCGACACTTTAGTCGGCGAAGCCGAACAGTGGTTGCTGCAACACTTCATGTTGCCCATGCAACGTAGGTCTGGTTTTTTTTAATTATTAAAACTATGCTTGATATCTCACCTCAAGCAACCCTCCTCCCCACCTAAGGTAGAAATTAAGGCTTTTCCGAACTGCTTTAAAACAATAGATGCGTTTGGTTTGGATCATTCGTGTCCTGGTAGCTTCTGTTTTCACTCTCAATTCCCTCGACTTTCCTCTGTATGTTTTTTTTTATCCCATAACGTGAGTGACGGGTTTCTGTCCGTCCGTCTGTCTGTTAGCACGATAACTCTCGGAGGTGTTGAGATATTTTGGTTAATGTTTAAACGAAAATGGATGTGACATGACAAGCTAGTTACCAATAGTTGACCCGATGAAAATTCGTTACTTCGTTGCTCCACTGTCACGAATAATTGATTTTCATATAGTGGACTTTAGCTGTCGGATTTGTGGTACCTCTATTCTGTGCGCTTAAAGCGAGGCTTCACCTTCCATATGTTTCTTCCGGATTCCAGACAGCCGTTTTCGTCGAGACGGATCTGGAAGGTGAAGCCAGGCCAAAAACGTCTGGAAGTCCGGGGTGTTGGACAGCCCAGATTCCGGATGTCTGGAAGGTACCATAGAGGCAAACCATTCGAGTATGGTATGGAAAACAAAGAGAACATGGGGAATGCTTCCAAAATGGATTTTTGTTAAAAAAAAAGTATGCAGTTGACGAAATTAGTCCAGGCAGAGGCGTTTTTTTTTTTTTGGGGGGGGGGGGGACGAAGCATTTCAGCTGGTAATTTTTATCGAATTTTTCTGCAGAAAAAACGACTGTTTTCGACAACAAAAATGACATTTTTGAAAAAAAGTCGACCAATTTTCAGAAAAAAACAACGTTTTCAACTGTTTTGACGAAAAATCGTGCCGCTTCGCGCCAACTCGGTTATTTTTTACTGACTGGCCGACAGCATTGGGGGGGGGGAGTGTCCCCCCCCCCCCACCCTCGCGAGAATACTAGGAGTGAGCCCCTGGGAAAAACGCAGGGACTCCTCAAAAGGAATCCTCGGGGAACGGCAAGAATACACCTAAATAAAATGGCAAATGAAATCGATTGGGAGACAGGCAAAAGTGATGATGAAGTGCTTGGCATTCGTCCATGTATGTTTCAGCCACAGTGTCCACCAGCCTCACCACTGGCCATTGGAAAGCTGCATGTGTGTTAAGATTCAAATTTCCCACTTTATAGTAGAAATTTTCGTTGTGGGGACGGCCGTAGAGGTTCTGGTTGTGACTACTAGGGCACATAGTGAAAAGTAAAAAACTTAACACAATCCAAATAATTCAGTGTGTTCGGTTAAATAATACAAAGATTAGTTGGCTTTTCATTAAACTTTAAACTTGGTGTGAGGATTCTTTGGTCAAAGCATAGGTAAGCTTCAGATGGGCGTAGTAGTCAATTTGACAGTGCAAAACGAATACGTGAGCTGATTTTCTTATTATTTTTTGGAGCCTCGTAAACTTATATTAGGGGTGGGGATAGAGGGTTTCAAATTACGGTGTGAACAAAATAAGTATTCAAAGTAATTAGGAGCGTGTTCCACCCTACTTACCGTAGTTACTACGCATGAAATTACGAATTTTGGCTGGAACCTATTTTTCTATTTTGGGGTGTAATCTAGCCAATCACCCTACAGAGATCCGTAGTTACCACGCTTACTACACTCCCAAGCATGGTAAGCAAATAGTTACTATTAGTTACCATTTCAAGACGGTTGGAACGGTCAGCGCAGTAAATTTTCGTGAGGTTGGAACGGAAATAGTAACTAACACTTAGTATTGTTAGAAGGACGGAACACGCTCTAGATAATTGAGCCAATAAGATACGGGTAAGGCGGTACGCTAAATCTATATCTGAACATCCCAGCAACGGTCTGAGGTGAAAGAATATCTTTGCTGACTTATCCGTTTTATAATAAAGAGTATTAAACTAACAAAAAACTAAACAAAAACTTGTATCTCAGGTGCCAAGATCTGGCTTCCGCCAGTTACATGTTTAGCAAAATGTCGATTACATTCGTGACGCGATAAAAACACGAAAAGAGATATTAGTTTGTTCTTAAAAAACAATGACATCAGTTCAGCCAGCCAGACCATAAAGCTACCGCCAGACGATGGATGGGCTTACATTTCAGTTAAATGCTGTATTCAGGGAAACAAAGTAAACAAAGGAAGGGGAAAAGGAAAGAAACTAGAAAAGAAAAAGAACAAAACTACTAAACCGTCAAGAAGAAAACATAAGCGAAGAGCGAACGGTCTTACTTGGATAAGAAACAAGACTCTCTCCACTTGAAACACAGTGCCAGACAGAAACGAACTTTTTGTTTGTTGGGGGGGGGGGAGGGAGGGGGTTGTCCGGGTTTATAGTAAGATAAAGAAAATTGAGATAGGAAAAAGAAAAATACAAAGTAGTGAAAAAAAGTATTGAAACATAAGTGGTAACAAAAAGTATCTGAGCCGAGATCTCAGCTGACTTTTCCGTTCTGAGTCGTTCGTATGTGCTAACGACCCAGTAATCTTGGGCTTAAAGCGAGGGGATAGTCACTCTTTGGCACTCAGGTGGACACTTCGTCCCGCCCCCCTTCCGACAACAGGTGTACACAGGTTTTGGGAGTGACTATCCCCATCGGCTGAAAGAGCATGTATCAAGCGGCTTCCCACTACCATCCTTTCCAGCCACCGACTGAAATCAGCAGTGCCGCCCATAAATTTGGCGATTCATCTTTCAAACGCTTCTAAGCACGCTTCTTTGAAAGTTAAAGAACAGGCAGCTTATTTTTGCATCTGATATTTGGATACACTGAAATATTTTGACCCATCTAAGGGATTTATCATTTTTGGGATCCCAAAACGTAAGTGGAGGGATACCTATGACATCGCAAAAGTTGTCCGTCTGTCTGTCTGTCTGTGAGCACGATAACTCTCGAAGGGAATGAGATATTTTGATGAAACTTGGTGTGAGGATCCTTTGGGTCAAGAGTAAGGCCGAATTCGTAGATGGGCTTTGTAGCCCTATATTTACGGGTGGGGGAGGGGTTTCAAATTAAGGGGCATACACAATATTTTTAAAAGCTATCGAGATAGTTCATTTAGGGGTAAGGGGACATGCTGAATCCGAAGTGAAAGTTATTTTCTTGCCGGACAAGTACTTCACTCGGAATCCAGCGAAAACCGGACACAAAATTTGTCGACCAATTATCGGCTATAGCAGCCCCTACCCCTTTATTCTCAAACCAATATAGCTCTGCGTATGGATGACGACATTCATTGGTTTATTCTATGGTCGTCGGAGAGATCTAGTGTAATCGAAGGTCGGAGGGGTTGATAATGTTCAAACGAGGAAATAAAGTTGTTCAAGCGAGGATGTTGTTCAATGAGGATTCACTGGTAAAGTACAGGTCGTAGATGGTTCGTAGATGGGTCCTTTAGTCCCATCTTTAGAGGCAGAGGAGGGGTTTCAAACTATACGGTAAATATATGTATGTTTTTATAAGCTAATAAGATATTCATTGAGGGGGTAAGGAGGTCCGCTGAATCCACATCTGAATTTAGTTTTCTTGCCAGACAAATGGTTCATCACGAATTCGGCTGAAACTTGAAATTTGGTTGAAGCTCAAAGTTGTTTCTGAAATCGATCAGAGGTTCCGTATCGGGGCATGCTGAATCCATTTTTGAACTGTATGTTAACAGAAAAATGTTCAAGGAATCTGACGAAGACTGAATGGCGAAGACATGACCCAATTGTTTGAATCAAATGTTAGATTTTCGGGATCCCATCGAAACCTTTGGTCTTGTTTCATCCGAGGCTTTGGTAATGCCGTTCAGTATGAGCGCTGCTCGCACGTCAACTCAAAGTGGAGTGGAGATTTCAAGTTTAAAACAAGCCTACATTTGCAGGATTAAAGACGATTAGCGCCGACTTATTTTTCGGCGTAAATATTTCAAGCATACAGGAAGAGTCGTAGGATATAGAGGTACCACAAATCCGAAAGATTAAGTTCCGATGAAATCCATTATCTATGGACAGAGGACAAACCAGCAAACAGAGTAACGCATTTTTATCGGGTCTTCAAGTCTGTTCAAGTGAATACGTAATGTGTAACTAGACTAGAGCATCTACCCCAAAAATCTTAAAATCTACCCCATCCTTTCTTGACCCCATTCCCCCAGAAATCTCCGTTAAAAAAATTAAAGTACGGGAGTTACTTTAACCAATGATTTAAAATGGGATGACCACATCAAAAATATTTTAAAACAAGCCTCCCCATGTATTGCTGTTTTGAAACTACTTATAAAATTTTCTTGCCCTTCTAAAGACCTCCGACAAATTTACATAAGTTTTAGCAGACCTATTCTTGAATACGCTTGGCCTGTTTGGCACTTGGGCTCTCTTCAGAACACACATACCGTATCGAGAACATTCAAAAAAGGGCCCTCATGATTATAAACGGGGAGGGCAAAGTGCCTTACAGTTACCTACTAAAAGGTTCAAGCTGGCTACCCTGGAAGAGAGACGAACCCGCCTTAGCATCGATTTCGGTATTAAAACCTTATCTGTTCCCCGATTACGTAATATTCTCCCACCCCCCTATTCTCCTGTACGTATTAGACCCCAGCGAGAGAAATCCCAGAAAATTCCCAAACTAGCCCCTGTGGCCCCTCTTCGTGAAAGATATGAAGGAGTTTTGTTCCAGCATTTGTTGAGTTGTACAGCAACCGATAAGTTAGTCCCTTTTAGTGTTTTTTTTTCATCATTCGTTACTAAGTTGTATGCATTCTTCACTTTGTATGACAAAAGGAATAAAATTCCATTCTATTCTATAACACTAGGGAGTGCATATGCTTTACAGTTGGGCCATACTTGTAGTGCCGCCCTCAACGCTTGTGGCATTTTAAGCGAGCCAAACTTACGGGTTTATAAATTTCTAGGAAAGCTAAGATGCGGTCCGCACACATCGAAGACAGGGGAGGTTGGATCTTTTTTTTCTGTGTTCAGAACTTTAAGTTATTGGAGCCAGCGCTGGTGCATGACTGTTTGAGTTTCAGTAGGGACGTTCTCTATCACTATTGGAGCTAGTGTCGCTGCTATTTAAGTGTGTGTCACTTTCATCAAACCTTGTCGCTACTCCCTAGTGTTATTTTGCTCTGAACTAGACTATCGGGTCTTGGCCTTTTTTGGTCAAACTTTAATGTTCTAACACGTGGCGGCACAGCACGACTCCGGGCACTTGATGTACCCTAAAATGCAGAGTCGGCAACCCCTGGGCATTCATATATATATATATGTATATATATATATCTGTATTTGAAAGCGATTAAGCCATATACAGAAAAACAAAACAAACAACAATCTCAACTAACAAACAACCTCACATTCTTAACTTAATATCCTGCCGACTTTCTGCTAAACTAATAATTTTTTCTATCATGTTGCCAAAACACACTATAGACCTAGCATTTGTAGACTTAAGGATACCTAGAAGTCCCTTTCGCGCGCCATCAAACGTAATCAACAGACATCTTGGGCTCCAAGAATTTTTCCGCTCTTTCTTATATTTTGTCCCGGCTGGGTTTAGCCACGCAGTTTAATCTCGATTGCATTATTATGGTCCCAGAATCGCGTGAAATGAGCGCTTAATGCGTCACAAATTACTTCTCTTGACATTTCATAAAGCGCCTCATCGCCCAAGCGGGAGTTCAACGTCCAGCCGCCCTCGTTCAAATTACCCGCGCAGTGAATCGCCGGTTTCTTTGAATAGAAGAAGAGGATAGCAGATGTTCCTTTGTTTTTTTTTTGCTCAAGGGATAAAAAGTTCAGTATGACTTTGCAGCATTCCTGAGTGCTGATGTGTTGGAGATAATTGAGAAAAAAAAGAATGAGTTTAATCAACATGTATTCATGTTCTGGGACATGGGAATCTGTCATCGATTGATGCCAAATTATCTCAGTCGATGGCAAAAAACGGTTTAAAAACCCCGGCTGGGAAGTCATATGAAGGAAAGGATTTAGGATCTAATTTATGATACACGTATAAAGAGATTCAAACAAAGATGTTTCAAAAAGATGATATAGATATATGATATATACAAAGAGATATAGTCATATGATATTATCCATACCAGAGGCGTCATTCCGCCGAAACCTAAGGGGGGGGGGGGAGCTGCGGCTTCCCAGTCGCTCTTTCGTTGCCCCATGACGAACGGGCGGTTGAAAGTGCTTGGGCGGAGGGGGGGGGGGATACCCCAGAATGTACTTGTCGGAAATACAGACAAACAGTTTACAAACAAGAAACGTACTGCAGCACATTCCAAAAACTAAACGAATTTCAAGAAACCAGTTTGTGAAAGGTAAAGAGGAGAGAGAGGGGAGCGAGGCCCCCGCAGCAGCTTATAACAACTGTGTGGTAACAAAATGCCAATGAGCGCCATAGGCGAATTTTTTTTGGATTTGCATATTTTCTAACAAATTTAACTACTTTGCGAACAGATTTTAGGTTTTAAAAGGACCCATCGCCAAAACTCAAAGCCCAAACAGAGCGTACTACAACCGCAGGCGTAGGCGAAATTTTTGGAATTCTTATGATCAGAGTGTCTTTTGCAATCACGAATCGAAGCAAGGGCCACCTATCATAGATCAGCTCAACGTTTTTGGTCATGTCATATTTCAAACAGTGTGAGACATTTGAAGGAAAACTGGTAGCCTACATGACGGTGCTTCAACTTGACCCTTTCCAAGCAAAATGACCGTCCGAAACAAAACTGAAACAGAGTAGCCTTTGCTACTACCCACGTTAAACAAGGGTTTAAAACTTTTCTACCCTTTTACAAAATAAACAAGTTGGGGTTCGATGGAAAAGGCACTGGGTGTTTGCTGACCCTCTCCCCTTCCTACTCTTGTATTTTGTGCTCCTTCGGGGCGGTGCCCCCACTTGAATTTTCAAGGGGGCCCTCGATTTTACAAAGATATATATCGCGCCTTGAAGACATTCGATCCTCGAACAATGGGTCATTATCTAGAATTTAAAAAGTTAACCCCCCCCCCCCATAGCGCCTCTGCCATACGCCACACTTGGTGACTTTGATGAATAAGGAATTACGCCAGTTCTTGCATCCCACCTTTGTCCTTTTTTTTGTTTATTGTGTTTTCCCAAGTTTTGACTTGGACCCAACTTCTAATTTAATGTAAGTTCGTGGACAGTTTCGTCATCATCCAGCCGCTACCAAATATTACCATCCCCGCTTTGTTCGATGATACCATACCATTGATTAAAGTTGAGGATGAACTGACTATATTTGTATTGATAATTAATTAATATGATACCATCGCCGCTTTGTAAAATGATATCGTTGAGTAAAGTTGACCGCATTACTGCAAATACTGAAGCCAATTACTGATCTAAAGGATATACAAAGAATCTGCAATATCATTTTACACTCTATTTAGATTTCGTTGCAAATTTAATACGCTTTTTCGAAAATATCTGAAGTAGAACGAAGTAAATTCAGAAGTCTGCCGCGAAGGAGAAATGCCTTGTCAAGGCAAATATTCGGTTAATTTTACGGCTAAGACTATTTTGTTTAGTTGACCTCTCTCATATTAGCTGTGCTCTTCCGAGCCTGTTTGAGGGGCCGGACACTCTTTTGTCGGAGGCGGCTGCTCGCTTCCCAAGGATATGAGGTATGTATGTACACTGTAAAAATTTTATCCGAGTAAGGATGCAGTATTTGCTACTGTGATTAATCTTATCTCTATTGGGATAAAATTAATCCGAATTAGGGACAAGATTATCAATAAAGACGAGATTAATCTCAGTACCAAATACTGTAAGATTTATTTTTACAGTGTATGTATATTCTTTATAACCGTTACATTCAAACTGAACAAGAACGGAGTAAATGGAAGAAAAAGAACAAACAACAAAAGAGAGAAAAGACAACATTTACTCAAACAATGTCTACAACGGACATTGTTTGAATAAATGTTTCAAAGTCAGCTTGGGCTCAAAGAATATTTAGAAAAGACAACAACAGAGTCTCCTCAAATCGCAACGTTTAACATTTTTATCTTAATGTCAACACATAAAAGAGCAATCAGAGATGTCGTTTCATTCAATAAATTTTATTTTATAAGTAAATAGTTTTTTTTTGTAGTTATATGTTCTAGAGGGATGAAGAACTTGCTATTTTCAATAAATTACATATATATATTTACATCACGTCGCAATAATAAACCAGCTGAAAATGTATGAAGCGATTCTGGCAGGGCTATTTGACTGTTCATATCAAGGTAATGTAAACCAAGGCTACTTCACTACATTATTTGCATAGACTACAATTACAACCACCAATGAGTTTTCAATTTATGCAATCCCCCCCCCCCCCCAAGAAAACCGCCATCGAACGGTGAAAACCTTTATGGCATAATACGGTACAGTAGAGGTACTATTCTTTGAACGTCAGTCAGTTTTGAACAGTACCATTTTAGCACTTGCTGTGACGAAATTCAACTACAAGCCATCTAAAGTATTTAATCAAGCACTCATCAGGAAACCTGAATAGATGTTGTGGGTTCATTTTGCCATTTCTTATAGAAATACCCTTTCAAAACAGTTTTGAACAAAGTAGTGTCTTTGTTCCGAGACGAGCCGTCTTTTCGCCTCTCCTCCGGTCATCCGTCCGTCGGTCCGAGAGGAACACTGGCAATCGTTTTTTGCCGTATCTTGCCGACTCGTCAACCGAATTTTTAACAGTTATTTTCAAGCGTTTATTTCCGATAATTTCACGGAAAGTGGATTAGTCAATATGTTGCCGTGTTAATGTATTTTGTTCAATATTTCGCATTTTGACCTTTTCTAACTTCAAGCTATTTTGCATTCAAGTTCATTAACTGAAATAAGCACACGGCTAACACTGCTGCCCGGCTGCCCACGACTCAAAATGCCCACGACTCAAAATCCCTACGGCTCAAAATGCCCACGATTGAATTATTAGTGGTGTTCATCCATAGTGAAAATATACATCATAGTAAATATACCATAGGTAGGGAATGAACTGCATCTGTACTATAACCAAAAGTATTACACATCAAGCCTGATAAAAATATGTAAACATGCCTGAGTGTTATCTTCCTAATGACAGACGGACGGACAGACTTTACAAATTCATATGTATCCTGTCAGTAACGTTTTGGGGTCCCAAAATGCAAAATGGATTCTGATCTTGAAATTTTTCAAGACATTTATTCTCTGCCGAATTCTGAACAGACAAACCGAATACCTTTTCGAGATAATCCTATCCCTTAAAATATCAATGTCCGTTGTCCCAGGATGATTTTGGTCTCTCCTGTTGACATATTTAGCCGTCGGCATTTTGAACCACACTGTAAAAAGTTTCTCCGTATAAAGATTAAAGTTAACTGCAGTATTTGCTACTCGAATTCATCTTATCTCCGTTTGGTACTAATCTTATCTGCGTAGGGATAAGAATAATCTGAGTAGCAAATACTGCAGTTAACTTTAATCTTTATACGGAAATTTTTTTTACAGTGCAGGACGATTTTAGCCTCCCCTGTGGGCGTTTTGGACTGTCCGCGTTTTGAGCCTGCGGCATTTTGGACGATTTCGGAGTCTTCGGTCTCACTTCTGGGCATTTTGAGTCCTGGGTGTTTTGAACCCTTGGCAATCTGAATCGTGGACATTCTGATGATGGGCATTCCGATCGTGGGCATTTCGAGCACGGGCATTGTGAGAGTAGGCAATAAGATCGTGGGTGATTTTGGGGACCACACTAAGCTAACTTCTAATGTCCATGAGGAAACTGTTGGTTTACAAACTGCGAGGGTCTTTTCTTTCACATACTCTCATATGACCAGAGATGGGCGAATCCGACTCCGGATTCGGATTTGAATCCAGGATTCGCTTTTGGCCGGATTCGAATCTTCTCCTTGTCAGGCCGGATTCGGATTCGGACTCGGATTCGAAACCTTCAATTTTACGAATCCGCTCAAATTTCTAGTCTTCATCCTTCCAGCTTCCGTTTCCCAGTTTTTACACAGTGGGCTTGGGCAATCCAACTTTTTGGCCTCCACCACCAACCATCCTCAGTAACAGATCGCGTTATCTGATTACCTTAGACATGAGTACTTTCTGTCACCTCTGATTTTTAAACTGTAACCTGTGTACATGATTTAGTTTTTGGCTGATTTGCACATGACCTAGTAATAAGTAAGTAAGTAAGTGTATTTATAACCCACAAACTGTTTTACAACATAAGAGTGTTGAGTAGAAGAGATAAATATAAATAAAAAGAAATGAACAAAAGACAACAATAAAATAACATACACACATACAATACGCATCAGCATCAGCTAGTAATAAGTGGGTTTGTACGCTATATTTTTAGTGCTAGTACTCCCTCACCAAGGACCCATTAGTTTTGTATGATAACCTCTCCCACATTAACTGAGTGTCATATCACTTACAGGTTTCAACAATGCCTTTCAATTAAGAAGTGCAACCGTATTTTTTTTCGGCAAAAAATCGATTTTGGTGTGCCAGCATGGCGTGGGACATAATGCGAGAGGAGGACCTCGAAATTGCGATCAAGGTAATTTTATTTTATTTTATTTTTCTTCCTCTATTCAGTGAGTCGGCAGGAAGTTTTAGAATCAATCGGACAGGGCGGAGAAATAATCTAATGAGCATGTTGTAACGCCATACATATTGTTACAAAAAAAGGTGGTTTATTTCAATACACTTACAGTAAAAGAAGGCACCAAAAACCACAGAGTACTCCGGTGTTCACTTAAGTTAAATAATAGTAACTCGGGGAATCACTTAAACTTGTAACCAGTCACTCTCTATGGGTTGTGCTTCTCTGCTCAATACTTATGGCTATTACTTGCTCAGGGTTCTAGTACCCAGTTAACTTACTTGCTCAGTCGCTTCTCGGGCGGAATGAATGGCTAAACGCTAATACCTGAACTTTTATGGAAACGTGGAATGGGCGGATCAATCAGCGTACGTTTTACATTTGTTGTAACGGCCAATCGGGAATGAGAATAGTAAAAGACTCTAGGTGCTGAGACTTACTGTATTTCCTCACACATGTCAGCTTGAAAGACCCTTCGTACCTATATTACTCCTTCAGTCGACGTCCCTCATCGTTCCATCAATTTTCGATTCCAAGATTTCGCACTTCATTTGAGTTTCATATCCACCATGACTGTTTACACTGTTTTTTGCATTTGCCATGTTTGCCACTTTTCGAGGCTGGTCAGGCTCGCGCTGTTTGCTACCGAGAATCTCACTGGTCCGTGTTTTCATCAAAACCAAGGTGGTTGAGCACTGCTGAAAGCCGGGATGGGTTCGGAACCTTTGAGAAACCCTGCAGAGTCTCAATGGAGTCACGTGTGTTATACCCGACTAAAAAATGTGTAGGCTACTACGACTTGTGCTTCAAGTTGAACGTTTATTCAAGATAATTTGGAAGCTTCCGGTCATTCCTTTCGTCGGCTATTTTCTAAAGACGTTCCTGAGCTGCCACTAAAACTTGATTCCTAGCGGTCTTAACCTGAATTTACACATCAGAATTTAAATGATGTCAATACGCCTTTACCATCATCGATCATGGCGAGAGGTAGGCTAATTATTACAGCCTCCAAGTAATGGGTTACACGCGATAAGCAAATGGTGTAAACGATGAAGCAAAGTAGGGGATGGTAATTTGAAAGAAAAAAATGCCATGTAAATGTATTTGCTGTAAAATCACTTTTAGGCCAACCATGGTTTAAAATTCGCAAGCGAAAAAATTGAAAAAATTGAACAAAAAAAGTATCCAGTTCTTCATCGGACTTGGTGAGTGGAACGGGTGAGTACGTATTGATTTCGGCCTTTCTTGGCAAAGGTCCTCTTCGGGCTCAAGCCTCTTCAGACCCGTGCCAAAAAGGGCCGAAGTCAGCTTAAGCTGAAGGAATATTTATTACAGAAAATGTATTAATTAGCCTTACTCACATTGCAAGAGCTCGTCGTTTACACTGTGCACTGTGGAATTCAGCTACTGATTTTTTCATTTATTTTTTACGGTTCGGCTAATAATGTAATCAATGGTTTAAATACAAAGTTTTAATGATTTAACGTAGTCGTTTGGTACTAACATCTGTGTTTCATAAGGCCTAATTAGTGATTAATTATTCATCTTTGAATTGTTCGTTGTATTTCCATGCTTGATATTTTTTTCCCATCACTTTACGCACACAGAATTTCTAATAACAACAAATCAAAATCCTACATTGGATTGAAGTATGGTTAAGGATTTAGCGCAGTCCTTTGGAAACAACATTTTATTTTCTTCATAAGGCTTAATCGGTGACGAACTATTTATCTTTCAACTATCCATTGTGTTTTCATGCTGAACTTTACAATCTTCAGTTTCCAGGGAACAAACAATAATAATAGTAATAAATCAGAATCCTAGCCTGAAATGAATTATGGTTAAAATAGGATCATTATGCAACTAGGAGCTGAGCGACAAACCCCTCGGCCCGGAGGCATGCTATACTGATAGGATATCTTGTAAATAGGGCAAAACCGATGACTGAACTCCAGACGAAATTCACATCCTAATTTTGCTAACACAAAGGTTCAAAGGTCTTTCTTTCTTTATTGCACCGGCGCTCGCTTTTTGCAAAGTGTGGGAAATCAGCAAAGTAACTAACTTTGTACTACTAACGAGTCAAATACATGATTTGCAAATTGCGAAGCATCAAACTGAGTCCATAAATTCAGTAATTCATAATTTCCAAGGTTTTCATTAACGAGTCTCTCCCAAGGGCATAACTAAATGACTAGGATGCAGCTAACTGAGTGTATTCTTTGTATGATGTATTTTCTCCACTATTCCGATTTATACCCGATAAAAAACTTGTAGCCTGCATAGTTGTACGAAAAATTTGCATTTATTGATGTGTAATAGTAAAGAATACTATCATTTAATGTGCCTCGGACTGGGCGATCTTAAGCAGTAGTATCCAGCAGAGGCGTTACTAGCCAAAATGTTTGGGGGGGGGGGGGGGGGGGCGTAAGGCATTTATCGATTGGCTGGTGTTTTTACCGACTTTTTTTGCAGAACTGTTTTCAAGAAATACGACAGTTTTAAAAAAGTCGACTGATTTTCAGAAAAATCGACCGTTTTGATAAAAATGAACTGATTTTAAAGCTTCATGCCGACTTGGTTATTTTTTACCGACTGACCAATAACATTAGGGGGGGGGGGGCGTCCCCTGGTATCGTTACGCCCCTGGTATCCAGTTGCATCCCGTCTTGCTAATACTAGCATGCAGAAGAATGCAGTAACAGGGTATCCTTGACATAGAAGCATATAGTAGCATCAGTTCGTAGGCTACTGCGTGCTACTTTTTCGTACAACTTCAGACTACTATTTTGAGATAAATTTTTCATCGGGTAAGGAGGTCAAGAAGATCGCATCGTTTTATTATAATATGGAAGAACAAACGAAAAGGAAAACTCGACGTTCAAGATGCAAGATAAGATGGATAAGGTCACCTTTGAAGCCAACGGAGATGGCAACTAACATGAAAATTAAAAACAAACGAAATACCCAAAATACCTATCCCTATATCGGCTAGAACTACCCTGACCAATTCCAAAACAACCATTATCCGTGACGCTACACATCCATTCTTCATTCGCTCACCTTCCTTTTTGCTAAAAAAAAATTCTAACCTCAATTCACTCTAACTTTCACATCTCTCGTACCTATAATACTAGCAACCATTGGTAAGACATTGCTAATATTTCAGGATGATTCATGATGTTCATGCATCGACCAGTTTTTTGGGGTCGTGCCAGCTCTCTTTAACCGGAAGTTGTTTTGCTTTTCATCCTAAAACCTGCTTATCACATTACTTACAGATACAAAGATTCGAAGAAAACATCTTTATTCTTTTCAAACCAGTTATGCCAAAAGCCAAGCTGTAAAAGCTGAAAAAGCTCTCCTGTATTTGATTAAAGGACACCTGAATGAAGGGTACCAAGTATTATCCCTATCTGTATGACTTCCCTTAAAGTTCAATGTGCACATCAAACTACCCCAATCCCACTCTGTAACAACCTAGGAACAATGCTTACCCCCTAGATCAGCAGCTTTTTCAACGGTTTCCTCTCTGTGATATTTCAAAGAGTAAGTTTTTGGGCCAGTACATGCTCAATTTACTAGCTTGGACAAAGATAAAAGTGATGTTTCTTATAATATTTAATAGATCTTTATTGTATGCATAAATCAGCTTGTATAATTCAGTTTTGAATAGGTTATTTGTTTTTGAATGATTTTTGTAGCTATGTTATTTTTTATAAGCTTATTGTATATTCTGGTACATTTTATAAAGCAAGCTAATCAAGCTTCAAAACACTATTCCACAAAGAAAAACCTTTAATAGGCACTTTAAGCCATGGAACTTCTGATGAAACACTAGAACAATCAGGAAAACTGCATCTACAGCTTGATTTTGGTGGCATTTCAAATATATCCTTTTCTATCAAGCATTACTGGGAGTTTTTGAATTTCCTGCCACGATATTCCAGCTCCTAAGATTTGGATCACCGAACTCGTCACCGAAATGCCAGAGAGGTAAAGACAAGGGATAACAAGAAAACGGCCGATTTTCGTAGTGCCTTCTAAAGGAAGTCGGAAATGTTTATTTGTGCAGCATTTAAAACAAAGTAAAGCATTAGAAGTGTCCATTGTGTTTTAACATTGCCTGCAGAAAACCCAATCCAAATACGAAATAGTGTTTCCAAGCTATGATTTTTGCTCCATTTTGCATCTGTCCTTATTTCAGTACCGAACAATTTTAGAAATGAACAGATGTGTCCAATCAACCCTTCTTCTCGAATATTTTTTTTAACCAGATAAGCCCAAACGTACATCTAGAAGAAATTCCAATACGATCCGGCCAGCGCTGTGTAAGATTTGAATGAATTGCGCTTTTGTCCTAGAGTCTGCATGTGCAAACCTCCAGAAACGAACATCCCTAATTTGAAAACGTCACGCTCAGGAGAAGAAAGCTCTCCGTGGCCATGTCTGTAAATGCATTCTCCATGGTGTATTCAAGTATGGTTTCACTGTTCAGGTGTCCTTTGAAACACAAGGGTCGGATGATTTATTCTTCTTTTAAAATTACCGAATCTAAATCCCTTTGAAGTTCAACTGACTAGGGCTGAGAGTCGAGAGTCGTTTCACGTCACTTATTCACTGAAATTGGCCGGTAAACCCGATAAAAATGATTTACTTCAACAGATAGGTAATCGCTATCAAATGAACTTTTTCTTTCGGATTTGTTGTACCTCTATGTGCTTGTCTCACTACGCTTGATATATCTACCAACTACAAATGTAAGCTATTGCCGGAAAATAAAAGAAAAATGTCCGATTCCTTAAATATAAGGTTTGAAGCCAAGCTGACCATTCATTACGAAAGAAATAGAAAATCGTGATTTTCGGTTTTTTTTTCTTGATCAGCTAATTATCCCTCTAGGATGATGTGCGAGGGATAAATATAAATTCGGATATTTCGGTTGCACTTCCGGCAAACCGTCTTCAGCGAAAACAACAAACTACTAAATCATAAAATCCAACACAACACCAACAGAAAAGTGATGCGGAACCAACAAAACATACAACGATATGTAACTAAAAAACAGAAGAACGATGCGGATTGAAACGACAAACAAATTCAAATAAAATAATGAATATTAAAATGTCCGTGTTAAAAGTGTGTATGTGTAAACCTGTGATTATTTTACAGTTCTTAATTCTGTGTCTATTTACAATTTACCAATTCCCTGGGAAAGCGCAGAAGTTTTACTCAGCAATTATACAATCCTTTGCCTTTCCCATTACTATACAAATAATTTCACAGAACTAAACTCTTCTGACTAGATTCGCACATCATCCTAGAGGGATAATTAGCTGATCAAGGAAAAAAAAACGAAAATCACGATTTTCTATTTCGTCCGATTCCTTGCAATACATTTCTTATCATCATTTTCCTACTTTGTTTTTCACTCCCACATGGTAACGGAGCGCTTCAAAGTTAAAGGACCCCTCTTGCTTATTCTGCTTTTTATAATCCATACGGAATAAAAAGCTTTTAAAATCCCCACCTTTCTCCACTGTCTAATTTTGTGCCGATGAATTTTTAGCTCGTTTTTCGTTTTAACCGTCACACAATGAAACTTTTGGCGGAATCTTCAACGTCCGCTGATAACTCTTTCACACATAAGGATCTCAGAAGCTTCTGTTTATTACTTCTTTGTTTGCTCAGTTTCCCCACTTTTTAACCACGGCACGTTCAGTTTTCAAATGTTTTGACCACGGCACGTTCAGTTTTCAAATGTTTTGCGCCCAGCCGCCGCGTTGGAGGGCTGTACGTAATCGCCCAGCGCTCCACTGTCAGAAGTTTCATAACAGATTGCGCGTAACACTTTCAAGAATAACAACCTTTCCACTTAGAAATAAAATGTTATGACCAATTAAGCTTATACTATTTTGTGCCTAGATCTCCAACAACACCTTCAATAGGTAAAAATACTACACTGTCAGAAGTTACATAACGACAACAGAAGGATGCGCGGTTTCAACAGATAACACTTTGAGATGTTATCTGTTATGTTTCTTTCGTTCCCATTAGTATTTTTACCAATTGAAGGTGTTGTTGGAGATCTAGGCACGAAATAGTGTAAACTTAATTGGTCATAATACTTTATTTCTAAGTGAAAAGGTGTTATTCTTGAAAGTGTTATACGCTATCTGTTATGAAACTTCTGACAGTGCAGCGCTGGTCGATAACGTCCAGCCTTCCTCCTCTCCAACGCGGCGGCTGGGCGCAAAACATTTGAAAACTGAACGTGCCGTGGTTAAAAAGTGGGGAAACTGAGCAAATAAAAGAAGTAATAAACAGAAGCTTCTGAGATCCTTATGTGTGAAAGAGTTATCAGCGGACGTTGAAGATTCCGGCAAAAGTTTCATTGTGTGACGGGCAAAACGAAAAAAGAGCTAAAAATTCATATGAAACTTCCGACAGTGAACAAGAATATCGCTAATTTCAGGTGGAGAATAACCTTTTTTTCTGATCCATTTCATAGGGCAAAGATCATTTCTAGTAAGAGTTATGCTTTTTTTTTCTTTTTTTTGCGCTGGGCTTTAAAGATGCAAGCGTCACACTTTTGGAAATTTCGTCGGCTCTGCCAAAAGTCATGGACAACTGGGCCCAGCCATCTAACGACACTCTACATTCTTTTCGGGCCGATGAATGAAAAATTGTACATTCTGTTTTCTTGTGTTTGATTTGGTTCTTCTATTTTATTTTACATACTCCGATTTCAAATGGCGGGTCAGAAATAAATTACTTACTTACTTACTTTGTACGGGCATAACCTTTCCGAACTTCGCTTCTGTCCCACTGGAAACGCCGGACTTCAAATTCAAATTCTCCGCGTCTAGGTGAATTCTGGGTCGTTGCCCGAGGAGCGCATTACATTATTACTAGAGCCCCGGGTGAAAATTTTCTTACAAAATCAGTTAGATGAGTCAAAATATTTCAGTGTATTCAAATATTAGTTTTAAAATTACATCTTTTCAGTTAAAATACGCGCACTCGCTCCAACATTCGCAGTCGTATACGAATTTCCTCCTTCCCTCCGAAATTTGTACGCATCGTCTGCAGATTTGCTCATTACATAGTTATGTCACTTTCACATGCGAAATCTAGTCTGACTCTATGTGCACGCAGCTTAAGGCTCATTTATAGCTAATTTTTTTTAGCTTCGATCGAGCGAATTTTTATAGAGCGTGTTCCACCCTTCTACAAATAGGAGGCTAATTATTAGTTACTATTTCCGTTCCAACCTCACCAAAAGTTACTACGCTGACCGTTCCAACCTTCTCGAAATAGTAACTAATAGTAACTATTTGCTTACTTGGGAGCGTAGTAACGTGTTTGGTCGGATTGGCCCGTGGCATGATATTCTGCTGAAAATCTTTCCAGTCTTGACGGCAAAAAGCCAGAATTCGTGACGTCATGCGTAGTAACTAGGGTAAGTAGGATGGAACACACTCATAGAAGTTTCGGTAAAACTGGGTGTCGCTTAAAAGCAGCTTAAAGTGGAATAAGCAGGTATGCATATCTGAACAGTTCCCTAAAGGCCCATTCACAACGAGATTTAGCAAATCTCGGTACCAGCTAGTTCTGAAAACCGCTACCGAGACCGAAGCTTTGCCAGGTTTCTGTCGTCCGCAATGGATACAGGTCCCAGTTTTTCGGGTACCAGCTAGTGTCGGACCCAAGTTGAAATCAATTCAACTTTTGAGGGTACTAGCCAATCAGATTATTTTGGGAAATATTGAGGAATATTCTGATTGGCTAGTTTCGAACCAAGCCCAATAGATAAAATCACATCCACTCCTTGCTGTCTTGAAAACCGAAAGTGAATTTAGGTCATTGTTATTCGGTCTGATGTGGTTCAGCATCAGCCAACCGGAATATTCCTCAGTATTCCTCTAAGTAATCTGGTTGGCTAGTACCCTCAAAAGTTGAACTGATTTCAACTTGGGTCCGATACTAGCTGGTACTCGAAACTGGAGCCAGTATCAATACTCTTGATGACTATCGCTCCTTGCCGATGCAAAATCTCTGGCCTCTCCGGGTATCTAGCGGAAGAAAGGCAGAAGTAGTGTCACAGCTGCTCCCAAAGATCGCCGTGATTAATTGACACAGTATTTGAGCCGTTGAGTTTGAGTCGTACGGACCGCTTACTCCTTCTTCCTGAGGATCGCTGGCGTTTTTTGGAATTAGTCAAATAGAGTATTGCGAACGGCAGAAACCCAGCTAATTATCGGCCTGACATTAGGCCTGACAATGGGCGGGGGCTTTTCTCTTAGTTCACGTTACGTTCTAAATGAAACAAACCAAAACATATTGTGCACGGTGCAAAACGGATAAGTCAGCTACATTTTACTAGAGCTATATTTCGGCCTTTCTTGGCAAGGGTCCTCTTTAGGCTCAAGCCGCTCAAGCTGGAAAACGGACTTGTGAAAAAACAATAAAGATACTTCCTCAAATATCCGATTTTGTGAACTTCTTCACTGAAAACCCGATGAAAAATTTATCTCAAAATAGTACTTGAAGTAGTACGAAAAAGTAGTATGCAGTACTAACAATGCTACTACATGCTTTTACTTCAAGGCTACCGTGTTACTGCATACTACTATATGCTACTATTAGCAAGACCGGATGCTACTATGGCAAGACAGGATGCTACTGGATACTACTACATAAGATTGGACCAGTCTGAGGCGCATTAAATGATAGTATTCTTTTCTATTACATAGTATTCCATGCAACGTTTTCGTACTACTACCATACTACTAAGCGGGCTACAAATTTTTCATCGGGAATTGTTTGGAGTTAAATCTGGTGTTGTGATTTCATTCTATACACGGCTGCTGGTTTTGCTGTTGGATTGGGTCGTCGAAATAGACAAAAAAAAGAGCAGGTAAAGGAAGGAGAAAAGAAAGAAAGACGTAACAACTAGAAGAGGAAGATTAGAAGAGGAAGATTTTGTAGAGGCCATGTGCCTTATTTTGTAGAGGCCATGTGCCTTATTTTGTAGAGGCCATGTGCCTTATTTGTAGAGGCCATGTGCCTTATTTGTAGAGGCCATGTGCCTTATTTGTAGAGGCCATGTGCCTTATTTGTAGAGGCCATGTGCCTTATTTGTAGAGGCCATGTGCCTTATTTGTAGAGGCCATGTGCCTTATTTTGTAGAGGCCATGTGCCTTATTTGTAGAGGCCATGTGCCTTATTTGTAGAGGCCATGTGCCTTATTTGTAGAGGCCATGTGCCTTATTTGTAGAGGCCATGTGCCTTATTTGTAGAGGCCATGTGCCTTATTTGTAGAGGCCATGTGCCTTATTTTGTAGAGGCCATGTGCCTTATTTTTGCATTATATTATTATTATTATTATTATTATTATATAAAAAAAACTGACATGAAAAAATCCACTAACGAACATCAACAAAATAGTTCAATCAGACTCGTTTAATTTCGTTTGCTCTTCTTCAGTCTGATTCTTCTGTTAGGGTTCTTCGGGTGAACAGGAAAGTAATCGAAAACCGTTGCAATACTAACGATGCCGTAAATTTGCCGTTTGAGAGTGCACACAAAACTGGGCACAAAATTAAAAAAAGCTAGTAGGCCTACGTATGTTTAAAAAAAATGGTGTTTTAATATGTCTTATCTTACTTAAATTGTTGCGTTCAAGACTGTACAAACGTTGGCTATGTTTGAGCTCATATTCTTCGACCTCGTCCAAATTTAGGCGACGTTCAGCGTTATATACCTGTACTGTACCGTCTGTACCTGGGAATACGGGATAGCGCGGGCTTAAAAACTGGTCAGAGAAACTCAACTGTGTCGCTGGTCCTTTAACTAATTACTGAGACGCAACCTAAATACCAGATAGATGTGAGCAATCGTTCAAATGCAGTTACACATCAGCCCATGGGCTTTTTGACAGATCATCCATCACAAGCATTACGTCTGGGCTGGACATGGTTTCAGAGTTAGCAATTAGAATATGAATACGAAAATCAGGTCCTTATGGTTCCATAAGCATAAATCTGAGCTGTCATATTTGATATTCTAACTGATCGACATTCAACATGATATTTTTTTGGGTCATCTAATAAATAGGAATTTGTTGGTTTGGCACACTTGGCACTGCTAACCGGTTGAAATCTGATATGACCCGATGTAGGCTACCGATAAATATTTATCAATTTAAATATTATGTTACTACACAAAAACGTACTTGGTACTTTTACATTTTCTTTTTACTGAAATCCATACACCAGAACGACCAGACAAGCATGTTCTTTATTATCTATTCTGATATGATTGAAGCTTTTTTGGCTGAAATCCGATACTGAGGACACGTGCTGATAATACACGAATACGTGCTTAATACATTAATGTACTGGGACTGTTACATTTTATTTACAAGCACACTCATGGTTTATACTTGAGTAGAATATAACATATGCTTGATTGATATAGCTATGGCATGTTATGGACGTGAATGAACAAATTTACTTCATGATTAAACAGTTGAAAAATTCTTCTCTCCCATTTACTGCGAACTGAACTTGTTTCATAGTCCAGACCAAGATATATTTGTAGCTCTATCCAAATTTACGGTTTTACCGGATTCCTGCCGATCTGTTGGTCGAACAACAAAGCGACGAAAAAAAAATCTGTCTTCAAAACAACAAAAGATGGAGTAAATTTCCACACCAGCACATTTTCCCTAATCGAAAATAATTTTAATCAAGTACTTACAAATAATCAATTATAAACAAAGAGCATGACGTGTGTCTGCTATAAGATAATAAATCCATAGAGACAAAATGGTAAAAGTAGATTTCTTGATCCGATAAGAAAACGAAGCAAAGAATCAGCGTATGCTCCATTAAAGATAGCAATATATGGGAATAAACTCCAACCCTGCAGATTGTGCATGTTCCTTGTGGATGTTCTATCTTTAGGTCCGAAAAGGAAACGCAGCACAGAATCAGTGTAGGCCTACGATGCCCAAAAATTGGCAAAATGTGGCCCAAACCCAACACATTTTCGCTGTTCCAAAATAATTATAACCAAGTATTTGTAATCAATCAATTATAAACCAAAAGCGTGTTTGTATGGTCGCTATGGGACATGGAGTTGCATTAGAGGCTCATGTCTGTGCAACACCTATTTAGAGACTTTGAAACGAGTCGGACAAAATCAATTTCGGTCCAGCTTTTAATGTTTTGCTAAATAAATATCCCCCCTCCCCCCAAAGAAACCCAAAGATTTGCCGTCATCATCAAGCTGACTGCGAATCATATTTGATAGTGCAAAACGGATACGTCAACTGAGTCTTATTAGAGCTACATATTTTTTGTTTCCACAAGTTCATTTTCCAACTTGAACGGCTTTGACCCTGAAGATGACCTTTGCCAAGAAGGGCCAAAATATGGCTCTAAGAAATTCAGCTGACGTATCCGTTTTGCACTATCAAATACGTCATGACCAGGTCAGTGATCCACGAAAAGGAGAGACAAGTTCAAATACTTAGCCAACTTACTAATTTTGAAAGGAAGATCCTTAAACAACAAGACCAAAGGTGTCGATGGGATCCCAAAAATCTAATATTTGATTCAGACAATCGAGTCTTGTCTTCGCCAGATCCAGTCTTGGACAGGCTAATTATCAGAGAAAACCAAGTTCAGATATACCTCTATAAACCATATCTATTTTGACGATACTGACCCGGACTTCCTGCCGATTTCCGAGCGGACTACTAGCCCAGCAAACAAAAAAAATACAGAAACAAAACCAGCGTATCTCCTTATCCCTATAAAGAACATCTAATCAACTTTGAATAAAAGTTTGACTTAAAAAAAAATCCGGTTACAACCGGATTCCGGAAAAATTATATTTCCGGGTAAAAAAACATCGTCATAAACCGACTCAGCCTCCCTTCTTACCCCTTAATCTGTCATCTACTCGAACTTTTGCTTTTAACAAATTTTCCGGTTTTGGCCGGATTCCGGGCGAACTACTTGTCCGTCAAGAAAATGATTTTCACCATCGTCTTCAGCATGTCTTCCTACCCCTAAATCGAACATATAATCAACTTCAAATAAAACTTTCACTTTTAACAAACTTTCCGGTTTTGGCCGGATTCCGGGCGAACTACTCGTCCGATGACAAAATGATTTTCCCCATCGTGCTCAGCATGTCTTCTTACCCCATAATCGACTATCAAACTATCAACTCGAAATAAAACTTCTAATTTTAACAAACTTTCCGGTTTCGGCCGGATTCCGGGCGTACTACTTATCCTTCGAGAAAATAGTTTTCACCATCGTCTTCGGCATGTCTTCCTACCCCTAAATCGAACATCTAATCAACTTCAAATAAAACTTTTACTTTTAACAAACTTTCCGGTTTTGGCCGGATTCCGGGCGAACTACTCGTCTGATGACAAAATAGTTTTCACCATCGTGCTCAGCATGTCTTCTTACCCCATAATCGACTATCACATTAGCTGTTTCAAAATATTTTGTTTGCCCCTTAATTTAAACCCCCTCCCCCACCCCTAAATGTAGGGCTACATAGCCCATCTACGAACTTGACTGGTCCGACGACCCAACGAATCCTCACACCAAGTTTCATCAAAATATCTCACTCCCTTCGAGAGTTATCGTGCTTACAGACGGACGGACGGACGGACGGACGGACGGACAGACGGACAACTTTTGCGATGTCATAGGTATCCCTCCACTTACGTTTTGGGATCCCAAAAAGTCGTAAGTTTTCAAGCCAGATCTTTGCTGTTGCTTTTCTTTTCCCCTTATATTTACTCCGTCTTCGTGGCTTATACTTATTTTGACTGTGAACTGTAAAATCTGAATCATCTTCAACTTACAGGCACTATAATTTTCCTTAATTTACAGGTTGTTATTGTTGGCAACGGTGCTGTCGGAAAATCTAGTCTTATCCAGAGATACTGCAAAGGGATCTTCACAAAGGATTACAAGAAAACAATAGGTGTGGATTTTATGGAGAGACAAATTCGGTAAGAAACTCTTTGGTCAGCAAGGCAGTGGCGAAATATTATTATTATTATTTATTTATAACCGATCACTGGCCGAGGCCAAACAAGACGGAGTATGGAAAGAAAATACAAAAAATAAATGACTGAAGCACAAAATAAGAAAAAAAAATCCTAAAAACCTTGAGTCACGTCCGTTACAAGGGGCGCCGCATTAGTAGTTCGTAGACTTGGTAAACTCCATCACTTTCGGACAGAAGAGGCTGTATGCATGGTGTTTGGCACTCCCACAATTGGCCTAGGCAAAATAGGAAGCTGCCTAGGGAGGTATGGGGGAGGCGTCTAAGCCCATTTGGGGTGGGGGCAATGTGATCGGCCATAGGTAAAAAAAAATAACCGAGTCGGCACGAAGCACCGCGGTTTTTCGTAAAAACAGTTGATTTTGTCATGAAAACAGTCTTTTTTTTAAATCAGTCGATTTGTCATCAATACCGTAGTTTTATTTTGTAAACAGTCTTTTTTTTTGAAGGTCAGTCAGTTTTTCCTCGAAACTTCCTATTTTTCTGCAAAAACAGTCAGGAAAACTGACCAGCCAGTCGGTACATAGGCTACCTTGCCCCCCCCCCCCCCCCCCCCCCCCCCGAAACAAAAAAAATGTTTTGGCTAGTAACGCCTCTGCCGTCCAGGGGACGAATTAGTAAATGTAGAAATCGTGATATGTAAAAAAAAGTATAACTGGCAATTGTCTATTTCATTCTAAGCGGTCCATTTTCTAAAGTCAAAGTAAGTTGAATAAAAAAAAAGAAGTAAAGTTTTCTTACCAAATTAACAAAAAGGGGGGCCCACAACTGCGAGCCCCTCTGTCCGTGCTTGTCTGCAGCAAATGAGATGATAAAGGAAATGCTATTTACATTGACAAGATATCTTTAATCATTTAGCTTTTTGCTATTACTAAATACAGCACAGCTTGAAATATCAGATTTACTGCAAACAAGATATTTCAGTTTCCATGGCAATATTTTTCAGGTCCGTATCCAGCCGTATCCCCCCCCCCCCGAAACCTAAAAAAAAAATAATCATTTTTATAGGCTTTTCCCTCTGATCTATGTCTTTTTTGTCCGATCCGCGGGCCCCCCCCCTCCCCCGAAATAAATCCCTGGATACGGGTCTTTAATGAGAATCTACCTTCGGTATTTAAGAGTAAAATATATTTGAAACACTACCATCATTACCATGTCAATGTGGGTGGTTTTATTGTGGATTGTTTCACGTAGGCTACTCATGTTACAAAGCAATCAGGCTACTCGGCAAGAATCTTTACAGTTCTCGCTTTGACATCAATAACCTAATGTATGTACGTACGTGTATAGCGTGACCTACTAAAACACCATATAATTATCTAACCTTTCATTTAACCTCTTGATAGGTAATAGGTACGCTCCACAAACAAATTATATATCTCTAGCAAAATTTGCCCAGTGTTGTTCTTATTTTGTTCCTTTATTTGTCCGTATTGCGATTGCATGCAGCAAATCTATTTATCAATCTATATATATATTTATATATATATATCTATCTAATAGATCTATCCGTATAACACCTATACCAATGGAAAATCTGCTAATAAATAAAAGACAAGTTTTGCCTTTTATCTACACAGTACTCTTTCACACGTCAAGCCCTCGGCTTGATATTATTAATCAATCAATCAATTTTATTTCAGCTTACGCCATAAAAAAAGAAAGAAAAAGAAACCACATACTACTCGAAACAAACAAAACAACACAGAGACCGTCACAGACGACCCTAATGCTAAACTAATCCATAAGACTAGCAACTACTGGTAGTGACGTGAACAATGGATCAGCTGCCAGTCTAACAAGGCTATTCTCTGATTTCTGGATACGCAGGAAGAAGCTCTACCGAGCCTTCTGCATTATTTCTCGGAGAGTACAGCAGCGCCTTCCCACTATCATTATCACTTCCCATTATCACACCTTCGTAAAATACCAGAAACCACAAGTCAAATTATTTGATGTTTTCGCGATTTATTTTCCATAATTCTTAATCCTGTGACATTTAGAAAGAGACAGCATGATAATCAGACATTTACGGCTGCTTGGTTACTTCTGAAGCATGAAAAGCGAATTAATGAGTAGACTACTTTATATCTAACATGTTTGAGAATGAAAAAAAAAAAAAAAAAAAAAAATCAGTTTTGGCGAAGGGAATGTAGTTTCTGCATAACTCATAGCTGCTAATCACACGACTTTCGAACAATACCGATTGGTTTGCAAAAATAAATACAAATGGCAGGTGAATAGGTTACTACGGTAGTTTAAAGACGGCCGAAAGGTTTAAAGGTTTAAAGTAGGAAATAAATCATAATTAGAATTTAGTGTAAGAGCCCGATGAAAAGTCTATCTCAAAACAGTACTATGAAGTAGTACGAAAAAGTAGCATGCAGTAATAACGATGCTACTATATGCTTCTACTTCAAGGCTACCGTGTTACTGTATACTACTATATGCTACTATTAGCAAGATCGGATGCTACTGGATACTACTATATAAGATTGGACCAGTCTCAGCACATTAAATGATAGTATTCTTTGCTATTACGTAGTATTACATGCAACGTGTTCGTACTACTACCATACTACTACGCAGGCTACAAATTTTTCATCGGGAGTGAAGTGTAGGTGACGTATAAAGATAAGAAATTTGAGTTGTAATAATAAAGTAAGTTGCGTCACTGAGAGGAGTGGAGGGTTTAAAAAAAAGAAAAAAAAGACGGCCAAAGGTCTGTCTTAGAAAGTAATTTTTTTTCCGCTCAGTTTCAGTTATACCAATGGAAGACGTGACGACAAAATATTTTGACTAACGTTATTTTTTTTTTCTTTGAAGACATTTTAGTTTTATAGATAAAATAAGATAAGATTTAATTGCAGAAAAAAGCAAAATGGCCATGGCAACAAAATACAAAAAATAACTAAAAAAAATAACGATCTATATTAGGATCTGTCTGTTAAAGACGTAACTTATCTAGTTACTTTAGGCATAATTTTCGGTGTTGAAAAGCGACCCTGAGGAATCTTGCCAGCCTTCTCACATCATCAAACTGACGGCCACCAATCATACTACACATCCATTTCTCATCGAACACCCTCACACATTCTCCAAACACTTCATTCCTCAGGTCTCTTAATTCTTCACATTCACACATGACATGCACCCCACTTTCATTCTCATCTCCACACATTGGGCAGGAGAAATACTGACCAGAACGTTCGGAAGACATTCTAATGTACTACATACATATTATACATGAACACGAATGGCCCCCGCCATGGCCCTTGGGCTTTATTGGGAATAAATTCATACATTCATTCATATGTAAAGAATACTCTAGATGACCAACTCTTCGAGCCGACGAAGAATCGCCGTGTGCCTATCGAAGAGCCAGAAACTTCACAACAGTGAACGTTGTTGATTGGTTTATAGAACAAGACCAAAGGTGTCGATGGGATCCTAAAAATCTAAGATTTGATCCAGACAATTGGGTCTTGTCTTCGCCAGATCCTGTCTTCGCCAGGCTAATCATCCGAGAAAACCAAGTTCAGATATTCTATCTATTTATCTATCCATACCTCTATAAGCCATATCTATTTTGACGATACTGACCGAAACTTCCTGCTTACTTTTGCCGAGCGAACTACTAGTCCAGCAACAAAAGAAAATTCAGAAACGAATCCAGCATATCTCCTTATCCCTATATAGAACATCTAATCAACTTCAAATAAAACTTTGACTTACAAAAAAATGCGGGTAGAACCGGATTCCGGACTAATTATTTGTCCGGGTAAAACATGATAGTCATATACGGACACAGCGTCTCTTCTTACCCCTAAATCGATCATCCTTCAGATAAAACTTTTGCTTTTAACATATTTTCCGGTTTTGGCCAGATTCCAGGTGAACTAGCTGTCGGGCGAGAAAATGGTTTTCACCATCGTGTTCAACATGTCTCCTTACCCCTAAATCAAACATTTAACCACTTCAGTTGAAAGTTTTACTTTTAACAAACTTTCCGGTTTTTGCCGGATTCCGGACGAACTATTTGTCAGGCGAGAAAATGATTTTCACCATCGTGCTCAGCATGTCTTCTTACCTCATAATCAACTATAACATTAGCTGTTTAAAAATATTTTGTTTGTCCCTTAATTTGAACCCCCTCCACCACCCCCAAATATAGGGCTACAGGGCCCATCTACGAACTTGACCTTACTCTTGTCCCAAAGAATCGTCACACCAAGTTTCATCAAAATATCTCCTTCCCTTCGAGAGTTATCGTGCTCACAGACGGACGGACGGACGGACAGACGGACAACTTTTGCGATGTCATAGGTCATAGTGTCATAGGATCCCCACTTACGTTTTGGGATCCCAAAAACAGTTAGATCATCTTTTATGATTCCTAATCTGGGGCCTTCTGTTTCGAATAATCTGCCGGCTAGCATCAGGGAGTCTGCCACTTTATACGGGTATAAAAAGCAACTGAAAACTTTCCACTTAAGTAATATGTGTTGAAGGGTGTGTGGTCTTTTTTCTGTCGTTCTTTTTTTCACAGTTGCTAGGGTGGTGCTGAAACTGGTAAGGAGTATATATTAAGGATTCGTGTCGTGTATAGTGTTCACGTTTAATTGTCTGTTATTTAAGTCACAGGTTAGGTGGGTAATTGTAAGTTATTGTGTTTAGTTATTTATTTATTAGATACAAGTAGTATTAATAAATTGCAGCACAATTCCTTAGTACTTTCTTTTTGCTGCAGTACGATATTAGTAATGTTCTTTTATTTTCAGTGTTTTGGTTAAAAATAAAAACCTACCTCCCTACCAAACAGGATTTGAGAAAATTTGAGGATTTGTTTGGCTGACGGTTCCCGTTCTTCCCTTAGTCATTTAGAGTATTTTCGGACATATAACAGAACGAATTTTGTATGCTCACAAACATAAAGATGAATACATTAATCCGAATTTTGAGATCCTTCGTCTCTAAAATCTTAGATGTTTTTGTTGTTGTCGAGCCAACTGTAAGAGTGGGGATTTCACACAACTTCCTTCGAATTTATTTCGGGGGAGGAGTGCATTTGGGGGAGGGTTGCCTGCAGGTTGGACAAACAAGTACAAAAAAGACATAGATCAGAGGGAAAAGCCTATAAAAATGATTATTTTTTATGGGGGGGGGGCAACTCCCTAACCCCCCCTGGATACGGCCCTGCAATCCACTGAGTAATGAAAACAAGCTATAGTCTGCAGATTGCGTATGCATTACATTTGATTTTATTTTATTTTGTTTCAGGTTACATGGGGAAGAGGTCAGACTGATGCTCTGGGACACTGCAGGTCAAGAGGAATTTGATGCAATTACAAAAGCGTACTACAGAGGTGCACATGCTGCTGTGTTGACATTCTCTACAACGGACAGATTTTCCTTTGAAGCAGTACGGTCGTGGAAAAGAAAGGTAGGTCTTTTGGCTGGACTGCCTAACAAATGAATGTTTTTTATTATTCTTATTATTTATCTGATTGGTTTGGAACTGCTAAACGGGAGCTAAATGGATTAGTCAACTGAAATTTTTTTCAGATATTTTGGCCCTTCTTCCAAAGGTCTTTCAGGCCCGAGACAAAAAACAAATGTTATAAAAATCAAAGTTTTAAATACTCCTTCCGAGCTGGCTGGGAATCATTTATAAAAATGACCCTTAATCGATAAGTAAGCAACACTGTAAACAAAAATCTTCAAGTATTTGATCTTGTCTCTACTGAGATAAAATTATCTCTAGTTCGGGTTAATTTCATCCCAGTAAAGATAAGATTAATCCCAGTAGCAAATACTGCAGTTAACTTTAATCCGAATCCGGATAAACTTTTTACAAAGAAGGACCATCTCCAGCGATATCTCACCCCTTGTCAGCGAGGGTTCTCGTCAGGCTGTATCTAGAAGAAAAGAACCTACTACCGCCTAATTAGAACTGCCAAGAAGGGCCGAAGTCTTAAGTGTGGTTTTTGAATTTTTTTTTTATTTACAGTAACGTTTTGAATGCTTTTCCTTGATTTTGCAGTAGGTTAAGTTTAGAAATTGTAAAAAGTAGGTAAATCTTTTTTTTTAATTTTTTTTTTTTTTAGAAGTAAAGAAGTTAAGATTTTCGAAGTTAAATTTGAAAGAGTAGGTGCCACACTTGTGTCACTGAGAGGAGGGATTTAAAAACAAGTCTCAGTTTTTCTACACAAAATCAAGTTATTTAACAGTTTTAACGAGTGCTTCATAAATATTTCTATTCATGATTATTTTGTAAAAGCGAGGAAGAACTTCACCGTGTCAAATCTTAGCTGACTCAGTCGAAAATCTAACATTTGATTCAAACAATTGGGTCATGTCTTCGCCATTCAGTCTTTGTCAGATTCCTTGAATATTACTGTTAAAATAAAGTTCAAAATGGATTCAGCATGTCTCCTTGCCCCGATACCGAATCTCTAATCGATTTCAGAAACAAGTTTGAGCTTTAACCAAATTTCCAGTTTCAACCGAATTCGTGATGAACCATTTGTCCAGCAAGAAAACTAAGTTCAAATATGGATTTAGTGGACCTCCTTACCACCTGAATGAATATTATGATATATTATAGAATGAATATAAATTTATGTGTTACATGTTGTGTCTTCTTGTCTTTTTTTTTTCTTTCTTTTCTTGTCTTTTCTTTCATACTCCATTTGTGACTTGTGTCTTAAAAATGGGAAATAAATTTCATTCATTCATTCATTCATATCTAATTAGCTTATAAAACATGTACGTTTTACCATAAATTCGAAACCCCTCCTCTGCCTCTAAAGATAGACTAAAGGCCACATCTACGAACTTGACCTATACTTTTCCAGTGAACACCGGGTGAGTACTTTACTCATTGAACAACATTTATCAACCACTTCGACCTTCGATTACACTAGATCTCTCCGACGTCACACAGAACAAACAAATGAATGTCGGCATCCATGCACAAAACTATACTAGTTTGAGAATAAAGTGGTAGGGACTGCTATAGCCGAAACTGGTCGACAAATTTTGTGCCCGGTTTTCGCCGGATTCCGGGTGAACTACTTGTCCTGCAAGAAAATAACTTTCATATTCGGAATATTTTTGCCCCTTTATTTGAAACCCCCTCCCCCACCCCTAAATGAAGGGCTACAGAGCCCATCTACGAGCTCAACCTTACTCTTGACCAAAAGAATCCTCCCACTAAGTTTCATCAAAATATCTCATTCCCTTCGAGAGTTGTCGTGCACACAGATGGACAACTTTTGCGATGTCATAGGTATTCCTCCACTTACGTTTTGGGATCCCAAAAAGCATAAACGGTGAAGTAATGAAAAAACAAAACAAAAAAATAAATAAACAAACTAAAATAAACAATGTAAGAATCTGGCAAGATTAAATGGGCCTAATTGACGACACAGCATGGGCGCTTGCTTTGTTGCACACTGCTTGTGTCTAGAAAGCTAATTCATAACTAAATACAGAGCAAAATAACTCTAAAGAGTAATGGAAAGACCTATCCTTCCCATGCATCAAAAATGGACCTCCGTCGCTTTGTTCGCTCCGTGCAGTGGCGGACGTAGATTCTAGCCAGCGCTCGTTAACGATTAGCCAGAGCAAAATAATTGTGCTCTGCGATTGGTTGAGTTTTGGTAGGGATGTTCGTATCCAGTAGTGGAGCTAGTGTTGCTGCGATTTGACTGTGTGTCAATTTTACAAAGCTCACGCATTAATCTTTAGAGTTAATCTGCTCTGACTGAATGCCAGGTTGTCCTGCAGGAAAGGGGAGAGCTTAAACGACATGTCTGAAACTCATCGAAACAAAACCTTGATAATGAACTCCATTGAAGCAAACAGAACTAGACCTGGGCAGCTGAACAATTTTTTTTATGCAAAGGCCAGGGCCCTGTGTTCAGTAGAAGTGAAGGGGTGAATGAAGCATGAAAACCACAATTGTCAATATCGAATTCAAGATCGTTTTCATACCTATGCATTTTCGACGGTCAACTGAAATCCTTGGCAACATCATTTATCTTAAAGGACACCTGAACAATGAGACCATACTTGAACACACCATGGAGAATGCATTTACAGACATTGCCACGGAGAGCATTCTTTCTAAGCTTGACGTTTTCAAAATAGGGATGTTCGTGGAGGTTTGAACATGCAGACTCCAAGACAAAAAGCGCAATTCATTCAAATCTTGTATAGCGCTGGCCGGATCGTATTGGAATTTCTTTTAGATATACGTTTGGACTTAACTGGTTAAAAGATATTCAAGAAGAACGGTTGATTGGAGACATTTGTTCATTTCTAAAATTGTTTGGTACTGATATAAGGACAGATGCAAAATGAGCAAAAATAACTGTTTCGTATTTGGATTGGGTTTTCTGCAGGCAGTGCTAACAGGAGTCATACAGATAGGGATGATACGTGGTACTCTTAATTCAGGTGTCCTTTAACTCTGATTCACCCATGAATTGTGTATTGTTTCGACCTGGTCGTCGTTAAGAATTAAATTAATTTCATTTGCTGGAACTAATTTCTATCGAAAGTTTAAAGCACAAGTCGTAATAAGTGACTGGAGTTTCTATTCCAATATTCTCGAATAGGCTATGTTACTCCTTTGAAACTTTGCTGGGTTTCTCAAAGTATTAAAAAACCGAGGCTGTTTTTAGCTCCACTCGGCCACTAGGTTTTGATGAGAGGCACGGCAAAACTTTTATAAACGCAAAAATCAGCGTAGTGCCCTTAGGGAGGAAACAAGTTGAATATGAGGTTTGAATCTTGGAAATGAGAATGGATGAAACGAATAGGGGCGCAGAAATAGCAGTAGGCGGGGTCCTAGGGAAGGTACCTTTAAGAAGGTAGCCCGGCCTGAAAGCCTGCCCACATGCTCACCGCGATTTGGAGGCATTGCTGCCATAGGCATTGCTAACTTCTGCCTAGGTGAACTAGGACCCAACCTCGGGTGCCAGGGTCTAAGTGATAAATGTTAAACTGCAACGTGTAAATAAATTAGATAGTCGGTACTTGTCGATTTCATTTTGAGACTGCTTGTCTATTTTCTAAGTAAGCCTACGTTAAATGTTATGAAGTCTTGTAACAACTTATGAAGTCGTACAAGTTTTAAAACGAATTGTATATATCAATTATATTTTGTTTAAGTTGGCAGTCCTATGTTATCATGTTGTGAAACAGATATTCAGGAATAAATGGGATGATTGATTGATTGATTGATACAAACAAAAGTCCAAGTTTTATTTTGATAAGTTACCGAAAAGTGGGTAGGGCCAAAGGCTGATCCGGCATTTCACCTTCATAACAGTAAAAAAGCAAGATAAAACAATATGAGTCGTAGAGGACATTCGGCAACCTGTCAGGTTTTAGCTGGCCTTAGCACATTTTCAACTACATATATGGATGTACTTAAATGCGTTAACTGGAAATTATTGTTTAGGAGACAGCCTCGTCGGTTTCAGCAGCTAACTACCAACGTCGCATAAAATTTATGCTTAGTGTTCTTTGAGGCGTCCCAGATGGTACCGTGCTTATTTTTTCACCTACTCAAGGTTGAAAGAGTGTCACGATTAAATAAAGACACATCCTAATTAGTTCTTCTGCTCATTCTGACTATAAGACTTCATATCTTTAGGAGAGAGAGAGAGTAGTGTTGGGCGATATTCGATACGATAAATCGAAATATCGATAATATTGAAAAATATCGATGTTTCGATATTGACTTTTCAAATATCGATATTTTCGATAGTTGCATTACGATGTGCTCTGGATTTTCAGAATAAAAGAACAAATAGGGATTTCAGACTTGATTTCGATTGGGGGAGAAGAAACGGACTGGGAAGGAAAGGCGTGGGAATGCTAATATTTCTCAATGGGAATGTTTGATCTTGTTGTTTTAGTTCAGTTTTTGCCTTGTTAAGTTTTCGTGTCCATGAAAAATGTAGCAGTATAAACAGTTTCGAATATCGGTTTACGAAATTGAAATATTGAAATATCGATAATCGAAATATCGATATTTCGATAGTTCTAAATATCGCCCAACACTAAGAGAGAGAGAGACCGGATTCTGGGTGAACTATCCATCCTATTTGGCTACGTAAACAGATAAATCTGCTGGCGTTTTAACTCACCAAAATCAGATACTCTTAGTTCCTAGATTTTCATTTATTTTTATAACAGGTTCGTTAGTCTAGCTTAAGCTCGAAGACGACCAAATATTTCTTCAGCCCAAGCTGAATGCGAACCACATTTGACAGTGCACAACGGATCCGTCAGCTGAATTTTATTAGAGCTATATTCCGACCCTTCTTGGCAAGGGTCCTCGTCAGTCTATGTCTGTCAAATATGGAGAGGAACCTTGCGACGAAATGTCGAAACATCGCTAAAATAAAAATGAGCTGACTATTTCGTTCAGCGCAGTCATATCTGATTCACTGTCAGCTTCGTCTGAAGGTTAGCCTATCCATCCTAGTTAAAGGTTAGCCTATCCATCCAGATCTTTTAATGTGTAAGCCCAAGCGCCATTTAGTTGAGTCTCTTCTTAACTACGATAGCTTGTGTAAAATAAATGATTCTGAAAAAATTCTGAAATTCTAAAGCACACCTCGAATTATTCACTGTTTATGTTCCAATATTCAACACTATCTGAATACTTTAAAACTAGGCTCTGCTTTTAACAAATTAGCTACGGCTTTGGCTGTTTTAAGCCTTTTCCCAGACCCATTGTCTTCTAGCAAAAAGTCTGCAAAATTCAGAGAACCGGTTTTACCCATCAATAGGATAATACGCGAGTACTCGTTGGGACCGTAATGCGAATGGAAAATAGTGAATCATGGCAAGTGCAAAGTTAGTGAGGTGTCGTAGTTAGTTCAGAAGATGACATGTTAAATTGGGTCTCCAGATTTAAGAATCAATCGTTGAATCAATTCTCAGTTCTCCGTTCTCGCTTCGGAATTCTCGATTCCCGTACAAATTAGCGTTTTTGCTCCTCTTGCTTCTGCATTCTCGCTTTGACAAAAACGCTAATTTGACAACTCGTCTGCAACCCGATATACCTTGTTTATGCATATTGAACACCCGCACTATGTTGACCGATCCTGGAGGAGAAGGGAGAGAGGAGACTCGAGAATTCACTAACGGAATCGGAGTAGCTTCTCGATTCTGCAGAATCGCGAGGCTTTTACCGTTCTCGTTCTGACAAAACCGCAAGAAAAAGGAGAATTCGCTTCATCTGAATAGTCTAAAAACGCGAAATAGGAGATTGCGAAGACGATTTGGATAAACAAAAAAGCAACTAATGAATGCAGTGACGACAGTAGGTTGCATTGGTATTAGTTTTGTTTTGCAGATACTGGTATCTGTTACCACGGTAACTGGATCTACGATTAGTTGTTTTTGCAGTTATCGTGGTATCTGATATATGGTTGCTCTGCAAAAACGACAATTAGGGGAATTGTGCTTTTCGAAGTCATCCCAAAAGAAATACTGATATTCAGTCACATCACTAAGTGACTAACTTCTTTTTCACCATTCTGACAAAATTTGGTGAGAGTGAGATTACTTGAATATCAGATACCACGATAACTGGCAAAATACCACGATAACTGCAAAAACATCTTTTAATCGTGGTATCAGATACCACGATAACTGCAGAAACTACTTTTGACCGTGGTATCTGCAAAAACGCAACTATTATAAGTACGACGGTTCCTTTGACAATAAGAGACAATCTCTGAATCCTACATCAGGTTTTCACCGTTTGGTTGAACTTCTCACCAGTTCTCGCGAGACATTTCTTAACTTGTTTATAGACTTCTCCTAATTTCTTCTCAACACGTCCAGCGAATGTGTGAAGACAAAATCCACCTACAAACCTGACCTACCGCTTGACCAGAATGCTGACTTTCATCAAAATCTCAATCCGTTTGGGAGCTATCGTGATCACAGACGGATGGACAGATACATTCTCATAATTATCCCTGACTCTCACTGATGATCCTGACTCTCTACTGATGAAGACATTCGAAAAGGTAACGGTGATATAGTAATCTATACACTATTACCTTAAAAAAAAGTAATATGGGTTAATTAGCATAATGATTTTTTTTTTTTTACTTCAGCACACTGGGCCGACTATATGATAGATGACCAAATGTCGAAATCAGGTTTGTGGGTCTGGTGTAATCAATCGTCGACATGATCTATATCGTTTATTCATCATTATTATCTGAGTTCTTGTCTCGTACTGCGCAAGTTCTACGAGATTTGTTTGTTGCCATTTTATCGACTCCAAGCTCGAGTCGCCTTCTTCACCAACCTCCTCTTCAGGATTCAACAACTTTACTAACAAAAAAAAATCATTCCGACTTGACGACCGGTTACACACAAAGCACATACATGCTTGAAAAACGCAACCAGTACACATTTACTATCATATTCTAATCAGACCTTCACTAAAATAAACTAGAAATTTATTAGTTAATTTGTCAATTTGTCATCTCTCGTCTTCCGAACCCTTCACTCACCAACTACCCTCAAGGAGATATTTCTTTAACAGATTTTTAAACTGCGGTACACTTTCCGCTTCTCGAATTGAGTCTGGAAAAGTATTCCAGACCACCGTACCTGAATGCCTTCAAAACCCATCATATGACCGTTTTAGCTTTTTCAATAGGTTATTATTAGTATTATTATGCTAAAGCGTTATTTTCCGCGGCCCATCTGTGTGTCTCATGATTGGCTAGTGATGACCTACGTCGACCGAATAACAACGACATACCTCTGGGTCACACTGCTGTGATTTCGCGCAAAATTTTGCGTCATGCGACATACGACACCGAGTACGACACAAATCGTGCGACAAGCAACGCAGAACCTTGCGTTTTGTGGCAGTGTCGGATGCGTTGAAATATTTCAGCTAATCCGACATAACACATGCGATTATTGAGGGAAAGAAAAGAAAAAACGAAGACTAGTTAATTTTCAAGACTAAAAATTGCTCTACCTTGATCTGACTGTAATCCTAGGATGGCTGAAAATATCTTCTGAATAAACTTGTATTAACCTGTTTTGAACAGGATGACGTATGGGGTTTGACTGAAAACTCCCTAATGGTGGGTATTGTTCAGATGGGTAATCTCCCAGCATCTTCAGAGTTTGTTTCCCCAACGGTTTCTTTGTCCTTTTGCAGAATAATCTCGATATTTGCAGAATAAATTCGTTTTCCATTTGCATCTGCGTGGTAGCAGCGACTTCCTGTAATGACTCGCCATTCGGGGGGCTTGTCATTTCCTAGGCTTCTTGCTCAGATATACAAAATTGCCAGCATGCCACCAGGTACCTAAACCTAAGCTAGGATAAAAGATCCAGAATACTCTTCCATTACAGAGAAATATTCTTAGTTTCAGCACACAGCTGCGAAAAATGTGTCTATCTGGATAGTCGGGTATTTTATCCCCGTGGGTATTTCTCGAACTATCTGACGCTCGGTCAAGGTGCATCAGAAATCTCTTATTGACAAGCCCCCTAAATGGCGAGTCATTACAGGAAATTTATGGGTGGTAGTGGGAACGGGAAGGTCCATGCGATTCGGTCGCACGTCTGAACATCAAAGAAAAAATTGTGTTGAAGACGAAGCAGCAGTGTGAGCCAAGGGCTAAACCACGTTCGATTTTCGAGACAGCTAACTGTGGATGTGATTTTATCTATTGGGATTGGTTGGAAATTAGCCAATCAGAATTACTCCTCGTTATTCTCCAAAGTAATCTGATTGGCTAGTGCCCTCAAAAGTTGAACTGGTTTCAACTTGGGCCCGAGACTAGCTGGTCTCCCAAAAATGTCACCAATATCAATACTCTATATGACCAAGTCCAGAACTGAGAGATCCTAAGGAAGAACGAGAAAACGTCTCACGACTCAAACTAAAAAAAATCAAATCTGTGTCAATCAATCACGGCGATCGTTGGGGACAGCCGTGGTGCCGCTTCTGTCTCTTCCGCTAGGTACACAGCGATTTTGCATCAGCAAGCAGAGTTAGTCATCAAGAGTACTGCAAACGGCAGAAACCCGGCGAAGCCTCCATCTCGGAGCGATATTCAAAACTACCTGGTACTCAGTAATAGCAAAAACCCGCTGTGAATGGGACTCTAGCATAAGGCATATTCTCGCCGTTCCCCGAGGACTCCTCGGGGAATCAAAGGGAACGGCGAGAATAGAGGGAGTCACTCCACGCGGTCTCCGCAGACAGACACAGCGAGAACACGGGAAATGCTTCCAGCATGGATTTTGTTCGAAAAATAGATATGCAGTTGAGGAAATTAGTCTGGAGCCACTTCATTTTTGGTTTTGTTTATTCCAATTATTTTAATTAAATTTACATTGCACCAACACTAGCAAAAATTTATTCCCCTCCGAATCTGAAAAGAAGTCCTTTTTGATGATGGTGATGATAATCAGAGCATTCCCCGTCCGTGGGGACTCGCGAGAATACGGGGAGTGAGTCCCCGAGACAAACAAAAACGCGGGGACTCCTCAAGTGGAGTCCACGGGGACCGGCGCCTATACTGGCTTGCTGTAGTAGCCAGGGTTGCCACTTGTCGCACGATAGTGTGAATTGTTACTTTATTTTGTTTTTGTCACTCTTGTCCTATGTAGGACATAAAAATCACTCTATTTCCGATTACGCCCAAATATATCCTTTTTGCAGCAGGGATTCCAAAAAGATGTGACTATTTCACGTTTTTTAGGGAAAATAAAATTACGATGCGTTGTTTTTGCAGAGGCGATTCCCACCAAAAGTTACCATTTCGTATTTTTCGTCAATAAAAATTCCACTCACTATTTTGAGCCAAAAGTCACTCTGTAAATGTTTTCGATGTGGCAACACTGGTAGTAGCATCCAGTCTAGCGAATAGTAGCATGCAATGGTAACAATTACTACTGTATAGCTATTAAAGCTTACGACTCCATACAACTAATTCTTGAAAACCTTTCACCGTGTAATCTCTATAAGAGAACGTCATTACTATTCTGTAAAAAACGGATCCTCGGTTTTACGTCTATGTACTTGTTAAAATTTCGGCTTTAACTATTTAAACTTTAACTTGCTTTTAAATACGAATTTTGTGCCAAACTTGGGCCACAAAATGGAAAGTCACCTCAACAGTTGTATGTCAAATTCGAGCCACAAAATCTCGCTGGTTGCGGAAATACACTTGTGGACCACACGGACGACTGTGTGGTACACTCACTTGCGTTTTCAGGCTCGCAATTTTCAACCCGTGTTCGTCACAAGTCGTTTTTACGGAGCGCATACGCCACTCATGAAATTCCTCTAGATTAGTTCTTTTTTGGCCGCTAGGTGCGCTATCGTAAAGAAAACAATGACACTTTACTTCTTTGTGTACGTTTATCCAGGTTTCTTTTGCTATTTTCAATTCCTCTTAGGCCTAACCATGTTTAAAACTGTTTAAAATGCATCTTCCCCTCTTTTGCTTTACCCAACTCTATTCTGTCAAGCGTCATCAAGTTTGTCATTTCTGGCTTCCGACTTCAGTGCTGAGTGCTGGCTGTCTTTTCCACGGGGCTAATGCGCGACTCTATCTCAAGCGAAGCCTAATCGTCCGTTCTCTCGTCAGATAACTTATCCCCAGATCTCACGTGTGATTGTTATTGTTCCTCTGGCGCGTCTGGCGGCAATTCGTCATGGACTTTACGAAGGACGTATCCAGTGCGCATCCTAACACGGGTTCCGTGTTCTGTGACTTCAAGCGTTTTAGCTCCCATGAATATATTTAATAGCCAATTGGCCGTACAAAATACTTAAGTTACAATACACTTTACATCACTCAATACTTATTTTTATTTAACTAGTACACTCTTTAAGAATTGGCATATTTTAAGTAGCTTAGCTTTATTTTTTGTTTCAAGAATATCGGGGAACTTGATAGTATACCCATTAAGAAAGTGTCGCCTGAGGTCTGAGAATTGCTCGCATTCAACCAGAAAATGGCCCTCTTCCTCTGTATTAAAACACAGGGGGCATTGTCGCTTACTATTTGGGGTCTTAAAATCCCAATTACTCCGACCACGTACTGGCAGGCAGTTCACTCGTAGCTGAAACCACAGGCGCAGGCTCTCCGCCGGTAGGTATAGCTTGAAGTAAAATTCCATTCCGAAAATCTGCTTAACTTCATTGTAATATTTTAATGTATCTGAATTTTGTGTCCGTTCGTACCAAGCCTGAACCTCTTGTTCTTCTAACACTCTTGTGAATTCACGTATGAAGCTAGTCGGGTCTCCTTCCGGCCCTTTTCCTTCATTCCATATGTACGAAAGACCTGCATTATCTAAAAGTTTTTTAACTTGGAGCGGCCATGAATTTCGCTTTTTAGTCGATAGTGGCTTCCTTCGAGTTCAACACCGAATCCAAACACAACCGGACTCGGTAGAGTATCAAATCCTGTTCCGGGTTCTATTACGCAAAACGCGACCGCTGAGAACGGATGACAGCGTAACGTGTTAGGATTCAATTTAACATGCTAATCGCTGAAAACGCAACTCTTTACGAGCCAAACTGAGTCACAAACACTTGTAACATTGGAATCTTCAATTCACGAAATGTAGAGATGACAACAGTACTCTCAGAACGTGCATCAAAACCGATTAAACGGGAAGTAAAAACAGTTTCATGTAAAGAGCTAACTTTTTCTGCAATCATATCCCGGAAGAAGCTGTTTCTAGTTCAGATGTAATAATAATGGATACTCTAATGGATTTTAGGTGGTAATACTTACAGTGTCTATTCCGCCATTCAGATTAGAAGCAAGGGGCTGCCCACTCTCCACCACTTGGTGTACACCACGTTGCGTCACCCATGCGCCACTCATCCGCCACGCGCACCACCCATCCACCGACCATCCGGCACACGCGCCACTCATCCGCCAACCATCCGGCACGCGCGCCACTCATCCGCCAACCATCCGGCACGTGCGCCACTCATCCGGCACGTGCGCCACTCATCCGGCACGTGCGCCACTCATCCGGCACGTGCGCCACTCATCCGGCACGTGCGCCACTCATCCGGCACGCGCTACTCATCCGCCACGCACGCCACTCATCCGCCACGCACGCCACTCATCCGCCACGCGCGCCACTCGCCCGCCTCTTGCTCAAAAATAGCTATTTTCCGCCACACGCGCCACCACCCTTCCGCCACGCGCGCCACCCGGTGTACACCGACTTTGAGAGTGGACAACCCCTAAATTAGATGTTCTTTTAATCGAACGTTTTTTTTTTGTATTTATCAGCAGAAGGGCCATGCTACCAAGTATTCCTCAGTAATGGCAGTAATCGAGCGCTTCTTAGGGCATGTGTGAACTCTGGTTCTCTCTGAGTGCAAACTTACTGAGTTTGGTACTAATAAACATTAAAACATTTTCGTCATTTTTATGGCACTTGCCTTCCGGCGAAGTGCCATATACCGATCACTTTTCCGTCGGTCAGTCCGGTGTTTGCCAGTTAGGGTACTTCCAGATGAGCTAGGACGATGAAACTTGGCAGGCGTATTAGAGACCCAACCAAACTAACTTATAAATAGTCACTTGCCCGATCCGACCATCGTGGGGGGAGGGAGGGGCAGCCGGAATCCGGAATTTAGTGATATGCATAACTTCCGAACGGGTGATCAGATCTCAATGAAACTTGATACAGGGAAAGACTTCATGTCTCAGATGTCCCATTTCTAGTCCGGACCGAATCCGATGAATGTGGGGGGGGGGAGTCGGAGGGGGGAAGCAGAAATCATGTGACACGCTTAGAGCGGAGCGATCGGGATGAAACTTGGGGGAGGAACAAGCATAAGCCCTTATAGGTACATCATTGACAGAACCGGACCAGATTCGTGCACTGTGGGGGGAGTTGGAGGGTGGTTCCTTAATTCCGGCGATGCGGAGTTAAGTTACTTGCCGGTGGGCTAGGACAATGAAACTTGGCTGCCAAGTCAGGGATCCAACCAGATTAGCTTGGATATAGTCAACTTCCCGATCCGACCACCGTGGGGGGAGTCGAGGGAGGAACTATCCAGAATCTTAAGGAATGTATAACTGTGGAACGGGTGATCGGATCTTAACGAAACTTGATATTTGGTAAGACTTCATGTCTCGGATGTCCCATTTTAAGTCCAGACCGGATCGGAAGAATGTGTGTGGGGGGGGGGGACGTTTAGGGGAACTGGAAATCTTCTGACACGCTTAGAGTGGAGCGATTGGGATGAAACTTGGTGGGAAGGACAAGCACAAGAACTAGATACATCAGTGACAGAAACGGATCTGGCTTGGGCACTGTGGGGGGAGTTAGAGGGGGAGTCCGGAATTCCGGCCATCGCGAGTCGAGGTATTTCCAGATGTGCTAGGACGATGAAACTTGGCTTGCACATGATAGACTTGACATGATTGGCTGACCCAACCATCGTGGGGGGTGGTGGAGGGAGGGGGAATCTGAAATCTTGAGTTATGTATAACTTTTGAACGAGTGGTCAGGTCTTAACGAAACTTGATATTTGGAAAGACCTCGGATGTCCCATTTTAAGTCCGGACCGGATCTAATGAATATGGGGGGGGGGGAGAATCTTGTGATACGCTTAGAGTGGAGCGATTGGGATAAAACTTGGTCGAAAGAATAAGGAAAAGAGCTAGATATATCAGTAACAAAACCGTACCGGGTTCGGGCACTGTGAGGCGAGCTGGTGGGGGGGGGGGGAATTCCGGTGATATACTAGGGCGAGGAAACTTGGCTAGAACCTTAGCAACTTGGCAAGACTGGCTTAGAAATTGTCACTCCTCAGATCCGACCGTCCCTTAAAGTACTAATCCTAACCACAAAGTACAAGAAATACTTTTAAGCAAAAAACACATTTTAGCTCGAGGGTTTAGTCAAAAATTATTTTTTAGCACCCTTACAGTGCATTTATTAACCGAAAAGTAAAAAAAAATATACTTTAACCAAACGATAAATATTCATGATCCCCAAGGGCCCATGATCATTTTTGCCTCAAGGGTTTTGCTTACAAGTAAATTTCTTCAAGTACAAATAATTATTTTGAGTACATTATAGGCTACAGATGAATCTCTTAAAGCGCATCATCAGGGCCAAATGCAACAATAAAATAGTTTTTATGAATAATACATTCTCATGATTTCTAAGGACCCATGATCATTCTTATGTCGAGGATTTTGCTTACAAATGATCACAACCAACCCACGAAATGATGAATTCCTACTTTCATCCTCTGACCCAGTCTTGCAAGTGCCAAATGAGCTTCCAGCTCTTGTTTTCTTGCAGCTGATTTATAATAGGGCATTACGTGTTCTTCAAATGAAAGTCGCTAACTAAACACACACAAATAATTTCCTAGTAAATCATGTAAAAGGCATACCTGTCGGTTTGATAACTTGACTGGGACTGTTTGGCAAGAATCTTAAATTTCCACGATGTGGGTGGCGATTTTTGCACTATGTACAGTGAACGATAAGTAGGTGCCGAGACCATAACCGTTTCTACTTACCACGCTATAAATTCCGTTGACGAAGTGTGTGTTGTAAAATTCGTGACAAGAACTGCCTGAATCTCGTTTGAATCATTTTGTACTTCTTTCCTTGTCTTTCGCCGAAAAACCACAAAACTAAATTATCTATTTACGCGTATGGTCATAAGAAAAATTCAGTCTTTAGACGTCAAGTGTGACGTCATTGGACAAAACATTTCGCTAGAAAATGTGGAAGGCAATAGAAAAGATTAATGCGATTCCGGGCGTGAAAGGGATGAGAAACGAGAATTTAGCGACCGAACATACAAAACAAGAATGAAAACAAAAAATGAATATAAATAAATGACGAATTTTTTTTATCTGTTTATTGTTGTGATGGGAAAACAGTTTTTTTTCATAAAAAGAACGAAATCATCGACAAAATAGTTTTTCTTTTGTCTCTAGTCCAGATGTAGTGTTTTTCAGACCGAGCATTGTTATTACACCTTTATACCAATGAATAGCCTACCGTACTTAATTTTAGTTGGTATTATGTTCTAAGTAATGTGTAGCCTATACGTTCAATTTCAGTTTCAGTTTATTTCTAAAACATGCAGCGGACAAGCCGAATATTGGTTTGGTCGTCAATAAAAAAATATATATACAATTTATAGTCAACACTTACGAATTAATTTAAAATAAAAGTAATCGTCAAATACATTTAATAAAAAGAGTTAAACTCAGGTACACAATTACTTACTAGCACTGGCGTTAAAAACCTTGACAAAGGAGGGAACAAAGCTTTTCAGATATCGGTTTCGAGACACCTGAATATATGTACAAGGTTTCCATTTCGTTATTCAGAAAGGATGTTCTTTTGACAAAAAAGAAGCGCAAGCTTACCGACTCAGATAGTAATAAACACGAAATAAATGACGAAACTATATTTGTGATTTTTTTTTCTCGAAATTTTTTTTTTCGCTTTTGTCAAATCCGGATTCGTTCTTATTTTTTTCATATTTTTTAGGTTGAGGAAGAGTGCGGTGAAATCCCGATGGTGATAGTTCAGAACAAAATCGATCTGATGGATCAAGCACTGGTAGAGATGTAAGTACAAAACAACGGGTCGGGATAGACGCATAGAAATTAAGAGCAAAATAAACACTATAGGGAGTAGTGCCAAGGCCTATGCTTTCCATGCATCGGAAACACGCATTACTCGTATCGTCGCCCACTCGCGCCCACTGCGGGTTTAGAAAACTCCAGCAGCCTACAGACAAGATGCGGTCTGCACAGGTGAGGTTTTACACTGTAAAAAGTTTTTCCGAAGAAGGATGCAGTATGTACTACTGGGATTAAACTTATCTCTATTGGGACACAATTAATCCGAATTAGTGATAACCTTATCTCAATAAAGACAAGATTAATCCCAGTAGCAACTGCTGCAAGATTTTTTTTTTAGTGCATATTTTTTTTCCATTTTCGAAAAATGAGGGGGCCAGGGCTGGTATACGACTGATTGAGTTCCAGTCGGGACGTTATCTATTGCCAGTAATGCTAGTGCCGCTGCTATTCGAGTGTGTGTCACTTTTTTCAAGTCTTGCCGCTACTTCCTAGTGTTATTTTGCTCTGTAGAAAATGATTGATAAAAAATCGGAAGAACCCTTAGAAATACGGAGCCAATATTGACAGACATAATCAATCAATCAATATTTTATTTCCGCCAAATATAGCGAGTAAAAAAGAAATTAATAAACCCAAAGAGAAAGAAAAGAGAAGGCTACGACGAGAAATGTGTGTTATCGTTTGCCGTAAGTTGTGCACTGCCGCACAGGACACGGTTGTGCCCTTCTTGCGAGCATGATGTATGTTGTTTTGTTTGAGGAACGTTAAAGGAGCCCACTTGCTTATTCTGCCGTTTATAATTTACCTAGCTCCCCTATGGAATTATAAACTTTTGAAATCCCCATCTTTCTCCACAGTTCCGTTTTGTGCCGACGAATTTGTATTGCGTTTTCGGCTGTGCCGAGTTCTGTCCTTTACACAACGCAAAGTTTGCCAGAATCTTCAACGTCCGCTAAAAACTCTTTCACGCAGAAGGATATGAGAATTTCCTTTTTTTTATTTGCTTAGTTTTCGTACTTTCTATCCACGCCGCGTTCAGTTTTCAAATTGTTTGCGCCCAGCCGCCGCGTCGGGCAGCAGAAAGGCTATGCGGAGTGGTCAAGTGCTAACAAGAAAATCACTAAATTCAGACGGCAAGTAATGGTATTTTCGAAAAAGTTCTTCTGATCTATTTCATAGTGAAAAGCTCATTTATAGGCTTTAAAATTAAAATAAATGTAATATAATTGAACAGATAATAAGAGTATACTTTACATAAGTTGTAAACTGACAGAAAAAAATGAACCTCAGCCGGGATTTGAACACACGACCTTCGGCATTGATAAATATGAGTAGGCTACTCTGTAGACTGCAAAAGAAATCCTCTTTACAGTTTAACAGAAAAGGGCTTCAATGCCGCAGTCTAGTTACCCATCACTTATTCACTTAAATAGACTTCAAGACCCGATGAAAATGCGCTACTTTGTTACTCCGCTATTCACGAATAAAATTTGCTAATGAGCTTGGTCGACTCCGGGCCATATTCTCTACTGACCAGATCCTTCCACAAAGACAAATCTTTTCTGAGTCACATGCAATAGTAGGACTTCTTTAGAACTGGCTTTGCAGTCTGGGATTGATCAGAATCTAAACCGAACTTCACTGGCCATTGTAAAGCCACGTTTGTGGTCATATTCAAAATTTTCCGCTTCGTTAGTAGAATTTTCGTTGTGGATATTCTGGACGTCCCCACTAATAGTGCGAACACACGATCCGGATCGGGAGCTCCCGGGCGGGAATTCCTGCCCGGATTTGCGGCACCATCATCACTTCCATATGGAAAAGTTGAAATTTTTTCAACTTCATGATGAAGGTGCAGGAAATCCGACCGGGAAATCCCCATCGTGTGTTCGCACTTTTAAGCAGATAGTGGAAAATCAGATAATCCCTTACCAGAATCCACATAATTCAGTGAATTCAGTTAAATAATCTAAAAATAATTTTCCTTTTCAGTTACTATAAACTTTAAAGTTTTGCAAGCTTTCAGAACAGAAATATCTTATGATATCTTCAATAGTGTCGCCATTTAAGTTAACCTTTGATGGGGGGGGGGGACAATTTGGGCTTCAGTCCCAGGTTCATTACTTAGACTAAAAAATTAGTTACTCATTTAGGGAAATTTAAAGTAGTTTTTGCATGTACTTTAAAGTAACGTGATTGCTTTGAACTTGACATGTTCGTCCGAATGAACATGCGACCTGTCAGGTTCCAATGCTCATTGTGGATAAGTTATAAATAAAACGGAGATGACGCTACTCGTGTTTTGGCTACCAGACAATGTCTTCGAACGTTACAAGCAACCATGTCAGATACAGGCTGATAGTCTAACATTTGACTCCACCATAATTGTCCTTTTATTACCCAATTAGAGTTTTATATCCCAGCTGCTGCTTAAATCGCATTCTCAGAGCTATCGGCTAAACCCGCAATATATCAGCGCTTCTGCAATATACGTCAAGATAAGTATAGTGGGAGACAGAGATCAGATGAATATCATATTAGGCTTTACTGTTACTAGCCTTAGGAAGGATTGGTACACAGGGTTGCCACATGTCGCACGATAGTTTGAATTGTCGCTCTATTTTGTTTTTGTCGCTCTTGTCCTACGTAAGACATAGTTGATAGATATTTGAGATTACGACCAAATGTGTCCTTTTTGCAGCAGGGATTCCGAAAAGAAGTGAATATTTCACGTTTGTTCGTGAAAATAAAATTAAAATGCGTCGTTTCTGCAGAGGTAGTTCCGACCAAAAGTTACCAATTCGCGTTTTTTCGTAAACAAAAAAATTCCCTCCCAATTCACGCTCTGTTCTGGGCCAAAACTCACTCTCTAAATGTGTTTGATGTGGCAACCCTGTTGGTACGCTGTAGGGCCTGAAGGAACGCCCAACTTTTGTCAGAATTATGTCATCTTAAGCGCGGCTCGGACGGCGTTTGTAAAGTTTCCACAAAATAATAATAATAATAATAATAACGTTTATTTCCAGAATAGCTCATATAATTACTCGCTAACGTCGGACCGTCACACAATTATTAACTTCGCTAAAACGTAATAATCACCTCTCAATGATTACCGAACAATGATGACCGAAGATGCGGTTAATGCTGAATCGATCAATAGTCTTAAGTGCATTGTTGATGAGATTTTTAACTCTGATCAGTTCGACTACTCAAAATTTCTTAGAGTTATTTAGAGGCGAAAGCCTTTTCTCTTGCTATGTATTATTACCTTAAAAAAAATGATATGTATATACAATCAATAACGAATAATCACTGTTCAGAATTAAATTAGTTTACGAAATATGGTACAAATCACGAAAGATACCGGTCAGTAGAGTGGATATCTGGGCGAACAAGTCTGGTACAATCTGGGTTGCAGCGCGAAGCCTTGTTTCCGGTCGAGTCTGGTTTGGGGTTTCGTAATCCGGTAGGAGAGATCTATGAAGATAAGAGGACAAGCATTTACGTCCAAAATCCATTGTCAACTTGTGTCGTCTTTCAGACAGAGTGGAGAGACTAAGCCTGTCTAGACCCAATTCAGACGAAGTGTAGGTCGTGCCTAGCCTGATCTTCACTGTTCTCTTCTGAATCCCTTCAAGTCTGTCCCTCTGACCATCATTAAGTCCCGGATGCCACACTGCATAAGAATATTCTACACACGGATGCATGTACGTACAGTACAATGACCGAATAACTCTTGGTGAAAGACCAAACCTACGAAGGATAGAATACGACTTAAGGAATTCCGTGGGAATTCCACTTCAAATCATTATCTAAAATAACGCCAAGAAGTTTTAAGCTATCTCTACATTCCAAACCAATGTTTTCCATAACTGGAAGATCTCTCTTAAGGAAAGAAACTCTTAATACAAAACTCTTAGTAGAACTGACTGACAATTTAACATCTGTTGAACATCTATAGTTGAACACTTTCAACTATATCAAATATAGTTGAAAGTGTTTGCTCGGTCTGGATAGGAGGGATAGTTCGAAGTTATAAAGGCGACAGATCATCCGCGAATTTGAAACGGTTAGGAATAGCTATCAGAACTTTGTTAAAAACAATTAAAAATGTTAAAGGTCCAAGCTTTGTCCCCTGGTGATTGCCACAGAAAATATCTAGAAAATATGAAAGATCACTTTTACTTAGCATTCCACACTGTGGAATCCGTAATCCGTAAAAGTGTGTTCCGTAAAGGTTATCGCTGCTGAAACGTAAATTTGACTTTCATCAAAATGATGCGTGTTCACCATTTATGTACTATCATAACTTCTCTTTTTTGAAAAAGTATGTGAAAATAAATGTAAACTGAAGGATTTTTTTTACTGCCCCCACAGGCCCATTCGGGCTTTCCTGCAGTCACAAGTATCAGCTACATGTATAAAGTATGTTAAGAGGGTTAAAAAAGGTGTGTTCGTGTAGTTTAGCATGTAAAAGTTGGTCGGTATAATAAAGAGTATTAAACTAAAAAACTAAAACAACATATTTTCAGTTTCCTGATTCCACATTTCCCGATCAGTCTAAAAATAATATTTCGATCTCTTCTATAGTTCAGCTTTATGAACTTCACGGAAAAAAGTTAACCAGAGTTGAACTTCTTGCCTACTGTCGTAAAGGATTTTACGGGATTTACGAAAAGTATTTGCACTTTGCGAATGCCGTCTGAGCCGTCCTTAAGATGATTTTTTTTGTGAGGCGGAATCACTCTCCGTTAGTTCTCGCGCTAGAAGGTTTGTAGTGATTCTGCAGCCTTTCCCGCGCTCTGTAAATTGCCCAGAAGGTGTTTCCACAATGCTAGGAAAATTAATGTCAAATTAATAATTAATGTAAAATGATAACTCCGTACCAAAACCGGGAAGTACTAGTTCCATTCTCATATCCGGCTTCGGCTTGAGACAAATTTTTTTGTTTTTTTTTACAGCGCCGCCGTTTTGTTACATAAAAAGATGGCAGTCTGGGCCTCATTGCCCCTGAGCCAAGTGGGAATCGAGTTTGCGACCCCCAAAAGGCAAAAAGAAACCCGAATGCTCACAAGCCTACGAATTTTCAACTTGATACCTGTTAACTCCTATCACGGGTCACGAAATTTACACTTGGGCAATCTGAGCTCGGTTGCCCATGAACTCTGGAGGCGGAGGTGCAACTTTTAAAGTAATTTCCAGGCCTTAGGATGTCCACCTCCCTTGTGGGAGGTGGGGCACAAAAGGCACAACTAGACCCGAACACCCGCGAGCGTACCAATTTTGAACTTGATACCTACTCTGGTTGAGGCCCATTCACAACGAGTTTTAGCTAATACTTGGTACCAGCCAGTTCCGGAAATAGCTCTGAGACCGAGAATTAGCTGGGTTTCTGCCGTTCGCAATTGATATTGGTGCCAGTTTCGGGTACCAGCTAGTCTCGCACCCAAGTTGAAATCAGTTCAGCTTTTCAAGGTACTAGCCAATCACATTACTTCTTAGGGGAATACTCAGGAATGTTCCGATTGGCTAATGCTTAAACACGTCAGACCAAATAACAATGACCTAAATTCACTTTCGGTTTTCAAGACAGCAAGGAGTGAATGTGATTTTATCTGTTAGACTTAGTTCGAAACTAGCCAATCAGAATATTCCTCAATATTCCCCAAAATAATCTGATTGGCTAGTACCCTGAAAAGTTGAACTGATTCAACTTGGGTGCGAGACTAGCTGGTATCAGAAACTGGCACCAATATCATTTGCGAACGGCAGAAACCCAGACAATTCTCGGTCTCAGAGCGATTTCCGAAACTGGCTGGTACCGAGTATTTGCTAACACCCGTTGTGAACGGTCCTTTAACGATTTATGAGCTCCACAAAAAACGGTGAAAACCGAAAGCTGCTACAGCGCTCGCAAGAGCGGATTGTTCATAAATGAGCACTCCACTAAATAAAGCAGACGCTGAAAATATTCCCAAGGATGAACTTATTACATCTGATATTTGAAATTCATGGATATTACATTGTTAATTTTGTAATGATGATTCATCATATTAAAGGAAGAAAATTAACAATACCGGCTTGGTCGAACTACATCCAGATGGTGAGAAGAGGGGTTAGCCGCTTACGACTAGCAACCTGAAGGAAATGAATGTAGTGCGTTTTTTTTTCAGTGTTTCAGTTGAAAGGGAAAATTGCTGTATACAGAAAGGAGATGGTTTGAAACAGGAACAGCATATATTGGGACAGTCTCCAAGCTTGGGCCTACACTGCATCCAGGCCCGTATGAATTTATTTCGGGGGGGGGGGGGGTCCCTTTCGGGGAGGGATGCCTGCGGGTCAAAAAAGTACAAAAAAGACATAGATCAGAGGGAAAAGCCTATAAAAATGAGTATTTTTGTATATTTCGGTGGGGGGGGGGGCAACCTCCAGACCCCCCCCCCCTGGATACTGCCTATACTGTAGCCTACCATCCAACACGGGTAAGAAATACTATATTATCATTCTTTCAGGGATGAAGTAGAAGCCATGGCACGAAGTCTTCACTGCCGACTCTACAGGACTTCAGTAAAAGACGACCTTAACGTAAACCAAGTATTTCAGTATTTGGCGGAAAAGTACTTGACCCAACTGGATGCCATGATGGCGGAAGAAAATGAGCTCCCTCCGAAAAGCATAATGATCAGTAAGTTTCAGTTTGCAACGAAATCGTTCGATAAAACGGGAAAGTGAATGAAGAGGCGCCCCGATCTGTACTGTCTACAGTAGTTGCGTTTTGCATTTACGTTCAAACTCGAAGGTCCTTTTCAAATACCGTTTTTGGTCACCGGCTACCATTCCCTTGCCGTTGCTGGTGAACGTTAACTTTCAGCAAAACAAAATTTACCGTTTTGGTATTTAATCCAATCTTCTTCTTTTTTTTACCGCTAACCTTTTTCGTCTAATGGTTAATTGTAAATGCTTTCTCTTTATCGACCGCCATTATATTTTCTTTTTCTTTTCTGTCCTTTTAACTTTGACCGTTGAACTTTGTGAGCTAGCAAGTTCGAAGTTTGTCGGTAACACTGATAAAAAGGCGACCGGCTAAGCCAACGGCGAACAAAACTTCAATCAAAAACGCAACTAGTGGCTGAAATACGTTTGTTCTGTATCCGCTCACAGACGGCAGGTGCTCCAACCATTGCTTTCTTTGCAATTTAAAGGGTTTAACTGACGTCGCGGGAATTTATAAAACGACCTAGTGACAATCAAATTCTATGTTGGGTCCTCAATCACATGACGTCACGACTGTATGGAATTCTGATACAACTTAGTCGACACCACTGGTTCGAGATGATGTCTCTACATAAACACGACGCTACGAAGACACGACAGAACAGCACGAGCCCCCCCCCCCAATCCTTAAGAATAATCATCGAGAACACAGCTCCACCTCTTATTTGCAAAATCCTGACGCATTACCCACAAAACACAGAAAGTGTGATAGTGTTGGGGAAAGGCCGGAAAGAAAGAAATAATAATAATAACGCTTGTTTATTGGGCCAAAAGGCCATACAAGATTTAATATACTTTACACTTCACAAATAAACTATTACACCTCTAGAGGTACTATGGTACGTAAACAAAGCTAAACTTTCATTCCTGAGACTAAATCCTTTATAGACATATATTTACATACATCTACGATACATTTGGGGTTCGTAGATTTTAGGATACGGGGAAGTGATACCAACCCATCTCCAGCCAATGTTACTCTCAAATGCGAAAGCTCTTGGCACTCGAAGAGGAAGTGGTTCAAATCCACCTAATGCAACTTGCAAAAAGAGCAAAGGTAAATCTCTCCCGTGCCAGCTTTCCTCCTACTGAAAAGTTTATTTTTACTGAGGAACGGCAGACTCTTAGATCGGAGCTAGAGCTTTTTATGTAGATCAGAGCTTTTAATGTTGCAGGATCTAGTCCTAGCTTAAAATAATATTCAAAACCTTACAGATCTTTTATTTCAGCATACAACTTGAGTTTCTGAAGTTTGGAGTCTAATCTGCCCATCTTGGAAAATTAAGTCTGAAATTTGTCTGAAGAGACGATATATCTTGCGAACCTCGCTGCGAACTTTCTCACCCAGGATCAGAGCAATATAACACTAGGAAGTAGCGACTTGAGAAAATTGACACACACTCGAATAGCAGCGATACTAGCACCAATAGCGATAGAGAACGTCCCTACTGAAACTCATTAATTCGTTCACTAGCGCTGGCTCCGATAAATTCATATCCAGAACACAGCAAAAAAAATGATACATCTTCCATTGTTTCCTTGGTGCGCACCTTTGCTTTACTAGAAATCTCTAAGCCCGCAAGTTTGTCTCGCTTTAAATGCCGCAAGTGTAGTGGGTGGTGCTACCAGTATTGTCCGTTTACAAAGCATGGAAAGTATAGGTCTTGGCTCCCTAGTGCTATTTTTCTCTGCCCAGGATTCACTTATAATCATGATTTTTAAGTGCAATGCAACATACAGAATTTGTTTTTGTATACATAACTTGTATGCAATAATTGTTTTGTACGTAATAGTACAGAATTTGTAAATATATTTGTTACTAGTGCATGATAATTCAAGAGGTACGGACAAACCAACATGAAAACAATCTATCGTGCAACTATTCCACAATTGAGACGGATGATCTTGCGTGCCGTCAGTCCCCTATCTATTATTTGGGCGACAGTAAAAAAAAAATCGGACACGAAAACGAAAATGTGAACAGAAACTCGTCAGAAGCACAACAAATCCAAATACGTCAGTCTTACTGACAGTGCTGCCGTAAAAAACATTGACTGTTGCGTGACCACAGCTAAATGATTATAGGCGTTTGAATTTTCTGGTTAGTTGGTTTACCCGTTATGGCACAGTCCAACTTAGTCCACTCCTTTGTAACTTCATGCTTGATCTCTCATATTGCACGAACAGATTTTAAACGGATGTATAGAGAAAAAAACAAGGCTCCCAAAAGCGATTAGACGTCGGTTTGTAGTCCGGTATCATTGAATGCCGTCTAGAACCTTCTGAAATTTGCCAAATTGGACTATTCAAAAGGGACACACAAACTGGGATGAAACCCACGCTCCAACACGAACGACCAGGTAACTAGTCGATTAGGCTACTCAATTCCCGAAAAAAAAAAAAATATTTCAGAATAGTAGTATGAAGTTGTATGAAAAAGTAGCAGCCAGTACTTACTGATGCTACTCCATGCTTCTACTTCAAGGCTACCGTGTTACTGAATACTACTATTAGCAAGACTGGATGCTACTGGATATTACTGTTTATTAACTGCTGAATATCTGGATTAACTGCTGAATATCCATCGTCATTCAGGCAGCTTGAATCTGTTAAATTGCTTGGGGTAATAATTGATGATGATCTGAAATGGAATTCTCATGTTGACAGTATTATCCGTAAAACCAACTTTTTAATTAAATCCCTTTCTACCCTTAAATCTTTCGGTTTGGATACTAAATGCCTCCTCTGTTATTTTAAAACTTATATCCGTCCTCATTTAGAATATGCTTCACCGGTTTGGCATTCTTCTCTTTCTGCAGAGCTCTCTGATCGCCTGGAAAATGTCCAAAAGAGAGCCATGAGAATCATTCTGGGTGATCATAACATTACATACGAAGAGGCTCTCATTAAACTTGCCATTCCTAAATTATCTCTACGTAGAAATACTCTTTCAAACAAATTTGGAGCTAAGATAACGTGTTGTCCCCAGATGACCCGTCTATTCCCCCCTCCCCTCCCGTCTTCCGTGCGTCGGTCCGAGAGGAATACTGGCTATAAGTTTTCCCCATATCCCGCTAATTCGTCTACTCAATTTTTACGTAGTTTCATTCCATCATTTCTTTCTGGTAATTTCTTGTAAGTGTATTAGTTAAATTGTTTCTTGTGTGTCTGTGTATTTTGTAAATTTGTATTCCTTTTCTAGCTTTTAGCTATTCGGATTAAACTTGATTGATTGATTGATTGATTGTTTAAGATTGACCCAGTCTGAGGCACATTAAATGACAGTATTCTTTCAATACGTGCAACTTTTTCGTGCAATTATCGTACAACTGCGCAGGCTACACGTTTGTCATCAGGATGTTCATAGTTATGGCTGCAGTTACTATCGAGTTTGGTTCGACATTAGCCAGTCAGAATATTCCGCAAAATAATCTGATTTTCTTGCACACTCATAAGTAGGATTGATTTCAACTTGGGTCTTTTGGTTATACTCAAAACTAGTGCCAATCTCTGCACTCTTAATGACTATCTCTCCTTGTCGATGCATAATCTCCGGCCTCTCCGGGTATCGAGCGGAAGAAAGGCTTACTCCTTCTTCCTGAGGATCGCTGGCGTATTTTGGACTTAGTCATATATACATATATCTGTATTTGAAAGCGATTAAGCCATATACAGAAAGCCTATTTCGAACAGCAGAAACCCTGCAAAGCCTTGGTCTCGGGAAAAACTAGCTGGGACCATGGTTGCTACACCAGGGTATCAGGACCCGATGAGAAGTTTATCTCAAAATAGTACTATGAAGTAGTACGAAAAAGTAGCATGCAGTACTAACGATGCTACTACATGCTTCTACTTCAAGGCTACCGTGTTACTGTATACTACTATATGCTACTATTAGCAAGACTGGATGATACTATGGCAAGACAGGATGCTACTGGATACTACTACATAAGATTGGACCAGTCTGAGGCACATTAAATCACTGTATTCTTTGCTATTACATGGTATTACATGCAACGTTATCGTGCTACTACCATACTACTACGCAGGCTACAAATTTTTCATCGGGGAGACCTGCGCTACCCGAACCTTAACCAGTTTGTATGTGAAAGTTTGCTTTGCTTTTTTATTTTTTTTTTGTCCTAGAAAACACAGAAATGGAGGAGATTTTGTGCCCAAGAAAAATAACTAGTTATTAGCTACTGAGGCTCTCTGGTTGCTCCCCCCCCCCACGCGAAGATACTTTGTCAAACCGAACAGAAAACTACCTCTGCACTGATGTGACATACCTGAAAAGGACACTAAATAAACAAGTCACGTACATCAAAAGTATGTTTTCATCTTTCATGACCAAACTCTCCGGCTAATGTAATTTATGTCAGACACCATGTTTTATCTGTTACATTACATATATCCATTCCTAGAGTGACTGCCACGCCCTACCTTGTTGTAGCTAATGTAAGTTTTGTTTTTTATTTGAAGCCAGCACAGTTAACTTATCACCGACACTCGTTATTTAGTTCTGAAGCGCTTGTTTTAAAGCATTTGTAATCACAAGGTAATGTGTACACCAAAACCGCAAAACGCTTGACAGTGTAATTGCTTTTTAGTACTAACTCGAATTTTGCAGAAAATAAAACACATTTTTGTTGTTGATTGTGATTGTGTTGTTTTCACCTTTGCAAGTAACAGTTGGCGTCCAAAATAGCACCGAGCTAGAGATTCCAGATCGTACCTTACGAATAATCTACAGAATGGTAGTCTATCAATGAATACATGTCTGAGAAATTGCAAAATGACAAAACCTGTCAGCACTCTAACGAAAACAAAGCAGTAGGCCTATACAGGACTAACTCAAATTTTGGAGAGAGAAAAAAAAAATTCATATTTTTCTGTTGATTGTGATTCAATCAATCAATCAATCAAGTCTAATCCGAATAGCTAAAAGCTAGAAAAGGAATACAAATTTACAAAATAAACGGACACACAAGAAACAAATTAACTAATACACTTACAAGAAATTACCAGAAATAAATGATGGAATGAAACTACGTAAAAATTGGGTAGAAGAATTAGCGGGAAATCGGGAAAACTTATTGCCAGTATTCCTCTCTGACCGACGCACGGAAGACGGGAGGGGAGGCGGGAATAGATGGGTCATCTGGGGACAACACGTTATCTTAGCTCCAAATTTGTTTGAAAGAGTATTTCTACCTACAGATAATTTAGGAATGTCAAGTTTAATGAGAGCCTCATATGTAATATTATGATCACCCAGAATGATTCTCATGGCTCTCTTCTGTTGTTTTTGAAGCTTCCATCGCCTTGGCAAGTAAAAGTCGGCGTCCAAATAGCACCGAGCTAAAGATACCTTTCGTACCTTACGACTAATCTATAGAATGGTAGTCTATCAATTAATACATGTCTGAGAAAATATCATATATTTCAAAATGAAAAAACCTGTCAGCACTGTAACGAAAATATGCAAAGCTATTAAGGCTAGCGTAGCATGATGATCCAGCTTCAAATTGCCCTATTTCAAACCTGGCTAATTTTTCTAACGGTTAACTCAAGCATGACAAATGTTTATATCTTGTCAAGCCACCACCTGCCGAAGATACTCAGAAGTAACTACGGATTTTTATGACATGTTGGGCAATTGCATAAGCATTGTTGGAAGCTAATAAATAATTGGTAAGGTAATGTAACAGACGGGCTTTGACCGTTCATCTCTCTCTTTGTTTGGGAAACGGTAGAACACATAGAACATTTCATGAACATTTATGAACAGTTCAAGGAAATACGGAGGAGGGTTTCGGGAATGGAGGTTAAGGGGAGGGAGTGGCTGGTATAGGGAGGTTGCGGAAATAACTAACGAGCCAAAGGCGAGGTTGATATTTTTAAATGGCCGTCGAGGTTGTTATTCTGATGTGATATGTATGTTAACTATTATTACTTTTTCAAACAGAATACCTTTTATAGGTAGGACTTATTCTACTTTTGTTGTCGGCCTAGGGAATTTCATTGCAAAGTTCTGGGATTTGTCACAGACGGTAACTTCTTCGACCAAGGAGTTCTGTGACTGATTCCATACCAGTAAAAAGGGGCGTCACGTATGGGGGGGGGGAATACCCCCCCCCCCAAATGCTGGCGGCCATTCGGTAAAAAATAACAGAGTCGGCGCGAAGGGCCGCGAATTTCCGTAAAACAGTCGATTTTTTTTCTTGGAAACAGTCGGTTTTTCTTAAAAACGGTCGGTAGAAATGACCAGCCAGTCGGTAAATATCTTGCCCCCCCCCCCAACATTTTGTAAATACAATAATAAGGCAAAACAGTTGAGGCATAATTATGAATTTGATAAAGCGAGATTCCTCGTTAATGAGTTATATCATAAGCATTCTAGCACTTGCAACGTCTAGAACCCCCCAACCCAAGACCCAAGATGAAGCCAGGACTCGATCCGACCGCTGGGTTATCTAGCGGCGCGGGTCGGAAGCGCCCGACATGGGAAGGACGGAATCATAGTTTGACTTTGGATCTAATAAAATATTTGTATTGTAGCAGGAATATGGAATATGTGTAGAAAAATTAAAATAATTATTTGTATTATCAATTTCTTTAAGTATTTTGTTTTCTGTTTTTTTCATATTAATTCCCGTAAGTCCAAAGAATTAAGGATGTAAACTAGACCACAGTAAACAAACGCCGTAAACTATACTAAATTCGTCTATTTCTTGAAGATCCTGAAACTGAGCTAAATAATATTTAGCTTCGAGCCCCAAAAATCCCAAACTGTCCGATGATTTCGTCTTCCGACATATATAAATGTTCATATGGTGATATACTTAGTTGTTTTAATCCTCTTACACGCCACTCGATATTCTCGAAGGTTTTAGTAATATTTTGACCAGCGCCAGGAGATCAATGAATAGTTAATTAGCAATGACGGATTGGCGTTAAGGAGTGAATTGTGTTCAAGTAATTTGTGGATGACGTTGGCTACCGTGAGGACTTTGGGGAAAACAAAGGTAACAGTGTGTTCGTAAAAATCAGACCCATCGGAAAATGATGGCATCTTCCACCTTCTCGGCCCACATGAATCGAAGACTTTAATTGGTGGGCCTACCTAGATTCATACGCGCCAGAATATCGCTGTTTTTTGCTGTCGTAAGTTACACGTCCCTTCAGAGAAAAGTGGCAATACTTAACAATAACAAAAGCACGTGTTGGCTCTTGAGAAAATCAAGAAAAAATATAATGATCAATGCTGAATAACTGGCTTTTGGAAAGCAAGTGATGAAGAGCTGTATTTTCAGTGGAAATCTGATTGTGACAAGGTATGGCGGTGCAACTGATGCGGGCTGAACAAAAGTTGGACGAATCACCAAATCCGATGAAGAATGGGAACCAATAAACACGTTAAATCACCCAAATTTAGAAATTAGGGGACCAACAAGTTTATAAAAGGGGGACCTAGGGCATAGCCTGGTTGTCTAAGAGAGTAAGATGTTCTACCATTTTTCAACATTTTTTATTTTTTATTTTTTCGTCTTTTTTACTAAAAGTAATGTTTTTATTATTTTTTGGAGTTCAGCTTCTATTTTTCAGTATTTGAGATAAAGTGCACGATGAACATCTACGGAAGTCGATACGGCTTCGTATCAGCCTCTCTACGATAACGTATCAACGTCCACAAAAGTAAATGTCACAATATAACCCAGGGTTGGCCACCAAGAACCAGGGTGTACGAGTTACTTCAGGATACTTTGGGTACATTGCGTTACTTTGGTTTACATTGCATTGGGCAAGGATCCTCTTCAGGCTCAAGCTGGAAAATAAACTTTCACCCTGAGCGGCTGGAGCCTGAAGAGGATCCTTGCCAAGAAGGGTCGAAATATAGCTCGAATAAAATGTAGCTGACTTATCCGTTTTGCCCCGTCAAATATGATTCGCAGTCAGCTTGGGCTGAAGGAACATCTACCATTTTATTACTTTATCATAGCTGCTGTTGCAAATATTAAGTTAGTTCGACTTTTAACGTTTTAGTATCAACGTCGTTCGTGAAACGACGTTTATAGAACGTGCCAAAGAAAATACTAATATGAAAATATTTAAAGTTTAACTGAAAAGCAAACTTATGTTTGTATCATTTAGTTGAATACACTGATTTGTTTAGATTCTGCTAAGAGATTTTTTTATTTTCCACTAGCTGCTTTAGTAGTGAGGTTCAGAATATCTACGACTGTCCCCAAAGCGCAAATTCTACCATGACGCGGAATATCTGAATCTGAACACAAACGCGGCTTTTTAGTGGGCGGTGATAAGCTTGGTGAAGACTGCTTAGTGCCTGAACAAAAAAGTTTCAAAAATCTTTTTCGTCAAGCATACAACACGGGTAGTACCATAAATCTGATAGGGAAATTCCACTATTAGAAAATTGATTATTCGTGAATAGAGGAGCAACGAATTAACGCGTTTTCATTGGGTCTTCAAGCCTCTTTAAGTGAATAGGTGAGGGGTAACAAGACTGTCCCATCTCTGCCCTTTTCAGTTAAACTTTAAACGACGTTCTTCGGACCGACAACGAAGAACGACGAAAACGAACGCGGCTAATGTGTGAGAGCTATTATGAAAATTAGCTCAGTAGTTAATTTGCCACTGAACAGAAATTCAAATTTGAAAACTCAGTGGGATACCATTTTGTGTCAGTTTACTTTGCATTGTTTTTAAATGTTTCTGCGGCGGTTGACTTTTACGAAAAGGGTGATTGCCGCGTAAAAATGAAATGGCAAATGCTATGCGGATATGGTAATATGTGTTATGCACCTTCCTGTGCGAGGTGACTTCAAGTCTGGTTGAAGGGTGTATGAGTAGAGTAGAGAAGAATTTAATCTGAAAATGACTTTCACAGCAATGTTGCCGAATTTGCATTATCATAAACGAAAATGTTGTAAATGGACATTTACAGCAGATTTGCAGATGTCAATATATACATATACAATTTAAACACCAAACTATATTAGCACTGTATGGCTTCATCGAACGTTAGTTAACTTTGAACAGTGTTACTTTAGACTAAATGATAAAATGTAGACCCATAACATCTATTATATAGAGGCGAAAGCCTTATTATTGCAATTATATTATTATTATTATTATTCAGGTGGTCTTAGGATCCTATAATTTTCTACTTTGGCTGAACCGGTGGTTCGCTTTTGCCACAGCAAGTGGATGAACACTCACATTTAAAGTTCAAGTTTAACTGAAAAGCCAACTTTTTTCAACTTTTATTTTTGTGTCATTGAATCCACTGCCTTATTTGAATTCTGCAATGGGATTTTTATATTTTCAGCTATATGCTCTAATTATGACGTTTGGAATATCTGCGGCCGTCCCCACAGCGTAAATTCACACAAACGCAAAACTCAACACAAACGCGGCTTTTCAGTGGGCAGTGGTGAGATTGGTGAAGATTGCTTAGTGCCACATATACATCAAAAACCACAAATCTTTCTCGTAGGCATACAACAAAAATACAAGCGCATAGAGGTACCACAAATCACACGGAAATTCCACTACTTGAAAATCGATTATCTCGAAGCACAAGATGAAACTCGCGAAATACTATTTGCCATATTTTTTGCAGTAATCTTAAATTTTATTATTAATACTCTTTTGCCAAACTTTTTGCGGTAATTTTAATTTTTTTAATAATAATATCCACAGAAAGTCTCAATAAATGAAAAGCTTATGCCCTTACCATTCTGTACTAGCGGATCGTCAATTTTGTATCTATTTGCTTCGCAAAGTAGCTAATCTCATTATTTGGACTTCAATTTGCAAAAAAATTCGAATTTTGCCGTCCAAGAAACAAAATCGACAATCACCTTGAGAGTTATTTGTCAAACTTCCGCCACAGGCCGAGCCACAAAACACACTTGTGGGTTACACACAAAACCGCGGAAACACTCTCTTTGAGCCACAACCAGGCCATAGTTTCTTAGCGGATCGCGAAGAAACACCTCATGTCATCCGTGAACAGAGCAAAATAACACTAGAGAGTACATGATAAAAGTGACACACACTCGAATAACAGTGACACTATCACCACTAGCGATAGTGAACTTCCCTACCGTCACAAGGTCACAAGTTTGTCTCGCTTTAAATGTCGCAAGCGTAGTTGGCGCCCCTATGAGTATGGCCCGTTTGCCTAGCAAGGAATGCATAGGTCTTGACTCTACTTCCTAGTGCTCTGTCCGTGAAGCCTATAATTTTCTTCAGGAACTAATTTTCATACAAATCTCTTATTTTTCAGACGACCTAGCATCGACTCAAAACAACAAAAAGAAATCCCAGCATACTTTCTCCCCGTACAAATCACGGACTTTGGGAAAAATAATTCGAGATACCATCAAGATTCAACCGACAAACACGAAAAAACTGTCGAAAAATGTGAAGAATGCTTCATGTACCATCCTATAAGGCTGTGAAAACACTAGATGGGGTTGTGAATCAAGTAGTTGAAGTCTTTGCCGGTGAATTCAGTGGAGCGATGAATTCACTGGGGCATTCGGAGGTTCGTAAACTCGACACTGCTAAGACATTTTGTGATAAATAGTGTATGAGTGAAATGAAGCTATGTGTGACCTAAATGACGGACAGGAAGTAACGTCCATGTAAGGTGTGTAGACGACGGACATGTCTGTTCAAGAAGAAAAGAAAATAACTACAAGTTTAGCTGCGAAAAGACGAGCAGGTTTTCCTGGCCAAATTGTCTTCACTTTTATTACGAAGCGGAAAAAATATCAACTTTTCTGTAAAGAATTGATGATGGTGACGAAAATGCTGGCAGGAATTCAAGTCCACTAGCACCAGACACTAATCATCTGTCTAGGGCATTGGACTAAAGTCGAGTAGTAGACTAAATGTAATGGACAATACCTTAAACTCTGAGACCCGAATAACATGGTACATTCTAACGCACTAAAGGCTGCCACAGTGACTTTTAAGTATGACGTATTTCGGTATTTTTTTTTTCGATGCGTATCATGATACTGATGGCTGTTTGCGAGAAGTTCATCCGTTAAACAAAATTATTTAAATCAACGGGCCTGAAAAAAGGCTTAAAACTGCCAAATCCGGGGAACAATTTAGGAAAAGCAGGCCCTAGTTTTGAAGAATTCAACTATTTTAAGAAATCGGAACATGAACAGTAAATAACTGGTAATAGAAAGTAGAGCAAGGGTATGCTGACAGTAAGGAAGTAATTTGTTTATAACTCACCATTTGAAAAAGCGGAGTAATGAAAGAAAATAAATAAAATACATAAAGACACAGAAAAAGATACTTAATTTTCAATCTTCGGCCAGGAAGCAGCGGATAACGTCGCGCGCTGGTTGGGACACAGTTGGCTGGAAGACGGAGTGTGTAGAGAGAACCATGAGGCGATATTCTGCCTTGTTTGAAGAGTTGACATTAGACGGCGACGAATCACAGTCGATGTTTAATTGTAATTTGCGGACTGATGGGGAAACCAGCAGAGATGCACCGAAAGATTACGTTGTACGAGTCGGAAGACGTATGCCCAACCAGGGGGTGCACTCCCGAACCCGAGTAGGTCGGGTCCACACATCGAACCTCAGTTCGCTTGCATGTGAAAACTGCAATTTCGCTTTTTCGTACAATAGCAAGCGGGATTCGCAGTCAGTTTTGTCTAAAGAGATAGCGATTCACTGAGTTCGCGGATCTTTAAACAACTGGATGTGTCGTCATTACGAGAGCGGAAAATGACAATTGCTTTAATTTCTTCGGCGTCAAAGGGTGACTGGCATTTGCTTAAAGGACAATAGTGGTGTGTGAACTGACGCGATTTCGAGTTTCTGGTCACGAAATATTCGCATTGTTATTTAATTCAGTGTGAAGGTCTACGTCACTTGCTGGCAAAGATGAGATGGAAGGGAGTCTTTTCCAGCAGCAGATAAACTTTTTGAAAAGATCTCCACCGCTTCTTAATGCAAACATGCGTCTTAGAAGAAACTGGATGAAGCATCTTAACACATTATCTTCGGCGGCCCGTGACTGGATTTTCTGACTTCAAGAAATTACTTTTGATAATTATTGCGAGTGTGATATCGTAACTGTTATGGTCAGGATGGGTGATGAACGTTTTGAGAAACTACTATTTGCAAATCCTGTTAGCGATACATGACTAAGAGCGTGTTCCATCTTACTTACCGTAGTAACTAGGCATGACGTCACGAGTTCTGGCTTTTTGCCGTCAAGGCTGGAACTATTTTTCTACTGTCCAGCAGAATATCATGCCACGGGCGAATCCGACCAAACAGAGATCCGTAGTTACTACGCTCTCGAGTGTGGTAAGCAAATAGTACTGTTAGTTACTATTTCGAGAAGGTTGCAACGGTCAGCGTAGTAACTTTTGGTGAGGTTGGAAGGGAAATAGTAACTAATAGTTACTATTTTTAGAAGGGTGGAACACGCAGTAAGTCTTTACTTTTGTCCTCTTGTTAGGACAGTTGACTGAGCTGTACGAATACGTCAGCTGATTTTACTCGAGCGATACTTCGGCCCCTCTTGGCAAGGGTCCTCTACAGGCTCAAGGTAAAGTGAACGTATAGTTCGCAGTCAGCTTGGGCTGAAGGAATATTTATACTTGTTAGGATATTAGCTAAAATTAAGAGGACACTGCAAAACGGATATGTCAGCTAAATTTTATTAGAACTGTATTTCCGCCCTAGGCAAGGGTGTTCTTCAGTCTTCAGTAAGTAAAACGTATCCGTTTTGCAGTATCAAGTATGATTCGCAGTCAACTTGGGCGGAAGGAATATATAATTATGAGGACATCGATACTTTTGCATAAACATTCCTTCAGCCCAAGCTGACTGCATCTCATTTCGATTGTGCTAAACAGATAAGTTAGCTAAGGTTGCGTTTCCGAACTTAACGATTGTTAACAAATTGTTAACAGTTAAATTTTTGCGTTCCATGTTTCTAATTTCGAAATTTAAGCTCAGCCCACCTACAATTTCCGTTCCTCAACTATTTTTTATTATTACTCTTATTTTTCTTACGATTGTTAACTATTTTGTAAGGATGGTCGATGAGCATCGTTACAAAATAGATAGCAATTCTAGAACTGGGAAAAGTTAACTATCGTTAAAGCTGCAGTTAGCTTCGCCCCGAAGTAAAGTTAACGATTGTTAACAATTGGTAAGTTTGGGGAACGCAACCTAAGATTCGGTCTGGCGATATTCCGGCCCTTCTGGCAAGGGTCATCTTCAGGCCGTAGTGAGTTAAAGCGAACATGGAAGCAACTGATTACTGCTAGACGAAACTAAAATCAGTAAATTGATTACTGCGAGTTTCATCTAGATAGGGCCTGACGAGGAACCGTACAAAGAATGGCCGATATGTTGCTAGAATAAACCTTCGCTGACTCATCCGTTTAGCGCCTCAAATATAATCGATATTCTCTGCAAAACGAATACGTCAGCTATGTTTTTATTAGAGCTATGTTTCAGCCGTTCTTGGCAAGGGTCCTCTTCAGGCTCAAGCTGGAAAATGAACTTTGTGGTCCAGCTCGTTCAATTCATTTTATAGCTTGAGCCTGAAGAGGACCCTTGCCAAGAAGGGCCGAAATATAGCTCTAACCAATACTCTGATGATATGCATAATGCTGTACTCCTATCTTTTTTGTTCGAAACAAGCTTTAAATAGTCGCGTGTTACTTAGTGGTTTAGAAATTTAGTTTATCTTCTCGCGTTGGTGCCATTTTTTCTCTGTATATTCGCTCATTTGTTATTTCTGCTATATATATTAAACTTCGAGGATCGAATTAAGCTGCAACGTAACGCGTTTGGTTGGTTGAAGTCTTACTTATTTTACTGCACAATTCTACATCTCCAGTCATTCTATCTCATTTCATTTCAAGTTCTCATTTCAAAGATTTTCAACTTCCTATGTCAGTTTCGTCCACATTAACGGCACTATGCTGATTTTGGATTTTCCGTGTTTGGCTCTTTTCCAGCTCCAGCAGGCTCCCGCATATTCCTTCCGAGGAGCTCATTCGTCAACAATGCCGGTTAGGTAAGTTCCCCCGCGTTTCTCATCAATGCCAAGGGGGAGAGTGAGACTCGAAACAGCCAGGACGGGTTCGTAGTTCGGAGTGAACGGCAGCTCTCCCCACCGAGAATGGGCGATTGCGTGAAAGAACAAATTGAGAACGGATTGGCACGATCCGTTCTGACCGAATGGGGGTCGCTGAACTCTCAGAAGTTTCATAACTGATAACACGAGGATGCGCGGTTTCAACAGATAATGCGTAACAGATAACACTTCGGATTTTATCTGTTGTGTTTCAAAATGTTATGCATGAAATGCTATGCATAACAAGCTTTGTTAGGAAGAGCCAAAAAAGCATCTACTGACTTAATTCCTTATTGTCATGAAACTCAGCAGATAGTTTTTGGCGGTTTTTCAGTTCTTCCCGATGGTAACACTTATTATGCATAACATTTTGAAACACAACAGATAATATCAAATTGTTACCTATTACGCATTATCTGTAGAAACCGCGCATGCTCGTGTTATCTGTTACGAAACTTCTGACAGTGTGGTTCGAGTCTCGGCGGTTCCAACCGATTGGTCTAGGGCGAAGGTTAGCGTCGTTTTCCCGTAAGACCAACCTAAAGTCCACCCAACTTCAAATGGGCATTTACAGAAATCTAGGGAAAAGCACAGGGATCGTCGGATGATTTGCCCCCAACCAGGCATCGGACTCCCGGCTGAGGAGATCAGGAGACCTGCGCTAATCCGGTTCGCATGAGAAAGTTTGCTTTGCTAGGGAGTGGCACGCCATCCGCCAGACAATTATGCAATTGCGGCAATTATGGCGGTCTGGAGAGCTCCGCGAGCTTATGCGCCGGCTGTTTTTGCGACTTCGGCTAAAACTCGCTTCGCTTTCCAAAGCTGTTCTCACGCTTCGCTAGCTTCCGCCAGCACTTGGAAAGCGAATCCAAGAGCTCGCCTTTAATCGCCCATGGTAGCGAAGAACGATGAGAATCATTCAATTTCACCAGTTGTTGTTTAGTATTATATTTTTCGATATAGAAAGAAACATTATAAAATGAGAAAAAAAGTCCACACCTAAAATAGACCTTACCTCAAATAAGCAATTAAAGTAGAAAACCGAGCAAATTATCGGAAACAAGTGTCCTGCGTAAAAGCCCCAGCGATCCGGACCTCATTGGCTCTGAATGAGCAGTACATCCTCTGCGGCCCAGGAGTAGAATTGGTAGTAGGCCGACTGGCGGTAGTTCGAAGAACGAATTCCCTCTCTTCCGGATTCCCGAATGAGGAGGCCCTGGGATTGGGTTCTTCGTTGTAAGTCAAATTCTTCTCCTAAAAGGATGAGTTTCGCTTTGTTATTGCTACATCGGTGAGCCAATCCAAGAATAGATAACTGTCCCTCCCCCTGAAGATGGTGAGCTTTCATAAATTAAATTTGTATTCTTTAATAAAGGAATTAAGACGGAATTCAATTACGGAATTAAGAAAAAAACAAATATTTGTTCTATCGTCAAACATAACTACATATAATTGTGCTTTTACATAGTCCAATATTCATTAATTTCACAAAAACAAAAATTGCAACAAATTAAAGCGCTAAACTTGAAGAACTAAGACACAAAAACTAAAAGGATTTTACAGAAAATTTCGCGTTGAAAAAGGGAAGTCAGGGTCCGTACCGACTTAACAGTAAAAATAATCGTCGCGTTTTTTTTTTTACCAAACGTGATAATAGGTCTCTCTCCCAAGTCGTCTGTTCTTTCACCACTTTGACATTTTTTGGTAGAAATTAGTCAATAACGCTGTTCTCCGAGCCGATTGGTCAACTCAGCAAAAAGGGCAAAAGGGCAAAAAGGGCGTGGTCAAAACGGCAAAAAGAGCAGAGAGGAGTAAGCGCAAATTAGTCAAATTAGCAAATTAGTCTTCTCCGAGCCGATTGGTCAACTCACATCGGAGTTGCCAATCCCCTTTCTTCGCAGACCTGGGAAGAAAGCAAAAAGGGCGTGGTCAAAACGGCAAAAAGAGCAGAGAGGAGTAAGCGCAAATTAGTCTACAGCGCTGTTCTCTGAGCCGATTGGTCAACTCACCTCGGAGTTGCCAAATCCCCTTTCTACGCAGACCTGGGAAGAAAGCAAAAAGGGCGTGGTCAAAACGGCAAAAAGAGCAGAGAGGAGTAAGCGCAAATTAGTCGATAGCGCTGTTCTCTGAGCCGATTGGTCAACTCACCTCGGAGTTGCCAATCCCCTTTCTTCGCAGACCTGGGAAGAAAGCAAAAAGGGCGTGGTCAAAACGGCAAAAAGCGCAGAGAGGAGTAAGCGCTTGGTGCGAAACGGGAAAACGAACCAACACTGTACAAAGTTTATCCGAATAAAGACGCAGTATTTGCTACTGGGATTACTCTTATATCTATTGGGATAAAAATTATCCGAATTAGGGATAATCTTATCTCAATAACGACAAGATTAATCCCAGTTGCAAATACTTGAAGATTTTTTTTTACAGGAAGGCCTAGGAAGACGCATGATAAAAATGCGACTAATGATAACCATACAAATCAATCGAACAGGTCGTTTGCCGCTACAAAGTTCGTTCTTGAAAAAGTTCGAAAGAATTCTTGAAAGCGTGTATAGTATCGCAGATTACCAAATTTGAAGGACGCTTCTTTAAACGTTGGCTAACTTTGACCAGTGCAGTTTTGGGCTAAAGGCGTATTCTCGCCGTTCCCTGAGGACTCCTCGGGGAATCTAAGGGAACGGCGATAATAGAGGGAGTCACTCCACGCGGACTCCGCCTAGGAAAACAACTAGAACACGGGGAATGCTTCTAAAATGGATTTTGTCCGAAAAACAAATCTGCGGTTGACAAAATGACTCTGGATATACTTTATTTTTGGTTTTGTTTATTCTGATTCTTTTTAATTAATTTTACATTGCACCAACACCAGCAAAAATTGATTCCCCTCCGAATCTAAAAGGGAGTCCTTTTTGATGATGGTGATGATAATCGGAGCCTGCCCCGTCCATGGAGACTCGAGTGAATACGGGGAGTGAGTCACCGGAAACAAACAAAAACGCGGGGACTCGTCAAGTGGAGTCCTCGGGGAAGGGCGAGAATGCACGAAGACGAAAAACACTCATTCAGGTGTTCTTAGAAGCCCTTAATTAGCTTCTTTTAATAGTTGACTTTTGTCAAAGCAGGAGGGCTGAAATGGCACTGTTCAAAGTTAACTATGGTTCAAAGAAGCATTTACTGTACTGTACTGAACAGCACATCGTTCTGACTTGGCAAGACCATCTACTAATGTCTTTGAGAATTGCCAGCCACTCAGCTTACCATTTTTTTTTAATTGGGTTAACAGGCGCCTTACCGTACACAGGAACGCACCTGAAGCAAAGGGCATCTAACAACACTGATTGTGCGTACCTGGTATATCTGTATCAAGCTTTTCCACACTTATAATTGCGTTTTTTTTTGTAGTTTCGGCGTAGTTCGCTTAACAGCGTTTTTGTAAAAAAGTTTTGCTTCATGCCGTTTTATTTATCCATTCCATTTGCAGTAGTTTCGACCCTGAAAGTACCCAGCTCAAACTAACTACCTCGCAAATGTAGTTTGAGTTCCGGAAACAAGAACTAAAAAAAACGCAAGTAAACCAAAACAAGAGCCAGACTACAAATTTTGACGAAAGAGAAGTGAATCCAAAAAACGCAACTTATGTAGCTATTAAGCACTGGAACTATCTTCCATCGGATCGGGTTGTTTCAATATACCAGTGAAGTTCTCGGGCTTAAATGTATATTTTTCCTTACAAACTTATCTTCTGGGGCACGCAATATTTGTTTTACGCGCTTTTTCCTTGTTCTGTTAATGTAACCTAAGGTATGTAATGCATATCTTTCTATTATTCACGGTTAGTTATATTACGATAATCTTCACACAGAAAGTTAGCGGCAGATATGAGAGGATGATGTAACTGGATGATATGGAGTCATATCAGCCTCCAGAGAGGGTGATATGAAGTCATATCAGCCTCCAGAGAGGGTGATATGAAGTCATATCAGCTTCCAGAGAGGATGATATGAAGTTATCAACCCCCCAGAGAGGTTTTGTGGATGGTTAGCCTATTTGTTAATTCTGTTCGAAAAAGTTACAACACTTAACACACTTCTATCTCGGCTGATATCGGAATGACGACCTCGATGGCCATTTGAAAATATCAACCGAGCTTGAACCTCGCCTTCGGCTCAGACGGCTTATTTCCAATGACCGTCTCGGTGTTACTATTCGTTTTCAGCCTCGATGTCCAAAGTTAACCTTTAATATATTCTTTATGAATAGACTTTAGTAGCCTATTAAATTAAATGAAATGAAAAATCTGTTTCATCAGAAATATCATCCTTTCCGAAAGTTCCAAGCCTTCCACAATCCCAAACCGATGACGAACAAAGCCGACTTGAGTGCACTCTTAACTTGAAGGGCCTCTAGATCAATGGTTCCCAACCGGTGGTACGCGTACCCTAAGGGGTACGCGAGACCCTTGCAAGGGGTACGCGAAGGTACACAAATCGGTTTAGTCTGTAACTTCAAAATCTCGCCTCGCTCATTTTTGATTGCTAAAAGCCTAATATTACCAGCAGAGGCGTCACTAGCATTGTTACTGACTGAATGGTCATTTTTACCGACTGTTTCTAAAAAAAACATATTTTTTACGAAAAATAGCGGCGCTTCGTGCCAATCTGGCCGACCACTTTTAAGGGGAGGGGTGTTGCCAACCCCTGTGTGACGCCTCTGATTATAAGCTCTAGTGGAAGTCAATGAAATAATGTTGATTCCAAAATAAGCTAGCCCACTGCAATAAAATCTATTCCTGTGTCAAACAATATAGTTTAAAAACAATCGAAGACATTGCAAGTGTTATTGTCATTCAGGTTGTGAATCAAGCTAACAGAAATAACATCAAAACCAAACACAGAAACAGGCTGGTTGTAAAAAATATTGCCGTTGATGACATCGAGCCGGGATTTGACAAAATTTTGGCTACAAAGCAGCCTCAAGTGTCGATTTTGTATATCTTTCTACAAATGTGTGCTTTACCATTTATGATAGTAAATATCGTCTTTTCACGGTCTGAAAAAGGGGGTACGCAACCTTTTCAAATCTTTGATTAGGGGTACGCGGTACGGAAAAGGTTGGGAACCACTGCTCTAGATCATATCAAGAAAATGGATGGACAATCCGACAGATTAGCATGCCACAAGTACCTCTCACTTTCGTTTGGGATCTTGACGAGAGAAGACAAATTGACAAATTAATTAATTAATTTTTAGTTTATTTTAGTGAAGGTTTGATTAGTTATATAATATTGTAAAAACTGTGCACTGGTTGCGTTTTCAAGCACTATGTGCTTTGTTTGTAACCGGTCGTCAAGGCGGAATGATTTTTTTTAGTAAAGTTATTGAATCTTGAATCCTCTTAAGAAGCTGACAGGTCGTCCCTGACTGGACTTACCCTTTGCGCATCTTCGAACAGCTTTTGAACAGCCTTCCCAAAGTCTCTCTTGGAAATAGCACCAATCTCTACAGTAGCGCCATCGTTGAGCATTTCCTGAACACTCTGTGGTAGTCGGAATCCATCATAGTTGAACTTCTGTTCCCCAGATGACCTCCGCGACAAGGAATTCTCGCACCAGGTAAAAAGATGTAGGATTTCCTGAGGGAAGAGGTCTGTAACGATTGCTACCTTCGTACATAAGTATTCCTTCAGCCCAAGCTGCCTGGGGATCATAAATCCCGAAGAAGAAATAATCTGCAAGAACCTCCTCTCCCTAACTCTGTTATACGACCCCGTAGAGTTTATTCTGATACCCTACCCGATACAAACGAGCGGAGGAGGAGCTAGGCAGAACATCATAATTTCTTACCTCTACAAACAGCTATATCGCAGTAGAACCCCACAGAAGTATAAAAACGCCGTCCGAGTCGTCCTTTACAGCTGATTGGTTGTCTACAAATGTGACGTCACGTCTAACTCGCTGCCGACCGGGTTCTCCACCCCTGCAGGGATCCTTTTCATCTGGTATGCACAGCGGCGAAGAGGGGAGGAGACGGGTATCAACTCAAACCTCACATCCAGTACCTCTAGCTCCGCCCAGTGTTATCGGGGTATCAATAGTCGCTGCATGATACCAAAGACGGAGGTTCTATTAATACAGTAGTTTGCAATTATGGATTTTGGAGTTTATTTTTAGCTTATAGGGGACTCTGTCTGGTGGTGTTTGTTTCGTTTTTATTTGTAGAAGTTCTTCATGTGAAGAGGTGATGATTCGTAGAAAAAGGTTTATAATTATATTAAAAAAGGAATAAATAAGTATTAAGTTGGTAAATTTAAATTGAAAAAAAAAAATTAAATAGTTGAAATGGAGCAGTTACAATTTTTTAAAGTTTAAAGTGTGTATATTTGTTTACGAAGAGTAGGTGACGTAATGTAGCTGACATTTCCGTTTTGTGTAATTATACAACACAGTAGAGGTCTGTTGACTTTGAACGTCTGTTGACTTTGGATTTCGCCATTTTCACGCACTTGCTGTGACTAAAGTCGACCATGAGTTAGCGAAAGTAAGTAAATAAGCGCCTCTGAAAACATCTCAATTGGCATGTTGAATCTTCATTCTACCATTTAGCCCAACACGGCAGTGTTCACATTTAAGTAACTGTTCAAATAAACATATCTCTACTTTACATCACCACCTTCCACAATTTAGAATCCGTGATCAGGAGCAGTAACAGGATAAAATAATAATATTTGTAACCCACAACACATATTGCGTTTTTGCAGATACCATGCTATCCGATACAACTGTCTAAAGTCGTTTTTGCAGTTATCCTGGTACCTGATACCTAGGTCAAACGGCGTTTGAGGAGTTATCGTGGTATCTGATATTCAGATACCAAGGTCGACGACCGTGGTAACTGATTGTGGTATTGCTACGGTGGTGCCATCTGCACCACACATTACTCACTAGTCCCTTTCCGTTCAGTAAGTTTAATCTTTTATACTGTCGTGACTCTTTATTATTTTGTTAACTCATGTTTATGACTCATCCGGAGAGCATGAGTCATCTTCTTCTGCACTTCTTTTCCGGGGTCTCAACCGGGAACAACCCTTTTTACTTGGTTGTTCATATTATTTTATAAATACCAGAGAATAAAACCTTTTGTTTATTTACGGACCTTAGGTCATTGTTATGAGTCTTGTTTAAAGCTCCTTAGAGTGGGCTGCAAGGCCTATAGTGTATGATGGGCGGTTTATAGCCCATTGTGGTTCAGTACGCAAACCTTAGTCTGAATCAACCGGGGGAATCCATAATGAACCCATGAAGTCTGCACTTGTAGTAGGCCACCAGACGCCCTAGCCTATCCTGATTCCGATGACTGTATCTAAGGACATTTACCATCTACATCCGGCCTACTACACCCCTCGCCAAAACATCAGGTTGAGAGTGCTTCTTCACATACAAATACAGTCGTCATAGCAGTATCTGTAAAAGTCATCTCACTTTCATCAGTTAATTTTTGTCAAATTGGTGGGAAAGAAGTTTGGCACTTAGTGATGTGACTGAGCTCGACGACTTTCAATTTCGGCAATTGTCGTTTTTGCAAAGCAACTGTACATCAGATATCATGGTAACTGTAAAAGCGGCTAACTGAAGATCCAGTTACCGCGGTAACAGATACCATGGTGGGGGGGGCTGGACCGGGTGCCGGAAATCTCGTAAAACGCTTAGAGTCGAGAGATCGGGATGGGATTTGGAAGGAAGAACAAGCCTAAGCCGTAGATACATTATCGACAAAACAGGACCGGATTGTGTCACAGTGGGGGGAGTTGGAAGGGATTTTCCACAATTCCGATGATCACGAGTTAGGGTAACTCCGGATCTGCTATGACCGTGAAACTTAGCAGGCATGTTAGGGACTCTGTAAGATTGGCTTAAAAATAGCCCCTCTCCCGATCCGATCATCGTTTGGAGGACGAAACAGTTGTCAATGAGTGGTATAACCATTTGATATTTACTAGACCAAGCCCATTTTCTGATGAAATGAATTTCGGGAGAGAGATCCAGCCTTGAAAAGTGCAAACCGTATCTGACAATCATGCTAACTGTTCTTACAAGTGCCATGTGAGCTTTCAGTTCTTGTTCTTGTTGATTCCAGTAAGTTCAAAGAATTCAAGGTTGTAAACTAGATCACAGTAACCAAAGGCCGCAAATTGTACTAAATTCGTTATAGGGATTTCCTGAAGATTACTACAATTGAGTTAAATAATATTCAGCTTCCGATTCCGAGACCAAAAAATGTCAAACTGTCCGATGATTTCTTCTTCCGACATGTCTAAACGTCCACAGGGTGAAATATTTAGTTGTTTTAATCCTCTTACACGCCACTCGATCTTCTCGAAGGTTCTAGTAATCTTCTGACCAGCGACAGGAGACCAATGAATAGTTTATTGGCAATGGCGGATTGGCGTTCAGGAGTGAGTTGTGTTCAAGTAAATTGTGGATAACGTTGGCTACCGTGAGGATTTTGGGAAAACAAAGGTAGCAGTGGGTTTGTAAAAATCCGACCCATCGAAAAATGATGGTGTCTCCCACCGTCTCCGCCCACATGAATCACAGACTTTAATCTTCACGATTTCCATCCAAAAGGAGAATGGAGAATTACACGTACTGCTAGTCCAGCGATGATCACATATGCGCATGCGGGGTATGAGGCGAAACCGGCTGGGTCGCAATGTTACGAAATTAGCAGGGACGATTTTTTCTCGGTCTCACGAGAAAAAGAATTTTTATTCAATGTTCCCGCCATGGGCCTTGGGCTTTATTGGGAATAAATTCATTCATTCATATGTGCATGCGCGGTATGAGACGAAACGGGAATGAGGCACAACGGGCTGGGTCGCAATGCTAGGAAGTTAGCAGGGACGATTTTTTCTCGGTCTCACGAGAAAAAGAATCTGTATTCGATGCTCGCATACGCGCATACGGGGTATGAGGCAAAATAAGTATGCGGCAAAACGGGCTGGGTCGCAATGTTACGAAATTAGCAGTGACGAATTTTTCTCGGTCTCACGAGAAAAAGAATCTGTATTCGATCGTCACATATACGCATGCGGGGTATGCAGCAAAACGGGTATGAGTCAAAGCGGGCTGGGTCGCAATGTTAAGAAATTAGCAGGGATAAAACAGGGCTACTGCCCTTTTACGGTCAATCCAAACAGGGTTCCTGTCTGAATTTAAGGAAGAAGAGAAGAAAACCATCAGAACAGGACTCCTGCCCTTCCTTGTTTTTGAAGTTCTACGTTTCACGAAAGTCTTACGTTGTTGAAAGCTGAACTAACAAATTTTCGTTTTGTTCTGTTCCGACTGCTTTTAGTAAGTTGTGCTCTCTTCGTTAATTTTAACAGTTTTGCGCATTAATGATTATCAAATTTTTGCAACGCATTTATTTTAAACAATAATAGTATTACTAATACTTTTTCAAGAAAAATACTGTTTCTGATCTTTAGTAGCAGAAACAAATTTGCCGGTGTGGCAACCCTGTCCAAATTTTTCACGTTACAAACCCACAATATCTCGAAGATCAAAGATCAAATCTAGTACTAGGTACTACTCAAGATAGTACTACCATTATTTTTTCAAGAAAACACTGTTTCTGATTTTTAGTAGCAGACAAAAATTTGCCGGTGTGACAACCCTGTCCAAATTTTCACGTTCCAAACCCGCAATATCTCGAAGATCAAAGATCAAACCTAGTACTACTAGGTACTTTTCAAGAAAAACACTTTTTCAGATCTTTAGTAGCAGACAAAAATTTGCCGGTTTGGCAACCCTGTCCAAGTTTTCACGTTCCAAACCAAAGAATATCTACAATATCAATAACCGTTCAATATCTCGAAGATCAAAGACCAAACCTAGGGAACTCACCTCAAAGCTATCGAGATCCTCCGCGCTTGACTGCAGCGCCCTTCCAACCTTCTTGACCGTTTTCGTCAGCATTGCACCAAGCTGGGTTATGCCGGTCGCTGGTTCTTCAAATAGCCGCAAGATGGCGGAATGAAACACGACCGGAAGGAGGAGAGTCAAAACTTGACCTGGCAGCAAGTGGAAGAAGAAGTCGAGGATCTGAAAGCAGTAAAAAAAACTGTAATGCGATTTGGTGTGAGGTTTCTGCTCGTATAATATCCACATCAGACGTTCAGACCAGTGTCGGGAAATACCGGATTAAAAAAAATATCTCAAAATAGTACTATGAAGTAGTACGAAAAAGTAGCATGCAGTATAGTAACGATGCTACTACATGCTTCTACTTCAAGGCTACCGTGTTACTGCATACTACTATATGCTACTATTAGCAAGACCGGATGCTACTATGGCAAGACAGGATGCTACTGGTACTACTACATAAGATTGAACCAGTCTGAGACACATTAAATGATAGTATTCTTTGCTGTTACATAGCAACGTTTTCGTACTACTACGCAGGCTACAAATTTTTCAGCGGGTAGTTACTTAGTACTTAGTACTAGTTAGTACTTAGTTACTTAGTACTAAGTACTTAGTTGGTTACGTAAAGTATGTATGTATATATTTATTTCCCGTCGTAAATGTAAGAATACAACGCTGATGGAGTCATTAAGAAAGAAAAGGAAAATGAAAAGAAACGAATAACTTCTGACAAATACAAACAGAACAAAACGAGAAAAAATACAAATAAGGGCAATCTCATACAGGGACAGAAAGACGGTCAAGGAAGGACCATTTCGAAGGTGCTTACACCAGTAAGCTGCTTCCGATGTCGCTCGTTTCTTTTCTGGACCGCGGACACTGTACTATCAACTCCATATCGCGAGGATATGGAGCTGTTGTTAGTCCAGAGAGGCAGCCGTAGCAAATATTTCGCATACTTGTAGAAACACTTCCGTATATCGTTAATATCCAAAGCAGTAAAAAGAGACCAAAATGGTGCAAGGGCAAGCAAATGCGGTACAACAAAGTACAATGGACAGCAATTATGCTTTGTTTTTCAGAAAATGCGTTTTCTTTTTGTCGCTTGTCACTACCGCCTCCACGCCTCGGCGGATACGATTTCCGAGATTGCATCTAAGGCGCGAAAATTTCAAAAGCTCTCGGTCACGCACGAAAATCAATCATTTTTCGAGCCGAGTGATAAAGAGAGTACAACTACTGCTCAAAGTAACCGTCGCTGTGACTGTTCTAACAATCTTCCCTTCTAACAGTACTATTAGTTACTATTTTCGTTCCAACCTCGTGAAAAGTTACTACGCTGACCGATCGAACCTTCTCGAAATAGCAACTAATAGTAACTATTTGCTTACTATGCTCGGGATCGTAGTAAGCGTGGTAACTATGCATATCTGTAACGTGATTGGTCGGATTCGCCCCTGGCAGGATATTCTGCTGGAAAATAGAAAAACCGTTCCAGTCTTGACGGCAAAAAGCCACAATTCGTAACGTCATGCATAGTAACTACGGTAAGTAGGGTGGAACACGATATGTAGCTGGCAGATTGCTGAAGCCTCAAATGCTATCTGATGAAACGTTCAGTTGTTTTTCGTACCAAAGAAAGGTTTCGATTCCTAGATACGAAATTGTTGAAGCACCAAAAATGTACAACAAAAACAGACTTACTTGCAGCAAGTCCAGAACTTACAAGGAATTCTTAGGTAATACTGTCAATATAATTATTAGTCAATGATTCCGATAATTGGGAGTGTATAATAGTCAAGATTCAATAAGAACAAAGAAACTCTGTTTAGATTTGTCAAAGCTAGTAAATTGGAGGATAGCAGGCAGCAAAAATACTCCGTGATGACGAATTCCCAAAATAAATTGTCTCTCAATCGGCTGATTTCCGACACAATATTGTATTTTAGGGGGTGGCAATATGATATCATAATAGTTTGTTCGGCCCATTGTACTTTAAGTAAAATCTGAGTACTTGTACTCTACTTAAGCCCACAATTTAATACTCACACAATTGCATTTACTCCAGGCTCGTCACAAGGAACTAAGAAAAAGACCGAGTATGTCTGTAGTACTCGTCCAGTACTGCCTGGCTATCTACAAACTATAAGTATCCTATTTTGGGCAGTTACTTTTTATAAAATTGCTCTTTGAAAGTAGCCGACTTTTAGCCATTGTTTTAACATATTTACTATATGTATATATTATTAATACCCAGTGTATTTTTCCGCGCGAACACGGAACTGGGCACAGCGCGACAGGGGCGGCATCAGAACGATTTGGTCTGTTATTATTTCATTAATAAAAAAATTCGACCTACGTTTGATTATGGCAATCAAATAACAGCTTCGACGTAGTTTAACAGCAACAGTCCCGTTCCTGGTCGGTTTACCGTGTGTGTTTTCTTGCTAATTTGAACAAACTTCAATTACGAATTGCTGTTAAAGTCTTTGATTCATGTGGGCCGAGAAGGTGGGAGACACCATCATTTTTCGATGGGTCGGATTTTTACGAACACACTGTTACCTTTGTTTTCCTCAAAATCCTCACGGTAGCCAACGTTATCCACAAATTACTTGAACACAATTCACTCCTGAACGCCAATCCTCCGTTGCTAATTAACTATTCATGGCACTGGTCAAACGATTACTGGAACCTTCGAGAAGATCGAGGGGCGTGGAAGAGGATTAAAACAACTAAGTATATCACCCTGTGGACGTTTAGATATATCGGAAGAAGAAATCATCGGCCAGTTTGACATCTTTTTTTTCTCGGAAGCTGAATATTATTTAGCTCAATTGCAGAATCTACAAAAAATCACTATAACGAATTAAGTATAATTTACGGCGTTTGTTTACTGTGATCTAGTTTACATACTTAATTCTTTGGACTTACTGGAATTAACAGGAGAAATAGAAAACAGAGTACTTAAGGAAATCGATAATGCAAATAATTAGTTTAATTTTTTTACACGTTTTCCATATGCCTGCTACAATAAAAACATTTTGTTAGATCCAAAGTCAAACTGTGATTCCATCCTCCCCATCTCGGGCGCTTCCGACCCGCACCAATAGATGACCCAGCGGTCTGATCAAGTCGTGGCTTCATCTTGGATCTTGGGTGGGGGGGGGTATAGACGTTGCAAGTGCTAGAACGCTTATGATATAACTCCTTTAAGCTAAATAATGATTATTGGCATCAGAAGTCGTTGGTTCCAGCTTCAACAAATAGCAATTCAGCCCAGAAAATATTGTTGGGTTAGACACTAATCTCACCTTTTCAGCTTCTTTTGTGTCATCAAATAGTCGGCGTTGTCGGCGGGCTGGAATGGCCCGGCAGTTCCTCCAAGTCTCCAGCCAGATGTTTCCAGGGATTTCCATCCGCTGGCTCAGTTTGCCTGGAATTACATACGATAAAGTAGCACAATATAAATAATATAAAATACTGAACACCGAAAAAGAAAGACGAAAGAACTGAATCACAAACCAGCCAAAAATTTCAACTGTTTGTTCTCCTTTTTGGGATCCTAAAACGTAAGTGACTTCGTAAAAGTTGTCTGTCTGTCCGTCCGTCTGTAAGTACGATAGCTCTCGAAGAGAATGAGATATTTTGTTCAAACTTGGTGTGAGGATTCTTTGAGCCAAAGGACAGGTCAAGCTCGTAGATAGGCTCCGTAGCCCTATATTCAGGGGTGGGGGAGTTCAAATTAAGGGGTTAACAACAAATTAAGGGGTTAACAAAATGTTTTTTAAAAGCTAATGACATAGTCGATCTGGAGGTAAGCAGACATGGTGAATCCGTGTATAAAAATATTTTCTCAAAGGCCAAAAGTTCGCACGAAATCCCGGCCGAAACCGGAAAATTTGTCAAAAGTAAAAGTTTCCTCTGAAGTTCATTAGAGGTTCGATGTAAAGATAACGAGACATGCTGAATCCACATGTGGGCCAACTTCGGGGAAAGAAACAAACCTGTAATCATATTTGAACTCTGAGAACACCTAAATAGGTCTTTTGGTTCTTCAGATCATTATACCATTTAGCCCAAAATTACACTATTAAAATTAAAACAACTGTTCAAATAAGCATATCTCTGCTGTACCAACTTTTTTGTTTGTCGTCATGACTTCGGAAAATTCCGAGGATCTTTTTTTTGGCAGTTTTCGGCTCTTCCTGGTATGCTCGTTATGAATAACGTTTCAAAATCACAGAAGATTACATTCCAAGTGTTGTCTGTTGAAACTGCACATCCCTGTGTTATCTGTTATGCACAGAGACATACTGCCGGACCTAGCACCAGTGGGAGGACGTACGCGGCACCAGAACCTCTTGGTGCTGGTGCTAGTGAAGGGTTGTAAAAACCGGTGTTTGAATTCCTGTGTACTAATTCCTGAGAAAATTAACAAGAAACTGGTGTATTTCAAGTGATTCTTTTCCTTTTTTCTTATGATTGTATATATTGAAGGTATTTAACCGGTTAAGTGTAATGGTCGACATATTTAGTGCCAATTTGGCGCTACGAGTTGAATACAAAAATGTATCTATCTATCTATCTAAACTTCTGAAAGTGTATTTTGAAAGTTTCGAGGGGTTGCCAACTCCAATGTTAAAAGCAAGCCCTAGAATGAGTTGGTTTGAATCGGAAACAGCGTGCTTACCTTTCTGAAGAATGGACTCATCCTCTACCCAGTCTCTTGGTGAATACCACCGAATAAAGTCTTCCAAACCAGCGCCCGGATTAGCAGCCTGAAACGAAAGGAACTACAATACCGGCTCGTCCATGACGTATCTACGTTACTCTTCTTAGAGGGGCAAGTGGCGTCTAGCCATATGAAAGTGAGCAATAACAAATCTGTGATGCCCTTAGATCTCCTGGGCCGCACGCGCGCTACACTGAAAGAATCAGCGCGTCTTCCCTGTCCGAGAGGGCCGGGTAACCGCTGAACCTCTTTCGTGGTTGGGATTGGGGACTGCAAGGATCCCCATTAACCAGGAATCCCTAGTAGGTGCAAGTCATTAGCTTGCGTTGATTACGTCCCTGCCCTTTGTGACAACACAACCAACACACTAGGACTATCTGTTCTTTAACGTTCATGCCTGCCTAAGAAGTACGGCTTGGCTGTCCTTCTGAATCAAGTACCGGCTCCTAGACCAAATAGGAACTTGAAAAAGAAAATTAGCAGATCTGAAAAACAACTTTTAAGAAAATAATACTTTCGCAAACTATATCTTCGTCTTCGTTCGAGTACACAAATTCAGTCGTGTCTTGCCAGAAGCTGGCTAAAATACATACGAAGATTTAAAGGAACCCTTGCACTACTTACTCTTCAACTTACAGTATTTTAAAATATTTCTACACTTTAAAACTAGGCTGTTCTTTCAAGAAATAACCCACGATTTTGGCTGTTTTAAGCCTTTTCGAGACCGTTGACTTACAGAGAAAACAGGGAAACAATCTACATAACCGGTTTTTCTGACGGAAAAACTTCTCGCAGACAAACGTCAACACGGCAAGTGCAAAATCAGCGTGGTTTTGTTAGAGGGGTTAGAATGTACCGGATGAAATTGGGTTCTCCAGGTTTAGAAATATATGGAGTGATTATGGAAGTAGGTTTCGTTAGTATTATAGGTCAGACAGGTCCTTTAAGGATTCAAATGAACGACATCAAGAAAATCACTGACCCGAACCAATCATAAATACTACTACACAAACTCAATCGTTTCCTAGAAGAATCTAGTCGAATATTATGAAAGATTTCCGGATCTGACATAGAACAGCTCCAGAAACATCGGATCAGAGACGCAGTCGTTCCGGTCATTATATTCTAGTCGAATATTATGAAAGATTTCCGGATTTGACACAGAAAAGCTCCAGAAAATGTCGGATCAGAGAGCAGTCGGAATATTATGAAAGATTTCCGGATTTGACATAGAACAGCTCCGGAAAATGTCGGATCAGAATCGGTCCGGTCATTCGTCTGCAAATGTTTTCACGAGTCCACAACAGCTTTCCCCCATGTCATGCTACTCAAATTAGTAACTCAACTTCAATCATCGACATTCTATGGGCTTGGCCATTTGAATACATGTTTCTAATCAAGTAACACCAAAATCGTGCTGACATCTACCTTTTCAAATTGAGTTATCTTCGAAATAAATTACGACAACATCCCAACACGGAAGGTTTTTTTTTAACTGATGAGTTTGCTTGTATCAGTTTTCCGGTGTTAATTTATGATACTATCATTCACGATTAGATTAATAGATAAATTAGCCAATTTAGAATCTTGCATCCCAGAATCTTTCAACAGCAATGTACACTCGACACTCCTTTTTTTTTTTTTTTTTTTTATTTATTTATCACCCGTCATTTCAAACAGAAAAGGGACGGAGTACAAAAACGAAAAGAAAAACAAAACAAAAGCAAAATGTAACACTTTCATGGGAAACACACACAAAAATCGACAGTTACTAACTGAGACTCTCTGACTGACTAAACACCGAACACGATTACATACATATAGACTTAACGTCTATATGTATTTTATGCGAGTGAATGCTGGAAAATCAACATCCATCTTGAAAAAAGGATCCTCACGTTAGAAAATATGAGCCTCGAAAGAATCTTGAATATAAGCTGGCAACAAAAAATCACCAACGCCGAAATACGCAGAAAAACAGGTCAGCCGTCTGTCATCGAGCTGCTGAAAAGAAGGCGGTGGACATACCTCGGACACGCAGAGTTGCCACATCGAACAAAATTAGTGAGCGACTTTTGATCGAAAACAGAGAGTGATTAGGGAGTGAAATTTTGTTTTCATGAAAAAATCGGAAACGATCACTTTTGGCCAGAATCAATGATGCAAAAATTACAAATCTTAATTTAGTGTCCTTGAAAAAACGTATAATAGTCGCTTTTGGTCGGAGTCACTGCCGGAAAATGACACCTCTGGACATTTTTTTAAATAGAGTGAATTTTATGTCCTACGTAGGACAAGAGTGACAAAAATAAAATAGAGTGACAATTCACTCTATCGTGCGACGTGTGGCAACTCTGCGGACACGTCCTTCGTACGGATGAGAGCCGACTTCCTCGAACAACCTACGAGTGGAAGAAAGACGGGAGAAGAAAGCGGGGCCTCCCCCAAAACATATTGAGGCGAACATATAACCGAGATCTGAGGACGGCTGGTACCTCGCTAGTACCTGAATGGGAAGACGTCACCGCTGCGGCAAGAATGCGGGACGAATGGAGAGGCTTTGTCGACGCCCTATGCGCCTCCGATGGCTCTGGAGGAACTAAGGTCTAAGGTAAAGGTATCCCAGATCTCTCTTTTGGCTGTCCCGTCTGACCTGCATAGGCAGCTCTTTCCATTTCGCTAATTTTTTAATCCGCAACCCCGCCCCCCATTTCAGTGACACAAGTGTGGGGTGACCTACTCTTCCAGTTTTTGGGATCCCAAAACGTAAGTGGAGGGATACCTATGACATCGCAAAAGTTGTCCGTCCGTCCGTCTGTAAGAACGATAACTCTCGAAGGGAATGAGATATTTTGATGAAACTTGGTGTGAGGATTGTTTGGGTCAAGGGTAAGGTCGAGTTCGTAGATGGGCTCTGTAGCCCTACATTTGGGAGTGGGGGAGGGGGTTCAAATTTAGGGACAAACAAAATATTTTTAAACAGCTAATGTGATAGTCGATTATGAGGTACGAAGAAATGCTGAGCACAATGGTGAAAATCATTTTCTCGCCGGACAAGTAGTTCGTCCCGGATCCGGCAACAGCCGGAAAGTTTGTTAAAAGTAAAAGTTTAATTTCAAGTTGAAATGTTTAATTTAGAGGTAAGAAGACATGCTGTACACGATGATGAAAACCATTTTCTCGCTGGACAAGTAGTTCGTCCGGAATCCGGCAAAACCCGGAAAGTTGGTTAGAAGTAAAAGTTTCATTTGAAGTTGATTAAATGTTTGATTTAGGGGTAAGAAGATATGCTGAACACGACGGTGAAAAACATTTTCTCGCCGGAAAACTAGTTCGCCTGGAATCCGGCCAAAACCGGAAAATATGTCAAAAACAAAAGTTTTATCTGAAGTTGATTAGATGTTAGATTTAGGGGTAAGAAGAGACGCTGAGTCTGTATATGACAATCAGTATTTACCTGGATATATAATTATTCCGGAATCCGGTTGTACCCGCATTTATTGTAGGTCAAAGTTTTACTTAATGCTGATTACATGTTTTTCATAGGGATAAGGAGATACGCTGGATTCGTTACTGAATTTTCTTTTTTGCTGGACTATAGTTCGCTCGGAATTCGGGCGAAACCGCAAATTTGGCAGAAGTAAAGGAGGATGTTTCGGTCAGTATCGTCAAAATAGATATGGCCTATAGAGGTATAGATTGATAGATAGATGTAATGTCTGAACTCGGTTTTCTTTGATGATTAGCCTGGCGAAGACTGGATCTGGCGAAGAGAAGACCCAATTGTCTGGATCAAATCTTAGATTTTTGGGATCCCATCGACACCTTTGGTCTTGTTCCTTAAAATCTTTAGGCTACTTCTTTACTACTTCTAACTTTAAATTTACTTTTCTTCGAATTCTAGCTACTTCGGTTTTAGGGCGAGGGGTTGCGCACTGGCTGATTTCATGTAGACCATGAGGCAGAGGCAGATGAGGCACATGAAGTAGGGACATTGTACGCCATGAAATCCCTTAGCATGTTCCTGAGAACGGCGATAAGGCAGATGAGGCTAGCACGAGGACGTGAGGCACGCATGATGCACGTGAGACAAGCATGAGACAGGGACCTTGTACACCATGAGACACCAGTGCGCAATCAGTCGGAAATGGGGGAGTTTGGTGTTCCGTGAGTTTGAACTGACATAAGGCCCGTTCACAACGGGTTTTAACTAATACTCTGTACCAGCCAGTTCCGGAAAGCGCTCTGAGACCGAGAATTAGCTGGGTTTCTGCCATTCGCAATCGATACTGGTGCCAGTTTCGGATACCAGCTTATCTCTCACCCAAGTTGAAATCAGTTCAACTTTTCAGGGTACTGGCCAATCACATTACTTAGGAGAATTCTGAGGTATGTTCCGATTGGCTAAGGCTGAACCACGTCAGACCGAAGAAAAATGACCTAAATTCACTTTCGGTTTTCAAGACCGCAAGGAGTGGATGTGATTTTATCTATTGGGCTTGGTTCGAAACTAGCCAATCAGAATATTCCTCAATTTTTTTGTTTCAAATTAAAATACTGCGATAAACCATGATTTCTGAGGTACATGTAAACAAATTTCATCAGATATTGGCCAAGAATGAAGCAAGTCTACAATGTTTATGAGCTTGGTTGGGTTGAATACAAGAGCTAGAAGATTTGTAAAATAATTACAGATTTCTAACAGATATACTTTTTAAACACGCAGATTTTAATATTTGCATCGTTCTTCTACTTTTTAGTTACATGTCGTTTTATGGTTTGTAGGTTTGGCATCGTTTTTCTTTTGGTAGGCTATTGTTGTGAATTTTATGATTTAGTTTCTTTTTCGCTGAGGATGGTTTGCCGGAAGTGCAACCGAAATATCGGAAATTATACTGATCCCTTGCACGTCATCTTAGAGAGATAACTAGCTCATCAAGAAACAAGACCAAAGGTTTCGACGGGATCCCTTAATTTAATATTTGATCCAGGAAATCGGGTCTTATAGAGGTCCAGTCTTCGCGGACTCCTTGAGCACTTTACTAATAAAATTTTGACACAGATTAAGCAAATGGTAATCATCTGAGAAGACCAAGTTCAAATATGGATTCAACATGTGAGTTTATACCCCTATAGCCTGCGTCATATCTACTTTGACGAAAGTTCCTGCCTTACTTCTGCCAAATTTACTGTTTCAGCCGGATTCCGGACGAACTACTTGTCTCGCAAGAAAATGAAGTTAAAAAACGGATTCAGCGTATTCCTTACCCCTATGTCGAACCTCTAATCAACTTCAGATAAAATTTTAACTTTTACCAAATTTTCCGATCTCAGCCGGATTCGTGGCGAACTATGTGTCAAGGTAGAAAATGATTGTCATACACGAATTTAGCATGTCTTCTTACCCGTAAATCGAAAATCTAATGAAATTCATATCAAACAAATTTTCCGGTTTTGGCCGGATTCCGGACGATCTACTTGTCCTACGAGAAAATCATTTTCATATTCGGATTCAGCATGTCTCCATACCCCCGAAATCCGACATCTAATCAAGTTCAGATAAACCTTATACTTTTAACAAACTTTCCGGCTTTAGCCGGATTCCGGGTGGACTACTTGTTCGGCGAGAAAATGGTTTTCATATTCGTGTTCAGCATGTGGTCTTACCTCTTAACCGACTATCTCATTAGCTTTTAAAAAATATTATTTTCGCCCCTTAATTTGAACCCCCCCCCCCCCTCCCCTAAATATGCAGCTATCGGGCCCATGTACGAACTCGACCTTTCCATTGACTCGAAGAATCCCGACACCAAGTTTCGTCCAAATATCTCATTCCCTTCGAGAGTTATCGTGCTGACAGACGGACAACTTTTGCGATGTCATAGGTATCCCTCCACTTACGTTTTGGGATCCCAAAAACAAACCGAAAATCAGGTTTTTCTATTTCTTTCGTTGAAGGAATTGATACACATGACTTTCTTTTAAAATAAAACTGAAAGCTAACAAGAAAACTACTAACTACATCCTACCAAGAACAAATAACGAGATAGAACTACTGTCTCCCTATCTCAGTCATACAAACATGCTGAGTCGAGTAAAAGACGGCCAACTCTCGACGCAAACGAGCGGAGGTTACTAGCTTCGCGCCACATAACGCTTCGTTAACTCTACAAATAGCTACATCGCTCTTAAAGTTCAATGGGCATATCAAACTACCCCAATCCCACTCTGTAGCAACCTAGGAACAGTGCTTACCACCTAGATCAGCAGCCTTTTCAACAGTTACCTCTCTGTGATATTTCAAAGCGTAATTTTTTGGGCCAGTACTTGCTCAATTTACTAGCTTGGACAAAAATAAAAGTGATGTTTCTTATAATACTTGGTAGATCTTTATTTTATGCATAAATCAGCTCGTCTAATTCAGATTTGAATAGGTTATTTGTTTTTGAATGATTTTTGTAACTATGTTATATTTTATAAGCTTATTGCATATTCTGGTGCATTTTATAATGCAAGCTAATCAAGCTTCACAACACTATTCCTCAAAGAAAAACTTTTATTAGGCACTTTAAGCCATGAACTTCTGATGAAACACTAGAACAATCAGGTAAACTGCATCTGTGGCTTGACTTTGGTGGCATCTTAAATATATCCTTTTCTATCAAGCATTGCTGGGAGATTTTGAGTTTCCTGCCACAATATCACAGCTCCTAAGATTTGGATCGCCGAAATGCAAGAGAGGTAAAGACAAGGAATAACAAGAAAACGGCCGATTTTCGTAGCGCCTTCTAAAGGAAGCTGGAAATGTTTATCTGTGAAGCCTTTAGTACAAAGTAAAGCATTAGAAGTGTCCATTGTGCTTTAAGTTGCTGAAGAGGAAATCTTGCAGTCAAAGCTGATTGGTTCTACAGACGTGCTCCAGAGCGGGTCGTCGCGCGGAGCACGCCTCCTGCTAGCCTCCTTCAATATTTCTTCTGCGATAAGCAACGGTGAAGACGGAAGAGGAGTAAACGGGTATCAACATCAGCTCAAACTGGAGTAAATACCTCTAGGTCCGCTCAATTTTGTCGGGGTTTTCATTCGTCCACTGCTTCCTGACCGACTATTAATATTTTTTACAATCCCACCAGAATTAGTGAAGCGTCGTTTTTTATGCCACTGGCATGTCTGATGCTTTTAAGAAACAACAGGTTTATTTATTTTGCCATTAAAATTGTACCTTACCTTACCTTACCGAAGATTGAAAATTAAGTGTCTTTTTCTGTGTGTTTATGTATTTTGTTTATTTTCTTCATTTACTCCGCCTTTTCAAAATGGCGGGTCATATTTAAATTACTTACTTCTTACTTATAGTCGCTTCATGCGAATAAAGACAGAAGTTCTGACTGATTATTTGTTCTTGATGCTACTAACCTTGAACGCCTCCATATCCGACTGCAAAGATGATGACATCATTTTCGCCCTCATGTCTGAACCCTGCGAATCGCCCCCTAGTTCCAACAAGGCAGAAGTTTGCAGCTCCAGCATATCTTCTGTTAACGGAGGAACGTCCTGGAGAAGACAAGAAACATTATTCAAGTACTGGGCCTCTTGATCCGGCATCGCTGTTACAATTTCTGGAATCCCAAAACGTAAGTGGAGGGATAGCTATGACATCGCATAAGTTGTCCGTTTATCCGTCCGTCCGTCTGTTAGCACGATAACTCTCGAAGGGGTTGAGATATTTTGATCAAACTTGGCATGTGGACTCTTTAGGTCAAAGTACAGGTCAAGTTCGAAGATGGGCTATGTAGCTCTATATTTCGGGGTGGGGAGGGATTTGAAATTAAGGGGAACAAAAAATATTTTTTAAAAGCTAATGAAATAGTCAAATTACAGGTAAGGAGACATGCTGAATCCGAATATGAAATTTATTTTCTCGCCGGACAAATAGTTCACCCGGAATCCAGCGAAAACCGGAAAATTTGTGAAAAGTAAAAGTGGGGTCCCGTCAGTACCGCAACACGTCAGTTGACATAAACGTCAGTTCGCCACAGAATTCCGTCAGTACGCCAACATTTTCCGACAGTTCGCCTACACGTCAGTTGACTCCCAAAAATCCGTCAGTTGATCAACACGTCACTTCATCAACAAGTCAGTTGACGAACACGTCAGTTGGCCAACACGTCAGTTGCCCTACACGTCAGTTGACCAAACGTCAGTTCGCCTACTGTCAGTTGACGTAAACGTCAGTAGACCTACACGTCAGTTCACCTAATCCTAAAATCCGACAGTTCATCTACACGTCAGTTCGTCCACCGTCAGTTCGCCTACCGTCACTTCACATAAGCGTCAGTTGGTATAAACGTCAGTTGGCATAAACGTCAGTTGGCATAAACGTCAGTTGGCATAAACGTCAGTTGGCAGAAACGTCAGTTCACACACATTTTCCGGAAGTTTGCTCACATGTTGTTGTCGACGGGATAGTTACGGAAGCTCGCCCAGGGGATTAATAAGAGAAGCCGACAATTCACTTTTAATGAGGGCAAAAATTAAGTCAGGAGCCTCTCGTCAATTCTGACAGTTTTGGTTCACGTTACGAAAGAAAGAATACGGTTGGTAGACACCAGGGAAAACTCTCATTGTAATTGATAGCTTCGCTAAGCTGGGGTCAGGGAGGCGAATAAGGACAGTCGGTTCGGATAAATGTATTTTGAAGAGAGCTATCTTACAACTTCAAGATATAAATACTAATTGCTGGGCAACTAAAACACAATTAGATTTTTATGGCACTTGCAGCTCCGCTCAAGTGCCATATACCGATCACTTTTTGGTCGGTCAGTCCACTGTTCTCGAGTTAGGGTACTTCCAGAAGTTCTAGGACGATGAAACTTGGCAAGCATATTAGGGACCCGACCAAACTAACTTGGAAATAGTCACTTGACCGATCCGACCATCGTGGGGGGAGGGGGAGGGGGCGGAATCCAGAAAACAGGGGCATGCATTACTTTCGAAGAGGTGATCGGATCTTAATGAAACTTGATATCTGGAAAGACCTTGTGTCTCAGATATCTCATATCAAGTCCGGACCGGATCCGATGAATTGGGGGGGGGGGGGGGGGAGTTGGAGGGGGGAACTGGAAATCGTGTGAAACTCTTGGAGTGGAGCGATCCGGATGAAACTTAGTGGCAAGAACAAGAACAAGCTCTAGATAAACAGCTGACAGAACTGGATCGGATTCGGACACTATGGGGGGAGCTGGAGGGGGGTTCCGGAATTCCGGCGATCCGTAGTTAATGTACTTCTAGGTGGACTAGGACGATAAAACTTGGTAGGCATATCAGGGACCCGACCAGATTAACTTGGAAACAGTCACTCCCCCATCCGACAGTCGTGGGGGAGGGGGAGACGGCGGAATCCGGGAATTAGTGGCATGCATAACTTTCGAACGGGTTATCGGATCTTAATGAAACTTGATATCTTGAAAGATCCCATGTCTCAGATGTCCCGTTTCAAGTCCGGACCAGATCCGATCAACTGGGAGGGGGGGGTCGGAGGGGAGAACCGGAAATCTCGTGACGCGCATAGAGTGGAGCAATCACGACGAAACTTGGTGGGAAGTACAGGCACAAGTCCTAGGTACGTTACTGACAGAATCGAACCGGATTCGAGGGGGAAGGGGGGGGGTGTCCGGAATTCCGGTGATCGTGAGTTAAGGTACTTCCAGATGTGCTAGGACCATAAAACTTTGCTGGAGTATTAGAAACTTGACATCATTGGGTTAGAGATCACCATTCCTTAAAGAACTCATCTTAACCGCAAAATACAAAAACACTTTTAAGCAAAATTTACTTTTTCACGATCGCCATGTACATGATCCTTTTGCCTCAAGGGTTTTTCTTAGAAATTAATTTTCAGCACCCTTATAGTGCGAATCTTAACCAAAACGTGGAAACAATACTTCTGACCATCACTTTCATCTGACCCAGCCTTGCAAGTGCCATTCGAGCTTCCAGCTCTTACTTTTGGGATCCCAAAACGTAAGTGGAGGGATACCTATGACATCACAAAAGTTGTCCGTCTGTCCGTCCGTCCGTCTGTAAGCATGATAACTGTCGAAGGGATGAGATATTTTGATGAAACTTGGTGTGAGGATTCGTTGGGTCGTCGGACCAGTCAAGTTCGTAGATGGGCTTTGTAGCCCTACATTTAGGGGTGGGGGATGGGGTTCAAATTAAGGGGCAAACAAAATATTTTGAAACAGCTAATGTGATAGTCGATAATGGGGTAAGAAGGCATGCTGAACACGATGGTGAAAATTATTTTGTCATCGGACGAGTAGTTCGCCCGGAATCCGGCCAAAACCGGAAAGTTTGTTAAAAGTAAAAGTTTTATTTGAAGTTGATTAGATGTTCGATTTAGGAGTAGGAAGACATGCTGAAGACGATGGTGAAAACCATTTTCTCGACGGAAAAGTAGTTCGCCCGGAATCTGGCCGAAACCGGAAAGTTTGTTAAAATTAAAAGTTTTATTTCCAGTTGATTAGGTGTTCGATTTAGGGCAAGAAGACATGCTGAACACTTATGTGGCAATAATCGGATTTGGGAATAAGCTATTTATACGCAAATCTTGTTGAATATCTAATATTCCAGCGAAGTTTCGTCGTCCTAGCTCATCTGGAAGTACCTTAACTCGCGATCACCGGAATCCCAGACCCCCCCCTCCAACTCCACCCACAATACCCGGAGCCAATCCGGTTCTGTAAATGATGCCCAGAGCATCCGTTTGTTATTCTACAATGTTCGATTCAGGTTAATCTTTTACACAGTTGGACTGGATCCGGACACTTTGGGGGTGGGGGTGTAGGGGGTTTCCCGGAATTCCAGTTTTTGGGGATTTTCATGACGTAACTTGCCAGGCATATCAGGGACCCGTTCAAACTGACTTGGAAATAAAAAAAAAATCTTCGATATGATAATCTTAGGGGGGAGTGGAGGGAGGGAAATCCTGAATATTGAGTCATGCGCAACTTTGGAACGGGCGATCGGATTCGAGTGAAATTTAATAAATGAACATAGGACATATCCCTGTGGTGATCTTCGTCATTTCCGGATCGGATCCGACAACTGTTGGGGGGGGGGGGAATACTAGACCCGCTTAGACTGGTGTGATCGGGATCGAACATTGTAGAATAACAAACAGATGCTCTGGGCATCATTTACAGAACCGGATTGGCTCCGGGTATTGTGGGTGGAGTTGGAGGGGGGGGTCTGGGAACTAGAACAATCAGGTAAATTGCATCTGCGGCTTGGCGTATGGTGACATCTCAAATATATCCTCCAGATGAGCTAGGACGACGAAACTTCGCTGGAATATTAGATATTCAACAAGATTTGCTTATAAATAACTACTTCCCAAATCCGATTATTACCGTACCAACCCTGACCGCAAAGTAAGAAAAATACTTTTAAGCAAAATATGTATGTTCATGGTCCCAATCAGCCAAGTATCATTTTTGCCTAAAGGGTTTTGCTTACAAATGAAGTTCTAGCCCCCTTACAGCGCGCATCTTAACTGCAAAGTTCTTTTGATGAAAAATATATCCTAGCCCTACAAGTGCCATATGAGCTTACAGCTCTTGTTTTGTTTTTATGAATTTTTCGGAATTATTGGAATAATAGCTATTTCTGGGGAGAAAATTTATTGATGTTAGGCTCTAATGTGGATTTATTAGAAACTTTTTATTTTAGCAGACAGAAATATATTTTTTTTACTTTTTTAATTTATTCTGAAGGGGGAGCTTGAAAGTAAAAGGCTCATTAAGAACTAACTTGTGAATGGGACTGGTGATTGCATTACTATCAATTAACAAAAAAAATCTAGTTTTATCTACTATTTAGGAGGGCTACTACTTTTTGGGATCCCGTACCTATGACTTCGTAAGAGTTGGCCGTCTCTCCTCTGTTAGCACGATAACTCTCGAAGGCATTGAGACATTTCGTTCAAATTTGGCATAAAGAATCTTTGGGTCAAAGTACAGGTCAATTTCGAAGATGGGGTCTGTAGCCCTATATTTAGGGGTCGGGAGGGGGTCAAATTAAGGGAAGAAAAAATATTTTAGAATCTAATAAGATAATCGATTCAGAGATACGGAGACATGCTGAATCCGAATATGAAAATTATTTTCTCGCCGGACAAGTAGTTCACCGCGAATCCGGCAAAAACAGGAAAATTTCTGAAAAAGAAATGTTTAATCTGAAGTAGATTAGAGGTTCAATTTAGGGGTAAGAAGACACACTGAACACGTATTAAACAATTTTTTTTTCCCCAGACAAGTAGTTCGTCTGGGATCCGGCCCAAACCGGAAAATTTGTATAACGTAAAAGTTGTATTTGAGCTTGATTAGATGTTCGATTCAGGCTTAAGAAGACATGCTGCATCCGCAATAGCGCATATGGCAGTTATTTTCTACCCGGACATATAGTTCTCCCGGAATCCGGCTGGATTCCGGCTTTTTATCTACAAGATCCAACTGTCTGGATCAGATATGAAATTTGTGGGATCCCGTCGAAACCTTTGGTCTTGTTTGAAGACAATAGAGGAAGCACTGGCCAAGAGCCAAGAGAAAAGAGTTCGTCCCTCACTATTTCCGGTACCCTTTGGGAAAAGATTGAGAATAACTGGCACATTTTGGTTCTTCACCTTGCGATGGTTGTTAAGCCCTTATTTGTGTTTAATTATACGTTCACCTCATATTTTTCAATTTCGGTTTGACTAGCCCCGTCTGCCGCATCTGATTGCAAGCTCCCGGTGATTCTTAACTAATTTTGCGCAAATGTCGGCTCTTTTTATTAATCCCCTGGGTTTTATTCCCTCTGCTTAATTGCTTTCGGTGACCCAGTCGACTTCGAACTAATAGGCGGGTCTGAATCTCTGGGGGTGGTGACGGATTTTGTAGGCGAAGTGACGTTTATGTCAACTGACGTTTATGTCAACTGACGTCTATGTCAACTGACGGTAAGCGAACTGACGTGTAGGGGAACTGACGTGTAGCTGAACTGACGTGTAGACGAACTGACGGATTTCTAAAATAGGTGAACTGACGGTGACTGAACTGACGTTTATGTCAACTGACGTTTATGTCAACTGACGGTAGGCGAACTGACGTGTAGTGCAACTGACGTTTAGGTGAACTGACGTGTAGACGAACTGACGTGTAGTGCAACTGACGTTTAGGTGAACTGACGTGTAGGCGAACTGACGTGTAGTGGAAGTGACGTGTAGGGGAATTGACGTGTTGACGAACTGTCGGATTTTTCGTTTAGGCGAACTGACGTTTATGCGAACTGACGTGTTGCGGTAGTGACAGCGACCCGTAAAAGTTTAATATGAAGTTGATTGGAGGATCGATTTAGGGGCAAGGAAACGTGCCGAGTCCGAATATGAAAATTAATTTCTCGTCGGACAGTTAGTTCGGCCGGAATCCGGCCAAAACCATGGAATTTGTTTAAAGTAAAAGTTTTATTTAATTTGATAAGATGTTCGATTCGCGGGATAGTAGACATACTGAATTCGCATCATTTTATCACCGGACGTATAGATCGCTCGGAATCCGGCTGAAACCGGAAAATTTGTTAAAAGTAAAAGTTTATTCTGAAGTTGATTAGAGGTTGGATGTAGAAATAAGGAGACATGCTGAATTCGTTTTTGAGCTTTATTTTCGGACAAGTAGTTCTGGAATTCCGCCAAAACCGGAAAACTGGCAGAAGTAAGGCAGGAAGTTTGGATCTGCTTCGTCAAAATAGATATGACTTGAAAGGGTAAACACACATGCTGAATTCATATCCGAACTTGGTGTTCTCGTATGATTAGCTATTTGGCCTTAATCTGTTTCTAAACTTTAATAGTAAAAGTGTTCAAGGAGTCTGGCGAAGACTGGATCTGGCTAAGACCCAATTGTCTGGACAAATTTGAACTTTTGGGATCCCATCAAAACCTTTAGTCTTGTTTATTCTGATGAATACTATAACGATTTCAGAAATTACTCGTTATAATAAATTGTGTCTGTTTCAATACCAATAGTCATCAATTTGTTGCTCGCTTGTGAAAGGGAAGAACTACGGAGTAGCAAAGATTAGATGAAACAAGAGGTACGAGCTCATATGGCACTTGATACGAGTGGGTGATCCCTAAAAGTAGACGAGAAATTCAAATACCCCGCCATCTAAAAATGCGTTTCGGACCTATAAATACGATATCTAGTTTCACTCGTCTGAGCATTTCCGTCGCCTCGGATCACCGAGGGCAAATGACTTTTGCAACCCTAAAGATCCATTCGTTTGGATCTTTCACATGACACACGGTTTCCGGTAACCCCCTCCAACGTCCCCTACCGAGTCCGAATCTGGTTCGGACTTCGGACTACTAAATGGATCATCTGAAGCATTCTCTCTTACCACCTATCAAGTTTCACTGAAATCTGAGTGTTTTTTGTGAAATTCCCTTAATTCTTCCCCCCCCCCCTCCACCAGCGTGGTCGGATCCAGTTTGGACCCTAAAATATGTCATCTAGGGTATGTGAGCTCTCAATGTTCGAAGTTTCACTAAAATCGCTCAACTTGTTTGATCCCTATGCGAGCTAAATTGTTTCCGGGAATCCCCTTCCAAGTCGCCCCACTGTGGCTGAATACGAATCGGAAACATAAACGTCGCATCTATGTCCTAATCAAGTTAGACTGGAGTCAGAGCATGGCCTACCTGCAAATTTCCAGTTCCCACTTCAACCCCCTCCCCTACCGTGACCAGATCCGATCCAGACACCAAAATAACAAACCAAGGCCGCATTAATTCGGAACTGTTCAACTTCCATCCCATTCCGCATGTGGTTCGGATGCATGTTTTGCTTGTCTAGGTCATCAGTTCTTATCACCCATAAAGTTTCACTCGAATCAGACCACCCGTTACCAACTTACGGAAGCCAGTGATTTCCGGATTCCCCTTCCCTCGACTCCCCAAAGATGGTCGGACAGGAACACAAAGTTTTCCTAGGGCATTATGTGGTGTCCTTAAATCACTAATAGGCCTGCAAAGTTTCATCGTTCTTAGAATAGCTGGAACTATCCTACCCTGGCGATCACGGAATTCCGGGAAACACCCTACTACTCCCCCCGCAGAGCCCCCATACGATCTGGTTCTTTCAATGACGTATCTAAGGCTTCTCACCAAGTTCCATCCCAATCCTTCAACTCTAAGCGTTTCACGAGATTTCCGGTCCCCCCTTCAATCCCCCCTCCCCCACAAGTATCTGATTCGACCAGGACTTGACATGGGACATCTGAGACGATAGCTCTTTCCACTTGACAAGTTCCATTTCCGATCACCCATTCAAAAGTTATGCATGCCACCAGATTCCGCGCTCCCCATCCCTCCACTCCCCCCACGGTGGTTGGATCCACGAAACGACTATTATAAAGTCAAAATGTTCGGGTCCCTGAAATGTCTTCCAAGTTCCATTGTCCTAGCACATCCGGAATGCCCCCCCCCCCCCCCAACTCTCCCCACAGTGCCCGAGTCAGGTCCGGTTATGTAAATTACGTGTCTAGGACTTTGTTTTTCCTACCAAGTTTCACCCCGATCACTCCACTCTAAGTGTTTCCCAAGATTTCCGGTTCCTCCCCTGCAGCTCCCCCAAAGTCACCAGATCCGGTTCGGATTTAAATTGGGTCGTCTGAGACACGGGTTCCTTCCTAATATCAAGTTTCATTAAGATCCGATCACCTGTTCAAAAGTTATAAATTCCTCTATATTCCTGATTCCCCCTACCACCACTTCCCGCGCGATGCTCGGATCGGGAAAGTCACTGTTTCCAACTTAATCATTTGGGGTCCCTGATATGCCTGCCAAGTTTCATAGTCCTAGCTTATGTGGAAGTGACCAAACTAGAAAAATCTGGACCGACCGACCGACCGACGGACGGACAGAATCACTATATGACACTTGGCCGAAGGGCAAATGCCATAAAAAGGATAATGAAAAATACTGACACACTTCGAAAAGGTTTCTAAATAGAATAATAACATGTGTTCATATAGACGACCAACAGGCTCGATAGTACAGTCCTTCCAGCATTCTTTGACACACTGAATTGCAACAGAGTCTAGCCCATCTTGTGCGGAAAAGAAAAGTACATAGCACATCAGAAGTGGGAAAACTAGCTCAATACAAAGTTTTCTTTTTGGGCGTTGTACGTTTCATTTATTATTTTTCAGCTGAAATTTTGTATTTGTTCACTTGAGTTTGGAAAAATTTTTTTAGAAGGCTAAAGTGGCCGCTTTTTCAGTTCAAATGCTAAAGAAATAAATAAGCAAAGGCAAACGCCAGCAAGTTTGGTGTGGGGGCAAGTTCTGTTTGACCACCACGGTACAAGGATAGCCAGCACTCCCATACACCCCTTGGAAGATTTGCTTACCCCGGAATTCATAATTAGGAATCCTTTGAATGTCTGCTTTCATTATTATTTTATTCATTGCTCGAAAGCTTTCAATGCAACCAAACTCCACTGAAGGCTTGGCTTGAATAACCCAAAGCTGAAGATCACACTATTGTTGGTTACAAGACTGACAACAATCGTCTTACCTGCATCAGCGGAATGTACAGAGGCTCTCCAGTTTTTAACAGCTTCAAACTTTCGTGTTTTGCTTTCCTCCCATCCGGCTTTCCATTACGGGTCTCCTGCTCCTCGATTGCGTCATAAAATTCATCATCACTTTCGCTTGAAACCGCCTTATCTAGCTCTGATTGGTCTTTATCCGAAGTGACGTCAGAGAGGAGTTCTTGCTCGCGTATCTTCCGGCGCTTTATGCAGCAGTTGAGCATCTGCAAGAAAGAAGGCTGGAAATGCTAGAATAGATAGTTAAAGACACACACTCTAGGGTGGCCAGAGCCTCGTTTTTGTTACAACAGCGCTGCCGCATCGCTGCTGCAGCACTTCTTTGCTTTTGCACAATATGTGTTTTTGGATTCACTTTCTTCTTGGTTGAAGCGCCAGCGCTGCAGCACCTTCCAGGGAAGCAAGGACTTGGTCCGTGAGCAAGTCAGTGATTCTTGAGAAGCGCTGCCGTCTTCCTCGGAAGCACTGCAGTGCAAAAACGGATGTAGAAAGAATCAGTCCGGAATCGGCCGAGAAGTGGACCTGCAGCATGGAACAAAAACGAGGCTCAGGAAAGATACCAGCGACGCGTAGAGATTCGAGTTAAAGCTTCATCTTGCATCATTTCAACGTATCATAGAAAAAAAAAACGATTTCGGGTAGTCTTTCAAATTATATTGCCGGTTCGTCTAGCTTGCAATGACTGAATACACGCCATTTCTGCCGATATTTATCAGTACCATCATGTCAGGTTTTCGAAAGTCAACTAGCAAATTTAATACCCAAGTATCCTAATTTCCAGTTTCAAACTATTCTACAAATTCTTCTTTTCAGTTTCATTTTTTTCTTACTTTTATTTGCTGTATACATTAGAGGACAAACGGAGAAGGTTTTTTGAAGCCAGCTTAAGTTCGTTTACCGCTAGTGCTAAAACAGATGTACGGTATATATTAAATACACCTTTTTCCTAATTTCATTTTGTTACGATTTTCTGCTGCTATAGCACCACTCGTCATTTTGGCAAATATGTACGAGTACAAATAAGGTAGTCTTTTTGAAGCCGAAAAGTCAAAGACAAAATATGGTCTCTTTGCAAGTTTGTTTTTTGCCTTTCAACCGCGTTAAACGGATAGCCTACGTCAGCTGAGTTTTATTCTAGCAATATTTCGGCCCTTCTTGGCGATCCTTTTCCGGCTCAAGCGAGAACAAGAGCTGGAAGCCCATATGGCACTTGCAAGACTTGGTAAATAAGAATTTATGGTTGTTTTTTTTCACTTGGCTCTGATGATGCGCACTTTCAGGGCGCAACAAATTCATCTGTAATCAAAATCCTTCAGGCAAAAATGGTCCTGGGCTCGTGTGGATCATTAAGTTTTGTTTAAAAGTATTTGCTGTATTTTGTAGTTAAGATGAGTACTTTAAGGGATGGTTGGATCCGGGAAGTGACAATTTTCTAAGCCAATCTTGTCAAGTCTGTAATGTTCAAGCCAAGTTTCATCGTCCTAGCACAGCTGAAAGTAGACTACCTTAAACGCGATCACCGGAATTCTGCCCCCCCCCCCCCCCCCCAAACTCTCCCAGAGTGACTGAATTCGGTCCAGTTCTATCACTGATGTATCTAGGGATTACGGTTGTTTCTTCCACCAACTGTTATCCCAATCGCTATATTCTAAGCGTGTCACAAAATCCCTCCCCCCAGATTGATCGGATCCTGTCCGCACTTGAAATGTGACATCTGAGACACGAGGTCTTCCAAATTACAAGTTTCATTAAGATCCGATTCCCCGTTCAAAAGTTATGAATACATCAATTTTCCGGATTCCGCTCCCCCCCCCGGTGGTCGGATCGGGGAAGTGACTATTTCCAAGATAGTTTGGTCGGGTCCCTAATAAGCCTGCCAAGTTTCATCGTCCTAGCAAATGTGTAAGCATCGTAAGTCAGGATCACCGAAATTCCAGAACCCTCTCTCGAACTCGTCCCACAGTGCTCGGATCCGGCCCGGTCATGTCAGCTATGTATCTAGGGCTTGTGCTTTTTCGTCACCAAGTTTCATCCTGATCCGTCCACTCTGAACATGTCACACGATTTCAGGTTCCTCCCCCCAAAGTTACCGGATCCATTCTTGACTTGAAGTGTGACATCTGAGACACGAGGTTTTCCAGATATCAAGTTTCATTAAGATCCGCTTCCCCGTTCAAAAGTTATAAATACGTCAGTCTTCCGGATTACCCTTCCCTCCACTCCCCACACGGTGGTCGGATTGGGAAAATGACCATTTTCAAGGTAGTTTGGTCGGGTCCCTGATATGCCTGCCAAGTTTCATCGTCTAGAAAGTCTGGAAGTACCCTTACTCGAGAACAGTGGCCTGTCAGACATACCGCCCGACAGACCGAAAAGCGATAGGTATATGGCACTTGGTTGCCATAAAAACAAAGCTGTGATAAAGCAAAGAAAGATCCTAGCAACTGCAGATTTCAGTTTGGACCGAAGTTTTAGTTATGTTATTATTGTAATTACAAATTATTACTAAAATATTTCATCATTTATGTCATCGCTATTACCATTATTATTATAATATTAAAATATTTATGATATTATTACTCGTCTTGGTATTAATACCAATATTATTCTGATAATACGATGTCTATCGTGTTACTATTTTACCTCTATGTAACGGGCCATGAAGCTTTGTAGGTTTTTTTTGTTTTTTTTTGTTTTTTGTAAAATGAAGTGGGAACTCAAACTTATTATAATCATAATTTTTTTTTCATGACTGCACAGGCTTTTTCGACAATCATATTACCCGATAAAATGTTTCAAGAATTAGTTGTATGGAGTTGGTAAGTTTTAATTAGCATACAATAGTAACTGCTACCACTCCATGCTACTATTCGCAAGCTCGGATGCTACTATAGCTAGACAGGATGTTACTGGATAGTACCGCTTAAAGGAGTTATATCATAAGCATTCTAGCACTTGCAACGTCTAGAATCCCCCCACCCAAGACCCAGGATGAAGCTACGACTCGATCCGACCACTGGGTCATCCAGCGGTGCGGGTCGTAAGCGCCCGATATGGGGAGGATGGAATCATAGTTTGACTTAGAATCTAACAAAATGTTTTTATTGCAGCAGGCATACGGGAAATGTGTAGAAAAGTTAAACTGATCACTTGCATTATCGATTTCGTTAAGTATTGTGTTTTTAATTTTTCTTGTTAATTCCAGTAAGTCCAAAGAATCAAGGATGTAAACTAGATCACAATAAACAAACGCCGTAAATAATACTAAATTCGTTATAATGATTTCTTGAAGATTCTGCAAATAAGCTAAATGATATTCGGCTTCCGAGACCAAAAAATGTCAAGCTGGCCGATGATTTCTTCTTCCGACATACTAAACGTCCACAGGGTGATATACGTAGTTGTTTTAATCCTCTTACACGCGAAGGTTCTAGTAATCTTTTGACCAGCGGCAGGAGATCAATGAATAGTTAATTAGCAATGGGCCAATGGCGGATTGGCATTCAGGAGTGAATTGTGTTGAAGTAATTTGTGGATAACGTTGGCTACCGTTAGGATTTTGGGGAAAATAAAGGTAACAGAGTGTTCTTAAAAAAACAACTCATCGAAAAATGATGGTGTCACCCACCTTCTCGGCTCACATGAATCAAAGACTTGAAGATTGGCCCAGTCTGATGCACATCAAATGATAGTAACTTTGCAACTTTTTCGTACAAGCTATAATACAACTACACAGGCTACACATTTTTCACATTTAGAACGATGGTGACTAAACTTAAGCCGATTATCTATGCCTTGTGAAGTCACACAAAAAGTCAATAGTTTCCATTTATTAAGCACTGCATGTCGAATTTTTGTTCTCCACAGTGCTTGTATGTAAAATAAAAAACTACAACTTGAACTAACGGAACTGATTGTCCTAGAACGGTTTATAGGTGTAAACGCGTCAGGCGCTCGCTTGCCGCTCGGCTCTTCATATACAGATACAAATATATATTCTGCAACATTAATTTAATCAAATTTCCCTATTTGTTTCATGACGTCACGAACAAGACCAAAGGTTTCGATGGGATCCCAAAAATTCATATTTGATCCAGACAATTGGATCTTCTAGAATCTAGATATACGGTCTTCGCCAGACTCCTTCGAGATTTCAACTATTCAAATTTAGAAAGAGATTAAGCCCAATTGTCAGGGTCGCTGTGTTCTAGTCGCAGAAGTAGAACAACGCTCTCACGTCACGTAGGCCAGAGAGCGTCGACTTGACACTAACATATTTATCACCGCCGGAGCCCTGCATCTTCAGACTAGATCAGATTCGCGTATGCTATACATCTATTGTAAATACTAGTGCAATATAATATTTATTCTTTCGTACCATCGTCAGTTACCACTCTGCGTCTTGCCTTACCACTCCCAACTTGACAATGGTGTCAGAAGTGGTCAAAGCAATGCTACCAAAAGAAGAATTTCATTGTGCAAATTTATGTGATCTAAGCAGTGCGTACTTGAGACAACACTTGAGAATTTATCAATACCAATGGCTTTAAAGGGGAACTCCAGAATTAGACCTAAAATTCGTCAGAGACCCACAATGGGTCAAGGGAATCCATTGCCGAAGTCCCGTGCTGGCGCATCAATTATTACCAGAGAAAACGGCGAAAAAAATAGTCTTGGTCGGCAACCCTGCTAGGTCCACTTGGCAGTCTTGCGGGAACGATTTTGGCGACAAATTTGAAGTTCGACAACGTGTGATGTTTGCTGATAATTAGAAGTCGTATTGGTATCCTCACTACCAAGGTAATCAAACAACCGGACTGAGTGAATCCCCAGATGAGCTGACTTCACCTTGACTTCTGTCACCCTCCTCATTGTTCTGGCACCTTTTTTACAAGGTTGTTTGAGACTCTGTGTTTATATTTATTTCACTGTAGTCACTCTCAACCTTGTGGTTAAGGCCCAATATTCAGCGCACCATACCTACCCTTTGCCTATCCTATTCATCGGCGTTGTTTGCCCCCAGCACCCAGGGGGTAGCTATCAGTGGAAACACTGGAAATTATGGTAAGCAGTTTTGGTCTCTCACCTACACTGTAAAAAGTTTCTATGAATAAGGATCCAGTATTTGCTACTGGGAATAATCTTATCTCTATTGTGATAAAATCAATCCGAATTAGGGATGATCTTATCTCAATAAAGGCAAGATTGATCCTAGTATCAAATACTGCAATTTTTTTTTACAGTGTACTCTCTCGAAACTTTGATCTTTTTAAGCAGCTGATGACCTGAAATGACACCTCTGCTCTCTAAAAATGAAGCCCCTGATCACATTAAGATGAAAAAATTGATTCCCGAAAAGCCTGGAAGGAAAACAAAATAGCTAACTCTCGAAAACACAATATAAAACACCAAAAGGAGAAAACTCTCTTTTAAAAAAAAACACTCCCGATGCTACATAGCCTACCTGAAGGAACCTCCCATACCTACAAACGACAGGAATGTTTTTTTTTCCTCAAGAAACAAATCAGATTTTCGCTCCCGTTGATTCTCACCAAAAGTTAGTGTTTTAAAAAAAGTTCAACTCTTTCAGCTTAAAATATCAACCCACTAAATGAAACACATCCTCCCCGTGTGAACCACACATATGCCGAAACTAAGGACCAGAATGTAACTTAATTTTCTTGTTTCCCAACCTACTCCCAAACTTACCATCCGTTTCAGTTCCTCTGGTCTAAGCCCCTCTTTACAAAAGCAGTTCCCGACCAGAATGTAACTTGATTTCCTTATTTCCCAATCCACTCCCAAACTTACCATCCATTTACTCTGGACTAAGCCCCACTTTGGAAAAACAGTCCCCCCCCCCCCGTGACTTTTTGTCTAAGATGTACCACTTCAAAGAAGATGAATTCAGTTCTCTAAAGTTGAATCTCATGATCTTTTACCATCTGGGGCAAATCATACTGACCAGTAACCCTCTGAGAATGGGACCAAGTCTATCTAGCTGTGTAGCAGAGATTTAATAGTCTCTTTCTTGATCATTAGGAACGATTAGTCCTCTTTAGCTACTAGTACACTGTAGTCATCAAACATTCTGTTGTGCTTCTCGATGAAAAATTTGTAGCCTGCGTAGTAGTATGGTAGTAGTACAAAAACGTTGCATGTAATACTATGTAATAGCAAAGAATACTATCAACTAATGTGCCTCAGATTGGTCCAATCTTATGTAGTAGTATCCAGTAGCATCCGGTCTTGCTAATAGTAGCATATATTAGTATGCAGTAACACGGTAGCCTTGAAGTAGAAGCATGTAGTAGCATCGATAGTACTGCATGCTACTTTTTCGTACTACTTCATAGTACTATTTTGAGGTAAATTTTTCATCGGGTTTGAACCTACCACATGGTGCCCATAGGAATGTTTTGGCACCTTTGTTACAGGTTTGGGTGTAGAATTGGGGTTTTATTTACGTTGCTGGTCTCTCAAAACACTGTGGACGAACAACATTTGACAGAGCTTACCTCATCATTTACAGACCATAGCGACCTAATACTTATAAGAGGAAAATCATTGCAAATAGTAATTCTCTAAGAATACAATCAGTAACAACACAATCAGTAACGACAACAATGGACCCTAGCCTGATGCCCTAAAAACTAGGCGACAGTTTGTGAATGATGAGCCCTTGGTGGTATTAGCATTGTGGCTCCTTGCCTCACACTACAGGGGTTTAGTTGAGCTCCGACAAACATCAAGAGCTCAAAAACTGTATTAGTCGACAAATTACATGTACAGAGAAGTAGGCTATCTGATTATGTTACACTGCCTTAGTAACACAGCAGCATACAATAAAGACTTGACTGACTGCTTACAAAGACATAAGATGGCAAGGAATATACTTTAATTTATGCTATAGCATACAATGAAGCATTGGAAGTTCTTTACTTAATCAGTTTTGAACATTCTCAACCACTAAACACTAAATGTTGTTCATTCCGGTGCATACTTGACTGATGATGACCCAATCAGCTTTTTCATTGTAACTGGCGTCCAAGGGAATATGAGACACACTTCTAAGTCTGACGAAGGTCAGGCGTTCATTATCCTGCAATTAAAAACTTCAATTAGAATGTAAATTTATGGCTGAATATAGTTGGTTGATGATGTTGTTTCCCTATAGCAAACCCATCCTCTATTTCAAGTTCACAGCTCATTAAGCTTTCTTTTCTCATTAAGCTGTGGATCATTGACGCACCAAAGATATGACCGTTTTATTGACACTTAGCACACTTTGTATCTGAACTCAGTCACATCCATATTTTCATCACAACAAAAACTTTTCGAGAAAAAAAATTGCATTTTTCACTGTCTAAATTTCACATTTCCAAACATGGTTAAGCCAAGTGCAAGTCACAAACCTGGGATGTGAGCACTCAACTCATAACATCTACTGTACTTTTTTAGGCTACTTGTACTTCTGCATGAAACATTTCTTATATGTTCTTATATGGGACCATTTTGTCACACTCAGCATCCCACCAGCTAAAGCTTCATATGAATCTATCCTCTGTTCCCATCCAATACTCTGTAGCTATGTTTGTTATGTGTTTAGTGTAAAGTTTTGCTACGTCATAGGAATCTATCCTCTGTTCCCATCCAATACTCTGTAGCTATGTTTGTTATGTGTTTAGTGTAAAGTTTTGCTACGTGCATTGTCTTTTTTCTTGTTGTTGTTTTTTTTCTTTTTCTTTTTGGGATCCAAAAACGTAACCTATGACATCGCAAAAGTTGTCCGTCTGTCCGTCCGTCCGTCTGTAAGCACGATAACTCTCGAAGGAAATGAGATATTTTGTTGAAACTTGGTGTTAGGTTGGGTCGTCGGACCAGTCGAGTTCGTAGATGGGCTTTGTAGCCCTACATTTAGGGGTGGGGGAGGGGGTTCAAATTAAGGGGCAAACAAAATATTTTGAAACAGCTAATGTGATGGTCGATTATGGTGTAAGAAGACAAGCTGAGCACGATGGTGAAAACCATTTTGTCATCGGAAGAGTAGTTCGCCCAGAATCCGGCCCAAACCGGAAAGTTTGTTAAAAGTAAAAGTTTTATTTGAAGTTGATTAGATGTTCGATTTAAGGGTAGGAAGACATGCTGAAGACGATGGTGAAAACCATTTTCTCGACGGACAAGTAGTTCGCCCGGAATCCGGCCGAACCCGGAAAGTTTGTTAAATTAAAAGTTTTATTTCGAGTTGGTTAGATGTTCGATTTAGGGCAAGAAGACATGCTGAACACTTATGTGGAAACAATTTTCTACCCGGACATGTAGTTCGCCCGGAATCCGGCGAAAACCGGAAAGTTGGTTAAAAATAAAAGTTTAATTTGAAGTTGATTAAATGTGTGATTTATGGGTAAATAGACATGCCGAAAACGATGGTGAAAATCATTTTCTCGCCGGACAACTAGTTCGCCCGGAATCCGGCCAAACCGGGAAAATTTGTTAAAAGCAAAAGTTCGATTAGATGACAGATTAAGGGGTAAGAAGAGAGGCTGAGTCGGTATATGACAATGGTTGTTTACCCGGACATATAATTATTCCGGAATCCGGTTGTAACCGGATTTTTTTTCAAGTCAAACTTTTATTCAAAGTTTATTAGATGTTCTTTATAGGGATAAGGAGATACGCTGGTTTTGTTTCTGTATTTTTTTTTTTTTTTTGCTGGACTAGTAGTTCGCTCAGAAATCGGCAGGAAGTCTCGGTCAGTATCGTCAAAATAGATATGGCTTATAGAGGTATATCTGAACTTGGTTTTCTCTGATGATTAGCCTGTCCAAGACTGGATCTGGCGAAGACAAGACTCGATTGTCTGAATGTAATATTAGATTTTCGGGATCCCATCAACACCTTTGGTCTTGTTTTTGTACTCGGTCACTAGGGCTACATGCCCTTCATTGTTTTTCTTGACGGGTAATAAATATATTGATTGATTGTACTAATCCATTGCCAAGGCAAGAAAAGATGTAGGTATTGAACATTTCCATCCTAAATAACCACGACTTTCGAATAAGAAAGGTCATAAAAGTGAAAGAAGGCATTCAAACAGTTTCTAAAGAGGACTCATTTTTAACTGATATCCGAAAAAAAATTAACTCGATCCAAAATAGCAACTGCTTCTGAGCAAGAACGGTAATCAAAATTAAAGAAGGCATTATAGATTTTAAGCGAACCTGGACACGTCAAAACGGATCATATAAATCCACATTTTGTTCTAATCCATGGCCAAGGCAAGAAAAGATTTCAGTATCGAAAATAAATAGCAGCTAGCTTCGAACAAGGAAGGTAATACAAATTTAAGAAGGCAGTAGAAATTTGTATGCGGATGAAGCGAACCTGGCCACATCAAAGCGACTCATATAAATCCATATTCTGTTTTAATGAATGGCCAAGGCAAGAAAATATTTCAATATTGAATATTTCCATCTTAAATAGCAACTACTTTCGAACAAGAAAGGTCATAAGATTTCAATATTGAATATTTCCATCTTAAATAGCAACTACTTTCGAACAAGAAAGGTCATAAAAATGAAAGAAGACACTCATGCAAGGAGGACGAACTTTCTAACTGCTATCCGTAACAAATTAAATACTTTCATCCAAAATAGCAACTACCTTTGAGCAAGAAAGGTAATAAAAATTAAAGAAGGACTGAAAATTGTGTGCGGATCAGAGCAAAATAACGCTAGGGAGTAGCGCCAAGACCTATGTTTCCTATTCTTTATAAAAACGGGCCATATTCGTAATGCCACCAACTACACTAACGACATTTAAAGCGAGACAAACTTGCGGGTTAAGAAATTTCTAGTAAATAGATGTTCCTTCAGCCTTAGCTGACTGTGAATCATATTTGACGCTGCAAAACGGATAAGTCAGCTACATTTTCTAGTAAGCAAAGGTGCGGTCTCCACACACCGAGGAAAAAGTTGACATAATTTTTTTGCAATGTAATGAGAACGAATTTTGTAACTGATGACCGTAAGAAATTAAATACTCTCATCCAAATAGCAACTGCCTCTGAGCAAGAAAGGTAGTAAAAATTAAACAAGAGACTGAAAACTTGTAAGTAAATAACACTAGGGAGCAGCGCCAAGACCTATGCTTTCCATGCTTTGCAAATGGTCCATACTTGTAGCGCCGCCCACTAAGCTTGCAGCACTTGAAGTGAGACAAACTTGCGGGTTAAGGGATTTCTAGTAAAGCAAAGGTGCGGTCTGCACACACCGAGGAAACAACTGAGGCTACATCACTTTTTTGCAATATTCAGAATATGAAGTTATCGGAGCCAGCGTTAGTGAAAACTGAATAAGTTTCAGTAGGGACATTCTCTACCGTTAGGGGCGGTAGTATCGAAGCTATTCGAGTATCTTTCAATTTTGTCAAGTCTTGCTGCTACTCCCTAGTGTTATTTTCGCAAACGGGCCATAGTCGTTAGAGCCGCCCACTACACTTGCGGCATTTAAAGCGAGACAAACTTGCGGGTTAAGAAATTTATGCAAAGGTGGGGTCTGCAAACACCTAGGAAACAATGGAAGCTGTATCATATTTGCAATGTTGCAAAAAGTTTTAGTACGGACGTTCTCTACCACTAAGGCTGCTAGTATCGCTGCTATTTGAATGTGTGTCAATTTGGTCAAGTCTTGGTGGTACTTCCTAGTGTTATTTTGCTCTGTGTGGATGAAAAAAAATTTAAACATCAAAACAAATCAAATCTCTAGCTTGCTTCTCACAAACAGATCCACTGTTCTGGTCAAGGATCAGGGCAAGAAAGATTTCAGGTACTGAATATTCCATCTTAAGTAGCAACTAGTAACGAGCAAGAAAGGCAATACGAATTAAAGCCATTCAAATGTTTGCAGGGAGGACGCATTTGTAAACTGATATCCAAAATGTTGAACATATTCCCATCCTAAACAGCAACTACTTTCAAGCAGGAAAGATAATACAAAATTAAACTCTTATCATTAACTACAGGCAAAATATTTACAGCCACCAGTTACTTGAATGCAGTAAGGTTTCTATTGATGTCATGGGTCCTTTGGATAGAAAACCATTGAAGCCCTTGTAAGTTACGTTTTTAGTTAAAAACTTACCTAATGTGATTGTCTTCCAAGCCATGCTGATTCCTGTTACTGTTATGATGACAGAGCCTCTATAGATGCACAAAGTTCCATGGGTACATACGTCTGTGTCCTTTGCTTTATGGATGGTACTGACTATGGGTTGATCTCGGCTGACCGTATTCTAAATTTCAGAAGGCTTGACTGCACTTCAATCTAAAAGAGAAACCATTATCAAAGATTGAATTTGCTCGTCAATTATTTAGTTATCAGAATTACCCCAAAATTTGATTGTGACCGCACCAAGAAGTATGACAAGATAGTTTCTTAGAAGTCCCTGACCACATTTTTTAGATGCTACCTGAATGGTTCATTCAGTAAGAAAATGCTTTGGCCTAGAATACCGTGACCAGTTCCTATGGTCGGACCGTAGTATCTGAATATCTGATACCACAATAACTGGCCAGATACCACAATAACTGCAAAAACGACTTTAGACTGTGGTATCAGATACCATGGTATCTGCAAAAATGCAACTATTGTGTAACACTTCAGGAATAAGTATATGGTATCTGAGCCTTTAAAACCCGGTTCCATCACACAGTTTGGAGTCAGAGCTTTTACTAAGCTGTTTATTTCTGGGTCTTCAACCAGCTCTGTTTGCTGGTTGGTTAACCTGCTGAGGACTGAGGTGGGAGCTCCTTCCGACAGACCTACGTTCTTGGCGGGGCGCGAAAATCAAAATCATCATTGGAGAGATGTTGCTGGCAACAGGAAGATGCCAGATGCCTTTTTTCTTATTATTTTGTAGAACTCATTCAAACTGACCAATGAGATCAATAAACACTCAATAGCGACAACTAAGTCGGTTGACCGACTTACAGAGAAAAGTAACAAAAATGCAGCTAGCGTAAATTTCAAGTTTCTAAGTTGAAAGATGCCGCTTTTAAGGTAAATCAAAGTTTTTTGGTGGACAACTAGTCCTGTGACCCTACTTCTCCCAGCAACCCCTGAATCATTTCCTGGGAAAATTTTTTGGCAGACCTTGATCGCTCACATTTTCAGGACAAAAATTACCTGCAAAAACCATTTGGCTTACCAGATCTCGCAAGAATCCTCTGCTCCATGGGATGAAACTGAAACTTCCTTGACAGCAGCATCACCGAGAAGTAATCATGGTCACTCAAGTGGCACGACGCTGAGAGGCACTCGTAGGTTGTTGAGTTGAACAAAGCACTTGGGCAAGGGATGTCCTGACTGTCCTGGGCCTGATCTATTACAGCAGGAGTTACACCAAGAGTTGACACATGCCTATCTGGAGGAGCAACTGACACTGAATTTGAAACTGGATGCCTGAGACAGGCCTGAGAACCTGATGAACTGTGCATGGTTGGCACTGCATGCTCATCAAGTCTTTTAATACTGTCCTGTATAATCCTGACAGGAACTCAGAAAATCAGGTTCAAAGGAATGTTCACACAAAAATCTGAAGCCTCCAATTGTTGGGAGACAGAAAGCTGGTGTTTGCTCTTGACAAAATTTTCCCAAGCACTGTACTTAGAAAATTTATTCTCCTCACTACTTGGCCAAGAAAAGAAAGCTATTCCAACAGTGGGCTTACGACCAGGGTAGCAACACATCTGGTCTTGGACATTTCCATTTCACTCAGTTCAGCTGTCTTTTTTTGTGTGTTGTTTAATGGAGCTTCCAGAATTTCTTCTCTATGCTCCCTATTCTCACTACTTGGCCAAGAAAAGAAAGCTATTCCAACAGTGGGCGTACAACCAGGGTAGCAACACACTCTGGTCTTGGACATTTCTTTTTCACTCAGTTCTGCTGTCTTTTTTGGTTTGTTTTTTGTTGGTGTTTTGTCTGGAATTCCGTCACAATTTAGTCAACACCTCCAGAATTTCTTCTATGGGTCACTTTTGTAAACAACGTTGATGTTGTGTTACGAGTTTTGGCGTCGGTGCCATTCCCGCAAGACTACAGCATCAACATGACGGAACGAATGAGGGGTCTCATCAAAGGAGCCAATGGAATTAGACTTTATGAGGTATCTCTGCTTGGAGTTGACCCACTAGAATGTTTCTTACGTCAAAAAATTCAAAAAAAAATCAGGTATCGAACTCGGTCACCCGGAACCCTTATTTTTTAATTCTGGAGTTCACCTTTAAGTACTTGGTCATTTTACCAAACTATTCAGTATTCGATGAAGGTTAGCACTTGGAGACTTCCCAACACTGGATAAGAACTGCATAGACAGCCTTACCACTCTACGTCTTGCCTTACCACTCCCAACTTGACACCAATGGCTATCATCGGAGAAAACCAAGTTCAGATATAATAATGATGATAGATTTATTGCCCATCTTAATGTACAAACGTACAAAAAGACGGAGTAATTGAATGAAGAAGAAGAAAAAAAGCAAGAAAGGAATGAAAGAAAAGAACATTACTGTCAACAGAAATGATGGAAAGAACACAAGAAACTTAAAAAGAAAACCACACACACTGATAGAATTTACCCTGAGTAACGCATCCCTTGAGCTACATTAAGGATGCGCTTAAAGCGCTCTCATCTTTCCCGAATAACTGATATAGGTCTTAATACTCCATAATTTGAAGACAATCTGCTATTACTTATCCAAGGTGCAACCTTCAGCAGATACTTTACATATTTGTAAAAAGATTTACGAATGTCTTTCAAATCTGAGAAAAAAAAACAGCTTCCAAAAAGGAGACAAAGCAATAACGTGCGGAACTACAAAGGAATTATACATTTTAGTAAGAATAAATCTATTAAATTTTGCTTTATCACGAAGAAATGTTTTTAGAAGCGAACGGGTGGCACGGATACGGATTCAGTGTTTGTGTTTACCACTATACGTCATTTCTACGTGATGAAATTGATCAAAACTTCCAGCTGCCTTACTTCTGCCAAATTTTTGGTTATGTTGGGCTCTGGGCGAACTACTTGTCCGTTAAAAAAAAGCTCAAAAACGAATTCAGCATATCTCCTTACCCATATACTGAACCTCTAATCACTTTTAAATTTTAACGAATTTTCAGGTTTTGGACGGATTCCGAAAAAGCTATGTGTACAGGTAAAAAACGATTGTCATATATTGATTCAGCATGTCTTCTTACCTTTGAATCGAATATCTAATCAAGTTCAAATATAGCCGGTTTTGGCCCGATTCCGGGCGAACCGACAATAAAATAATTTTCATATAAGTGTTCAGCATGTCTCCTTACCCCTAGACTAAACCTCTAATCAAATTAAGATTAAACTTTTATTTTCACAAATTTCCCGGTTTTAGCCGGATTCAGGGTGAACTACAAGGCCGGTAAGAAAATGATTTTGATATTCGGATTCAGCATGTCTCCTTACCTCTAAATCGACTATCTCATAAGCTTTTAAAAATATTTGTTTTCGTCCCTTAACTTGAGCCCCCCCCCCACCCTTAAATATAGTGCTACAGAGCCCATCTTAACCTGTAATTTGACCCAAAGATTCCTCGTGCCAAGTTTGAACACATCATCTCAACCTCTTCGAGAGTTATCATGCTAACAGACAGACAGACGGACAACTTTTGCGATGTCATAGGTATCCCTCCGGATCCCAAAAGGTCACAGGCCGAAGATAATACAATAAGGTCTGGATTTCGGGATCGACTAAAAGCAGGAAAGGAAAGGCAAGAGAAAAGCAGGAAAGAATACTAAAACCAGGAAGGGCAAACTAAAACGAGGAAAGAATTGCCAGGAATCGAGGATTGGAAAAACTGGGCAAGGCTTTTCCTCTGTTTAGTATCCCGTGAGGGGTCGGCAACTTCCAATTGTTAAAGTTCACCTTTTCCTCCTTTTAGTATTCGAAAAAACTGGCAAGCCTTTCCTCTGTTTAGTATCCCGTGAGGGGTCGGCAACTTCCATTTGTTAAAGTTCACCTTTTCCTCCTTTTAGTATTCGAAAAAACTGGCAAGCCTTTCCTGGTATCCCGTGAGGGACTAAAAGGAGGAACAGGTGAACTTTTACAAGCGTAAGTTGCCCACACCTCACGAGATACTAAACAGAGTAAAGGCTTGCCAGTTTCTTAGAATTCCTAATTTCTTTCTCGTTTTGATACTCTCCGTGACAAGCTACTAAAACCAGGAAAGAAATGGTGGACTTGAAATATCTTAGTTTCCGACCCCTCGCTGGACTCATGATCACCTACCGACAAGGTACTAAAAGGAGGAAAAGGTGAACTTCTACAAATGTAAGTTGCCGACCTCTCACGAGAAACTAAACTGAGGAAAAGCACGGCACAGCATGCCAGTTTTTTCGAATACTAAAAGGAGGAAAAGGTGAACTGTTACAAATGTAAGTTTCCGACCCCTCACGGGATACTAAACAGAGGAAAGGCTTTCTAGTTTTTCGAATCCTCGATTCCTGGTAATTCTTTCCTCGTTTTAGTTTGCCCTTCCTGGTTTTAGTATTCTTTCCTGCTTTTCTCTTGCCTTTCCTTTCCTGCTTTTAGTCAATCCCCTGGATTTCCACCCGTAGGAAAACCGGAAAGCCGGATTTTCTTCCAAACCGAATAATCAACATCAGAAAAACAAGATTTCGTTACCTGGAGCTTCTGATGAAACAGTGAGAAGCCATAGTTCGGACCATCCTCAGACAAGCTGAAAAGAACAAACAATCAAACCCAGTGATCGATAGCGCAGCTTCTAATGTGCTATTACAATCAAACGTAAATTAAACAAGAATGACGGATGGCAACCCTGGCTTTGAATGATCTCTAAGAGTTTGATCATGCGACATGAGCTCGTGCACGTGCAAGGGTACAATCTATAATAGGAAACACACAAATTACGGATCTCTGGTCCCTAGCTCTATAACGTAGTGGTAATCTAGAATTCGCTTATTCATTTGTTTCTTGAAACAGGCCGGATAACGATTTACCGTCTTAACACCCCCCTATAATATAAAAATCATATAACAAAAATCTTTTGAATAAAGTCGTCAATTTTATGTTGGACCTTCTTTTTGGGATCGAATAAAACCAGGAAGGGAAGGGAACGCGAGAAAAGCAGGAAGGCATACTAAAACCAGGAAGGGCATACTAAAACGAGGAAGTGCATACTAAAACGAGGAAGGCTGTCGCCAGAATTCAGTGCTGTGAAAAACTGGAAAGCCGCACCGTTCCCTTCCTCTATTTAGTATTCTCTGGGAAGTCCCCCATTTCTTTCGTCGTTTTAATTGCTTTTTACGGGTAGTAGCTTTAAGTACTAAAACAAGGAAAGAAATGGTAGACTGTCAATTATTACTCTTTGAGGGGTCAGTAACTATAAAAATTTAAAGTCTACCAAAGTTCTTAGTTCGCCCTTCCCTTCCTCGTTTTAGTGCTTTCAAGGTAATAAAACGAGGAAGGAAATGGTGGACTTGAAAAATCTATTTGCGAACCCCTCGCTGGACTCGGAGGATCTTATTCTTCTACCGTTAGAAAGATAAATGAAAATGGGAATTACAATTTGTATAGTTGCCGAACTCTCACTAACTTAATGCCTACCCATGTCAGGATACTAAAACGAGGAAGGGAAGGTGAAATTTCACTTTGAAAAGTTGCCGACCCCTCAAAGAATACTAAATAGAGGAAGGGAACGGTGAGGATTTCCAGTTTTTCGCAGCATTCAATTCTGGCGACAGACTTCCTCGTTTTAGTATGCCCTTCCTGGTTTTAGTATGCCTTCCTGCTTTTCTCGCGTTCCCTTCCCTTCCTGGTTTTAGTCGATCCCCTTCTTTTTGTCTATTTTGTAAACCCTTTCCTCTATCTTATTTTGTTGTCGCACCTTAACTCCGTCTACGTGCTTTGTGCTTATCTTGACCTTTAGGTTCAGTTAGTTCTATTTTAAACCAAACATTAATGAATAAACAAAACTAATATACTTTGCAACAAAAAGAAGTCTCCAGGACGCTGCAGCTCCAACCAATTATAACTAATATATAACAAGAAGAGCTGTATGCTCATATGTTACTGGCAAGGGTAGGTATCCCCTTCCAACTCCTCCAAACCATACAATTGTTTGCACTGTGCTTAAAGCCGCGTTCACATGCTTGCCTAGCCAAGCGCAGATGCCTAGGCACGTGCTTAGGCGAAGCCAGGCACCTAGTTCTAGAGCCTGGAACTCCGTGCCTGGCCCAAAATCTATGCATGTGGTGATGCTAGGCACGTGCCTAGACATCTGTGCTTGGCTAGGCATGTTTGTGAATGGGGCTTGAGATGCACACTTTAAGTGGGACCGATATTCGTCCGCAAAATAGTTGAGGCACAAACGATCACGGGCACTTGCGGAACATACAATAATATCGTTTGGCAACGATATTTTTCCACCGTACGATGGTGATGCACACATAAATTTTAACGTTTTGGTGGCGGAACTGAGGAAAAAAGGCCTTTGTGTTAGTCCCTCTAGTGCCGATATTCTGTTATTAATGATCCGCATGGTATTTCGACTTTAAACTGTGGTGTTGGGAACCTTTTCCAACCCCTTGATGTTGTGACTTACCTTGGAATTCCCTATTGTTCCGTGAAACGTAATTTTCAATCAATTCTTGTTAGAAATATTGAACTAAAAATCCGTAAGACGTTTGTAGCTTTAATCCATCTGAGGGGTAAGCTTAGACGTGATATTCTTGATTCTCTCACGTATACACCAGTTAACTGTTTTACCAACAGTTATTTTTTCAGCGGTGGTGGTGAATGGTTTTAATCGTGGTATGATTGCTACTGCTATTTTAAATATTATACATTTCTGCTTGGATACCCTTTATTTGCTAGAAATATACCTCTAATTACTTCCCTTTCAGTTAAAGATCCTGCCCTGGCAGTTCAGCAGAAATTTGATAATTTTGTAGCAAAAGATTATAATATTCTGACTCAGAAGAATCTGTTTCCGTTTTTCGATAAAAGTTAATAGTTAAGTAAGTATTCTTTGAGGGAAATAAATAAACGAATGAATGAATGAATAAGAGTTTAACTGAAAAGGCCAACTTATGTCAGTGTCGTTTAATTGAATTCACTGAATTATATAGATTGTCTAATGAATTTACCTTTCATTTTTCACTCTATGTTTCCAGTATGACCTTCAGAATATCTACGGCCGTCCTCACAACGCAAAGTTCTATGACGCGGAAAATTCGAGTTTGAACAGAAACGTGGTTTTTGAGTCACCAAAGATGAGCTTGTAAAGGTGAGCTTACTGCTTGAACACTTATTTTTCATAAACCGTTTTCGCCAAGCATACATTACAGGTACAAGCAAACAGAGGGTCCACAAATCCGACAGGGAAAGTCCACTATGTGCAAATCGATTATTCGTTAATAGTGGAGCAACGAAGTAACGTATTTTGACCCGGCCATCAAGCCTATTGAAGTGATACGTGATGCGTAACTAGATTGTCCGAGATAAGCCCTTTTCGGTTAAACTTTAATGGTCCTAGGAACTCACTTGTAAGCAGAACACTTGAGATACAGCTGGTTATGGACCCTATAGTGGAACATGAACATGTACCGTTTGACCAGACATATTTTTGCAACTGTTCAGTTACGATGCGCACTGTAAGGGGGCTAGGAATTCATTTGTATGCATAACGCTTGAGATACGAATGATCATGGGCCCTTGTGGAACATGAACATGTATTTTTTGGCCAGTCGTACATTTACACAGTTTAGTTATGATATGATGCGCACTTTAAGAGGGTTAAGAATTCATTTTTAAGCAAACCCATGAGGTAGCCTACACGTGATCATGGGCCGTTGAGGATATTGAAAATGTATCGTAACCCAGTCCGGACCTAAAACAGTCACGGACTGGAGGAAAAAACGTGGCCATACTTTGGTTTTGTCAAAATAACTGTAGTTAATGAAGCGTCGCGGGGTATGAAAGAAATAAGGAGGAAATTTCCCTATTAAGGGAAAACCCAGCAGCTTCAGACCATGCATCATGTACAGCCATTACTTACTGCCACATGCTGCGTGTATGGTATAATTAAAGGACCCGCAAGACCTTTCAGTAATCGGATATATTACTTACGTCAAAAACAGCTTAAAAGATTATTGTTGGAAAACAGTAAGTAATTGGTTGAAATTTCGAGAAGAAAATTTAATTTATTGAAAACAAGAGCTGGAAGCTCATATGGCACTTGCAAGGCTGGGTCAGAGGATGAAAGTAGGAACTCTTCAGTTCGTGGGTTTATTGTGATTATTTGTAAGCAAAACCCTTGAGATAATGGGTCCTTAGAAATCACAATAACGTATCGTTTGATACTACATTTGGCTGTGTTTAGGGGCGCTAGAAATTCGTCTGTAATCAAAACCCTTGGAGCAAAAATGATTATGAGCTCATCGGGAGAATGAATTGTATATTTTACTCAAAAGTATCATTTGTACTGTAAGAAATTCAGTTGTAAGCAAAACCCTTGAGGCAAAAATGTTTTAGTCATGTCAAATGTTCAAGCCAAGTTTCATGGTCCTAGCACATCTGCAAGAATCTAACTCGTGATCACCGGAATTCCGGACCCCCTTTCCCTATCTAACTCCCCCCCACAGTGCTCGAATCCGGTCCAGTCCTGTCACTGATAAATCTAGGGCTTGTACTTGTTCTTCCCACCAAGTTTCATCCCAATCGCTCCACTCTAAGCGTGTCAAAGATTTACGGCCCCCCCTCTGACTCCCCCTACCCCACAATAATCGGATCCGGTTCCGGACCCCCTTTCCCTATCTAACTCCCCCCCACAGTGCTCGAATCCGATCCAGTCCTGTCACTGATAAATCTAGGGCTTGTACTTGTTCTTCCCACCAAGTTTCATCCCAATCGCTCCACTCTAAGCGTGTCAAAAGATTTACGGCTCCCCCTCTGACTCCCCCTACCCCACAATAATCGGATCCGGTTTGGACTTCACATGGGACATCAAAGACACGAGGTCTTTCCAAATATCAAATTTCATTAAGATCCGATCACCCGTTCCAAAGTTATACGTAACTCTAGATTTCGGATTCCCCTTCCCTCCACTCCACCCACGGTGCTCGGGTTGGGGAAGTGACTATTTCCAAGTTAGTTTTTTTGGATCCCTCGTATGCTTGCCAAGTTTCACTGTCCTATCCCACCTGGAAGTAACTTAACTCCGTATCACCGGGATTCCGCCCCCCCCCCGCACCAACTCCCCCAACAGTGCACGAATCCGTCCGGTTCTGTCAATGATGTGCCTAGGGCTTGTTCCTCTCACCAAGTTTCATCCCCATCCTTCCACTCTAAGCGTGTCACATGATTTCCGGTTCCCCCCTCCCCCCCCCCCCCACATTCATCGGATTCGGTCCGCACTTGAAATGGGACATCTGAGACATGACGTCTTTCCAAATATCAAATTTCATTAACATTCGATAACCCGTTCGAGAGTTATGCATGCCACTAAATTCGGGATTCCGGCTCCCCTCCCTCGTCCCACGATGGTCGGATCGGGCAAGTGACTATTTCCAACTTAGTTTGGTCGGGTCCCCAATATGCCTGCCAAGTTTCATCGTCCTAGCTTATCTGGAAGTACCCTAACTCCCAAACACCGGACTAACCGACCGACCGACGTAAAAGTGATCGGTATATGGCACTTGGCCGGAAGGCAAGTGCCATAAAAAAGTAATAAGGTTTGAATATGGTTGGTTATTTTAATAGTTTAAAAAATATGATATATGCGCTGGCCCTCGATGATTTTTTTATTTTTTGTTGCGTGGTGATGTGGAGGCTGGTTGTATTCGCGAGAACACATGGTGAGTTATTTTATTTTATTATAAAGATAGCTGTTTCCCAACCAACGGGCAATAGAGCCCTTGAGATTTTGTTTAATAAATAGATTTTGTTTGTTGTCCATGTTAGTATTATGTTAGTTGTGTATATATAAGTTTGTCAATAAAAAGAACTTGAACATAGCAAATAGTAGTTTCGTGTGATAGTCTAAGAACTCCACTGTGCAAGAAAAACTCAGGTGCCAACTAGCAACGGTTGAGACACCATTCACAAACTGTCCCGAGATGGCCTCACCGACCGTGATAAACGACGATGGATTCTAATGAGACCCTGCCGTGTTATACCATATGTGGTATATTTATAGTAAAGTGGTCACAACAACTTACACATGGAAAGAACAGGTTGGGCGGACTACCCACGCTGCAGAAAGGAATGCAACCGACTTACCGCTAGCACAAATAACTAAAGCTTTGGTGGTGGTCTAGTTATCTTTTTAATGTAAGAGTAAGAGCTATCTGCGTACGCTGAATTGCAGACAATAATAATCGCAGCAAGAATATGGGAAACGCCGTGTAGTTATCTCAGAGCTTGGGTCACACTTGGCTCATTTCCTGGGTTTTTGAGTTGCAAAAGTAGAAAAAAGAAGAAGAACAAGATACAACTAATTATGTATTAGAGCAAAACAGCATGTATAATTATGTTACATGAACCCTAATTGCAGTCTGCTCATTATCCACAAACTGTCACAAAGCCTATCAGCTCTCACGTCCACTAGGGATTTTCAGTTGTTTGTCGAATAAGCGGCTTTTTGAGCCCAGTTTGACCAAGCCATCACTAGTCGACCAAGCTATCGAAGCTCTCCTAAATGACGAAGTTTGCCACATTTGGGACGTCCTGTTTGGATACAAATACCCCGTTCAACTGGTTGAACAGATGGTGAGAAGACGACTGAAGCTGCGTTCAACCCCCAAAGATACTGTAAGTTCCCCTAGTATCGGCGAGGCAGAGGAGATAAATGCCCGCGTTTACCTTCCGTACGTCCGTGGAGTGACAGAAAAATTGTCCAAAAGCTTGAAAAAATACAACATCCCAAGTCTTTCACAGAACCCAAAATACTTTTCTGTCTTACCTAAACTCCGGAAAAGATTAAGTCCCAAATCAGCACCAAAGAGGCGTTTATTCAATACCCAGTGACTGCGGAAAGCGTTACGTAACTTTCGGAAAACGACTTGCAGAGCATGAGCAAGAAATTGACCACGCCTTCTCCAGCAGACACCATCATAACTATACTTTCAAATTTGCACTTGCAGAACATATTTTCGAAAACCCATCTCATTCAGTATATTATGAAAAAGCCCAAATTCTTGCAACGTGCACCAGACTCCATCAAACTATTCGAGAATCCGCTGAGAGAAAGAGCAAGACCAAAGGTTTCGATGGGGTCCCAAAATTTTAATATTTGCTTCATACAATTCGGTCTTACGGATTCAACAGATTTCTTATAAACATTTTTACTTTTAAAATTAAGAAACAGATTAAGACCAATGGTAATAATCGGAGAAGACCAAGTTCGTATTTGACAGTGCAAAACAGATATGCCAGCTGAATTTACCAAGTTCAGATATATTCAAATATCCATTTTGTGCTGTCAAATATTCAGATATGGATTCAGCATATGGTTTACCCTATAGCCTACGTCGCATCTCCTTCCTTCCTTACTTCTGTTCAACTTCCAGTTTCGGCTGGGCTCCGGACAAACTACTTTTCTGGCAAAAAAAATAAAGCTCAAAAACAAATTCAGCATGTCTTCTTGCCCCTACATCGAAACTCTAATCAACTTCAGATTAAACTTTTACTTTTGACAAATTTTCCGGTTTCAGCCGGATTCCGAGTGATCTATACGTACGGTGAGGAAACGATTGTATATACGGATTCAGCATGTCTTCTTACACGCAAATCGAACATCTTATCAAATTTAAATAAGACTTTTACTTTAAACAAATTTTCCGGTTTTGGCCAGATTCTGGTCGAACTAATTGTCCGGCGAGAGAATACTTTTCATATTCGGACTCAGCACGTCTCCTTGTCCCTAAACTAAACTTCTAATCAACTCAAGATTAAACTTTTACTTTTCACAAATTTTCCGGTTTTTGCCGGATTCCGGGTGAATTATTTGTCCGGCGAGAAAATAAATTTCATACTCCGATTCAGCATGTCTCCTTACCTCTAATTCGACTATTTCATTAGCTTTAAAAAAAAAAATTTGTTCCCCGTAATTGCCAACCCCTCCCCCGGCCATAAATATAGGGCTACACAGCCCATCTTCGAACTTGATCTGTACTTTGACCTAAAGAGTCCTCATGCCAAGTTTGATCAAAATATCTCAACCCCTTCGAGAGTTATCGTGCTAACAGACGGACGGACGGAAAGCCGGACAACTTTTGCGATGTCACAGGTATCCCTCCACTTACGTTTTGGGCTCCCAACAAGACCTTAAAGCTCATACGGCACTTGTAAGAACAGTTAGCATGTTTGTCAGATACGGTTTGCAGTTTTCAAGGCTGGATATCTCCCCCAATATTCATTTCATCAGAAAATGTCTTGATCTAGTAAATCTGAAATGGTTATAGCTCTCATTGACATTTCTTCCTCCAACGATGATCGGATCGGGGGAGGGACTGTTTTTAAGCCAATCTGATAGTGTCCCTAACATGCCTGCAAAGTTTTACGGTCATAGCACATCTGGAAGTACCCTAACTCGTGATCATCGGAATTGTGGAAAAACCCTCGAACTCCCCCCATTGTGACACGACCCGGCCCTGTTTTGTAAATAATGTATCTACGGCTTATGCTTGTTCTTCCCTCCAGGTCCCATCCCGATCTCTCGACTCTAAGCGTTTCACGAGATTTCCGGCCCCCACCCTCTATTTCCCTCCTCCAGTTCCCCCTCTCCCGAAGTTATCGGATCCTCTGAGACCCTTGTTCTTGAAACTTGATAAGTTTCGTGCTCGTCTGATCACCCGTCTCGAAGTTATGCATGCCACTAGAATCCAGATTTCCCATCCTTCCACTCCCCCCATGATCATCGGATCGGGAAAGGAACTATTTTCAAGTCAATCTGGGAGAGTACCTAATATGTCTGCCAAGTTTCATGGTCCTAGTACATGTGGAAGTAAACTCGTGATCACCTGAAATACGGGAAAACCCCCTCCAACCCCATCTACTGTGACACGATCCGGTCTTGTTTTGTTAATAAAGTATCTAGGGTTAATGCTTGTTCTTCCCTTCAAGTTCCATCCCGATCGCTCGACCCTAAGCATTTCACGAGATTTCCGGTCCCCCATCTACCATCCCCCCAGTTTTCGGATTCGGTCAAGATTTGAAATTCAAAATCTGAGACAAAACTGTTCTTCGTAATTGTCAAGTTTCATGCACGTCCGATTATCCGTTCCATGCATGTTTCTAGTTTCCGGATTCTCCATCCCTCCACTCCCCCCCGCGATGGCTGGATCGGGGAAGTGGTTATTTCCAAGTTAATCTGGTTGGTTCCTTCATGTGCCTGCCAAGTGTTATTGTGTTAGCTTATGTGGAAGTGTTTCACGAGCTTTCTGGTGCCCCCTCCAGTCCCCCCCCCCACCGTTATCAGATCTGGTTCGGATTTGAAGCTCAACATACGAAACACTTATTTTGACATATGTCAATTTCAATTTCAATTTCAATTTCGTTTAATAATAAAAAAAAACATCATTATACTTCCAGCCTCACCATAAGGCTCCCGCCTGGCAGTGGGTGGGGCTCACTTTTAATTCATAGCTTATTCATAGAATCAAATCAGACAAAGCAGAAGGAAAGCAAAAAGGAAAAGAAAACAAACTAAAGGAGAAAAAGAAAAGAAGAAGGAAAAACTAACAAGAAAAAATCCACAGGTGTGCGAATGATCTTCCATCGAAAAAGGGATCAGAAAAAAAAAACAAAAAAAAAAAAAAAAAAAATTTTTATGTCTTTGCCAAGAAAAATGACTTCGCCCGTGACTTGAAAGCAGATAAGCTCGGCGCAACCCTTATCTCTTCAGGTAGTGAATTCCACACCCCCGGTGCAAAGTGTTTAATAATAAAAGAAGCTCTCGTTGTTTTTCGGTGGGCACTCGCTAACTGTCGGGCATTTCGAGTAAGATACTCGTGGAACTCCTGATTCTGCGAAAATAAATTCTGAAAAGATGAATTTAACTGATTATTAAAATACTTGTAAGTGAATACTGCAACTTGGTAGTCTCTTATTGTAGAGACATCCATTATTTTATTAGATTTTAAAAGTTCAATATGGCTAAGATCCTTCGGGAGGTCATGCGACATGATTGTACGGATAGCACGGTTTTGCAGTTTTTTGAACTTTCTTGTAGCAAGAAACAAAATTGCTGGCCCATACTGAGCAACCATAAATCAAATAAGAATGAAAAATAGCAAAATATATCATTCTTAGAATTTTAGATGATGCAGTGTTTTTGACTCTCCTTATTACTCCAAGTGACCGGGAAAGTTTAGACGATAAGACATCAGCATGCCCTTTCCACGACAAATTCTCATCTAGTAGAAATCCAAGGTATTTAGTCGATTGCACTCTCTTAATCGCTGAAATGCCCGTCGAGATCTGGCCGGGGCTTGGTTGGGAAGAAGTTCTTGAGAATATCATGTAGTTTGTTTTTAGAAAATTCAGGGTTAACAGATGACAATTAGTAAAATTAGTAAATTCGACTAGTGCTATTTTTAGTTTTTCGAATAGATCAGGTATAGAAGGAGCAGACAAAAAAAGAAGACTGTCATCAGCAAATAAAATAATCCCAGCTTCAGACAAGAAGTATTTAACCGCATCAATAAAAATAATAAAAAGTAGTGGCCCCAGAATCGATCCCTGTGGCACTCCGCAATGAATTGCGCACAGCTCCGATGTGCTATTACCATTTACTACGACTTGTTTTCTACCGGATAGGTACGACCGAAACCACTCTAGTGTTTTGCCCCTTATTCCAATCGACTGGAGAGAATTTAAAAGTTCATTGTGGTCAACAGTATCGAATGCTTTTTTTAGGTCCAAAAATATAGCAGCTGGAATCAATCCATTTTCAAAAGCTTCGTTAATCCAGTCTACAAGTTTAATCATAGCTAGGTCCGTCGACAGACCCTTACGGAACCCAAATTGAGTGTCCAGCAGTATTTTATTATCTTCAATGTGTTTCGAAAGTTGAGCATGTACTATTTTTTCATAAACTTTAGAAAAAAAAGGAAGAATAGAAATGGGGCGTTTGTTACTCGCTTCATCCTTTTTACCAGATTTATGCAAAGGAATTACCCGCGCCAGCTTTAGATTCTCCGGGAAAATACCTTTATCAAGAGATGCATTTACTAAATGGACAAGTATAGGAATTAGGGACTGTTTCGCTGATTTTACAATTTTTAAACTTATTCCATCAAGACCACAAGAATTCGATTTCATTTTGTTGATGATTGTATTGATTTGATCAGTAGAACATGCCGAAAAATTAAATTCAGACATAGGTGTTCTATCTGTCGGCAGTGGGACTGGGTTTGCTTTCAGACGCGCTTCATCACACAGCCGTTTCCCTTCTGAAGAAAAATAATTACAAAGATAATCGGCGATTTTCTTGGGATCATCAAGTCTGCCGGCATCAGTATTTAGCGTTTTAATTTCCTCAGAAGCTGGACGTTTACCAAGAAGACCATGTATACTCTTCCAAACTTTCTTCATGTTCCCATTACAAGAAACAAATTGATCTTCATAATATTTAATACGAGCTCTTCTTCGTATTGAATTTAACTGATTTCGATACCTTTTATAACGTGTATGGTTTTCAGCAGAAGGTTCATTTATATACAAACGAAACAATTTATTTTTATTCGTTACTGACAATACAAGTCCAGGGGTCATCCAAGGTTTCCTTGGATATTTTCTGTTTCTTTTTTTACCAGTCTGAAGAGGGCAAGCTAAATCCATTGCATTCGTGACAATTTCAGAAAAAATATTACATGCTTCATTTGGGCATTCTTCATTTATTACTGCAGAAAAATCTTGCTCATCCATAATCTTACTAAACTTTTTCAGATTTACATCATTGATTAGTCGATAAGATTGGTTCGTATTTATCATGAACCGTTCCTTATTACTCAGTCTTATTTTAGCTAACAAGAAAAAATGATCAGATCCATCCGTAACAATCACATCAGCGAAAGACCTTTCAAAAAATTCGCCATCACAAAATATATTGTCAATTAGTGTCGCTGATTTATTTGTTATTCGAGTTGGAACAGTAACTAACGGGTAATTATCCGAAGAAATCATTAAATTCACAAAATCATAACTATCATTTTTGTTGAAATCTCCCATTATGATTTTATTTTTATTTTCAGAGTTAACTCGCTCCATTAAATTCCCAAATTCCTCAAGAAAATCTTTATCTTCATAAGAAGGGACTTTATAAACTAAACCAAGAATCAGGTTTTTTCCACGAGTATTCTTGATCTCAATAAAAATTGTTTCGAGCCTACCCTCAAGCCACAAAGAAAGATCCTCTCTAACCCAATAAGAAATATCATCTTTAATCAGCAAAGCTAGGCCACCTCTTTCCATGGAAGATCTTTCGCGACGTTCCAATTTATATCCTGGAAAAGAAAAATCCCAAGGCAGCGATTTAAAAGATACAAATGTCTCGCACAAACCGATTATCGATGGTACGCGAATACCTGATGATAGAATATCACACAATGACGAATATGCAGTTCGCAATCCTTGACAATTCCACAGCCCAAAAATCATTTCATTAGAAAAAGTATTCGACCATTCATGTGAATTCTCATGTCCAATAGTGATGTATTTGCTCGGACGAGTGTGAACAGTTACCAGGTCGCAAATACAGTCATCGTCGCACGCAATAGATATTCCAAGCGCTTCATCCGGTGAAAAAGGATTGTTTTCAAGTTCATTCAATCGCAAGTCGTCTGACATACCGATTGTGGTGAATAACTGACTCTAGATTATGCAAATTATAGGGAAAGGGAAAAACAGAACGGAAAAGGGGAAAGTGAACTAGAGATACATAACAGCAAAAAATAATTACATACACTGACAAAATGCATGACATGGCCTAGCTACTGTTGTAACCGAGTTAGATCGTCTGGTGTTTTGACGTGCAGTTTGCCACTCGCGGTCTTCACCATGATTTTACCCGAGATTGTCCACGCGTTCCGGGGACCTACTTTGTCTCTAGCTAAGTCGAACAGGTTTTTCCTTTTTGCCGTTAGATATTCAGATACAAAAACTCCAGTGTTGGCAAGTTTTTTCTTGCTTAGATACACTTCCGAAGCACTTTCTTTCGTAGCGAACTTCACTAGAACCGGAGCTGTAGTTTTGGAGACGTCCCGGTTCTTCAATCGGTCACATGACACAGGGTTAATGCTAGGCAGTCCAAGATTTTTCTGGATGATTCCTGTGACAGTATTTTGCAGGCCTTGCGGGGATTCCGAAATACCGTGGAATACAAGGGTATCCAAACGTCTCTCCTGCTCTAAGTCCTCATTTCTTCTCTCCAGTGTCGTTATACGATTCTCTAAGCCCAGGATCTGTGCCCGCAGGCCAGTAATAAGCTTCTCAATGGTTTGAAATTTGCTAGTATATTCCAGGGTGATAGCATCATGAATGTCACTTACTATTGTCTCGATACATTTAGTCAGTTGAAGACCCGACTGATCACCTATTTTACCACATTGTTCTGTCAGTTTTCTCTGTATGTCGGCTTTGAGGGTAGTCTTTAGTATTTCAACTTCAGCCTGAGTCGATATCAGCGACCCTAATAGGGACGTAAGAGACGATGGTTGTGGTTCAGCATCAGATCCAGAAGCATTGGTGTCTGGTGTTGTAGTGTCTTTGTAAACATCCGGAAAAGTAGCTAGTTCGAGGAATGCTCCATCCACTCCTTTCTCCTTTTTCTTTTTCGCTTCAGCCAAGTTTGGCTCAAACGACTCCAGCTGGGATTCCTTTACCACAAATTCCTCATGTGAACCGTAGCAGAATACACGGTATGATGGTGGTCCTCTCTTGGAACCCGTGATGAGGCCTATCACTCTTCCAGGCCATAGCGGATATCCGCTAAACTTGCAGAAGACTAGTTCATTTAGAGCGAATTTCGTCATTTCAAAAACCTCGCTACACTTTCTCACGTCCAACGCGGTACAGCAAAATATCCAAGTCACGCTTCTCCGAACTCGTCTGATCTGATTCGGTTGAGAACTGAATCGGTGAATCGGTTCTTCCCTTCAAGTTCCATCCCGATCGCTCGACCCTAAGCATTTCACGAAATTTCCGGTCCCCCATCTACCATCCCCCCAGTTTTCGGATTCGGTCAAGATTTGAAATTCAAAATCTGAGACAAACCTGTTCTTCGTAATTGTCAAGTTTCATGCACGTCCGATTATCCGTTCCATGCATGTTTCTAGTTTCCGGATTCCCTATCCCTCCACTCCCCCCCGCGATGGCTGGATCAGGGAAGTGATTATTTCCAAGTTAATCTGGTTGGTTCCTTCATATGCCTGACAAGTTTTATTGTGTTAGCTTATGTGGAAGTGTTTCACAAGCTTTCTGGTGCCCCCTCCAGTCCCCCCCCCCCACAGTTATCGGATCTGGTTCGGATTTGAAGCTCAACATACGAAACACTTATTTTGACATATGTCAAGTTTCATGCATGTCTGATTACCCGTTCCAAAGTTATGCATGTTACTAGTTTCCGGGTTTCCCATCCCTCCACTCACCCCACCATGGCCGAATCGGAAAAGTAATTATTTCCAAGTTATTCTGGTCGGTTCTCTGATATGCCTGTCAAATTTAATTGTCCTAGCTTATGTGGAAGCGTTTCCCGAGATTTCGTTTCCCGGTGCCTCCTCCAGCACCCCCCCCCCCCCCCCCCCCCCCCCCCCCAAGTTATCGGATCTGGTCCAGATTCGAAACTGAGCATCTGAAGCACTTGTTCTTGACATCTATCAAGTTTCATGCATGGCCGATTACCCGTTCTAAAGTTAGACATGTTACTAGTTTCCAGATTTCCCATTCCTCCACTCCCCCCACGATGGCCGGATCGGGGAAATGATTGTTACCAAGTTAATCTAGTTGGGTCCCTTTTATGCCTGCCAAGTTTCATCGTCCTAGCTTGTATGGAAGTGCCCAAACTAGCAAAACCGGGACAGACCAACAGAAATTACAGTCGCTATATGGCACTTCAGTATGCTCAAGTGCCATAACAACCGAGCAGGCATTAACCGAGATACAGGCGAGTACTCCCTATACCGGAAACGTGGAACGGGTTATTAAATGGAAGGAAATTCAAGCCGCAGTCCCTTATTAACAACAAAATTGAAGTCGATCAAAATGCAGAAAAAAACCTTTCCTGTCGTCGCCCTGATCGTGAGCAAAAAGAACAGCCGTGTCAAAAATTAAATCTCAGCACTGTTTTTTTCCGTGCAGTGATACTTAAAAGTAATAGATACAGGCAAGTACTCCCTAGGAGAAACGTGGAACGAGGTTATTAATGGAATCAAATTTAAGCTTCTGTCCCTTAGTAATAACAAAATCGAAGTTGATCAAAATACAGAAAAAATCTTTCCTGTCATCGCCCCAGTCGTGCAGCAAAGAACAGCGGCCGTGTCAAAAAATCAAATCTCAGGACTAGTTTTTCCCTACAGTGGTATTTAAAAGTAATAAACCCAAATTAGATATTTATAGTCGGTAGAAGCTCCAGTTATATATTGCAGGTTTGCTTCCTTCCCCAATGTTTACCCTGAGATTGACAGCCTGACGACGACCCTTGCCAAGAAAGGGTCGAAATATCGCTGCTAAAGCATCGTAGCTGACTAATCCGTTTTATGCAGTATTTGAAAATATGTTTCAAAGTCAGCTTCGGCCCAAGGAATATTTATAAGCGCTTTCATGCCAGGGTTGTCACGGGTAGCAGGAAAGTGCTACTTTTAACACTTTTTTCTAAAGTAGCACTTTCAAGAAAACGTAGCACTATTCTAGCACTTATTAGAAAAAATAACACATTTTTCTTTAAAAGGAACACTTTTCTTCTGTTCAACTACTATTCCGGTTACAGGCACACGATTAGTTTGAAGCTACGTATTTATTTATACCATGCCTTCGTCCATTTGTTACACTTTCAACTGACTTGTGAGGACTGAGGAGAAACAGATTCACTTTGACGAGCTTGGGTTTGTGACAATTACCATTTGGCAGCGTTCAGTTGCTTATAAATATAAGAGCAAAATAAGACGTATAGCTTACTGATAAGCTTTAACTGAAGTTCTCGTAGAAAAAACTGCTTAGGCTGTCAGGCTCCTGCACGTGCGGTAGTTTCTGGAGGTGAAGCGAAAGCAAAGCTACTGCTTTTTAGGTAAAAGATTAAAATTTAAGCAAATAAAGTAGGCTACTGTATATAGAGCCTATTGCATTGCAAAATAGAGTGAAAAATATAAGATAACAAAATGTTAGTTGTAGTGTGGTCGAGTCAGACACAGGCTAAAAAAAGTTTCTGAAGTAGCATTTTTTTCCAGAAAAGAACACTTTTTCCAGTCTTCAATAGCACGAAAAATTTCAGTGGTGTGGCAAACCTGACCCTGGTCCGGTCCCTCTCAGTGGCTAATTACGACCAGGGCCTTCACGACTGGCGCCACGATTTTTGTCAAATCAGTTTTCATTTTTCATGAAAACAGTAGATTTTTCGTCAAAATACTCGGTTTTTCGGAAAATCAGTTGATTTTTCTGAAAATCAGTCGATTTTTTTCAGAACTGTAATTTTGTTGTTGTTGAAAACAGTCAGTTTTTCTGCAGAAACAGATGGTAAAAATTACCAGCCAGTCGGTAAATGCCTCGTCCCCCCCCCCCAAATATTTTAGCTAGTAACTCCTCTGTTTACGACACGTGTGAATAAACAAGACTTTTGCGACGGGATGGCACACAAATACGTCACTTTGCCAAGTTTACTACGACAAACGTAGCAAAAGCAAAGAGGCTAGGCGTTTTGCTGACTTCCTGATTTCGTGAATGGTTCATGAGAGCTTGGAACCCTTGGTAAATACAAACACAGTGACATAACTAGCCTACAATACGTCCTTCAAAAATCCGATGACGAATTGTCGCCAGATGCGCTAGAGGAATAATAACAATCACACGTGAGATCTGGGGATAAGTTATCTGACGAGTGAATAAGTGATTAGGCTTTTGCTTCATATCGGGTCGCGCATTAGTCCCGTGGAAAAGTCAGCCAACACTCAGCACTGAAGTCGGAAGCCAGAAATGACGAGCTTGATGACGCTTGACAGAACAGCTTTGGTAAAGCAAAAAGAGGGGAAGAGGCAGTTCAAACAATTTTAAACATGGTTGGGCCAAACAGGAATTGAAAATAGCAAAACAACCCTGGATAAGCGTACAGCAAGAAGTAACGTGTCATTGTTTTCTTTACGATAGCGGCAAAAAAAACTAATCTGAGAGGAATTTTATGAGGGGCGTTTACTTTCTATACGCAGAAGTAAAGCGTTCTATAAGTACAGTACAGTAGAGGTATGTTTATTTGAGCGCAGGTTTCGGGCCAAATCGTAGAGTGAACATGCAAAGCAACCTATTCGGGTGTTCTCAGGAGTCCTTAATTAGCTACTTCGGCTAATTGGTGGCTGAACTTTGTCACAGCAGGTGCACGAAAATGGCACTCTTCACAGTCAGGAAACGTTCAAAAAACATACCTCTTCTGTATGTGTTTAGTTACCAACGAATCTCTGCCTAGGATCTTCGGACGAAAATTAGCCGATCCATCAATCAGAGACAAAAAGAGATATCGCCACGTCTAAAGTCTCATTCATGACTGACTACAAATATGGTCCTAACCAAATTCGTCGGTACAGTTACTGTTTTACTTTTACAGTAGTACGAGCCAAAGTCAAATTTTTTTTTTATTTAGGCCAGAAATAGCTTATGCGGCCAGAGATGACCAGCCAGTATCGTAGGTTCATTGACCAAACGTGACCAACGGGCAATGAGTCGTACAGTACTTAAAAAAATAAGCCACGAATAATAATAATAAATCGCCAAGACGACATGACAGGTATTTGGAAATACAGGTTGCGTTCCCCAAACTTAACAATTGTTAACAATCGTTAACTTTACTTCGGGGCGGATCTAACTGTAGCTTTAACGATAGTTAACTTTTCCAAGTTCTACAATTGTTAACTATTCTGCAACGATGCTCACCGACCATCGTTACAAAATAGTTAACAACCGTTACGCTCTGGAACGGAAATTGTAGGTGGGCGGAGCTTAAATTTTGAAATCTGAAAGGTAGAACGCAAAAAGTTAACAACTGTTAAGAATTTGTTAACGATCGTTAAGTCCGAGAACGCAACCACAGTTTAGCGGTCTGGGTCATGTTGGACTCAAACTGAACAGCGAAGAATATCCTCATATAGTTTCTAATGAACAACAATTTGTTGTTGTTTTTATGTGTTGTATGTGTAATGGCTCTAGAAGCCGTAGTCGAAGTTAAATAAAATAAATAAAAAAATAAATAAAATAATGAAACTAAATATGACAGTAGATAGCCTGTATACTACCCAATACAGGGGACATGTCCAGAAGCTTCCATATTCTCACTACCTGAAAGAATTTAATCTGCAAACTTTGGCTAAAAGAAGGCAAAACCTTTCCCTATGTTTTGGTCAAAAGCTTCTAAAACATCCTCTCCGCCAGAGGCGTTACTAGCCAAAATGTTTGGGGGGAGGGGCGAGGCATTTACCGACTGGCTGGAAATTTTACCGACTTTTTCTGCAGATAAGGACTGTTTTCAACAACAAAAATTACATTTTTGAAAAAATAAACTGATTTTCAGAAAAATTCACTGATTTTCAGAAAAACCGACTATTTTGACGAAAAATCGGCCAATTTTTAGAAAAAAACACTTTTTTCATGAAAAAACGCCGACTTGATTATGTTTTACCGACTAGCCGACATCATAGGGGGGGGGGGGGGGCGTCCCCCAGTCGTGACGCCCCTCCTCTCCACAGCCGTCTTTCGCCTCCCGCATATGCTACCGAAAGAATACGCCTCCCGAGAGAAGCGGCTGTGAAGGTTCCGAAGTTGACACCTGCTTTTGCTAAAACAGACCGCTACAAAAAGATCTTTGTGCCTAGTTTTGTGGCCCTTTTTAACTCAACTTGACTTAAAGTGTGTCTTCTTTTTGTTGATTCTGTAATGTGTTTATTTGCTAAAATGTACCTGACGAAAAAGTTTCAAATTTTTTCAAATTTTTTTTAAAATTTGGCAGTTTGCTATGATAAGCCATATTTTTGAATTAAAGTTTTATTCTATTATATTCTATTCTTCTTTCTTAGATGTTCAGGGACAGGAACATCTGTTCTTGTGTGCCAGATTTCGACGTTTGGAGCCTTTTTTTTTTTTTTTTTTTTACCAATAAAAACTGACCGACAAGAATGAACAAAAAGTAGTAGAATACAAACTAGCAAATGTAGGCATTTTGACACAGAGAATCTTGAGGGTTGCCAAATCAGGATGACCCAAACGGATCGACAAACAGTCGAGGATATAAACAATACACTCTCGAATTTACGTCGAAACAAATGCTCAACTCTCACTATAACTGCCCTGCGGACAAATGTAAAGAGTCTCGTAAACCATCCAGTAAGACAACCTACTAATTCCATATTAAGGCACCTGCCAAGACGGCGAAACTCTGCCGAAAGGAAGATACCACCATCCTCTGCTTGAGATGCTGCATTGCAGAGATCCGAGTTTCAGTTGACCCGCAAATGAGAGCGACTGGATATGAAAGTGGATAGTGGAGTTACGCGAAGAGGTGAGTGGTGTTAACCGTTAGATGATGCTGTCAAATTATCTGAAAAGGGGCCCCACTGGATAGGCAGTGCCCTGTTCCGTATGTGAAACGGTGTAATATCCTCTGCTGCGTCGTCCAAAATTCTGTATTTGACCACTGTCCAACACTACACGGTGGTTTATTTTTTCTTCTTCTAACTACTGGCGGACGTCATATATAATTTAATTAATTAGAAAGCACTTCCAACTTGAGACATTGCCTGAAGAGGCCCCGAAGTTTCACGAAAGAACACTGCAAATCCTGTGGTAACTAACTGACTCCAATTTTCCCAGTTCCAATTTCCCGACCATAAATCTAAAAGCAGAAAACCTAAGTCGTCAATCTGACGAGTCAAGAATGGTGAAAGAGCCAATCTTCCGCTCAAGAGCCACTGTGTTGCATGTTTAATGGTCAGGAAATGAAAGTCGATTTATTTATATACCTATTTATATTATTTATATTATCTATATACCTTACACCTGGAGAAACTCAAGCTGACTCTTCACAAACGTGATGGAGTTAGTCGAGAAAGTTCAGCAAGACACCGCGAGAGATCCCACAGAAAGGACGAGGTCTAGAGGCCACTAGAACTCCTAGTCTTCGACGCCACTAAGGTCCGATTTATAACAATTCCCAAGAGGACATTTTCGTTAGTTTCCAGCACCAAGTTTGCGTTCCGGAACTTAACGATCGTTAACAGTTGTTAACTTTTTGCGTTCCACGTTTTCTGATTTCAAAATTTAAGCTCCGCCCACCTACAATTTCCGTTCCAGAGCTCAATGATTGTTAACTATTTTGTAACGATGGTCGGTGAGCATTGATGCAAAATAGTTAACAATTGTAGAACTGGGAAAAGTTAACGATCGTTAAAGCTGCAGCGCTCCGCCCAAAGGTAAAGTTGACGATTGTTAACAATTGTTAAGTTTGCAGAACGCAACCCAGGTCTCGACGGCGTTTAACGTAGCATCAGGAATCGGTGGGCATGAAACTAATTTGCGGTACAGGCTACTGACAAGTTTAGGCTGATTTCAAATTAAGGCAGAAGACCGACCAATCCTTCAGAATTCACTTGACAGAAAGAAACACTAATGTTGGAAGAAATATAAGCAGCGGGAACTAGACTTAATTACAGGCACTGGGGAAACGGGCGACCGCTGATCACGAAAGTCTATCAACTAGGACGAGGAACAATCGAATTTCCTAGGGAACCAAAGGTTCAGAAAAGGTTGCCCTCTCATGCCCCTTCCATAGATCTAGACAAAATACTGAGGCAGAGTGAAACATAATCTGCCACCTATGGGGGCTCAGTTTCGCTATTGATTGATGTCTACCAAGACTGTTACAACCCAAACTCTGCGCAAAATTAGGACCGACAACAGCAAGAGAACTGGAGATATTATGGGCATCATTTTAATCGGTGTATTGCAGTTGCGGTTCCTTCAAAGATCTATATCAGTGGAAAACCTTGTCAGGAGATTCTCGGACACTAGAAGAGACTCAAAAGAAACTCCATGACCACCTCATTCCGTTAGACGGAATGAGTACATATTCAGTACGGAAGGGTACATATTCCGTACGGAAGGGTACATACCGGATCCTTCGGTCTAGCAATCCACTCCTTGTGATTCTCTCGGGCCCAAACATGCGGCTATCGTTACCTGTGTGGATGGCATGGAACCGTGAGCTGTACTCAGCATCTGATGCTGGGTAGTTTATTGTTTTTATATTTTTGCCCACACCCATTGTTAGTTGTTAATATTTATTGTTAGTGGTTTAGTATGACCCAAGCTGGCCGTTTTAATAGAATTAAATAAATAAAAATAAATATTCCGTATAAACTTCGAAGGGTACAAATTCCTTACGGAATATGTACCCTTCGAAGTTTAACCGAGTAGGGCTGAGATTCGACAGTCTAGTGACACATCACTTATTCACATAAATAGACCTGAAAACCCGGGGAAAATGTATTACTTCACTTGTCCGTTATCCAGAGATAATCGATTTTTATCAAATGAACTTATTCTTTCGCACGTATGGTACCTCCATGTGCTTGTCCCTCTACGCTTGCCAAAAATAAAAATAAAAATGCCTGATTCCTTGCAAGACATCTCTTAACATCATCATTTCACTTTGTAAAGGCGTAATCTTTTATCTCACACTGGAAATGCAGGCCTTTGTTGAAATTCAAATCCTCCGCGTATGGATGAATTTTGGGTTGACCTGTACGCAGCTCACACTCTGATTGAATAAATGAAGTTACCCGTAAAGTGTAAAACACAAAATACGGAGTAATATGAAAGAAAGAAAACGACAAAAAAACAAATGTTATTACTTTTATTCAAACAATGTTTACACGGATACGTCAGCTCTGATTTTTCATCAGCGATATTTCGGCCCTTCTTGGCAAGGGTCCTCGTCAGGCTGTCAATCTTCTTGTTCAACTTCGGGGAAGGAAACAAACCTGACAGGTTTGTTTCCTTCCCCGAAGTTGAACAAGAAGATTGACAGCCTGACGAGGACCCTTGCCAAGAAGGGCCGAAATATCGCTGATGAAAAATCAGAGCTGACGTATCCGTGTAAACATTGTTTGAATAAATGTTTCAAAGTCAGCTTGGGCTCAAAGAATATTTAAATGTTATTACTCGAGCCACGGGTGAAGAAAAATGCAAAATCCTCTAGATGATGTAAAAATAAGCTGCCTTTCCAATTAAGCTCTCCATTGTGTTCCTTGGATTTCTGAAATCTCTTAAAAGCAAAATCGTGTCCGAAGAACAGGTATGACAGTCAACTAAAAATGATGAGTGGCACACACACACTGGAATATGCAAGTCAGTCAGTTTGTTTATTAAGCTGTTTCACTCAAGACTACCGTAGCTAATCCACTAGTAAGTATTGGATGTACTGCATCCGGTTTTCCGGACCGCTGCTGCATATTTACAGATTAAAGTATTCAAGTATTTATTTACGTACTAAAATGATATAACACTGGACAACTTGGTCTATTGGCCTAGAAGGAAAAGAATCTTGTGTAGGCCTGTTGTTAGATGACACGAAATTCCAAAATTCAGCGGTTCTTGCTTGTGGAAACAGTGACATTATTCTATCGCCGTTCTCCTTATTCATCTTCTAAGCTGTTTCAAAGGCCTGGGGTATCGGCTGGACTTTAATGAGCGAACGGGGAATGGGGTAGCCATCAGTAACGAGAAAGAATTCTCACGGTGAAGCAGAGACTGCCTCAGACTTGGCAGGCCGGGATCGATGCCGTGCCCTTTGGTTGTTGTATTGTCGACAGCACACCCGTATCCAGGAATAAATATTCTTTGAGCCCAAGCTGACTTTGAAACATTTATTCAAACAATGTTTACAACGGATACGTCAGGGTTCGTCAGACCTCAAGGTTTGTTTCCTTCCCCGAAGTTGAACCAGAGGATTGACAGCCTGACGAGGACCCTTGCCAAGAAGGGCCGAAATATCGCTGATGAAGAATCGTCGCTGACCTATCCGTTATAAACATTGTTTGAATAAATCCAAGAATTTATTTAGGGGAGGGGGCTGCCTATCGGGGAGGGTTTTTGCCTGCTGGTCGGACAAAAAAGTACAAAAAAGAAATAGATCAGAGGGAAAAGCCTATAAAAATGATTGTTTTTTATGTTTCGGGGGGGGGGGGAGGGGGTAAAGAGAGTATCTCTTTAACAGGGATACGCTATTTGTTGTCTTCACCTTGGTTGTTTAACTTTACTTTTACGACTGATTACCTGCTAACTTTTAATGTAAAGTACAGCAACTCCGCCACCACGTTCAGGCCAACGTCGAACGCCGACGGTGTTTGAAATTAGCATGAACTGCATAGGTATGTTTCCAAGACTTAACTTTCGGCATCCTTCTAACTTTGAACGTCGCAGAAAGGGGAAAACGTATGCCGTTCAGGCCAACGTCGAACGCCGACGGTGTTTGAAATTAGCTTGAACTGCATAGGTATGTTTCCATGACTTTACTTTCGGCATCCTTCTAACTTTGAACGTCGCAGAAAGCGGAAAACGTGTGCCAAAAAAACACAGAAACAGTCAGTCCTTTAAAATGTTACTCTTTTAAGCTCTGTTTCTCCGTAACGGCCTTGGATCACTTCCATAATCTTACTAGTATCTGAGTACGGCACAAATACTAAAAAGAACTAGAAAAGGCAAACCTCAACTAGTTTGTTTAAAAATCAAACAGCACACGGCAAAACTGAGTAATCCAGTCTGAAAATAGAGAGGCCACAAATACTGGGATTTTAACAGAATAGCCTAACGACTGCAAAGCAGCGACAAGCACTGACCAATAATCACTGTAAACGAGCTTTCCAGAGCAACCATTATTATTGATTAGTTGATGAATTTGGTTAAATTTTGTCAGTGGAATATATACAAACAAAATCATAGTCACGGCACAGCTCGGCTAGATTAAACATTCTTTTTTCCTAAACTAATAGTTCTGTACATCTATTTTCCACCTTACATATTGGAGTCTACGGACATCTGTACCTTTTGACATTTGTAAAACATAATGTAGTCTTTGTACGTTTGTGAACTTATTTGAAACAAAAATAGGATATTTATTCTTGCGAGTGTCTAACCCCTTTACGTGCTCCCTGAGTACAGGCGGCGACGCAGGGATTAATTAATTCGTTCTGGTGGATCATCGTCGAATAACTAGATTTAAGTAAGTAATAAGTAAGTAATTTATTTATAGCCCGTCGTTCTCAGAAAGCGGAGTAAATGAAGAAAGTAAATAAAACACATAAACATACACAAAAAGACACTTAATTTCAATCGTCGGCCAGGAAGCAGTGTAGAAGGTCGCGCGCTGGTTTATGTTGCATAGTTGGTTTATGTTGCATAGGCAACATAAATGTCGCAGCAACTGTATATTATTATTGATTAGTTGATGAATAAGTTAAACTTTGTCAGTGGTATATATACAAACAAAATCAACTCCCTAAGGTAATAGTTCTGTACATCTATCTTCCACCTTACATATCGAAGTGACGGTATTCATCCTCCCCGTAATAACCTAGTCGCGATTTGGAAATGGGTTTTATACCATCTCTTATGAGTGAACTGAAAGAAGAAAAAAAATGTTCCTCAGCCGGGATACTCTTGATGACTATCTCTGCTTGCCGATGCAAAATCTCCGGCTTCTCCGGGTAGCTAGCAGGAGAAAAGCAGAAGTGGTGTCACAGCTGCTGCCAAATATCGCGGTGATTGATTGACACAGGATCTGAGTCGTTGACTTTCAGTCATACGGACACGCTTACTCCTTCTTCCTGAGGATCGCTGGCGTGTTTTGGACTTAGTCATATAGAATATTTGAACCCAACTTCCCTATCAAAATTAAAGCTCTGGTTTTGTTTGTTTTTTACCATGAGGCCCCTGTGGGTCCTAGACTTCTAAATTCAGTTCAAAATAATACAAGGAGTCATCTACGACATTATGGAGGGTTCAAAGATTTATTTGATGGACTCCAGAAACCATCGGAACTACCAGTAAACCAATTCCAGTATAGTAAATTATGCCGGACATTCCGCTCAGGATCAGTTTTTAATCTGGGGATCAGGCCTAGGTTTATTCTCCAGTGGGAAAGTGTTGTTTTTTATTTATTTATTTGTGAATGTTGGAAATATAAAACTTGAACTTGAACTTGACAAGACGGACATATATTCAACTAAACTAATTACCTTACTACACCTTTATGGAATGGATTTAAGGCTAAATGCGTCGAAAATATATTCGAGAATCCCTCAAATTTCTTCGAGGAATCGGTGTATGTATTCGAGAATCGACAAAAAGTCTTCGAGATTATTTTTAAGTCTTCGAGAAACTACAAAAAGGATTAGAAAAAGGTAAAAAGTGCTCGAGAAGGCTTTAAAAGTATTTGACATTTAAATTGAAATTAGGTATTCGAGAATGACATAATGTATTCGGGAATAAAATAATGGATTCGAGAATGCCAAAAATGTATTCGAGAATTTTTAATTTTTTTTATTCTCAATGACTTTGTGTCATTCTTGAATGTGTCTTCATTCAGTTCTTATTTCAATTTAAATGTCAAATACATTTTTGAAATTCTCGAATACTTATTATTTGTTCTCAAATTAGTTGTTTCTCGAAGATCTAAGACAAATCTCGAATCTTTTCATCGATCTCGAATACATTTAGGGAGACTCTCAAATACATTTCGCGGATTCTTGGATACATTTTGACGTCTTTAGCCTCGAATCCATTCCATACACCTTTTTTTAAACCAATCCATGTACCTCCCTACTTTGCGTCATTCAAATAGCGTTATTTTCCTCTGTAGCGACTGACCCTTGGTTCACACTGCTGCGTCATATTCGACACGCTTTTTTCGATGTTCCGACGAACGAAAGAATCGCATGGATGTTCACAACAATGCTGACAGAACAGGAATCAAGACGATTCTTCAGGGGACAAAGACACCTCGAAAGAAACCCTGGGAAGATGACCCCTGAACTACTTTAAAGACAATTCGAAAAATTCACAACTTGAGAATTTTATTCAAAACACACCTTTCATCTAATTCAAATCGAATTGAATGAAGGTTTACTTAGAAAATTCCATTCAAGGGTTACTTTGATAACAATACCAAAGGTTTCGATGGGATCCCAGAAATTCAATATTCGATCCAGACAATTGGGTCTTGTCTACGCCAGATCCAGTCTTCGCCAGACTCCTTTAACATTTTTAATATCAAAATTCAGAAACAGATTAGGGCCAAATAGCTAATCGTCTGAGAAAACCAAGTTCAGATATGGATTCAGAATGTGTATTTACCCATTTAACTGATGTCTATTTTGACGAAAACGTCCTGCCTTACTTCTGACAATTTTCCGGTTTTCCGGTGAAAAAAGAAAGCTAAAAAACGAATTCAACGTATCTTCTGTCCCCAATTGTCTATAATCATCTTCAAATAAAAATTTAAATGATACAAATTTTTCCGGTTCCAGCCGGATTCCGGGCGAACTATATGTCTGGGTGAAAAATGATTTTCATATACGGATTCAGCACGTCTTCTTACCCCTAAATCGAACATCTAATCAACATAAAATAAAACTTTTACTTTTACTAAGCTTTCCGTGTTTTGCCGGATTCCGGACGAACTGCTTGTTCAGCCTGATACCCCATACTCGACTATCAAATTAGCTGTTTAAAAATATGTGTTGTGACCCTTAATTTTAACCCCCTCCCCCACCCCTAAATGTAGTGCTACAGACCCCACTTACGATTAACTTGACCTTACCTTTGACCCAAAGAATCCTCACACCTAGTTTCATCAAAATATCTCATTCCCTTCAAGAGTTATCGTGCTCACAGTCGGACGGACAGACAGACAGATGGACAACTTTTGCGATGGGATCCCAAAAGGTAGAGGAACCTTTAGTGTTCAAAAATCACCAAATCCTTGTTTTGTCTTTCTAAAAAAAAAAAAATTCCGTCACTGCGTCAAAAAGAAATGTTTTGCGTTACTTATCTCCCGAATTGTGTCGCATGTAAAATAACGCAGGTTGTGCGCGAAATCACAGAAGTGTGAACTAAGGATGAAGGTTGACCCCACTGAGGGTTGATACACACCGACCCCACCCTCCAAACCCAGCCTATTCAACCGGTTACAACCCACAAAGGTTAACAGAGAAACTCAATTCAATTCAATTTAGTTTATTCATTAAAAATCTTGAAACGGCGGTAAGCCGACTAGTTGATTTTACGTCAACAATGTATACACTAACATTACAATATTTGAAACATTCCAACATTCTTTACCAACTACATTTGAAACATTCCAACATCCACTTTCCAACATTCATTTTGGATCAATCCAACGATTAATCCATCGATCGTTCGTGACTTTAAGATTAAGGAGTAGGGTCCAAGGTTACCAAGGGGTGGCCCACTCTCGACTTTAGTGTACAGGAAGTGCCCGGTGCTAGATCGGTGCCGGTTGCAACGTGTTAGAACATAAAAAGAAGCATGTTTAGAAGGGTTTGAAAGACGAACCGCCTGGTTTCTGGCCCGCACTGCTGGTTTCGGCCTGTGCCGGGAAAGAGCGTACAACAAGTATCGGTACAAGGTACAAGGTTACAAGGTTAAAGTGAAGACCGAAGACTTTGAAGTCAACTGGAACCGAAAGCAGTTCACCAACGACAAGAAACGCGGTCTTCGGGCTTAAAACTTCAGATCGTTCGAACTTTAAGCTTTCTCCTCAACCTACTCAGACATATCAATGAAAATCGGCTGTCGGCAAGCCCACGCATCGAATTTCCACTCGTGCAGAGCAAAGGTTTCATTTATTACATTCTTAGATCGAGTTCCAGTTTCGCTTTGAAGCTGTTTTGATTAACGGAACGAGTTTCATGTAAGGAGTGTACAGACAATGAAACTCATACCTTTTCGCACAGGTTTATTAATGTTCTGGCCACAATGACAGCACAGTAACTCGAAAGCCTTTTCTATTGCCCAGGTGTCCGTCAGATTGACTGAATAGCTGGAACTGATGGACGACAGTTTTGTGAATGAAAAACATATTTATTTCCCATACTTGCATCAAATGCTAATAATGTGAAGAGAAAGACAAGAAAATAGACACAATTTAATTCGAATAAAGATCAAACTCAAATAAATCTGAAAACAATTTCTTGAACTGTTTACTTGATTAGCTCGGTAGAAGTTGTTCCGAAGGTAAAGGGATTCAAAGTTCAAGGTTTTAATTACACTTCTGTATAAAATCATAATAAATAGAGGGTGAAGCCGGAGACAGAATTTCGATTGACAAAAACCCAGTACAATATACAACAAATCTATTTTACATATCACTAATTAGTAATTCCATGACTCACCACTAGACGGGAACCCGCCCCACAAAACCACCGACACTCAGCAAGATGTACCCAAAAAAACACACAAAAAAGAGCTGAAAGCTCATATGGCACTTGTCGGAACAGTTAGCACGTTTGTTCCCCTCCAGCTCGCCCCCCCCCCAGTGATCAGACCCACTCCGGACTTGAAACTAAACATTTGAGACACTAAATCTTGAAACCTATGAAGTTTCATGCACGGCCGATCACCCGTTCCGAAGTTATGAATGTGGCCAGATTCCAGATTTCCTATCCCTCTACTCCCCCCACGATGATTGGATCCGGGAAGGGATTATTTTCAGTTCAATATGTTTTAGTCCCCAACAGTCCTGCCAAGTTTCATGGTCCTATCACATCTGGAAGTACCTTAGCTCGGGGTCACCGGAATTCCGGGAAAGCCCCTCAAACTTCCCCCACCGTGACACGATCCGGTTCTGTTCTGTCAGGAATGTGCTTTGGGTTTACGCTTGTTCTTCCAACCAAATCCCTCGACTTTAAGCGATTCACGAGATTTCCGATGTCCCCCCAGCCCCCCCCCCCAGTGATCAGATTCGGTCCAGACTTGAAACTGGACATCCGACACTCTTGTTCTTAGTACTTACCAAGTTTCATGCACGTCCGATCACCCGTTTCAAAGTTGTGAATGTCACTAGATTCCGGATTCCCCACCCCTCTACTCCCCCCATGATGATCAGATAGGGGAAGAGACTATTCTCAAGTCCATATGGTAGAATGCCCAAAATGCCTGCCACATCTGGAAATACCTAACTCGAGATCACCGGAATTCCGGTAAACCCCTTCCAACTACCCCCCAGTGTGAAACGATACAGTCCAATTTTGTCAGTAATGTACCTAGGGTTTAAGCTTGTTCTTCCCACCAAGTTCCATCCAGATCTCTCGACTCTGAGTCTTTCAGAAGATTTCTGGTGCCCCCTTCCAGCCCCCCCCCCCCCCGGTTATCGTATCCGACCCGGATTTGAAAAGGAACATCTGAGGCAGTTGTTCTTGGCATTTGTAAAGTTTCATGCACGTCCGATTACCTGTTCCAAAATTATGCATGTTACTAATTTCTGGATTCCCCATCCCTCCACTCCCCCTACGATGGTCGGATAGGAGAAACGACTACCTCAAGGCTGTCTGTTCGGGCCCCTGATATGCCTACCAAATTTCACCTTTCTAGTGCTTTGTTCAACTGAACCTTTGAAGTATGACAGTAGGCCACGGTACCCAGGAAGTTGCAGCCTTCATTTTTGTGTCACATCCAAATACGGTCGTACATCCAAATACGGTCACACATTCAAATACGGCCATACCTCAGATCAGGGTTGCCACAATTGGTGATTTATCACCAAATTTGGTGATGTTTTTCTGATTGGTGATTTTAGATGATTTTTCTTAAAAAACTGGTGATTTTATCATAAAATTGGTGAGTTTACTATGAAAAGTAAATTTTATGAACTTATTTTACTAAAAAGTACCTGTCTGCATTTGTTAAATTCGAATAAGCCTTAATTATGTTTTTGTGAAGTACCGAGAGAGATAGAAAGGTATATTTAGAAACTATCATAGCATAACTAAATTCAGTTTCTTACAAATTATAAATAACGAACACATAAATAACAAACACTGTCACCGTGACACAACTCGACTCAGACTAGGACAAACACACACTACGGTTCAGCGTTGAACAACGAAGTAAAAAAAAAGGCACACACGAGTTCCCGTAACGATTAGTGCGGACTTTAGGGGGTAGAAGTTTGTTTTGCGACCGAGTTCGATTACTGGGAGGGGCTGTTTCCAGTAGCAGTGACCGGTGGCTCAAAACCTTCTCACAACAGACAACAGATCGCAAGTGTCGGGATGCAGGTTCCTAAGTTTCTCTCGCAGCCTATGTAAAACACGGTGGGTTTAGACGAACATGGTTATGACTTCCGACTTCCTTGTAGCTAGTAAAGGGGATTTGGTTTACAGAAACCATTTATTTTTCATCCAATGGGAGCTCGCCGGGTCTGAACTACAAACAAATGTATGAAGAATCGAGTTTGAAATGGATAACTCTGTGCCAGAACAATCCAACTGATGTATCTCGTTACAAATCAGAACGTTTGCAGGTGGCATTAAAGTTCGGGCGTCACCCTCCGGAATCTGAGTTCCCAGATCTTCCGATTTTTTTTTAATTTCTTCTGCGATGCTTCAAAATTCCGCAAAGCCCCTTTTTCTGGTTTATTTTGGTATATTTTTGGACAGGCGTCATATTCCAGATGCACATTATACAAGACTTCAACCCATACTCTGGAAGTCCAGACTCCGGAAATTCTGGGTATTGAAGCCCGATCTTAACTGTAAAAAAAAATCACCAGGCTACCACGCCGCTAATTAGTCTTTGGGTGTTTTGGGGGGGATTTTAGAAGACAAAAGGTGATTAATTTTTGACTTGCGTGGCAGACCTGCCTCAGATTCTTGAGATGCTATTTCAACTTTCATGTCTTCTGTGATTAAATATTCCTTGATCCCATTTTTTGCAGTGAAAGAGGTCAGAGACAAATTCAAATCACTCTGTGATCATTTATGCCGCCCCAAAAAGAAACAAGACCAAAGGTTTCCATGGGATTCCAAAAAGTCAATATTTGATCCAGACAATTGGGCCTTGTCTTCGCCAGACTCCTTGAACAGTATTAATATTAAAATTCAGCAACAGATAAGGCCAAATAGCTAATCATCTGAGAAAACCAAGTTCAGATATGGATTCAGCATGTGTGTTTACCCCTATAAGTCATATCTGTTTTGACAAAAACTTCCTGCCACTTCTGACAATTTCCCGGTTTCAGCCGAATTCCGGAACTACTTGTCCGGCGAAAATAGAAAGCTCAAAAACGAGCTCAGCGTATCCCCAATATTAAACATCTAATCAACTTCAAATAAAAATTTAACTTATAACAAATCGAACTATATGTCCGGTCGAACTAAATGTCGAACTATATGTCCGGGTAAAAAAGATTTCCATACACGGATTCAGCATCTCTTCTTACCCCTAAATTGGATATCTAATCAACTACAAATATAACTTTAACTTTTTCCGGTTTTGGCCGGATTCCGGCCGAAGTATCTACCCGGGTAGAAAATTGTTTTCACACAATGTCCAGCATGTCTTCTTACCCCTAAATCGAACATCTAATCAACTCCAAATAAAACTTTTACTTTTAACAAACTTTCCGGTTTTGGCCGGATTCCGGGCGAACTAATTGTCCAGCGAGAAAATGGTTTTCACCATCGTTTTCGGCATGTCTTCTTACCTCAAAATCGAACATATAATCAACTTCAAATAAAACATTAACTTTTAACAAACTTTCTGGTTTCGGCCGGATTCCGGGCGAACTAATTGGCCGATGACAAAATGGTTTTCACCATCGTGTTCAGCATGACTTCTTACCCCATAATAGACTATCACAGTATATGTTTAAAAATATTTCATTTGCCCCTTAATTTAAACCCCCTCCCCCACCCTTAAATGTAGGGCTACAGAGCCCATCTACGAAATTGACCTTAATCTTGACCCAAAGAATCCTCACACCAAGTTTCATCAAAATATTTCATTCCCTTCGAGAGTTATAGTGCGCACAGACGGACAGACGGACAACTTTTTAGATGTCATAGGTATCCCGTCACTTACGTTTTGGGATCCCAACATGCTGTTACAGAAGAAGAGAAAGTTTTCCAGCTACTTATGTTTTTTAATGATTCTGTGTGCCACAGAATCAAACAGTTAGAAATGGGCCAAACCTCCTGAAAAACAGTTGTAGAGCACATCTGAAAGCCGACCAGCCTATGCTTACCAACCAACTGAGTCAGAACTAGTTGAGGGACCTGAGGATTCCGGGCAATACACTCAGGGGTTTTATCTGTCAACATCACCAGAACAGATCCAACCCAAAGTCTTACCAGTTGTGGGTGTAGAAACTTCAAGGGAGAGAAAAAGGAAAGTTTCAGACCCTGGAGAGTCAGAAGAGTCAAGTGGCTTGTCAAATATTCTTTGAAAAGAAAATGAGCAGCCAATTCAGCCTGCTGTCAGTTTACAAGACCCTGGTCTTCAATTTGCTCTGCTGTTAAAGCTTAACTGAAAAGGGCTGAGATTACCCATCACTAATTCACTTAAATTGGCTTGAAGACCCGCTGAAAATGCGTTACTTCGTTGTTCCACAATTCACGAATAATCGATTTTCAAATAGTGGAATTTCCGTGTGATTTGTGGTACCTCTTTGCGCTTGTATTTTTTGCTGTATGCCCAACGAGAATGATTTATGGTTTTTTGGTTCAGGCACTAAGCAATCTTCACCAATCTCACCACTGCCCACTGAAAAGCCGTGTTTGTGTTGAGATTAAAATTTTCCGCGTCATAGTGGAATTTTTGCTGTGCAGGTGACTTCTGCAGATATTCTGAACGTCATAACTAGAGCAGATAGTGGAAAACAAAAAATTTCCCTTGGCAGAATCCAAATAATTCAGTGTATTCAGTTAAATGACACAAAAATAAGTTGGCTTTTCAGTTAAACTTTAAGCAAACATATGAAAACAGTACCAGTGGAGAAACAAACTGATATGCAAATCGAACGAGAAAAAGTACCAGAACGAACAGTTGAATTTGTCGTTTCAACAAGCCTGGACATTCGATTTAATTAATAGTTTTCTTTCAGCTCAATCAAATGATCTACATCTTTTTTATATTATATTATATTTTAGATTTAGAACGAAGGTTTTTGCAATTGTATATGGTATGAGCAGTGAATATAGTTGCAATTCAGAAGTGTCCAATGCCATTTAGATAATCGTCATTTATTACATAAAACACAAAAAATTAAGTGCTAAACAGAAGTAACATGGTTACGGCTCTAAAAAATTCCTTGTAAAGCGTTTTGTCTCTGCTTTTTGTCTCTGCTTTCTGTTTCTTTGTGTCTTGTCTCATCAGAACTAGCCATTTTCTGACAACACAACGCACAAGCCTTCACACCTAGACGCAACGCTGACTCTACGCAAGCGTAACGCTAGCGTCTTGCGTTCTCAGTGTGAAAGCCGAACTTACGGTTCCGACAAAACAATGGCAACGTAAGCATGGATAAAGAAGGAATAGGAACAAGAGCTAGAAGCTCATATGGCACTTGTAAGGTTGGGTGAGAGGATGAAAATGAGAATTTGTCAAGCCGTGGGCTCACGAGCTTCAAACCGTCGATTTGAGTATGACTGTACCGTAGATTTAGGCACATACAATGTGATACCTCACCAGTATAGCCGTTCCGTGAAATGTTAAATAGCTTGGCGTATCTCAGCCGTTATGCGTTTAACTCTAGAGGTATAAATTCATGTGTTATCAAAACCGTCGAGGCACAAATGATCATGGGCCCATGTGAAGAAAATGATCATGTATTATTTGCTCAAAAGTACATTTTTGCACTTTAAGAGGGCTAAGAATTCACCTGTAAACAAAACTAACCCTTGAGGCGGAAATGATAGCGGGAATTTAGTCCCTTCTTTTAGATAGTCCTTCAGCCCAAGCTGACTGCGAATCATATTTGACGGTGCAAGACGGATAAGTCAGCTACATTTTATTAGAGCATATAATAAAACGTAGCTGACTTATCCGTTTTGCACCGTCAAATATTAGTCCCATCTTTTGATATTTTCGCTTTGTAACGATAGTGCAACTGAACCAAAATTTGAACGGACTAATTTTTTCAAATTTTTAATTCAATTTATTTTACGACCCAAATACATTTAACTATGTTGCCAGTACCCGCCCCAAGAAAGGTACAAAAAAGCACTTGCAGTTGGACGGGTACAACAACTCATTTCCTGACTAATAATTAACTAGAAACAAAACATAACAGAAAAGAGCCCTAAAATAAGAAATAATAGCCAATCTCTCATCAACTCATTTAATAATAATAATGAGAAAAAAGAAAAGTAATAAGAAAAATAGGAAAAAAAAACTATGAACCTTGGCCTAACAAATACTTTTTTAATATATTTTTAAATAGCCCCAGGTGCTCAGCCGCCCGAATGCTCTCCGGACAACAGAGTTCCACACATTAGGGGCTAATCCGTAATCGATATTTGTGAAGGGGAAATCAGCGTTCGATTTCTCGGTCTCTGAACGTCCCAACAGGGAAAGGATGTCACAGGACCTTGAGATGCAAATGTTTGAAAGACTGCCCGACTGCAGAGCATAAGCCACAATGTTTCAACTTCACCAAATTTAAAGTAAACTTTTACCTTCTTACTTTAACAAATCTTTTTACTTCCAGAGACATGTTGACCAAACTCCACCTACCCTTCCTGGCCGTCCTAATTACGTCAGGAACTGCCGTCAGAACCCTCAATAACGAACCGTTTATTGGTTGCTTAGATGACCGCGATTCTTCAGACATCTACGTCATCAGCGTACAATGTCGCAGTGTGACGACAGACTTCGTGGTGAATCATTTTAGCAAACTAAGCTCAGTGGATATCGTCGAAGCTGACTTTTTGCACTGCAAATTGCCAGTCGTGCTGCCTTTTATACAAGCGATAAGCCGAATACGAATAGTTAATAGTAACGTGACAGATGTGGACGCCGATGCCTTCAGAAATAGTACCCATACTTTGTTGGAATTGGATTTGTCAAATAATAACCTGAATAAGTTCCCAGCAGGGGTTCAGAACCTGACTGAGTTGGAATCACTTAACCTCAGTAATAACAATATAACCACATTACCAGAGGGGACACAGTTCTTTCATCTGTGGAAGCTGAGGCACCTTAACCTAGCTTATAATAGGTAAGACACCGATAACAGGTAAGGTATAACAGGTAACATTCATAAAGGGTAAGGTCTTGACGTATGAATAACTTTCGAACGGGTAATCCGATCTTAATAAAACTTCATCTTCTCGTGTCTCAGACGTCCCATTTCAAGTCTGGACCGGATCAGATGAATGTAGGATGGGTCGGAGAGGAGAAACGGATATCTTGTGACACGCTTAGAGCAGAGCGATCGGGATGAAACTTGCTGGGAAGAATAAGCACATGACCTAGGTACATCAGTGACAGCACGGGACTGGATTCGGGCACTTTAGCAGTTCGGGAATTAGAGACTCGACAACATTGGCTTAAAAATTGTCACTTCCCAGATTCAATCATCCCTTAAAGTAATGTAATCTTAACCGCAACGTACAAAAAATACTTTTAAGCAAAATATATATTCTCATGATTCCCACGAGCCTATGGTCATTTTTGCCTGAAGGGTTTTGCTTAGAAATGAATTTCTAGCACTCTTAAAGTGTGCATCTTAACAGAAACTTGAAAAAAATACTTTTGATCAAACGATATTCATGATCCCTAAGGGCCCATAATCATTTTTGTTTCAAGGGTTTTCCTTATAAGTGAATTCCTTAAATTATAAAAAATAATTTTGAGCAAAATATACATTTTAATGATCCCAATAAGCCCATCGTGATTTTTGCCTCAAAGGTTTTGCCTTACATATGAATTTCTAGCACCCTTACAGTGCGTAGCATCACACCCAGGTGTAAAATTAAAATACATTTTTACCAAACAATACATTCTCTTGATTTCAAAGGACCCATGATGGTTTTTATCTCGAGGGTTTTGCTTAAAAATTATCACGACAAACCCATGAATTGGCAAATTCCTACTTTCATACTCTTACCAAGCCTTACAAGTGCCATATCAGCTTCCAGCTCTTGTTTTAAAAGTGTTTAGTGATGTGGCGGGAAATTGAGAGAAGAAAGCACTCGGCAGGAATGATTATTGCAAAGACAACTGTACCTTTTTCTGCAAATCCAAAAATCTCTTTGATTGCTCTGCTGAGAGTGCGGTACACTGCGAACCTGTTTACGACTGTTTATCAGGTCGTCCAATAGTTGTATTAATTCATTTTTAATTAGAGATTTAAGCATAATTTACTGACGTGGCGGAAAACTAAGAGAAGAAAGCAGTCGACAGGAACGATTATTGCGGAGACGACTGTACCTTTTCTACAAAATCCAACCAACTAACATTTTTCGTTCTGCTGAGAGGGAGGTACATTGAAATGAAGTGAAATGATGGTTTAGTCCGTAATATCTCTAGAATCTGTTTAAGACTGTTTATCAGTTGTATTAATTCATTTTTAATTAGAGATTTCAAAATAGTTTACTGACGTGGCGGAAAACTGAGAGAAGAAAGCAGTCGACAGGAACGATTATTGCGCAGACGACTGTGCCTTTTCTACAAAATCCAACCAACTAATATTTTTCGTTCTGCTGGGAGTGAGGTACTTCTGAATCGGGAGATCAGATCGTCCAATGATTGTATCAAGTCGTGAATTTAACTAGAGACTTACACGTAGAAGATCCAAACAATACAAATGCGAGAATACTTCCAAGCGAAATCCTTTGAACGGAAAAATAGTCTAATGTCTCCAAGCGCTTAGCGAAACCAAACATGATTAGCGGGCATCTTTGGCCGAAGGAATACGTATCCTCTCTTCTCTTCACATTGAAACCATACAGATACTGAACTTCTTTACATACTAGTGCCATACCACGGTTACATATGAGTGAAGTCCCTTAATTAACTATGCTAATATACATGAGTATACTGTAGGAGCTGGATCGGTTGGCACTTTCGAAAAAGACATCCAACCGATCCAGGAAACAATTTCGGGACATGACCAGAAACATCCAGTTTTGTTGCATTAGTAGAAGACAGGGAGGGTAGTACTAGAACGTCCATTATACTAGACGAGAAAAAAAAAATATTTCACGCAAAAAAAGAAACTTGCACCGTAAACTTTTAAAGTACAATCGGCAAATCGAACTACAAAATTGTCATGCCACCGTCCAAAATGCAATAATTATTATTATTATTATTATTACTTCAGAAATTGGCCGATTACTAAAGAATTCGTTTACCTTTGTGTATCATTCGGCGTTGCTGGCTGTCTGCCATCCTCCAATTTACTAGCCTTGGCAAATATGAGGAGTTTCTTTTTCTTATCCAATCGTTGTCAAATACTCTCCGAATTATCTGGACTATTGACAAGTAATTCCATTGATAGTTTTAACTCAGAATTTCATGAACTCATGGACTCAGCTGCGAATAAGTCCGTTGCATTTGTACTTTTTGGGAACTTCGTCCGAGTTTCGTCCGAAAACATTTGGGCAATCTGCCGCTACCGAGACTGATTATTTCAGTCGCTGTGGCATATGGAATATGGCATTATAAAATTATCGATTTTCGTGCGTGAACTAGTTCTGAATTTTCGGGCCTTGCAAATGCAATCTATGAAATCGTCTCCTCCCAGACGGCGAAGAGGTAATGATAAGCAATAAGGAGAAAACGGCTTATTTTCGAAAAAGGTAAATTTTTTGGGTAAATTAAAGCATTTCTTGAAAAATAAAGCAAAAGTAGTAACCATTGTACTTTAGAGCAGTGGTTCCCAACATTTTCCGTATCGCGTACCCCTAATCAAGGTTCCAAAAAGTTGCGTACCCCCTTTTCCAGAACTTGTAAAACACATCATTTATTGTCATAAATGATGAGGCATACATGGATAGAAAAATACAAAATTGAATATCAAATCAGTAAGACACTTTTGAGGCTGCTTTGTGGCAAAGATTTGTCCAAATACTGATTCAATGTCAATAACAGCAATATTTGTTATAGTCAGTCTGTTTCTACCGGTTTGAGATCACGATAATACAAATATATTTTAGATCCAGTTATAAGTTTTACCCCATTACTGCAAACTAATAAATACCGGTCACAGGAGGTTTTTTCTCTTATGTAAATCTCGATAACGGACATAGACTATAATCATTGCTTCATGCGACACATCGGTTCTTTCATCAAACTGTATCGGAAACATTTAAGTTAGCTTAATTCGCGACCTGAATGACAATATCCCTTGGAATGTCTTCTATTCTTCTTGAAACAATATTGTTTGAGACGGGAATAGCTTTTACGGCAGTATGCTAGCTACAATATGACCCCCCCCCCAAAAAAAAAAATGTTTTTGATAAGTGATGCCTCTGCTGGTAATATTAGGCTTTCGGCAATCAAAAACCAGCGAGGTGAGATTTTGAAGCTACAGACTAAACCGATTTTGGTACCTTCGCGTACCCCCTTGCAAAGGTCCCTTTGGGTACGCGTACCACCGGTTGGGAACTACTGCTTTTAGACCTAATCCAAACATTCAGTTTACCTTCTCTTACTGATCGCAAGCCACCAGTTTATTAGATTTGAACTTGATTGCCGGGTTGCTGTTTTGGCTCGAGAAAAAAACCACACAGAAGGTCTTATTTTCCAGATGACGAAATTTTCCACGTTTGATTATCAAAGAATTAGAGGACTGAATTGATTATTCTTCAGGAGTACCACACTGGTCTGTTTTTTTTTAATTTTTTATATTTGTAATTAACAGTTGGAGCTTGAGATGGAAATTAGTATTTTGATCCTTGGCTCACTACGTGCTATAACGGCTGCTCCGGATAATCGGCTGTTCCGGATAATCGGCTGAGATTTAGTCCAGACCGAAATATTTCAAACCTAGGATTTTTTTTAATTTCTTTTTTGAATTTGCTCCTTGTTTGACGGTGTTTTTGTGGCTTTGAACATTCATAGTGGCGGTAGGAATGGTTATCATTCTGTGTGTGGTAGAAAGACCATTTTTTGTGGTCGGCTTTAAAGTATTCCTTCGGTCAAGCTAATCGTGAATCAAATCTGCGGTGTGGAGAATGAATGAATTATAATTATAGAGACGGATTGGTGAAGGCAGGGAAGGGCCGACATTCCAGAATACAAAGATTAAGATGGACAATCCGGTTTGTTTTAGTTACATACCCAACTTTAAGGGTAAACACCACTTTATGTTTCCTTTTTTATGTTGTGAAAAAAAAAATGTAAGAAGGTCTAATTAAACAAATCTGCAGTCGGATCCAAATTTCGCAGGCGGTTGCGAGATCCGGACAGAAAATACATGAAATGAATGAATGAATGAATGAAATTTATTTCCCATTTTTAAGACACAAGTCACAAATGGAGTATGAAAGAAAAGACAAGAAAAGAAAGAAAAAAAAAAGACAAGAAGACACAACATGTAACACATAAAATCTGCACCGTCTCCGAACATTCGTATCCCCAATCCTCATCGTACCTCATTCAAGTCACGGTGTCGGCTGCGTATAATCGCAAACACAAGGCTGCAGCCGAAAGCTAGACAAGCTCGTTAAAAGGTTTTGTCATCAAGCTTACTAGCAAGGTAGATGCAAAAACAACAATGCAAATGCGCTACAAGACAATACGGCACTGCGAACCTCGTGCAAATGTTTCTTAGGCTATTAGAGAATCAATCAATGTTTAATTTGTAAACAGTGATCTCATCTTCAAGGAGCGAATCAAATCAGCACTGGATGGATCACTTGGTCTTGACAGACGGGGGGACGACATGACCTCATACCGAACGAAGTTACAACAATAATAAGGACGTATAAGGCATACAAAGGTCAAGCTAGGTACATATTCCTGAAGAGGGAATCCCCACCGAAAGGGCCGTTTTGTGGGGTGTTACGCCAACACTTCCTTGGAATTCCCACAGCATGAGAATGTTCGCCGCAAGCACCGGCCCATACGTTGCGGTCCCCGCTTGCGATTCCAGTAACCCATCCCTCTCTATGCTCTGTTACAAGGTTACAATAACCTTATTCTGCTGTAATCGAGGACTACAGGATTCACCGTCACTACGTCGACCCGTCAGTTGGCCAACTTAAAAAACGCAACAGACAAACTGAGGGTAGTGTGGGATTTGGTAGGCGAACTGACGAGTTCCCGTCCAGTTTCATTTTTGATCATTACTTGAGTACGCTGTAGTTGGGGACTACAAGGTTCGCCATCACTAAGTCCACCCGCGAGTTCGCCAGCTTCAAAAACCGCGACAGAAAAAGTGGAAGTAGTGTGGGATTTGGTAGGCGAACTGACGAGTTTCCGTCGAGTTTCATTTTTGAACATTACTTGAACATAGGGCTTACCGCAAAGGCCTTACACAGAAACAAAGGTTAAGACGAGAATTTTGTGTTAGGCTATCCTTTGTCAGTGAAAGTTGTGCGCTCCCGCACATGATACGGTTGTGCCCTTTTTGGTAGCGTAATGTGTTTTGTTTCATTTAGCGAAGGATAACAAAAATTAAATAAAATAGAAAAATAAATAAATTTCATTTCAAAGAGTTCGGGCCACCGAATCAACATAACAACCTACAGTACATACAGGCTGGTTAGCTCCGAACTGCTATCTCTCACTCATTTCCTATGAACCAGTTAGCTACTGGTCACATCAGTTCCGCAAGGTTCCTTAAGTATGGCACATTAGGTATTTCGGATTTGAATCGAAAACCACCATCTAGGAATTTATTTCAATTATCCTACTCTTCTTCAATCGAATACTTGCTTGCAGAGGCGTTACTAGTCAAAAAATTTTTTCTTGGGGGGGGCGGGGACGAGGTATTTACCGACTGGCTGGTAATTTTTACCCAATTTTTCTTCAGAAAAACGACTGTTTTCAACAACAAAAGTGAAATTTAAAAAAAAAAAAATCGACCGATTTTCACAAAAATCCGTTGTTTTTCAGAAAAACCGACTATTTTGACGAAAAATCGACGAATTTTCAGAAAAAAACGACTGTTTTGAAATCAGGGCGCTTCGCACCGACTCGGTCACTTTTTACCGACAGCTTTGGGGCCCCCCCCCCCGTCGTGACGCCCCTGCTTGCTAGTTCAAGTGTTTCAAGCTTAACCGGGCTAGCGCTGTCTAGCACATGCGTAGTTCCCTTAAACACTACACGATTACTGAAGTTAATCATTTCAGGTTGGGACTAATCCAGGACATTCAGGAACGAATCTCTCGAGGCTCTGGAAAGCCGCTATCACTAACGGTCTTTAATATCGAACCCTTGCGAGAAATACTAGAAACTCTCAACCTCCGTGCTAACAAGATGAAGGTTCTTCCAGAACAGTTTTCAAGGAGATTTTCCAGACTGCGAGAGCTGGACCTTTCGAATAACCTTATATCAGGTAAGCAGTAGACATTGTATCTCAAACCTATATCCAGCTTCCAAAATTCATTCAGACACTCAGCATAACATTGAAGGAGAAACAGGCTGCAGATTTTTGCTGAGGACTAGTGCCATCTTCTCCTAAAGCATATCCCCAAAATTTGAAAAGTTGGGGTTGCCAAGAACTTCTAACCTCGTTTCTTCTTACACTGAACCCTACAGAACCTCCAACTTGTCTTCTGACTGGTAAGTTAAGTGTCATAGTTGTTCCGCCTTCATGAAGAGTGGTTCCGCCTTGGTCTCGCTTTCAATATCGTCGTAAACGTCACTGTACTTCCATTCTGACTTCGGTCACTTGGCGTGATACATTTCTCAACCCCGGTTTCTTCATCTATTCGTGCATCGACAAACGGTCTAGTTGCCGATTCGCAATGCATGGTCACGTATAAACTGCGCTAAACTCGACTTTATAACAAGGATCTGGGGAAAAGATGCAGGGTCGAAACAGACGGTTCTCACGTTGGACACAAACTTCCCTGCCACATTAATCGGTCTCCAGACCAGCAGTTTATGTTTCCTTGGAGCCTTTACAGTCGTGGGTTACAGCTGGAAAATCAGGGTTTCCGGATGGGAGTCTTGGGTCGTCGTTTTACATTTTGTACTCATTCTTACGTTATATTTCATTCTTACGTTATAGTCTTACGACAGGGCCCAACCAGCACACGACGTCGTCCACTGTTTTCTGGCCGAAGACTAAAATTAAGTGTCTTTTTCTGTGTTTGTATGTGTTTTGTTTACTTTCTTCATTTACTCCGCCTTTCCGAAATGGCGGGTCATAAATAAATTACTTACTTATTTCTGCCAATAAAGAGCTGTGTTCAGTTAACTCTCTGGGTATAAAGAACAGTATGTTTGATCAGAAGCCTCAAGAACGCTACCTATTAGATAAAAAATAACGGCATATAACATCAGAAGAAACCCCGTTATAACTTATATCGACGTAAGACAAATTTTGTCTTTCAGAGATCAACCCTGAGGCCTTTTCTAACATGCCAGACCTTCTGTACCTCAACCTGGACAACAACCGACTCAAAGACTTGTCACTAGCAACTCATCCGCTAGAACTCCGGATTCTTTCTCTCCTCAGTAATCCTTTCATCTACGGGTGTGATTCCATAAAGTTGCGGAAATGGCAGTCAGCCAACAAAACCTGGATCCCCTACGAAGCCTGCGAGTCGAAGACTGATGTAGACAAAGAGGGACTCATCGTTGTTTCCAGTAAGTTTTGCCTGGCAAATTCATCAGACATTCCACTTTTAGAAGCCTGACACCGTCCCAACGCTCATACAGTATGACGCAAATGATTACGAAAGTATGTGCAGAAGATGATATAAGGTGTTGGCGGTGAACCAATCAGTGTCGCAGTTAACCTCCCGAGCCTAAACTACGCCCCCTCCCCCGACAAATTATCTCATAGTACTGCGCAAACGTATTGTAGTAGCTTTGAGACCGTTAGACAGAGAAAGAGCAGAATAACTCTAGTGAGTAATGAGAAGATCTATCCTTCCTATGCATACAAAATGGGCCTCCGTCGCTGTGCCGCTGTTCTTGTGTGCAGTGGCGGAAGTAGAAAATTCTAACAAGGCTAAGATGCAGCGCTCGTTAACGACTGGTTGAGTTTCAGTAGGGATGCTCGTGTCCTTTGGCGGAGCTAGTGTCGCTGCGGTTTGACTGTGTGTCACTTTTTCAACGTTCGCGCATTACTCTCTTGAGTTATTTTGCTCTGAACAGAGATGACCGTTACTACGTTATATGGACCATATGTAGTTGACGGTAATTTCCTTCAAGATTAGGTCAGTCTTATCTGATCTATTGTCGCGGGGCGCTTAAAGGAGCCAACTACCAATTTGTTACACAGGCACTGAGCTTAATACTTGATACGGCCAAGCGAAGAGGGGATCAACTAAAAAGAGGCACGCCACGCCACGGCGCAGGAGGCACGAGTAATAAAAAGAGATTACAAATAGAAGAAGTAGACAAGTAAGTTAGAGACAGAAAGTTCGTAACTCCAGATCCTAAAAGAAGACACGTTAGAAAATAGCTCCTGCCCTTCACTCTGTAACCTGAAAGAGCCCTTTTAGCTTCCGTGCCTCTTTTTAGTACTCGTTCCTCCTACACTATGTCGTGCCGTGCCGTGTCTCTTTATATTCGATCCCAGCGAAGAGAAGGCGTACTACTAAAATAAGTATAAAACTATGAAGAACACGTTTTTTCTTCTACAGATGCAAACCTGTACACCAACATAACTTCGGAAAAAAGCCTAACAGCAACCCCAGAAGCAGACCAAAGACAAAGCAATGGAACCACCACAGTCAGACTAGTTCTGGAACTCACAGCTAAAAGCCAATCAATCGTCACAGTCTGGAAGGTTAACCGGACGACGAATGATCAGACCGGCTTCTCTTGGAGAATCAAATGCAGGTAACTACGATCTTTCATCTTTACTCAATCTCTAGGGATACGCGGTGATGACTGTTGGCGTACTGTACTCCACTGTACATGTCTTTGCTGTTGATTTTTTTCTGCACCGGCCTTCCTCCCGTCCCGGGACCTGAACGAATACGCATTCTCTCACCACTACCTCTATGTCAGCTCACTTAAAACAAGTAGTTGCGTTTTTGCAGATACCATGGTATCTGTTCCCAGGGCAACTGCATCTGCAATTAGTCGCTTTTACAGTTACCGTGGTATCCGATACCACGGTCTAAAGTCCGTTTTGCAGTTACCGTGGTATCTGAATATGAGACACCACGGTACCTTGCCAGATAACACGGTAACTGGAACAAGTGCGCAAGCGCTCAGACGTGGAGTGTAAAAGTAAAATGTTTATCTTATTTTATATACAAGTAGCCTTACAACCAAGAAATGTCTCATCACCGATAACCAAACAAGTATTGAAATTATCTAATTTGTAATCATCCCACTTTAAATGCTTTAAAAGTAAACAAACCGCCGGTAAATCCATGGAAATGTTAAAGACCTTGCACGAATAGCTTAACTTCAAACACTGAGAATGGTCTGTCAGCCAGTCCCACCCTTTGAACCTCTTCCATTAGCAAGGTAATAACAAGTGCAATAAACCAAATCGTAGCAGCCTAATGCCCCCTTTGTCACAATTCATTAAGAACGGCATATCATCGATCATATGACAAAACAGTCCAGTTTCCAACTGGTAATTAAAGATTAAAGTACGTCACGTCGTCTTATTTGCTGCTGTTACGCCAAATCACCCAATCCTCATCCACAGATATTTCTCCCCATACAAGAGTTGGACTATAGACCTGTAAAAGACGAACTTAACTCAAGGGAAATCTGGGCCCAGCTGGCCATGAATGGCAGCGGGGGGAGGGGGGGGGGGGTCGTGACCCATCAAATGCGTATGTACACCTCTTTTCTTCAAGTACACCAGCTTAGAGTTTGATTCCAGTCACGGGTCAAAACTTTTTAATGGGCAGTTTGGGCCCACTTGCCCATGAACGTGGAGGGTGGGGTGGTTCAACTTTCTCCAACCACTATGATCCAAAAGACAAAGGAATTTCAATGCCTTATTTCCAGTTATTGTCAAGTTAAAAACATTAAAAAATGGGCCGTCTGGGCCCAATTACCCCTAAACCAAGCCGGGGTGGGGTTTCACGGGAAATGCTTCAAAAATGGATTTTGTTCGGTACAAACAAAAACGCGGGGACTCTCAAGTGGAGTCCTCGGGGAGCGGAGAGAATACGCCGAAGGTTACAACAACGATGCTAAATCTTCTGCGCAAAGATCCGAATTATACTACTAGTTTATTACCAACGCACAAAGCAATAAAATTGCGTTTGTTGCTTGGATTCGTGAATATGAAGGTTGCCTCGCGTGCTCTGGTACTTGTTTAAACAGTAGCAAGTACAATAAAGGTATGCTTCTTTGAGTGTTAGTTGATTTCAATACCATTTTCTTCTTCTTGCTGTGCAAAAGTCAACTACCAGTAAGCCAAAGTAGCTAATTAAGGGCTCCCATGAACTCATGAATGGGTGTTTGGATCTTAATTTATCATTATCACAAGGCTGCACTGTTCATTGTTCACCTGCAACGTTCAAAAGAGCATACCTCTACTACAAAGCAAACTGAATATAGCAGTTTTCCCGCCCAGATCTTCAAAGCTACTAACTACCGACAATGTTCCGGAGCATGGTAGGGAAAGTCACCAGTGGGAGTTACTTGTAGAGAGTTGGAACACTGTCTCTAGTAACTAAGTCACAGGTTCGAACGACGATAGTTGTGACTATTGTAAGACCAGCCTAGTAGTTTGGCGGTTCTTGCCGTCATAATATATATCCACAGTCCAGAAGGCTTGTAATTACAATGACCTCATGTTGACATTATTACAATGACCACATGACATTAAGGTCCTAGGACTGTCTCAAGAAGGATTTGCCAGCATATATATTCTGATCTGTAGTAATAGTTATCTCCAATTTCAGAAAATTTGGCACCAAGAATTACACCGAAGTAACTGGCAGCCAAACACGTGGCGCTGAGTCCTCCGGATCCATAACCTTTCCTAACCTGCTGCCATCTACAGGCTATAATTTATGTCTCGAATACACCACCGATGAGGTGATTCGAGAAAGTATATGTGAAGAAATCCTAACTGAAGATGACACCACCTTCCTCACAGCCGAAGTGGCCGTCGCAGCGACCGTTTCGACGACATCTACAATGGTTGTAATAGCGCTGGTATGTTGCTGCTGCCCGTGCAAGAAGTGCAAGAAAAAGAAGGACAAAATACCAGAAGTAGTGAAAAATAGTAACGAGAAAGACAACGAGTATAGCTACCCGTCCCTAAGCGCTAAATATGAAAACCTAGCTGAAGGATACAAAAGGAATTGCATTCTCTTTCCGGAGGACTTTTCCTACACGAATTTCAGTGCTATTAATTCAGCAGAAAAGGAAGATGAGAGCAGAAGGGTATTTGAAGAAACTAGACAATATCTTCAAAAACAAAGAGTCAAAGCAATTCTGAATCACGATGAAAGAATCCCAACATTTTCTGAAGTCTCGGTGAACGACAACGAAGTGAAAGTAAATGCTGAATGCCACGAAAAAGAGGACAGTACAAGCAGTGGATATCTCACACCCAAAACGAATGACGAAATAGACGCGACGCTGAACTTCGATTTGTTCAAGCCGAAAGAGCAAGACAATGAGATACTGCTAAGTCCTGAAGTGCTTCAGAAACGACTAAGCATTGTCGAGAGCTTGCAGAACTACAAAGAACCAGTGCCGAAACTACCAATCCATCCTACAAAACGCAACTCGATAGAGATGGGTGAAATCCGCTACAAACGCCCACCACCTCCGAGGGTGGTCGGCGCTACGGTTAAGAAATCGCCCCGTCATCATACGTGGTCTTCAGTCCCAGTAGTGCCACCTACTCTGCGATGGAGTCCAGAAGTGTATGAACACTTTTTGGCAAATCCGAGTATTTACAAGAAGAAAAGAAGACATACTCTCCGCCATGCTCCGCCATACATGACTGTCAACAGGATGTACTTAGTTGCTCATCCCGGTGGTGAAGTTAAGTTTTGAGTAGTTCCTTTATCGCCTTTTGAACTAATATTAGCAGGCAATTACTTTATAGGGCATTGCGTGTGCCTTTGAGTACTGGCTTCGTTCGCCATTTTTTTATGAAAGTACATGCGAGCCGACAATGTCCAGGCGGGCCAAGTCGATATAACTTTGTCTATCACAAGCAAAGTCTCATAATAAGGACCAAAATATCAAAAAGGTGAAAGTAAGGACACGTATTTTTTTGCTGCAGACCCTTCGTCGTCATAACACAGCACAAGAAAGAAATGTACACTTATGAAACACACTTTTCCAGCTGTGTCGTTACCTACCATAATATGGACACTTTCAGATGGTGGTAGCATACAGGAAAAAAATGCCGAGGATTGCAGCAATTTATGCTGTAACATTAGGAGAGCTCTGTGAGAAACACTGTGTCTTCAGCAAGGTCAAAAAAAGGATAATTTTGAAGGACGATGAGAGAGCTTACAACCCATCAAGTGTAATACTTGTTACCGTCGAATTCATCAGAGTTACTGTGTAATCTAGTACTTTGTTAGTTTAGCTGTTACTCGTTTGTTGCGCTAGCGAATAAAACAGTCAATAAAGTTAAGTATTATACGTCCATTTACGACTATACGTCTAAAGGACCGTTTAGGCTTACGTTTAAGGTGCAGAATTTCTAAGTTATACGTGCTATCCGCGAATACGTGTGATATTTTTATCCCGCCGAGGCTTGCTGTGGTAAAAATTAATAAGAATGGGTTCTATTTTGTGTGTTAAAAGTTATACGTGACCAATCATAGCAATGCATTTCCATGACGTGACTACTGAAGAAGAATGAGGGAAACATTTAGGGAAAGAGATATTTGTAATATAAAAGTAATTGAATACAGACTGAATGAGTTCTTTGAATGAAAGTCGGTCATACTAATTTATACAGCTAATTGTGTTTTGACAGTCGCAAGCTTTTTACCTTATCTGAAATAAGAAGAACAATTCTGGTAGGCTCAAAACTATATCGAGGAATATACACTAGTCCAAGAGACACATCAGCAGATATTATACCGAGTGTTGTACTGGATTTTCTGGTCGAGGCTGATCTAAAATTCCACATGAAAGTCATCAAAGGTTATGTTCCCTACGGGTTATGATCCAAAAGTAGGGGAGCGGCGTACAACTTGATTGTCAAGTTGAACGCCTGTAGAGGATAAGGCGTACAACGCGCAGTACTTTTATTCGTCTTACAACATAAGGGTCAACGGTCCATAAGAGACCGTATCAATCCTAGAAAATCCAGTTGTCAGCCAAACATTCCACCATCTAGGCTAGTAATCATCTTGGGGGGGGGGTCCTATAAACACTAAAGAAGGACAGGTCTGAATATAACGGTTTCCGCCCACAAAAGTTTCATCTGTAACGCTCCATATATTTCAACTGAACTGTAGTACAGTTAATGTGAGCCAAGGATCAGGGTCGGGTGCTCGCTGACTCGGTTCCTGTCAGGATTTTTCGCAGCATCATCAATTCTATGTGGAAAGGTTGAGACTTGAGACTGGATGATGAAAGTGCAGAAAAAACGGCCGCGAAATCCGAATCGTGTGGCGCACTCCAAGTTTCAAGAAGCCACTGTATTATCCGCTGATCATCCAGCATATCCGGGCTTTCCGCCATCTATGCTAGCAACTGCTGATTGCCGCAGTGTTCCCTCAATGCTAGAACCAGCTGACCGTGCTCCGTGTCAAGATGAAGGTAGCGTTCCAGCGGCTTATTATTAGCTACGATCGTTACTATTCTTGTTATTATCTTCGTTCCAGAGACCGCCATGATGGTCGCGAGCATCATACGAGATAATGGTAGCGTTCCACTGAAGTTATTACAAGTTACGATGATAAGAGGAGGGGCGAGCGTCGTATTGTAGTTTTCACGCTCTCTGGAACGAAAATAATAACAACGCGAACATACGTCATCACTCTTACAGGAGTTCCTGCAGAACCGATAGTTACTATCACTTATGATGCTCGCGACCACCATAAGTAAATTGTAACGATCGTAAAAGTCGTAAAACGAAAATTATAAGTGGGAGGAGCCAATTTACTTATTACGGCGGGTTCTAGAACGGCAATAATAACAAGAATAATAGCGATCACAACTAATATTAAGTTGCTTGAACGCTACCAATAACTATCGGTTCTGCCGCATGAGTGATGACGTATGTTCGCGTAGTTCCACAGAGCGTTGTAACTACCAAAATACGGCGCTCGCCCTTCCTCTTATCATCATTACCTGTGATAGCTCACTGAAACGCTACCGAAGCTTGCAGCGCCATGATAATACTAAAAGCCAGGCTTCATCTTTCAGATTTCTCTCTAGGATTTCCGATATCCGTTTTTGTCAACACGGACCAGGAAGATTAAACCAGGCGAAAAAAGTCTGGAGGTCTGGGGTGTTGGACACCCCTCCAATCCGAAATCGGAAGGATGTCATTGTCAACATTTCTGAGAAACAAAATGAAATGCAAATGAATGTTGTAGGAGAAGAATGAAGAGTGACTGACAGTTGGGATTGGGAGGCAAAAGACATTTGAAGGGGATATTTATGAAACGTTAAATTAACGATGATCAATGTCATTAAAATACGAAAGGGTTCGCTGGACTGTGCGGAAGTCTGAAAGTCTAATAAAAAAGTCTGAAAGATGAAGTCTGTCCGGCATGGCAACTAAAACTTAGGCTACTGAAATTGAGATTGAAGAAGGGCAGAATCCTTTCTGGCCCGTCACCATACCAAGATTCGTCACCAAACGCCATCTATGGAGCAAGCTACTAATCTCGAGACTGCCACGCTAGCATACCAGTTGGGAAAGCAATATTAAGCTCCCACTGACAACTATGCTAATGCGTCGTTACATTTCTGTGAAATAACGATTTCCACAAAGTGTCCGATCTGTAATACTCCAGCCATCCCAACTAAAATTGTACCACGGATCAACGCCACCAAGACTAGCAATGACATGGGTTTAGGGACAGGTAGCCCTGCAAGGCAAGAGCTGCCATTACCATGCCAATACTCTATCTGATTAAGTTCAAAACACGCCAGCGATCCTCAGGATCAAGGAGTGAGCGTGTCCATTCGACTCAAACTCAACGACTCAAATCCTGTGTCAATCAATCATCGCGATCTTGGCAGCAGCTGTGACACCATTTCTGCCTTTCTTCCGCTAGATAACCTGGAGAGGCCGGAGATTTTGCATCGGCAATGGGAGATAGTAATCAAGAGTATACCGACGTTGCAACGTGGCCGTGCCTGTAGGCTACTGTCAAAACGATTTCTACCTAAGACGATGTACATCTTACAAGGCCGTATCCAGGAGCGGGGTTAGGGGGTTGACCCCCCCCCCCCCCCCGAAACACACAAAATTAATGATTTGTATAGGCTTTTCCCTCTGATCTATGTTGTTTTTTTTTTACTTTTTTGTTCGACCAGCAGGCAACCCCCCCCGAAATAAATTCCTGGATACGGTGCTGATACCTTACTTAATAGAATCTTTCTTCGGGACTTTCGGCTAAACCCCACCTCTCAAATTGCTTTCCCGTTCGTCAAATTAGAAGTTGGTCTTCCAGGATGAAAGTTTGTCAGGCATAGACGTCCTCAAGAAAGATGTTGCCGCTTTGTCTTTGAAGATAAACGACAGCGTCTCAAGTGCAGAGGGAAAAACAAAGGCTTTGCAAGAAGATGTCATCCAGTTACGTCGGGAGGCTGTAGAGTCTAGGTCCCGAGTAGAAAGTTTAGAGGCTGAAGCAAAGCGGTATAACATAGTTTTATACAACTTTAAGCCGATGAGCCAGGGAAGGTCACTGCGTGATGAGATCGTTTCATGTCTAAACGAGGTTGTACCTTATAAAACCTTCCAAGGATAGCCAGTATGGATGTCGGGGTGCTGGATATTGGTGTGAATGTCGGAAGCAGGAGAAGTAAAGACCACGAGCGGAAGAAAAATAAGTGGAGTTCGAATCTTTTGGAGTTTTGTGGGTATGAAAATTTGGTTATTCTGAACGGGAGGTTAGGGGAAAAGTCGGGAGATTTCACTTGTTTTCAGGGGTTAGGCCGAGCGTAATTGATTATGTAATGGTTGATAAGCATCTTTGGCCTCGGTGTAGAGATTTCAGAATTTTGGATGTGGTAGGTTCTGACCACGTGACCATTGAAGTCTGGTTTGTTGGACAAGGAGGGTCGGACGAGTTGAAACTTGAAAGGTAATGGGAATTGAATTAGGCATTTTTCTAGTATAGAAGATGCAAAGAAACCTTTAATATTAGGGTTGGCTGATAATTTGGAAAGGAGATTGAGAGAGTGCTTAGGAACCCCAGAAGTAGAGCAGGAGCTAGAAAATTGTGTGAGAACAGCGGAAGCGAGTGATGTAGACCAAGCAATTAGGCTTTTAGCTGAAGTTGTTTATACTAAGGTAATCCCTATTGGTAAAGAATCCGCATGTGGTAAGCAACGTAAGAGAGACGGTAAAGATTTGTGTGATAGTGATTGTGATAACATGAGGAAGGAGGTGAGTCTGCGCCTAGAAACAGTAAGGACAAGTAGTGAGGTAAAACTTAAGGATCATTTAATCCAGTGGTGTCACAGCTGCGCCTAAAGACCGCGGTGATTGATTGACACAGGATTTAAGTCATTGAGTTTGAGTCATACGGACACGCTTACTCCTTCTTCCTGAGGATCGCTGGCGTGTTTTGGACTTAGTCATAGGCTATAGAGTATAGATAAGGGGGTAGTATAGATAAGGGGGTCGTAAAATATTGCCAAATCTGCCACAAAGTCTGTCGCAAGTCGGTCGAAAAGGCCAAAGTCGAAGTTGCGATCGCAGCAACCGTGTCGACGACATCAACAACGGTTGTTATAGCACTAGTATGTAACTGCTGCTCTTGCAAGAAGTGAAAAAAGGATGAGATACCAGTGGTAGTGAGAAATAATAACGACACAAATAACGCGTGCCACCCGTTCATAAACGTGAAATTAACAAGACCAAAGGTTTCGATGGGATCCCAAAAATTCAATATCTGATCCAGACAACTGGGTCTTGTCTTAGCCAGATCCAGTCTTCGCCAGACTCCTTGAACATTTTTACAATTAAAATTCAGAAACAGATTAAGGCCAAATAGCTAATCACCTGAGAAAACCAAGTTCAGATTTGGATTCAGCATGTGTGTTTACCCCTATAAGTCATATCTGTTTTGACGAAAACTTCCTGCCACTTCTGCCAATTTCCCGGTTCCGGCCGAGCTCCAGAACTACTTGTCCGGCGAAAAAAGAAAGCTCAAAGACGAAATCAGGGTATCTTTTTTCCCCAGTAATGAACATCTAATCAACTTCAAATAGAAATTTAGCTTATAACAAGTTTTCCGATTCCAGCCGGATTCCGGTCGAGCTATATGTCCAGGTAAAATACGATTGTCACACAGGGACTCAGCATCTCTTCTTACCCCTAAACCGCTTATCTAATCAACTAGAAATAAAACTTTGACTTCCAACAGTTTTCCGGTTTTGGCCGGATTCCGGACGAACTACATGTCCGGGTAGAAACTTGTTTTTCACATAAGTGTTCAGCATGTCTTCTTGCCCTAAATGGAACATCTAATCAACTCCAAATAAAACTTTTAATTTTGACAAACTTTCCGGTTTGGGCCGGATTCCGGTCGAAATACTTGTCCGTCAAGAAAATAGTTTTAACCATCGTCTTCAGCATGTCTCCCTACCTCTAAATCGAACATTTAATCAACTTCAAATAAAACTTTTACTTTCAACAAACTTTCCGGTTTGGGCCGGATTCCGGCGAAATATTTGTCCATCGAGAAAATAGTTTTCACCATCGTCTTCAGCATGTCTTCCTACCCCTAAATCGAACATCTAATCAATTTCAAATAAAACTTTTACTTTCAACAAACTTTCCGGTTTGGGCCGGATTCCGGGCGAAATACTTGTCCGTCGAGAAAATAATTTTCACCATCGTCTTCAGCATGTCTTCCTACCCCTAAATCGAACATCTAATCAACTTCAAATAAAACTTTTACTTTCAACAAACTTTCCGGTTTTGGCCGGATTCCGGGCGAACTACTTGTCCGATGACAAAATGGTTTTCACCATCGTGTTCAGCATGTCTTGTTACCCCATAATCGACTATCACATTAGCTGTTTCAAAATATTTTGTTTGTCCCTTAATTTGAATCCCCTCCCCCACCCCTAAATGTAGAGCTACAAAGCCCATCTACGAACTTGACTGGTCCGACGACCCAACGAACCCTCACACCAAGTTTCATCAAAATATCTCATTCCCTTCGAGAGTTATCGTGCTTACAGACGGACGGACGGACGGACGGACGGACAGACGGACAACTTTTGCGAAGTCATAGGTATCCCTCCACTTACGTTTTGGGATCCCAAAAACCAGACAAAGGAAACATAAAAACGGCAATCTCTTTCCCGGAGACTTTACCCTACACGAGTTTTCAGCGCTATTAATTGAGCAGAAACAATACTCGAGATTTCGGAACCCAAAGCTGTCTTACAATTAAGTTTCAAGAAGACATTAAATTCGAAAAATATGAGCTTTATGCCATCTATGTCTAGCACTTCTCTAGCCACTTCTACCGACAAAAGGCAGAAACAGAGTGTCTCAAGATGGGGCAGCAGACATCACAATGCAATGCTGACGATTATCTTGTCCGGGCATCCTGTTACAGGATGTACTTGAAGTTAGATTCATTATGTTTAACCATCTGCCAGGAAATAATCACTTACAGTTATGCTAGATGAAATTTATGAAGGAACTGCAAACAATACAATGAGCAAAGCAAACCAATAGTAGAGTGTTCAGTCGGGTTGCATTAAGGGGTGTCACTGTCTGAGGGGGCGTTAAGGCTGTCTAGAGGGTTTTAATCCAGGTTAACTTAAGTGTCATCCGTCGAAATAAAGAAATGAAAACGCGATCATCAAAACGCGTTTTGATCAACAAAGAATCCTTTGGAAACTTTAAATAGTAAAATGCAGAACTTTCATAAAAAGGCTGACAACATTCTTCTTCATCACAACCTTTTTCCTTTTTTTCACAAAAAAAGCGCCCTGACTAGTCAGTTTATATTGAACTTTGTTTGTATTTCGTTGTATATTTAGTAGGCTAATTTGTCTTTAACGGTCAGCTGTTAATTAGTATGTAAGTGTGTGTGAGTTTGATTGAAACGTTGTTCTTTATTTGTAGGCTATACACTACTCTTCAGTTTTGAAGGATTTCAAATAAATAATAATAATAATAATAATATAATTATAACTGTTGCTGTTTATTTTATTTTTTTCTGCTTCTAGATCACGACATATGTTGTTTTTGTGTGTAGTAAATTTGTGGTTTTGTCCAATTCTTCTTCCCTTTCTTTTTCTGTGCGCTGTGGTTGCACATTCTCAGACGAGGTGCTTTAGCTGTGCTATGGATTGACCTTGTTTGTGTCTATCGCCATAAAACTAGTCTACCAATACTAGTGGCGCCATCTTGGGGTATGGCCTACCCATGTATTTACAAATCTTCCTCCGTGGTGCTATTTTTGGCCGATAAGTAGGTTTCAAACGGTACAATGCAAAGCAGGGACTTTATTTAAGGTACTTACGAAAACTACTTTTAGTTTATAACTAGGGGACCAAAACCGACCACCCTCCCTAAGGTTTCCTGAATGGGTCTACTGACTATTAGTACAATAATCGACCGACGAATCATGGATACAGGTAGTTAGCAAATCTAGAATTTCAACATCGGGTCTTTTGAAAAAATCTTTGTATTTTAGCAGAAAAGAAGGTTATTGCATTTAAAAAAAAACTGTAGAGCAACTTCTGCACAACATTTCTCGCAAAATGGGCTTAGTAAGCATTGAGAAAAGATGATCGACTGAGCAACTTATCACAGACAAACGGAGAGATCTATGGTTTCATCGGTAGCGCTGAACTACTTTACTCGGAATCCCCAAAAGACTGTTTCCAAAAATTTCGCCGACAACGCCTTTCGCATTATTATCTATTTTGTGGAAGGACGCGTCACTTAGGTGGGGTTTTAGCTAGTTTGAGTCTTTTCAGGGATTTCAAAAACGTTTCAGAATCTACGTGGAAAGTAGTTAAATTTTGGCAAAAAAAAGGCAAATTTAAAATACGGTCTCTGCGACGCTCACTTTTAATATAGTTCTGGGTAGCCTAAAGGGGGCTCTGCGAAGCTGCTAAAAGGTCATCACTGATACGGCAGAACCGATAGTTACTACCTCGTATGATGCTCGCGAGTAAGTAAATTGTAACGATCGTAATAGTCGTGGAACGAAAATAATAAGAGGGAGGAGCTAATTTAGTTATTACGGCGCTCTCTTGACGAAGATAATAACACGAATAGTAACGATCGTAGCTAATAATAAGCCGCTGGAACACTACCTTCATTTTGCACGGAGGACGGCCAGCTGGTTCTAGCAGTGAGGGACATTGCGGGAATCAGCAGTTGCTAGCATAGATGGCGGAAAGTCCGGATATGCTGGAGCCTGGATGATCGGCGGATCAACAGTGGCGTCTTGGGACTATTTTTACCTACCGCTTTTAAAATCGAACTGTCAGTTTCTAGGATTTGTTCGAAATTCTGCATATTCGGTAACATTTTTAGCTCTGCCTCCTCCCCCCCCCCTTTCCATACTAAAATGCATTTGCGACGCCCCTGATTATGGCTATTATTGTCATCAAACGAAGCACAGAAAGAAGAACACGATGATCATTATTGTGAGCAACTGAGGAATCTTTGCTATTTCTACTGGGTATTTAGACCCCAGGATCGTCCAATGTTGACACAGCACATTGGACGGGGGAGACGGTCATTCAGGGGGAGACGAAACCTACCAGAGCAACACTCTGCTAATGGACAAAGGCGCCGAAGTCGGAGGAGCTGCAGATGTTTCGCAGATAATTTTTACACGGCATGCCTGACGTTGGAGCACCATGCCCAAAATTGAGGATTTGTGTATGACTGGCCCATACATGAAGATATTCTTTATATAAGCCACTCTGTGGATACAATTCTTCGTGAAATTTTCTATGCTGTGCATTAGACAATCTTAAAGCAGAACTCTTACTAGAAATGATATTGTCCCTGTGAAACAGATCAGAAAAACCGTTTTCGAAAATACCATTACTTTCCACCTGAAACCAGCAATTCTCTTGTTAGTGCTTTTCGACTATATCCAGCCTTCCTGCTGTCCGACGCGGCGGCTGGGCGCAAAATATTTGAAAACTGAACATGCCTTGGTTAAAGAGTGGGAAAACTAAGCAGTAAAAATAAGTAATAAACATAAGATTATCACAGTAGATTATCACTTCTGTGTGAAAGAGTTGTCAGTGGACGGTGAAGATTCAGGCACACTTTTCGTTAGGTGAGGGGAAAACTCTGCAAGGCCGAAAAAGCGCTAAAAACTCGTAGTTATGAAACAAAACAATGGAGAAAGGTGGGGATTTTTGATGCTTATAATTCCATATGGGAGCTAAGTATATTATAAAAGGCCAAATAAGCAAGAGGGGTCCTTTAAAGTTTAACTGAAAAGAGCTGGAACAGGACAATCAAGTTACCCATCACGTATTCACTAAAATTGGCTTGAAGACCCGCTGAAAATGCGTTACTTCGCTGTTCCGCTATTCACGAATAATCGTTTTCAAATAGTGGAATTTCCGTTTGATTTGTGGTCCCTCTATGCGCTTGTATTTTTGTTGTATGCCTTACGAGAAAGATTTATGATTTATTTTGGTTCAGGCACTAAGCAATCTTCACCAATCTCACCACTGCCCGTTTGTATTGTGATTACAATTTCCCGCGTCATAGTAGAATTTTCCTTGAACGATATTCTGGACGTCATTACTACAGTAGATAGTGGAAAAAAAAAAAAAAAAATCCCTTTGCAGAATCCAAATAATTCAGTGTATTCAGTTAAATGACACAAATATAAGTTAGCTTTTCAATTAAGCTTTAACGAACGACGGAGCTAGCTGCCCGTACCTAGAGACTCCTCTGTATAAAAGGGAAACGGCTGTTCTCCAACAAGATTATTAGTTCCTTCTGAAAATGACGAGGAGCAAACGGAATCCCACAAATGTGCAAAGTCAAAATCTCGGACAACAACGATGGCAGTAGGAAGCACGATTCGGTTCAAAGCTTCATCATCCTTTTGAAAAAGCCAGCACAGCGTTCAAACTCCTACATCGTCGGCTTCATAAATCGAACTAATTAAGTTTGACTCTCACTCGCGAAATCATAGCAATTGGGTTGCCTCACGCCTAAGCTTCCACTATCTGATTTGATTTTTCCATAGCTAGAGGATCTTCATAACATCTGGTGCGTCTTCCAATACAGCGACTGACGGATCATCTTGTCGGGTTGTTGACCATAAGCTTCAGTTATCTGGGTATGGTTGCGTAGAGTGCATTGTTAAGGCTGATAGTAAGAATGACAAGGAGTTGGTGCTTTGGGACGACGACGATCTAAACGAGGTAAGAGCGATGTTGCCGCAAGGGTTTTCTTTCCAGTGAACAGATTTGGATACTAGTAGTTAAGGGGGAGCATACAAGAGACCACGCTTGGCAGTTTTTCTAACAGATACGCTTTAACTAGGTTGTTTTTTCCGCGTTCGATCCTAATCGAGTTTTAGAGCATGCCCGAGCACGAACCCTGTTCTACCAGTTGTATTCCTTCTTTTGTTCGATCTGTTGGGATCTAGTCTACAGCATGCCCGCCCAAGAGAAGGGGCAAGAACCCCGTGTTTTCACATTTGCATGAATTCTCAAGCAGCTTTGTGACAGAAATTACCATGCCCTCCATGCGTAGGCATACTTAGAAACTCGTGCACAAGCGAGCGACTAAAAGATGGAATGAGGGTGCATCGTTCCTCTTCTTAGTACCTTTTCTATTTGTGCAGCTTCAAGGCCGTATCCAGGGGGGGGGGTAGGGGGTTCACCCCCCCCCCCAGAAACATACACAAATAATCATTTGTATTTGTATGGGCTTTTCACTATGATCTATGTCTGTTTTGTCCAACCCGCGGACAACCCCTCACCCCCAAAAAGGCACCCCCCTCTCCCCGAAATAAATTCCTGGATAAGGGCCTGTGCAACTTTCCTCTTTTTAGTATGTCATTCCCCTTTTCAGTACCCATTCCCGTTTCTAGTAATTTTTACTCCTGCTGATTTCCGTTCCCATTTTTAGTCGATCTCCCTAGTCAGTCGAAATTTTGGGGCCCGACCACGACTTGCAAATTAGCTAATAGTATTACGTAACTCGGTCGTTAAATAAGGATGACCATCACTACTGTACGTGGCGCATACCACGCACGCGTAATTTGCACCGAAACAGTTTAGGAAAGCTTGTCTATACTTTTCTTCCAACATTAAATGAATATTATTTTATTTCGCTATCGCGGGGCTCCCAAAGGGCAAATAGGCAGGTACGGACAGGCACCGCCTAACTTTCGTTCTTGATTAATGAAAACATTCTTGGCAAATACTTTCGCAGTTGTTACGGTCCAAGAATTTCACCTCTAGCGTCACAGTACGAATGCCCCCGTTTGTCTCTATTAACCATTACCTCAAGTCCAGAAAACCAACAAAATAAGACCGTGGTGTATATTATACATGCTGTGCATATTTGGTAATCCAGCACTGGGCAAAAGGTGATTAAATCTAATCAGGCAAGCAATTTGAACTCCAGTCCAGATATTTGTCAGGACACACGCTTCGAACTTTGGCACTGCTCGTCCGTGCCCTATATGTCTTCGGTGACAAGCGGAAACCACGTATCTGGTCAAAATTGCGATTTCCACTTTTTTGACACAGTTCTACTCGCCGAAAAACTTTGCGTCGAACGGTGTGTATCTCGATTGCCTCCGACTTATAGTTTGGGAGATACAACCAAGATGGAAACCACGCATCTCGGATTAACATAGGGGGCTGTACTACTAAGGAGAAAAAGTTATTGAACGTGCCCGAAAGCTCCGAAACGAACGAAAATGCTGGATTAATTCAACATTTTATGCAGCATTTAGCTTTCGGACTTAAACTTTCGCTCAATTAATGCAGCATTAATTCAGCATAAAATTCATCGACAAATTCAGCAAGAATGCTAAATTTTCACGAACAAACTGAGGAATACGGCGATTCTCTCAGTGTTTTCGGCGGCAAACGTAACAAATTCAAAAAGGCAACTGACAATTCGGTAAACATACCAATTTTAAGACAACTGGCGATCATGGCCAACGAAGAAAGGAAAGATAAGAAGGATGGATATCAGTAGCTCATCCATTTCGTCAGCTTTATACAGCTAATTCTTTTTTTTTTTTCTTCTTCCTGACTTGAATTTTGGTATTCTAGAAGTGTCAGAGAAGAAAAAAAAATAACAGAAAATGCAGCATTAATGCAGCATTTACAGCACCAAAAAGCTTTCGGACACGTGATTATATTTCGTTCACCTCCTGAAATTTTGGAAAAAGGGAGATACTTGGTTTACGCTTAACACCGACGATGTATAGAACTATATTGCAAACTACTATGTTACCGATAATTACAAATACATTCCCAGTCTGCACACATAAGATGGTCTAGTTCAGTCAGACAGTTGACTTACACAATTAGTTGCCAGGTGAGGGTCTCAAGGGGATAGGTATATATGGAATGTATACATGTCCCCAAGATGAAGATTTGTTTAATTTCTTATTGGTGATTGTGAAGAGTTGGGAGGACTAGGAAAAGAGATTTAGGAAGCTGAGAAAGGGGATGAGGATTAATTTCTGGGGATTTTATATAATAAGACAGTTGTAACTACAAAGACTTCTGCTAGGTACATCCGTGGAGGTATGGCACATCGTGAAATATTTTTGAGGTGGTAGTCTTCCGCATTTATTTTTTATCCGGTGTTTATTTCTGTGCATTGTCGTTGCCCGAAAGTTTTTTGTGAAAGAACATCAGATTATATCATTATAATAATAATAGATTTATTACCCATCATAATGCACAAATGTACAAAAAGATGGAGTAATTAAATGAAGAGAAGAAAAAGACATGATAAAGCCCAAAGCAAAAACGCGATATAAAAATTGTCAGTTGAATTCATTATTTGGGATGAGGGGCAGGCCCGTATCCAGGAATTTATTTCGGGGGGGGGGAGGTTGCCTTCTGGTCGGACAAAAGAGCACAAAAAAACTCATAGATCAGAGAAAAAAGCCTATAAAAATCATTATTTTTCTATGTTTCGGGGGGGGGGGTCCCCCTAGATACGGCCTTGATGAGGGATGACACACATTCAGATCGGAAGACGAAAAGAGACGAAATGCCTTAGCCTTAGCGAAGCAACAACCAACACAAGAATAGCAAGGTCTCCCAGAACGCCCTGACACAGATACCTTTCGGACCACATCGGTACCCAAATGCATGAGAACTTACTAATCAAACATATCTTTTTTAAACTTCAAGAGCAGCCAGTATAGTGGAAAGCCTCAAATTACACCGCCACAGGTCTAGATCTTCTGGTAAATATATCGCTTTGTCGTTACGGTGGCTAAGCGCATAGGCGGCCAAGCGTACATTTTCAGTGACCAACGGCGAACGGAGCTCAATTTACTACTAGTCTGATGAACATCCGTTAAACGCCTTTCCCAATTGCTGAGGTCGGAGACCTCAGTTTCCCCCGTGATTTATTTGCTTATTTATGTCAAGTAATAATTGTTAGTCCAAGCCCAAGGGCCACATACACAGCAAAACAGTAACATTAAAAACATATCAACACTTCCAAGTGGTTATGGAGCCTAACTACAAAAAGTGCAAACGCGCTCAAACCTAGAGTGTGAAATTAAAATGTTTATAACATCTTATATCTTACCGCTCGAATTTTTCAACTTTCACTGCCTTTGTGGAAAAAATGGAGCGATGAACTTATTGTTCGTTGATTTTTTTTTTTATACATACGCGAATATGTGCAATATTTAGGTTAGAATGTGTGTTTTTTTCCTCTGTGTATATGGCTACGGCCGAATTAAATAAATAAATATATGCAAACAGCGTTAGCACCAAGATACTTCAGATCCCGAATAACTAAACAAGTACTGAAATAACCTTATTTGAGATCATCCCACTTTAAAAGCTTTTTAATGTAAACAAACTGCATGTAGAAATCCAAGGATATCTTGAAGATCTTGCAAGACCAATTTCGATTCAATACTGAATGTCTTGCCAGCCAGTCAAACCCTTAAAACCATTTTTTCATTAGCAAGGTAATAGCAAGTGTAATAAACCCAGTCATAGCAGCCTAATACCCCCTTCGTCACAACTCCATTAAGGCATTTCATCGATCAGAGGATTGAAGTACGTCGAGTGTCTTATTTGTATGTATCCACAAGTATACAAGAGTTTAACTCGAGACCTGCGAATAGAAGAAATTAACTCATCGGAAATCGCAGCCCAGCTGCCAACCATGAACGGGAGGGTGGGGGGGTGCATCAACATGCGTATCTAGACCTATATATCTTCAAGTATACCAACTTACACTTTGATTCCAGTCACAGGTCAAAAACTGAACTCATCGGCAATCTGGGCCCACTTGCCCATGGACGTGGAGGGTGATTCAAATCCACATATGTATTCCCAACCCTAAGATCTAAAAGTACAAGGAATCTTATCGCCAGATCTCTAGTTATTGTCAAAATAAAAACATAAAAAAATGGGCCATCGGGGCCCAATTCACGAGTCACGGGTCAAAAACTTAACCCATGGGCAATTTACAAGTTTCAATTTGATACCTGTTGATTCCTGTCACGGGTCACGGACTTTACTCTTGGGTAATCGCCAAGTTATGAACGGGGTGGTTGGGGGTGTTGCAACTTTTCAGAGCCCTAGGATCTACATGGACAAGGAATGTCATCGTCCCATGTCCAGCTCTGGTCAAATTATGAACATTATTCACTGGGCAATCTGGGCCCATTCGCCCCTGAACCGGGTAGGTTTGGGGGGGTGAGCCCCCAAAAGACACAACTAGACCCCAACACCCACAAGTGCACCAAATTTGAACTTGATACCTGCACCGGGTTCAGGAGTTATGAGCTAACCACAAGAAACGATGAAAGCCGAAAACTGAAAGCTGTTACAGCACTCGCAAGAGTGGATTGTTAAAAATGAACACTCCACTAAAAACTTAATCGCTCTTAGCTTTAGCGCTCCATCCTCACATATTTTAATACGGCCTGGGCCAGACGGTTATTTTTGGACTTGCTCGTTACCAGTAGCTCTTACGGTATCCACGTTATGGCAGATGCCTTTACTTCAAATACACAATAGCTTAAGTTTATCAAAGTCGGATGCACAAAGTCGGTTATTTCCCTCGTTTAAATCCATAACAGATAAAAAAAATAATAATTAAAAATCCGCTTCAATTAACACAACAGTGGAAGGTTTTCAACTATGCTCAAAGCAACTTTCTTATGCTTCGAATGCCAATCTGAACGTGATTGCGATTTCATATAATTATTTTTTGCAAAATAGTCCGAATCATTGGAATATACTCAAATTTCTCTATTACCACACATAGTGCAGCAATTAGCGCATGATATTTCACTAATTAAAGGTTTATCTGTTTGACAGATGAAACTGGTAAACTAGAACAAAGTGTGTGAATTGACTACAGTCGCCTGAAACAGTTTCACTACAAACAAAGAGGCCCGATATATTAAGCATGACCAAGAAAGTGATCTCCTGTATCGAATCCGTCGTTATCTTGCTCTCTTGAACTGGAAGATCTCTTGAACTGGAAAACACATACCTATGTGCTAAGATAGGTATGTGTTGTCCAGAGCCTCGTTTTTGTTGCAATAGCGCTGCCGCATCGCTGCTGCAGCACTTCTTTGCTTTTGCACAATATGCGTTTTGGACTCACTTTCTTCTTGGTTGAAGCGGCAGCGCTGCAGCATCTTGCAGGGAAGCACGGACTTGGTCGGTGAGCAAGTCCGCGAGTCTCTAAAATTAATAGCTCGGAAATAAAAAAAATAGAGAAAAATTAAAAAAATGCTCAAATTAGAATTTAATGTTATAAATTGAACATTGCAGTTTGAATTTTGGATTTCGAAATGTATTTGTAGTTTTCGTGGTGGTGTGTCTGGCATTTGGAGCAATGGTCGGAATATACATTTGTGGTTGTGGTGATTTTCGGGTTTGCAGATATGAAAAAAAACATACAAATTATTGATGTTAGTACTAAAGTTAGTTTCGTTGCAAGGTTAGAAGTCTACGAAAATCCACTTTTAAAGGCAATTCGCGAGAATGCCGTTCCCGCCATTTCTACCGCCTTTTCCGTCGACTGTGCTATTGCTCAGAGCCACCGAATGGATGAAATGATTGTATAGCCTATATATAGTAGAGAATATTCCTGTTTAGTGTAATTTTATTATGTGATGTGTAATATCACGAATTAAATAATTTGATTGATTGAATGAAAATAAGAGTAATCGAACTGTGGTAGATTATAAAAACACATTCTTTGGATCGGTAATTGAAGGAATAGTAATTGAAATAAAGTAACTGAATAATAGTAATTGAAGGAATTGGGCTGAAGAATATTTATTTGGTAACTGAAGGAAAAAAGAAATCAACAAAACTATTCAAATAACTGGGAACTGAACGAGTAATGGTAAGCCCCACTTCCAGATCTGACAGCTTGGACCTGTAGCTCAAATAAATCAAAGTATGAACCATCTGGCCAACCAACTTTCACATTGTAAGAAGAATCGACACTCCTGGCAATAGCTAAATACCCATAGTTTTGAATGCTGACTCGCCCGATATTCCCTTTCCCTCCCATCAAATTCTATAGAGTTTTCCTACCCCAATGCCTGACTATTTTTATTTCCTAGCTTCCAAAATGGCACGGATAGTGACACGGACCATACCCGCCATTCTGCTATTCATGGTGATAGGAACAGTGACCTCGGAATGCCCTTGGAATAAGGACCAAGAAGACCTTCACGAAGCTTGCATCTGTTCGACGAACACAAACGGTGAATTAACGCTACAGTGTTCCAGTGTAGAATTCCCGGTGCTATTAACGGTGCTCAGAGATTTTTCAAACCCTATCGACCTCCTGTCCATTACAAACAGTTCAATCCCTGAACTCCCTGATGGCGTTTTCAGGCAGTTGACTCTTCACAATCTTCATATTTCAAAATGTGGATTGAAGAATGTCGAAGAAGATGCCTTTCAAGGTCAAGAAGAAAGCCTGAAAAACTTGAACCTTCAGGACAATCAGCTCATGTCAGTGCCTAGTGAAGCAATCAAAGAACTGCGCGAGCTGACTATACTCGATCTTTCCAACAACAAAATAACACAAGTCGAAGACGACACATTCAACGGACTCGACATAATCACCCTCAAACTCGCCGAGAACAACCTTACAATATCTCGGCATGCCTTCAGAGGGCTTGAGAAGACCTTGAGAAACCTGAACCTAAAGGGGACTAGACTCCGAGAGGTCCCTCCGGCCGTCCAATCCCTTAGTTCCATGGCCTTCCTTGACCTGGCTCAGAACAACATAAGAAGTATAGGCGCAGGGATTCTACACGACCTGGATTCATTGAGTGCTCTAAATCTCGAAAGGAATATAATTCAGGCTTTAAGTGAGGAAGCATTTATCGGGGTTAATGATACCCTCAGCTCACTGAGCTTGCTAAATAACTTAATCACCATTTACCCTGTGGATGCAATTTCAACACTGACTAATTTGAAGGTATGTTTGCATGAATTTGTCAATAGACGGCCAGAGGGGTAGGCTTTAGGGGTAGTTTCGGTGCTCTAGAAACTAAGGGATAGTATGCTATATGTCAAAGTCGTCTGCTCCAATCTCTATTAAAGACATCAGTCATCTTTGCAAATTGTTGATCACCATTTTGCCCGTAGCCGCATAATGCTGGTGCGCAACAGTTACATTATGCAACCAACTGAACCTAGGAATTGTTTGTGTCTACCTCTTCTTTATACCAACTGAAGTTGAACAATGTGCACTGTTTAAGCTCATCTACGCTACATCCACTTTACCACTCACCGGCTACAGTTACCTATATTACTACCTCAGTCTACGCCCCTAGTGATGCCTCGTATACTCTATATGACTAAGTTCAAAACACGCCACTAATCGTCAGGAAGAACGAGAAACTGTCTATTAACGAATCAAACTCAAAAACTCAAATCCTGTGTCAACCAATCATGGCGAGCGCCGGGGACAGCTGTGGTGCCCCTTCCGGCTCGTCCGCTAGGTACACGGCGATTCTGTATCGGCAAGGAGAGTTAGTCATTAAGAGATCATTTCCGCGATTCCGAACTCCATGTGTCCTTTTTTTTTTATCCTAATGGCACTACACTGATTCTTGGCATTTTCTGTGCTGGCTCTGTTCGGGGCAGGTGAGTCACTTATCGCGTCCGAGGAGGCCACTAGTCAGGAATATCGGTTGTGCAGATTGTTGTCATCAAAACCAAAACGCCCGATGCTAAAAACAGCCCGGACGGGCTTGTAGTTTTTCAGACACGTATGTTGTAGAATATCGGAACATGATATATATCTACTGGCTTGTTGACTGATACGGCAAATAGGAGGAAACAATTACCACTCGATAGAAATAACTATTGTGAACATTATCGTACCTCTTTTTTCTGTAAGATCAATAACACGTGTCATCATTATTCACAATAAAGATAAACCGAATTGTTTTTTTTAAAACATCGGTTCTGCGGGTTAGACTGCATACAGTGAGCGTGTTCCATCCTACTTACCGTAGTTACTACGCATGACGTCACGAATTCTGGCTTTTTGCCGTCAAGGCTGGAACGATTTTTCTATATTCCAGCAGGATATCACGCCATGGGCAAATTCGACCAATCACATTACAGAGATGCGTAGTTACTACGCTTACTACGACAAGCATGGTAAGCAAATAGTAACTATTAGTTACAATTCCGAGAAAGTTGGAACGGTCGGCGTAGTAACTTTTCGTGAGGATGGAACGGAAATAGTAACTATTGTTAGAAGGGTGGAACACGCTCAGTAGCTTACTGGACAATTCTTTTCTTCTTGAAAACGTTGTTGATTGTCAGGTAAACATAAAAACAAATTGCTGAGAGAAACAAATAGTAGTTACTTAATTTTTTTACTATCTATTTACATACCAGCAAAACATTCTGTTTTCGTCTGATTTTCTCATTTCTAAAGTTGCCCAGAAGATATTAGATAAAATAATCATATACTATAAGATAATTAGATAATTTCCGAATCGCGCCACAATGTGACACCATTTTTAATACAATTTTTAATTTCGACAGTAAAAATAATGCGATTTCAAATTTTGCGATAGCGATGAAAATCAGTTAAAAACAGAATTTATAAAAAGCTCAAAACCAAAGTCGTGACATTTAAATGTTTCTTGAAATACGGTACAAATGATGCAAGTTTTTGCCGTCCAGAAGCGATGGCTCTTTTTCTCTAGTTCTGTGTATATCGGCAACGTCACGACAAATGCAAAGAGTCTATGGCAATACTGCCGACAGTCTCCATGTTCCAGACATTCCAGTTCAGAGCCATCATGCGTTGTAGTTTCTCTTATCCCCCAACTGTTATCGCATCACCATCGAGGCTTAACTAAAACTGCCAGGATGTGTGTTTAAAATTTAACTGAAAAGCCACCTTAGTTTGTGTATTCTTTTTAAATACACTGAATTATTTTAATCTCTCAAGGGAGGCTCTAGCAGAGACGTTTAAACATGGACAGTGCCAAGGTGACACTTTTGGTCACCTGTGCAGAATTTTTACTAAAACATCTCGTTCACCACTTTGAGTGAAACGCCAGTCTTTCAACAAAATTCAGTAGGACTATCGCAGACCCATGCAAGCAGAGAGATCGGCGTGTTCGGTTCCAGATTGACCGGGCAACCATTGCCTCCCTCCACCTGTAATGCGACTTACTTGCTGTTGTAATTTTTTTAATTATATTTTCATCTTTTTTTTTCCTTTCTTGCGCTCCATTTAAAACGATGTTTTGTCGCATAAATATGGGTAATATTTGTGTCATCATTTTGATTAAGTATCATTCACAATACGATCGTATATGCTTGTTTACTTCAAGATCATCGTAGCGATTAACTTTATTTTTGTGGACACCTAGTCATGTGGATAATTATAGTGTTCTCACCAAAGTTTTTGGGAAAATTTTTGTAACGGCGCGCCTCTGATTACGAAGCTGGTCGGGTAAGAAACCACAGAAATCAGTTATGTTCATTCATGTTTGAAGTTCTTTTCTCAATCTCTGCGAGATGACGCGTGTCATGTGCGTCTGTGGGAATAAAATGCGTCCGAAGATGAACAGCTACAGTCAGACCGAGGGGTTGCTGTCTCTCCGCCATCGGTGTACACCTCGGCGCGGCACCGACTTGGCACCGGGACGGCACCGTGGCAAGGGCCACTTGGTGTATGTAATTTTTTAGAGCAACCACTCGAGTCAGAGGTTTGACAACGTTTAGCGCTAGGTTGCGCGATTTAAATAGACTGCACTTTTGATTTTAGCAACAAGCGTAAAAGAATACTTCTGTTAAGGTAAATATTCTTTGAGCCCAAGCTGAGTTTGAAACATTTATTCAAACAATGTTTACAACGGATACGTCAGCTACGATTCTTCATCAGCGATATTTCGGCCCTTCTTGGCAAGGGTCCTCGTCAGACTGTCAATCCTCTGGTTCAACTTCGGGGAGGAAACAAACCTGTAATAACCGACTATAAATATCTTATTAAATAAATATAGATTATAGTCGGTAGAAACTTCAGTTATTTAATAGAGGTTTGTTTCCTTCCCCGAAGTTGAACCAGAGGATTGACAGCCTGACGAGGACCCTTGCCGAGAAGGGCCGAAATATCGCTGAGGAAGAATCGTAGCTGATGTATCCGCTGTAAACATTTTCTGCTAAGGTCTTTTAAATGTAATTTTTTCTTTAAAAGTAACATTGCAAACCATGTTTAGTGTTATTGTCTTTAGAAAACAGTAACACTCAAAGGCTCATAACACAAACTGTCAAACTGTCACACTAACAGATAGAGTTTGATCGAAGTTTTGTCCGCTGTTGCCTTAGCCGGTTCGCTGCTTTCCGTTTTCAAACGCCGTCGAAATTCACCGGTATTTAAAAAGGTATTTTCAAACTTCGATCAAAACGCAACTAGTGTGTAATCTGTTTATCCGTTAATACTGCGCACCTTCTTCTAGATTTTACGAAATTTCCGACTATGTAAGCACAGGATCCATGTAAAGATAGATGCACTAACGTCTTTTCGGAATGAACACTTGACAAAATGCACATCAGAAAACTCTATTTCAAACTCTAGCTTAGGCTAAAGTTTAACTGAGAATAAAAATTCAGAGTCTGCAAAGGGATTTTTTTTTTTTCCACTATATGACTATTGTGACGTTCGGAATATCTGCGGCCATCCCCACGGCGTAAATTCTACTAAGACGCGGGAAATTTCAATATAAACACAAACGCGGCTTTTCAGTGGGCAGTGGTGAGATTTGTCAGGATTGCTTAGTGCCTGTACAAAAAAAAAAATCATAAATGTTTCTCGTAAGGCATAGAACAAAAATACAAGCGCATAGAGGTATCACAAATCACACGGAAATCCCACTATCTGAAAATCAATTATCGTGAAGAGCGGAACAACGAAGTAACGCATTTTCAGCGGGTCTTCAAGCCAATTTAAGTGTTTGACGATGCAAAACGGATAAGTCAGCTACATTTTATTCGAGCTATATTTCAGCCCTTCTTGGCAAGGGTCCTCTTCAGGCTCAAGCCACTCAGGCTGGAAAATAAACTTGTGAAAAAACAATTAAAGATTCTTCCTTAAATATCTGATTTTATGAACTTCTTCTTAAGAGAATAAGTGATGGGTAACTAGATTGTCCTGTCCCAGCCCTTTGCGGTTAAACTTTAAGGTCTGTGGATAAATTTTGTATCCACTATTTAACGTACGCGACTTCTTTAAAGACCTGCTTGGTTTCTCAAGATTACAAACCCGTCCTTAGCCTTAACGAGACACTGGAGACACAAAAGAACTTGCATGACCGATTATTTCTGACCAATGAGGGCCTCGGAAGCAACAAGCGGCAGCCTGCTCGGCCTTGAATAGAGACTGATAGCCTACACCAAACAACTTTTTTTTTGCTTAGTGCGGTTAAGGCGGACAAAACTGACACAGGCAGTTCAAAACCTTGGAAACAGGAACGGATGGAATAATTAGAGACTTGAAGCTTAAGTGAACAGGTCTTTGATATGAAAATACCCATCGCTTATTCATTTGAAGAAGATCGAAAACCCAGAGAAAATGCGTTACTTCGTCGCTCCGCTATTCACGAATAATCGGAACATGTCCGCGAAAGCTTTTTGTTGCTGTAAATGCTGCATTAATGCTGCATTTTCTTTATTTTTTTGTCCGAAAGCTGTTACCTTTTTTCTTCTCTGACACTTCTAGAATAGCAAAATTTAGGTCACGAAGAAGAAGAAGAAACAAGAATTAGCTGTATCAAGCTGACAAAATGGATCAGCTACTGAAATCGAACCTTCTTATCTTCAGATCTTTCCTTTTTTCGTTGGCCATGATCGCCAGTTGCCTTAGAATTTGGAATGTTTGCCGGATTGTCAGTTGTCTTTTTTAATTTGTTATGTTTGCCGCCGAAAACACTGAGAATCGCCGTACTCCCATTTTCTTCTAGAAAATTCAGCATAAAATTTAGCATTCTTGCTGAATTTTTCGATGAATTTTATGCTGAATTAATGCTGCATTAATTGAGCGAAAACTGAAGTACGAAAACGAAATTCTGCACAAAATGCTGAATTAATTCAGCATTTTAGTTCGTTTCGGAGTTTTCGGACACGTTCTCGATTTTCAAATAGTGAAATTTCCTTGTCTGCTTTGTATGCTCTATGGGCTGTTGTATGCCCGACAAAAACATTTTACGAAAAATAAGGGTTCACGCAGTAGGGATCGACTAAAACCAGGAAGGGAAGGGAACGCGAGAAAAGCAGGAAGGCACACTAAAACCAGTAACGCTGTCGCCAGAATTCAAAATTGGAAAGCCGCACCGTTCCCTTCCTCTGTTTAGTATTCTTCGAGGGGTCGGCAACTTCTGAAACCCAAAGTTCACCATCCCTTCCTCGCTTTAGTATCCTGATTAGGGTAGGCATTAAGTTCAGTGAGGTGAGCAGGAGTGCATACTAAACCAAGAAGGGCATACTAAAACGAGGAAGGGCATACTAAAACGAGGAAGCCTGTCACCAGAATTCGCCGCACCGTTCCCTTCCTCTATTTAGTATTCTTTGAGGGGTCGGCAACTTTTCAAATTCAAAGTTCTCCATTCCTTCCTCGTTTTAGTACTTTAAGGTACCACCCGTGACAAGGAATTAAAACGATGAAAGAAATGGTGGAATTTATAATTCGATAGTTGCCGACGTTGCAAAGAAGAAGAATTTAAAATTTCCTTCCTCGTTTTGGTACTCAAAGTACCCTGAAAGTACTAAAACGAAGAAGGAAATGATGGACTTGAAATGATCTTAGTTTACGAAACCTCGCTTTTAATCGCCTATCGTCAGAGTGAGAAATGAAAAGGTGAAATACAATTTTTATAGTTGCCGACCCCTCACTGAACTTAATTCCTACCCGTGTCAGGATACTAAAACGAGGAAGGGATGGTAAACTTTGAAATTGGAAAGTTGTCCACCCTTCAAGAATATTAAATAGAGGAAGGGAACGGCGCGGTGAATTCCGGCGACAGCCTTCTTCGTTTTAGTATGCCCTTCCTGGTTTTAGTATGCCTTCCTGCTTTTCTCACGTTCTCTTCCCTTCCTGGTTTTAGTCGATCCCCAAGCAGTAAGCTACATTACGTAAGCTGATCACTGGCCACTGAAACGCTGCGTATGTATTGAGATTAAATTTTTCTGCGTCATAGTAGAAATTTGCGTTGTGAGGACAACCGTAGATATTCTCAAGGTCATTCTAGAGCGAATAGTGAAAAAAAAAAATCCCTTAGCAAAATCCAAAAAATGCAGTTTTTTCAGTTAAATTAAACAAAAATAAGTTGGCTTTTCAGCTAAAATGTAAGGTGAAGCAGTTAATATGGGTAAGACGAATCATTACAAAAAAAACCTCTTGCTTGTTGGCAAATCTGTGAAGGATTTACGGGAAAACAACCTTTTCTCTTGTTTGAGGCTAATGTGAAGAGCCTTGTTACATACTCACATCACCCGGAGCTCCCAGTTCCAAGTGACGGAATGAAAAATCAACAAACAAAAATATACTAGGTGCCAATCGGAGTGACATTCCTGACCGCTGTAAAGTTTGATTTTTCATAGCCTACATTACTGTAAATTGAACCTAATCCTTAGAATCTTATACTTTATGGATCCTGGTACATTTAACCACGGCAAAAGCTAAATTTCATACTTCACAAGCAACTGACGATCAATCCATAGCCTTAGAAAGGGTTTAACTAGTTCTACGAGATCTTCCAGTATTCCGGATCCTTTCGAACAAAACGTTTCAAACAACCCCCCCAGTCCACCGGTCGCGACAAAACCCTCGACGGAAACGGACTGAACTGATAAAGTAATCTTTCCACAGGTTCTAGACATTGGTTTCAACCTTCTAACCGAGATACCGTTCACTTCTTTCACAACCCTGAAGTCTCTCACCCTTCTCGCAGTTGATGGCAACCCAGTAGCAACCCTACCGGAAAAGGCATTCACCCACCTAAATAAGACATTGAGGGGGTTGAGCCTTGGAGGTCGATTTCTAACCTGCGACTGTAGAATCAAGTGGGTGTCTGAGTGGATTCGCGATTTGGACCTCCAAGTTACCAGCAGAGAGAGAAACCCCCAGTTCTGCGGAAGTCCAGCTGAGATCAGGTCCAAGAATTTCTACCAGATCAGTCCCGAAGGTATGAACTGATTTCAAATATCTAGCAGATGACAAGGCGAACGTTCACTAGGGTACAACCAAGGTACAATTCAAGTGCAACCGATTGTGTGAATGCATCGAGGTACAGGGTCTAAGGGACGAGATATTTTGGGTTAGAGTGATGGAAAAGAAATCGATTATAAAAATGATGGGAATTACAAATTTTAGAACTAAGAAATTGTTGGAAGTTCCTCATGTTCGATTTCAATTACTGGAGTAATTTCTTCTGATATAGAGGATGTATATATTTTACGTAAATTGATTTTGTAAGTTTGTAATAGTGTGTTATAATATCGATTTTGCTGCATGGGCTTTAACATGCAGATATGTCGTTCTTTGAATCATTCATTCATTCTCGTTTGAACCGTAGCGTTCTTCCAACAAACCCCACTTGACGCCGGGCGGTGTGCCAATTCAATCCTCCGGCCTATCCCCAATGAAAAATGTTAGCCTGTGAAGCTGTATGATAGTTGTACGAAAAAGTTGCATGTATTGATATGTAATAATACAGAATACTATAATTTAATATGCCTCAGACTGGACCAATCTTAAGCAGTAGCTTCCAGTAGCGTTATGTCTTACTATAGTAGCATCCAGTCTTGCTAATAGTAGCATGCAATGGTAACAGCTACTACTATATGCTACAGTTAATACTATATGCTATTAAAGCTTATAACTCCATATAACTAATTCTTGAAAAAATTTCATCGGGTCAGTGTACATGAAATAAGTGAGTGAACAGCTCCTCAGCCGAAACGAGTTGTTCAGATTATTACTTGAATTCCAAGTATTTTAACACATTAAATGTAATGGTCGACGTATTTAGTGCCATGTCGGCGCTACGAGTTGGATCAATACACATATCTATCTATCTATCTATCTATTATTTTTTTGTTAGTTTCTCAGATTTTATCTCAAGAGGCAAACTATCAATGGAGAGCCTTGTTTGGTTAAAATAACCAAAGCTCCGCAATTTTTCGTCAAAACAGTGGATTTTTTCATGAAAATAGTCGTTTTTTTTTTAATTAGTCGATTTTTTGTCAGAACAGTCGTTTTCTCTGAAAATCAGTAGACTTTTTTTCAAGACCGTCGTTTTTTATTGAAAACAGTCGGTAAAAATTAACAGTCAGTCGGTAAATGCCTTGCCCCCTCCCCCAAACATTTTGGCAAGTAACGCCTTTGAAGACAACGACATACAGTATTTTGCAAAAGGGCAAAAGCGATAGTTTAAACTGCTTTTACCTCTGGCCTGAAGAACTTCTACGAAGAGCCGAACTATTGTGATAATGCTGTTTAGCATCACAGAATACTAAGCTACTAAGCCAAGTGAGCAAAGGTTTGGAAAATTATATCAACGCCAGGATCTCATACCGCAAATTAAGGAAGTTAACCCTATCTAGCCAGATCTACATGTGTCCACTTTGATATATTCAAATCAGAACAGCAATTATTGGTCATTTTTTGTCTTTCCAGGAAACCGGCACCAAACGTGACTGAAATAACCATCATTAAAAAAATATATATGTGGTTGGTCATATCGTGATGATGCACAAAACCTAAAAAAAAAACGGTAATTTCGTTCACTGATCTACCGAAAACATATGGCATCGCTACTGCGAGGGCATACCGCAGAAAACGAAGCAGGGATTCAAAGTTATGTCACAATTACGAGCTAAAATCTTTCCTTTATTCAGTAACGGGAAATAGCTGATTAGGAGCACCGGCCGTATGTTTGCAACTTCCAGACTGTCGTAATTCTTTAAAGAACAAATGACACGACCAGTTCTTCTTTCATACTTAACAAGGGCCTTCAAGCTCTTTCATAATGTTCCTCGCCCAGAAAAATTGAAAGTATTTCATTTATTGTAAAACTAAGCAGTAAATACGGAAACATCTTTGCGTGGCTTTCCCGTACTCAACATGTCACTTAAGCTACTTCGACTGGTGAATCCTAATCCATGTACTTGAGCATTGCCAAAATGTGATAACTTGAGGTGGCGTCTACAAGCCGGAAATTGAAAGTAAGGTCACGAATGTTTTTGTCTAATTCTCACTCTTTTGCGGCGAGGACGGATGTCATACATATGAATGAAACGATGCAAATTTAAAGCTCTTCAAAAGTCGGGCCATTTACCAAAGTCCGGGTACCTGCTAGACTCATATTCTAACCAGGCGTCACAAGAAGAACATAACAAATCCATTTTTTTTCTTTCTCGGCACTGGACACAGTATATGAAAATCAATCATTTACCCGAGATGCAGCCTACCATGGCTTAAAAGCCGAAGAGAAACTAAGCGACTGTCTCTGCACACAATGATACAGTGTGTGTGAAGGGGCGCGAGTCTTTTCCGGCGCAAAAAATAGAGAGTTTTCGGAAATAGTCTTGTTGCTCACTTTAGCACCTCAGCTGACATCTGGTGGTATGTATAGGAAACTGCAGTTTTCGGAACGCTAAATCTGTCTGACGTTATCCATCCTTCGACGGCAGTATTTTCAAAAGAAACACCTTTGTACAGTTTGTACACTTTACTTATTTTATTGTTTCCAATCGAATCCAAAAAACTCTACAGTCCAAGTATGTGACGCTAAAGATAGCGTTTTTCGCTCAGAGTCCACTTTTTCGAACGCTAAGTTTTCACCTCATTTGACATCAGCATCATTACTTTAGCGTGAGCTACAACTTTTAGCGTATTTAGGTCTCACGCAAGTTTCCGAAAACTCTCTAATAACGATGAGAACTAAACCGCAAAAGTCAATCCACTAAGGGGGAGAAAAAAAGTTTAGGACTTCAGCTCTACTATAAATGGAACTATTTTCTCCAGGTATTTTTGACTGCTGGAATTAGGGTTTAAAAAATACGAGTTGGCAGGTTCGAAGCACTACGAAATTTTCTTGCCGGCAGTGGCAACGTCATGAGGTTACGTCGCCCATACCAGGCAGTTTTCTATTGTAATTCCCACCACTGTTTCGAAACCCGACGAGCTCAACTAAAAAATGGTCTGTTATTTTCAGATCTAACCTGTCCGGATCCAGAAGACCAACTTCCAACGGTTGCCTCAACCCGTGGTCCCTCTTCGACCACTGAACAACCAACCAGGAGCACAACCGAGACCACAACAACAAGAACAACCACTACATCTTCTCGATCATTGCCCGTGTCGGAAATCATATCTGGCAAAAAGCCAACTGGTACTTTCTCTGCCACCAGTATTGTCATCAGCCCAAACCAAGTGGACACTCCGGCGCCGCAGCAAGGCCGCACTGGCTCTCGGCCAATCGCAACGCGTCCCCCTACACCGACTAGAGTAACCCCGCCCATCATAACCGGTAATTCCGGTAACAGCGGGAACCAGAGGCCATCTCGGCCGCGTTCCAGGCCAAGACCGAACCTGGTTTTGCCTGGTTTGGAGGAGACGGTTGATGCGGAGAGGGATGTGATAGTGAAAGAAGCGTTCCTACAAGATTCCTCCGTAGTTATCCAGTGGGACTCGGAGACAACGAATATTCTGGGATTCAGAGTGGTCTATAGGTTGTTCGGGGAGAATACTTTCCAGCCCGGACCACCACTGGATCCAAATGAGAGGGAGTTCAAGATTAAAAATGTTCCAGGACAGGTTAGTTTTTGGGTTCACTCGATCCTATCCAAAGAAAATACAACAATATATTTATTAGCACTTTCTCCTCTATTGCCGACCAGCAAGCGGAAACTTCTTATATTGCATTTATCCCAACAAGTCGCAGTACTGCTTCAGTCCAACCCGGATTGTAAGTTTGTTCCTGAAGAGGGCTCTTGCCAAGAGGACCAGAAATCGCTAGAATGAATCTCGGCTGACTTACCCATATAGAACCATCAAAGGTAACAGTCCTAACCAGCTGACCCCCTTGTAGCTTTCATCTCAGGTTGTCTCATGCGGTAGTTTTCCCCCTACATGATCCACATTGTAGCGTATGCTAAGGAAATTCGTTAACTATGATGATCGGGCAAAAGATTAGCCTATAGTTTGTTAAAATATAGAGAATTTCTCAAAAAATTTAAAATACGAAGAATTTTTCAGATTTTTTAAACGGAGTCAAACCGTGCATCTAGATGTTGGCCGACTTTTTGTTACAGGATCTGTCGGCACGCTTTCATCCTAGCTTTCATCCTTTAACTTTGCTCACAGAGCTAGTCAAGCTTGAACCTCTCTGAATACCCTGCCATCTACTAGCGCAATTTTTTTATTGGGCGCTTCTAGCGGATTAATCTTGTCCGGAAACGCTACTCAAGATTGACGCTAGAAACTCCTCGCATTAGGGTTTCTCATTCTGATATTAAACCGTTAGTGTTATTTGTCAATCATTGGCCAAATAGGTGAAATAAGCTGAATAGCACTATACGCGATGTTTACGTCTTAATACACACGCCTGTTCAAATAGGAACCCGAGAGGTTCTTATGAATGCAGCGTTTCCACTGATACAGTTTTTCGAGTTTCTAAAGATCAAAAAGGGTTCATACTACTACTTGAATGAAGTACACCAGTACAATTTGACGCCCAATATATTATAACAAGACCAAAGGTTTCGATGGGATCCCAAAAATTCAATATCTGATCCAGACAACTGGGTCTTGTCTTAGCCAGATCCAGTCTTCGCCAGACTCCTTGAACATTTTTACAATTAAAACTCAGAAACAGATTAAGGCCAAATAGCTAATCACCTGAGAAAACCAAGTTCGGATTTGGATTCAGCATGTGTGTTTATATATATGTGTTTATTTTATAAGTCATATCTGTTTTGACGAAAACTTCCTGCCACTTCTGCCAATTTCCCGGTTCCGGCCGAACTCCAGAACTACTTGTCCGGCGAAAAAAGAAAGGTCAAGCACGAAATCAGGGTATCTTCTTTCCCCAGTAATGAACATCTAATCAACTTCAAATAGAAATTTAGCTTATAACAAATTTTCCGATTCCAGCCGGATTCCGGTCGAACTATATGTCCGGGTAAAATACGATTGTCATACAGGGACTCAGCATCTCTTCTTACCCCTAAATCGCTTATCTAATCAACTAGAAATAAAACTTTGACTTCCAACAGTTTTCCGGTTTTGGCCGGATTCCGGACGAACTACATGTCCGGGTAGAAACTTGTTTTCACATAAGTGTTCAGCATGTCTTCTTGCCCTAAATCGAACATCTAATCAACTCCAAATAAAACTTTTAATTTTGACAAACTTTCCGGTTTGGGCCGGATTCCGGTCGAAATACTTGTCCGTCGAGAAAATAGTTTTCACCATCGTCTTCAGCATGTCTTCCTACCTCTAAATCGAACATTTAATCAACTTCAAATAAAACTTTTACTTTCAACAAACTTTCCGGTTTGGGCCGGATTCCGGGCGAAATACTTGTCCGTCGAGAAAATAGTTTTCACCATCGTCTTCAGCATGTCTTCCTACACCTAAATCAAACATCTAATCAATTTCAAATAAAACTTTTACTTTCAACAAACTTTCCGGTTTGGGCCGGATTCCGGGCGAAATACTTGTCCGTCGAGAAAATAATTTTCACCATCGTCTTCAGCATGTCTTCCTACCCCTAAATCGAACATCTAATCAACTTCAAATAAAACTTTTACTTTCAACAAACTTTCCGGTTTTGGCCGGATTCCGGGCGAACTACTTGTCCGATGACAAAATGGTTTTCACCATCGTGTTCAGCATGTCTTCTTACCCCATAATCGACTCTCACATTAGCTGTTTCAAAATATTTTGTTTGTCCCTTAATTTGAATCCCCTCCCCCACCCCTAAATGTAGAGCTACAAAGCCCATCTACGAACTTGACTGGTCCGACGACCCAACGAACCCTCACACCAAGTTTCATCAAAATATCTCATTCCCTTCGAGAGTTATCGTGCTTACAGACGGACGGACAGACGGACGGACGGACGGACGGACAGACGGACAACTTTTGCGATGTCATAGGTATCCCTCCACTTACGTTTTGGGATCCCAAAAAGCTACTAAATTTACTTATGGAAAGCATTGGTCCCCGAACTAGCAGTAAGCAGTCGTAACAGAACAAAACGTGTTCTTTTGAAGAAAAGTTGTTTCTTTAGCTTCCTGAACGTTAGTGCTTCCAGTGGCAACCCTGAAGACGCTGCGCGCTGGTGGAACCATAAGGGAGAATAGAGCCGAGCTCCATTTTCTTTATTCGCCTTATTACAGCGCGCCCCGAGGAAAAGAGGAATCTGTGATAAGCCTTATACGCCGCAATACACCTTACAACACCTATTTGGACAATGCTTTACTGATTATACAACATAGCTTGCCATAGTTTTGTTTCACTAGTTGATTTTTCCAATGATCTTGGCTGAACTCGGTCAATTTCTTGGTTTTCAATCTTGTTTTGGTGATGAGTTTACGCACCAACTCGCAGCAGCGTTTCCAATCATACTTTAATGCGGTAGAAGAAATAAAAAAGTGTATTTTGTATTTGTACGTTTTTATCATCTTTTTCTTTAAATCAAAACTAGTATTCAGATTGATTTGATTTTCGGTTGGCAGTAGCAACAACTTTTGTGCATAATTTAACAGCTTTAAGTCTTCGCCACCGCTGGAATGTTCGGAGTGGATGTTTGGTTGTACAAGAACAGTTTAGGGATAAAAAATAATCCATCAACGTCAATGCTGGCCAACAGACCCATTTTACTGCTGACATTAAAATCATTAAGCGTGACTAAGTTCAAAGCGTGAAAGCAGCTGTGATTTGTGAAGGCTCGCCACTTGACTTTACGCGGAAAAGGCAGACTAGCTTTTCACATTATCTATGATTGACATACAAACATTTTAGCTACTAGATACACAGTTTCCGGAATAAACTGTCTCATTTGAACACTTGTTCTTTTCCAAAAGAATAATTATTATCGAATGTCAAGATTTGTCCTGGCAAATTCCAGTTAGCAACAACTTTAACCGGTCATGACATTTTCCTGGGCATTCAGTCGTCAGAACACCTTCCACGCTCCTATCGAGATATTACTCGTCTTTGTGATCGACTTGGAATCAACTTCATGACCCTTTTTTTTTTTTTTTTACCCGCTTTTTGGATAGCATGGAGTATGAGTAAAATTCACATATTAAAAAGTAAACAAAATAACGTAAATAAACATAACTACATTCTTTTCATGTAGTTTAAAAACACACTAAATTGACTTAAAATATTTACAAAGTGACAAGCGCATTAAACGGATTCATTTTGGGAACGAATGCAGCTTTCGGATGAAATCAACCAATTAAATTTGTTAAACATAAAGCTACCAGAGGTCGTCGAAGCAGTCAAAGACATCGGAAATATTTACAAAAACGACAGACAACAAACTAACTAATACATTTTACTCGAGACGTCCTGAAACAAATGCGTGGGATGAAACTGTCTAAAATTGAGTTGAAAAGTGGGCAAGATAGGGCAAAAACCGATAACCAGTGTTGCTCTCGAACCCAACCACGGACCACGAGAGGGGAGGAGGGAACAGATGGCAACAAAATTTGTGAAAGGGTTGCTCTACGGGTTTGTGCTTCCAGTTGTTTCAAAGACCACAGATGAGGAAACAGTTGTGATTCCGTGGCGTTCAGTGCCGGTTTCGGACAACCGAGAGAAACCGAGGAAACTCACAGAACGGTTATGAAAGACGATTAAAAATACCCGATCTGTCCCGTAACAAGTATTAAGGTTTGTATATGGTGTGTGCGGCCCTTTAAGCCGATAAGTTACTTTTAATCCACCGTTGCTGTGTGGATCTCATGAACTGCAAACATCGTTACAATATTACCATCGAGTTTGAATGAATATCTTCCAAAGGCAAACAAGAAAATGACATACACGCCGGGCTAGCTGTAAAACAGAAACAAATGGTATCCTAGAAGAACTGTAAATGGCATAGATACTGATCATCAAACGAAAACACACTCGTTTTCTCTTACAGGCCTGTATCATCGTCTGTGTCGTCTCTCTCGAAGAACGTAACGTCGCCCCAGAGACCGTACCATACGCCCAATGCCGAGAAATGCGAACGGATGGTTCTACAGGGTCTACCACGTCAGCCACCGACAAAATTATAATCGGCACTAGTGCAGCCATCTGCGGATCTGTCGTCTTGGCTGTTGTGATCTTTGTTACTTGCACCAGACGGAAACGTGCATGGGGGAAGAAAGAAGGACTGCCAGCCATTTTATCCAATGGAACACAGGTAAGCCTTGGACCATTCAGAGAAACTTGATAAGTGGGTGTAACAGATTACCAACGCCAACACGAGCTCGGTTACAGTGAAAGGCGAAGGTCACAGGCTCAAAAGCTTTTTTTTTCTTTTCCTTTTAGCATTCTTCGGGGTGCAGAAAAAGGAAACCGAAGTCAAGTCCAAAAACAAAACCTGACGAAGAGCAAACTGGATGAAAAAACAAGCAGACAGAAGCGGTCGGCGACTGTATTGAGGTTCCGCTCCCCACCCCCGAACCTTCTCCCTGTAGCTTCTTCTCCAAAATTGTTCACTAACCAGTCAGCCGCGCATAAGGTAGAATTCAACGCCTTTGCTTGGCGAAAGTCTCAAAAAGACTTCTCCCTACAAGCAACTTCATTTTAACTTAGAGGGATATCTAGGAGGGATACCTAACCTCCTAACTAAAGCTACCACCCTCCTTCCAACCTTCGACATCATTACGACAGAAACTTTTTCAAGACCTTAAAAGTACTTTTACCAACCATGCTTCTAAGCAGGGTGTCGAGTGATAGCTTCGAGAATCTGGAGGGGAAACTCAAATTTGAACAAGACCAAAGGTTTCGATTGGATCCCAAAATTTAATATTTGCTCCCGACAATTCGGTCTTGTCGATATTCGGTCTTCACTAGACTTCTTAAACGTTTTTACTTTCAACATTTACAAACAGGTTAAAGCTAATGGCAATAATCGGAAAAGATCAAGTTCGTATTTGACAGTGTAAACCGGATACCCCAGCATTTCAACAATTCAGATATTTGCAGATATCCGTTTTGCGCTGTGCAATATTCAAATATGGATTCAGCATATGGTTTATCCCATACCCCACGTCGTATCTCCTTCCTTACTTACTTCTGCCCAACTTCCGGTTTTGGCCGGATTCCGGACAAACTACTTATATGGCAAAAAACTAAAGCTCAAAAACGAATTCAGCATGTCTCCTTACCCCTACAACCAATATCCAATCAACTCCAGATTAAACTTTTACTTTTAATAGATTTTCCGGTTTCAGCCCGATTCCGCACGATCTATATGTCCGGTGAGAAAATGATTGTCATATGCAAATTCAGCATGTCTTCTTAACCGAAAATCGAACATCTTCTCAAATTTAAATAAATTTTTACTTTATTCTCCGGTTTTGGCCGGATTCCGGACGAACTGATTGTCTGGCGAGAAAATAAATTTCATATTAAGACTCAGTACGTCTCCTTGCCCCTAAATCGAACCTCTAGACTACTTTGACGAAAATTCCTGCCTTACTTCTGCCAAATTTCCGGTTTCAGCCAGATTCCGGGCGAACTACTTGTCTTCCAAAGAATTGAAGTTCAAAAACAGATTCAGAGTATCTCCATTCCATCCATATCTCCATAATCAAATTCATATAAAACTTCAACTTTTAACAAATTTTCCGATTTCAGCAGGATTCGTGCTGAAATATGTCCAGGTATAAAATGATTGTCATACACGAATTCAGCATGCCTTCTTACCCGTAAATCGAACACCTAATGAAATTCATATAAAACTCTTACTTTTAACAGATTTTCCGGTTATGGCCGGATTCCGGGCGATCTACTTGTCCGGCGACAAAATAATTTTCATATTCAGATTCACCATGTTTCACTATCAAAAACTTTCCGGTTTTGGACGGATTCCGGCCGATCTACTTGTCCGACTAGAAAACCATTTTCATATTCGGATTCAGCATGTATCCTTACCCCTAAATCGGATATCTAATCTAAAAACTTTTACTTTTAACAAACTTTCCGGTTTTAGGGTGAGCCGGGTGAACTACTTGTCCGGCGAGAAAATGATTTTCACATCCGTGTTCAGCATGTCGTCTTACCCCGTAATCAACTATCTCATTAACTTTTAAAAATATTTTTTTCGCCCCTTAATTTGAAACCCGTCCCTCTCCCTTAAATATGCAGCTACCGGGCCCATCTACGAACTCGACTTTTCCCTTGACTCGAAGAGTCCTCACACCAAGTTTCATCAAATTATGAAACTTCCCCTTCGAGAGTTATCGTGCTGACAGACAGACGGACGGACGGACGGACAGACGGACAACTTTTGCTATGTCATAGGTATCCCTCCACTTACGTTTTGGGATCCCAAAAACTTAGTAATGATGAAAGATCAGCATAAGAAACCGAGACAGGAAAGATAAACGCATACGCAACGAAGCGTCACTGTGAAAGCGGCACAGTACCATGAACATTATTGATCAAATATTTATTTGTCCCACTGATTAGTTTTTGCACAGGAAACACCATATTCATTTCAAGTCCTCATCCATAAAAGTTTCCATCGCTGTTCGCACCTTGTCCAGTTTTTGTGGCCTATCACGGCAAAAAAAAATTAATACTAGCTATTGATGTTATAAGGCTGCCCCCCCCCCCAGACGGCTTCACAACGTATGTCGCACGAATGGGGGATTCAAAGTAATTCAAGGCGATGTACAAAAGGAGCACAAAAGCGTCCTTAGGTTCCATCAGGGTTCCACGCGAAAAACGAGTGACACGACCCCTGTTCTAATCATATTCTTCTTCGCAGTTGAGGGACCGGAGTCCTGTTCTGGTGTAACTATTCTCCTTCTTGCGAGACGTTAATATTTTCAAACTTCCAGGCAACAGCAGTCAACAGTAGTAAGTCCGTCGTTGGCGGTCCTACAGCTTCCCTCGCAGGCATGGGACTAACTATGAACGGCAACCAGAAGGACTGGGATCAAGTCTCGATGTACAGCGCCAGAAGTGTCGGTAGAGCCCGTAAGTGGTCAATCGTTTTTGGGGCTAGATAGGTTTTGTTCCCACTTCACAAGTCTTTCTAGGTCCGGAAGTCGGCAGAGGCTCCGAAACAGGAAACGAACTTTAAACGACATGCTCCGGACCTATTACCCCCCCCCCACCCACACACCTATTACTTCCTCACTTAAAACGCATGTGCTCGCGATGGCAAGGGAGCCGTGACCTTCGTGGAATCCTTGGCTGGAGCCCTATTTAGGTCGCTTCGCTGGAAAGAACCCAAAACAGATATCGTTATTTCCGCCAATGGCACCACTCACAGGAACTGGGAAACCTAAGCAACGCTGGCAAGCCAGACAAAATATTCGGCCGGACCTTAGGTCAATTGTTAGCCTTCATACCCCAAATAAGCCTGCAGCTATGAGACTCCAAAATCCGTATGAACATTCCACACAAAAAGTATTTTAGAGATTCATAAGCAGAAGTTCGGTTGAGCAGCCCATATCCCCGATCCCAACTTGAATGTCACATCTTTTCTTTTCAAATTAAGACAAACCGATGGAAAAATGTACATGAAAACTGTCGCAACAAACAGAAATTTAAAAGAAATAAAATCGTTTCTATGAGTTTAAAAATTAAACCCTACCAAACTTTAACACTAAAGCTTTCACCGGAAGCTAAACTCGTTCACAGTTGACAGCTCTTGCTTCTGTAAGCACCTGTAACTATGAATTCACTGACCAACCATCCAGTCCATCAAAAAGTTACATGAGCCTACTCCAACTAACAATTACAGTTGAGAAACTTGTTTCAGCTTCAGAGAACATTGAGACCCTTTGACTTATTTCATTGCGTGCGTCATCCACTTATCTGCTGGATTCTGACTTCTTAATTGCTCATCAATTGACTTTCTTAACAACTGGTTGGCAGTAAAAGAAAACAAAATGACTCGTTTCAGACCATGACTAGAACTGGTCCAAGCAATCAAGACCAGTGAAACAAGACCAACGGTTTCGATGGGATCCCAAATGTTAAATATTTGATCCAGCTAAATAAACTAAATCGGACATCTAATCAACTACAAATACAACTTTTGCTTTTAAAAAATTTTCCGGTTTTGGCCGGATTCCGGGTGAACTACTTGTCCGGGTAGAAAATCATTTGAACATCAATGTTCAGCATGTCTTCTTACCCTTAAATCAAACATCTAATCAACTTTAAATACAACATTTACTTTTCACAAACTTTTCGGTTTTGGCCGGATTCCGGGCGAACTACTTGTCCGCCGAGACAATGGTTTTCATAATCGCGTTCAGCATGTCTTCTTACCCCTTAATCGACTATCTCATTAGCTGTTTACAAATATTTTGTTTGTCCCTTAATCCGAACCCCCTCCCCCAAACCTAAATGTAGGACTACAGAGCCCATCTACGAACTCGACCTTTCCTTTGATCCAAAGGACCCTCACACCAAGTTCCATCAAAATCTTTCATTTCCTTCGAGAGTTATCGTGCTCACAGACAGACGGACAACTTTTGCGATGTCATCGGGATCTCTCCGCTTACGTTTTGGGATCCCAAAAAGTATCCGATAATATAAAGACAACCCCTTTAGTCAGGGAATGTCAAGATGTTCCAAAGAAATTTAAGGACGGATAAATAAATGAGGTAATAATGGATATGTTTACACTCTGCACGCGGCAGAAACAGTATATAAAATGGGCAAGCACTCCTCTCTCCTCGTCTCTACTGAAAATCATCAGCAACTGAACCCAACCAGCGCATGACCTTTAAAGGACCCCTCGCACTATTTACTCTTCAACTTTCAGTATTTTAAAATATTTGAATACTTTAAAACTAAGCAGTCCTTTCAACACATAGCCCACGGTTTTGGCTGTTTTAAGCCTTTTCCGAGAATCGTTTTTTCTGATGGAAAAACTTCTCGCAGACAACCGTCGACAGCGTGATACACATCGAAGGTAGCAAAACACAGCATGTGAGAAAATCAGGGTGGTTTTGCTAGAGCGGTTAGAATGTACCGTACGAAATTGGAGTCTCCGGGTTTAGAAATATTTGGAGTGATTATGGAAGTAGGTTGCGTTAGTATTGTAGCTAAGACAGGTCCTTTAATCCTGTCTCCTGGCCGAAGATTAAATTTGTGTTACCTTATGTGTTTCGTATTTGTTTTTATTTTTTTATTTCATTTTCTTTATACTCCGCTTTCCAAAATGGCGGGTGAAAAATAAATTACTTACATACTTCGCCAAATGCTATCTACGCCAGAAACACGTTTCCAGTGTAAGCAATAAATGAATATATCTATTTTAGATAGATATATTCAGAGATCAGTTCTTTGCCCCTGCTACTTTTATAAAGACCATGCCTTCAGCTACATAGCCTACGCGGACGACGTGCTCTTAGTACGTAGCCGGTCCGCACTCACAAAAAATGTCAGTAAGCTGTCGTCGGAACTTCTCAAAATCGGCCTTGAAGTTAACCTGTCAAAATGTGAGTACCTGCATTTCAACTCTTCATCAAATGATTCGAACACATCCAAAGCTTCTATCTTTCTTGGATCGTTCATCGTGAAATCAACAGACTCTACGATGGATTGGCATAACATTCAAATCTTCCTTGTAAAAATTTTGCTCTTCGGTTGTTCAAGAAATTTGTAAATCAATCCGTACCACCTATGGGCGCATCGTCCCCGACCGGGGGCGCTATAATCGTAAAGCTTTGGGAAATTTGTACAGCACCTTCTGCGTTCCTTCTATACTATTTCGTTCTGGTGTCACTCATGTTCTGCGAAAGAAGGAGATTAAAAAGATGAGATCATGTTATTTTAAATATGCAAAGCACCTGCTCCACTTGTTGAAATTATGTCATAACCATACATTGACGGAGAAGTTCAAAATTCAAGATGCAAGTGTTACTCTTTTGGATGTTTCCTCGACGCTATAAAAATCATGGACAACACGGATCAACGCACGACCTTATCCACTGCTTCCTGATCGAAGATTGAAAATTAGTGACTTTTTCTGTGTCTTTATATGTCTTATTTATTTCTTTCATTTACTCCGCTTTTTAGAAATGGCGGGATACAAATAAATTACTTACTTACTTACTTATTGCAGATTTTCAAAAGATAGTTTGTGAAGAATGTTGACAAAAATAATACTGGACAAATGACATTTTCGGCTAAATCCTTGTATACTTTAGCTCTAATTCCGTCTAGCGCGCTGAGAAAACAGGGAGCAGGCCCGTATCCAGGAATTTATTTCGGAGGTGGTGGTTTGCCTTTCGGTTTTTTTTTTGGCCCGTGGGTCGGACAAAAAGATATAAATCATAGGGAAAAGCCTATACAAAATGATTATTTTTGTACAGGCCCCCTTATGCCGATAAGGGGGTCGTTAATCTTCCGAAAATCGGCTTGGAATGAGCGATCAAGCCACTCGGATGACTTAACTGTCAAGACCTTCCTTCGGGAACCCAGGAGAGCAGTGGCTGAGCTCAGTATCTTGAAACTCATAAGCCTACAACGCACCAATCCTTTTGGCTACCCCTACCCCTCTTCATTGGCCCAGGAGACTAACTTTATAATCCTGCTAACGTGAAGGGCAGGAACCTTTGAGAGCTGGGGTCTAGCCGGCAGTCCCTACCATATGCTCATTGCCAGTAAGTGACTTGGCATTTGCCGTACAAGCGACTGTCAGGGATCGACGACTACGCAATTTTTTTCCTCAAAAGAATACCATAATATCTTTTTTTTTAAATTATTAATTATAGGCTTTAGAGACAGGCCAAACTAGGCTCAAAACGGAGCAGATTTGAGAAACGGCGCAGGTTTTTGCGCGGATCGTTCGGCTGAAAAATGAGTCTACTATTCTGCGCAGATTCGTTAGATGGACTGCGGTCGTCCTCGATGAACTGAAAATCCTTTCGGAAAGTGACCTTGATGACTTGTGGGACAATCAACAGACGTTAAATCGTTAATCGCAACTTGACCATTTTTCCAACAATTCAGTTTAAATTATGTTGTAAAAATTGAATTAATTTGATTATATTACAAGTTTCCCAAGATTACCCTAAGTTACTTCTGAAAATGGTACCGATTATTTAGTTGTTAAAGTAGAATCTCTTTAATGTCTTATTTTCGCGCTTTCTCACTTTAAAGTAGCCTACCATCTGTTCCATGTCTCATTTTCCCAGAAAAACTAATTATCTATACTAAAGTTGCATTTGCAAATGTCTTATTTTCGAGTGTGTTTTTTTCTTCACTTTTCACTAAAGATGCCAGGGAATTTAATTCCAACATAGTCAACCGATTGTCAAAAAAAGTCTGTTATTCAGAATTCGGTGTATCTCATTTGTTTTTTTTTGTTTTATTCAGCAACACCGAAAAGCTGACGGTTCTTGGATCTAGTGAGGACAATTTGGCGCCGAATTGTGCGCAGAAAAAGCACAGTCTCTTAAATCCCTAAGCTATAATTCTGGTTCAGCGACCCAAAACCTGAAGATGCTTTGGGCATCATCTGTCTGTAGAAAACTGAACAACTTTGACGTATTGTCATTTTAAAGCTAAATACCGCAGGCGACGATTAGATTTTTCTGCCAATAAATTAATATTCAGCTTAAGGCAAGGCGCATTAAGTTGAAACAACCTTTGCCTGACCTATTTAGTGGTGGCGAGAAAAAAATCATTGCGTGCGGCGTTAAACACTTGCAAAATGTCCAATTAATAGGCTGCTCCGCTAAGCCCACGATGCGTAAGCGATAGATGAGGATGAAATTGATAGTTTAAAGATTTCAAACCCCGAAGCGAAAGAAAGAAAGAATTTGAAACGTGAGTTGCTCTTTTTTCCCGGTGGACCATGATTTGGCACTGAATTCATTAAAACAGTAAATCAGACTATTTGGAAAAACTAGGACAATAAACACTTAGGTGGTCCCTCGAAGCATTTAGGGTTAGCGGTTAACATAATACGGTCATCATTACGGCTACTCCATCTCCTCACCCCATAATAAAAAAAATTATAATAAATAAAAATAAAAATAATAATAAAAAAATCGTACAGATTTGTTTCTCGGCGCTTTTAAGCTTAAAGGTTAACTTCAGACATAGAGTGTTTAATCGGTGTTTAATCTGCCTTCGCCATTTTCATGTGTTGTTGTTTATTTTAGTCGTTCCAATGGATTAGAGTTCGGTCTAATGTTTGTTTGATTTGCGTATTTATATAATTATTTATCTTGTTATCATCAATTTTGGTGGATCAATAAAACATCATCATCATCATCAGAGGGTGATATCGGGAAATAACACCGAGACGGTCATTGAAAATAACCTATTCGAGCCGAAGGCGAGGTTGATATTCTTAAATGGCCGTCGAGGCCAATGTTAACTATTATAACGATTTCGAACAGCATATTTTTTATAAGTAGGACTTATTCTTCTTTTGTTGTACTTTTTTGCTAATAAGATAGGGAACTTGATTTAGTAAAATAGCAACCCATTATCTGCCTACTGTTACGTACACCTAATAAAATGACTACTTTTGGGACCCGAGCGCTTAGCAGTATAGAGTTTTACTTTTCTGGCGATTTAGATGCCATCTAGCGGTCTTCAAAGCCTACTACAGATTTACTAAAACGACATGGATCGTGCAAGTAAAAAGTAGACAATAACAAAACCACGCGCTCTTGAGAACAAGAAAATTCCAGAACAAAGACAATGATCAATACTGATGCAGTTGACAAGCTGTATTTTCAGTGGAATCTGACTCTGACAAGGTAGCCTATACCTAGGGTTGTCTAAAAGAGTAAAATGTTCTGTCATTTCAACATTTATTTTGTTTTTCTTTTTATATATTTTCAAGTATTTTTTTTGTGTTTTTTACTGAAACTTTTGTTTTTAATTTATTTTGGGAGGTCATCTTCTTTTTTTAGCTTATTTTTCAGTATTTCAGGAAAAGGTCTCGATGATTCCAGTTTTTGAGGAAAAGTGTTCCATGAACATCTGTGGAGGCTGATACGGCTTCGTATCAGCCTCTCTGGAGGATGATAACGAGGTCGTAACAACTTCCACAAAAATAATTGTCATAATATAACTTCCTGTGGGACATGGGAAGATATGCACTGCATACCTGTTCGAGAAAAGTTATAATTTAATAACTTTTCTAGATCAGGTACGTAATGCATATCATCCTATGAGCCATTGTCAGTTGTATCACGATAACCGCCATACAGAAAACTGGCGGTGGACATGACTTCATATCAACCTTCAGACAGAGGTTGATTTGAAGTCATATCCCCCTCCAGAAAGGTTGATATTCAGTTATACTTTTTGTCGAACAGGTATGTAGTGTATATCTGCCTATGTCCCACAGGTAGTTATATCATGACAATGAGTTTTGTAGAGGTTGTTACGATATCGTATCAGCCTCCAGAGTGGATAATACGAAGCCGTATCAACCTCCGGAGAAGTTCATCGGGCAATTTTCCTCAACTACTGAAAAGTAGAGCCTGACCTCCAAAAAAGAAGTAAAAGACATCACTTTCAGAAAGAAAAGCAAAAAAACATTAAAAAAACAACAACAAAATTCTGAAAAATATTAGAGAAAAAGTGTTCAAAACTGAAAGAAAATGTTGCTTTTCTATCCAACCACCCTGGGACATACCATGTTACAATCACAGTCCTAATGAAAATGCAACTCGTCAACTGAAACAACATTACTTCCAGCTTACTTCAGCGCATTCCTTCTAGTATTCACAAGGCAGCTATTGAGCAATTACAGTTTTTTTTCTTGATATTCCTCTGATTAAACAGTCCATAAATAAAAACTGCAGTGTTGCCACTTTTTCTGATCGAACCTGTGACTTTTGGCTGAAAAAAAAACAATGACATTCTGGCACCTATGAAAGTTGGTCCTTTTCACCAACTATCAACGAGAAATCTCGCTTTATCGTCGTCATAATTATACGCCTCAAGTTTTATGCTTCATTTTTGCATTTACTGGTAAGGAACAGGTCGCAAAGTTCTTGATCGCTTTGTCGAAGCAACAAAAATGTATGAAAAATCACAGAATTCTGCAACAGGTGGCAACACCGGTTTGAGGTTGATCAATTCTATCTCTCTATGAGTGCGCCTTGATAAATTCTATCAATCGAGTCCGCCGCTAGATGGCACCTGGTTCAACACAAATGAAAAAGATGGTGCTGGATAAGGATCGTATTGTTATAATTTGAAATGTACGGGTCACAAAGTAGTAATTTTCACATTTCTGTAGTAGGCTAGAGTTGCCATTTCACTAAACAAAAATTCCCTACAAAAGTAGCGAATAAGTATTACCAAGGAAATAAGATTGAGTAGGCTACTACCTAAACAAAAATTCGGTTCGAAAAAGTTATAATAGTTAACATACCTCCATTTCGGCTCATATCAGAATAACTACCTCAACGGCTATTTAAAAATATCAACCTCGCCTTCGGCTCGGTGGATATTTTTCATAACCTACCTCGCCTTTGGCTCGGATAGGTTATTTTCAATGACTGTCTCGGTGTTACTTTCCGATATCAACCTCGATGTCTGAAGTTAACCTTTAATATCCACCGACAACTTACATCTGGTATAACCAGTGGGTCTTACGAGTATATGCATGGTTATTGGTTAATTACTAATGGTTCTGTTGGATAAAGTTATAACAGTGAAAAAACCTCAATCTAATTCTATATCGGAATCACAAGCTCGGCGTATATTTTTAAAAACTTGCCTCACCGCATAGGTTATTTTAAATGGCCGTCACGATGTTATTTTCCGATATCATACTCTATGTCAGAAGTTAGCTTTTGGTATTCACATAAATTAACTTTTAGTATTCAGCATTTCCGGCATCGCATCGGATCATCTTGGGCAAATGACTGCTCTACCTTCCAATTTCCAATAAATCCAATCATTTGATCCCTAGACGTGCCACACGATTTCTGGTACCTCCCTCTAACTCCCCCTACCACGGCCGAATCTGGTTCGTCATCTTCTCTTACCATCTATCAAGTATCAAATTTTCGGGAAATTTCGGTACCCCCCCCCCCCCTCCACCGCGGTCAGAACCTAAAATAGGTCTTCTAGGGCATATGATCGGTCTACATCCAAGTTTAAATAAAAAAAAGTATTTACCTTTTTGCTTTGTTGGATGCGTTATGTCTGCTTTTATTGCCGCTACCCAGTCAATGCACGCAAAAGACATGACGCGTGTTAATCATGGCGCAACAACATTCTTCGGTTTCCACATTAGAGATAACAAATTTGGCAAACCCATGATCCCGGACTGATTATATTAGATTAGATTATTTATTGCTAAATTACATACTAACCCATCATGAAAGATAACCGCCCATGAGAAGACATAAATGCACTGGCACTCGGCGTTTACCGCAAACTACTTCAACTTAACTGAAACAATAACTTAATTTCATTTCAACACTAATTCATCAATTTTTTTTTCTATATAACACACAAAAAAAGAACAAGAAAGAAAAAATAGATAAATGCAGTCCCTTCTGGTCCAGACTTCAATCCCCGGTGCATATAGCGAGTCCATAGCTCGAACCCCGAGTTTAGCGAAAGCATCCTATTGTTGCAGTAAAATCAAATCCGGGTGCCCATGACAACGTCAGAGAATTTAAAAACAAACAGCAGGTTCAAATAAAAAACTGAAGACACCATGCAATTTTTTCTATAAATCCTTCTAGGTTCCGTCAATGGTGGTTTCGTTCCCGATGAAAGGTCACAGGCGCAACAGCAGTACAACTTCAATAAACCCCAACAGCAAAACGGCCTCGCAGGACTTGGTCTTGGAGTGTTGCCAAACGGTCGACCAAGGTAATGAATGAATTTATTACGCCCTAACCACTACTGTGGCTTTGTATAGTACATCATATAAAGAAAGGTGAAAGAAAGATACATCAAGAATAGATCAACAGACACAGAATTTACTGAATGACTTGACGCATTGGACAGTAGTCAGGAAGGCGACTTGAAGGTGTCAAAAGATCTAATTTTGCAGCTTTCTACGTTACTTCTCTAATAAAGCGAGAAAGCAGGCTGATGTTTTTGACCTGTTCGCAACCTCCTCGAGGCGTTACCCAAATCCCGGCACTTCATGTACACCCTTTCCGGGCACCGGCCATAAATTGGACGATTCGTCTTTCAACGCTTTAAAATATGCTGATTTAAATACTGTAACCCGTGGCCAACGGAGCTGGCACCGGGCACTTGGTGTACACCAAAACCGAGCGTGAACTCCCTCCTCCACCTTTTAAATTTGATAAGTCGTTCGATTCGTTTTGGCGAAATGTCTGGTGAGCCCAAACAAAGCAAAGAAACAACAACAGGCTAATAAATATCTCTAAGGAAGAAAAAACGATCCTTGCACTTTTTCGAATCCCCACCATCCTTAGCCCAAGGACAGGCTTTGGTCTTCTCGCGACATTTCCAATCGCTATTCTAATACCTTCCTTATTTCTGGTTCAAGACTAGAAAAGGGCTTCTTCACCCCTCCTTGAAAAAAAAATGACAAACTAAGAATCAGGAGTAAGAGTGAACCAATAAAATATATAAATTAGGAAGGAGTGCTTTAGGGGAGGCACGGTTAGTAGATCTGATTGGAGATAAGCGTTTCGCAGTAACGAGAAATTTGGCGGTGTTCGTCTGGTTGGCAGCGAAGCATCGGAGGATCTAATGTAAGTGTTATTAAGCTATATCTAGGATTTTCACTTTTTAGTTCTTGTTAGTTTGATTTTCTTGTACGTGATTTTTGTGTGGTAGTTGCTATGGCCAGTTGGCTTTTTGCAATAAATATCATATAATCATACAAAGCCTAAACGGGCACATACCTCACCAACGACAAGACCAACGAAAATTAAACAAATAAAACTTCATTCTAATTTTAGATCAATTGTCGATGGGCAAACTGGACGCAGCAACCTTGCAGCAATGTCAGGCTTGAATTTCTCGACGACTAACATGAACCAACCCCTTATGATGGGCATTCCTGGCATGGGCATGCAAGGCCTACAACAGATGCCTCTGGGTATGCAGATGGCCGGTCTAGGCCTTTCAAGACAAGGTAAGCTGAGAAAGGCATGTCTAGAATCTGAAAGCACCTTCAACCCTAATGTTACTGTACTGCTAGTCTTGTATGCCCGCAATATCCCCGCCGAAAACATCTTTTGGCTCCAATTCTTCTCTCACACCCATGCAGTGGGGTTAGTTGAATACTTTTGTTGAGAAACCTGGGAAAAATCTGGCCTGGTTCACATAGGCAAGTGATAACATGAGTATAATCAGATAAGCCGCTTTGACATACTGGACGGTAGAAAAACTGGGTTCATAAAGATTTCAGTGAAAGGCAGTCACAAGATTCTCGGTAGAAAAAGCGGTACACAGTGTACTGATGCTTACTCGTGCGGTATGTCCACCTATATCTTGCTGTGACAGGTGAACTGTAATCCATAGTAATACCACTATATAGAACGACCACTGACAAATATGACTTGCACCTACATCAGTTAGAGAAACTGAACAAAAGCCCAACTAAATACTTAAATAATTAAGACATAATTTTTCTTCATTTTCGTTACTATATTCGTGGTTCTGCTCTAAAAATGCCAAGATTTTGACTGCACGATTTTGCAAGATTGTTTGAATTTCAGTGATGAGTGGTTGAAATCAGTGAAGCGACCAAAGAGCTAATGCCAAAGAAAGCAGAAAGTGTTTAACCACAATTCCCGAGATTTGCATTCCTTCTCCCATATCTGCTCTACTACTTACTCCAAATAACTCAGCAATTTGAAATACTTGAGATTTTTTCGGAATCACACCTGGACATAGGGCTGGAGATAGTTAGAGGTTGAAAACTTTGACTGAAGAATTTGGGTAGAATTAAAACTGAAACTAGTTTGAAAAGTCGAAGCGTCTTGGAGGAAAAGATACAGAGCGTGTTCCATCCTACTTACCGTATACGGTAATAACTATAGTTAGTACACATGACGTCACGAATTCATGCTTTTTGCCGTCAAGGCTGGAACGATTTTTAGTGGAGTGTTCCTTGGAACAATCCACTATTGCGAGCGCTGTAGCAGCTTTCGGCTTTCGGTTTCCGGTTTTCGGTTTTCACCTTATTTTGTGGAGCTCATAATTCGTGAACCAGTGCAAGTATCAAGTTCATACTTGGTATACTTGTGGGTGAGGGGGGTCTAGTTGTGCCTTTTGGGGATCCCACCCGCCACCCCAACCCGGTTCAGGGGCAAATGGGCCCAGATTGACCAGTGAATAAAGTTCATAACTTGACCAGAACTGGACATAGGACGATGAAATTCCTTGGACGTGTAGATCCTAAGGCTGGGAAATTGCTTTTTAAGTTGCACCTCCCCCATCCACCCCGTTCATGGGCAACTGCACCCAGATTGTCCAGGAGTAATCTTCGTCACCCTTGCCAGGAATCAACAGGTATCAACTTGAAACTTGGTATGATTGTGATCATTAGGATCTCTTTTTACTTTTTGCGGGTCCCAAACCCCACCCTCACTTGGTTCAGGGGCAATTGGGCCCAGCTTGCCCATTTCTTAATGTTTTTAATTAGACAAAAGCTGGAGATAAGGCGATGAAGTTTCTTTGTGCTTTTGGATCACAGGGACCGGGGAGAGTTGAACCAATCCCACCCTCCCTGTTCATGGGCAAGTGGGCCCAAAATTGCCCATGAAAAAAGTATTTTGACTCATGACTGGAATCAAACTCTAAGCTGGTATACTTGAGGAAAAAAGATGTAACGCATTTTGACGGGTCCCGACCCCCCCCCCCCCCCCCCTACATTTCATGGGCAGCTGGGCCCAGATTTCCCATGGGTTAAGTTCGTCTATGACAGGTCTCAAGTCCAACTCTTGTATATTTCGAGAGATATGTCTATGGACCAGGATTTGGTGTAACATCAACAAATAACACGACACGACGTACTTTAATCTTTAATGAACAGTTGGAAACTGGACTGCTTTGTCATATGATCGATGATATGCCATACTTAATGAATTGTGACAAAGGGGGCATTAGTCTGCTACGAATTGGTTTATTGCACTTGTTATTACCTTGCTAATGGAAAAGGTTTAAAGGGTGGGACTGGCAGGCAGACCATTCAGTGTTTGACCAAATGCTATTCGTGCAAGATCTTCAACATTTCTTTGGATTTATACTGGCGTTTGTTTACATTTAGAGCTTTTAAAGGGGGGTGATTAAAATGTTATTTCAATACTTGTTAGGTTATTGGGGAAGAGAAATGTCTTGGTTCTAAAGCTGTTTGTATATAAATGTGATAAACACTTTACTTTTACACTCCACGTCTAAGCGCTTGCGCACTTGTTCTATTTTCCATTAGAATATCATGCCACGGGAATCCGACCAATCACGTTACAGAGATCCGTAGTAACTACGCTTACTACGCTCCCTAGCGTGGTAAGCAAATAGTTACTATTTTGAGAAGGTTGGAACGGTCAGCGTAGTAACTTTTGGTGAGGTCGGAACGGAAATGATAACTAATAGTTACTATTTGTTGGAGGGAACACGCTCACAGTCTCCACTGTGGTATGTTTTGTTTTTCATGAAATGCTTCACAGATAAAAATTTTGACATCCCCTAGATGGCGCTTCAAAATTAAGCCATTTTCTTGTTAGCGCTTGTCATTACCTCTTCGACACCTCAAGGAGACGATTCCGGACATTGCACTGCAAGGTATGACGAATTCAAAAACCCTCGGTCGAGTGCCGAAAATCAAACATATTATAAAGCTTAGTGACGAAGAGGGCCATGGCCGTTGAAATAAACAATAGTTGCGTTTTCGCAGATACCATGGTATCTGTTAGCACGATAACTGGATCAGTCGTCTTTGCAGTTACCGAAGTATCTGATACCACGGTTGCACTGCAAAAATGGCAATCGATGAAATTGCGCTTTTCGAAGTCATCCCAAAGGAAAAACTGATGTCCCGTCACGTCACTAAGTGCCAAACTTTTTTCCCACCAATTTGACAAAATCCTAGGCTCGATTGTTGGTGATGATGAAAGTGAGATGACTTTTCCATATACCACGATCAGTTACCACTGTCGGACCGTGGTATCTGCATATCAGATACCGCGATGACTGGCCAGATACCACGATTTCTCGTTGTAGGTCGTTGTCGGCGTGTAGTGACTCCCTCTATTCTCGCCGTTCCTTTCGATTCTCCGAGGATTCCTCGGGGAACGGGGAGAATACACCTTTGGAGTGTATAATAGAAACGAATGGAGAAGAAAAAAAACTCCGCTTATATTTATTCAAGCTAGTAAATTGGAGGATGGCAGCAGCAAAATACGCTGTGACGATCCAACTGGAAACAAATATTGTCTAGGAATCAACTCGTTTCTGACATACACTCTAAAAAGGTTTCCCGGATAAGGATTAAAGTTAACTGAAGTATTTGCTACTGGGATTAACCTTATCTCTACTGGTACAAGATTAATCCTGATTAGGGATAATCTTATCTCAGTAGAGACAAGATTAATCCCAGTAGCAAATACTGTGTTTTTTACAGTGTATTATTGTCTTCTAGGGGGGTTGTTTTAAGACGCCATGATCATTTGACCAACTCTTTGTACTCTAAATCTACACCCATACGACTCCGGAACTAGACGAACGGATTGACAGGTGAAGGTTTAGTCTAGACCGAAGGAGAATTCCACTTGCCAGATTTCACCTGGACACCAAAACTTGGGTTGTTCAACCGACAGCGGTATTGTATCTTTAAAAAAAAAATGAATAGCCAAATATTGCATTAAAAACCGGTTGCATACGAATATTTTTTTTTTGCTCGTTCTTGTCTTCTAACTGCCAGGAGTCGAAGAAATGTGCTTTAACATTCTTTTTTCACTCGCTCGGTTTTCTGTCTCTGCGGGAATTCGGTCCCTTTTTTCCTGTAATTCGACCGATGGCAGGCGACGCCGTGCGGCAAATTTTCCGCATCCAGGATCAGATTTCCCACAAGGCCAACCTATGCCATGGCCTAGATTGCAGAATGATGACAGGGGGGCTTACATAGATATTCTTTCAGCCCAAGCTGACTGCGAATCATATTTAGTTTATAATTCTGAACATTTTAAATGTTCAGTTCCAGATTGTGACGTCACTTCTGAAGAAAACACCTGATAAAAAAACTCGGCAACTGTTGAAGTTGGAAGAAAATAAAGTTGTTAAAGAGCCTAAAAGATAAGCATTCAAAGTCCTGAAAGAGAAAAAGAAGATGAAAACCGAATTACAAGATACATTTTTGAACGCTTGAGCGACTTGAGCCTGAAGAGGACCCTTGCCAAGAAGGGCCAAAACTCTAATAACTCTAATAAAATGTAGCTGACTTATCCATTTTGCACCGTCAAAAATGGGGCATACAGAAGAATAAGAATAGCAACCAAATATTTACATATTTGTCCGGATTTTCTGAATACGCCTTATGTGATGTCTATCAAGACTTTAACCGAAAGGGCTGAGATATGACAGTTTAATTACTCATCACATATTCAACAAGCTTGAAGACCCGACGCAAATGCCTCACTTCGAAAAAAAAAAAAAAAAAAAAAAAAATGCCTCACTTCGTTGTTCCGCTATTCATATAATGTAGCGTTTACACGGACAAGAAATCCCGTCGAGTAGAAAAGAATTCCGGTCGACTCCAAAGGATTCCGTTCGTAAAGACGAGTAGAAAAAGAGTCTAGCGGGACGGAAATCCTTTCATGATGAAAGGAATTCCGGTCTACTGGAAAGGAATCTTGTCGGCGGCGCTGGTAAAAAGTACTAAAAAAAAAGTCTAGCTAGCTTTTAAGAGCAGTAATCACCAGTACTGATGTCATAAATGATATCAAAACAATACTGTGTTGACAAGTGAATTTATTTTTGAATTTATTTTTTCCCTCTGCGTGTAAACATAATCCTGTCACCAAGATCGGATTCTGTTCAAGTTTTCCTGTACTTGTAAACGCTGCATAACCAATTTTCACCGAGCGATCTTCTTTCGGATTTGTGGGACCTCTATGTGCTTATACCTATATGCTTGTAACTTTTAGCAACTACAACAGTCGCCGAGTTTTTTTTATCACGTGGTTTCTTCAGAAGTGACCTCACAATCTGGAACTGAACATTTTCTGAGCCTTCATTAGCCATTGAAATGCTGTTATAAAACGATATATATAAAACAATACATGTTTCAAAGTCAGCTATGCTCGTAATATTTAGCTGTTGAAATTCAAATTCTCTGCGTTTGTCTTGTCGCACCAGCAGTGGATATTCTCAACGTCACTAGCCTACTAGAGCCCACGACGAATTTTTTCAAAAACCCTTAGCAAAGTCAAAATAGTTCAGTGTTTTCAAATCCAAGATATACAAGTAAGCTGGCTTTTCAGTTAATCTTCAAAAAATTTAGCGTATATTTACACTGCCGACCTTCACAACTCCATAGGGCGTTGCCACGTTGCCTCAGGCGTAGAAATGTGTAAACCCATCCCTGGTCACATCCTGTTAGAACCTAGCTTGAAAACCAAACACTAGATAGCAGCAAATCCTCAATTGTTGCAAACTTTTACCAGGATCCAACCGAAAGGAGAACGACGACCTCTCAGACTTGGTTGTGCCTAACTGTCGACCCAGAAGACCTTAAACTGACTTGACTGCCTTGACTTGAACTATTGTAGGTGAGAATAACAACGCATGTTCTTTCTGAAGTTCTGATCTATCTTCTAACCTGATTTTAATGTCTTCATGGCTAGTTTTCTTGTCTATGTTACTCTTCTGAACTTGGTTTTAGTTTGTTTTCTCATTCGGCTTCTGTTTTTCACTTAAAGCCCGAAGTTTCTATCCTACTACTTCCCTTTATTCCTCCGTTTTCGCCTTCTTGGAAAAAACGATTCCCTTTTCTTATTATATTTATTGTACAATGTCATTTCGTCCCTTCGTTTAACTTCTTACCATTCTGGAACTTTCAGATCAGTAATCAGCGATTATACTGACTTCAGGTACACAATGCACACAAAACATAACCAGGACAACCCCAAAAGATTTAGTGAGAGCCGAGGACAAACAAAAGGGTGCTTTGTACTATATTCACACCCTCGCATGCACGGGCTGGTACTATAAGATATGGAGTCAACCTTAACCCCATCCAGTGCCTCCCTCTATCCCTAGGGCTTCAGCCTCCTTCCTTCCAAATCTCAAAGTCGCATAAATAGTAGTCAACTACATATCATGTGCACTCTTGCATTAGCATTCGCCTGTTGTGCTGTTCTGGGATCACACCTCCCTTGCGCACGACATTAGCGCCTCGACGTGTATCCTTGTTCCAAACAACAACTAAACAAGCTATTCATTTAGTCTGTCTACGTTGCATATCTTTGTTGTCGCCATTCCTTCACTTCCTCATATTCACACAATTTTACTCTCACTATAACGTCCTCTTACATCATTCTCTTGGATAAAAAAACTCGCTAAGCGTAGCCACGCACTGCGACCGTCGCAGCTGAGCATTCGCTATGAACTGATTTAGCCCGCACCTCCGAGGATGAGAATAGTGCCATAGTCCTAGCTATCCCCAGGAGTAGACCACAAGTGGGATCGCACAACGAGCCTCTCCAACCAGCAAAGGCATTAGTCCAAACAGTAACAATTTCACCTTTGTACTATCTAGAGCAGTGGTTCCCAACTTTTTTCCCGCGTACCCCTAATCAAGGTTCGAAAAAGTTACGTACCCCTTTTTAGAACGTGAAAAAGACGGTAATTTTTATCGGAAATGATAAGGCGTACATGTGCAGAAATGTATACAAAATCAATGAGACACTGAAGCTGCTTTGTAGCTAAAATTTTGCCAGATCTTGGCTCGACGTCATTGACAGCAATATTTTTTAGTCTGCCTGTTTTGATTTTTTTGAACCTGATTTTTCGTAAGAAAATTTTTTTTGTCTTAAATACAGTCGATAAAAAATTACATTGTTAGTAAAAATAGCTTGCCCCAAAAAACATTTTGGCTATGTCTCTGCTGGTTAATATTAGGCTTTCGGCAATCAAAAATTAATGGGGCGAGATTTTGAAGCTACGGACTAAACTACGTACCCCCAAAGGGGTAGGCGAGACCCTCGAGAGGGGTACGCGAAGGTCCATAGTCTCTGAATTCGAAATGTCCGATTTCGTCAAGAAATTAGAGTTTTAGCTTACGAAGGTTCAGAGAAACAGCGTAAGTGTCTTTCCGACCCTTGACCAGTTTGCGGATCTTAGTAGAATAGTAGAACAATGATTCTTCAAAAAGGGGTACGCAACTTTTTTGAACCTTAATTGGGGGTACGCGATACGGAAAAGGTTGGGAACCACTGATCTAGAGCATCTCTAAATGGTCACCTGGCAGCATACACAACAGGAACCCCTGTACCATTGTTGAATCCCGATACCGTCAAATCTTCGCAACTGACCAATGGACGACATTCACAGCGCACCTAACGGTGTCCTGTGGAACTCGTTTGATGAAGGACCCGTGAAACTCCCCAAAACATAACAGGAAACCTTAATTTAAGATGCACGAAGGAAAATTTAAGATGCTCAAACGTATAAGTTAACAATGACCATCCAATATAAATGTGAAAAAATTTCTATCGGGCACAAGGTGTTGCGCTCTGAAACTGGCACGATTTCTCTAAGCAAACCGAAAGTAAAAGCTTTCTTTATTCCAGACCTTCGAGCCTCCCAGCGTTCCATGGCATTTGGCCTTCAACCATCCTCCCGAATGGGATCTACTGTGGAACTAACAAGGAGCGGTTCCCGAATGTCACGCACTTCTCGCTCCTCCCAAAGGCGGGAACACGCGCGCCGCCGCGCCCAGGAGCGTGCAATGAGCGGAGGAGAAAGCAGCTGGGATACTGATCGAGAGGCGCTGAATGAAAACGAAGCCGCGAGTGTCGTTGGAATGAATTTAAGTTCAGGGATGATGGGTGTTGGAATGGGTCAGCGGGGGGCTCTAAGAAGGCAGAGCAACGCAGGAGTAAGAGGTAGACCTGCCTCCGATACGGACAACTGGACGGATCATGACATGGACATTTATACGACGCGATCGGCAATGAGACAGGATCTTGTGCGCCTTTAACCCCAATGTTTATTTCCTAAATAAGTGCAATGCATATTCTTTCAAACGCAGAACTAGCTGTCTTGCGAACAAAAAGCCGTCATGTGTGTACGCAACTTGCTTTTATAGATTCGGCTCTGACTAATTCTATTAGTCTCTCCTGTTTACGGCCATTCCCAACTCGGAGCTTGCCATCTAGGAACCGAATTTCGACAGCTAGAAGTCACGAATAACTTTGACCGCTAGGCAGCAGCATTGTATATACCCTCTCATCTTAATTTAGCTTACAATCAACGGATATTTTTTCTCTCCGATTTAAGAAAGAAAATATGTTTTTTGAAGTTCTGTATGTAACTCATTGTGCGTTTAAGTGGAAGTGCATGTACATTTTACGGTCATAATCGACAACGATAAGTGTAAATGATGAAAGGGTACGTTTACATTCAGTCCGATAAGAATTTCGTATCGGTCCGAAAACCTTCGCTTGGACATTATAGCCCCGAAATTTTCATGCATCGCATGCAGGTTTCCCCGTAGCGACGCGAATTTCGAATTTGTATTTTTCGCATTCGAAATCTTATCGGACAGCGTCTGGACAAAAACAAAGTATGAATGATTGTTAGCTTATTATTACTGCCTGAAGTTCATTTGTGCAATATTTCATATTTTCTGCGAAATAAAAGGCGGAACATTTTTCAGTGAGTGCTTTCAGTGCCAGCCAAACAAGACCAAAGGTGTCGATGGGATCCCAAAAATCTAATATTTGATTCAGACAATCGAGTCTTGTCTTCAACAGATTCAGTCTTGGACAGGCTAATCATCAAAGAAAACCAAGTTCAGATATACCTCTATAAGCCATATCTATTTTGACGATACTGACAGAGACTTCCTGCCGATTTCCGAGCGAACTACTAGTCCAGCAAAACAAAAAAATACAGAAACAAAACCAGCGTATCTCCTTATCCCTATAAAGAACATCTAATCAACTTTGAATAAAAGTTCGACTGAAAAAAAAATCCGGTTACAACCGGATTCCGGAATAATTGTATGTCCGGGTAAAAAACCATTGTCATACACCGACTCAGCCTCTCTTCTTACCCCTTAATTTGTCATCTAATCGAACTTATGCTTTTAACAAATTTTCCGGTTTTCGCCGGATTCCGGGCGAACTAGTTCTCCAGCGAGAAAATGATTTTAACCATCGTGTTCGGCATGTCTTTTTACTCATACATCAAACATTTAATCAAATTCAAATTAAACTTTTACTTTTAACCAACTTTCCGGTTTTCGCCGGATTCCGGGCGAACTACATGTCCGGGTAGAAAATTGTTTTCACTTAAGTGTTCAGCATGTCTTCTTGCCCTAAACCGAACATCTAATCAACTCGAAATAAAACTTATAATTTTAACAAACTTTCCGGTTTCGGCCGGATTTCGAGCGAACTACTTGCCCGTCGAGAAAATGGTTTTCACCATCGTCTTCAGCATGTCGTCCTACCCCTAAATCGAACATCTAATCAACTTCAAATAAAACTTTTATTTTTAACAAACTTTCCGGTTTTGGCCGGATTCCGGACGAACTACTCGTCCGATGACAAAATAGTTTTCACCATCGTCTTCAGCATGTCTTCCTACCCCTAAATCGAACATCCAATCAACTTCAAATAAAACTTTTACTTTTAACAAACTTTCCGGTTTTGGCCGGATTCCGGACGATCTACTCGTCCTATGACAAAATGGTTTTCACCATCGCCTTCAGCATGTCTTCCTACCCCTAAATCGACCATCTAATCAACTTTAAATAAAACTTTTACTTTTAACAAACTTTCCGGCTTTGGCCGGATTCCGGACGAACTACTCGTTCGATGACAAAATGGTTTTCACCATCGTGCTCAGCATGTCTTCTTACCCCATAATCGACTATCACATTAGCTGTTTCAAAATATTTTGTTTGCCCCTTAATTTAAACCGCCTCCCCCACCCCTAAATGTAGGGCTACAAAGCCCATCTACGAACTCGACTGGTCCGACGACCCAACGAATCCTCACACCAAGTTCATCAAAATATCTCATTCCCTTCGAGAGTTATCGTGCTTACAGACGGACGGAGGGACGGACAACTTTTGCGATGTCATAGGTATCCCTCCACTTACGTTTTGGGATCCCAAAAAGGAGACAATGGCATTTGAAAGGGTTGTAAAACGGTCAGTTTTTGCAGTTTCTTTTGTACGGTGATTTTCACTGGTTCATGTTCGTCTGGAACTACAATAGCCATGGTTGTAAAAAGAGCAACGCTTGGGCACATCTTATTCGACATCTGCAATAGGTTTAAACTCCCATTCCCCTCTACTGGATCCGGCCCGTCTTGGCTTCCAGTTGCCTCAGAACCAGCCACCAATAAAAGTATCATGTCACGTACTAACTGACCACCAACATGCCAGAAACCAAACTTACCTACTCTCTCACTGACCTGAAGTATTTAAAGCGGTTCTTTTGTAACATGCAACTCCGATCCACTGTTTTTCAGCATAGGACGAAGGGGTGGTCAGCATGGCATGGCTCCCACTCCCAGCCACCAATAAAAGTATCACATCACTTACTAACTAACCGTCAACACACCATATGGCAAACTTACCTACTATCTAACTGGCCTGAAGTATCTAAAGCAGTTCTTTTGTAACATGCAAAATCCAATCCTAGATATTCTTTTTTGTTTAGCATTAGAAGGAATGGGGGGGGGGGGGCGGGAGACCGGAGAACAAAGAATGTGTGGCAAGGATATAATACTAATCCTTTCAGATTTTAGCTAGAATTAGGGTAATACTTCGCAGCGAAATGACAGCATCTCCAATGCGAATGTACGGGCTTCATGAAAACGTATGGCAGTCTTTTGCTGCTATAACTCTTACATTTCATAGCTAGGTGAAAATAAGTTTTCCAGCATAGGAGAATAGGGAGGAGGGAAGACAAGACAACAAGTAATTTGTGACAAGAACATACTTTTAATCCTCTGGAAAATTTCAGCTAGTATAAGCGTAATACTTCGCAGCGCGAATACAACTTCTCCCATGCAAAGGAGCGGGCTTCACGGCAGTCTATTTGCTTTTATAACTCTCACACATCATTAGTTACGTTTTGATCTGAATTCTCCTCGCGATTCTCCCCGCAATTCAACTATTTCGCGTTTTTGTACTATTCAGGTGAAACGAATTCTCCTTTCTTGCGTTTTTTGTCAGAATCGAGAACGGGAAAAGCCTCGCGATTCTGCAGAACCAAGAAGTTACTTCGATAAGTGAATTCTCGATTCTCCTCTCTCCGTTCTCCTCCCGGATTGGTCAACAGAGTGCGGATGTTCAATATGCATAAACAGGTATACCGGATGTCGGACGAGCTGCCAAATTAGTGTTTTTGCCAAAAGCGAGAATGGAGAAGCGAGAGGAGCAAAAACGGTAATTTGTACGAGAATCGAGAATTCGGAAGCGAGAATATAGAACTGAGAATCCAGATCAAAAACGGAATTATTGCCAGGAGGGAAACTGAGAGGCTGCTGAAGAACTCTTACACCCTGTCCAAAGCGAATCATTAACACTTCTTTCGAACGCTAAAAGAACATCCTCCAGAGGGTTAATTCTCTACTCTTGTTTGTAAGCAAATTCGCCTTATTCTTGGTCAGGTCTCCAAGTGAAATATTCTATGTTAATCCCCCATTGTCCAAGTTAGTTTGGTAAGGTCCCTAATATGCCAGCCAATTTCATCGTTCTAGTACTTCTGGAAGTATCCTAGCTCGAGATGAGTGGCCTGACCGACAGACAGACCGAAAAGTGATCGGTATATGGCACTTGAGCGGAGCTGCAAGTGCCATAAAAAGTAGAGCAAAATCAAGATAAAAGACATTCATATTGCTCAATAGCTACCTTTGGGAAAGCAAGGGAAAGGAAGATGTTGCTTCTGTTGAAAAGTAGTGTTTTCAGTGGAAATGTGATTATAACAAGGTATGCCACAGGTTGGTTGGCTAGGAAAGCAAGATTTTCTCTAAATTTTGAACATTTTTCTGTAGGCTAATGTTTTTTCAGCTTTTTTTCTGTATTATTTTTTAGTGTTTTTTTTGTATGAATGTGATGTCTTCTATTTATTTTTTGGAGGACAGGTTCTACTTTTCATCAGTTGACGAAAAAGTGCTCGATGAACTTCTGCGGAGGTTGATACGGCTTCATATCATCCTCCCTGGAGGCTGATACGATATCGTATCATCCTCCACAAAGTAACTGTCATAATAGAGCTACTACCTGTGGGATATAGGAAGATATGCATTACATACCTGTTCGAGAAAAGTTACAGGAGTAGGGGGACTAAAATAAACTAGTCCGATTGGAAACGCTGAACTGGAATACGGAAAATTGCTGAATATCTGAAAGAGTTTAAACAAAATTTTTGACTTACCCCGGCATCAAATGTCCGTGAATGTACCGATAACGCAGTTCTAGAACGATTTCCTGCCAGACATAGGACATCACACGAAAATCTGTGCTGGCCCGAAGGAGAAACAAGAGAACGGCTGCTATCCTCCACGTCAAGCTGTCCAGAGGAGCAGATTTTAGCTGGCCCAGTGTGTCCTTCAAAGAAAGCAGTGTTGTCAGTTAAGGTCCCTACAATAGCATAATGTTTTCATTTCCAACGTGAATGCTGCCTTGCATCTTAAAAACACCTGAAAAACAGTAGTTCGCCGACGTAAAAGAAACTTAGAGTACAGCTCTTACTAGAATTCTTTTCACGATAGAATGGTTCAAAAATGTAGTTTTCCGAAAATATCAATTGTTGCTAAATGAAATTAACGATTTCCTTGTTGGAGCTTGTCCACCGGCTTGTCCAAACGTCCCCGTGGCAAAACGTCCCCATGGCAGAATGACCCATGACAAAACGTCCCCATGGCGAAATGTACCCACGACAGAACGTCCCCATGCCAAAACGGTCCACTGGCGAGATGTCCCCAACATTTTTAAAGTTCAAGTTTCAACTCATGTTTGACAATGCAAAAGAGATATTCAGCTACACTTATTAGAGCTATATTTCGGCCCTTCTTGGCAAAGTTCTCTTCAGGCTCGAGGAGAATGCAAAAATCAGCGTAGTGTCGCTATGGCGGATAAAAATGGCATGGCAAGTTCAAGATCTTCTTTAGTAAACCTTGTACTGCTCGGGACAATATTTAAATTGTACACCTAGGCGACTTTAACCTCTTATTCCCATGCTCTTCTCCTAAAGAAGAGAATGTCGAGTATCATGAAATCCCCTCCCTCACCCCTCGGTCACATGGGGACGTGTTGTCATGGTGCATTTTCGATTGGGGACGTTTTGCCGACTAACACTGTCTGCACTACCCAGATTCCTCGCTCTTCGAAGCGGAGGTTACTCGCAAAATATTTGAAAACTGTACGCGCCGTGGTTAAAGCGGGAAAACCAAGCAGAATAAAAGGTGTCTAAAACACAGGATAGAACTATTAGACTACCAAGTCTTCCAAAATGAAACAAAAATTTTAAGCCTCCCATGTTCTTATTTTTGAAAGAGTGGCCAAGTTTCTTTCGGCTTAACCTAAATGTGTTGCTATTCAGGACAGAAAGGTTGATGCCTGAATTCTAGTCTCGCATGAAAGTTTAACCGAAAAAGGCTAGGATAGGACAATTTAGTTACCCATCACTTATTCACTTAAATTGGCTTGACGACCCGCTGAAAGTGCGTTACTTCGTTGTTCAGCTATTCATAAACAATCGATTTTCAAATAGTGGAATTTACGCGTGATTTGTGGAACCTCTATGCGCTTGTATTTTTGTTGTATGCCTTGCGACAAAGATTTATGTTTTGTTTAGATTTCAGTCACTAAGCAATGTTCACTAATCTCGACACCGCCCACTGAAAAGCCGCGTTTGTGCTTAGATTAAAATTTTCCACGTCATAGAAGAGTTTACGTTGTAGGAACGGCTGCGGATATTCTGAACGTCATAACAGAGCAGATAGCGAAAATTAAAACAAGAGCTACGAGCTCATATGGCACTTGTTACGAGTAAGTGATGCAATAAAGTAGATGAGTATGTCACAAAATACCACCTTCAACCCCCCTAGGTTCGGACCTAGAAAAAGGATATCTAGTTCCACTCGAGTCTGGGTGTTTCCGGCATTGCGTCGGATCATCTAGGGCATATTACTTTTCTACCTTTTAAGTTTAGATCCACTCGTTTGATTCCTAGACGTGCCAAACTATTTCCGGTACCCCCCCCCCCTCCACCGAACTCCCCCTGCCACGGCCGAATCTGGTTCGGAAACATGAATGAATAATTTAAAGCATCTTCTCTTACCGCCTATCAAGTTTGACTCGAATCCGTTCACCCGTTGAAAAGTTATGCATGTCACTAGATTTCGGATTCCCCACTCCTCCACGCCCTCCACGATGGTCGGATCGGGGAAACAACTATTCTCAAGGCAGTCTGTTCGGGTTGCTGATATGCCTACCAAATTTCATCGTCCTAGTACCGAACTCGCGTGATCACCGAATTCCACCCCCCCCCCAATGTGCCCGAATCCGATCCGGTTATGTCAACGATGTATCTAGGACTTGAGCAAGTTCTTCCCACCAAGTTTCGTCCCAATCCCTCTACTCTAAGCGTTTCCCAAGATTTCCGGTTTCCCCCTCACCGGATCCGGTCCGGATTTTAAGTGGGTCGTCTGAGGCACACGGTCTCTCCAAAAATCCAATTTCATTGTTATCCGATCACCCGTTCGAAAGTTATAAATACCTCAAGATTCCGGATTCCAACCTCCCTCCACTCCCCCCACGATGCTCGGATCGAGGAAGTGACTATTTCCATCTTATTCATTTAAGGTCCCTGGTATGCTTGCCAAGTTTCATTGTCCTAGCACACCCGGAAGTACGACTAGCGGGATCATCGGAATTCCTCTCCCCCCCCCTCAACCCCCCACAAAGCCCGAATCCAGTCCGGATATGTCAACGATGTATCTAGGACTTGTGCTTGTTCTTCCCACCAAGTTTCATCCCGATCTTCCACTCTAAGGGTTTTCCAAGATTTCGGGGGAAAACATTCCCCCGCCCCTCCAGCTCCCTCCAAAGTCGTCGGATCCGGTCCGGATTTTCAACGGGTCGTATGAAACACGGGGTCTTTCCAAATACCACGTTTCGTTAAGATTCGATCACCCGTTCAAAAGTTATAAATATCTCTAGATTCCGGATTCCCCTTCCCTCCACTCCCTCCACGATGCTCAGATCGGTGAACTGACTATTTCCAACTTATTCTTTGGGGGTCCCTGATATGCCTGCCAATTTTCAGCGTCCTAGCTTATGCGGAAGTGCCCTAACTAGCAAAACCTGGACAGACCGACGGACGGACAGAAATTGCGATCGCTATATGGCACTTGGCCGAAGGGCAAGTGCCACAAAAATCACTTTGCAGAATCCGAATAATTTAGTGTATTCCATTAAATGACACAAAAATAAGTTGTCTTTTTCAGTTAAAGTTTAAAGGACACTTCGTTCTTTCCTTCCTTTTATGTTGTTATTCGCTCCCCTTTGGAATTGTAAACTTAAGAAATCTCCGCCCTTCGCCATTGTTTCGTTTTGCAACTGTGACTTTGTGCAAGTCGGGTTGGCCACGAAGTTTGCCAGTGAAGCAGCGCAAGCTTCGCCAACAGCTTTAAGTTCCGAACAGCTCTTTTAAAAACGAGAGTTTCAAGATTTGTATTCATATTTTGGAAGACAGGTCTCAATAGGTCTATCTTGTGTTTCAGAGTTCTTTTCGTCAGTTTGGCTTTTTCCACCACGGCACGTGTAGTTTTAAAATTTGCGTCCTCCTCGTAGAGCGGGAAGTCCAGACAGAATCGACAAGCGCAAACAAGAAAACCGGTAACTTCACGGGAAAGGTATTAATAGTTCAAAAGATGATATTTTTGAACCATCGTATTACGAAAAGATCAGCTCTAGTAAGATATGTGTTTTTAACGACGATCCGCAAAATCTAGTTCTTATGGCCGTTCTGCCCAACAAATTTCTTCTTTTTCCATCCATCCCTTCGGTACTTCTGCGCGCGACAAGAACTCCGGGAGTCACGTCCAACTGCCCCACACAGTGGTAGAACCCGCTCCGGTTCTACGAACGGTACCCCCCCCCACCCCCACCAGTCTCAACCCCCCAACCCGTACTCAGGCGTGCCACTAGATTTCTAAGACCCCCTCGAACTCCCCCCATAACGGTAATCAAGTCCGGTCCTATAAAAGGCAAACCTTGGACGACCGTTCAGCCAAACAAAGTTCGTCTCAAACGCTCCTCGGAACACTTATGAGTCCAACAAGATTAACTGCAGTATTTGCAACTGGGATTAATCGTATCTCTACTGAGATGAGATTAATCCAAATTAGAGATAAGATTATTTTTTTAGAGACAAGATTAATCCCAGTAGCAAATATTGCAAGATTTTTTTTTTAGAATGTACAAGGTTCTTCCACCTGGAAACGACAAATCAGAAAAATATAGCTCCAAGAGAATCCGCTGACTTCTTCATTGTCGAAAATAACCTAATTTGCAGTCAACTAGTCAACTGGGTTGAAAACAGGCTTAATATAAACGCCACGATTGACATTCAAGTTTGCAAATTGCCCCGGGCTGTAGCATAAATTTGACTATCAGTTACGATTAGTCGGAACTAATTTTAACATGCATGTTTAATTACTTACTAATGAAGCGAAAAGAAATCGAAAGTATTCCCTGAGGTTGAGACCGGTCCCCCCGTTCGGGTCATGCACAGGCGGAAACGGGCCTGACTAGCTGATGTTTTATTTTACCTTACGACCCAAAAATTTGAGGTAAGTGAACAGTCTTGAAAGTGAGATTTCGCAGTGCAGGAGAATTGTAAAAAAGCACAAATATTTTGCGGAGTTCTAAATCCTTGTAGTAAGTAAATACTTTATATTCCGGCTGGTTATATAGTGAGGTGTGTGTAGGAACGAGTCGACTGAAGAGCAGGCCACATCGCTCAAGCATATTTAGCCGAGTGCCATTTAAAGACCCAATCCAAACATTCTGTTTATCTTCTCTTACCTATCGCAAGCCACCAGTTTATTTAGATTTGAACTTGATTGCCGGGTTGCTGTTTTAGACGAAATTTTCCACGTTTGATTAGCAAAGAATTATATATAGAAATATTTTTGGATGACTTCAGAACTACCACACTGGTCTTGGGCTTTTAATTTATTTTTATATGTAATAAACAGTTGGAGCATTATATGGAAATTATAATTTTAAGCCCTGGCTCCCTACGTGCCGTAACGGCTGTCTCGGATAATCGGCTGAGATTTAGTCCAGATCAAGTTATCTCAAAACCTAGAAACTTTTTTATTTTTTTTATTTGCTCATTGTTTGACAGTGTTTTAGTGGTCTTGAACATTCGTAGTGACAGTAGGGATAGTTAGCATTATGTGTGTGGTAGAAAGACCACTTTTTGCGATTCGCTTTAAACTCCGTATCACGAAACTGGATATGCCGGTTCTTAACAAATCGGTTAGGACTTGGTCAACAACATGCAAGCTTTCAGGTACGAAAAATGTATGTCCCACATACCACCAAATTACAAAAAAGAACAGAAATAAGAATGAGAGAAGAGATGTTTACGACCTAAAGACTATTTCACCGACAAGTATCAGATGACGATTAACTATACTCATAGAGCGCATCCCGGTGGTGGGTAAAGGGTTAGCCAATTACGAGTAGCAAACATGACGGAAGTGTGTGGAGTTCCGGATCGGCCGTGCATCGCGGCACCACGGACGTGTGTACACCAAAAGGGAGAGTGAACAACCCATCGTAAAAGATTCAATCGATATGGCTAAAAATTTGGGAGAAGCCACAGGAGTGGGTTTTGCAAACATAATGTCCTCCTTTTCTCCGAAATCCTAAAGCCGGCCAACATTACTGAAACGATTTCCAACACTTTTCCAACATCGCCAACAACATCATTTCCAAAAATTCGATCCTCTTCTCGAAGCCTTGTTAATTATTCATCAAATCTGATAGTACTCTCTGACCCTGGTGAACACGCCTTTTCTTTCCGAAACATTTTACAGAACAACTTTATTGTTTACTTCATGCTAGCGCATCTGGTGGCAAAAACAAAAAAATAATTTGGAAGGAATATAATGAAGGAATATTATGAAGAAATAAACGCCGGTAAATGCTTGTCTGTTCTTGTCACTTTACCGAATGATGCGGTTCTGAGTGAAGTTGGGAGCAAAACCATCTTTCAACCGGCGCATCTGGCCCTGTTTCCACTCCCAGAAACAATCAATAAAACTCGGGAGTGGATTTCCTATGAAGCTGAGATTTTGTTTCGCGGATATTCCGGTCCCTCTCTGCAAGGTCCTCTTCAGGCGAAACAAATTTCAGCTGACCTTTTTAGCATGATCAAGAATGCTCAGCTACTAGGAAACCGTCTAATATTCTACGATATTAGGGTCCCAGACCTTTGAACTATTTTATCATTACTACTACAACATATTCAACTAAACTTTACTCCTGTTTTTTCTCACGGTTAAAGGCAACCTTAAAGAACGCTGTGCTTGCTTAAAACCAACTCCTCTCTGAATTTAATACCATAGTTACCAGTATAAATACTCCTTAAACCCAAGCTGACTGGGAAACATATATTCAACAAGAGCTACGAGCTCATATGGCACTTGTTACGAGTAGGCACGGCTCGGTTATGTCAATGATATATCTAGTGTTTGCTAGGTGTCTTCCCACCAAGTTTCATCTTGATCCCTCCACTCATAGCGTTTTCCAATATTTCCGGTTCTCCCCTCCAGCTCCCCCCAAAAGTCACCGGATCCGGTCCAGATTTAAAGTGGGTCGTCTGATGCATGAGGTCTTTCCAAATATCAAGTTTCATCGAGATCCGGTCCCCCGTTCAAAAGTTATAAATACCTAAAGATTCCGGATTCCCCCTCCCTCCACTCCCCCGACAGTGCCCGAACCGGCTCGGTCACGTCAATGATGTATCTAGTGTTTGCTAGGTGTCTTCCCACCAAGTTTCATCTCGATCCCTCCACTCATAGCGTTTCCCAAGATTTCCGGTTGCCCCATCCAGCTCCCCCAAAAGTCACCGGATCCGGTCCAGATTTTAAGTGGGTCGTCTGAGGTGTGAGGCCTTTCCAAATATCAAGTTCCATCGAGATCCGATCACCCGTTCAAAAGTTATAAATACCTCAAGATTCCGGATTCCCCCTCCCTCCACTCCCCCCACAGTGCCCGAATTGGCTCGGTTATGTCAATGATGTATCTAGTGTTTGCTAGGTGTCTTCACACCAAGTTTCATCTCGATCCCTCCACTCATAGCGTTTCCCAAGATTTCCGGTTGCCCCCTCCAGCTCCCCCCAAAAGTCACCGGATCCGGTCCGTATTTTAAGTGGGTCGTCTGAGGCACAAGGCCGTTCCAAATATCAAGTTTCATCGAGATCCGGTCACCCGTTCAAAAGTTATAAATACCTCAAGACTCCGGATTCCCCCTCCCTCCACTCCCCCGACAGGGCCCGAATCGGCTCGGTCATGTCAATGATGTATCTAGTGTTTGCTAGGTGTCTTCCCACCAAGTTTCATCTCGATCCCTCCACTCATAGCGTTTCCCATGATTTCCGGTTGCCCCATCCAGCTCCCCCCAAAAGTCACCGGATCCGGTCCAGATTTTAAGTGGTCGTCTGAGGTATGAGGTCTTTCCAAGTATCAAGTTCCATCGAGATCCGATCACCCGTTCAAAAGTTAACAATACCTCAAGATTCCGGATTCCCCCTCCCTCTACTCCCCCCACAGTACCCGAATCGGCTCGGTTATGTCAATGATGTATCTAGTGTTTGCTAGGTGTCTTCACACCAAGTTTCATCTCGATCCCTCCACTCATAGCGTTTCCCAAGATTTCCGGTTGCCCCCTCCAGCTCCCCCCAAAAGTCACCGGATCCGGTCCGGATTTTAAGTAGGTCGTCTGAGGCATGAGGTCTTTCCAAATATCAAGTTCCATCGAGATCCGATCACCCGTTCAAAAGTTATAAATACCTCAAGATTCCGGATTCCCCCTCTCTCCACTCCCCCCACAGTGCCCGAATCGGCTCGGTTATGTCAATGATGTATCTAGTGTTTGCTGGGTGTCTTCCCACCAAGTTTCATCTCGATCCCTCCACTCATAGCGTTTCCCAAGATTTCCGGTTGCCGCCTCCAGCTCCCCCCAAAAGTCACCGGATCCGGTCCGGATTTTAAGTGGGTCGTCTGAGGCATGTGGTCGTTCCAAATATGAAGTTTCATCGAGATCCGATCACCCGTTCAAAAGTTAAAAATACCTCAAGATTCCGGATTCCCCCTCCCTCCACTCCCCCCACGGTGCTCGGATCGGGGAAGTGACTATTTCCAACTTAATCATTTGGGGTCCCTGATATGCCTGCCAAGTTTTATCGTCCTAGCTTATCTGGAAGTGCCCGAACTAGCAAAACCTGGACAGACCGACAGACCGACAGACCGACGGACGGACAGAAATTGCGATCGCTATATGGCACTTGGCCGAAGGGCAAGTGCCATAAAAATGTATAAAACAGATACGACAGCTACGATGCTTTGGCAGCGATACTTCGGCCCTTCTTGGCAAGGGCTCGTTCCTTCCACAAGTCCCAACATTGTCCCTGGCGTTCAACAGCCTGACGAGGACCCTTGCCAAGAAGGGCCGAAATATCGCTGCCAAGTATCCTAGCTGACGTATCCGTTTTATGCAGTGTTGAATATGTGATACCAGCAACCCTTTCCTTCCAAGAAAGTGCCATAAACCGAATAAATCGCTCGCTATCGGCTAATCTCTCTATCACCACCCAAATACGGTTCAGTGACGCCAGGACTCTCAATTTCCTTCCATGAACAAAACACTTTCATCACCGAATAAGTAGAGAGGTCAAATCCGTGATCTGTACATATCAGCACGTAAGAAGTTCATCGTTATAAATGTCGTGAATGTCTCCTTTCATTTTTACTTCTATTCTTGCTCCAAATTAGTCCATATGTGTTTCACGCCTTAAATCTTGGCAGGGTATTACACTGTAAAAAGTTTCTCGGAATAAGGATGCAGTATTCGCTACTGGGATTCATCTAATATCTATTGAGATAAAATTAATCCATATTATGGATAATCTTATCTCAATAAAGACAAGATTAATCCCTGTAGCAATAGCCTACTGCAAAATTTTTTTACAGTGTACACTGCAAAAAAAAACTCCACTTTTAGAGAACATCGTCTTATTTTTTCTGAAAAACAGTCATTACGGCACTTTTATGGCTTATGTCCGTCCGTCGGTCGGTCAGACTAATCTACAATATTTTACTTTCTACACTGTAAAAAAAAATCTTGCAGTATTTGCTACTGGGATTAATATTGTGTTTACTGAGATAAGATTATTTCTAATTCGGATTAATCTTATCCCAGTAGAGATAAGATGAATCCCAGTAGAGATAAGATTAATCCCAGTAGCCAATACTGCAGTTAACTTTAATCTTTTCTCAGAGAAACTTTTTACAGTGTAGCATTTTAATCTTCCATCGGACTTTAACTCTCCGAATTCGGAATAAAAATCTCCAAATTCATTTACGAGCAAGAGGTTGACCAGCAAGAGGTTAGGTTTGTGATCAGCAAGAGGTTAGGTTTGTGATAAGCAAAAGTCTGTAACGTCAACAGATCTGATTATCCCACATGTTATTGAAATTGCCAACAGATTTTATCCCATATATTATCCCAACAGGTTATCCCATATGTTATCGAAATTGCGCATCCTTGTGTAAATGTTATGAAAATCCTGATAGTGTTACTTCTGGACAGCCCCATAAACAGGTCCCCAGCCAAAGAGTAAAAAAACTTCCCAACCAAAACTTGCCAGTAGAAAAGTCTGTGGGTAGGCTACAACATGATCCGGGTCCAACAACAAGAAACATACAAGATTTTCGGATTTCAAGCTAAAATTATACCCACATTCTGGGCCCTTTCTTAAAGAAGGTGAAGAGACTCGGTAATATTTGGCTTACTTTTCTCTGTCATACTTAAAGGAGTTACATCATAAGCATTCTAGCACTTGAAACGCCTAGACCCCCCCCCCCCCCCCACCCAAGACGAAGCCACGACTCGATCCGACCGCTGGACCATCTAGTGGCGCGGGTCAGAAGCAAAGCGCCCGACAAGGTTTAACTTATGTGAAAAGTATTTTCTACTCGGACAACTAATTCGCCCGGAATCCGGCCAAAACCGGAAAATTTGTTAAAAATAATAAGTTTTAATTGAAGTTGGTTAGATGACAGATTTAGGGTAAGAAGAGACGCTGAGTCTGCATATGACAATCATTGTTTAACCGGGCATATCATTCGTCGGGAATCCGGTTGTAACCGTTATTTTTTTAAAAGCTAAAGTTTATTTGAAATTGATTAGATGTTTTGATTAGGAGATATCCGTACGATGAATTCGATTCTGAATTTTCTTTATTTGCTGGACAAGTAGTTCGCTCGGAATTCGGCCGAAACCGGAAATTTGGCAGAAGTAAAGCAGGAAGTTTCGGTCAGTATCGTAAAAATAGACATGGCTTATAGAGGTATATATTAACTTGATTTCTCTAATGATTAGCCTGGCTAAGACTGGATCTGGCGAAGACAAGACCAAGTTGTCTGGATCAAATATTGAATTTTTGGGATCCCATCGAAACCTTTGGTCTTGTTAAATAAACATTTGTTCACTGACTTTCATTAGAGGAGTCACGCACAGGTTGACAATACCCATCCCCCCAAAAAGGTCGGTCAGACGATTAAAAAGAAACGAGTGGTCGCGAAGCGCCGCGATTTTTCGTATAAATAGTTCTTTAAAAACAACAAAAAACAGTCGGGTCAGTAAAATTACCTTGCCCCTTAAGATACATTTTGGCTGGCGATGACTCTGCTGGTAATTTAGGCTTTCTGCAATCAAAAATGATTGAGGCGAGATTTTGAAGCTACAGACTAAATAAATGTTGGTTCCTTCGCGTACCCCTTGCAAGGGTCTCGGGTACCCCCTGGGGTACGCGTACCCCCGGTTGGGAACCACTGCTTTAAGCCACGGAACTTCTGATGAAAGACAAGAACAATCAGGTAAACTGCATCTGCGGCTTGACTTTGGTGACATCTCAAATATTTCCTTTTATATCAAGTTGCTGGGAGTTTTTGAATTTCCTGCCACGATATCTGAGCACCTAAGATTTGGATCGCCGAAATGCCAGAGAGGTAAAGACAAGGGATAACAAGAAAACGGCCGATTTTCGTAGCACCTTCTAAAGGAAGTCGGAAATGTTTATTTGTGAAGCATTTAATACAAAGTGAAGCATTAGAAGTGTCCATTGTGCTTTAAACTTTAAAAGTTTTCTTACTGCTAAAGAACTTAGAGTTTATCCTTTGCTCCTTTCTAAGTGGTGATATTAGAAAGTTGGCCTACGGCAAAAAGACAGTTTTTTAACTATTAGGCTACAGATAGATTTTTATTTCAACGGTTAGATTTTTTTCAACGGCGATAGCTCTTGATGAGCTGATTAAAGTATATGTCATCGGTTTTTTGGTACAAAAGTTCCTTCATAAGATACACCAGTTTGAATATTTTGAGGGCTTGACAACTTCAGCAGTAACGTACACATTGAAACCAAAAATAGGCCGATCCCAATTGTGAGACAGGTAGGAGACTTGTGAGCAAAAATCGGCTCTTATACCTTAATCATCTTCGGCGATGTGGGGTTTGTAACCTTTGCTAGTTCGTGTCCCTATTATTCGTTTCCGGTTTATTTGATGGTAAGAACAATTTGGTACCATGTCTACCACGGGAAGAGGGACTTGTAAGTAAAAATCGGTTGCTAAAATCAGAAGAGGCAAGAAACTTGTGTAAATTAGCGCATATTTCATTTGATCTCTATAAATCTAAGGGTAAGAAAATGTTTCTCCACGGTATGCCACAAGAACTTTCCGCAAGAAAATTAAGCGTTAACACAACGGATATGAATGACAACGTAAAAGAACGACGTAGTTTCGCAATAATCGGTTGAGTGACATCTAAGGTATTTGATCGTGAAAAGTTACGGATAGCTTTATAATACCAACTAGGCAATTTAAGATAATCTTCCAAGTTTCCGTCTGTCACGATGTCTACGATTGAAAACGATTAAGTTCAACTGTCTGCAAAGTCAACTTAGTCCCTTCCTCCGACATTCTATTTTTGTTCAACGCTGAGCCTTTGATCATGTGAAGGTTTCGAGGGGTTGATCACTCCAGTGGTAGGGTACAGATCCAACAAAGAAATTAGGCGGATTCCAATTGTGAGACATGTCAGGGACTTGTAAGTAGCCTAACAATCGGCAGTTAGACCATAATCCTCTTCGGCGATGAGGGGCTTGCAACTTTTGCAAGTTGGTGTAGCCTACCTGGGTTTTTTTCGGTGTTTTTTATGATAAACACAATTTGTTTTCATGTCTATCACGGGGAGAGGGAGTTGTAAGTAAGAATCGGTTACTAGAGCATGGTCATTTTCATGAGAGGCTGGAAAGGTCTGTGGCGATGGTCTAGTACTGTAACCTAGAATTAAGTGTTTACGAAACGAACACAAGTGATAATGTAAGGCAATTACGTATTTCGTAATAATTAGTAGAGTAGTTATGTCGTATTTGATCCTGAAAAGTTACGGATAGCTTTATAATACCAACTAGGTCTGAAAAGGATTTAGTTCAAATGGCTGCAAAGTCAATTTCGTCCCTACTTCCTATTTTATTTTTTTTTCAATACTGAGGGATAACCATTTGAGTATGGACTGTGTCATCTGTCAAAAATAAATCTTCTTGGAACATCCGTTTTCAAAATCTCGATGGGTTGACAACTTCATAAATTTACCAATCGCGAAGAAATAAATCTAAAGTGTTGCTCTCGCAACATTTTAGTCGGCGCAGCCGATCATAAATTGCTGCAACACCTCACGTTACCCAGGCAACGTAGATCTAGTTATTTGTTAATAGGCAATGTTTTTCATTCTAGGCTCAACCTCACACCCTTCAGCCATGAATCGGACATCATCTTCAACGAACCGCCTTCTCAATACAACAACGGAGAGCCAGTCGTCCAACGTTTCCTTCAACAGCCCACTGGAACGGACAGACAGCAGTTCGCCCCTTCCAGATCCCTTGGCTATGCAGCAGTATCGCGAGATATTTTCTAACAAGCGGAGCGGAAGACCCGTCCCAGAAGGGGTGTCAGATCGCGAGTACGTCGGTAGAGACGAGCAGCTTAGACGGCAAGACAGCGCTCGAAGACAGCGGCAATACCAGAGAAAGGGACAGAGCGCTTCCGACAGCAGCGAGGAAAGCATTCCTTCTGCCATCAGAAAGCAGGATCGCAGCGGTAATGAAAGCGAAACCACACGTGGGAAAGGGAAGGCGCCACAGCCAAACAATATCTACCGTGGACAGGAGCGAGTAAGCGACGAAAGCCGGCAACGACCGAGTAAGCTACCGGTGACCAGTTTGACTGAGTACGATAACGATTATTTTCCCGAATATGCCCCAGTATCTCAGCATTATGTCGACACAAGCCCACCAACACTAGACATCGTGTCGTCAAGTTTCTCCACCCAAGCCTTCAGAGAGTACCGTCAGACTTCCTACGCTAAAGAGACTTCGAATGGACGGCAAAGGCAAAGAGAAGTCGGTATCGACATTCCCGAACGACGATACACAACCCAGCCCGCTCACCGCTACGACGACACTTCACGCAACTTGAAGGCACCGAGCGGACGAGCTCCAGAGATCTCACGCGAGAGCAGAAGACCATCTGACCGGGAAGTCCCGATCCCAATCGACGTCATTACTTATGCACCGCTAGAGACATCTACGATCAAAACGAGCCGTAATAACCGCAGACCTCGCGAGGACAATGTTCAAAGATCCACTTCAACTTCACCAATGGGGGGGATGCGCGTTAGACAGTCAGGCCCAGCTACATCCCAGATGGTCCACCAGACTCGCGAGCTACCAGCGCCACCTATCATGGAAAAAGAAAGCAGCAGCTCCTCGGAGACTGAGTCGCAGAAACTACCGACCAAGAAGCAGTGGGCACCCATCAACTTTAAAGATTTCCGTCCCAAGGTCGATCGACCCGTGTACAACTTGGAGGAGCAGATGAAAGAGGATACTTCAGTCTGGGCTAAGGTTATACCAAGACTGTTCTGTACTATCGTTCTCCTTGTGATTTTTGCGACATCTGTAGCGTGGATCGTCCTGGCGGTACAAGGGATGTTGCATGAGACCAGGACAGAGACCAAGAGATGGCTGAAACGGATTTTGCCGATGTTTATTCCAATCAGCACTCTCCTCACCTTTTTCGCCTGTGGCGTCATAAAACTTATATCGCTTAGAGAAAAGTGAGACTACTGTGTACGCAATCATTGCTTTGTCCTTCGTTAATATTCTAAAAATATATTTTAAATAAATTAGTATGAGTGCCATCTTTCCGTTACTGAAGCGCAAGCTTTCGCCAATGACCGTACCCAAGCCTCGTTTTTGTTGCAATAGCGCTGCCTTATCGCTGCTGCAGCACTTCTTTGCTTTTGCACAATATGCGTTTTTGGATTCACTTTCTTCTTGGTTGAAGCGGCAGCGCTGCAGCATCTTGCAGGGAAGCATGGACTTGGTCGGTGAGCAAGTCTGCGATTCTCGAGAAGCGCTGCCGTCTTCCTCGGAAGCACTGCAGTGCAAACGGATGTAGAAAGAATCAGTCCGGAAGTGGCCGAGAAGCGCACCTGCAGCTTGCAACAAAAACGAGGCTCCATTCTCCTCACACAAGTTCCAGACCGGGTTTAAATTTGTCTGTTGCAATATTTGTACAGCATTAGCCAGTGCAATATCCTTTCCCCTTGACACGCTACCAAGCGTCCATCCATTACGATCTCCAACCTTCTATAAACTTAACTTCGGGAATGAAATAAAGGACCCGTTGTGCCTATGATGCCAGTGAAAGCTACGTCCGTCATTTCATTCCATTAATTCTTAAGCCCGGACCCCACATGTCATATCTTACATTCTAAGCCAGCTAACGATACCTCACTAATCTTTCCTCTTGCCACGAATCACTATTTCCCATGCGCATTACGCTCCCGACCATTATTCCTGTATGATGCTAGTGATGCGTAGAACCGGCCAAATCTTGCTAGAACTCAATGGGCTTGGGAAAAGGCTCAATAAGCTCCAAAGCCGTGGGTAATTAGCTAAATTTAGAGTGTTGTAGTATTCAGAGAGTTTTTAGTGGAGCGTTCCGCTGTGTTCCTTGGAACAATCCATTATTGCGAGCGCTGTAGTAGCTTTCAGCTTTATTTTTCCGGTTTTCAGTTTTCACCGTATTTTGTGGAGCTCATAACTCGTGAACGTTGCGATTCTGTATTCTTTTTGTTTCACCGTCCAGCGTAACAAGAAAATCCGCTCCTCTTCTCATCATTTCTTCTCATCACACGAGCTGCCATCATTCCAATTAACTTATGATGGTCGGCTGCGATAGTAATATCTGTTCAACAAGAGCTCGTCCAAACGGTGGCGTTTGTCTGCACTGTTACCATTTTCTTTCTAAAGAGGATAATAAAAGCCAGGCTTCACCTTCCAGATTCCCAGACGTCCGGGGCTTCCGCATATTTAAGCCAACCCTTCCAGATTTTCATGATAATGATGACAGCTAATTTTCTATTCTTCAAAATTTCCTAGATATTCTCTTTACATTCAATATCTCTTCCATACCAATCAAAACTGTCAATTACTTTTCCCTTTTCTTAATACATTTGCATATTTGTTGTGTCTCTCAAACGAGTTGCCTCTATGGCACCTTCCAGACATCCGGAATCTAAGGTGTCCAACACCCCGGACTTCCAAACGTTTTTGGCCTGGCTTCACCTTCCAGATACGTCTGAAATAGAAAACCGTGATTATCCGGTTTTTTTCTTGATCAGCTAATTACCCCTCTAGGATGATGTGCGAGGGATAAATATAAATTCGCATATTTCGGTTGCACTTCCGGCAAACTGTCCTAAAAAAAAACCAAAAATCACGGTTTTCTATTTCTTTCGTAATGAATGGTCAGCTTGGCTTCAAACCTTATATCCAGATACGTCTCGACGAAAACGGCTGTCCAGAATCCGGAAGAAAGATCTGGAAGGTGAAGCCTGGCTTTAAGTACCAAAAGAAAGAGATGGCTCCTCTTCCTATCTTCATAACTTGTAACAATTTCTTTGGAGCGCAACCTGCGACTCTCAGCCAAGCAGAACCGCACCATTTCACACTTGTGACCTCCCCTCAAAGTACCTTCGACACACTGTTTACATAGCGAACGTCATGACACACCACTTTAATTTCCACACGTCATAGACCTACCGAAACGTACTTGAAACGAATATCGGGAGGGGGATCCAGCCTTGAAAACTGCAAACCGTATCTGACAAACATGCTAACTGTTCTTACAAGTGCCATATGAGCTTTCAGCTCTTGTTGTATTTCTCGGCGACAAGTTTTTCTTTGGACAGTGTATTTTTCGATTGTATTTTGCGTAATCTCGGCTGCATTTTCTGCAATCTCGGTGACTTTTCTTGCATTTTTTGTTCTCGGCGACTTTTCGCGCATTCTCGGCGACTTTTTAGCCAAAAACTCTGCTAAATCCATGCCATATACTTGCGTCATATAGAAGAATCTGTGGAAACCCGTTGAGTCAGTCAAAGTATTATGCCAAGCAGTGTTGCCAGCAGTGGTATAATTATACTCGTTTTAGTACAGTTGGTGGTGCATTTTAAAGAAGACCAAAGGTTTCGATGGGATCTTAAAAATGTAATATTTAATCGAGACAATTGGGTCTTGTAGATATCCGGTGTTCGCCAGAATCATTGAACATTTTTAGTGCTAAATCTAGAAACAGATTAAGTGCAATGGCTAACCAACTGAGAAAACCAAGTTCTGATATAGCTTCAGCATGTGTGTTTACCCCTATACCTCATATCTGCTATGACGAAACTGAACAAAACTTCCTGCCTTGCTTCTGCCAAATTATTTGTTTGTGCCGGATTCCTGGCAAACTACTTGTCTAGCAAAGAACTAAAGCTCATAAACGAATTCAGCATGTCTCCTTTGCTATATCGAACCTCTAATCAACGTCAGATAACTTTTAACAAATTTTCAGATTTTGGCGGGATTCCAGATCTCTGGCGAGAAAATAATTTTCGTATACGGAATCAGCATGCCTTATTACCACTACAGCGAACATAATTTTCCTGTTTCAGCCGGATTCCGGGAGAACTATTTGTCGGGGTAGAAAATGATCGTCATTTGCGGATTCCGATTTCAGCCGGATTCCGGGCGAACTATATGTCCGGGTAGAAAATTATCGACATATGCGAATTCAGCATGTCTTCTTACCCCTCAATAGAATATCTACTGAACTCCAAATAAAACTTTTACTTTTAACAAATTTTCCGGTTTTGGCTGAATTCCGGGCAAATTACTTGTCAGGCGAGAAAATGATTTTCATACCAGTGTTCAGCATGTCTGCTCTCCCCTAAATCGAACATCTGCTCAACTTGAAATAAAACTTTTAAGAATGACAAATTTCCGATGGTCGGAATCCGGGCGAACTACTTGTCTAGCGAGTTACGTTTTTAACATGTCTTCTTACCCCTAAATAGACTATCTTATGAGCTGTAACAAAATATTTTGTTTAACTTGAACCCCCTCCTCCACTCCTAAATGTAGGGCTACTGAGCCCATCTACGAATTCGACCCGCCCCTTGACAAAAAGAATACCCAAGCCATGTTTCATCGACATTTCTCATTCCCTTCAAGAGTTATCGTGATGACAGACGGACGGAGGGACAGACGGACAACTCTTACGAAGTCATGGGTACCCCTCCGCTTTACCTTTTGGGATCCGAAAATAGACTATATTTCAAATATGTGCAGTAGTTTATGAGAAAATTATTACTTCTCGAAAAAATATATGAGAGGGCAGCGGCCCTTATGAGAGACGACTGGCGACTCTTATTGGATACCCTAGGCGCCTCTGGAGGCGCAGGAGGAACAAAGGTCTAAGGCAAGTAACCTTGTGCTACTTGGATCCTTACTGCCGAAATATCGGAATTCAACGACCTGTTCGACTTGCTGATCTCTACAGCGTATATCTAGCGGAGATCCGGTGCTCGCCATACTCTTCGTTTTGGGGATATTTATTTTCAATCCGAACAATTCAGCTGTTTCACTGGTCCTTCTGAGGAAGTCCTGGAGCTTCTGTTTGCTGGTCTCCATTAGGCTGATGTCATCGGCAAAGTCTATGTCTCCCAGTTTTCTGCCATCCCCGATGTCAAAGACTAGATAGAGCTTTTTCCTCCATTCATTGCACTCTTCTAGCAACATTCTTAGCACGACTATGAGATCCGCACATGAACGTGAAGTGACTCCCGGAATCCGGCAAAAAACGGAAATTTCTTCAAGTAAACGTTTTGTTCCGAAATAGCTTAGTGTCGAAGTAGGGGTAAGAAAACAAGCTGGAGCTGGGTACTTTCCTTGCTTATCGTACCGGTACCGGACCGATAGTCAGCCGGAGTCTGGTAAAATCTGCTATTTTGATACTTCCTATAATTGCTGATCAAGCGATTCAGAATGTCGATGGTTGGTAAGCAAAGCTGACATGTTGAACCGATCTATCTGCTTTCTTTTCTCGCTTAGTTGATAACTACCGACGAAATCCGGTGAAAACCGGAAACTTGGCTGGAATTGTGAAATGTCTTTATCGGGTGTTTGGGGTTTCGATATGGGGATAGAACATCGACAGAACATCGATCGAGGTGCTTAATTTTCCTACGTACTCGCTAGACCATTCGGGTTCTCGGATTCCGGCAAAAATAGGATTCCACAATCTTCCATTTCCACAGTAAATTTTTCACAATCTATTAGTGTTGAGGCCTCTGCTGGAGACACAGTGATGTTGTACCATAGTACTGTTTTTTGTTTTTTGTATGTTAGTTTATGGCGAAAGCTGAATTAAAAAGTTAGCAATAATAATGGTAATATTATCATTTGGGATCCCATCTAAACCTTTGGGCTTGTTATAAAGCAAAGAACAATCTTTCCGATCTTTAGAAGCACGAATATTTTCACCAGTGCGGCAACGCTGGTCGGACGGTGATGCACGGCGAAAGGGGACCGAGAATCTGGCTTTGCGCTTGGCTAACAGTGTTGGTTCAGTTGGTTCATACTTGCAGTGCTTCCACTTCTCCTGATTTATCAGGAGATCTACGTTTTTGAGGTCTCGTACTGCTTTATTTTTGAGTCTCCTAATCTACTGATTTTCTACTGATATTTCGCTATTCTACCTTATTATCTCCTGATTTTTCCGAACGGCTATAATTCTCAAATATTCTTTCGTTGATCATGACTTGGAGGCTGGAACTCGTCACCGAAGCTAGAAACTGGATGGAAATAGATAAATTTTGCAGGAAAAAACTAACTTTAAAAAAATCTCGCTTGCGGCGCTCACTTTATGTGATCACAGCAAGAACAAATAACGAGTATTTGTTCTTGATCACAGGTAGTACGGACTAGACTACAGTTGCTGCCAGAACGTCGCTCCATCCGAATTCTAGAACTTGTATTTAATCCAAGGTAAATGATAGAATTTGTAAGAGCAGCAGTTCAAATTTCGCCTACAGTAGAAAAAAAGGGATTTCGAAAACTTTCGCCTGCGGCGCTCGATTTAATTTTCTCTTGGGTATAACAGATAAAAGCTATTGCTGCAATCGTGCCCGGCAATATTTTCTCCAAGTGAGCCTCGCCAAAAAAGACGCCTAATAGTTGGCTCATCTTCTTTCATGCTGCCCATTAATGTTACTGTTCCTACGTAATCCTTTCTGTTCCATATTTTAAAGCTCAAATTCTCAGTTTCTAAGATCCGGTAAAATTTTTGAGAGATTTAGTAAAATCTGTCTCTGCTCCCCCCCCCCCCAACGAAAATGCACTTGCGACGCCCCTGCACGCTACACCTATACTTTGAATATTCCCCTCTTTGACATTTAAACCATAAATAGGCTACACATTTCCTACTAATATCTCCTTATAAACTTCTGATTTCTAGAACTTCCTTATAAATCTCCTGATTTTTTGGATTACTGAATCTCCTGATTTCTCCTGATTTTTGGGATCCCAAAACGTAAGTGGAGGGATACCTATGACATCGCAAAAGTTGTCCGTCTGTCCGTCTGTAAGCACGATAAGTCTCGAAGGGAATGAGATATTTCGATGAAACTTGGTGTGAGGATTCGTTAGGTCGTCGGACCAGTCGAGTTCGTAGATGGGCTTTGTAGCCCTACATTTAGGGGTGTGGGAGGGGGTTCAAATTAAGGGGCAAACAAAATATTTTGAAACAGCTAATGTGATAGTCGACTATGGGGTAAGAAGACATGCTGAACACGATGGTGAAAACCATTTTGTCGTCAGACAAGTAGTTTGCCCGGAATCCGGCCGAAACCGGAAAGTTTGTTAAAGGTAAAAGTTTTATTTGAAGTTGATTAGATATTCGATTCAGGGGTAGGAACACATGCTGAAGACGATGGTGAAAACCATTTTCTCGACGGACAAGTAGTTCGCCCAGAATCCGGCCCAAACCGGAAAGTTTGTTAAAATTAAAATTTTGTATTTGGAGTTGATTAGATGTTCGATTTAGGGCAAGAAGACATGCTGAACACTTATGTGAAAACAATTTTCTACCCGGACATGTAGTTCGCCCGGAATCCGGCCAAAACCGGAAAATTGTTAGAAGTTAAAGTTTTATTTCTGGTTGATTAGATAACCGATTTAGGGGTAAGAAGAGATGCTGAATCCGTGTGTGATAATCAAATTTTACCCGGACACATAGTTCGACCGGAATCCGGCTGGAGTCGGAAAATTGTTTATAAGGTAAATTTTTATTTGAAGTTGATTAGATGTTCATTATGGGGAAAGAAGATACCCTGAGTTCGTTTTTTAGCTTTCTTTTTTCGCCGGACAAGTAGTTCTGGAGTTTGGCCGAAACCGGGAAATTGGCAGAAGTGGCAGGAAGTTTTCGTCAAAACAGATATGACTTATAGGGGTAAACACACATGCTGAATCCAAATCTGAACTTGGTTTTCTCAGATGATTAGCTCTTTGGCCTTAATCTTTTTCTGAATTTTAATTGTAAAAATGTTCAAGGAGTCTGGCGATGACTGGATCTGGCTAGGACAAGACCCAGTTGTCTGGATCAGATATTGAATTTGTGGGATCCCATCGGAACTTTTAGTCTTGTTTAACTATATCTGCGTTTTTTCAAAATTCTGGAGTGGAAGCACTGGATACTTTGATCGATACGAAGAGAGCAGTCAGTTGGGCAAGAATAGTTTCGAATTTGTTCCAATGCGTTTTGTACTCCTTTCTGGACCACAGGATATAATGGAATGGAATAATGCAGAAATGTGTCAGTGTCAGAAGGCTATATAAAACTGCAAGTGAAAATTTGACTATTTTGCAGATGCAAGCACTGAGCAAGCTCTTTTCAACCAACTGATTTCGCTTTCGTTAGGCATCCAGTCAGAAGCAAGTTAGTAACAGCCTGTGGACTAACAGATTGCTACAGCATGGATACAGCAAAGGTGAGACTGTGAATGATCACTTTTTGGATAGCTTGGTGAGGGAAAAGTGGATAAACAGCACAGCTTATCGACCTAGGCAGTTAAGAGCGTGTTCCACCCTTCTAACAATAGTTACTATTTCCGTTCCATCCTCACGAAAAGTTACTACGCTGACCGTTCCAGCCTTCTCGAAATAGTAACTAATAGTTACTTTACCATGCTCGAAAGCGTAGTAACTACGCATCTCTGTAACGTGATTGGTCGGTTTCGCCCGCGGCATGATATCCTGTTGGAAAATAGAAAAATCGTTCCAGCCTTGACGGCAAAAAGCCAGAATTCGTGACGTCATGCGTAGTAACTACGGTAAGTAGGATGGAACACGCTCTAAGCAAGCTCCTATCTTCCCCATGAAAAGCTACACAAGTATTGGTTAGACATAGTAAAAAGTCGAATCCATAGGGTAGTGGGTCACTTTCACTTTCTGCTGCTAAAACATATGCAAAACCTCCACTACCTGAGACACAGATGACAGGTTTACCTCTTACTAACCTGTGGATCTATTTTACCATGTCTGATCCAAGTGACGACCGTGAGGCATGGGGGTTAACATAAACTAGTGTGCTTGGAAGCGCTGAACAGGAATATCGCCAAATAGCACTATTCATTCCGCCGGCATTCTATCCGAGCGAGACCCCATTCTTGATAAACCAAACTGGCGTCCAATCAAGATTATTCTTGGTCCAATGATCAACAGTAACTTAGCTGTTCTGGATATTGACACATTCGTAATATCTGCTTGCATCAAATGCCAGTTTCTGCATATTTTGATACATTCTTAATTGCTTCTGAACTTTCTTGTCCACCCCCGAAAGCTTGTCTGAATCGATGAGCCGTCAACCGCTTTTTACGCGTCCAGTCCAGTGTGAACGGGCTTATCACTTCTGTCTCCATTCAATTTTTCTTCCTCGGTGGTTTACTGCGTTACACCTTCTCTGTAGAGGTAACGACTTTTAATGTCCCGGGTAAGATCCACCTCCACTCGTTTGCGTATCGGGAGTCGACTCGACTCAGCTGGGCTGTATGACAGAGATAGGGAGACAACAGTTCTTGCTTTTATTTGTTCTTGATACTACTACATAAGATTGGAGCAGTCTGAGGCAAATTAAATGATAGTATTCTTTGCTATTACATAGTACTGCATGCAACGTTTTCGTACTACTACCATACTACTACGCAAGCTACAGATTTTTCATCGGGCGTACCTACAAAACACGCTAGATATGCAAAAAGTTTTATTCCCGAGTTAGCGAAATAGTTTAACGAAGCATGAATCGAAATAGTTTAACGAAGCATGAATTTTATAAGCGCACTGACATTAGATACATATATTGTAATTTGTTCTGTTTGTTTAACAATAATCGCAAATTTGGTTTATAACCAAGATAGTCGATTTTTAGAATAAACTTTCTATCGATCTATCTAACTCGTCGTTTGGAGCCTTTGATATGTTGGCAGATCCGCCAAATGCTTAAAAAAAAAATCCATCAATCAATGAAGATCCCGTAAGGCCGTGAAAGATTCCTTAACAACAGCGAGCCTCGGTGTGGCCTAGCAGCTGTTTGGCCTTCCTCTTCTCCCATGGTGAACGAGTACAAACAGAACACGAAACAGATGAGTATTGACAAGCGTTTAGCACTCAGGGTCCGAAACTTTCCACGGTTTCTCTTTTCTGTATGTCGTCGCCAAGGGGGACACAAGAATAACCCAATATTCTTGTTCTAGCCCCCTGGTTGTCAACCGAACCCCGGTATGCCTGCACCGCAGCTTGGATTCGAAAACAACGTACAGAAGTCTCACCCTTTAGCTCCACCACCATATGCAACTCAGACCAACCTACCACCTTACCAGGACAGTGGACCTTACCCGGGCCCATATCCCCCACAACCAGGCTACCAAAATCTGGGGTCTACTCATCAACAACCAGGGTATCCTCAGCAGCAGCCAGACTACCCTCAACAGCCTTACCCAGGTCAACCCGGGTATCAGAACCCATATCCAACCCAGCCGGATGGCTATCAGAATGCTTACCCAGAAAACCAGCCTGGCTATCAAAGCGAATTCGAGCAGAGCAACCCAGGAGATGAGCGACTGTATGTTAAAGAAAAGAAGAAGAAGAAAAAGTTCTTCTACATAATCGGTGGTGTCGTGGTACTAATCGCTGTGATTTGCATCGGAGTATCTATATCAAAGAGTTCAGAACCAGAAAAGAGAGAAGACAACAAACCAAAACCATCAACGCAGGAGGAATGTGTGACTGAAAACTGCACTCTTGTGATGAACCTCTTCGAATTTCTAAACTGCGCAGACTTAAAGAACTGCCAGCCTACAGTATTATTGAATCTGCCACAATCAACAAATGAAACAGAAACAGTCGGAAACTCCACAGCAGCCCCAGCTCTAACGACTCTAGAGCCTACAGTTGTAGCCGACGGAAATATTATGATTGACCCCTCTACGAACGAGACCATTATCCTGGATCTGTTCGCGGATTTCGATTTCACCAATTCGACTTCACAGAACGATACCGCAGATGTCGTAGTAAACAATGAGAACAACGCTACAATAGATGTCTCTCACTTTCTGAACTGTTCGATGGTAATTTTTTGCAACGGATCATTAAGCTGCGGTGACAACATGAACCTGACTATTTTATCTACCTCTAAGATGGGCAAGGACTCGAACGTCACAAGGACAATAGTGTACAGACGTCCGTCCCATTTTTCGAATCTGATATTCATACGACGGCCAAAACCGATAGGAGGCTACAAGTTTCCAACTGGACCGCTGAAGAAAATCTTAGGTGGGAAGCGAAAGGGCTAAACTTCTAATGAACGGCGAGCAATCACGCCTTCGTTAAACCTACGAAGCGATGTTTGTACAACTTTTATATTCATTTCCTCTTGGTCCTATAAAGCAGATCACGGGGTAAGCTGAGGGTGTACAAAGTACAGTTAGTGAGACGAGGAAACCTGGACTACGGTTAGTGAGACGAGGAAACCTGAACTACAGTGTCGCAACTTAACCTTAAAGCTCAATGGGCACTAATTATGCTTCAATTTTTATAAAATGCTTCACACATACATTAGATCCATTAGATAGCGCTTCAAAAAAAGCCGTTTTCTTGTTATCGCTTGTCATTGACTCTTCGGCTCTTTCGGCGGAATTAGTGTTGCCCTCCCTGGTATCTTACTAAGTACTTCTGCGCAGGTAATTTGTAAAGTAGGGCGATACATTGATAGTGCATTAAAACTTGAATTTTGTTAGGAGATGCATTGATTTGTTTAAGTTTGTGTACGTACATATATGTAATGTGTTTGTGTATATGGCCTTCGGGTTTTTTTCTGAATACACACTATTATAGGCGGAGGCGATTTCAGAGCATGGTATTGCAAGGCGCGGAAATTCAAAAACTCTCGGCCATGTACGAATATCAATCGTTTTGTAGAGCTGATTGATGAGAGTGCCATCGCTGCTAAAATAAACCGTCTCCGTAGCTGGCAGATTGCTCCTGTGTTATCTGATGAAACTTTCTTTTGTTTTGTTTGCTGCATGTTTTGCTTTCTGGATGTAAAGTTTCAACACTGCTAAAATTGTACAAATATAGCCGACATACTTGCAGCTGATTCTAGAGCTTACAAGGAATTCTCAGTTAAGACCGTTAATATGAATGTTTGTCAACAGTACAAATAATTCGGAGTATATTATAAAAACGAATGGATAAGAAAAAAGATACTCCCCTTATATTTGTCGAAAAGAGTAAATCGGGGTATGGCAGTCAGCAAAAAACGGTGTAACGATATATTAGCGAAAGTAAGTTGTCAAGGAGTCTGCTGATTTGTGATGCAACATTGTATTCTAGGGGGTGGTAATGTGGTATCATGATTGTTTGATCCGCCCGTTGAACTTTAAAGGAGCTAATTCAGAGGCACTTCCGCAGTTGCAGTGTCTACATCATCCACATTCAAATCCCTCGTTCAAACCAAGACCCGGCATGGTCTTGAATTGATATGACCTGGTCGTGGAGTTATCAGATCAGTGCTGGACTTGTCAGAGTATTGGTTAGGTAGCGTGTGAGTAAAAAGGAAGAAAAGCAGCTGATCTGCATTTCTAATTTTGTTTTAATCATTTCTGTTGAAAATTCTTCTTATGTTCAAGAAGAAAAGTTGTGCTGGATCAATTTTGTCAAACCTATCGAGTAGTTAGTAATAAGGCGAAGGGTTCCGCTTGAAGATTAATTTTTTGCGATATTCAGTTTTAACTCCTAACTTAACTCATATTTGAATTGAAAACAAGAATAGGCATTCTCAATTCATTATTACCTCAATTATTTCACGGATGGAAAGAATGGATACATTTGAGTCTTAGTTTTTAATAAGACAACGTTTTTACTATTTATTGCCAAAAAGCGGTCAGTCTTCGCTTGGCGCTTCATGCGTTGTACGTGCTGTTTCACAAAAAGACACGATTGGGGGGGGGGGGGTCAACTACCCCCCCCCCCTGGATACGGCCTTGCCTCCACCCCAAGGGTTACTGAATTGGCGGCGCTCAGACTGATACCGTATGCCACCACCAGGGACTTACCAACTCCTTGTTGTACCATGATGAAGTATCTATAAAATCTCTGCTGAAAACTCGACAAGGCCAAACGACTCAGTTCTTTGACTTTATAGCGACGGATTCGTGTCACTTCGAGTCGACTAGTATTATGACACACTACTTTGTTTCCGATAATATTTCATATTACTTTATTATTAAAATTTGTCTCAAAACAAATGTGTGAAGTGATGGTGTTGTTTGAGCATTGTATTTATTTAAAATTCGATAACATGTATTTGTCCTTGGATGTATATATAAGGTTTGAAGCCAAGCTGGCCATTCATTTCAGATAAAATAGAAACAGGACCAAAGGTTTCGATGGGATCCCTAAAATTGTAATGTTTATCAGACTTCTTGATCCAGACAATCTAATCTTGTATATTTCCAAGTTTTCGCTAGACCCCTTTAACATTGTTGCTATTTACACATAATCAACCGCTTGAATATGTAGCCTACAACAAAAATTTTTCATTTTGAAATTTTTTGCTTACGAGCAAAAAAATAATAAATGAGGAAACCAAATTCAGATACGGGTTCAACAAGCATGTTTACTCCAATATCTCATATCTAATCGACCTCAAAAAGGTATTTTAGAATTGTGTTGTTGTTTTTCTACCAAATTCCTCGTGTTTTAGTAGCATTCCCGGCGAACTGCATGCAGAGCAAAATATCTGGTGACGCTGGAGCCGAACCTTGCAAATTTTGCCAGGTTATCCGTCAAGGAAATAAAGTTCAAAATTCGATAATGCCCCCGGGGAATACCCTTTAAGACCCAGTTCTTAACCCCTATTTTTTTTTTTGCAAGTGAGTAACCCCTCGCGTAGACCTGGGATTGGTTCACCGAACACCTAGGACTAGCTCACACACACCTAGCACCTGGTATTGGCTCACCCAAGTGTCTAACCCCTCGAGTACTGCTTTACGGGTACACCCAATTCCCAACCCCTCGCGTGCACCTGGGATTGGTTCATGAGTACCTGGGACCGGATCAACCCACCCCCTCCCCAAAAAACTTTAGTACACCCACTGTTTAACCTCTCACTTATCCAGTACATCTTTTTTCCAGTGAGTAACCCCTCCCTTACCAAGTCCACCTTTTTTCAGTGAGCAACCCCTCACTCACCCAGTTCACCCTTCTTTCAGTGAGCAGCCCCTCGCGTACCCTAGCAGTTCCCTATTTGGTCCACCATGAATCAACCCCCTCGCTTGGCTCATCCAAGTGTCTAACCCCTCCAGTACTCCTTTAACGGGTACACCCAATTCGTAACCCCTCGCATGCACCTGGGATTGGTTCTCGAGTACCTGGGACCGGCTCACCCAACTCCCTCCCCAAACAACTTTAGTACACCCACTAATAAAGCAACCCCTCACTTATCCACCCGACTGAAACAAGACCTAACGTTTCGATGGGATCCCAAAAATCTAATATTTGATCCAGACAACTGGGTCTTGCCTTCACCAGATCCAGTCTTCGCCAGGCTAATCATTCGAGAAAACCAAGTTCAGATATACCTCTATAAGCCATATCTATGTTGAGGATACTGACCAAAACTTCCTGCTTTACTTCTACCAAATTTCCGGTTTCGGCCGAATTCCGAGCGAACTACTTGTCCAGCAAAAACAGAAAACTCAGAATCGAATTCAGCGTACGGTATCTCCTTACCTCTATAAAGAACATCTAATCAGTTTCAAGTAAAACTTTAGCTTCTAAAAAAATAACGGTTACAACCGGATTCCGGATGAATTATAAAAAATTATTGTCATATACAGACTGAGCGTCTCTTCTTACCCCTAAATCTGTCATCTGATCAACTTCAAATAAAACTTTTTACTTTAACAAATTTTCCAGTTTTGGCCGGGTTCCGGGCGAATTAGTTGTCAGGGTAGAAAATACTTTTCACATAAGTGTTCAGCATGTCTGCTTACCCCTAAATCGAACACATAATCAACTTCAAATCAACCGTTTTCTTTTAATCAACTTACCGGTTTTTGCCGGATTCCGGCCGAACTACTTGTCGGACGAGAAAATGTTTTGCATATTCGTGTTCAGCATGTCTTCTTACCCCATAATCGACTATCACATTAGCTGTTTACAAATATTTTGTTTGTCCCTTAATTTGAACCCCCTCCCCCACCCCTAAATGCAGGGCTACAGAGCCCATCTACGAACTTGACTTTACCCTTGACCAAAGAGTCCTCACACCAAGTTTCATCAAAATATCTCATTCCCTTTCGAGAGTTATCGTGCTAACGGAAGGACAGACGGACGGACGGACAACTTTTACGATGTCATAGGTATCCCTCCACTTACGTTTTGGGATCCAAAAAAAGAAAGAGAATTATAGATAAACCATACCAAAAAGCCCATGCTCGTATTGTTTCTCAGGTTCCCCAGATTTCCTGAGTGATGGTCTATACGTATCTTCCGTCGGTGAAACTATAGCGGCTCTTACTTAGCTAAGGGCATATGTTCCAAGGTATGAGCTGAATGGTTACGTATGTTCCGAAGTTCGGATTGCAAGGACGTCAGAAGACAAACTGGTAGATGAGCATAGGTTCCTAGGTATGAGTGGAATCGTTTCGTGTTTACCGGTCACTGGATAACAAGAACGTCAAAAGACAACTAATGTATGTTTAAATGATTTCTCATAAGCGCTGAATATGCCCAATACTTTCGACATCGAAACTACAGAGAAGCTAGACAAGAACTCTAAGTAAGTCAACACAAAAATCCACATTACGAAACTGAAATTACGCTTCCCTTTCTTGGGGATATCATATTCGCAATAATTTAAGATCTTCTCCTACTTACTTGTTATAAAAGTGTAATCGAATAAAAAATAACTTAAAATGTGCATATTCCACGGTGATATTTCAGCCCCGTCAGTGAGGATCCTCTTCGGTTTGAAAGGCTTTAAACGCTTGCCAAGAAGGATCAATATATCGCTATGAACATAATTCTAACTGACCAATGTTATTTAATCCGTTTTGATTCATTTATTACTTCTGATTCCAAGTCAGGTTAGAGTCAATGAGTATTTAAACGTAACTACTAAGAAAAGAGACTTAGAACGGAATCCGAAGGTATCAGCTGGCGGGTGATTCCAATTGCTGGTGCGTTTTTGTTCGCCTCTTCACTTGCCGTTTTAACATTTTTTTACTTTTTTTTACATTTTCCTAAATGGTCCTTGGAACAGTTTGACCATACCCGCTTTTCTCAAAAAGGTAAACACCGACTTTCGTCTTTCTTCAAGCCATCATCGACATGACAGAAGAGTCCAGTTTCCAACTGTTTATTAAAGAAGTACGGCGCGTCGTCGTATTTGTTGTTGCTACACCAAAATCCTCAGATATAACTCCCCAAATATACAAAAGTTGAACACAGACGAACTTAACTCATGGGGCCCAGCTGCCTATGAACGGGAGGGGGGGGCATCAAAATGCGTATTTACACCTCTTTTCCTCAAGTATACCAGCTTAGAATTTGATTCAAGTCACAGGTGAAAAACTTCTTTCATGGGCAATTTGGGCCCACTTGCCCATGAGCGGGGAGGTTGGGGGGTGGTTCAACTCCACATATATATCCCCAACCAATATGATCCAAAAGCACAAAGGAATTTCATTGCCTTATCTCAGTCATTGTCAAGTTAAAAACATTAAAAATGGGCAATCCGGTCCCAATTGCCCCTGAACCAAGTGAGGGTGGAGTTCGGAACCCGCTTGGAACCCGCGAAAAGTAAAAAGAGACTCCGATGCTCACAAACCTACCAAGTTTCAACTTGATACCTGTTGATTTCTGTCACGGGTAACGAACTTTACTCCTGGGCAATCTGGGACCAGTTGCCAATGAGCGGGGTGGGTGGGGGAGGTGCAACTTTAATAAGCAATTTCCCAGCCCAAGGATCTACATGTACAAGGAATTTCATCGTCAGATGTCCAGTTCTGGTCAAGTCATGAACATTGTTCACTGGGCAATCTGGGTCCATTGCCCCTGAACCGGGCTGGGGTGGGGAGTGGGACCCCCAAAAAGGCACAACTAGACCCCAATATTCACTAATGTACTGGGTATACTGGGACCAGTTGCCCATGAACGGGGTGGGTGGGGGAGTTGCAACTTTAAAAGCAATTTCCCAGCCCAAGGATCTACATGTACAAGGAATTTCATCGTCAGATGTCAAGTTCTGGTCAAGCTATGAACATTGTTCACTGGGCAATCTGGATATATTGCCCCTGAACCGTGTTGGGCTGGGGAGTGGCACCCCCGAAAAGGCACAACTAGACCCCAATACCCACCAATGTACCAAGTTTGAACTTGATGAGCACGAGTTATGAGCTCCACAAAATATGGTGAAAACCGGAAACCGAAAGCTGCTACAGCGCTCGCAATAGTGACCACTAAAAACCGATTGTTTTGAAGGAAAGTCGACTGTTTCCAAGAAACAAATTCCGGAATTGTGTACCATACAAGAAAACAGTTTCTTCTAAAAAAAAAAAAATGGTCTAATAGCACACTATCTGGACCTATAAGCTTCCGAAATCCCCCGCCTTCCGCAACTGTTTCATTTTCTACAAACGACTTTTTAGCATTTTTTCGGCAGAGCAGGGTTCTGTCATCAGCCCGCTTACAACCCTTTCACACATAAGAACATGAGAAGCTTCGAAGACATGTAAGACATTTTTTGTTTTAGACTGCCTTTATTTTCCTAAATTTCTTTTTACCAGGGAGCGTTCAGTTTTCAAATTTTGCGTAAATCAGCTGCGTCCGAGAGCGGGAAGCCTCGACAGAGTCAAAAAGCACTAACAAGAACATCGCTAATTTTCAAGTGGAAAGTAATGGTGTTATACAAAAACGGCATTTCTTAGTCACTTCATCCTGAAAAGATCATTTCTAGTAAGAGTTGAGCTTTAATAGATTCATTCATGTACTGTACCGAATTGAGATTCGTCATACTACCTAGACTTGCTGATGGTCATCACCGTTAAATAGGTAATAAGTAAAAATACTTTACCACCTAGACAAGACTGGAAGAACCATGCTAGAGCTATGTCTGTAAATGTAAAAGACTTTAAAGCGGAAAGCCAGGGACCTCGAAAACTTGGAGTCGTATCCGCGCCATCTGTTGGATATTTCTTTAGAATTTTAGTTAAGATTATTGTTTTTAAATCTGGCAATGTCTGTCTCCTCTGCCTTCCGCTATGCTCCGTAACAGTGCAAAAAATCTTCTTTTTTTTTTAGAAAATATAGGGCATTCAGTCGAGTGAGCAGAGCTATGAAATGTCCCAAGCCAACCCCACATTTACTATACCCTGAACAATTGAAATGGTAAAACTGATAAATATATAATGTACAAACACATTTTAACATCACAATTTATACCCTTCAAAAATGATACCCTTACTCCGAACTAAAACCGAAATCCGAAAGCTGCTGCTACAGCGCTCGCAATAGTGGACTGTTCCAAGGAACACACCACTACAAATTAAACAGCTCTTTGTGACAATGAGCTCGTCAATTTTTTAGCTGAGCGCAATTTGTCTTTTTTTGAAAACTGAGGTAAGCGAGCACCAAAACTTTTGCGCTTTTACTCCCTTTACAATCAAAGTTTCCGCCGGGTCCCTCCCTACTGAAACAGGGTGATGAGTAGCTTTCGATATGTTAACTTCAATTTTAAACGTGATTATCTCGAAACTAACCAAAAGCGGGTTATCATCTTTGGCATCTTTGTGGGCTCAGCTCATTATTCAGCGGGTCAATTAGTGCAGTGGTGCCCAATCGGTGGTACGCGTACCCAGAGGCGTACACGAGACCTTTGCAAGGGGTACGTGAAGGAACCAAAATTAATTTAGTCTGTAGCCTCAAAATCTGGCCTCGCTAATTTTTCTATTGCCGAAAGCCTAACATTGCCAGCAGAGGCATCACCAGCAAAAATGTATTTTAAGGGGCAAGGTGTTTTTACTGACCGAAAGGTTATTTTTACCAACTGTTTTTTTTTTTTTAAATAACTATTTTTACGAAAAATAGTGGCGCTTCGCGCCGACTCTTTTCTTTTTAATGGTCTGGCGGACCTTTTTGGGGGAATGTGTATTGTCAACCCGTGCGTGACTCCTCTGATTACAAGCCCTAGTGTAAGTCAGTGGAATAATATTGATTCAAAAACAACTAGCCTACTGCCGTAAAATCTTCCTGTGTCAAACAATATTATTTCAAGAAGAATCGAAGACAGTGCAAGTGATATTGATTCAGGTTGCGAATTTAGCTAACAAAAAAGTTTGCAATGCAGTTTGATGAAAGCACAGAGTACATATTTTTTACATTTTGTACATATTTTGACTCATGTATGCCTTATCATTTATGGTAATAATTATCGTTTTTTCACGTTCTGAAGATGGGGGTACGCAAATTTTTTCGCCTTGATTAGGGGTACGTGGTACGGAAAAGGTTGGGAACCACTGAATTAGTGCACAATAACTTAGCGGATACACTTTTCTTCCTAAAAATATTGCTGTTAATTAGGCAGAAATGACAGAAGAACTTCAAAAGAGCTACGAGCTCATATAGCACTTGTTACGAGTAGGCGGTACAGGAAAGTAGATGAGAACGTCACAAAATACACCCGCCATCCAAAAATGCGGTTCGGAGCGTTTCTTGAGTTTACCCCCCCCCACCCCCCACAGGTATCACACCCGACCCGGACTTAACACTGAACATCCGAGTCGATAGCTCTTTCCACCTGACAAGTTTCATTCAAATCCGATCACCCCTTCAAAAGTTAAGCATGCCACTAGATTCCGGGTTCCCCATCCATCCACTCCCCCCGCGATGGTTGGATCGGGGAAACGACTATTCTCAAGTCAATCTGTTCGGATCCCTGACATACCTGCTAAGTTTCATCGTCCTAGCACATCAGGAAGTATGCCGAACTCACGGGATCGCTAGAAACCGGGCCCCCCCCAGCTCCCCCACAGTGCCCAGATCCGGTCCAGTTATATCAATGACGTATCTAGGACTTGAGCTTGTTCTTCCCACCAAGTTTCATCCCGATCCCTCCACTCGAAGCGTTTCTCAAGATTTCCGGTTCCCTCCTCCAGCTCCCCCCAGTGTCATTGGATCCGGTCCGGATTTAAAGTGGGACCTCTGAGACACGAGGCCATCCTAAATATCAACTTTCACCAAGATTGGATCACCCGTTTGCAAGTTAAAATACCTCAATTTTTTGTTTCCCCCTCTCTCCACTTCCCCCCAGATGGTCGGATCTGGGAAGTGGCTATTTCTTATCTAATCTGTTCGAGTCCTTGAGACGCCTGCCAATTTTCACCGTCCCAGCACATCAGGAAGCAACGAACTAGCGGGATCACTAGAAATTCGGACTTCCCCCCCTCTCCCCAACTGCCCCAAATTGGCAGTTCCGGTTATGTCAATGACGTACCTAGGACGTGTGCTTATTCTTCTCACCAAGTTTCATCCCGATCCCTCTACTCTAAGTGTTTCTCAAGATTTCCGGTTTACCCCTCCAACTCCCCCCCGTGTCACCGGATCCGGTCTAGATTTAAAATGGAACATCTGAGACATGAATTCCTTCCACATATCAAGTTTCATTATGATCCGATCACCTCTTCGTAAGCTAAAAATATATAATTTTTCCCCTTTTTTCCGGATTCCCCTCCCTCCACTCCCCTACAGATGGTCGGATCGGGGAAATGACTATTTCTAATTTAACCTGGTCCGGTCCCTGATGCGCCTGCCAAGTTTCGTCGTCCTAGTTTATCTGGAAGTGCCCGAAATAGCAAAACCGGCACCGACAGACCGACTGACGGACAGAAATTACAATCGGTATATGACACTTGGCCGAAGGGCAAGTGCCATAAAAACGCGTTGATTTCAATCAAAAAGCTCAGGAAACGTTGAATTCTAGATTGTAAGTTCAGTTCTGCATTAGTTCTCTCCCTTGATATAGGTACCACTGTCGTGGCTTCTCTTCTTATTTTATCAGCTCCTTCTCTGAGCTTTGAACAAAGGATTAACGTGTCAGCGAAATAACCATTTCTTTTGCACACGACCAGATTCTTTCGGGGGCCGGTGTTCTTGTGATCTTCACAAGTGCTGTTTTGGTTTCCAATTTTCATCAGATCGAAGTGACGAAAAAGTGGTTATTAGTGGTACAAGGGCAAGTGCCATAAAAACAAATTAATGAAAATAATACAAGATATTTCGCTGTGCTAAATGCTAAATGATTTTCCTTTTTGTCCAATTTTCTGTTAGGATCTATCTAGTTTGCCACTGTGGGTGCTTGCGGTTCGCGCCACCAAATGGCGACATTGACTGGGGGTGGGGATCTAGCCATTGTAAATGCTCGAATGATATTTGATGGTGCAAAACGAATACGTCAGCTGAGTTTTATTGGAGCTATATTTCAGCTCTTCTTCGCAAGGGTACTCTTCAGGCTCAAACCGCTCAAGTTGGAAGACGAACTTGTGGGAAACACAAAACTAAAGATTCTAACCTAGCGTTAAATATTTAACTTCGGAAATTCCTTCGTGAGTCTTTCTTGGAGTTAAAAATGAACAAGAGATCGACCACGCCCTTTCCAATGGACGCCGTCCAAATTACATCTTCAAATCAGCACTGGCAGAACACGTTTTCGAAAACCCATCCCACTTTGTATATTTTGGAAAAACCCCGATTCTTTCAACATGCACCGGACTTCATCAAACTATAAGAGAAGCCGATGAGATTATAAAAAAGAGCTCGAAGCTCATATGGCACTTGCAAGAATAGGCAAAACGTTGGCAGGAGTTTTTTGTTTGGGAACTTTGTACAGAGTCGAATATTATTTATTATACACTAGAAAGTAGAAAGTACTGTAAAAGGCATTTCTAGAACTCCTCTTCTTCGTTGGGCGGTTCAATGGATCAATATGGTTTCGACAGTTATCTCAAGTACTTTTATTGAAACAATGTTTACAACGGATACGTCAGCTCCGATTCTTCATCAGCTGACGAATGAAAGAAAAGATGATGAATGCTGATAAGAATCGTAGCTGACGTATCCGTTGTAAACACTGTTTGAATAAATGTTTCAAAGTCAGCTTGGGCTCAAAGAATATTTATGTATCAAGTACGTTTATTCTTTGAATTGTTGCTACGTAATTTCCCATTTCGACGAGACGGACCTCTGCTTCGTCTAGGGTTTCGCCTGGTAGAGAACTTGGCTGTAATGATGCGGACTTTAAAGGCGCTAGAAATGCATCTGTAAGCAAAACCCTTGAGGCAGAAACCATATCAGGTTCTTAGGGATCATTGATATATACCGTTTGGTCAAAAGTAGAACTCTTGTGGCACAAATGATCATGGGTTGAGATGTATCGTTTGATAAAACTACTTTTCGACCTTGCGGTGAGCTAGAACTTCATTTGTAAGTAAAACCCTGAGGCAAAAATGGTAATGGACCCCTGGGGATCATGAAAATGCATATTTTGCTTAAAAGTATTTTTCTTAATTTGCGGTCATGATTGGTACTTAAAGGAATGGTCGGATTTGGAAACTGGCGATTTCTAAGCCAATCTTGTCGAATTTACAACTTCACTGTATTTCAGCTTGACAATATCACAATTATTCGCAATCTCTCTACAATGATTTATTTACCAGTACTTGCTTTAACCGAGGCTTTAACTGCTTGCTTGTTCAAACAAAGGCTTTCCCATCAAACCCAAATAACACAATAGACGTACACCACACCGGTCATTCGTCGCAAGAAAACGTAGTAATTGCGTTGTAAGGATAGGCAGGACTTCTGGCGTGTCAGAACTGCGCGTAAGATCGCCTAGAAGCCATCTAGCGTTTCAGAAATGCATATACCCTGGTAGTTTTGTTTGGCCAGAGAAGCCGCTGACACTTGCCATATTATACCAGCCCCTTCGACCTTCGATTGCTCTAGCTCTCTTCGAACGAATTTAAGCAAAGAATGACTCATCCCCGAGCAGAGCTATACTAGTGTAAAGAAAGGTGTAGGGGTTTGACAAAAACTAGAAAGTGTTTCAGGAGATTTCAGGTGTCCCCCTCCATCCCCCCCACCCAGTTACCGGATCCGATCCGAATTGAGAATGAACATCCAAGACACTTGTTCTTCATACCTGTCAAGTTTAATGCACACCCGATTATCCGTTCCAAAGTTATGAATGTTACTAATTTGCGGATTCCCCATCTTGCCACTCCACCAATAATGGTCGGATCGGGGAAGTGATTATTTCCAAGTTAATCCGGTTGGGTCCCTGATCTGCGTGCCAAGTTTTATCGTCCTAGGTCATTTGGAAGTGCTCAAACTAGCAAAATTTGGACCGACAGACATTATGATCGCTATATGGCACTTGAGTAAGCTCAAATGCAATAAAACCGCAGGGATACAGGCGAATACTCACTACCAGAAACATGGAAAGGCATCATCAGTGACAGGAAATTCAGACCCAAAGCTCTTCTCTACAACAAAACAAAATGCAGAAAAATCTCTACCCGACCCAATCGAGCAGCAAAAACAGCAGCCCGTGTCCAAAATGAAATCACAACGACCTTTTTAACTCCAAGAAAGACTCACGAAGGAATTTACGAAGCTAAATATTTAACGCTAGGCTAGAATCTTTAGTTTTGTGTTTCCCACAAGTTCGTTTTCCAAGCGGTTTTGAGCCTGAAGAGAACCCTTGCCAAGAAGGGCCGAAATATAGCTCCAATAAGATTCAGCTGACGTATCCGTTTTGCACCATCAAATATGATTCGCAGTCAGGAATGCTTCCGATTTCGGCCCTCACCGATCAATGAATTATCGATTTATGGCATAAAAAAGCCACCATATGAAAACAGGTTTCAAGACTATGGTTGCGTTCCACACAGTAAAGGACCTGTGGTACTGTACATATAATGCTAATGCAACCTATTTCCGCAACAGCATTCATTAGTTCTGAAGCCGGGAGACCCAAATTTCGTATGTTACATTCTGAACCCCTTTACGACACTTCATTAATTTTTGCACTTGCCGCGGTTCATTAGTTTCGATGCGTATTATTATCTCGTCGAGTGTTCTCGTCTCATGCTATTCATGCAAAAAACCGGGCATCTGAATTTTGCCCAGATTTCACTAGAAATCAAAGGGCCTGGGAAAAAGATTGGATAATTTGGTTAAAAGCAGATCCTAGCTTTACAGTATTCAGATAGTTTTGAATATTGGAACATAAACAGTAAATAGTGCGAGGTGTGCTTTAATATCAATTACGATCGTTACGATTCTGTTATTATTTTTGTTTCACCGTCCAGCGTAACAAGAAAATACTCTATATGACTAAGTCCAAAACACGACAGTGATCCTCGGGAAGAACGAGAAAACGTAGCACTAACGACTCAAACGTCAACAACTCAATCCTGTGTTAACCAATCATGGCGATGCTTGGGAGCTGCTGTGATACCGCTTCCGTCTCTTCCGCTAGGTACAGGGCGATTTTGCATCGGGAAGAAGAATTAGTCATCAAGAGTATTTCTTTGGAATGCAACCTGTGGCTCTCAGCCCAGCAGAAAAATAAGTAAGCGGAAACCCGAAGCCGTTCCACAACATTTGAAACTTGTGACCTCCCCTCAAAGTACCTTCGATCCATTGTTTACACGACGAACGTCACGGCGCTCCACTTTAATTTCCACACGTCATAGACTACTTGCGTCATATAGCTGATTAAAGCCGTTGAGTCATTCAGAGTACTATCGGTACTATGCCAAGCAGCGTTGCCGCCAGTGGTACATTTATACTCTTGACTACATTTTCGTCGTGAGCCGTCAGTTGGTAGTGCATTTGAAAAACGACCAAAGGTTTCGATGGGATCCCAGAAATTTAATACTTAATCCAGACAATTGGGTCTTGTAGATATCCGGTCTTAGCCAGACTCCTTGAACATGATTACTGTTAAAATTTAGAAACAGATCAAGGCCAATGGCTAATCTAAGAAAATCAAGGTAAGATATAGCTTCAGCGCCTTCAGCATGTGTGTTTACCCCTTATAAGTCACATCTGCTTTGACAAAACTGATCAAAACTTCTTGTCTTACTTCTGTAAAATTTCCTGTTCTGACCGGATTCCTGGCGAACTACTTGTCTGGCGAAAAAACTAAAGCTCAAAATCGTAACAAAAACGTAATTCAGCATGTCTCCTTATCTACTGAACTTCAAATAAAACTTTTACTTTTAAAGAAATTTTCCGGTTCCTCGCGAATTCCTCGGCGAGAAAATGATTTTGATATGAGTATTCTTCTTACCCCTAAACTGGACATATAAGTTGAAATATAACTTTTACGAATGACAAATTTTCCGACTTTGGTCGGATTCCGGGCGAACAACTTGTCCGGAGCGCAAATGATTTTTCATATACGTGTTCGGCATGTCTTTTTTACCCTTAAATCGATTATCTCATCAGCTGTAACAAAATATTTTTTTCCCCTTAACCCTAAATGTAAGGCTACAGAGCCCATCTACAAACTCCACCTGTCCCTTGGCAAAAAGAGGCCTCACACGAAGTTTCATCGACATATCTCATTCCCTTCATGATTTATCAGACGGACAAGCGGGCAACTCTTACGAAATCATCTTTCCCTCGGAGTCATCTTTCCCCCCACTTTACGTTTCTTTACATTTCAAATTTGTGCAGTAATTTATAAGAAAAGTAGCAGGCTATTTCTCTCGAAAAGAATGCACCTTTCTTTCCAAGGTGATTAAGGCCCAGTTCAGGCCGTATTCACAGGATCATGCGTAGAGAAATTTATGGTGGCGTCGGCATACAACAATGAGCGTGTTGCGTGATGTGCAACACGCACAATTTGTGTATGTAGTACTTTTTCTTCTATGGTGGTAATTTTTGCTACTTTGATAGTGAATTTTATTTAGTGACATACCAACCCTGCAAAAGATTCATTCAACTTTTGAAAAAGAAATCCCACTTGCGTCATGAAGTACCAGAAGAATCTGATGAAACCGCACTGCATTGATCGCAGAATAATCCCCAAGGACTACGAGTAATGTGGCAAGCGATCCGAGCAAAATAACTGTAGAGAGTAATGAAAAGACCTATCCTTCCAATGCACCAAAAATGGGCCCCCGTCGCATCGCCCCAGCTCGAAAGCGAGAAAAGCTTCAGCAAACTGTCCGTGTGTGAAGTGGCGGATATAGAAAATTCTAGCAAGGCTAAGATGCGGTGCAAACATTTTTGCACCACCTTTTCTGTGATTGTAGAGAGTTAAGGAGGAGATTTTCGGGGTGGGGGGAACTGATAAGAAATGGATTATTAAAATGATGGGGAGTAAAGATTTTAAAGAAATAAGAATTATTGGGAAGTTCCTCAGGTTAGCTTTTAAACACCGGAAAGATTTCTTCTGATGGGGAAATTGTGTTTTTAGTGCTAAGAAAGTATTCAGTGTAAATTAAAAATATTAAGAGTGCGTTAGTGTGTATATGCGCATGTAAGATTGTTTATAAATATTCTTTGAGCCCAAGCTGACTTTGAAACATTTATTCAAACAATGTTTACAACGGATACGTCAGCTATGATTTTTCATCAGCGATATTTCGCTGATCAATCTCCTGGTTCAACTTCGGGGAAGGAAACAAACCTGTGAGAAATCAAAAGATATTTCGGATCAAAAGAAGATTTCTTACAGGTTTGTTTCCTTCCCCGAAGTTGAACCAGAAGATTGACAGCCTGACGAGGACCCTTGCCAAGAAGGGCCGAAATATCGCTGATGAAAAATCATAGCTGACGTATCCGTTGTAAACATTGTTTGAATATAAGATTGTTTACTTTTTGATTCGTTTTGTTGCATGATGGCCGGATGGCTTTAATGTGCAAATAAATCATTCATAAATCATTCATCGGGGATCAGATCAGAGCCAGCGCTCGCTAACGACTGGTTGAGTTTCAGTAGGGATGTTCGTGTCCTCTAGGGCAGTGGTTCCCAACCTTTTCCATACCGCGTACCCCTAAACAAGGTTCGAAAAGGTTGTGTACCCTCATTTTCAGATGGTGGAAACGCGATATTTATGTCATAAATGAAAAGGATTATAATAAGTATGATAATCATAAATGATTACGTCATATTTACAAAATCAATGATTACCGATGACTACATCACATTTTTACCGGAGCTTGATATCACGTTTCCACTAAATGGATTTTGAATCCAGTCATAAGTTCTACCAGGTCACTGCAAACTGATAAATAACAGGCACACGAATAGTTTTTTTCATACTTTCCTCGATACTGGAGGTTTTTGCAAAACAGAATATTTTCTTTTTTATCAGAATCTCGATAACAGACAAATAATATCATCTGAGGCCTGAGCTTTAAGTAACACATCCCGCAAATCCATGCTTTCATCAAGCTGCATCGCAGACATTTTCGTTAATTTTGTTCTAGACTTGAATGACAATATTATTTGCAATGCCTTCGCTTCTTTTTTAACAATATTATTTGGCACAGGAAAAGATTTTACAGCAGTAGGCTAACTGTTCTGGAAAATATTATTTAACGAATTTCACTAGGGCTTGCATTCAGAGGCGGCACGCACGGGCTGGGGACACCCCTCCCCCTAAGTGGTCGGCCAGTCGATAAAAAGAAACTGGTCGGCGCGAAGCACCGCAATTTTTCGTAAAATAGTTATTTTTTCGAAAAACAGTAGGTAAAAATTACCAGCCACTCGGTAAAAATATCTTGCCCCCAAATTATTTTTTGCTAGTGATGCCTCTGCTGGTAATATTAGGCTTTCGGCAATCAAAAATGAGTGAGGTAATATTTTGAAAATACAGATTTTGGTACCTTCGCGTCCCCTCTACAAGGGTCTCGCGTACCCGTTTGGGTACGCGTACCACGGGTTGGGAGCCACTGCTCTAGGGGAGCTAGTGTCGCTGCGATTTGAATGTGTGTCACTACTTCAAAGTTCGCGTATTACTCTCTCGAGTTATTTTGCTCTGCAAGAGATTAAGCTTTTGGAATAGGGAACCAACCTCCAATCCTGATATTTTGATGAAACTTGGTGTGAGGATTCGTTGGGTCGTCGGGCCAATTAAGTTCGTAGATGGGCTTTGTAGCCCTACATTTAGGGGTGGGGGGGGGGGGTCAAATTAAGGGGCAAACAAAATATTTTGAAACAGCTAATTTGATAGTCGATTATGGGGTAAGAAGATATGCTGAATACGATGGTGAAAACCATTTTGTTATCGGACAAGTAGTTCGCCCGGAATCCGGCCACTACCGGAAAGTTTGTTAAAAGTAAAAGTTTTATTTGAAGTTGATTAAATGTTCGATTTAGGGTAGGAAGACATGCCGAGGACGACGGTGAAAACTATTTTCTCGACGGACAAGTAGTTCGCCCGGAATCCGGCCCAAACCGGAAAGTTTGTTAAAATTAAAAGTCATTATTTATATATAATCATTATTACAGGTTTGTTTCCTTCCCCGAAGTTGAACCAGATGATTGACAGCCTGACGAGGACCCTTGCCAAGAAGGGCCGAAATATCGCTGATGAAGAATCATAGCTGACGTATCCGTTGTAAACATTGTTTGAATAAATGTTTCAAAGTCAGCTTGGGCTCAAATAATATTTAATAGTCTTTTTTCCTGCAAATGCCTTGCCCCCCCCCCCCCCCAAAGAAGAAACTGGCAAGCTAAAGAAGAAACTTAGCAAATTTGAGAAACAGCTCTCTTAACTCGCTCTTGTCCTGGCCTTCGAAAGATCCCATAAACAGAGACAAAAAAAAGTAAATGAGGCGAACCCAAGGCATTGTAAAGCTTTGCAAGAAGCTTCTTGCATGTTTACTTGCGACGGATCGGAACACGTAACGAGTAGGCTCCACGGAGTTACTTATCACTGCGAGCAATACAAACTACAGCCGGGCCAATCAGTAGGCCAAGGTTTATGAGTTCACCCGAAGTCTTACATCAGTATCATCAAGATCCACAGTTATCAATCACTCTCCCTTTTCACTTACCCCTTCCATTTGCATTTTGTTTTGTCTTTTAATACTCCTGATGACTGACCCTAATTGCCGATGAAGAATCGCCGTGCACCTAGCGGAAGAGCCGGAAGCGTCACCAAACCTGTCCCCAGCAAAGGCCGTTTATTGGTTGAAACAAGATTTGAGTCATCGCTCGGGTGACGTTTCTCGTTCTTCCCGAGGTTCACTAGCGTGTTTTGGACTTTAAGGTGGTAAGGTGGGTAAGGTAAGGTGGTTGGGACAGTAGCTACACAAGTGCAATGGGTTCTTGAGTGTTAAGAAATCGAAAAGTGGACGTGTGAGGTCTCGGCGTTGCTGTCTCTCAAGTGGTATTCACAGTAGAAGAAAGTGTGGAGTGAAGAAGTATATTTTATATACTTCTTCTGATATGCCTACCAAGTTTCGTCGTGAAAATCCCCCAAAACCGGAATTCCGGGAATCCCCCCCCCCCCCAAGTGTCCGGATCCAGTTAAATTACGTATTAGATTTACATGGAGCAGATGTTTATTCTTCCCGGCAAGTTTCACTCCGATCCCTCCATTCTAACCGTTTCTCGAGATTTCCGGTCTTCCCCCCCCCCCAACACCCCCCACGGTGCCCGAAACCAAATCTGGTTCAGTAAATGATTTACCTAGAGCATCTGTTTGTTATTCCCACAAAGTTCCATCCCGATCACTCCATTCTAAGCGGGTCACATACCCCCCCCCCCCAAAGATATATAGTCTATTCAGTTATTAAGTTTCATTCCAATCCGGTCACCCGTTCGAAAGTTACACACTACTCAATTTCTCGGATTCCTCCGCCCTCCACTCCCCCCGTGGTGGTCGGATCGGAAATCCGATTATTTCTAAGTTTGTTTGGTCGGGTCTCTCATATGCCTGCCAAGTTTCATGGTCCTAGCACATCTGGAAGTACCATAACTCGAAAAAGTGTGACAAACTGCCCTCAATTTTCAAGTTTCCCCCGCCCTCCACTCCCCCGCATATGGTCGGGTCGGGAAACTGATTATTTCCAGGTTGGTTTGGTCGGGTACCTGATATACCTGCCAAGTTTCATTGTCCTAACACATCTGGAAGTACACTAACTCGAAAAAGTGTGACAAAAAACTCGGACCGACCGACAGACGGAAATGTGATCGGTACATGGCACTTGAGCCAGAGGCTGCAAGTGCCCTACAAATGGCAGTGTCTGTCCAGCTGGGACTGAGACACAGGTTTTTTTTTTCTTTTAAAGTGTTTTAATTACCCGTATGGAAATAATTTAGACGTTTCCAGCTGTTCTGGCCTGTTTTCAGCTGTTTTCAGTTGTTTTCAGCTGATTTCAGTTGGAAACACCTGCTTCCAACTGTTGAATTTACAGCTACTGGCGATAGACGTCGATGTTACAGCTGTCTATAGCTGCTTGGAACTGTGAACAGTTGTATCAAGCTGTACTTCTTACGTCTAGTCCGGATACGCGTAGGAGACACAGCAGTATGTTACTGTATACACCTGTCTGTTGGCGTATACAGCTGTAGTTCTTACGTCTAGTCGGGATACACGTTGGAGACACATCAGTATGTTACTGTATACACCTGTCTGGTGGCGTATACAGCTGTAGTTCTTACGTCTAGTCGGGATACGCGTTGGAGACACAGCTGTATGTTGCTGTATACACCTGTCTGATGGTGGGGACAGCAGTTTCTAGTTGTAAGCAACCGTTTACAGTTGTCAGTGTTTGAGTCATAGCAGCATGTCACTGTATATAGCTGTTTCATGGTTGAACACAGGAGTGTTTAGCCGTAACATTTCTGCACCACGAAGTCCGTGTCAAGAGAAGTGGGAAGTGAACCGTGCTAAAATAGATCAAAGAGGATGTTGTGTAGTAATGCATTCTTCTTAAGAATAAACAGCATCATCAGATGTTAAACTAAATTCCAGTTTATCATAAGCGGGAGCGAGTCTTTTCTAAACAGATATTGTTCCAGAAGCAGTTTGCAGTCGAGTTATTTTCTCGCAGGTTCAGGTAGAAAAGACCTACGCATCGTACTATATAGCAATCGTTTAAGGCGCGTTCTACAACATACTAGCTATTGTAAAAAAAGTGTTTATGCGGTTAGAAACACCTGCATGTCTGAGAATGTTTCGCGTCCGGTCAACACAGCCGAAATCAACTTTACGAAATAAATACGGAATGTATACAATATATTAAATACGGATTTAAACACCCGTATGTGTGACAGTCGTTTCAGATACAGTTGGCACACCTGAACCCAGCTGTAGGTAATTACTAGTACACGGAACTTAATACCTGTATGTCTGACGGTTGTTTCGCATCCAGTTAGCACAGCTGTATTCAACTACACGAAATAGTCCTTACACGCGAACTTAACAACCGTATGTCTGACGGTCGTTTTGGATACAGTCGGCACAGCTGAACCCAGCTATAGGTAATTCCTATTACACGGAACTTAACATCTGTATGTCTGACGGTTGTTTCGCATACAGTCAGCACAGCTGTATTCACCCGTATGGAAATAATTTAGACGTTTCCAGCTGTTCTGACCTGTTTTCAGTTGTTTTCAGCTGATTTCAGTTGGAAACACCTGCTTCCAACTTTTGAATTTACAGCTACTGGCGATAGACGTCAATGTTACAGCTGTTTATAGCTGTGAACAGTCGTATCCAGCTGTACTTCTTACTTTGGGAGGTGTACACTGTTTTTAAAAGCCGTGGAAATGCTTGAAGTCGAGAGCTGTCATCCGTGTTTTTGCTAACTTCTCTTTTCTTTGAAGCGCAAAATATTTCAGAAGCAGGTTTCGCAGTCGAAGCCCGCTCTATACTGCTAAAGCGTCTTCTGGTAATTCGTTTAGAGTACTGCCGTTTATTCGATAATTTGAAATTTTTTTAATTGCATCAGTATACCAGAATGCAAATATTTCTCCATACATAATATCCCTGAGTCTTGACTGAGTTGGATCACAGCAAATTAAGCATAAGTTGAAGTTGGAGAGAAGCAACCGCCGAAAGAAGTTATACAACACAACATAGCAGTAACGACACAGTTGGTATCATCTGTGTTTCATACGGACACGGACCTTGGAAAACAGCTCGTTACAGCTATATTTGAGACACCTGTTGAAAACGTCAGATAATACTTTTGTGTGTTTACAACTTCATACAGCTATATCCACCTGTGTTTGGGACAGCTGTTGAAAACGTCCCATAATACTTCTGTACGTTTACAGCTGTTTCAGTGACACCTGTTGGATAAACGAAAGTAATTGCGACAGCTGAAAACAGTTAAATACAGTAGGATACAGCAACTTACAGCTGTTTTACAGACAGCTGATTAAAACAGCTGTAAATATTACACGTGTTGAAAGCGTCCCATAATACTTCTGTTACTTTTACAGCTGTCAACAGCTGAAAACGTCTAAATTATTTCCATACGGGTATGTAGCTAGTTTTCTTTGTTTTGTCTTCAAAAAGTGTGTTGAATTTGTAGTTAGTATTGATTTGCAGAATATTTTTTGTAGCATGGCCCTTTGAGCTTTCCGTGTACAATACACACATACATTCATATAGAGTATTGCGTTGCCTTTATGACACCTTCAAATCTGTGATCTGGGGGTTCGAGCCCCGGATACCCAGACACTAATGGGTGGCTTCGTCTCCGCCTTTATGAGAATTTCGTTCTGGTGACGGCAGTTTTGGTAAGAGGAGCAGCTTTTCCTGAGAAGGCTTACACACTGAACATTGCAGTAGGATTATTAGCTTAAAGGACCCCTCGCACTATTTACTCTTCAACTTACAGTATTTTAAAAATTTGAATACTTTAAAACTATGCTGGGCTTTCAACAAATAACCGACGATTTTGGCTGTTTTAAGGATTTTCTGAGACCCATTGGCTTGTAGTGAAAACAGGGAAACAATTTCCATAACCGTTTTTCTGATGGAAAAACTTCTCGCAGACAACCGTCGGCTGCGTGATACACACCGAACGTAGCAAAACACAGCAAGTGAGAAAACCAGCATGTTTTGTTAGAGGGGATAGAATGTACCGTACGAAATTGGGGTCTCCGGGTGTGGAACTATACGGAGTGATTATGGAAGTAGATTGCGTTAGTATTATAGGTAAGACAGGTCCTTTAACTGATTTCTGGCATCACTAACGTCTGACCTCAACTAATGACGTCAATCCTTATCCGTCTGATAATTCCTTCTGATAAGGACTGACAGGTGAAGTGAAGACGAGATAACATTCAGTCGACAACCAGACATTGTGTGTGCAAGTAATAACTGTGCGGATCATACTTACATTACAATGGACATGACGCAGGTGACCGAGAAGCTACTGCATGGTGCAGTAGCGTCACCGCGCGGTGGTTCTATTTTCAAAGTGAGGCCTCTTACAAATTCGTTTTTTATGGCACGCACCTACCGTATAAGCTAGGAGGAGGAAACCTTCGTTTTCGGACTGCCTAGTCTTTACATAGCTGTGTCCAAACTGTCAACGGTGGGGGAGTTTGAGGGTGAGAACATTTCCCAAAAATACTCAGTATTAGAGTGAAACTTAATGGGTGAGAGAAAATGCCATCGGTGTTATTTATCAAGGTCCAAACCGCATCTGTGGTCATCGCTTTTCCTGCAAATGCTTCGATTTGAGAGAAACTTCATGGGAAACAGGGGCAAATGTCCTAGATGTGTCATCTTGGCGGAGGGATCATTGGAGCAGGGGTCCCGGGAATTTCGTGACACTATTGCCTAGATCGCCAACAACACCTTCAATTGGTAAAAATACTAACGGGAATGAAAGAAACATAACAGATAACATCCCAAAGTGTTATCTGTTGAAACCGCGCATCCTTCTGTTGTCGTTATGTAACTTCTGACAGTGTAGTATTTTTACCTATTGAAGGTGTTGTTGGAGATCTAGGCACGAAACAGTATAAACTTAATTGGTCATAACGCTTTATTTCTAAGTGAAAAGGTGTTATTCTTGAAAGTGTTATGCGCAATCTGTTATTGAACTTCTGACTGTGTACCGACGAAATCCGGTGGAAACCGGATATTTGGTTAGAACTGTGAAATATTTTTATCGGGTGTTTGGTCTTTCGATATGGGGATAAGAAGAGACAGAAAATTGATCGAGTTGCTTAGTTTTCCTACGGACTCGGTAGATCATCCGGGTTCCCGGATTCCGGCAAAAATAGGATACTTGCCAGTTCTAATGAACTCCGTTGGAGTTCTTTGTCCAGCTGTTTCTTCCGATGTTGCCAATGTTCCCATCACTTTCTGATATAAACCGGAATTTGGAAAGAACAAAATCCTCCGATGAAACTTACGAAGGTGTGTATACGCCACTCATAAATTACTCTCATATTAGTTCTTTTTGGCCGTTACGTGCGCTATCGTAAAGAAAGCAATGACACTTTACTTCTTGGTGTACCTTTGTCCAGGTTTGTTTTGCTATTTTCAATTCCTGTTAGGCCTAACCATGTTTAAAACTGTTTAAAGTGCCTCTTCCTCTCTTTTTACTTTGCCCAACTCTGTTCTGTCAAGCGTCATTCCTGGCTTCCAACTTTAGTGCTGAGTGCTGGCTGACTTCTTCACGGGGCTAATACGCGACTCGATATGAAGCGAAAGCCTAATCGCTTATTCACCCCTCAGATAACTTATACCAAGATCTCACGTGTGATTGTTATTGTACCTATAGCGCGTCTGGTGGCAATTCGTCATCGGATTTTACGAGGGACGTATATATAGATAAGGAACACATTGGATCAGAATATTTTCCATATTTTTGACAAGCACTGGCATTTCCGTCATACTATGGGCTAAACCGAAAATAAAGACATAAAAGAATTACCTACTGGATCTGATGATATTATGCAAGTTATATGATTGATTAGGGATGAATAACACGACTACGGTATCCAAAGAAGACTGAAAACCAATAACAATAACAGTTGCGTTTTTGATCGCCTGTGTAAGTTCCCCTGTGAGTTCGCCGTTGCAGCTGAATAAAAACGGAAAATAAGCATCCCGCGCACATCATTCATAAAATCGTCTAAATACTTCAGTAAAGGGTAGTTACATCTGACAGTGAAAAGGCCATTCTTGTGGTCAAAACATACAAGTTGTAATCATCCATTTCCTAGCAAACTTTCCAGGACTTTAAATTTTTTGGAGTTAATTTATTCATGACAGGCGAACTCGGACCGGGAACTGCATCTGCGTCAAAGTTCGCCGTTTCACTCGCAGTTGTTGCAGAACTGAGAACAGACACGGTCTCCGTTTCAGCAAAAACGACAAATAAGCAAAGTGCGAGCTCGGAAGGTGATCGAAAACGAGAAATAAGAATAACTGAGATCAGGCACGGCAATCAAAACGCAACTAATAGTCCGGTTGAAGAATCCGATGTATATTCTCCTCTGAGATCCCATCGAAACCTTTGGGCTTGTAGAAGCACGAACGATTTCACCGGTGCGGCAACGCTGCTCCGATCGTGACGCACGGCAAAAGGAGACCGAGGGACTGGCGTTGGCGCTTGGCTGGCTAGCAGTGTTGGTTTGTTTGATACTTGATCGATACCAAGAGAACAGTCAGTTGGGCAAGAATAGTTTTGAATTTGTTCCAGTGCGATTTGTACTTCTTTCTGGATCAAAGGATATGACGGAATAGGGCAGAACTTTGTCAGTGTCAGAAGGCTTATCTAATTGCAAGTGAAAATTCGACTATTTTGCAGATGCAAGCGTTGAGTAAGCTCTTCTCGGCCAACTGATTTCACTTTCGTTAGGCCTCCGGTCAAATCAGAACCAAGTTAGTAACAGCCTGTGGACTAACAGACTTGCTACAACATGGATAATACAAAGGTGAGATTGTGAATGGTAACTTTTTGGGTAGCTTGATGAGGGAAAAAAGATGAACAAATTAGAAGAAGTAACGGAAGAGAGCCCTGTGTTAAAATACAATACAAATGCTATGGTTGGTTAGTTTCGTAGGTGTTGAATTAATGGGTGGTGATCGAGAGGGGTTCAAATGGAATATTATTTACTAGCACTTAGCAAGAGAAACCATTATCGGCTCAATAATTAGCATTATTCCTTCCGCCGGCCATTCGATCCAAGTGACACCCCATTCTTGATAAACAAACTGGCGTCCAATGATCGCCAGTGACCCAGTAACCTGGCAAGTGACAACAAACACGCAGGGGCGTCACGTATGAGGGGGGGCGGGACGGCCCCCCCAATGTTGTCGGCCAGTCGGTAAGAAATAGGTTAGGCGGCGCGAAGCGCCGCAATGTTTTGTAAAAACAGTCGATTTGTTTTCTTGGAAACAGTCGATTTTCCTCCAAAGCAGTCGGTTTTTCGTCAAAATAGTTAAGTTTTTAACAGTCGGTTTTTCTTAAACAGACGACTTTCGTTAAAACAGTCATTTTTTCTTTTTCCGCAATAACAGTCGGTAAAAATGACTAGCCAGTCAGTAAATACCTTGCCCCCCCCCCCCCCCAAACAAAAATTTTGGCTAGTAACGCCTCTGCAAACACGGCACTCATTCGACACAAACCAACAGTTAGTTAACGACCCCCTCAAAAATGTTCCTTTCCATTAGCGTCAGATCATACGCAAGAGTATATCCACAAACCGTACCTTCACTGCTTGCAACCAACCCTCCTGCTAAGAGAAACAAAAATATTTGCGACTAGAAGCAAGAGTCACCCCTTAATGAAAACTAGACCTACGTTGCCCGGGCAACGTGAAGTGTTGCGGCAACCTTTGCCCGGCTTCGCCGACTAAAGTGTTGCGAGAGCAACACTTTGGTTTTGTTTCTTCGCTGTCGGTTAAATGCTGAAATTGTCAACTTATCGAAGCTTTTAAAACGGTATGTTCTAAAAAGAATAATCACATGATCAAAAGCTGTTCTTTAGCGTTGTAAAACCAACAACAAAACAATATCGGAAGAAGGGACTACATTGACTTTGCGGTCAGTTGAACTTTATCCTTTTCAATCGTAGATATCGTGACGGATGAAAACTTGGAACAATATCTTATATAATCTAGTTGGTATTATAAACCCGTACAAAAATTTTGGTATGTTAGACGGACTGTTACAGTCCATCGCTTCAGCTGACAGGATGTTATATTCTATCAGACAGGGTACGTTGACATATTTCCCAACAGGATCGTTCATAGAGAGAGCAAAACAGACTGTTGGATGAACTTTCGATGTCCATCGATAAAACAGACCGAAAGTTCAACAGTATGTCAACAGAATATCAGTTAAACAGTCTGTTACAGATAATCAGAATAGGATGTAGATACGCTGTTGAACGACTTGATGAAGATGAACATCATTTCTCCCAATCTAGCAGAACATCTGACGTACTTCTGACGGACTTAATGATCGAGTACTCCGTTTCTCTTTTTTTATTGCACTTCACACACGTCTGAACATAAGATAGATGGCAGCTAATCTGAGAGCGGTCTTCCTGCCTACAGGCAGAGACACCTGGGATTCACTATGTCGTTGGTCTTGGTACACAGTTGTCGTCGTATGGTGGGGCTATCATCTCCCAGCTAGTTGAAGGTTAGATTCTAACCATTTAGGCGTGTCGCGGATTATATTGATTTATTCGATCTATAAGTCATCAAACGTTCTGGTTCTTCGATTATTACCTCTTGTTCATCCAGACGGATGTTTTTCTTATTCTTTCGTTGTTAGTTTTTTCCTTGCGGTCGCTTGTTAGTTTCTTCCGAGCAGTCGCTATGCCGAAAATGCCTTTGCCGTTTCTTCCTTGCTCGGTGAGCGTTGCTACCCGTACGGTTTAAGTTCTTTTATTTCGAAAATACTTCGTGACAATATATTTTGATCACTGGGGGCCGGCAGGGATACGAGCTCGTTAGCTCGGCCCCAAATCTAAATCCTCACAAAAATTACTGAAAGGTGGGGAACCACATGCCCGTAAGGTTTTAAGATGTCCGACATATGGATAGTACTTCCGTTATAACAATGTTGCGTACATATGCATGACCTCTTTGTAAAACCGAGAAAAATCTAAACTTTTGGTCTCAGGTAAGGAGAGCAAAAATTCAGTCGAATAGTACGGGTTTTCTCTACCAAATACGAAGGGTTTATGATGAGCCTTAAAAAAGTATCAATAATTATTACAGCTGATATTTGACTGTCATTATTCTGTTTACTCTCCATAATCTAGCTTTGTCTATTCGCAATCACGACAAGCTAGCGGTCTTGAAACGAAAACTGTCCCTGATCGTGGTGGAAAACGGCCTTTTTGCTTCGTCATGCAATGGCAGATCAGTTTAGGAAATTTAGCGGCTAAGTGACGTTATCATCTGATAAGTTTCGTCAATCATGGCATGCGGTCCCAAAGGATCCCGTGGTTTTATGACGATTTTATCAACTGACAGATGGCTGGACGAGGGTTCAAAGAATCGGGGTGTTCGTACGAGGACTTCGGAGATGGTGACGACAAGGGTGACGAGTACCTAATCTGAAGGGTGTAGGCAGTCTAAAAATAGGAATCTAAATTACGTGAAATAATTCACGTATTCATTGAAGTAACTTGTAGGCAATTTAGCACTGCGGATTCTTCATCGTGGTGGTGAGTTGACAGATGATTGACACATTGCCTCCCTCCCCCATCTGCACATGTCTGCATCGATCTCAAAAAGAGAATAATATAGCTCAGAGATTATGTATTTATTATTGTATTTTTTTGCTACATTCAACTGTGCTACACATGACTGATATCAGTAAACGACCTAGAAATGCTAATGGTCAGCAGAAGAGATCAAGGTTGTTCCGGAAAGGACTTCAAATACTTCACCTTCTTTTCCGCCATACCACTTAGTCGAGATCGGTGTCATTGTGTGTTTGTTAAAAACGATCAATATCTTACACCAAGCTGATCTGTCTGTAGGAGTCTGTCCCTAAACCTGAAATGCGAAGCATCGGGTTTCAAATACCGTGCCTGAAAACTGAGACGATCCACAAAACTAATGCTTGGAGACGGGTTTTCACGGCGACGTTTTGCCATGGGAATTTTGTTGTCAAGGAAATTCCTTATAGGAATTCGAACGTACGTGTTTACCAGTTACTCATGATATCCCATTTATGGTCCCACTAATTTAATCTACCGGCTGTTAAGAAAAACGAAATTGAACTAAACTACTACGTGTTGGGGGTGAGAGGGGGGGAGGGGGTGAACGTTTTTTTCTTTTTTTTTCTATTAGGGTGGGGCCTGGACCTTCATAATGGGTAATGCTCACAATTTAGGTTGTGTGTTGTCGCTTTTTTTTGCAGGCTAGGTCGATAGTAGGCTAGGTTGATAATTACGAGTTGTCAAATTCCGTTCTTATTTCTCAGTCAAATCTGGTGTTAGTGAGTAGCAGCGAAAGTCGTTAGGACCTTCATTTGTTGCAAAGTATGCAAGTGTTGTTTCTAAACTAATGTTCGTAAAAAAAAAAAAATCGTACCTTTTCCCCAAAATGTCCGTCTGTCTGTGACCCCGATAACTCCCAAACAGTGAGGAATATTTTGCCGGAAATGGTACATGGCAGTGCTTCCACTCGACCTTTTTCGAAAAATAGACACAAAGTGAATTTACAGTAACAAACAAGTGCGCAAGCGCTCAGACGTGGAGTGTGAATGTAAAATTTTAATCACACCTTATAGTCAAACAGCGTTGGAAACGGAAAAAATACTGAAATTACCTAATTTGAAATCTTCCCAGTTTAAAAGCTATTAAAGCACAATTGACACTTCTAATGCTTTACGTTGTATTAAATGCTTCACAAATAAAGATTTCCGACTTCCTTTAGAAGGCGCTACGAAAATCGGCCGTTTTCTTGTTATCCCTTGTCTTTACCTCTCTGGCATTTCGGCGATCCAGATCTTAGGAGCTAGGATATCGTGGCAGGAAATTCAAAAACTCCCAGCAATGCTTGATAGAAAAGGATATATTTGAGATGTCATCAAAGTCAAGCCGTAGATGCAGTTTAACTGATTGTTCTAGTGTTTCATCAGACGTTCCATGGCTTAAATTGCCCATTAAACGTTTTTCTTTGTGGAATAGTGTTGTGAAGCTCGATTAGCTTGCTTTACAAAATGTACCAGAATATGCAATAAGCTTATAAAAAATGACATAGCTACAAAAATCATTCAAAAACAAATAACCTATTCAAATCTGAATTATACAAGCTGGTTTATGCATAAAATAAAGATCTACTAAGTATTATAAGAAACATCACTTTTATCTTTGTCCAAGCTAGTAAACTGAGCATGTACTTGCCCAAAAAATTACGCTTTGAAATATCACAGAGAGGAAACTGTTGAAAAAGGTGCTGATCTCGGGGGTAAGCATTGTTCCTAGGTTGTTAAAGAGTGGGGTTGGGGTAGTTTGATGTGCCCATTGAACTTTAAACCGCATTACATATCCAAAGAAGATCTTGCTAGCCAGTCCGACACTTTAAACCTCTTTTCCATTAGCAAGTTAATGACAAGTGTAATAAAACCAAATCGTTTTATTGCCTGATACCCCCCTTGTCAATTCATTAAGATCGGCATATCCTCTATCATATGACAAAACCGTCCAGTTATCAACTGATAATTAAAGTACGCCGCGTGGTCTTATTTGTTGCTGTTACACCAAAATCCGCATCTATACATAAATATCCACCAGTATACACGAGTTGAACTTGAGACATGTCATAGACGAACATAACTCAGCGGAAATCTGTTCCCAGTTACCCAGGAACAGGAGCGTGGGTCGGGACCCATCAAACTGCATATCTAGACCTAAACAGCCTCGACTATACCAACTTAGAGTTTAATTACAGTCAAAAACTTTACTCATGTGCTAACTGGGCCCATTTGCTCATCAACGGGAAGGGTAGGGGGGGGGGGGGAGTGGTTCAACTCCACATATATATTCCCAACTCGATCAAAAAAGAACAAGGGACTGTCATCTCCCTATCTCCAGTTATTGTCAAGCTGCAAACATTAAAAAACGGGCAATCTGGGCTCAATTGCCCCTGAACCAAGTGGGAGTGGGGTTTGGGGCCCCGCAAAAAGCAAAAAGAGACTCGAATGCTCACAAACCTACCAAGTTTCAACTTGATACCTGTTGATTCCTGTCACGGGTAACGAACTTTACTCCTGGGCAATCTGGGCCCAGTTGCCCTTGAACGGGGTGGGTGGGGGAGGTACAACTTTGAAAGTAATTTCCCAGCCCTAGGATCTACAAGTACAAGGGATTTAATCGTCCTATGTCCAGGTCTGGTCAAGTTATGAATTATTCACTGGGCAATCTGTGCCCATTTGCCCCTGAGCCGGGTGGGTGTGGGGGGTGGAACCACCAAAAGGCACAACTAGACCCCAATGCCCACAAGTGTACCAAGTTTGAACTTGATATTTGCACCTGTTCACGAGTTATGAGCTCCACAAAATACGGTGAAAACCGGAAACCGATAACCGAAAGACGGAAGCTGCTACAGCGCTCGCAATAGTGGATTGTTCCAAGGAATACTCCACTAAAAATGGTGCAACCATCAGGCCCGTCCCTACAGAATTTACAAAACCAATTTATATTCGAACCTATCCCTGCAAGACATTGCTTTAAAAAAATAAACCTGTTTTATGCTAAAATAAGTAGATCTTTGCACAAAATCAGCCTTTTTTCTGCTGTGCGTCACAGGGTGAAAATCACGATTTTTTAACTGCATTTATGTCGTTCTGAAAAGATCGAAACAAACAACTGTGATTCTTACAAGCTCAAATCATACGATTGTCATAAGATTATGACTCTACGTAAACATACCGCCAGAAACAGGTTATTTTCAATTGAAATTCACCGCTAGGTAACTGCGGAGGCGTTACTAGCCAATTTTCTTTGTGGCGGGGGGGGAGGGGGATATTTACCGACTAGTTGGTCATTTTTACCGACTGATTTACAGAAAAAAAACTATTCTTAAGAAAAAATCAGCTGTTTTTAAGAAAATCCACGTTCTGAAAAAATCGACTGTTTTTCATAAAAACTGATTTTTTTTTTTTTTTAAATGTCTGTTCTTCGGGAAAAAAAATGACTGTTTCAAGGAAAACGCTGGCTATTTTTTAGAAAAAATCGAGTGTTTTTATGAAAAATAGCGGGGCTTTGCGCCTAATCAATTTTTTTTCGAACGAGTGGCCCACAACATTCTGTGGGGCGTCCCCCCTCCCACCATACGCAAGGCCTCTGGGTAACTGTCTTATCTGGAAAGCTTAAAACATACGTCGGCCATTCTAACAAGCTACAAACCTACGACTGTCTCGTATACGACTAGAAAATGTCTTCGTAAAATTCGACAAAAAAAGTCATTTGCAGGGTTAATTCACGACTTGGTGTGATTCTGACAGGCTCAAAACATACAAATACCCAATGGCGGAAAATACTGTTGGCGCCAAAACTCTGATTTCATGGGAAGTTTCGCCATGGGGACATTTATTGGCGGGATCTTTCCAACTAAGCCACCTAATATGTGACATTAGTCACATATTAATCACAAAGGAGTAAATTAAAAGTTGCAAGAAAGTCTCTTAACTCCTATGACATGGCCTTCAACTAATCTTCCTTTTAAAGAATGTGGGATACGTTTGAGAAATCAGGTATTATTAATAAGCCTGTAGGATAGGCCAAAAAACTCTGGCCGAAACTCTCTTGCCACAAACGGTCAACTGTCTCAATCCCCCAAATTAAAATGGATGGCAAACCATCACTCTATACACAATTGATAAAAACACCACTTGTTACATCAGTTTATGTAACGTTCTTCCAAATTTGATAACTGTCAAATCTTCCCGTCAGTCGCAGGAACCTGGACAGTATCTTCAGGTGAGACATTCTCAGCATAGCATAGCATGTAACTCTCAAGAGTGGACTGTGCAATAACTCCGGTCGTTGTCTTGCCCACGCTGGGCAATCATGAACAAAATGTGTACTGGTCTCTTCATTTGTTCCGCAATCGATGGAAGTTGTTTTCTCTATATTTGAACTATGTTTTCCTAGGTCTATAAATTCTTACATACAATCCCTTCGAGAGTTATCGTGCTAACAGACGGACAGACGGACAATTTTGCGATGTCATAGGTATCCGTAACTAACGTTTTGGGGTCCCAAAAATGGGATCTCTGAATGATGAATGTAAAATAATCAGGGTGTTTGAACTGCTGATTCATCAGAAGAGCCGGGACACATGAGGGAGTCATAAAATAGCATGCCACTTTGTGAGCTGTTTTCCGAAGGGTCGTTGGGTTATTCTTGGGCTGCTTCCAGGAGCTGAAACTGGGACGTCTCTGCTGTTTCTGATTGAGTGAGGAGAACACAGCGGGTTTAGCGACTGTGTATTTCGGCCGTGAAATCGTGATCTGCTTACGGATATGGATCCTATCGCAATCCAGAAGAAAAAATTAAGGGTCGAAACAAAAAAACGATATATGATGAAACTCCGCGAGGCTCGATCTTTTGGTGTGTACACTAAAAAGCATTTAAGTTATTCACAAAATCCTGTGTGTGCTTATCGAATTTGCAGTAAACAATTTCAGTAGTCGACTTTAAAATTTAACGTTTCGAGTCTACCAAATTTCCGGGTTTTGGCAAATTTCGGCAGGACTACTTGTCTGATAAGAAAATAAAGTTCAGAATTGATTCATCGCTTGCTCTTACCTCGATGCGAACCTCTAATCTACTTAAGAATGAATTCTTTTTTTTTACCAAATTTCCTGTTTTGGCCGGATTCCGGACGAACTACTTCAAAAACGAATTCAGCATGTCTCCTCACCCGTACACGACTATTTCATTGGGTTTTAAACTTCCTGCCTTCAATTTGTGCCAAATTTCTGGTTTCGGCCGGATTCCGGGGGAACTACTGGTCCGGCAAGAAAACTCAGTTCATCAGCGTGTCTCCTTACCCCTATATCGAACCTCTAATCAACTAATCAACTTCAGATGAAACTTTCATTTTTAACAAATTTACCGGGCGAACTACTTGTCCGTCGAGAAAATAATTTTCATACATGGATTCAGCATGTCTCCTTACCCCTAAATCGACTATTTGATTAGCTTTTTAAAAATATTTGTTCATCCCTTGATTTGAAACCCCTCCCCCACCCCTAAATATAGGGCTTGCCTTGTACTTTGACCGAAAGGATCCTCACAACAAGTTTGAACCAAATATCTCGATCCGTTCGAGAGCTATCGTGCCAACAGACAGACGGACGGACGGACAAACTTTAGGTATCCCGTCACTTACGTTTTGGGATCCCAAAAAAGAATGAGTACGCACGTTTATTCTCATTGCGATGGCCCTAGTCGGCTTTTTATACAATAAATCTATCTATTTAACAATGCTTTTTGAAGTCTGTGGCTGGGGACGTACAAGGATGGGTCAGATATACTATTTCCGCGACTGCTCTCCCAATTTCCCATCTTCAGGGTGTCTGGATGGTTGATTTTTCAAAAGACCCGGCAATAGATAAGGGGGTCGTTAAATGTTCCCACAATTGCATACGGGTGCCATTCGGCGATTACTTATCGGTTTTCGTATTCACACCCAATTTAAAGACAAATTGACCCTCTCCTTTTTGTTTGTTGGCTGTAATCTACGCTCGCGCCTTGATTCGCTCAAAGAAAAGCCTCGGGAAATTAAATGTCAGAAAAATGCGCTATTAATGCTTGCGCTTTCAAAGTGTCACGACTGGTTCACACTGCTGCGATTTCGCTCAAGATTTTCCGTTATGCGTAATGCGACACAAATCTTGCGAGAAGCAACGCAAGGCTTATCGTTTTGTCTAATATGTCGATAACAGTTCGGTTTATTAATAAAACTATCAGTTATCACATCACAACTATCACACAAATTATCATGGGCCTTTAGGTATCACGAGAATGTATCTTTTGCTCAAAAGTACTTTTTTTACTTTGCAGTTAAGATACACAATTTAAGGGAGATTTGTAAGCAAAATATTTGAGGCACAAACAATCATGGGCCCTTGGGATCTTAAAAATGTATCGTTTCTTAGCACTTTGCGGTCAAGATTAGCACTTTAAGTAGGTTAGGAACTCACTTGTAAGCAACACCCTTGAGGCAAAAAAGATCATGGGCCCCTGGGAATCGCGACAGTATATCTTTTAGTCAAAGTATTTTTTGTCACGTTGCACTTGAGATACGCACTTAAAGGGGGCCAAAAATGCATGTGCATCCATATACTTGAGCCACAAATGATAAAGGGCCCTTGGCAATCATAAAACTGTATCGTTTCTTCGAAAGTGTTTTATTTTTTCACTTGACGGTTAAGATCGACATACGTGGGTTAGGAATTCATTTGTAAGTAGAGGTGCAAATGATCATGGGCCTGTAAAGTCTGTCTTTGTTTCGGGCCTACTTGAATTTCTAGTGCCCTTAGATAAGGTTTCTTCCCTTGGGATATGTGTTTTCTTTAATGGCCATACTTTGGGACCAAGCTTGACGGACTAATATGTCCTGTTCCGGTCAACATCTGGGGATAGAGGAGCAGGGTCGAATTGCTAGTCCCGAGTCCCGAGTGTGAGAATGGTTCTTTTGAGTCGTTTTGTTAGTTAGCTAAGTGTCTACGTTCGCCACTTATACATGTATTAGTCCTTAGAACCAATATAGAACAATCGTCTACTAGTCTTGTGTACAACTAGTAACATTAATGTGAACACTGTAAAGAGACGTAAACACCACACAGCAGCGTCCAGCAGTGTCCACAGGCCCTTGGACATTATGAAACTGTATCATTTAATAAAAAACGCGCCCTCTTGTCAATTATCATGTTTCATTGGGATCTGATCACCTGTTCAAAAGTTATGCATGACACAACGTTCCGTATTCCTCTTTCCTCCACTCCCCCCAAAGATGGCCGGTGACTATTTCCAAGTTAATTTGATCGGGTCCCTAATACGCCTGCCAAGTTTCATCGTTCTAGCCTCTCTGGAAATGCCTCAACTCGCGATCACCGGAATTCCGGGAAACCCCTCCAACTCCCCCAAGTGCGTCGATCCTGTCAATTTCTGTAAAAAATATATATAAAACGTGTGCTTGTTCTTCTTACCAAATTTCATCCCGGTCCGTCCGCTCTTACCCTATATCGAGATTTCCGGTCCCCTCCTATCCCTCCCCCAGAGGTATCGAATCCGTTCCGGACATGAAGTGGGACATCCGAGACACAACCTCTTTCCAACTGTCAAGTTTCATGCAGATCTGGTTCCTCGTTCGAAAGTCGTGCTTGCCTCAAAATTCCGGACTCCCCCTCTCCCCCACAATGTTCGGATTGGGGAAACGACTGTTTTCAAGTCAATCTGATCCGAGTCCCTAGTACCTCTGCCAGGTTTCATCGTCATAGCGCATCTGGAAGTACCCTAACTCGCGATCAGCGTAACCCCGGGAAACCCTCTCCAACTCCCCCAACAGTGCGCCGATCCGGTCAATTTCTGTCAAATATGTCTCTAAAACTTGTGCTTGTCCTTCTTGCCAAGTTTCATCCCGCTCCTTTCACTCTAAGCCTGTCCCGAGATTTCCGTTCCCTCTCCTATCCCCCCCCCCCCCAATTTATCAGATCCGGTTCGGAAATGAAATGGGACATCCGAGACACGACCTCTTTCCAACTATCAAGTTTCATGCAGATCCGATCATCCGTTGCTATTTACGTATGCCAATAGATGCCAGATTCCCCATCCCTCCGCTCCCCCCACGATGGTCGAATCAGGGAAATGACTATTTCCAGGTCAGTTTGGTCGGGTCGCTGATAAGCCTGAAAATCTGAAGACATATACTCTTTATACTCCATAGAGAGAATGCACCCTACCCGAGAAATCGGATATTGCTACACCATCATCACGGGATCAAAAAAGTTTAACATTGGGAGGTATAGGACTTTCAACTTTGAAATTAAATTATCGGCGTTTGATCATCGTTCTGAGCCAGGGATTTGATGGAAATGTTAATTTGGCTATTCCTTAATCGTATAATTCTATTTTTGCAAAAGAGTTTCCATGGAAGTAAGCCAGGCTTCACCTTCCAGGTTACCAAACGTCCGGGGCTTCCGCATAGTCAAGCCAACCCTTCCAGATTTTCATTTATCAGATCCGGTTCGGAAATGAAATGGGACATCCGAGACACGACCTCTTTCCAACTATCAAGTTTCATGCAGATCCTTCCAGATTTTCATAATAATGATGATATCAATTTTGCTATTCTTCAGCATTTACTGCATGTCCCCTTCGCATTTCAAATATCTTTTGCATCCCAGTCACAACTGTCAATCACTTTCCCTTTCCTTCCTACATTTGCATATTTGTTCTGTCTCTCGAGTGGATTGCCTCTATTCGTTGTGTAGGCTACAATCTCTCTATCATTCACAATATTTGAAACTTCCGCCTTCTTTCTTGGTTAACTTGAAACAACTGACAATTTCTCCCGTCGTTGAATGTCAACTTTTTGTCAACCTTCAGGTCGACTCTGATAAATCGAACGCTCCCAGTTAGCCGAGAATCGCAAATAAAACGACTGACTGACGATCTCAGTTAACTTGAAAAGTTAATCGAACGTTCAGTGCCATATACGAATGTCCCATAAATCCCCATGGGATAATTCAAGACTTCTAGTCTCGGGTCAGATTTCTGTTTTCCGGTCATGTCTCACCCGCCTTCACGCCTTTTGGGACACAGTGAGCGGGACACGGGAGCCACAACCATGCGACCCGCGCGGTTAAGCTGTGCCCGCGTTTGAGGACTTTGAGCATATGTTTGAGCATTGTGGTTGCTCGCAGAACAAGACAGGATAAACATTATTTGATTTTCTTCAGTAGGAGTGGAAAAGGTAAAAATGTCCGAGCCGAAATCTGAATATGTGGTGTCTTTTTTCAGTGGAGAAGAGCAGCCGGTAGTCGGTATGTACGCTTTATAGACTAGATCGATGAGAAACTACTGAGCTGTTTGTTTTGAATCTGTATTTTAGTGCGCTTAGCCTAGTATTAGTATTAGGATACTAAACCTGGAACTGGTCGCACAAATAAACCAACCACTGTTGATTCTTTTTTCGAAGTCGTACTTATTTAAGGTATTAACTGATTCCAAGCAATAGTTGCGTTTTTGTTCGGCTTTTGCCTTTCTCTTTTCGGCTTTAGCTTTTAGCCTTTTTCAGGCCTTTTTTAACAGTCTCACGTTTTTGTAAATCACCGTTACTACTAAGGCCTTTTCGCTTTTCTTGGATAAAAACACAAATTTGACAAATACCATTTTACTTGTATTTTATTTGTACTGCAAATTTTTAATCTTTAAAATCTGACACAGTCTCCAAATACTGATTATCACTTTGAGTCAAATCCATCTTGATTGGATTTTTAGGTAAAGTCAAAAAAGTCGCGAGGCAAAAAGCCAAAAGGAGAGCGCAACTTGGTCACCTACCAAGTTTGCCTTTTTGCAAAAAGCCGAGGGAAAAGGCGAAAGTCGGCGTTTGCCTTTTTGACAAAAACGCGAAATTGTCAAACAGTGCTTAGGACCATTTTACGAAAACACAAAAAAAGTAAAAAGCCGTCGAAAAGTCGAACAAAAACGCAACTAATTGCTGCCTCTTCCTGGTCCAGGACATAATCCCTGGTATAAGACTTGTTAAATAAACAAGACCAAAGGTTTCGATGGGATCACAAAAATTTAATATTTGACCAAGACAACTAGGTCTTGTCTACGCCAGATCCAGTCTTCGCCAGGCGATACATTTGAGAAAATCAAGTTCAGATATACCTGTACAAGCCATATCTGTTTTGACGATACTGATCGAAGCTTCCTGCTTTACTTCTGCCAAATTTCCGGTTTCGGCCGAATTCCGAGCGAACTACTTGTCCAGCCAAAAAAGATAGTTTAGAAAAGAATTCAGCGCATCTCCTTATCCCTATAAAGAACATCTAATCAACATCAAATAAAACTTTAACTTATAAAAAATTCTATTTCAACCGGATTTTGGACGAACTATATGTCCGGGTAAAAAATGATTGTCATATCCAGATTCGTCGTCTCTTCCTACCCTCAAATCTGCCATCTAATCACCTTCAAATACAAATTTTACTTTGGAAAAATTTTACGGTTTCAGCCGGATTCCGGGCGAACTACTTGTCCGGCGAGAAAATGGTTTTCACCGTCGTGTTTAGCATGTCTTCTCCCTAAATCGAATATCTAATCAACTTCAAACAAAACTTGTGCTTTTAACAAATTTTCTGGTTTCGCCCGGATTCCGGGCTAACTACTAGTCTGGCGATAAAATTGTTTTCACCATCGTGTTCAGCATATCTTCTTACCCAAAAACCGAACATCTAATCAACTTCAAATAAAACTTTTACTTATAACAAACTTTCCGGTTTTGGGCGGATTCCAGGCGAACTACTTGTCCGGCGAGAAAATGGTTTCCACCATCGTGCTCAGCATGTCTTCTTACCCCATAATCGACTATCACATTAGCTGTTTCAAAATATTTTGTTTCCCCTTAATTTTAACCCCCTTCCCCACCCCTAAATGTAGGGCTACAGAGCCCATCTACGAACTAGACCTTACTCTCAACCCAAAGAATCCTCACACCAAGTTTCATCAAAATATCTCATTCCCTTCGAGAGTTATCATGCTCACAGACGGACGGACTGACGGACAGACGGATAACTTTTGCGATGTCGTAGGTATCCGTCACTAACGTTTTGGGATCCCAGAAACTGTAAAGATTGCTCTAGGGTTGGTTATTGTTATGGTACCCTAGTCAGGGCTATGAATAAGAATCGCAAGATTGAATAAAGCTATAACTGTAAGGGTTGCACTAGGGTTGATTACTGGTTTGGCACCCTCGTAAGGGTTCCAAGTGAGGATCTGGTTTCTAGCACAAAATTAGTATAGCAAATAATTTTTCTGTTTTTTTTTTTTTGGGGGGGGGGGAGTGAGGCGAAGTACCAGAGCCTTCTCTTGCAGTGTGTGTATTCTTATAGTTGATTTTTGGATAGATCAAAACAAGCTTTCGAGTGATACCCTAAAAATATTGTATACTTAGAAATCATAGGATTTATTAAATCTAAAAGTGTAAAGATTGCTTTAGGGGTTGGTTGGTTACTTTTATGATATTCTAGTAAGGGTTCTGAATGAGAGTCTGATCTTCTAGCACAAAAGCATTGGGTCGTGCCGTCCAAGAGAAGTACACTTGAATCTAGCATTCAAAAACGAGATCTTGTCAACTGCTATTGGCCGAACCAGTACAAAAACGGACTTCCACCGTCTCAGTTTATGAACAGATACTTCGACGCGATGGCCAGAATTCGAGGACAAGCGTTTGCTCCGTTGCCTGTGTGTGTGGTAAGCTATCTTGGACATTAGTTATTAGAAATCCTTTTCCTGTAACCAAATGGAATATTTTGCGTCAGAGTGTTCGACCCCTCCCCCCAAAAAGAAATAATCGTTGCGTATAGGGTTTAAACTCTGATCTATGTTCTTGTCTTACTGTTCGGTATGGATTAGGTCCGACCAGCAAGGACCCCCCTCCAAAAAAAATAACCTGATAGAGATAAATGCCGATCTAACTCTGGTCTTAATGTTGTCAGTGCTGCTATTTTGTTCCCTATTCGCTAAAAAAAACGAATAACTATGTTTGTAATTTCGCTTACGAGTGAGGATTTCCGTGAATGGGAAAGGTTTTAGACAATGTTCTGTTTGTGCTGATTGGAAAGTATTTTGGCCGATTTGCGTGGTCAATTTCCTTTTTGTGTTCTACGAGTCTGTATCCGACCATTCTTTCTGTCCTGTCCTTGCCTGAAAAGGTTCCGAGTTGAGAATTTGCTTGCGTGTGACGCAGAAAATCAATCTTTCAGGAACGTATACCGAGGCAAACAGATGCCTAGCAGTTATCAAAAGAACTTTGCCAACTTTGAAGAAATTTGCGAAGCGGACATTTGTCAGTTCTGGAAGGAACAGGCACCAGGGAAGACCCCGCTGAAACTGGTGTTCCCTCAGACTTGCGCCGCGTCTGGCTCTGTCCCAAAACAGAATTTGATGACTGACTTCGCTTCAAGCCCGAAACAGGTAACCTACGACTTCGTAAATTAGTCTGACCGTCCGTCAGTCTCTAAGCACTATAACTCTTGAATGTTTTGAGATATTTTGTTCAAATTTGATGTGGGGATCCGTTATGTCAAATACGCTTAAAGGGTGTTTCAAATTAAGTGGCGAAAAATTTACCGGATGAAGAAATCCAATTAATTCCCTCCTTGGGGATCCCATCGAAACTTTTGGTCTTGTGCCTACTACCGTTGGGATTTTTGAGCAAAATGTTTTGTCCTGATCAGGAATCGAACACTCGAGATTTGAAATTTTGAAAACCTTAAATTAACGTTAAAGGTGACGTCAAGAGTTCGAATTTTTATACATAGGCCTATGCGTGAATTGTCGGTATAATTATATGGATTATCGGGCATTAAAAACGAAAAAGGAAGGACTGAATGCTAATTCAGACAGTTCTTGTCACCAGCTTTCAAGACATACTCCATCAGAGACTTCCCCAGCAAAGTTTTTTTTTGTCAGGTAAACAAAAACGGACATATCCTGTTCAGCTACTTATTGTGAAATGTAAGTAGAGCAAAAAATCGCTGCTTTGATCACAGATATCTGAAATTCACGCCAACGAGTCCCACTAAAGGTATCAGACCGATCGGCAAGCCATCTATGTGGTTTACAAGGACATGCTTTTTGTTCGGTAATCGCAGCGACTTTCATTTGATTATAAGCTAAAAGTCAAGTACAAAATAGCTGAAAGTTACAAAATGATGCCACGTGTGCTTTAACTATTTATGATCTATAGATTACAAACGCCTTTTTTTTCTGGTCAACTCCTTTATGGAAACGCCGGCTTTTCCTGTGCTTATGGATTAAGCTCGCAAATACTTCGCAAGTACCGAACTCGCGGGACCACTAGAACTTTGGATCCCCCCCCCCCCGCCCAACTCCCCACAGTGAGCGGATCCGGTCTGGTTATGTCAATCACGTATCTAGGACTTGTGCTTCTTGTTTCCACCAAGTTTCATTCCGATCTCTCCACTCTTAAGCATTTCCCAAGATTTCCGGTTCCCCTACAACTCCCCACAATGTCACCGGATCCGGTCCGGATCTAAAATGGGAATTCTGAGACACGAGATCTTTCTATATACCAAGTATCATGAAGATCCAATCACCCGTTCGTAAGTTAAAAATACCTCATTTTTCCGGATTCCCCCTCCCTCCACTCCTCCCCAGATTGTCGGATCTGGGAAGCGACTATTTCTAATTTAATCTGACCGGGTTCTTTGTGTGCCAAGTTTCATCGTCCTAGCTTCAGGCATGTAGTTATATGACTATCTTTTTTTCACAGAATTCATCCAGAAAGTGGACCCACAAATCAATATGGACCTCAAAGCCTTCAGGAAAGCTTTATCGACGAAGCTAAGCAATCGAGGGCGAACCAAAAAAGTCAGTATTTTCGGGTCGGGAGGTGCGGGCTAGTAATCTTGTATGGGAAACACTTACATCATAACTCAATGGAGTTTTGACAAAGGGGTTGGAAGGGAAGATATGATCATTTCTTAAACAGGAGTTAAAAAAAAAACAAAGAAAAAATCCCGCCTGAGGGGTACTCTTGTTTTTCACTTCCCAAGCTAAATCATAATCCCTTCCTCTTCCGTTCAGACACTCCTAGATTATCCTTTACTAATTCGAGTCTCATATTTTACATCTACCAGACGACGTCTGGTCTAAGATTTTAATTTTCGTTTCATCACGGTTTCTAGTATACCCATGGCTTCGCAGTATCGAACAATTGACGTAAAAGTAATGGGAGAAATAGTAGATCCATATTAGGAGCACTACATTTTCTTTAATGAATTTCTCTAATTCGATCCTTGTAGGACAAGCAAGGATGCAAAAGCAATATTTTGTCTGAAAATGAATGGAGTACTAGACTGTATTCCTTCCACTCTCCAATCTAGACGTTATTGCTACGGCAAATCTCCTAGTGTCGCAACAACATAGAGTTCAATGTCTTGCAGTTACTTCTTAGCACTCGTGCGAAACTTGGATGTGCCATGCCCCCCCCCCACTGCGACTTCCGGCTTCAGTACAAGGCATACGGTTCGATGCAGTTTTCCAGAGTATCAAGGGCATAATTAGTATATGACTAATTATATAGTATCTTTCAGGCCGCACCACCTATCGCCGCACCACCTATCGCTGCACCACCTATCGCCGCACCAAATATCGCCGCACCACCTACCAACATCTCACCGGCAACCAGCGACCCTGAACCATGCTAAGTGGCTACCTGGTTAAAGCAGTCGTGCCAGTCAATGTAGAGAGATTCCACCCTATCCAAAGAAAACGGCTATTTCTTCAAGACCATCAAGGACGTATAACAAATGATCTAACATTCGAAGATATAGGATTTTGGACTTCCAAGACTGGATTATCGGCGTTTGGTAACTATTATGAACCTGTATATTGCTATAAACGTTAAGTTGACTCTTTCTTGTTTGTACAATCCCATTTTTGTAAGATAGTTTTATTAGAAATGAGACCTTGAAGGCTTGTAAGGTTTTAACACAAAGTCTCGCATGCTATAGATCGGTTGTGACGCTTCGGGCAAACACCAACCAATAGAATGAAATATCCGTTTTTGGAGAACAAGTTTGAAGCCTTCAAGCTCGCATTTCTGGTGAAACTTCTCTACAGAAATGCGATTTTGCAATCAGAAAAGAGTCAGAATAACTTTTTCGGCCATCTACAGGCTCAGAACAGTTACCAACCCCGATAATACAGTCTCAAAGTCTAAAGTACTATACGATACGACAACAAACTTAAATTATTTTGTTTATGACCCTTTCCGTTTTCGTCGGATAGGCTGCAATATCTCTATGTGTATTCATTATTGGTCTCCACTCCCGTTATGTTCAGTTGCTACAATAATCATTTTCGCATAGATCATTTTTGCATTCAGTTACTAAAATTATCACTCTCGCATAATCTGTATCAAACTGGAATCAAGTCAGTCCTTACAACTGCCGTGCACATTTTTGAAGAAACAAATCTTGTCGGGTCAGAAATCGAATTTTCGAGATTAAAGAACCCGGAAGCCAATGACATCAAAAGTCCTAGAACGCTATTCGGAAAGCCATATGCTTGAACTGACTGTATTTTTTTTCTTATTCTCTGTGTCATTTTTACCTTCTGTAATATATATACATATATATATATATATATAACGATATATTCTCGTTCAGACTAGCTTGATATTTGCTGTATTTATGTGTCTTTTTCTGTTTTACATTGCGTTGATTGTTTGCATTGTTGATGTAAAGTTAAGTTGATTTGTGAAAGGTACTATAGAAACTCGTCAGTTTTCAGCCCAAGGTGACTGCAAATCATAGTTACGTCATCTGATTTTGTTCTAGCGGAAGTTAATATATAAAATATATATCATAAATATGTATAAAACATATTATATATATAAAATATATATATTCTAGCCCAAGCTAGAGAAAGTTTGTAACATCTGTAATATTTCTTTTTTATCACAGATTCGTTAGCCGGAAAGACACTTGCAAATAAGAGCTGAAACATCACTAGAAAAAATCCGCTGGCGTATTAATTACCGCAATCAACCCCAAGTCGTCGGAATCATGATATATAGCTATCTGCTCCAGTCTTCGTAAATCTGAAAATAATATAGCGCGGAGATCCTGTATTTTTGTGCTATAATTAACTAGATTTCTCAAGTGCCTTTTGTGTCTATTTTATTTGTCTGTTTGATTGCTGATGGTCCGTAAAGTTGATTTTTGAAAAATGCTGTATAAACTCGTCATTATAATGAAATATAGCTTTCATGACCCAACACCTTCTTCCTACAATTCTATAGGGCCCCAGTATCCTTGCTTTTCCTCCAACTCTTATACGATCGTGTAATTTCAATGAGAGGTTAACATGGTCTACACGTACTGCATCTGTATCAGATTCGTCATAATTGATTTTACAGGAGGATCACCCCACCTTTTCGCACTGGAAGTGCGATTTAGGAACTAATCGGTGTTAATGAAATCGAAAAGGCATTTCTCTAGAAGATCTCAGGGAAAGCTGCATGTTGGGCTCTGGGAGCAAGGATGGTTTTGGACAGCTGGGAAAGACGACGACAACTTCTAGTTGACAACTAGTTTGTAGCTGACAAAGACAACTTCAATTATCATTTTTTATCGGCCTTTACGGCTTCATTAAATGGTTATTCTTATTAAACTTTACTTTCACAAAAGGTTCGTGAAGTAAGCAGATGTTTCACGGCGCTATCTGCACGTCTATAATTCGCCAATTCTACAAGTTGCCACCTGCCGTTTGTGCGCAAGGCTGATTTAATTGCTGTGAGAGCCATCTTTCTGTTTATCTTTGGGCTATTAATTTTCTCTCTGGGAAGACATCAGGAACAGCCAATCCGATGTACTTCCAACAGCCTGAGAAACAGTTGCAAAACGAACCTGTTGGAGAGATGAGCTCAGATTTTACCCTGTTGACGTACCCTGTCTAGCAGTCCATCTCGGCTTGTTCGACAACATGTTAACAGACAATCGGATGAACTGAAAATTTTTGTACGGGAGCTATCCGTAACGTTTCAGGATTAAAATACCATAGATGACACTATTAATTATTACAAAACTACCTTATTTTTTTACGTTACCGTATCGTTTGTACCCGTTGCGTAAACATTTAATCCTAGGTTATAGCGATAGACCATCGATACAAACTTTCTTCCCGTCATATTTACAGAAATCGAATACAATGTGCACCAATTTTCAAAAATTTCTAGCCCCTCGAGAACCGATTCTTACTTAGAAGTCCCTCTCCGGTGACTGACATCAAATTCACCGGAAACAAATAATGGATACAACAGCTAGCAAAAGTTGCTAACCCCTCATCACTGAAGATGATTATAGCATAAAAGCCGATTACTACTTACAAGTCCCATGCATGTCTTACAATTGGGAAAAAAATTGTTCTTACCATCGAATACACCTGAAACAAATAACAGGTATACCAACTAGCAAAAGCTGCAAACTCCTCATTGCCGAAGATGATTATGAGCTAACAGTCGACTGTTGCTTACAGTCAAGAAGTCCCTTACATGTCTCACAACTGATATCGCCTATTTTTGGTTTTAGTGTTATTATGAGCTAACAGTCGACTGTTGCTTACAGTCTTAGAAGTCCCTTACATGTCTCACAACTGATATCGCCTATTTTTGGTTTTAGTGTGTACCTAACTCCTGAAGTTGTCAACCCCTTGAAACTTTCATTCTGGTTTATCTCATGAAGGATTTTTGTTAAAAAAAAAATGGATGACATATACTTTGATCAGCTCACCAAGGGCTATCGATTGCCCTAACCACAACAAAAGAATATCGGAAAAAGGTACTAAATTGTCTTTGCAGTCGGTTGAACTTTATCCTTTTCAATCGTAGACATCGTGACGGATGAAAACTTGGAACAATATCCTATATAATCTAGTTGGTATCATAAAGCTATCCGTAACTTTTCAGGATTAAAATACCATAGATGACACTATTAATTATTACAAAACTACCTTATTTTTTTACATTACCGTATCGTTTGTACCCGTTGCGTAAACAGTAAATCCTAGGTTACAGATAGACCATCGATACAAACTTTCTTACCGTCAGATTTGTATAAATCGAATACAATGTGCAACAATTTGCACAAATTTCTAGCCCCTCGTGCACCGATTCTACTGACAAGTCCCTTTCCCGTGATAGACATAAAGCTCACCGGATAAAAATAATGGGTACACCGGCTAGCAAAATTTGCAAACCCCTCATCGCTGAAGATTTTTGTAGCATAACAGCCGATTATTACTAACAAGTCCCTTGCATGTCTTACAATTGGGAACCAAGCTGTTCTTACCATCAAATGACAGGTACGACAACTAGCGAAAGCTGCAAGCCCCTCAATGTCGAAGATGATTATGAGGTAACAGTCGACTGTCGCGTACAAGTCCCCTACATGTCTCACAACTGGTATCGCCTATTTTCGTTTCAGTGTGTACCTTACTACTGAAGTTGTCAACCCCTTGAAACTTTCAAACTGGTGTATTTCATGATGGAATTTTTGTGCCAAAAAATGGATGACATATACTTTGATCAGCTCATCAGCGGCTATCGATTGCCGTCGAAACAAAAATTCTACCTGTCTTAGTTCAAAAGTTGACTTTTTTGCCGTAGGCCAACTTTCTAACGTCACCACTTAGAAAGGAGCAAAGGATAAGCTCTAGTTTCTTTAGCAATGAGAGAACTTCTAAAGTTTAAGAGTTCATCTGATACCATTTCTCTACCGCAAACCCAAGTGCAAAAAAACGAATGATAAACTCAGCTGAAATCGCGTACACAAATGGATAGTTGCGTAAACAGTTAATCCTAGGTTACAGCGATAGACCATCGATACAAACTTTCTACCGTCAGGTTTATAGAAATCGAATACAATGTGCACCAATTTACAAAAGTTCTAGCCCCTCGTGAACCGATTCTTACTTACAAGTCTCTCTCCCGTGATAGACATCAAGTTCACCGGATAAAAATAATGGGTACACTAGCGAGCAGAAGTTGCAAACCCCTCATCCCTGAAGATGATTGTAGCATACAATGTGCACCCAATTGCAAAAATTCCTAGCCACTCGTGAACCGATTCCTACTTGCAAGTCCCTCTCCCGCGATATACATTAACCCTTAACCGAAAACAAATAATGGGTACACCAGCTAGCAAAAGTTGCAAACCCATCATCGCAGAAGATGATTGTAGCATAACAGCAGATTATTACTTACAAGTCCCTTGCATATCTTACCATTGGGAACCAAATTGTTCTTACCATCGAATACACCGGAAACAAATAACAGGTACACCAACTAGCAAAAGCGGCAAACCCCTCATTACCAAAGATGATTATGAGCCAACAGTCGACTGTTGCTTAAAAGTCCCCTACATGTCTCATAACAGGTATCGCCTATTTTTGTTTTCGTGTACCTTACTACTGAAGTTGTCAACCCCTTTGAAATTTTCAAACTGGTGTATCTCATGAAGGAATTTTTGTACCAAAAAATGGATGACATATACTTTGATCAGCCCATCAATGGCTATCGATTGCCGTCGAAAAAAAAAATCTACCTGTCTTAGTTCAAAAGTTGACTTTTTTGCCGTAGGCCAACTTTCTAACGTCACGACTTAGAAAGGAGCAAAGGATAAGCTCTAGTTTCTTTAGCAATGAGAGAATTTTTAAAGTTTAAGGGGCACGTCTGATACCGTTACTCTACCGCAAACCCAAGTGCAAAAAAAAAAAAAATTATAAACTCAGCTGGAATCGTCGCAGACATGGACAGAAACAATAGATGGCAGCACTTTCGGACCCGTGGGAAAAAGCCACCTTTTTGTCTCTGTAGATTTTTCTATTTATCACTCAAAGAAGATATGTTGGCTGTGGGGCCGAGTAACTGCCGCATATATTTAACACTTATAGATTTTAGTCCATCTTCAATTTGAAACTGGTGCCTGCCTGCTAGCGTGCTAGAACGGAGCTTTCCACTCGAAAGCAGAAACATGGTTTGATGAAACGAAAGGTTCGCTACACAACTTGAGATGGTCCTCTCCGACATAGGCTATACAACTCCACTTCACTTCGCAAACCGTAGGCTCTGGCTCGAGGACAAGCAAAAACCATCCTTATTGGCCCCAGGCAAGAGTTCTACGGAGCTTTCCAAAATGTAATGTCATATTCATCAATCCGGCCTAAGGTCCACACTTTCCGTAAAAACCGCACAGGTTAGACCCTTCCCAGTTACCAGGGATAAAATGAAATCGGATTCATAGGAAAAAAAAAAAAAAAAAAAAAAAAAACGAGGACAAAACCAAAGTGTTGCTCTCGCAACACAATAATGTCTTCTTCTTTTGTCATAGGCCTAAAAATTCTGCAAGTGGAAGTTGAAGCTATCTCTTTGAAGTTTAACTGAAAAGCCAACTTATTTCCGTATCATTTAACTGAATACACTTCATTATTTGGATTGTGTTCAGGGATTTTTTTTTCACTATTTGCTCTAATGTGGCGTTCAAAATATCTGCGGCCGTCCTCACAACGCAGAGTTCTACATTTGTAGTTGGTTCTACTACGTCGCAGAAATTTGAATCTCAAAACAAACGAGTGACCAGCTCGCGAAATATTCAGATAAAGTTACGTTGAGATTTTCGAGTTTGCAATATAAATTTCACTAGTCGACTTAAAAATTTGAAATTTCGAGCATACCAGGTTTCTCGGTTTTGGCAAATTACAGCGGGATTGCGTGAACACTTATTTCTCGTAAAGCGTTTTCGTGAAGCAAGAACCACTCGATCAGCCGTCTGATGCTCTAACGGTTGAGCTAACCTTCTCTGAGTTACGTTGAGAATAAAGGATTTCGGTAATCGACTTAAAAATTTGACATTTCGAGTCAGATTTCCCGGTTTGGCAAATTACAGCAGAATTCCTTGTCTGACAAGAAAATAAAATTGAACTTTTAATTTTACCAAATTTCCTGTGTTGGCCGAATTTCTTCATACCATTGCGGTGGATTTTCTACATCATCATTTTCGGCCGATACAGATGAGAAGCTGTCCCAGGTGACAGTGTCATCAGTTCCAGTCGGGAAATATATAAAATCTGAGTTTTTCAGTTTGGAACTGATGATGGCGCTGAAGGCAGGAATTCCGCCCATCTAAGAGATAACCAAACGACGATGCGTCCAGATCCAGCGAAGTGACGAGGTCTGGCATTACTTAGCCAGTTTTCAATCGAACAGCCTACTTGTGATGTTAGAGACCAAGATACTCCCCAGTTAAGGGTATTGTTGAGTTCCTGAACTGGCCGTTTAGAGCCTTTGGTATGTTGGCAGTTCGGGATCCACAGATTGCTTTTTTCATTAAAAAAAAAAAATTATGTACATCAATCAATGTAAATTCTTGCTAGAATCAAGACGCTGTTGTCTTGGTGTCTGCCACATAAAGGCGTGAAAGGTTCCCTAACAACGCGTGGCTCGGTGTGACCTAGCAGCTGTTTGGCATTTCTCTTCTTCCATGGAAACGAGTAGGAACAGAACCCGGAACAGATGAGTATTGACAAGCGTTTAACACTCAAGGTCCAGAACTTTCCACGTTTTCTCTTTTCTGTACGTCATCGCCAAGAGAGACCAAAGATTAACCCAATATTTCTGTTCTAGCCCCCTGGTTGGCAGCCGAACCCCGGTATGCCTGCACCGCAGCTTGGATTCGAAAACAACGTACAGGAGTCTCACCCTTTAGCTCCACCACCATATGCAACTCAGGCCAACTTACCACCTTACCAGAACAGTGGACCTTACCCGGGGCCATATCCCCCACAACCAGGCTACCAAAATCCATACCCACAACCACCAGGCAATGCGTGGCCAGGGCAACCGGGGTCCACTCAGCAACAACCAGGGTATCCCCAGCAACAACCAGGGTATCCCCAACAACAACCAGGGTATCCCCAACAACAACCAGGATATCCCCAACAACAACCAGGATATCCCCAGCAACAACCAACTTACCCCCAGCAGCAGCAAGGCTACCCTCAAGAGCCTAACCCAAGCCAACCTGGGTATCAGAACCCATATCCAACCCAGCCGGATGGCTATCAGAATGCTTATCCAGAAAACCAGCCTGGCTATCATAGCGAATTCGAGCACAGCAACCCAGGAGATGAGCGACAGTATATTAAAGAAAAGAAGAAGAATAAAAAGTTCTTCTACATAATTGGTGGTGTCGTGGTACTAATCGCTGTGATTTGCATCGGTGTATCTATGTCAATGAGTTCGGAACCAGAAAAGAAAGAAGAGCCGAAGAAGACTCTTAAGATCAAAAGTACAACAACAAAACCACCAAAGCAGGACAAATTTGTGACTGAAAACTGCACTCTTGTGATGAACCTCTTCAAATTTCTAAACTGCACAGACTTAAAGAACTGCCATCCTACAGTATTACTGAATCTCCCACAATCAACAAATGAAACAGTCGGAAACTCCACAGCCACCCCAGCTCTAACGACTCTAAAGCCTACAGTTGTAGCCGACGGAAACATTATGATTGACCCCTCTACGAACGAGACTATTATCCTGGATCCGTTCGCGGATTTCGATTTCACCGATTCAACTTCACAGAACGATACCGCAGATGTCATAGTAAACGATGAGAAAAACGCTACGATAGATGTCTCTCACTTTATGAACTGTTCGATGGTAATTTTTTGCAACGGATCATTAAGTTGCGGTGACAACATGAATCTGACTATTTTATCTACCTCTAAGACGGGCAAGGACTCAGACGTCACAAGGACAATAGTGTACAGACGTCCGTCCCTTTTTTCGGCAATGCCGTTATTCATACCACTGCCAATACCGATAGGAGGCTTAGGTGGCAACAAGTTCGGAAAGAAAAAGTATAATCCCTCGTATCCCATTGGAGGAAATCCGCTGAAACCGAAAATTTTCGGTGGGAAGCGAAAGGGCTAAACTTGTAATGAACGGCAAGCAATCACGCCTTCTTTAAACCTATGAAGCGGTCTTTGTGCAACTTTTATATTCATTTCATCTTGCTCCTGTTAAGCGGATCCCGTGGTAAGCCGAGGGTGTGCAAAGTACAGTTAGTGAATAGTGAGACGAGGAAACTTGGACTAGAGTGTCGCAACTTAACCATAAAGGAGTTGACTCAGAAGCACTTTCGCACTTGCAGTGTCTACATCTCCCACATTCAAATCTGCTCGTTCAAACCAGGACCCGGCATGGTCTTAAATTGATAAGGTCTGGCGGTGCAGCTATAAGATCAGCGCTGGACTTGTCAGACACCGTGTGAGTAAAAAGTAAAAAAAACAGCTAATCTGCATTCTTTTTTTAAATCATTTCCGGTGAAAAATTGTCTTATATTCAAGAAGAAAAGGTGTTTTGGATTAATCCTGTCGAACCTATCGAGTATTTACTAATCAGGCGAACGGTTCCGCTTGAAGGTTAATTTTTTGCGATAGCATTGGAAACAAGAATGCGCATTCTCAATTCATTATTCGTGATTTCGGGATTCAACAACTTCACTAAACAAAAAATCATTCCGGCTTGACGACCGGTTACAAACAAAGCACATACGTGTGCAACCAGTACACATTTACTACCATATTATAACTGATCAAACCTTCACTAAAATAAACTGAAAATGAATTAATCAATTTACATCCAAACCCTCCACTCACCAACTACCCTCAAGGAGATGTTTGTTTAACCGATTTTTAAATTGCAGTACACTTTCCGCTTCTCGAATTGAGTCTGGAAAAGTATTACAGACCACCATACCTGAACGCCTTGCCACATGGCTAGATCGAACCGTAGCCTACTTCGTGGCTCACTTACCAGGTCTCCAGAATGCCTCGTAGCATGTCCGTGATAGGTCAAGTGTTCCCACGGAAAGAAAGAATGGATACGTTTTCAGTCTTAGCTCTTAGTAGGACAGCATGTTTTACTATTTATTGCGGTCAGTCTTCGCTTGGCGCTTGATGCGTTGTACGTGCTATGTTTCACGAAAAGACACGAGAAGGTGTATCGTAACACCACTATTTTACTTCTCAGTGTATCGACTCAGTTCTTTGACTTAGTAGCTATGGATTCGTGTCGCTTCGAATCGACCAGTATTATGACACACTACTGTGTTTCCGATAATATATCTTATTACTTTACTATTAAAATTTGTCTCCAAACAACGTGTGAAGTGATGGGCTTTGTTTGAGCATTGTATTTATAACATTCGACAACATATATTTGTCCTTAGATGTGTTTTTTTCTCTGTGGCTCTAAGCTAAGTATTATTCTCCTGACCTATATATTTTGTCTACAGTCACGTAGGATGATAAATAAACTATAAAAGGATTATCGAAAGGAGTTATCATCGCGGTGTTCTTGAATTATCTCACACTGCAGGCTATCGGCTTATTTCTTAACTGGTCGGCTATGGACTCCTTTGGCTCATAGTGTGGCAGGATAAGAAAATAGTCCGTGGCCTGCACAAAGATTCTAACATTCAACACCACTATTTTACCGTTTTTTATGGCACTTGTCTTCCGTCCAAGTGCCATATACCGATCACTTTTCCGTCGGTCGGTCAGTCCGGTGATCGCGAGTTAGGGTACTTCCAGATGTGCTAGGACGATGAAACTTGGCAGGCATATTAAGGACCACACCAAACTAACCTGGAAATAGTCACTTCCCCGATCCTACCACCGTGGGGAGAGTGGAGGGAGGGGGATCCGGAATATTGACGTATTTATAACTTTTCCCACTTCCAAGTCCGGAATGGATACAGAGACTTTGGGGGAGTTGGAGGTGCGCGGGGCGGAAACAGTGTGACAAGCTCAGATTGAAGCGATCGGGATGAAACTTGGTGGGAAGAACAAGGCACCTAGATACATAGATGACAAGACCGGACCGGATCCGAGCACTGTGGGGGGGGGGGGTGGAGGGAGGGTATCGCAGTTCCGATGATCCCGAGTCAAGATGCTTACACATGTTCTAGGACGATGAAACTTGGCAGGCCATATCAGGGACTCAACAATTTTAACTTTAGAACAGTCATTTCTCCGATTTGACTATGGGGGGAGTGGAGGGAGGGGGAATCCGGAAGATTGAGGTGTGTCCAGCTTTTGAACGAGTGATCAGATCGTAATGAAACTTGATATTTGGAAAGAAGTCATATCTCAGATATCCCATTTCAAATGCGGACAGGAACCGATAAGTACAAAAAACAGTTTTAAGAAACGATACATTTTTAAAGACCCACAAGCGCTCACGTACGATGGTTTGTGCCTTAATATTTGCTTACAAATGCATTTGTAACCCGCTTAAAGTGTGTATCTTAACAGCAAAGTGAAAATAAAGTACTTTTGAGCAGTTCTGGAAAACTTTTGAGAATTTTTGAGTGCGTGGAGTTGGAAGTGGTTTTCCGGAATTGCAGTGATCGCGAGTTAAGGCCCATCAATATTCATTAGGACAATGAAATTTGGCCAGCATTTTAGGGACCCGGTCCCATTGGCATGGAAGTTGTTTTTTCCATCTCGGGTTGGGGATGTGGACGGAAGGGACACCCGGAATGCTGTGTCATGCATAATGAATGAGAGATGAGACCCGAATGGAACTTGATTATTGACAAGAGGACGTGTTTCTGATCAAACGACACAGTTTACAAGGCGACTATTCATTAATATCCCAGTACAAAAACGACCCAACTATCCTCCGCTCAAGCTTAAATACATACTAACAAGCTTGCAAGTGTCACATGAGCTTATAGCTCTTGTTTTGTTTTTTTCAAACAAAACCCCATATACCGTCATCAGTCTAATGAGTAGATAAAACACATAGGCTATATATGAACTATTAAGCGTTCTTCAAATTGGTGTAATAAGCTGCCTTGGAGCTATACCGATCACCTTAAACTGGGAGCAAGGACCAGAGGCGTTACTAGCCAAAATGTTGGGGGGGGGGGACGAGGCATTTACCGACTGGCTGGTAATTTTAACCGACTTTTTGCAGAAAAAACGGTTTTCAACAACAAAAATTACATTTTTGAAAAAAATCCACTGACTTTCAGAAAAAGCGACTATTTTGACGAACAATCGACGAATTTTCAGAAAAACCGACGGTTTTCGTGAAAAAAATCAACAGTTTTGACGAAAAATCACGGCGTCTCGTTTATTTTTTTACCGACTGCCCGACAGCATTGGGGGGGGGGGGCCTCCTGGTCGTGACGCCCCTGACAAGGACGTGACAGGCGTACCTAAGAAAAATATAAATCGTCCCATTTTCTCTTAGGCAGCTCTAATCAAGTCGTCGCCTGCATCTAGCTAGTCGACCAACGGTGACGCGGAAATCCTTTTGCAGCTTATTACGCCGATTTGAATAGTGCTTCGTCACGGAGGGTTACTCAACAAGGTTGGAAGTTATATAATACCACCGTTCTTGTGTTATCAAATTTACCACAATTTGTACGTTTGGTTCTTCAATTGGTTGGCGTCAGTGTTGCTACTGGTCGCGAAATTCTGCGATTTATCATAGATTTTCTAATTCCCTCTGGTTCATGGCTGTGACAAAACTTGCCACAGGAAATAGCACTTAGCGGAAATGTTGCACAATTTTGCGACTTCAACGCTTTTTGGCCAGTTTCAAAGACAACGCTATTCGCGAAAAGGATGTATTTGTCTTAGGAGCATTGGCTAATCTTAAGAGAGTATATTTTTTTTGTATAAGAGATGATGTTTATTTTTCATCGCGTGGCATTCTGTTTTCAACAAGACCAAAGGTGTCGATGGGATTCCAAAAATCTATTATTTGATTCAAACAATAAGGTCTTGTCTTCGCCAGACTAATCACCAGAGAAAACCAAGTTCAGATATACCTCTACAAGCCATATCTATTTTGACGATACTTACCGAGACTTCCTGCTTTACTTCTGCCAAGTTTCCAGTTTCGACCGAATTCCGAGCAAACTGTCAGTCGATCAAAAAAAGCAAATTCAGAAACAAATCCCTATAAAGAACATCTAATCAACTTCGAATAAAAGTTTGACCAAAAAAAATCCGGTTACAACCGGATTCCGGACTAATTACATGTCCGGGTAAAAAATCATTGTCATAAACAGACTCAGCCTCTCTTCTTACCCCTTAATCTGTCATTTAACCAAACTTTTGCTTTTAACAAATTTCCCGGCTTTGGCCGGATTCCAGGCGAACTAGTTGTCCGGCGAGAAAATGGTTTTCACCATCGTGTTCAGCATACTTGTTTACCCCTAAATCGAACATTTAATCAACTTCAAATGAAACTTTTACTTTTAACCAACTTTCCGTTTTTTGCCGGATTCCGCACGAACTACTTGTTCGGCAAGAAAATGGTTGTCACCATGGTTTTCAGGATGTTTTCTTACCCCAAAATCGACCATTTAAGCAACTTCAAATAAAACTTTTCAAACCAACTTTTCGGTTTTTGCCCGAGTGCGGCGAGAAAGTGGTTTTCACTATCGTGCTCAGCATGCCTTCTTACACCGTAATAGACTATCACATTAGCTGTTTAAAAATACTTTGTTTGTCCCTTAATTTGAACCCCCCTCCCACCCCTAAATGTAGTGCTACGGAGCCCATCTACGAACTTGACCTTACCCTAGACCCAATGATCCTCACACCAAGTTTGGTCAACATATCTCATTCCCTTTGAGAGTTATAGCGCGCACAGACGGAAAACTTTCGATGTCATAGGTATCCCTCCACTTACATTTTGGGATCCAAAAAACCGATGAATCCACATCAAAAACGGAAATTATTAATACTCCTTCAGCCGGCCAAGCTGACTGCGAATCATATTTACACTGCAAAACGGAAACGTCAGCTACATTTTGTTAGAGCTATATTTCGGCCCTTCTTGGCAAATGTCCTGTACAGGCTAAAGCTGGAAAATGAACTCGTGGGAAAACAACAAGCTTAAGTATCCGATTTTGTGAATTTCTTCATGAAAATTGGTTTGAGTTAAAGCTGGTGCTGCGGTTTCATTTTGGACAGGGCCGCTCTTTTTGCTGCTCGACTGGGTCACGTAGAGATTTTTCCGCATTTTGGTTTTAGTGTCACCTGACCCTTCTTTCCAGCTGAAATGGATAGTTTCCAGCTGAAATGGATAATGAGGAAGTTCCATACTTCGTGAACAACTCCTTCAGCGCCAACTGAAGGAATTCACCAAAATCAGATACTTAAGCTAGAATCTTTAGTGTATTTTTTTTCCCACAAGTTTATTTTCCGGCTTGAGCCTGAAGAGGACCCTTGCCAAGAAGAACCGAGATATAGCTCTCCGACCTGACTGGTAGGATATGAATTTCTGCGGCTTATAGTAGCAGTGTCAAACATAATATCGAGTTTCCAATATCTGCATAATTGTCTTGTCATGTACAATATACATCTCCGTCTTCTTCTTTCCATTTTGGTCTAGGCTAAATTTCGAATCCAAATTCTGTTTTGTCTACTATCATCAAGGGTAATTATACTATTACCCAAAGAGGATTATGAAAGGTTTTTAATCCTTGTACTGTTTACCGCGTAGCTTATATTAGGATGATGCAAAAGCTTTAATTCTCAAGTTGACCTTTGCAATTGCTACAAGAACAACTCATTTATCCGCTGTTTTAAAAGGTAAGGTACTATTCTGAACTTTTTGACCACACTTAATTTTATTTTAATTTGACTATAATGTAATTTAATTTAGTTTTGGATGATGCAGCTTTCGACTATATGGTAGTAGAACAAGACCAAAGATTTCGATGGGCCCCCAAATGGGGATATTTGTGTTAATTTTATTTATTTTGGACGGTGCAGCTTTTGGATATACAGTGGAAAAACAAGACTAAACGTTTCGATGGGGTCCCAAAGGGGAATATTTTGTGTTCAATTTTATTTTAACTCAATCTAAGTTTCATTTAATTTAGTTTTGTACTGTGCAACTTTGGGCTTTGGTAAAACAAGACTAAAGATTTCGATGGTATTCCAACGGGACATATTTTGTGTACTTCTTAATACAGCCAATCAGGTCTAAAAGATTTCTAGAACCCGCGCAAATTCGTAATGTATAATTAGACCCTTAGCCAGGTCCATTAGATACTACTTTTCACAGAGAAGAAGATAGTCGAGTTCATTCGTAAACTTACGGCTTTTGTCGGGCAGAGTTTTTGGAAGAAATTAAGGATCTATTTTGATTCACACATAAATTGGTAAGAGGAAAATTGCACCTTTCAAAGAAGAATACAGCTACTATCTACTATGCTACTATAGAAGAATACTACTATACTGTTAATACCGCTAGTATTAACACAACTTAGGCACTGTAGCAATTATACTTATATTAGGCACTATAAGTGGTACGAGGCGGAAGGCTTCCACGAGACCACAAGTCAAAAATGCGAGGCGGAACGCTTCCACGAGACCACAAGTCAAAAATACCGTTGTGTTTCTGAATGTTTCTCATCAAAACCTACGTAGGCAAGTGCGCTGACAACATCCGGGAACATTTATTCAAACAATGTTTACAGCGGATATACGTCAGCTACGATTCTGCATCAGCGATATTTCGGCCATTCTTGGCAAGGGTCCTCGTCAGGCTGTCAATCTTCTGGGTCAACGTCGGGGAAGGAAACAAACCTGTAATCTGACGAGGACCCTTGCCAAGAAGGGCCGACATATCGCTGATGAAGAATCTTAGCTGACGTATATCCGTTGTAAACATTGTTTGAATAAATGTTTCAAATTCAGCTTAGGCTCAAAGAGCATATAACATCCAAGAAGCTAAGAGCGTTTGTCAAGCTGGTTCGCCCTTGACGGTTTGGACCAACGAGTCCAGTTCGTGGCTAACTCATCATTTTAAAGGACCCCTCGCACTATTTTATCTTCAACTGACAGTATTTTATAATATTTGAATACTCCAAAATTAGGCTGTGCTTTCAACAAATAACCCACGGTTTTGGCTGTTTTAAACCTTTCCCCAGACCCGTTGACTTATAGGAAAAAGGGAAGCAATTTACATAAACAGTTTTTCTGATAGAAAAACATCTCGCAGGTAGCCGTCATCAAAGGTAGCAAAACACGGCAAGTGAGAAAATCAGCGTGGTTTTGTTAGAGGATTAGAATGTACCGTAGGAAATTGGGGTCTCGTGGTTTAGAAATATGTGAAGTGATTATGGAAGTAGGTTGCATTTTTCTGTGAAGCGTTTACGGTGTGACGAACCGTCACGTTATCGTTAAAGGATAGGCGTTTGAAACTAGGTCAATAACAACTTACACCTACAGTGAATTGACACGACCGTTCGGAAGAAGGTGGCCTATGTTGGTAGTCGTGGGTCAGCCAAAACGCAGCCCAACTCGTCTCAACTGTACACGGACGCTCCTAATTTAAACGACTCTTTTATAGATGAACTTCGCTGCATCTGCAGAAATCTCCGCCGGACCAGGCCTTGGTGGCGCACTTCCGACCAGCATCCCTCCCGTCTCCAGTCAATTGCCCCTGATAATTATTCCACCCATCTTCCACGACGAAGACCTTGGGCGACTACCGATCCCGCTGCCTCTTCAGCTTTTCGACCGGCTCCTCCCAATTATCCCTATAGTCGGTGTTGTCGTTGTCGTTATTGCCGGCGCCATCGCTGGTGTTGTTGCCGTCGTCATAGCTGGTGTCGTCCGAAAATTTAGGCAAGAGCAGATGGGGAAGAGCAAGTACTACCCACCGCAGTACTACCGGCGACCGGCCGGCAGGGAGCAAGCGTACGAGAAAGAGATAATGAAGCCCTACCCGACAAAGAAGGGCCCAGCTCCCCCCGCACAGTATAAGGAGGCACGGGAGCGCTACAGAAGGTCTTCCTCCGCCACGCCGCTTCTCACAGTTCAACAAGTTAACGATTGGACTCGACGTATTATACCGGAAACAAACTGAGTGTTGTTTTTCTTTAAATACAAATAAAAGTTCTGCATTTTATTAATTCATCTGCATTCACGTCGCAGCTTTTAGGGCGACAGGTTAATAATCCATGACTACCTCATCGCACCCGATGAAAAAGTATCTCAAAACAGTAGTTTGAAGTTGTACGAAAAAGTATCATGCAGTACCAACTGATGCTACTACATGCTAATATAGCAAGACAGGACTGGATTCTACTGAGTACACCTATTAAAGGACCCCACGCACTATTTACTCTTCAACTTACAGTATCTTAAAATATTTGAATACTTTAAAACTAGGCTTTGGTTTCAACAAATAACCCACGGTTTTGTCTGTTTTAAGCCTTTTCCGAGACCCGTTAACACATAGCGAAAACAGGGAAACAATTTACGTGACCGCTTTTCTGATGGAAAAACTTCTCGCAGACAGCCGTCAACAGCGTGATACACATCGAAGGTAGCAATACACGGCAAGTGAGAAAATCAGCGTGGTTTGTTAGAGGGGTTAGAATGTATCGTACGGAATTGGGGTCTCCGGGTTTTAGAAACATATGGAGGGATTATGGAAGTAGGATGCGTTAGTATTATAGGGAAGACAGGTCCTTTAAGGTTAGCCTTGTGTAAGGCACACTAAATTAAAGTGTTATGTACTACTGCATATCAATACATGCAACTTTTTCGTACAACTACACAGGCTATGACTTTTTGCATCGGGCTCTACGGAATCCACTTTGATAAAACAACAAAAGCAGAGTAAAGGAGAACTACCATCTTCCACTCGTCACCACTATGCGAGGACTATCAATCTACTTTTGTTCTACTGTCAGCACAGTCCGCGCACGGTATTTATTTTATCCCACACACGTTTGACATGGGTATAACAGGTGCTGGCTCGGTCAGCGCCCGGTCAAATTTTCTATGAGAGCTTATTATTCGCACTCAAATTACCCCCCCCCCCCCCCACCTGCAACGGACTCTAGGAGAGGCAGGTCAACAATCAAACTGGGCTTCTGCATTATGCCACCATAATCCAGTGCTAGTAGTCCTATCTCATCAGTGGTACCTTTGAACCCAGAAGCTTTAAAGGCTTCAATCAAGTAAATAAATTGATTCGGGAGCGGTCTCGAACCTGCAATATCAAAATAACTCAGATTCCAGTTGCTAGATCCAATCACGACTCAGTGAAGCCGCGGAATGGGCAGTCAAGTGGCAGGATTCGGAAGTACACTGGGTGATTTCAGTTGCCAAGTAGTTCTCGGAAGAACAATCAAAGATACAGAAATATGTTTAGATAATGTTTGAATAAAATTGAAAAATAAAAGAGCTGAACGCTCATGACACTTGCAAGGTTAGTTAGCATGTATTTCAGCTCTAGGCGTCGTACGGTCTGGATGTGTAAATGGAACATCTAGGCAATGCTTCCACAGTCCCAAATTTTCGGGGACTTCCCTGTAATTCCAGAGAACCCCCGACAATAAAATGGCGTTGCGCGAGTATCTTTCTCCTCCCCTAAAATTTACCAGCAATAGAGCGACTGGGTGGCTCACTTCAGTCTTCGCTGTTTGTTCCACAGATTTAATACTGTTTTGCACCTTTTGTTGCCAATTCTTGTTGGATCATCATACAAAGTCAACTGGCTTGCACATACCGAATACTGTGAGACACCATCATTTTTCGATGGGTCGGAGTTTTATGAACACACTATTACGTTTGTTTCCGCAAAATGATCACGGTAGGCACGTTATCCACAAATTACTTGAACACAATTCACCACCCCTGAACGCCAATCCGCCATTTCTAATTAACTATTCACTGATCTCCTGGCGCTTGTCAAAAGATTACTAATACCTTCGAGAAGATGGAGTGGCGTGTAAGGGGATCAAAACAACTAAGTATATCATCATGTTGACGTTTAGATATGTCGGAAGAAGAAATCATCGGCCAGTTTGACATTTTTTGGTCTCAGAAGCTGAATAGTACTTAGCTCAGTTTCACAATCTTCAAGAATCATTTACTATCATTTACGGCGATTGTTTATTGTAGTTTAGTTTACATCCTTAATTCTATGGAAGAACGAACAGAGAACAAAGTAATTAAAGAAATCGAAACTGCAAATAATTAGTTTAATTTTTCTACACATTTTCCATGTGCCTGCTACAATAATTTTGTTTTGTTAGATCCAAAGTAAAACTATGATTCCATCCTCTCCATAATGTCCCTTCCGACCCGCGCCGCTAGATGACCCAGCGGTCGAAGCGAGTCGTGGCTTCCTCTTGGGTGTGGGGGGGGGGGGGGGGAGCTAAACATTTCAAGTGCTAGAATGCTCATGATATAACTCCTTTAAGCATTTATTTGATTATGATGAAAAATAATGGTAGGTGTGAAACAACATCATTGACACATGCCTTTGGTTACATGGTAAAATCAGATATCGACCGGAACGAATGTATTAGGGTACTGTACTTAAACTCTTTGCGGTGCATACAAAAGACGTGAGATACCAAAAGCTTTGTTCGAGAGTTTGAGGAATGAGCCATGATTGTTTATTTTGCATAAAAGATCCTGATTCGCTAACATTTCGAATTAAGGTAATTATGATTTCTCTACCTTTTCGCGTATTTCGTATTATGACGATGACGCAGATGTTGACTTCATGTGTTTATATCACAGGCAGTAAAAGTTATTCTTTTTTTTTAATCATGATTGAACATAAAAAAAAATTTTTTTTACCTATCTAGGAAAGTTTTGAAGAAGTTCACCCGTGTTTTTAGGGTAGGATTATACCTCATGTCTCAAAGTTCCATCAGTTCCATCACCACAAAACTCAGATTCGCTAACGCCTACGAGAATTCATTGTGGGAAAAATTTCACGCCGCGCCAATTCAACTCCAAGTCGAATTTTATTCGCATCATATCGCGGAAAAGATTCACATTCTGTGGGATTAATAACTGAATAAGTTAACAACTTAAGAACCACATGATATCTGGGCTTGAAACAAACACTAAGCCCTTCTCAAAGGTGGTCTCAAGGGCTACCACGAACTTTTTGTTTGGATTTTTTTCAAGTTTCTGTCAAAAATTCTGAAACTTAAATTTTCTTTTCTCCAGTCATGCATGGTTTCTCACTTATAACTTGAGCACCATATGATACCAGGGCTTGAAACAAAGACTGACCCCTGCTTAAAGGCGGTCTGAAGAGCTTTGACACACTTTTCCTTCAGATTCTTTAATAGTATATATTCGATATATGTGAGCGGATATTCATTATTCGAGCGGATATTCAATCAAAACTGGGAAAATTAATTATGTACCCTCAGAACTTATCAGAATCTTCCCGTTTCCTTCGTGTCTGTATGCCGGTAGTCCACTTTTTGCGCCCCCTGTCTGTGGGCATCAAGCTCAAGACGATTCATGACAACGTGGTCAGCCCTCCGCTCCGACCTTGGCGCCCACAAAGATCTACTGAGCCTTGTTCAATTCTCAAGAGGAAGGATAATCGGATCAAAAATTACGTATCTTAGTATCCTATATTTCAATATCCTCTTCGCAACATATAATACAGGTTACAATGTTAAATTCTTATTAGTTTGCGCAGATCATTCGAACACTTCAGAAGAAGGAAGTAGATCCGATTCAAAAGGTAAGGTCTTACTCACTTCTACCATACTGCAAGGAATAACTTAACATCTTGGTGGTACTCAGTTTAGTTGCAGCACCTATGCCTTTTTAGTGTATATCCGTTGTAATAGTGTGGAGTGTTGTTAAACAATAGTTCATGTGTTTTGTAGGAAGAGAAGCTTCGGCTTAACCTCGTTTAACAATAAATACTAATATTTATATATAATACCTTTTTAATAATATTTTTTAATAAATAAATAATAAAACGCCCCTCTATCTGAAGTACAGTAGAGGTATGCTTATTTGAGCAGTTACTCAAATCTGAACAGCGCAATTTTGAGCTAAATGGTAGAATGGAGTTCAAAAATACATATTCAGCTAAATACATCAGCAAATACATATTAGCTAGTTTTTCACGCTAGAAGCTGACTTTAATCACATCAAATGCACCTTAATGGTACTGTCGAAACAGCCGTTCAAATAAGCATTCATATAATATAGTTTTGAGTGATTCTAACAACGCCTTCAAGAATTCCCTGGACAACCTGTACGCTGGAAAAATGCATGACGAAAAGTGTTTAAGACATGCACCTTTATTTATTTGTTCGTCATTTTATTTTTCTTATTTATTTTTCGTCAGATAAATATGCTCTTGCTAAGACGGCCCAAATCTTAGCTGACTTATCCATTTTGATCAACGTAAATAGGACCTCGAATGTGATGGCAAGCCTCGGACAAGTTTTAACCGAAAAGGGCTGAGATATGACAATATACTTACCCTTTACTTATTCACTTAAAGAGAGTTGAAGACCCGATGAAAATGTGTTACTTCATTGCTCCGCTACTCGTGTTATCAGTTTTCATGTAGCGCAATTTCCCAGTCGGATTTGTGGTAGCTCTATGAGCCTGTACCTAGCTGCGTTCCTTGTCACGGGAGTTCTCACCTGAAGTCTCCGGTTTTTCTTATAATAGCTTGTTTGCACGGGACTGAAATAAGCGCGTAAACAGCGGCTGACCTGTTCAGACGACAGATCACTGTTTGGAGTTGACGGGGGAATTAAAAAGAAAAACCTAATTCCGAATAGTATTTTTCTTTGTAACAAAATACATAAAATTAACACAAACATCTTGTTAGTTTGTCAAAGTCGTAGATAAAAGCAACAATCGAATATTTGACAGATTTCACGCGACTGGGTAAATTTCAAGTTAAAAATCAAATAAAATTAATTTAAACAATTTTGTTTTTAAAACTGAACATAAAATATAACTAATAATAAATATAAATAATACGAGAACACAATGCAATCGTTTTGTGTTGTCATTTAGTAATCCTTGTATGCTCAATGTAAAAATCATGTTATGTTCACATTGCTCTGACAGAATCTGAACTGGATTGACCTAAAACTCGCCAAGCTTGACTAATTCCCCTAACTACAGTCTGTTTACTGTCCCTAGAGTCATCAAAGGTCACATTCCAAAAGATTTAGTTTACCCCGATCGGTGACCGCGACGAAAAAAGCTCCTATTTGTAAAATCAGCGGCTGATTTTTGGAATTCTTTAAACCGCTATTTACGCGCGTAAATCAGCCGCTGATCGAGAATCGGCCGCTGTTTCAGCCCCGTGTGAACAAGCTATAAGCCGTTTTAGCATCCCCCGGTGACTTCTCACCAGTCTTATAACCCGTTTTGAACTAACCAGTGTCCGGTTTTATCTCACCGGTGCGGACTAACCAGAACCTGCTCGTGAGCCCTGCTGCAGCGAGGAGTTAGCCTTCATCAACTCACAGGTGAACCAAAAGAACGCGTTTTAAGGGAAGAACCGGACACCGGTGACTAAACACCAGAGACAGCCCGGAGTGCAACGAACGCAGCTCCTGTGTTGTTTGCTTGACGAAAAGAATTTACGAAAAATAAGTGTTCACGCGAAAAATAAGCCGCGTTTCTGTTCAGATTCACATTACAGTAGAATTTTGCGTTGTGCGGCCGTAAGGTCATACTAGGGCGCATAGTGAAAAAAACGCAATCGAAATAATGCAGTGTATTCAGTTGATACAAAAATAAGTTGGCTTTTCAGTTAGACTTTAACCAATCCCAATATAGTGCAATAGGCTACAAATTCTTGGTGCGATACTAAGTTTGAATGGGAACTCTGTTGATGTTGCTACCCCCAGGTCCCAAGCAAACGGAATCAATCAATCCGGGCAAGCCACCCAAACTAAAACCTATCCCCTTTCTAGATGGACTTCGCGGTTTCTGCCAACGTCACAGCGACCTCAATTGCGGACCTCCCAGCCTATGCCGAAACACCCGTAAGCTACATACCCATGATGGTTGTCCCACCCGTCTACCCTAGCGACGAAGTCGCCAATATCCAGATCCCGGCACCTCTGCCTCTGCTCGAGAGGGTTATGCCATATGTGCCGCTAGTCGGCATTGTAGCTGCCGTCGTTTCTGGGATCATCGCTGGCGCTATCGCGGCATCTGTAACTGGCGTCGTTCGCCTCGTGCTGAAGAAGGAGAAGAAACGAGAGCAGCTGTACGCATCCAGCTACTACAAGCAACCATATTACAAGAAAAGCGAACAACCGAAGTACATGCAACCAGCGAAGATCTACCAGCAAGCTTCTGCTAAGACAACGTACAACCAGCCATCATCCAAGTCGTCATATGAAAAACCAGCATACCAGAGCCCGGCGGAATACAAGTCGGGGTATAATGTACCAGCGGAGTCGTACAAAGAAGAGATCGATGAGAGCTATAACCACCAAGAGCGCTACAGACGGTCGGGCACACCGCTGCTAACAATAGAACAAATCGAAGACTGGACAAGAAGAGTTTCGGGGGTTCGAAGACGATAGGTTCTGGTTTTGTTGTACAATCTTTGACGAATAAATTATTTATGAATTAATGCCGATGACCCTTGCTCCCCAAATCAGTTGATCGTAGAAAGCAGAAGTTTGATAAGATCAGGCACTTCACATACTGTATTGCTTGAAGAAATGAGCAATTGACTTACCGATAAGCCTGCGTTGTCAGGATGAATCCGCTTAAGTATGTCACTGATCCGTTCCGAACCGTAGGCGAATTCCTAGAAATAAAAGAAGAAAAATGTATTTTTCATAAAGGAATCCAAGCTCATGCGTTAACGTTCCAATCCGTTTATTCGAGCTGGTACAGCCCCCCCCCCTAAATACTTTCAATAGAAGTTTCAAGCTAAAAAATAGGGTCTTCGGGTTTTCTTATGTGTACTCCGCTCTAGTTATCACGTACCGATTTAAATAGTTCTGGAAACCCGATAAAAATGCGTTACTCCGTTTGTCCACTGCCATGCGCCTGCCCACTATGCTTGAGACATTTACCAAAAAATAAACTAAAAATGGCAGATTCCTTGTGAAACGCGCATCTTTCCGTGCTTAGCGTGTTTAATCCTAAAAGTGCAAGCTTGTTTTCAAATTCAGAATCTGCGGGTCTGGATGAATTTTGGGTTGTCGTGCAAGCAGTCAATATTCTGAGCGTCATTACTAGAATCTAGGGCGAAAAAATACAAAATCCTTACAGTATTTTAAAATATTTGAATACTTCGAAAATAGGTTGTGCTTTTAACAAATAGCCTACGGTTTTTGCTGTTTTAAGCCTTTTCCGCCGCCCATTGACTCGTAGCGAAAACAGGGAAACAATTTACATAACCTGTCCGTCTGTGCGCACTATAACTCTCGAAGGGAATGAGATATTTTGATGAAACTTGGTATGAGGATTCTTTGGGTCAAGAGTACGATCGAGTTCGTAGATGGGCTCTGTAGCCCTACATTTAGGGGTCGGGGAGGGGGTTTATTTTTAAAGATAATGTGATAGTCAATTACGGAGTAAAAATACATGCTGAACATGGTGGTGAAAGCGATTTTGATATCGGACAAGTATTTTGCCCAGAATCCGGCCAAAACTGGAAAGTTTGTTAATAGTAAAAGTTGAAGTTGATTAGATATTCGATTTAGGGGTAAGACGACATGCTGAACACGACGGTGAAAACCATTTTTGTGCCGGACACTTAGCTACCCCGGAATCCGGCCAAAACCGCAAAGTCTGTTAAAAGTAAAAGGTTATTTGAAGTTGATCAGATGTTCGATTTAGGGGTAGGAGAACATGCTGAACATGATGGTGAAAACCACTTTCTCGCCGGACAAGTATTTCAATCCGGCCAAAACTGGAAAGTTTGTTAAAAGTAAAAGTTTTATTTGGAGTTGATTAGATGTTCGATTTAGGGGTAAGAACACATGCTGAACACTGATGTGAAAACAATTTTCTACCCGGGCAAGTAGTTCGCCCGGAATCCGGCAAAAAGATAAAGTTATATTTGTAGTTCATTAGATATCCGATTTAGGGGTAAGAAGAGATGCTGAATCCGTGTATGAAAATCATTTTTTACCCGACATATAGTTCGACCGGGATCCGGCTGGAGCCGGAAAATTTGTTATAAGTTAAATTTTTATTTGAAGTTGATTAGATGTTCAATATTGGGGAAAAAAGATACACTGAGTTCGTTTTTGAGCTTTCTTTTTTCGAACTGTCGCCTACTGCTTGTAGCCGGACAAGTAGTTTCGGGCAGGAAGTTTTCGTCAAAACAGATATGACTTAAAGGGGTTAACACACCCGCTTAATCCATATCTGAACTTGGTTTTCTCAGATGATTACCTATTTGGCCTTAATCTGTTTCTGAATTTTAAAAGTAAAAATGTCCAAGGAGTCTGGATCTGGCGAAGACAAGACCCAATTGTCTGGATCAAATATTGCATTGTTGGGATCACATCGAAACCTTTAGTCTTTTTCTGATGGACAAACTTCTAGCAGAAAACCGTTGACAGCGTGATACACATCAAAGGTAGCAAAACACGGCAAGTGAGAAAATCAGCGTGGTTTCGTTAAAGGGGTTAGAATGTAACGTACGAAATTGGGGTCTCCGGGTTTAGAAAGATACAGAGTGATTATGGAATTAGATTGTGTTAGTATCATAGGTAAGACAGGTCCTTTAAGTAATATAATTATGAACATATCTATGCCTTGAACAGACAATAAGGGTCGGGTGCTCACGGACTGGAAATTCTGTTCGGCACCATCATCAACTCAAAATGGAAAAGAGTCCATACTGATGATGAAAATGCAGAAAATTAGGCGAGCGAATCATGATCGTGTGTTCGCATTATATTGTAATTATTTTATACTTTACCGTATTATACTTATTAATTATTATACTTACGGTAGAAAATTCTTCATTCGCATCTGGAAAGAGGAAATACAACAACGACGTAACAACATCCTCATCCAGAGGCCCCTCCTCCTTGCGTTGCTGGTGACGTTGAACAATGGAGGTGACAGCAGACAGAGGAATTGTATTGGCTATCCTGGTGGAGACGCGGAGACTGTCCGTCAGGGATCCAAGGGCGCTGCCGTAGTCTTTTTCGTCTGCAAGCAAAATAATGGTAGTTCTATACCCGTCAATGCTACCATCTTTAAAGTTTAACTGAAAAGGGGTTAGATAGGACAATCAGTTAACCATCACTTATTCACTTAGAGAAGCTTGAAAACCCGGCGACAACCCTTTACTTCGTTGCTCCGCAATTTACGAATAACCAATTTTAAAATAGTGGAATTTCCGTATCTGATTCTATACCTATATATGACAGACACGTTCTCTACCCGTCGATGCTACTATCTTTAAAGTTTAACTTGTTGATTTCAAGTAGGTCCTCGTTCTCAATTATTTATAGAGCGTATAAGCTTTGGAATAAGCTTAGTAGAAGTTCAAAGGAATTAGGTAATTTTGATCAATTTAAATCAGAGCTACGTATGGAGTTGGTAGGTACACTTTCGAAATGGATTAAGGAAAGTTATTTATTTTTTATTTATTTTTTTGTTGTTGCGTTGGGATTAGAACACACTATGTTTGTTTGTAGTGTACGTAATTGTGTGGAGTGTTTTGGTACATGGTTTCATCCTCATATCCCTTACTTCAGTATTTTTTCTTATTATTATTATTCAAAAATAATTGTTTAATACAGTGGTTCCTAACCTTTTCCGTACCGCGTACCCCTAATCAAAGGTTCGAAAAATGTGCATACCCTCTTTTTCAGACCGTGAAAAGACGATATTTGTTATCCTAAATTATAAAGCTTACGTGTGTAAAAATATATACAAAATCGACAACTGAGGCTGCTTTGTAGTCAACACTTGTCATTAACGGCAATATTTTTTAGTCAGCCAGTTTCTATGTTTGGTTTTGATGTTCTCCGTGCTTTCATCAAGCTGCATCGCAGACAATTTTGTTAGCTTGATTCGCAGCCTGAATGAAAATATCACTTGCAATGTCTCCGATATTGTTTTTTAAACAATATCGTTTGACGCAGGAACAAATTTCACTACAGTGGGCTAGCTTGTTTTGGTATCAACATTATTTCCTCTGACTTTCACTCAGGGGTTGGCAGTACCCCCTCCCCCTGAAAGTGATCGGCGCGAAGCGCCGCTATTTTTCGTAAAAACAGTATTTTGTTTTTCAAAAACAGTCTGTAAAAAGACCGGCCAGTCAGTAAAAATACTTGCCCCCCAAAAAATATTGCCCCCAAAAATGAGTGAGGCTTTTGGCAATCAAAGATGAGCGAGGCGAGATTATTGAAGCTACAGACTAAACCGATTTTGGTACCTTCGCGTACCCCTTGCAAGGGTCTCGCGTACCCCCTAGGGTACGCGTCCCACCGGTTGGGAATCACTGGTTTAATAGCACATCCTCGCAAGCAGTGCTTTTGCTGTGCTATTTATGGATCCTCGATTGTCTTGTTAATAAAACTATTCTATTACTACTACTAACTGAAAAGGGCTTAGATAGGACAATCAGTAACCGATCACTTATTCACTTAAAGAAGCTTGAAAGCCCGGCGACAACGCGTTACTTCGTTGCTCCACTATTCACGAATAACCGACTTTCAAATAGTCGAATTTCCGTGACTGATTTGTATGCTCTACGCGCTTGTATCTGTGTTGTATGCTTGACGAAAATGATTTACTAAAAATAAGTGATCAGGCGTGTGATCATAAGTGATCATCTATAAGCTGAGCACTGGCGGCTGAAACGCCGCGTTTTTATTTTTACCGAGTCATAGTAGAATTTTGCGTTGTAAGGACGACCGTAGATATTCTGAACGTCATTCTAAATCAAATAGTGAAAAATAAAAATAAATCCTTAACACAATTCAAAAAATGCGGTGTATTCCGTTAAATAATACAAAAATAAGTTGGCTTTTCAGTTAAACTTTAAACTAAAGAGAAAGTGAGAAAATGTTTGCATTGGAAAGATGTGCTTAATTTGTGTTTAGTGATTACAGGTGTGATTTCCGGCTTAGATGAAACGTTGGAAGAAATCAAATACTGGTACACATTGAAAGAAATAAGATTCTGGTATAAGCTAGAAGGAACGATACTGCGAGTCAGATGGATACAACTCAGAATTTGAATCTATAGTCAGTTCAGTTCCATAAATATTCCTTCAGCCCAAGCTGACTCAGAATCGTAAAAACGACGTTAATCTTTTTGTAGTTTTGTAATTCGAGTTGAAATGAGTTAAAGAATAATATAATAACCTGTCCGAGGCGAAGGCGAGAAAGGTTATGAAAAATATATTCCGAGCGCAGCGAGGTCGATATTCTTAATGGCCTTCGACCTTGTTATTCCGATATCGACTGAGATCGAGGTATATTAATTATTATAACTTTTTCGAATATAACTTGTTTTGGGGTAGCGGCCTACTCAATCTTCTTTTGTAGTAATTATTTGCTACTTTTGTAGGGAATATTTGCTTAGTGAAATGGCAACCCCTAGACTACCGGTGACATGTGAAAATTGTGGCCCAGGCACTTCTATTTCTAACAGTACAATATTTAGCCAACAACCAGCTTTTATATTTGTGGCGAAGGAGATGCCATCTAGCAGCGGGCTTTTACAGAAATAATATTAATCAGCTTCAATCAGTGTTGCCGATGGTAGCACAATTCTGCAACTTGAAGTACATTTTCGTTTCTTTGACAAAGCGAGCCAGAATTCTGCGACCGGTTCCTTACCAGTAATACAAAAAGGAAGCATAAAAGTTGAGGAGTAAAATTACAAAGATGATAAATCGAGATTTCTCGTGAATTATCTAGTTTCACAGGCACGAGAACGTCACTGTTTTCTTCTGCATCCGAAAGTCACAGATTCAGAAAACCAGGCGGCAACACTTTTGAACTGAAAGAAAATATGTGGACTGCTGAAAAATTAAACCAATATCAAGAAAAAAGACGGTGATAATTGCTCAATAGTTACCTTTTAGAAAGCAAAGGAAAACAAGTTTTTGTTTCAGTGACAAGCTGTGTTTTCAGTGGAAATACTATTGTAAAAAGATATGAGTGGTTGCTAACAAAGCAAGATTGAAATTTTTTTTTTTTGTTAGTGTTTTTCAACTTTTCTGTATTATTTATTTTCTGAAAGTGATGTCTTTTCATTCATTTCTTGGAGGTCAGGTTCTACTTTTCAGTAGTTAAGGAATCTTCGTATCACCCTCTCTGGAGGCTGATACGATATCATATCAAACTCCACAGAAGTAATTGCCATAACATAACTACCAGTGGGATACCTGTTCGAGAAAAGTTATGAGAGACTGACTCGAACCCAGTCAACAGCCTCATATAAGCCACAAGGGGGTCACACTACCAAGATTCTTGTCAGAATTTACTGGTAGTGCAAGAATTTTTGCCACTAGAGCCAATATGTGTTATTACAGACATCTGCCCTTGTAGTACAACACAAATCTCAGGCTCCGATTTCTTAGGGTTCCACCAAGTTACGATCGCTAGGATTCTGTTGTTATTCTCATTCCATACCATCCGACATGATAAGAAAATGAGCTCCTCCCTCTTATCGTTTTCGGTACGCACGAGTTTTGATCGTTGCAATTTACTTATCGTGGTCGGGAGCATTATAAGTGATAATACCTATTTGCTAAAAATGCCACCGTGGACACGCAACAAGTACCTAACAATAAAATTCAGCCTGGTAGAACCGAACGAGGCTGTACAAGCTAGTCTAGAAAGTTCTTGGAACGGCCGCACACCCGTGGTTACCAGTACTCTGTTCCCAATGGATGACCACTGATTAACTCGCCCTTTGTGTTTTACTTCATCTGTAGGGCTGTATACATTTTCTCTTTATCGCTAATTGTCTTTTCTCTCTGTTGTTCTTTATTTCTTTTTCTTCCATTTACTCCGTTCTTGTTCAGTTTGAATGTAACGGGTTATAAAGAATACACATACATACATACATACTATCTGTTCAGCAGGAATTCCCGTTAGAACGGTGACGTATGTTCGCGCATTTATTCTTTTTGTTCCGGTGAGGGTAGTAACTACCACAATAAAGAGCTGGTCCCTCCCCTTCTCATTTTAACTTGTAATAACGTCTTTGGAACACAACTTCGGGCCCTCTTTGCAATAGTTGCGTTTTTGAAGATACCATGCTGTCTGTTACCACGGCAACTGGATCTGCAATTAGTCGTTTTTGCAGTTATCGTGGTATATAATATACTGTTGCTCTGCAGAAACGACTATTGCCGAAATTGCACTTTTCCGAAGCATCCCAAAAGAAAAACTGATATCTAGTTACATCAGTAAACGCTAAACTTCTTTCACACCAATCTGACAAAATTTGATGAAAGTGAGATGACTTTTCAGATACCACGACCAGTACCGTGGTCGGACTATAGTATCTGAATATCATATACCATGATAACTGGCCAAATACCACGACCTTTTGACTGTGGAAGTTTAAGTGCTAATAGGGCGAAATAGTGCAAATAGTGCTAATAGTGCAAACAGAACCGGGATCACTTCCGTATGGAAAAGTAAAACAACATCATCTTGATGATGAAAGTGCAGGAAATCGGGACGGGATTGGCCCACACGGAAGATTTTTTTTAAGATGAAGTAATCATCAGTACTAAATTCTATTCTAACTATCCTTTAATGTAGTAGTCTATATTTTTAGATCGATATACTTAGTTCCTGATTTTGGTTAGTAATAATTCTTAGCAACAATAATTTGGTAAGTTCGAGTATTTAAAGGTGAACTCCAGAATTAAAAAATAAGGGTTCCGGGTGACCGAGTTCGATACCTGATTTTTTTTTTGAATTTTTTGACGTAAGAAGCATTCTAGTGGGTCAACTCCAAGCAGAGATACCTCATAAAGTCTAATTCCATTGGCTCCTTTGATGAGACCCCTCATTCGTTCCGTTATGTTGATGCTGTAGTCTTGCGGGAATGGCACCGACTGCAAAACTCGTAACACAACATCAACACTGTTTACAAAAGTGACCCATAGAAGAAATTCTGGAGGTGTTGACTAGATTGTGACGGAATTCCAAACAAAACACAAACAAAAAAAGACAGCAGAACTGAGTGAAAAGGAAATGTCCAAGACCAGAGTGTGTTGCTACACTGGTTGTACGCCCACTGTTGGAATAGCTTTCTTTTCTTGGCCAAGTAGTGAGAATAGGGAGCATAGAGAAGAAACAACACACAAAAAAAGACAGCTGAACTGAGTGAAATGGAAATATCCAAGACCAGATGTGTTGCTACCCTGGTTGTAAGCCCACTGTTGGAATAGCTTTCTTTTCTTGGCCAAGTAGTGAGGAGAATAAATTTCCTGAGTACAGTGCTTGGGAAAATTTTGTCAAGAGCAAACACCAGATTTCTGTCTCCCAACAATTGGAGGCTTCAGATTTGTGTGTTAACATTCCTTTGAACCTGATTTTCTGAGTTCCTGTCAGGATTATACAGGAGGACAGTATTAAGAGACTTGCTGAGCATCACTGAGCATGCAGTGCCAACCATGCTCAATTCATCAGGTTCTCAGGCATCCAGTTTCAAATTCAGTGTCAGTTGCTCCTCCAGATAGACATGTGTCAACTCTTGGTGTAACTCCTGCTGTAATAGACTGGTAATAGATCAGGCCCAGGACAGTCAGGACACCCTTGCCCAAGTGCTTCGTTCAATTCAACAACCTATGAGTGCCTCTCAGCGTCATGCCACTTGAGTGACCATGGTTACTTCTCTGTGACGCTGCTGTGAAGGAAGTTTCAGTTTCATCCCATGGAGCAGAGGATTCTCGCGAGATCTGGTAAGCCAAACGGTTTTTGCAGGTAATTTTTGTCCTGAAAATGTGAGCGATCAAAGTCTGCCAAAATTTTTCCCCAGGAAGTGCTTCAGGGGTCGCTGGGAGAAGTAGGGCCTCAGGACTGGTTGTCCAACAAAAATCTTTGAATTACCTTAAAAGTGGCATCTCTCAACTTAGAAACTTAAAATTTACGCTAGCTGCATTTTTGTTACTTTTCTCTGTAAGTCGGTCAACCGACCTATTTGTCGCTATTGAGTGTTTATTGATCTCATTGGTCAGTTTGAATGAGTTCTACAAAATAATAAGAAAAAAAGGCATCTGGCGTCTTCCTGTTGCCAGCAACATCTCTCCAATGATGATTTTGATTTTCGCGCCCCGCCAAGAACCTAGGTCTGTCGGAAGGAGCTCCCACCTCAGTCAAACAGAGTCGGTTGAAGACCCAGAAATAAACAGCTTATTAAAAGCTCTGACTCCAAACTTTGTGATGGAACCGGGTTTTAAAGGCTCAGATACCATATATTTATTCCTGAAGTTTTATACAATAGTTGCATTTTTGCAGATACCATGGTATGTGATTCCACAGTCTAAAGTCGTTTTTGCAGTTATTGTGGTATCTGGCCAGTTATTGTGGTATCAGATATTCAGATACCACGGTCCGACCATAGGAACTAGTAACTGTATTCTAGGCCAAAGCATTTTCTTACTGAATGAACCATTCAGGTAGCATCTAAAAAATGGGGTCAGGGACTTCTAAGAAACTATCTTGTCATACTTCGTGGTGAGGTCACAATTAAATTTTGGGGTAATTCTGATAACTAAATAATTGACGAGCAAATTCAATCATTGATAATGGTTTCTCTTTTAGATTGAAGTGCAGTCAAGCCTTCTGAAATTTAGAATACGGTCAGCCGAGATCAACCTATAGTCAGTACCATCCATAAAGCAAAGGACACAGACGTATGTACCCATGGAACTTTCTGCATCTATAGAGACTCTGTCATCATAACAGTTACAGGAATCAGCATGGCTTAGAAGACAATCACATTAGGTAAGTTTTTAACTCAAAACGTAACTTACAAGGGCTTCAATGGTTTTCTATCCAAAGGAACCATGACATCAATAGAAACCTTACTGCATCCAAGTAACTGGTGGCTGTAAATATTTTGCCTGTAGTTAATGTAAGAGTTTAATTTTGTATTATCTTTCTTGCTTGAAAGTAGTTGCTGTTTAGGATGGGAATATGTTCAACATTTTGGATATCAGTTTACAAATGCGTCCTCCCTGCAAACATTTGAATGGCTTTTATTCGTATTGCCTTTCTTGCTCGTTACTAGTTGCTACTTAAGATGGAATATTCAGTACCTGAAATGTTTCTTGCCCTGATCCTTGACCAGAACAGTGGATCTGTTTGTGAGAAGTATAAGCTAGAGATTTGATTTGTTTTGATGTTTAAATTTTTTTTCATTCACACCAGAGCAAAATAACACTAGGAAGTACCACCAAGACTTGACCAAATTGACACACATTCAAATAGCAGCGATACTAGCAGCCTTAGTGGTAGAGAACGTCCCTACTAAAACTTTTTGCAACATTGCAAAAATGATACAACTTCCATTGTTTCCTTGGTGTTTACAGACCCCACCTTTGCATAAATTTCTTAACCCGCAAGTTTGTCTCGCTTTAAATGCCGTAAGTGTAGTGGGCGGCGCTAACGACTATGGCCCGTTTGCGAAAATATCACTAGGGAGTAGCAGCAAGACTTGACAAAATCGAAAGATACTCGAATAGCAGCGATACCACCACCCCTAACGGTAGAGAATGTCCCCTACTGAAACTTACTCAGTTTTCACTAACGCTGGCTCCGATAACTTCATATTCTGAACATTGCAAATAAATGATGTAGCCTCAGTTGTTTCCTCGGTGTGTGCAGACCGCACCTTTGCTTTACTAGAAATTCCTTAACCCGCAAGTTTGTCTCACTTCAAGTGCTGCAAGCATAGTGGGCGGCGCTACAAGTATGGACCATTTGCAAAGCATGGAAAGCATAGGTCTTGGCACTGCTCCCTAGTGTTATTTACTTACAAATTTTCAGTCTCTTGTTTCATTTTTACTACCCTTACGGTCATCAGTTACAAAATTCGTTCTCATTACATTGCAAAAAAATTATGTCAACTTTTCTCGGTGTGTGGAGACCGCACCTTTGCTTACTAGAAAATGTAGCTGACTTATCCGTTTTGCACCATCAAATATGATTCACAGTCAGCTTGGGCTGAAGGAACATCTATTTACTAGAAATTGCTTGGGCTCAAAGAATATTTGTTTCTCCGTCGGTTCGTCTGTCCCATTTGTCTCGCTTTGCTAGTTTCGGCACTTCCATACAAGCTAGGACCATGAAATGTGGCATGCATAGTAAGGACCCGACAGATAATCAACGAATCCTTCTTTTCGGGATCGACCATCCGTGTGTGTGTGTGTGGGGGGGGGGGGGGGGGGGGGGGGTGAGCAATCCTCGATTTTGACCCGCGTATATCGCGAACGGTACAAGGTCATGGTCCTATAGATATGTAATTCTGGGTCATGACGGAATCTCGCTTTGGTGGGGGGAGTTTGAAGGGTTCCTGGATGTCTTCTCATTTCTGACATGTCTAAACCTCGAACCCGGGCTCCAATCAGGAGGAACTTGCCAGCTGGCCAAAGCAAATTACCAAAATGTTCTATTTGCAAAATGGCAGTTGGATGGCGCTACAAGTATGGACCATTTGCAAAGCATGGAAAGCATAGGTCTTGGCGCTGCTCCCTAGTGTTATTTACTTACAAATTTTCAGTCTCTTGTTTCATTTTTACTACCTTTCTTGCTCAGAGGCAGTTGCTATTTGGATGAGAGTATTTAATTTCTTACGGTCATCAGTTACAAAATTCGTTCTCATTACATTGCAAAAAAATTATGTCAACTTTTTCTCGGTGTTTGGAGACCGCACCTTTGCTTACTAGAAAATGTAGCTGACTTATCCGTTTTGCACCGTCAAATATGATTCACAGTCAGCTTGGGTTGAAGGAACATCTATTTACTAGAAATTTCTTAACCCGCAAGTTTGTCTCGCTTTAAATGTCGTTAGTGTAGTTGGTGGCGTTACGAGAATGGGCCCGTTTTTGTATAGCATAGGTCTTGGCGCTCCCTAGCGTTATTTTGCTCTGATCCGCACACAACTTTCAGTCCTTCTTTAATTTTTATTACCTTTCTTGCTCACAGGTAGTTGCTATTTTGGATGAAATTATTTAATATGTTACGGATAGCAGTTAGAAAGTTCGTCCTCCTTACATGAGTGTCTTCTTTCATTTTTATGACCTTTCTTGTTCGAATGTAGTTGCTATTTAAGATGGAAATATTCAATATTGAAATCTTTTCTTGCCTTGGCCATTCATTAAAACAGAATATGGATTTATATGAGTCGCTTTGATGTGGCCAGGTTCGCTTCATCCGCATACACATTTGTACTGCCTTCTTAAATTTGTATTACCTTCCTTGTTCGAAGCTAGCTGCTATTTATTTTCGATACTGAAATCTTTTCTTGCCTTGGCCATGGATTAGAACAAAATGTGGATTTATATGATCCGTTTTGACGTGTCCAGGTTCGCTTAAAATCTATAATGCCTTCTTTAATTTTGATTACCTTTCTTGCTTAGAAGCAGTTGCTATTTTGGATCGAGTTAATGCCTTCTTTCACTTTTATGACCTTTCTTATTCGAAAGTCGTTGCTATTTAGGATGGAAATGTTCAATACCTACATCTTTTCTTGCCTTGGCCATGGATTAGAACAATTAATCAATATATTTATTACCCTTCAAGAAAAACAACGAAGGGCATGTAGCCCTAGTGACCGAGTACAAAAACAAGACCAAAGGTGTCGATGGGATCCCAAAAATCTAAAATTAGATTCAGACAATCGCGTTTTGTCTTCGCCAGATCCAGTCTTGGACAGGCTAATCATCAGAGACAAGAGCTACGAGCTCATATGGCACTTGTACGAGTAGGCTGTACAAGAAAGTAGATGAGAACGTCACAAAATACACCCGCCATCCAAAAATGGGGTTCGGAAATAGAAATAGGATATTTAGTTTCACTCATTTCTGAGCAGTTCCGGCATCGTCTCGATTGTCTGTAGCAAATGCACATGACTGTTCAAACTTTCATCCCAATAAATCCATTTGTTTGATCCTTAGACGTGCTACACGATTTCCGGTACTCACTCTATCTCCACCTACCGTGGCCGAATCTGGTTCGGAATAAAAAAAATCGACCACCTAAAGCATCTTCTCTTATACCATCTATCAAGTTTCTCTCAAATCTGAGCATTTTTGGAAAGTTCCGGTACCCCCCCCCCCCCTCCCACCAAGGTTGTCGGAGCCGGTCCGGGCTCAATCTCTTAATTCCCTGTTCCTGTCCATCAAGTTTGACTGAAATTGGAGCATAGCCTATCTGCAAGTTTCCAGTACCCCCCCCCCCATACCTTGGCCGAATCCGTCCCGGACGCCAAATAACAAATATAGGCCGCATAAACTCGGCACTGTCGAATTTGCATCTCATTCGGTCCATCCGTTTGGTTTTTGTGCATGTCAAAGGTCCCCCCACCCCCAATTCCCCTAATCGTGGTCGCATATGGTTCGAACGCATGTTTTACATGTCGAGGCCATCGATTCGTATCACCCATGAAGTTTCACTCGAATCAGACCACTCGTTCGCAATTTATAGAAGTCAATTTTCATATTTCTCTTCTCTTGCTCCCCAAAAAATGCTCGGATCTAGGAACGGAAGTTTCCGGGGGTATGTTGTGTCAGGTTCTTAAGTCAAGATAATTCGGGTCGCTAATATGCCTGCAAAGTTTCGTTGTCGTCTAACATCTGGAACTATTCTAACTCACGACTACCGGAATTCCAGGAAACCCCCTCCAACTCCCCCCACAGAGCCCCGAAACCATCTGGCATGGTCAATTTCATCTAGGCCTAATGCTTGTTCCATCCATTAAGTTTCGTCCCAATCCCTCTGCTTTTAGAGATTCTTGAGTTTTCCACCCCCACCCCCCCATCCTCACAGGTATCGGACCCGACCCAGACGTGACACTGAACGTCCGAGGCGATAGCTCACCAGACAAGTTTCATTCAAATCCGATCACCCGTTCAAAAGTTATGCACGCCACTAGATTCCGGACTCCCCATCCACCCACTCCCCCCACGATGGTCGGGTCGGGGAAACGGCTGTTCTCAAGTCAATATGTTCGGATCCCTGACATACCTGCCAAGTTTCATCGCCCTAGGACATCAGCCGAACTCGCGAGATCGCTAGAAATCCGGACCCCCACCCCAACTCCCCCACAGTGCCCTGATCCGGTCCGGTTATGTCAATGACGTGTCTAGGACCTGTGCTTGTTTTTCCCACCAAGTTTCATCCCGATCCCTCCCCTTTAAGCGTTTCTCAAAATTTCCGGTTCCTTCCTTCAACTCCCCCCAGTGTCATCGGATCCGGCCCGGATTTAAAGTGAGATGTCTGAGACACGAGTTCATCCTAAATATCAATTTTCATCAAGATCCGATCTCCCATTCGCAAGCTAAAAATACCTCAGATTTTGGCTTCACCCTCCCTCCACCCCCCACCCCCCACCCCCCAGATTGTCGAATCGGGGAATTGACGATTTCCTATTTAATCTGGTCGGGTCCCAGACATGCCTGTCAATTTCCATCGTCCCAGCACAGCAGGAAGCATGGAACTCGCGGGATCACTACAAATTCGGACTTCTCCCCCCCCCCCCCCCAACTCCCCCAAAGTGAGCGGATCCGTTCCGGTTATATCAGTCACGTATCTAGGACTTTTGCTTGTACTTTCCACCAAGTTTCATCCGGATCCCTCCACTCTAAGTGTTTTCCAAGATTTCCGGTTTCCCCCTCCAACTCCCCCCAGTATCACCGGATCCGGTCTGGATTTAAAATGGAGGGTCTGAGACACGAAGTCCTTCCATATATCAAGTTTCATTAAGATCCGATCACCCGTTCGTAAGCTAAAAATATATCATGTTTCCTATTTTTTCCGGATTCCCCCTCCCTCCACTCCCCTCCAGATGGTCGGATCGAGGAAGCGACAATTTCTAATTTAATCTGGTCCAGTTCCTGATATGCCTGCCAAGTTTCATCGTCCTAGCTTTTCTGGAAGTGCCCGAACTAGCAAAACCGGGACCGACAGACCGACTGACGGACAGAAATTACAATCGCTATATGGCACTTGAGTAAGCTCAAGTGCCATAAAAACCAAGTTCAGATATACCTCTATAAGTCATATCTATTTTGACGATACTGACCGAGACTTCCTGCCGATTTCCGAGCGAACTACAAGTCCAGCAAAAAAAAAAAAATACGTAAACAAAACCTCCTTATCCCTATAAAGAACATCTAATAAACTTTGAATAAAAGTTTGACTTGAAAAAAAATCCGGTTACAACCGGATTCCGGAATAATTATATGTCCGGGTAAAAAAACATTGTCATATACCGACTCAGCCTCTCTTCTTACCCCTTAATCTGTCATCTAATCGAACTTTTGCTTTTAACAAATTTTCCTGGTTTGGCCGGATTCCGGGCGAACTAGTTGTCCGGCGAGAAAATGATTTTCACCATCGTGTTCGGCATGTCTATTTATCCATAAATCACACATTTAATCAACTTCAAATTAAACTTTTACTTTTAACAAACTTTCCGGTTTTCGCCGGATTCCGGGCGAACTACATGTCCGGGTAGAAAATTGTTTTCACATTAGTGTTCAGCATGTCTTCTTGCCCTAAATCGAACATCTAACCAACTCGAAATAAAATTTTTAATTTTAACAAACTTTCCGGGTTCGGCCGGATTCCGGGCGAACTACTTGTCCGTCGAGAAAATGGTTTTCACCATCGTCTTCAGCATGTCTTCCTACCCTTAAATCGAACATCTAATCAACTTCAAATAAAACTTTTACTTTTAACAAACTTTCCTGTTTTGGCCGGATTCCGGGCGAACTACTCTTCCGATGACAAAATGGTTTTCACCATCGTGCTCAGCTTGTCTTCTTACCCCATAATCGACCATCACATTAGCTGTTTCAAAATATTTTGTTTGCCCCTTAATTTGAACTCCCTCCCCCACCCCTAAATGTAGGGCTACAAAGCCCATCTACGAACTCGACTGGTCCGACGACCCAACCTCACACCAAGTTTCAACAAAATATCTCATTCCCTTCGAGAGTTACCGTGCTTACAGACGGGCGGACGGACAGACGGACAACTTTTGCGATGTCATAGGTATCCCTCCACTTACGTTTTTTGGATCCCAAAAAGAAAAGAAAAAAACAACATCAACAAGAAAAAAGACAATGCACGTAGCAAAACTTTACACTAAACACATAACAAACATAGCTACAGAGTATTGGATGGGAACAGAGGATGGATTCATATGAAGCTTTAGCTGGTGGGATGCTGAGTGTGACAAAATGGTCCCACATAAGAAATGTTTCATGCAGAAGTACAAGTAGCCTAAAAAAGTACAGTAGATGTTATGAGTTGAGTGCTCACATCCCAGGGTGCTCACCCCCTCACATCCACTTGCACTTGGCTTAGCCATGTTCGGAAATGTGAAATATTTAGACAGTGAAAAAGGCATTTTTTTTTCTCGAAATTTTTTTGTTGTGATGAAAATATGGATGTGACTGAGTTCAGATACAAAGTGTGCTAAGTGTCAATAAAACGGTCATATCTTTCGTGCGTCAATGATCCACAGCTTAATGAGAAAAGAAAGTAGAATGAGCTGTGAAGTTGTAATAGAGGATGGGTTTGCTATAGGGATACAACATCATCAACCAACAATATTCAGACATTAATTTACGTTCTAATTGAAGTTTTTAATTGCAGGATAATGAACGCCTGACCTTCGTCAGACTTAGAAGTGTGTCTCATATTCCCTTGGAAGCCAGTTACAATGGAAGAGCTGATTGGGTCATCATCAGTCAAGTATGCACCGGAATGAACAACATTTAGTGTTTAGTGGTTGAGAATGTTCAGAACTGATTAAGTAAAGAATAATACAGTTTTCCTTCCAATGCTTCATTGTATGCCATAGCATAAATTAAAGTATATTCCTTGCCATCTATGTCTTTGTAAGCAGTCAGTCTGGTCTTTATTGTATGCTGCTGTGTTACTAAAGCAGTGTAACATAATCAGATGGGCCTACTTCTCTGAGTAAATGTAATTTGTCGACTAATACAGTTTATGAGCTCTTGATGTTTGTCGGAGCTCAACTAAACCCTGTAGTGTGAGGCAAGGAGCCACAATGCTAATACTACCAAGGGCTCATCATTCACAAACTGTCGCCTAGTTTTTAGGGCATCACGCTAGGGTCCATTGTTGTCTTTACTGATTGTATTCTTGGAGAAGTACTATTTGCAATGATTTTCCTCTTATAAGTATTAGGTCGCTATGGTCTGTAAATGTTGAGGTAAGCTCTGTCAAATGTTGATTGTCCACAGTGTTTAGAGAGACCAGCAACGTAAATAAAACCCCAATTCTACACCCAAACCTGTAACAAAGGTGCCAAAACATTCCTATGGGCACCATGTGGTAGGTTCAAAGCACAACAGAATGTTTGATGACTTCAGTGTACTAGTAGCTACAGAGGACTGAAAGTTCCTAATGATCAAGAAAGAGGCTATTAAATCTCTGCTACACAGCTAGATAGACTTGGTCCCATTCTCAGAGGGTTACTGGTCAGTATGATTTGCCCCAGATGGTAAAAGATCATGAGATTCAACTGTAGAGAACTTAATTCATCTTCTTTGAAGTGGTACATCTTAGCCAAAAAGGCATGGGGGGGGACTGTTTTTCCAAAGTGGGGCTTAGTCCAGAGTAAATGAATGGTAAGTTTGGGAGTGGATTGGGAAATAAGAAAATTAAGTTACATTCTGGTTGGGAACTGTTAAGAGGGGCTTAGACAAGAGGAACTGAAACGGATGGTAAATTTGGGAGTAGGTTGGGAAACAAGAAAATTAAGTTACATTCTGGTCCTTAGTTTCGGCATATGTGTGGTTCACATGGGGAGGATGTGTTTCATTTAGTGGGTTGATGTTTTAAGCCGAAAGATATAAAAAAAATTCAAAACACTAACTTTTGGTGAGAATCAACGGGAGTGAACGGTCTGATTTGTTCCTCGACGAAAAAAAAACATTCCTGGCCTTTGTAGGTATGGGAGGTTCCTTCAGGTAGGCTATGTAGCATCGTTATTTTTTTTTTTGAAAAGAGAGTTTTCTCCTTCTGGTGTTTTATATTGTGTTTTCGAGAGTTATCTATTTTGTTTTCCTTCCAGGCTCTTCGCGAATCATTTTTTTTATTCTTAATGTGATCAGGGGCTTCATTTTTAGAGAGCAAAGGTGTCATTTCATGTCATCAGCTGCTAAAAAAGATCAAAGTTTCGAGAGAGTACACTGTAAAAAAAATTGCAGTATTTGATACTAGGATCAATCTTGCCTTTATTGAGATAAGATCATCCCTAATTCGGATTGATTTTATCACAATAATTTTTATTTATACGAAAAGAATATTGTCGTGTTTATTTACATTGTTTTGTTTAAGTGTTTTAATATGTATATTTTACTTTTGTGTTTTATTCATACTCCGCTGTTACGCAAAAAGCAGGTCATAAATAAATAAAAAATAGAGATAAGATTATTCCCAGGAGCAAATACTGGATCCTTATTAGCTGCGTTCTTTGTCACGGTAGTTCTCACCAGTGGTCTCCGGTTTTTCTTATAAGCCGTTTTTGCATCCACCGGTGACTTCTCACCAGTCTTATAACCTATTTTTGAACTAACCCGTGTCGGGTTTTATCTCACCGGCGCGGACTAACCAGAACCTGCTCATGAGCCCTGCTGGAGTGAGGAGTTCGCCGGTTTTCATCAACTCACAGGTGAACTAAAAGAACGCATTTTAAGGGAAGAACTGGACACTGGTGACTAAACACCAGAGACAGCCCGGAGTGCAACGAATGCAGCTATTCACAGAAACTTTTTACAGTGTAGGTGAGCAGGTGAGAGACCAAAACTGCTTACCATAATTTCCAGTGTTTCCACTGGCAGCTACCCCCTGGGTGCTGGGGTCAAATAACGCCGATGAATAGGATAGGCAATGGGTAGGTATGGTGCACTGAATGTTGGGCCTTAACCACAAGGTTGAGACACAATGAAATAAGCCACAATGAAATAAATATAAACACACGAGTCTCAAACAACCTTGTAAAAAAGGTGCCAGAACAATGAGGAGGGTGACAGAAGTCAAGGTGAAGTCAGCTCATCTGGGGATTCACTCAGTCCGGTTGTCTGATTACCTTGGTAGTGAGAATACCAATACGACTTCTAATTATCAGCAAACATCACACGTTGTCGAACTTCAAATTTGTCGCCAAAATCGTTCCCGCAAGACTGCCAAGTGGACCTAGCAGGGTTGCCAACCAAGACTATTTTTTTCGCCGTTTTCTCCGGTAATAATTGATGCGCCAGCACGGGACTTCGGCAATGGATTCCCTTGACCCATTGTGGGTCTCTGACGAATTTTAGGTCTAATTCTGGAGTTCCCCTTTAAAAGATTGGCATGAGGCCTGTCTTTCTAATGGGATACTAAAAAAAAAAAGTAGGCTAGTGTGGTTGACACTTTACCAACAAAAATTACGATCAACACAAAAAGAGGAACCATTTCCGTATTTGCTTGTTTTCTAAGGCATTTCTTAGAAACGGTCTATCGGAAGAGCTGGAACCCGTACAGAAACGCGCAGCGAAAATTATAATGGGTCCTGGCTATCAGTCTTAAGAGCAAGCACTGTCTATGTTGAGAATCCCGAACCTCTACAACCGAAGAACAGAACTGATACTAAACTTTGGAAAAAACTGGTGGCAAATGAGAACAATCGATCTTTGCTCCCCCCCCCCCCCCCCCCCCGATGCTCCGAAAAATAGCACGACAAGACAGCAAAACAAACTAGTGCCTGTCACAGGACGAATCTCAAGGTTCATGAACTCGTTTGTGCCCTTTTTTACAGAGACTTTTAACAAAGCGAATAATTAGTGCAATTTATTTATTTTATTACTGTATGACCAGCGTAATTTAGTATCTTCTAACGAAGAAAGCTACGAAGTTGGTTTATCAATAAACGATTTGATTTGAAATGTTAATAATTTTAGAAAAATATGAACTGTCTAATTCGTTAGCCCACACACACGAATATATATATAGTTTTTTCGAGTGAGTACACGTTCACAAGCAGGGAGAATTATCTACGAAGAAACGTTGCGTTTTTGGACGTAGTTTTGTTACGCCGTCGATGTTCACCGTTCGCTTAGTTAGTGTTCTTACGACTCCGGCGATCTTTGCCCGGTCGCCGTTTCATCAACGTTTCTGGCAAACTTCTAAATTGCTAGCTCACACAATTTGCAAATAGTAATTAAATAGTAAGTCTGAAGGACAAAGAAACTGCGACAAACGGTATTGAACAAGAGACCTTTCAGTTTGAAGGCAACTTCACTTCGATCAAAAACGCAAACAATGTTTACCTGAGTTTGGGTTAGGCTTATAGTTCTTGCCTAGAATGTCCTTTACAGATTCCTTTCTCTTGCAGCATGAGAGGTACTTTCCAATAGCCTCACTCAGAAGTCCGACTTGATCTTCCTTGAATGTGATCTATAAATGCCAAATATATCACGATTTGTTTGTACCCAAACTTGTATGCTAGCACACTCATGCACAATAACAGAGGCGTTACTAGCTCAAATGTTTGGGAGGGGTGGGCAAGGTATTTACCGACTGGCTGGTCATTTTTACCGATTGTTTTTGCAGATAAAAACGACTATTATTGAGAAAAGACGACTGTGTTGACGAAAAATCGGCTGATTTTAAGAAAAACTACTATTTTTAAGAAAAAATCGACTATTTTTTCCAGAAACCGACTGTTTTTAAACAAGAGCTGGAAGCTCATATGGCACTTGCAAGGGGTCGCAAAATGAGGTTTCTGTTTTTGTACCAGAGTGCAAAAACAGGAGTAACTGTGCATACCTCGGATCACCCAAGAACAGCGGAGTATCCAGGAAATAGCAAAGACTGACTGCATTAGCAAATATGCTTGAGTAGACTCGTTAGATTCTTGTCCTCGCACGTACACCCCACAAAAAACGCACGACCTTGTAATGGTTTGGCCAATTGTAGCGCTTACACGGACAAGAAATCCTGTCGAGTGGAAAGGAACTCCGGTCGACTCGAAAGGATTCCGGTCGTGAAGATGACTAGAAAAAGAAGTCGAGCGGGACGAGAATCCTTTCATGATGAAAGAAATTCTGGTCTACTTTAAAGGAATCTTCGCTGGTAAAAATACCAAAAAAAAGTCTAGCTAGCTTTAGACAGCAGCAGTCATCAGTACTGATGTCATAAATGCTCCCAAAGCATTTTTTTATTGGGTAATGGATTTATTTTTGTCATAATTTCTGGTTTGAAGAAATTTGTTTTTCCTCTGCGTGTAAACATATCCTTGTCACCAAGATCGGATTCTGTTCAAGTTTTCCTGTACTTGTAAACGCTGGATAACTCCACTCGGCGGTTGCAGTCCTTTATCAGAGCTCACTATTCACTTGTTTCTTCGTCGCTGCAAATTTTTTTTACACCAGAGCCCAACCAGCGCACGACCTTCTCCACTGCTTTCTAGCCGAAGATTGAAAATTAGTGTCTTTTTCTGTGTTTTATTTATTTTCTTTCATTTTATACTCCGCTTTTTCGAAATGGCGGGTTAAAAATAAATTACTTACTTACTTACAACCTGAGCCACCGTTTGTCAATGCTCTATATGACTAAGTCCAAAACACGCCAGTAAACCCGAGGAAGAACAAGAAATGTCAACCGAACCCTCCAAATTGATTCAAACCCTTTGTAAGTCGATCAATAACGTTAGTTGTCGTGACGTTTCTGGCTCTTCGCTGAGCATACTGCGATTCTTCTTTGACACGAAGAGTTAGTCATCAAGAGTATTCCCGACCTACTGACTACACTACTGACAATAAACCTGTCTTCGAAATTGGCTGCGTTAGTTTTCTTCGTTCGGTTCGCCAATCCAACCGTCATTCCACTACAAGCGTTTTCTTTACAACGCCGTTCACTGCTGACAGTAAGGAGTTTTCTTTGTTCGGTTGAACTGCCGTTTCATTTGTCGTTCTTGAAACGACGAACTGAGTCGGAAAGTCAGTTTCAACAACTCCGTTCAGTAATTACGCGCGTATTTTCAAAATTCTCGACAAAACAAAATAAAGTTTTTTTGTTTTTTTTTCAATGACCGACCTATATATTTCGCGTCACCTACACTTTCCTCTAGCTCTACATTTAATTATCTTTTTCTTAATATTCTTTCTTATTCCCTCTTTTAACCCTTATTTCTCATTTTACCATTTCAACAAATATTTAAAACCTTTTCTTTGTTTTCCTTCCTTAATATCTCCTTTCCTTAAAATGTTCATTCTTTGAAATTTTTTGCAACCAAACCAAAAAGGGGGTTTTGTCCTGGAGACAAAAGCAACACAAAATTTGTTCTACCTCTTCGCACTCCCTGCGTCAAAGGATGCCCTTCCGTCATAGGGAATCCCTTTTGCAGTGGCATTTCTTACGATCTTTTTCATTTCCTTCTCCGATACCAAAACCCTTTTTTATTTTATAAGTTGTAAACCAAGTTTAAAAACAATGGTCCTCTTATGCTAAAATCCATTTTAGTACTTTATTATAGCTGCTGTTGAAAATGTTAATTTAGTTCGACTAGTAACGTTTTCGTACCATCGTCGTTCGTGAAACGACAATTTATAGAACGTGCCACTAGTATGAATACATTCAAACGACGTTCTTGGTATCGACAACGACGAACGACCAAAACGAACGCGGCTATTACCTCCTCCGACTGGACATTTACCTCGAGTGTGTGTTTTTTTTTTACTCTTTTGGCTGCACATGTTCCCTTCGGCAGTGCGTAATAAATCACTCGGGATAGGCTAAAAGCAGGAAAGGAAAGGCAAGAGAAAAGCAGGCAAAGATACTAAAACCAGGAAGGGGAAACTAAAACGGGGAAAGAATTACTAGAAATCGAGGGCTCGAAAAACTGGCAAGCCATTCCTCTGTTTAGTATCCCGTGGAGGGTTGGCAACTTACATTTGTACAAGTTCACCTTTTCCTCCTTTTAGTATTCAAAAAAACTGGCAAGCTGCACCGTGTTTTTTCCTCTGCTTAGTATCCCGTGAGGGGTCGGCAACTTACATTTGTAAATGTTTGATCGATGCCAAATCATTCTTTCAAACAGATGCTTAATTACTTACCTGCTTGCATGCTGTTTACCCGCTTGCTGCATAATAGAACACTCGACACTTCTTTGTCCGTGTCTACTGCACTTACGCCATTGGCAATGCGTCATAAATCGTTCATTCATTCACTTGTGCTTACCTTTATTTTCCACACGGGTGCCTGCGACGGGTTAAGGTCGCTGAACACCTCCGAGTCGACCACGGACTCCTCGCTTAGATGGGGCCAGGTGCAAAACAAGGATACTTTCCTAAATAAAAAGAATAGAAGATTGATTAAGCAAGTAAGTAATTTCATGATATACAAGACGGGAATACTGTAATTACTAAAACTAACTGCATAAATACGGTTACGCGCCCCTATATAGACACGCCGCTACCTCGACACGTCAGTAAGTGGAAAAAAATCCAACGCTACATGGACAAAATTCCCAACACGACGTCGACAAATAAAAACCGACATAACGTGGACACGACGGTACATCGAACGACGCTACGGAGACACGACGGTACATCGAACACGACAATACGTAGACACGACTGTACATCGAACGACACTACGTAGACACGACGGTACATCGAACACGACACTACGTAGACACGACTGTACATCGAACGACACTACGTAGACACGACTGTACATCGAACGACACTACGTAGACACGACTGTACGTCGAACGACACTACATGGATACGTCACTAAGAGGACAAAATCCGACACTACGTAGAAGATCAAAAAATGTCTACGTAGTGTCGGTAGTCATACCGCCGTGTCCATGTAGTGTCGGTACTTGTACCGTCGTGTCCCTATAATGACGTGTCTATGTACTGTCGTGTCGTGTCTACGGAGGGACATCATCCCCTAAATACAGAGCCAATTTGGCAGAGAGAAGACTTGAGACCAAATGGCACTGAGTATCATTATACCCTTTGCAGCCCCCCCCCCCTCCCACGCGGTGAAACTGATGACGCGGATAATGAATCATGATACGGATGGTTAAGTCAGTATCAGTTCTACCCGTTGCAGTCTCTCCCCCCCCCCCCGGCTGGATTGATGACGCCGACGCTGAAAACATCGCCTGACTTCCAAACTTCACTGGTTTTGCTGGAATGAGAACCGTAAATTATTCTTTGAGCCCAAGCTGACTTTGAAACATTTATTTCAACAATGTTTTCAAGGGATACGTCAGCTACGATTCTTCATCAGCGATATTTCGGCCCTTCTTGGCAAGGGTCCTCGTCAGAGCCTGTTGGAATGAACGTAAATTATATTTGTTAAAGGACCCGTCGTACCTACGATGCCAATGCAACCTACTTGCGTCTTAAACCCGAATTTAAGTCCGAAATTTCAAACCCCCTAACGACACCTCACTAATCTTTACACTTGCCACGATGTACTATTTTGTATGCGCATTATGCTCCCGACGAGTTTTCGCGTATCATGCTATCGATGCGTAAAATCGCTTATCTTTATTTTGCCGAGTTTTTGCTAGAAGTCAATGGGAATGGGAAAAGGCTTAAAACAGGCAAAGCCGTACATAATTTATTAACAGCAGGGCCCAGTTCACCACTGAAGCCGAAGTAGAAAGTTTTCAGAGCAAGATGAAAGAGATCAGAGATCAAAAAGACAGGCATGACAAAATCAACAGGATCGAAATATTCTTTCGAATAATATAATAGTAATATAAAGCAAATTACAGGGAATTCGCCTTTAAAGTGTAGTACGCCTAAAACACTTTCCATCATAAATGTTGTCAGCCTACAGGTTGTCCAGGGAATAAACTATTTCAGCATAGAGTGTCATTCAATTTAGAGGCTAACGCCGAGATAACGCCTATTTTTCGTATTTTCACCGTTCCAATGCCAAACGCAGGAACGCAGAGTTTCACGCCGAAACGTGCGTATATAAAATGACATAAACCGGAAAAATAATCTAGGATATTCTCCTAAATAATAATATTACCAGTGATTCTAGGTCAAAGAAAAATACGCACCACGTACTACAAGTACGCACAATTTTTGCTTAGCGTCCCTCTCCGAAGTTCAAACACGGAGTTATCAGCAAAATATAAAATAATAAACCCCACCGAAAAAATACATAAAATTGAAACAAGTTCTCGAGCAAGAGCTTTAAATGCTTGCGCAAACTATTTACTAACTCGATTCGTGGTACAGATTTTAGTATTATGTTTAGTGCGTGTAAATATTTTCTTTAGTTTCTTTTCTTTTTCTTTATGTACTCCGCTTTTTCCCTTTTTGTAAGCAAGCAAAAATAAATATATATATATATATAATAATACCTACCTTAACACCGGAAACACTTACTGTCCTACCTTAACACCGGAAACACCTACTGTCCTACCTTAACACAGGAAACACCAAGTCCCAGCTCAGCATCAAACAGGCATTTACTCTATTACCCTGTGATTACCTTATAGTTGCTAGAGGTCTCATTTTCTTATTACATGTTTGTTTCTTCCAGCTAGGGCCTGAAGAGGACCTTGCCAAGAAAGGCCGCCAGAAGGTCCGTCCCAGAATGGATCCTACTAGCTGGGTTTTTCCGTTTTTAGTCATTTGTTTAGATTCTCAGTCAGCTGGGCTGAAGAAAGATTTATAAACGGGCGGAACTTAGGCCAGGAGAACAAGACCTAAGGTTTCGATGGAATCCCAAAAATCTAATATTTGATCCAGACAACTGGGTCTTGTCTTCGCCGGATCCAGTCTTCGCTAGGCTAATCATTAGAGAAAACCAAGTTCAGATATACCTCTATAAGCCATATCTATTTTGACGATACTGATCGAAACTTCCTGCTTTACTTCTGCTAAATTTCCGGTTTCGGCCGAATTCCGAGCGAACTACTTGTCAAGCAAGAAAAGAAAATTAAGAATCGAAATCAGCGTAGGGTATCTCCTTATTAGTAAAGCACATCTAATCAATTTCAAATAAAACTTTAGCTTCTAAACAATAGCGGTTACAACCGGATTCTGGATCAATTATATGTCCGGTTAAAAAATTATTGTCATATACAGACTGAGCGTCTCTTCTTACCCCTAAATCTGTAATCTAATCAACTTCAAATAGAACGTATTACTTTAAAACAAATTCCGGTTTTGGCCGGATTCCGGGCAAATTAGTTGTCCGGGAAGAAAATGCTTTTCACATAAGTGTTCAGCATGTCTGCTTACCCCTAAACTAAACATTTAATCAACTTCAAATCAAACTTTTACTTTTAACCAACTTTCCGGTTTTAGCCGGATTCTAGAATAACTACTCGTCCGGGCGAGGAAATGGTTTTCACCATCTTGTGGTGGGGCGAACTAATTGTAGGACGAGAAAATAGTTTGCATATTCGTGGTCAGCATGTCTTCTTACCCCATAACCGACTATCACATTAGCTGTTTAAAAATATTTTGTTTGCCCCTGAACTTGAACCCCCTCCCCCTCCGATAAATGTAGGGCTGAACTAGACCTTACCCTTGACTCAAAGAGTCCTCACACCAAGTTTCATCAAAATATCTCATTCCCTTCGAGAGTTATCGTGCTAACTGACGGACAGAAGGACGGACGGACAACTTTACGATGTCATAGGTATCAATCCACTTACGTTTTGGGATCCCAAAAACTACTTTTAACAAGACGAAAGGTTTCGATGGGATCTCACAAATTTAATATCTGATCCAGACAATTGCGTCTTGTCCAGATATCCCGATGAAAAGTTTATCTCAAAATAGTAGTATGAAGTTGTCCGAAAAAGTAGCATGCAGTACTAACTGATGCTACTACATGCTTCTACTTGGGTTGAAAAGCTTGGGTCAAAGAGTATTCATCTAATCAAATTCAAATAAAACTTTTACTTTCAACAAAGTTTCTGATTTTGGGCCGATTTCGGACGATCTAATTGTCTGGCGAGAAAAAAGGTCTCCTTACACCTAGAACGATTATCTAATTGACTTTCAAAACTATTTCTTTCGTCCCTTAATCTGAAACCCCTACCACACTCCTAAATATACACCAATGGGGCCCACCTACGAACTAGACCTGTACTTTGACCCAACGGATCCTCACAACAAGTTTCAACAAAATATCTCAATCCCTTCAAGAGTTGTCGTGCTAACAGACAGACGGACAGACAACTTTTCGAAGTCATAGGTATGACTTCGTAACATAGGACGGCGTTTTGCGATCCCGAAAACGCAAGGTAAGAATTGACAGACTAACAAAAACGTGGAGATGGATGGACGCTAATACGGCCCCCAGAGGCGTTACTAGCCAAAATGTTTAGGGGGGGGGACGAGGCATTTACCGACTGGCTGGTAATTTTTACCGCCTTTTTCTGCAGAAAAAAACGACTGTTTTCAACAACAAAAATGACATTTTCTGAAAAAATCGACTGATTTTCGGAAAAACCGACTATTTTGACGAAAAATCGACCAATTTTCAGAAAAACCGACTGTTTTCATGAAAAAAATCAACCGTTCTGACGAAAAATCGAGGCACTTCGCGCCGACTCGGTTATTTTTTACCGACTGGCCGACAGCATTAGGGGGGCGTCCCCCCCTCCCCCCCCCCCCCCCCGTCGTGACGCCCCTGATGGCCACACCACAGTGAGGACATACCCGATGAAAAATTTATCTCAAAATAGTACTATGCAGTAGTACGAAAAAGTAGCATGCAGTACTAACGATGCTACTACATGCTTATACTTCAAGGCTACCGTGTTACTGCATACTACTATATGCTACTAAAACAAGACCGGATGCCACTATGGCAAGACAGTATGCTACTGGATACTGCTACATAAGATTGGACCAGTCTGAGGCACATTAAAAGATAGTATTCTTTGCTACTACAGAGTATTACATGCAATGTTTTCGTACTACTACCATCACACTGAGCGAGAGAGCTCGCTCCTGTGTTCAACGGAGAGCTACGAAGTTCGTACCAGATTAGCCAAGTTGTGCCTTCCCTCCATTGCATACAGACTTTATAGAGGAGACCTGATAGAAACATTCAAATTAATCAATGGAAGTTATGACAATTTTGAAGTGACTGATTTAGTAAGATTCAGCATTAATCGTCATCATCGGAGGCACGCGTACAAGCTTGCAAAATCAAGATTCCACTACGACGTTTTTAAGTGGGGTTTTGGCAACAGAATTGTTGATCCTTGGAACAGCCTTACCGAAGATCCGGTTAATACTGAATCCATAAATAGTTTCAAGTGCATTGTTGATGGGATTTTTAACTCTGATCAGTTCGACTACTCAAAATTTCTTAAGAGTTATTTAGAGGCGAAAGCCTATTCTCTTGCTTTCTATATCATTATTATTATTAATCTACTTACTCAACCGGATCAGACGAAGCTCCAAAGGGCAAAACAGCAACCCTCTTTACGTCAAAGTCACTTCCAATGTCATCGTAATTTAGCTCTTCTTGAGGCCATTCCCATGGAAGCCCCTCCGACACTGAGTAGGCAAATCGGATGGACACTTCGACTGGGTTTGGTAGTTCAACATTCAGCTTGGCTCTAAACATGTCGACAAGCCCTATAATTTAAGCTAATGTAGGCCTTTCAAGTACCGCAGATACTTGAGGTATAAACGGGGTAAAAAATCGTGCTACGTTGTTCTCCAGGACTATCGCCAGCCTATCAAGGTCTTATTATTAGTATTGTGAGTTTATTCCAGCGAATGGCCAAATAAACACACTGACAAAAACTATAACACACAAAAACATAGCAAAACGGTAGAGAACATTCATAATCGCACCAATCCTGCCCGAGCGGAAGACACATTTAAAGTTGCACCTCCCCCACCCGGGCAACTGGGCCCAGATTGCCCAGGAGTAAAGTTACCCCTGAAAGGAATGATCATGTATCAAGTTGAAACTTGGTTGGTTTGTCAGCATTGGGGTCTCTTTTTCCTTTTTGCGGGTCCCTAACCCCACCCGCACTTGGTTCAGGGGCAATTGGGACCAGATTGCCATTTTTTAATGTTTTTAACTTGACAATAACTGGACATAGGGCGATGAAATTTCTTTGTGCTTTTAGATCACAGGGTTGGGGATTTATATGTAGAGTTGAACTACCCACCACCCCCCCCCCCCCCCTGTTCATGGACAAGTGGGCCCAATTTGCCCATGAGTTACGTTCGTCTATGACATGTCTCAAGTTCTAGTCTTGTATACTTGTGGATATGTATGTATAGATGCAGACGTGTAAAAGCAACCAATAAAACCATGCGGCGTACTTCAAAGCTCATGGGCAAGTGGGCCCAATTGCAAATGAAAAAAGTGTTTGACCCGTGACTGGAATCAAATTATAAGCTGGTATACTTGATGAAACAGAGGTGAAAATATGCATTTTTATCGGTCCCGACCCCTCCCTCCGTTCATGGGCAGCTGGGTGCCGATTTCATATGACTTCAGTTCGTCTATGACAGGTCACAAGTCCAACTCTTGTATTTGGGGAGATATATCTATGGATGAGGATGTTGGTGCAACAGCAACAAATAAGACGACGCTTCGTACTTTAATCTTTAATGAACATTTCGAAACTGGACTGTTTTGTCATATCATCGATGATGTGCCGTTGTTAATGAATTGTGACAAAGAGGGTATTAGGCTGCTACGATTTGGTTTATTGCACTTGTTATGCCTTGCTGATGGAAAAGAGGTTTAAAGGGTCGGACTGGCTCAAGCTGTTCGTGCAAGATCTTCAACATATCTTTTGATTTATACTTCCGGTTTGTTTACATTCAAAGCTTATAAAGTGGGATGATTACAAATTAGGTTATTTCAATACTTGTTTGGTTATCGAGGATGTGAAATGTCTTGGTGCTAAAGCTGCCTGTATAAAAGATCTGATAAACATTTTACTTTCACACTCCACGTCTGAGCGCTTGCGCACTTGTTTAGTATTGTATGTCCCCTCAATATTCCAGCGATTATGAAGGAACAGAACATTCAAAAACGAATAGTAGACGAAGTAAAACGAATCTGGTTTAACAGATATTAAGTTCTTAATTTATCATCCGATTTGACTGTTTTGGATGCGAAAACCACAACCTAGGTCTAGTTTTTGAAACAAGCATACCGCTTATGTACTTTGGATTAGATTAGATTATTGCTAAATTACATAGTACCCCATCATGATAGGTAACCGCCCATGAGAAGACATAAATGCACTGGCACTGGGCGGTTACCACAAACTACTTCCACTTAACTTAAACAATAACTTAATTTCATTTCAACACTAATTAATAAAAAAAAAAATTCCATATACCACACAAATGAAAAAAGTAAGAAAAAAGAAGAAGAAAGAAAAAATAAATAAATAAAGATAATAAAAAAAAATAATAACTTATACCTTCATTCTCTGAATCGTGACTCCTCACCCCTCCAACAAAAATTTCTTTAATTTTTGTTAAACAATTGTTGGTGTTCAGCAGCATTAACACTATAACCTGGGAGTGAATTCCATACCGCCTGGCCCAAATGTTTTATTAGAAAGCGAGTTCGTCTACCACTCCTATACTCCGTCACAAGATTAGTATTAGTCCGGGATTAGTCCCGAAGTCATGTTATACATGCTCGTTATGTGGTTTGGAAGAGGAAAATCTGTCTCACTTCCTGTCAAGATGCAAGGGGCTCTCGGATTTGAGAGTAAGATTTTTTGGTGAAGATGGGTTGCTCTTTCCTGGTATCCTAAAGTCATCTTCACGGTCAGCGATAATGGCAGTTACAGGTTTTGTCAAAGAAGCGTTAAAGAGATGTAAATAGTTATTGGTAGTGGGAGTTTAAATCGTTTTACATGTGAGTTTATATAATTGCTCTCTCGAAGTGTTTAAAAATGTATGATTTTGTGTATGGCCTAACGGCTAAAATTAAAGTATCTATCTATCTATCTATCTATAGTGGCATTCCTTGGAATGCTGTAGTGCAGAACTAGAAAGTGAAAGAGAAACCTAAAGGTAAAGATGCAGCTTTACCCTTGTCAGGCTATGTTCGGCTTTGCTAATCTCTGACTTTCTAATCTCAGCAAGGAGCCTCAGCCGTCCTAGTGCTTTCACACCTTACTCAAAGCGGAACGTTACGCGTGTACACATGATTTTGGGCGTGGTTATAATATCTTGTCATGGTTTTAAATTGGGCGTGCATATAAGCTCAATGCAGTATCAACTTATCCGCCAGAAGTCGCCACGTTGTATCACGGACAGGTTTCACTAGATTATCACATGTTACTGAACCGAAAGGTGTTAATGCTCGATTGCCATGACTTATCACTAAGACGGAGCCTTGTTCGTTGAGGGACTTTGGACTCCCCTTTGAGCGAATCCGGCTCCCACTCATACTACAGTTTTCACCAATGAACCCGAAAGCCCCGATGAAAAATGTATAGCCTGCGTAGTTGTATGGTAGTAGTACGAAAACGTTGCATGTAATACTATGTAATAGCAAAGAATACTATAATTTAATGTGCCACAGACTGGTCCAATCTTATTAGTAGTATCCAGTAGCATCCTGTCTTGCCATAGTAGCATCCGGTCTTGCTAATAGTAGCATATAGTAGTATGCAGTAACACGGTAGCCTTGAAGTAGAAGCATGTAGTAGCATCGTTAATACTCCATGCTACTTTTTCGTACTACTTCATGGTACAATTTTGAGATCAATTTTTCATCGGGGCCTGTCACCTTCCCAAATTTGTCTAGGTTCTCATCAGTCGAGTCGATTTTTTCTTAGAAACAGTCATTTTTTTTCGGAAAATCAGCTGATTTTTCGTCAAAACGGTATTTTTTTCTGAAAATCAGTTGATTTTCGTCAAAACAGTAGTACCCGGCTCCTACTCTCCTACTCATACTATAGTTTTCACCAATGAACCCGAAAGCCTGTCACCTTCCCAGATTTGTCTAGGTTCTCATCAGTCGAGTCGATTTTTATGGCACTTGAGCTTACTCAAGTGCCATATAGCGATTGTTATTTCTGTCCGTCAGTCGGTCTGTCGGTCTGTCGGTCTGTCGGTCCCGGTTTTGCTAGTTCGGGCACTTCCAGATAAGCTAGGACGATGAAACTTGGCAAGCATATCAGGAACTGGACCAGATTAAATTAGAAATTGTCGCTTCCTCGATCCGACCATCTGGAGGGGAGTGGAGGGAGGGGGAATCCGGAAAAAATAGGAAAAATGAGATATTTTTAGCTTACGAACGGGTGATCGGATCTTAATGAAACTTAATACATGGAAGGACTTCGTGTCTCAGACCCTCCATTTTAAATCCAGACCGGATCCGGTGACACTGGGGGGAGTTAGAGGGGGAAACCGGAAATCTTGGAAAACACTTAGAGTGGAGGGATCCGAATGAAACTTGGTGGGAAGTACAAGCAAAAGTCCTAGATACGTGACTGATATAACCGGAACGGATCCGCTCACTTTGGGGGAGTTGGGGGGGGGGGAGAAGTCCGAATTTGTAGTGATCCCGCGAGTTCCGTGCTTCCTGATGTGCTGGGACGATGGAAATTGACAGGCATGTATGGGACCCGACCAGCTTAAATAGGAAATCATCAATTCCCCGATTCGACCATCTGGGGGGGGGGGGGAGTGGAGGGAGGGTGAAGCCAAAATTTGAGGTATTTTTAGCTTGCGAACGGGTGATCGGATCTTGATGAAAATTGATATTTAGGATGACCTCGTGTCTCAGACACCTCACTTTAAATCCGGGCCGGATCCGATGACACTGGGGGGAGTTGGAGGAGGGAACCGGAAATTTTGAGAAACGCTTAAAGTGGAGGGATCGGGATGAAACTTGGTGGGAAAAACAAGCACAGGTCCTAGAAACGTCATTGACATAACCGGACCGGATCAGGGCACTGTGGGGGAGTTGGGGTGGGGAACCGGAAATTTTGAGAAACGCTTAAAGTGGAGGAATCGGGATGAAACTTGGTGGGAAAAACAAGCCCAGGTCCTAGACACGTCATTGACATAACCGGACCGGATCAGGGCACTGTGGGGGAGTTGGGGTGGGGGTCCGGATTTCTAGCGATCCCGCGAGTTCGGCATACTTCCTGGTGTCCTAGGGCGATGAAACTTCGCAGGTATGTCAAGGATCCGAACAGATTGACTTGAGAACAGCCGTTTCCCCGACCTGACCATCGTGGGGGGAGTGGGTGGATGGGGAGTCCGGAATCTAGTGGCGTGCATAACTTTTGAACGGGTGATCGGATCTTGATGAAAATTGATATTTAGGATGACCTTGTGTCTCAGACACCTCACTTTAAATCCGGGCCGGATCCGATGACACTGGGGGGAGTTGGAGGAGGTAACCGGAAATTTTGAGAAACGCTTAAAGTGGAGGGATCGGGATGAAACTTGGTGGAAAAAACAAGCACAGGTCCTAGACACGTCATTGACATAACCGGACCGGATCCGATGACACTGGGAGGAGTTGGAGGAGGGAACCGGAAATTTTGAGAAACGCTTAAAGTGGAGGGATCGGGATGAAACTTGGTGGGAAAAACAAGCACAGGTCCTCGACACGTCATTGACATAACCGGACCGGATCAGGGCACTGTGGGGGAGTTGGGGTGGGGGTCCGGATTTCTAGCGATCCCGCGAGTTCGGCATACTTCCTGATGTCCTAGGGCGATGAAACTTGGCAGGTATGTCAGGGATCCGAACAGATTGACTTGAGAACAGCCGTTTCCCCGACCCGACCATCGTGGGGGGAGTGGGTGGATGGGGAGTCCGGAATCTAGTGGCGTGCATAACTTTTGAACCGGTGATCGGATTTGAATGAAACTTGTCTGGTGAGCTATCGCCTCGGACGTTCAGTGTCACGTCCGAGTCGGGTCCGATACCTGTGGGGATGGGGGGGGGAAACTCAAGAAACTCTAAAAGTAGAGGGATTGGGACGAAACTTAATGGATGGAACAAGCATTAGGCCTAGATGAAATTGACGGAGCCAGATGGTTTCGGTCTCTGTGGGGGGAGGTGGAGGGGGTTTCCTGGAATTCCGGTAGTCGTGAGTTAGAATAGTTCCAGATGTAAAACGACAACGAAACTTTGCAGGCATATTAGCGACCCGAATTATCTTGACTTGAAAACCTGACACAACATACCCCCGGAAACTTCCGTTCCTAGATCCGAGCATTTTTGGGGGAGCAAGAGAAGAGAAATATGGACTTCTATAAATTGCGAACGAGTGGTCTGATTCGAGTGAAACTTCATGGGTGATACGAATCGATGGCCTCGACATGTAAAACATGCGTTCGAACCATATGCGACCACAATTAGGGGAATTGGGGGTGGGGGGACTTTTGACATGCACAAAAACCAAACGAATGGACCGAATGAGATGCAATTCGACAGTGCCGAGTTTATGCGGCCTAGATTTGTTATTTGGCGTCTGGGCCGGATTCGGCCAAGGTAGGGGGGGGGGGGGTACTGGAAATTTGCAGATAGGCTATGCTCCAATTTCAGTCAAACTTGATGAGGGAATTAAGAGATTGGGCCTGAACCGGCTCCGACAACGTTGGTGGGAAGGGGGGGGGGGGTACCGGAACTTTCCAAAAATGCTCAGATTCGAGTGAAACTCGGTAGATGGTATAAACGAAGATGCTTTAGGTGGTCGATTTTTTTTTTATTCCGAACCAGATTCGGCCACGGTAGGTGGAAATAGAGTGAGTACCGGAAATCGTGTAGCACGTCTAGGGATCAAACAAATGGATTTATTGGGATGAAAGTTTGAACAGTCATGTGCATTTGCAATCGAGACGATGCCGGAACTGCTCAGAAATGAGTGAAACTAAATATCCTATTTCTATTTCCGAACCGCCTTTTTGGATGGCGGGTGTATTTTGTGACGTTTTCATCTACTTTCTTGTACAGCCTACTCGTACAAGTGCCATATGAGCTCGTAGCTCTTGTTTTCTTAGAAACAGTCATTTTTTTCTCAAAATCAGCTGATTTTTCGTCAAAACGGTAATTTTTTTTCTGGAAATCAGTTGAGTTTTCGTCAAAACAGTAGTTTGCTCCCCTTTGAGCGAACCCGGCTCCTACTCTCCTATACTACAGTTTTCACCAATGAACCCCAAAGCCTGTCACCTTCCCAGATTTGTCTAGGTTCTCATCAGTCGAGTCGACTTTTTCGTAGAAACTGTCATTTTTTTTCTCAAAATCAGCTGATTTTTCGTCAAAACGGTATTTTTTTTCTGGGAATCAGTTGAGTTTTAGTCAAAACAGTAGTTTGCTCCCCTTTGAGCGAACCCGGCTCCTACTCTCCTACTCATACTACAGTTTTCACCAATGAACCCGAAAGCCTGTCACCTTCCCAGATTTGTCTAGGTTCTCATCAGTCGAGTCGATTTTTTCTTAAAAACAGTCATTTTTTCTGAAAATCAGCTGATTTTTCGTCAAAAGGGTATTTTCTTGTAAATCAGTAGTTTGACTCCCCTTTGAGCGAACCCGGCTACTACTCCCCTACTCATACTACAGTTTTCACCAATGAACCCGAAAGCCTGTCACCTTCCCAGATTTGACTAGGTTATCATCAGTCGAGTCGGTTTTTGTTAGAGAAAGTTATTTTTTTTTCTGAAAATCAGCTGATTTTTCGTCAAAACGGTATTTTGTTTCCGAAAATCAGTTGATTTTTCGTCAAAACAGTAGTTTGACTCCCTTTTGTAGCGAAACCGGCTCCTACTCTCCTACTCATACTATAGTTTTCACCAATGAACCCGAAAGTCTGTCACCTTCCCAAATGTGTCTAGGTTCTCATCAGTCGAGTCGTTTTTTTCTTAGAAACAGTCATTTTTTTTCTGAAAATCAGCTGATTTTTCGTCAAAACGGTAGAAACAGTCATTTTTTTCAAAACGGTCAAAACGGTAGAAACAGTCATTTTTTTCTGAAAATCAGCTGATTTTTCGTCAAAACGGTATTTTTTTCTGAAAATCAGTTGATTTTTCGTCAAAAGAGTAGTTTGACTCCCTTTTGTAGCGAAACCGGATCCTACTCTCCTACTCATACTATAGTTTTCACCAATGAACCCGAAAGTCTGTCACCTTCCCAAATTTGTCTAGGTTCTCATCAGTCGTTTTCTTAGAAACAGTCATTTTTTCTGAAAATCAGCTGATTTTTGGTCAAAACGGTAGAAACAGTCATTTTTTTCAAAACGGTCAAAACGGTAGAAATAGTTATTTTTTTCTGAAAATCAGTTGATTTTTCGTCAAAAGAGTAGTTTTTTCTTCGAAACAGACGTTCCTTCTGCAAGAACAGTCGGTAAAAATCACCAGCCAGTCGGTAAATACCTTGCCCCCCCCCCCTCCCACAAAAAAAAATAAAAAAATTGGGTAGTAACGACTCTGCCAGGGGTGCCCAGAATCTGACGCAGGCTAACTTATTTCAAGCGCTGGCTAGACTTTGGCTTGTGTAACAGGGTCATGCAACTAAACCGCACCCAAAACGACACGGTAGGCACCACCGAGACCCGAACCGCCAGTACACGTACAAGTTCAGCGTGCTAAACATTCGGTCAGGACGGACGAGTTTAGGACAAGGCGACTTGTGAAACATGTAGCGGACTATGCATCATTTGAAATCAGTGTGCGCTATTCCAACAAGACCAAAGGTTTCGATGGGATCCCAAAAGTTCAAATTTGATCCAGACAATTGGGTCTTTTCTTCGCCAGACTCCTTGAACACTTTTACTATTAAAATTGGAAACAGATTAAGGCCAAATAGCTATATGAAAAACCAAGTTCAGATATTGATTCAGCATGTGCGTTTACCCCTTTAAGTCATATCTCTTTGACGAGGCAGATCGAGACTTCCTGCCTTACTTCTGCCGATTTTCCGGTTTCGGCGGAATTCCGGAACTACTTGTCCGGCGAAAAAATAAGCTAAAAAACAAATTCAGCATGTCTCCTTACCCCTACATCCAACCTTTAATCAACTTCAGATTAAACTTTTACTCTTAAGAAATTGTCCGGTTGCAGCCGGATTCCGAGCGATCTATACGTCCGGTGAGAAGATGATTTTCATATGCGAATTCAGCATGTCTACTTGCCCTCAACTCGAAAATCATATGAAATTTAAATAAAACCTTTACTTTAAACAAATTCTCCGGTTTTGGCCGGATTCCAGCCGAACTAATTGTCCGGCGAGAAAATAATTTTCATATTCGTTTCCTAGCTCCTAAATTCATATTAAACTTTTACTTTTCACAAATTTTCCGGTTTTCGCCGGATTCCGGCTGAACTATTGTCCGGCGAGAAAATAAATTTCATATTCGGATTTAGCATGTCTCCTTACCTTTAATTCGACTATCTCATTAGCTTTGAAAAAATATTTTGTGTTCCCCTTAATTTCAAACCCCTCCCCCATCCCTAAATATAGAGCTACATAGCCCATCTTCGAACTTGACCTGTACTTTGACCTAAAGAGCCCTCATGCCAAGTTTGATCAAAATAACTCAACCCCTTCGAGATTTATCGTGCTAACAGACGGACGGACGGACAGAAGAACTGTTGCGATGTCATAGGTCGATAAGTCGATAAGCCCTCCACTTACGTTTTTGGATCTCAAAAAGTGAATAAAGTACGGGAAGCTGCTTCGGTGCACGACGTCAGAGTCTATTTGGTAGCCTACTATAAGGCAAAACCATACCTGACAGATAGCAGCACGGCTTGGGAATTTTCTTCAGATGGATTATCTCAAAGTCAGTCCGGACATGGTCGTGAAGAAAAACACCACTAAAACAATTTTGCCATCGCTGATAGACTTGAAGAAAAGCTGGGACCAAACTGAAAACAATAGTAAATGCATGCTCTTAACTTTTCCACGTTTTTGTCTACCTATGTCCTTATTGTTAGTACATGTGTGTTACTACATTTTAGGTACATGTGGTGGAAAGTGGGTAGCCTCTGCTCCAAACCAATGAAAATACTTTGAGAACTTCCCTTTAATCATTCTGGAAAATGATTGGATGGAAACTGGACAGTGACGTCTTGTCGAAGGGTTGCTCTCTCTCGAAAACTATGTACATCAAGTGGTGCGTGCAGCGGTGTCGTGTCGGTGCCGCGCCGAGGTGTACACCTGTGGCGCAGAGAGAGAAACTCCTCGCGCCTTGTAAAAGTACCCAAATCAGGAGAGTCTGATGACACAAGCATTCATTCCATTCATTCAGTACCGACACTTACCTACAACTATAGGCTCTTTAATAACACTAGAAAGAAGCGAATCAGTTAGGTGAGCCCCTGCCCAGTCTAACACAAATCCTCGATTTAGTTTTCCAGGCTATGCTATTGTAATTGAGACATCCCATAGCACTTTGCTCTGCACCAGTCCTTCTAGTTATTTCCTCCCTCTATCGCCTACTTTTCTATATATCTCTTCGGTTTTCATCACCATCATTAATTTCCCGGCATCCTGACAATAGGTCACTCGGTCTTTATCCGCTAGCTTCAGTTAGCTGCTGGCTAATCCGAGGTTAGGCTTTGATCCATTTCTTTCTAAGTATTTTGGCTACGTAACGAGTCCGTACCCAAAAGTAGTTCTCTTTCACACTTAGTCCGAGCAGGACCTCTCTATATTAGCATTTATGGTAAGAGTTGTTTATATATTTAGTTAGGGACCCGTTAGCGCTATATTATCTATGTCAGTGGTTCCGAACCGGGGGTACGCGAGACCCTTGTAAGGGGTACGCGAAGGAACCAAAACTGATTTAGTCTGTAGCTTCAAAATCTCACCTCAGTCCTCGCTCATTTTTTATTGCCGAAAGCCTAAATTACCAGCAGAGGCATCGTCAGCCAAAATATATCTTAAAGCATTGTCCTAATTGGTCTAATAAGGCGTATTACCGCGTATAAGACTTATTACAGATTCCTCTTTTCCTCGGAGCGCGCTGTAATAAGGAGAATAGACTAGCCTTCTATTCTTGCTTATGCAGGGCCAATCAGATCGCTTGGTTGGTTCGCCAGCGGGCCGAGGAGAGGTGCAGCGTCGTCAGGGTTGCCAAGGGAAGCACAACAGTTCTACTTTGTTGGAAGCTAAAGAAACAACTTTTCTTAACAAAATCACGTTTTTGTTCTATTACGACGGCTTTTCGTTAGTTCGAGGACCAATGCTGTCCATCCGTTATTTTAATAGCTTTTTTACAGTATAATTTGCGTTATATTGTACTCATGTACTTCAAGTAGTACCAAGAATCTTTTCGGATATTTTTAGAGCTCGAAAAATTGTATTTCCTCGGCAACACCGGAAGCCGCATTGATAAGAACCTCTTGGGTTGTATTTGAACAGGCGTGTGTGTTAAGACGTAGACATCGCGTATAGCGCTATTCACCTTATTACACCAATTAGGACAATGCTTAAGGGGCAAGGTATTTTTACTGACCCGACTGTTTTTTTTTGTTCTTAAATAAATGCTTTTACGAAAAATCAGGGCGCTTCGCGCCGAGTCGTTTCTTTTTAATCGTCTGGCCGACCTTTTGGGGGGGGGGGGATGGGTATTGTCAACCCGTGCGTGACTTCTCTAATTACAAGCCTTAGTGAAGTCAGTGAACTAATGTTGATTTAAAAACAGCTCGCCTATAGGCAACTGCCGTAAAATCTGTTCCTGTGTCAAACAATATCGTTTCAAGAAGAATCGAAGACGTTGCAAGTGATATCGTCATTCAGGTTGCGAATTAAGCCAAAGAAAAAGTTTGCGATGCAGCTTGATGAAAACACGGAGAACATCAAAACCAAACACAGAAACAGGCTGACTGTAAAATATATTCCGCTAACGACGTCAAGCCGAGATTTGACGAAATTTTTGTTACAAAGCAGCCTCTGGTAATTGCCTAATTGATTTTATAAATATTTTACACCTGTATGCCTTATCATTTATGATAATAACTATCGTCTTATTCACGTTCTGAAAAAGGGGATACGCAATCTTTTCGAACCTTGATTAGGGGTACGCGGTACTGAAAAGGTTGGGAACCAACTGACCTATGTCCACTCTTGTACATGATTTGCCATACGATAAATTGATCCCCCTTATGGTCAATCTCGGCTAGTAGGCCTCGGGCTTGACTGGATATGTGAATTCCAGCTTCGCCAGGATGTGTGAACCAGCTTGATTAGGGATTTCTGGATTGACTGCGGCTGAACTATAGTAGCATATCCCCCGAGGCTTTTACCTTGCCTCTTATGATATGTCTGGTTTCCAGACTGGTTCTGGGGCCAGTGGGCACCTACGGTGTCAGAATGTCTTCAGCCCACACCCCGAGAGCCTTATCTTCACTAAACCTTGCCTACCACTCGTCAATCCTTTCAACAATGGAGTAAGAAGTGGGATTATGGATTTCTTCCCCCAGGTTTTCTTAACACTATACATCTGGTACATTCCGCAGTTTGGAATAGAAAAAAAGGTGTTCCTCTTGGACCGATGCACAGATGAAGGGAGGGGAGGGGGGAATAGACAGCTCATCTGGGGACAACACACCATCTATGCCCCAAAATATTTTGAAAGGCTATTTCTATGGTCGATTAATTTAGGAGCCTCTTAATGAGAGCCTCTTCGGCTTCGTATGAAAGCTTTTTTAAATTTTAATGTTTTTAAAGTTTTTGTTTTAAAAGTTTTTGTCACTGTTTGCGGTGTTTGCTCTACCTTCGCCACTTTCATGTGTTGTTGTTTATTTTAGTCGTTCCGATGGATTAAATTCAAATTCACTTTATACATCCACTTTATTAGAATCAGAATCAGAATCATTTATTTACACAAGGTATCATAGTCAAGAAGAGAACCCAACTAAATGGCGCTTGGGATTACAAATTAAAAGAGGACAGAAATAAGAACAGAAACTTCAGCACTTAATAAACACTGACGTGTAATACGGAACAAACGTGTTTGAAAACCGATTTGTTTGTGTGGTAGCGGTACCAATTTTTCTATGTTTTTAGACCTCGTATCAACTTGATTCAACATGACCGGTGGTAGTATGGCCCTATGTTTGTCACTTCGCCGAAGGAATCGGCCAAATTTACATATCAAATTGAACCGACGGTTGTAAAGGGACGGTAGTTGTTATTCATCCATTTGCTTTAGTGTTGGTCTGTTTTTGCGTATTTATATAATCTTTATTTTATTATCATCAGTTTTGGTGGATCAATAGAACATAATAAATGTTGAAATGTCCCAGAATGATTCTCAATGCTCTGTTTCGGAAATTTTCTAGACAATCAGAGAGCTACAGTAAGAGAAGAACACCGAACCGGTGAAGCCGGTGCCAAGAGCTTTCGGATCTCCATAGGGAGATTTTCGGTGGGTATATCCCGACACTCCCTAGTATCCTGAAGTGTACATCCGCCCAGGCGATTAGTAAGATTTGTAGGTTTGTATCTAGAGCGTTAGAATATAGAAAGCTTTCCGTAAATTAGTTGTATTTTGATTGACGTTTCTGTGTATTAAGAACCTATACCTGTATATGGCCCTCGGGCTTTTTCAAATACAATTACTATTATTATTATTATTATTCCAAATGAGAACAGGTATAGGTTGTAAAGTAAGAGAGCGGGCTTAGTATCCAAACCAAAACATTTGGGGGTAGAGAGTTGGTAGAGAGGGATTTAATTAGAAAGTTTGATTACAGATAATATTTTCAACATGGGAGTCTGATGAGAGCTGGATGAGAGTCCATTTTGAAACTGTCACTGATCGACAACCCACAATGATTTAATAGATGCCAAACGCTCGGCCAGTCCACCAGAAACCTCTGATTGTTTTACCCTATACTAAGTGATATCTAGCTTCTAGCATAGCCCCATTTTCAACATGGGAGTCTGATGAGAGCTGGATGAGAGTCCATTTTCAAACTGTCACTGATCGACAACCCACAATAATTAATAGATGCCAAACGCTCGGCCAGTCCACCAGAAACCTCGGATTTTTTTTACCCTAGGCCTATGCCAAGTGATATCTAGCGTCTAGCATAGCCCAGGCTAACTTATACCTAACTGCAAAAAGGCTTTTTTCTCAATTTCAGAGAAAGAAAATACCTAAAATATTATAGCTCTCTTCTCCGATTCAAACGCAACACACTCACGCAAACCAAAATTGCGATTTCACAACAACCACGCAACTGAAAATTGAATTTCCCGCATAAACTGATTAGTGCAACGACACCGCCACCTAGCGGTAATTCAACTCGGGGTCATTGTCTCTTCTACGTCGCTAGATGCCGCGCGCATGTAGAGGCAGGTTACTGAGCAAAAAATAAGAGTACGCGCAAAGAGGGAAATGAAAGAAGCAGCGGAAAGTGAATTGCCCGCTAGCCATCTGAACACCTTACTGACGGATTACACAATCATTAGATACCTTTCCCTTGTACATCCTCGTTCTCACTGTTCATAGTTTTTCGGCCAGAAATAAGAATAAAAGAGCTAGAAGCTCATATGGCACTTGCAAAGTTGGGTCAGAGGATGACTGTGGGAATTCGTCAGCTCGTAGATTTATTTAAATTTTTGTAAGCAAAATCCTTGAGGCACGAATAATCATAGGCCCTTGTGGATCATGAAAATATATCGTTTGCTCGAAAGTGTATCTTGCACTTTGCGGTAAAGATGAGAACTTTAAGGAACTCATTCGTAATCAACCCTTGAGGCAAAAACCGATCGTGGGCCCTTGGGAATCATGAAAATCTATCGTTTGGTCAATGGTATATTTTACACGTAGCAGTTTTGATGCGCGCTTTAAATGGGCTAGGAATTTATTTGTGAGCTAAACTCTAGACGCCAAGATTATCATGGTGCCCTTATAGACCATGAAAACGTATTGACTTTGTGTTTAAGATGCGTACTTTAAGTGGACTGGGAATTCATTTGTAAGACAAACCCTTGAAGCAGGAATGAGAAACATCAGAGGCACGTAATCTTCATAGCTGTCAAGTTTCAATAAGATCTGATCAAAGATTCGAGAGTTATGCATGCGTCAAGTTTCGGATTTTCGCTCCATCCATTCTACCCCTCCCCCCCCCCCCCCCTCCTGGATGGTCGGATCTGGGAAATAACTATTTCAACGTCATTCTTGTCGGGTGTCTAACGCGCAAGCCCAGTTTCATCGTCCTAGCACATCTGCAAGTATCTTAACACGCGATCACCAGAATTCTGGACCACCTCCCCAACTCCCCCATAGTGCCCGGATCCGGTTCGTTTCTATAAACGATGTATCTAGGGCTCGTGTTGGTTCTTCCCACCAAGTTTCGTCCCGATCCCTCTACTCTGATGAGTGTGTCACAAGATTCCTAGTTTCCCCCTCAAGCTCCCCCCAAAGTCACCGGATCACGTCCGGACTTCTGAGATACGAGGTCTTTACAGATATCAAGTTTCATAAAGAACCGATCACCCGTTCGAAAGATTATGGATCCGTCCTCCCTCCTACCCTAACTCGCGACCACCGGACCAACCGACTGACGGAAAAGTGATCGTATATGGCACTTGGCCGGAAGGCAAGTGAAATCACAAGTAGTCTGCCAGATTTTGCTTTCACGCCAAAATTCTAGCTTCTGCCATTTCATTCTTCAGCGACAAAACACCTCATTTTCCGTAAAAAAACAGGAAAATCAGTCTCAACCGAAATCCCGCAGATCCTTTTGCAAAAAAAAAGTCAAATACCGACAGTGAGAAGAGCGCGCAACGAGAAGAGCAGATTCAGCAGATTCATGCATTCAACAGGTAGATTAAGAGCTTGTTCCACCCTACTTACCGTAGTTACTACGCATGACGTCACGAATTTTAGCTTCTTGGCGTCAAGGCTGTAACGTATTTTTCTATTTTCGACAAAATATCACTCCACGGGGTAATCCAGCCAATCACATTACAGAGTTCCGTTGTTGCCGCGCTTACTACGCTCCCGAGCATTTTAGATAAGGTTGGGACGGTCAGCGTAGTATCTGTTCGTGAGGTTGGAACGGAAATAGTAAGTAGTAGTTACTATTGTTAGAAGGGTGGTACACGCCCTAAGAAAATATGGGGCAAGTTGGTTCTACACCCAGCTTACCATTTAGTATTATGTAACGCAACGTTGATCGAGCTCAGAAGCAGTTTAATTCGGCCTTCATTTTGTATAGTTTGACCACCTTCCGGATGAATGGTTATGAAGTTAGTCACGCCGTACCACCGGTAGACGGGGTGCAAATCGGTGGAAGGAAAGTCGTTTTCCACAGATACCATGTCATGCCATATGGTAGGCGTGTTCTCAACACCTTGCCGATTGCCAGCAAGCCAATGGTGCGATAAGACAAAGGGAAAGCCTAAAAAAAATCAAAAAGTCAAGGAAGGGAAGCAAAAGTAGCAGAGGCGCCTACAATAGTTGAATAGTTGTAATTTTTCTGCACAGTCGACTTCTCGTCGAAGCTGAAATTTAGAATTTCACAACGCTCCTGGCAGGCTAAATAAGCACGTGTCTAGTTCAGGTTCAGGTTTATCTATTTACGTAAAAATTTATAAAATAAATTACACTTCTTTCCCGGCAGAGAGGCATCTCGAATGCTCGGGAACAACCGGTTGTGCAAATTATTCCTATATATATTTATCGTGCAAAATAGTTCAGCCCAATCTCTCATAGACTTCTTCAAGGTCCCTTCATTTTTTTCTAAAATCATATGAGATGGTGTGCAACCAGGCTTGGAACTAATCCCTGAAGTTATGCTACCAGCCTTGGGACAACGCCCACGCCTTGGCTCCAATACTGGCGTGAATGAATGAATTTATGACGTACGGCCCAAGGGCGTAAGTGCAGTAAAAAAAAAGGATAAAGAAATATAAAATAATCGCAAAACACTCAACAAATATTTTCCATAAAGGTTCACTAATTTAGAATCACGCTGATGGGGTCGTAGACAGGTAATTTTCCAATCGGAGAACACAGATTAGTGGAGAGGTCTTCAAGAGTCAACAATGGGTCGGAAATTAACAAAACGGCGGATCAGGTAGCGGTTCCGTGTGCGCCGGGGTAGGTAGAGAAGAAATCTCAGATATCTGAAGTATGTCGAGCGTATGCGTCAAAGGTCCTTTTGTCTGAGTATAGAGTGTAATCCAGCAAGGAAGTTAACATACGTGTGGACGACATGAAATCATCTGTGTCAAACTTACGGTGTAACCTGGAAGTGTAAATATTCCACTACGCCTTAAAGGAGCTCTCGCACTATTTACCCTTCAACTTACAGTATTTTAAAATATTTGAATACTTTAAAACTAGGCTGTGAATTCAACAAATAACCCACGGTTTGGGCTGTTTTGAGCCTTTTCCGATGCCCGTTGACTTGTACCGAAAACAGGGGAATAATTTGCACAACCGGTTTTTCCGATCGAAAACTTCTGGCAGACAACCGTCGACAGCGTGATACACATCCAAGGTAGCAAAACACGGCAAGTGAGAAGATCAGCGTGTTTTTCTTAGTGGGGTTAAAACGTACCGTACGAAGTTGGGGTCTCTGAGTTTAGAAAGATATGGAGTGATTATGGAACTATGTTGCATTAGTATTACAGGTAAGACAGGTCCTAAGAGTCCGGTCTGCTAGTAAAATATCTAATCAAGTTACATACCTTTACATCTCTTGATAAAATCCTTCAGATTGTGTTTTTTTTGCACTTTCTTTTTTCGATATGAACGAATCCCTCAATAATACCGTGCTTGTGATACAAAATGTCGGCCCCATCCGCTCGTGGTTCATGGTCCAGTGCACAGACCATTCTAGCCAAGTGATGAGCTTCATATTCGTTCATGGACCCCCAATAGGGACAAGAGACCTGGCGTCTTTCCGACCATTTGCCGATAAACTTGAGCAGGTTGTGACCCTTCAAACCTCTTATCTGTAGTCGCGAAACACTACCAGTGGTTTCAACCTGTATGAATGGATACAGAGGACTTTGGTCCTGATAGAGGGAATTGTGCATTTATTTTGCATTCGTTCCTGTTTTTACTGTAATTATCTATGCCCTTTGGCATTACGTTATGATTTATCCATCCAGACAGTATTTTAAAATATTTGAATACTTTAAAACTCGGCTGTGCTTTCAACAAATAACCCACGGTTTTGGCTGTTTTAAGCCTTTTCCGAGCTTGTAGAGCCGAGCCGAACTTCCACATCTATTTGTAGGACGAACCATACTTAATGGCGCTTAACGGGGATTAGTCAGCTGAGGCTCCAGCGATATTGCGGCCCTACCACCCCAAGGGGCACCTGTGTGCACTACCTCGATTCTCGAGGGCAAAAACAGTTCACGAATTTGCTAGCCTACAGCAATGAATCTGAGGTCATTCTAGCGCTGATTAAAAAAATCTTTGTTGGGTTGGGGTCTGTGTTAGAAAGGATTAATTAGGTCGTGATGAAGGGTAGAGAGGGATTTGCGGGCGTCCCCAGTTTAAACCCCGACCGTGAAGGGAGAGTCCGGGATAATTTACTAGGCCGAAGCAGTAGGGCGGGGGTATAACTCTTCTTTAGTCGTTGGTTGAACCCGATGAAAGATTTATCTCAAAATAGTACTACGAAGTACGAAAAAGTAGCATGCAGTACTAACGATGCTACTACATGCTTCTACTTCAAGGCTACCGTGTTACTGCATACTACTATGTGCTACTATTAGCAAGACTGGATGCTACTATGGCAAGAGAGGATGCTACGGGATACTACTAAATAAGATTGGACTAGTCTGAGGCACATTAAATAATAGTATTCTTTGCTTTTACATAGTATTACATGCAACGTTTTCGTACTACTACCATACTACTACCCGATGAAAAATTTGTAGCCTGCGTAGTAGTATGGTAGTAGTACGAAAACGTTGCATGTAATACTATGTAATAGCAAATAATACTATCATTTAAGGTGCCTGAAACTGGTCCAGTTTTATGTAGTAGTATCCAGTAGCATCCTGTCTTGCCATAGTAGCATATAGTAGTATGCAGTAACACGGTAACCTTCAAGTAGAAGCATGTAGTAGCATTGTTAGTACTGCATGCTACTTTTTCGTACTACTTCATAATACTATTTTGAGATAAATTTTTCATCGAGTAAGCAGGTTACAAATTTTTCATAGGGAATGGCTGAGAGTTGGGATTCAAAGAGAAGAAAGTGAAAGTCGAAGTAAAAAAAAGAAAGTAGAGGAAAAATACGGAAAGCATACCTCCAAAAGATATAGTTTCCGTCTGTTCTTTCCAAACCCTGACTCCGCCCAGCTCGTCTAAAGACTTGGCATGTAGCCCCCAGGCAAGAATGACCTCTTCTAAACCAGAAATGAATTTCTCCCATTCGGACGCGTCTGTGAAGTCAGTTATTTCGAATACTTCCTCAGGTTCGGTGACCTTAAAAAGAGGCCTGTGTTAGCAATTTTTAGTTTCATATTTATGACCTGTGAGGAGTGACATCCAAACACGTCCATTCTAAAATTACACAATTAGGTGAGCACACGGACACGAGTGCCGTAATATCCAGAATTCCATGCGTAGTAGAACCCCCTCCCCTTGTCGAAACGCCCCCCCCCCCCTCTCCCCTCCTCATATTCCAGATGGACCGGTTTCAAAGCCTCAGAGCTTGGTCACACTAGGCTCAAAAAGCTACCTATTCGACAAATAACTGAAAAACCCTAGGGGGCGTGAGATCTGATCAGCTTGTGGCAGCATGGGGATAATGAGCAGACTGCAAAAAGGGGTCGATAGGGTAGCCTACCTATTACAAAATTATAAACGCTGTCTTGCTCTAATTGATCTCCTGAGTTTAAAACGACAACATTCAGAATTAGTTGTATGTTGTGCTCTTCCTTTTTTCTACTTTTGCAACCCAAAAAGCCAGGAAATAAGCGTCGTGAGACAAAGCTCTCCAATTCAAAACCGATATGTCGGTAGAGCTATTCAAAATATGGGCTCATTTGACACCCCCATAGATACGGCCGGATTTTTTTAGGAATATACAAGAAATTGCTGTTATCATTGAACTGACAGTTCTTTCAAGACAAAATGGGCAAATCTCACGAAAACTGTTGCGGGGTGTACTATTTCTTATTTGTTTCTCAAAACCAGCAAAGCCCATGCCAACCCTTTGGGTGGCCAGGGAGATAAAACCCTACGGGACCAATAACAATATAGTATATCCTATCTGCCGGAGGGGGAGACCCCTTTGAAGGTTGATGTAGAGACCACAGACCCGAAATAGCTGGTTGCGACTGGGTAAACTCGTTAAACCCGATGAAAAATTTGGCTCAAAATAGTACCATGAAGTAGTACGAAAAAGTTGCATGCAGTACTAACGATGCTACTACATGCTTCTACTTCAAGGCTACCGTGTTACTGCATACTACTATATGCTACCAGGGGCGTCACGACTGGGGGGGGGAGGGGGGGGGACGCCCCCCCCCCAATGCCGTCGGCCAGTCGGTAAAAATAACCGAGTCGGTGCGAAGCGCCGCGATTTTTCGTCAAAACAGTTGATTTTTTTCACCGGCGATAGTCGGTTTTTCTGAAAATTGGTCGATTTTTCGTCAAAATAGTCGGTTTTTATGAAAATAAGTAGATGTTTCTGAAAATCAGTCGATTTTTTTTCAATAATGTCATTTTTATTGTTGAAAACAGTCGTTTTTTCTGCAGAAAAAGTCGGTAAAGTTTTCAGCCAGTCGGTAAATTCCTCGTCCCCCCCCCCAAACATTTTGGCTAGTAACGCCTCTGTATGCTACTATTAGCAAGACTGGATGCGACTATGGCAAGGCAGGATGCTATTGGATACTACTACATAAGATTGGACCAGTCTGAGGTAAATTAAATGATAGTATTCTCTGCTATTACATAGTATTACATGTAACGTTTTCGTACTACTACAATACTACTACGCAGGCTACAAATTTTTCATCGGATATTTCACCACATCAATGAGGCTGAGTTGCCAGAAGATTTCCTCATGGTGAATACTAGGGATACGTCTACTTGTAGGGGGGGGGGGGGGGCAAAAAAGAGCATGGCGCTATGCTTGATCGCGTGACATAAACTAAGCGGACGAGAAATGAAGTTTTGCGACATGGGCACAAACAACTACTGCAGCAGAGAAAGTAGCACAAAGTAGCGCTAAAATTTCTCGCACTCCTTAGAGATAGTGCTAACGGTGAAATCTAAACCCGTCATGCTTTACTTTTAGGATTTCAGTATACAAAAATAGATCTCAACTCCGCACACTGAAGATTACAACCAAACCCGGAACTTAAAAACGATCATAAACACACAATCCTCGCAAATAAGGCCACACAATTCTTCACACTTGTTTGATTCGCAGCACATCTTAGCAAAAAAAAAAAAGAATTCATAATAACACTCCGGATGATGTATAACTGCTGTCAGAAACAAACCTTACGGCGTGAGGGCTTCGATTTCAAGGGATTGCTAACTCCCAAAATAGGTATTCATGTAGTGCCCAAGACCGAGCGAATGTCCTGTTGCGCCCAGGCTGTATCACGAAAGGATGTACAATGATGCCCACCAAGTGAGCAACCCCTTTTTCAACCCGCGCAAATATTCTGATAGCTCTTTTGTTAGCACTTATACAAAGGAAGGGGACATTTTCTCGTGAACTGCTCCGCTCGTTGTTACGTCCTATCATCATGATAGATGTTTTCGGGTCGATGCCATGTAGCTCAGTGGCCGTTTTTGCGTGAAAAATTCGGCGGATGACGTCACCACCCACCTGGATGGGCGTCTCGTTTAACGACGCTCACCGAGCTCCGCTGAACGGACAGAGGAAAGTCGCATCTTCCTCCGTCTCAACCCGTTGTCGCGAGGATTGCATCATCCAGTGTTATTTTCGTCTGGATGATCTTATGTCGAGCTCAACAGCCATTCACGCAAAAATGTCCCCTAAGTTACACGGGGGCGACCCGTTATGCTATGGATGTTCAGCATTCTCCACAGGGTTATTATCTGTTCTTGTTATGACTATTTCTCAACACTATCACCTGGTTCGAAAACTATCTCTGGTCCACGGATGGCATTTCGCACATAGGCTACTTTCCTACCAAGCAAGCTGAGCGTTCAAACACCTAGAAGCAACCCTAAAAGATCCTCCCGAATACTCTATATGACTAAGTCCGCCAGTGATCCTCAGGAAGAAGGAGTAAGCGTGTCCGTACGACTCAAATCCTGTGTCAATCAATCACCACGATCTTTGTGAGCCGCTGTGACACAACTTCTGCCTTTCTTCCGCTAGCTACCCGGAGAGGCCAGAGATTTTGCATCGGCAAGGAGAGAAGTAGCTTATCCTTCAGGGTGTGTTCCAACCTCTCGATGAAGAATTTATCTCAACATAGTAGTGTGAAATTTACGAAGGTAGCATGCACCCGATGAAAAATTCTTTGACTTCTTAGTTGTAGGAAAAAGATATTGATATATGGTAGTATGGACTACTTTCATTGAACATGCCTCCGACTGTTAATCTTAAGTAGTAGTATCTGATAGCATCTAATCTTGCTGAAGTAACATGCAGTGGCAACAGTTACTACTGCATGCTACTTTTTTGTACAACTTAATACGACTAATTGTCGAAAATGTTTCATCGGGCAGTAGGAACTGATGCTACTGCGTGCTACTATTAGCAAGACTGATGCTACTGCGTGCTACTGTTAGCAAGACTGAATGCTACTACAGCAAGACAGGATGCTACTGGGTACAACTGCTTAAGATTGGCCCAGCTTGCACATTAAAATGATATTAAATGATAGTATGCTTTATTATTACATATCAATGCATGCAAATTCTTCGTACAACCATCATACAACTACGCAGGCTACAAATTTTTCATCGGGCTCATTTTAACTACACGCCATATTCTACTTCATCACCTCCAAGCGGACTAGTTTCTATAAAGTCCCCCCCCCCCCCGAGTCTCATTATCACCACGTGTCCATAGATAAAGAAGAAGAGATACACAAGTTGAGGAGTCGAAAATTTGCAATCTGCTTCCCGGTCCAGAGCAATGGAAGCTTTCACTGTCTTTGGAGTAGACAGTGAAAGCTATTATGTTTGCTCATTACCTTATGGGTCAATATTTTACTATCTCTCTCAGAGGAAAATAACGCTAGAGAGTAGCGCCAAGACTTGGAAAAAGTGACCACACTCGAACACCAGCGATAGTAGCACCACTAGCGATAGCGAACGTCCTTACTGAAGCTCAACCAGTCGTGCACCAACGTTGGCTCCAATAACTTCATATTCTGAACACAGCAAAAAAGAAAAAAAAACTCCACTGTTTCCTTGACGTGTGCAGATCGCGTCTTACCTTTACTAGGAAATTTTAAACTCGGAAGTTAGTCTCGCTTTAAATGCGTCAATCGTAGTGGGCAGCGCTGTGAGTACGGCCTTTTTGCGAAGCATGGAAAGGATAGGTCTTGGCGATACTCCCTAGTGTTATTTTGCTATGATCTCTCTGTCCCTCGGAAGGAGTCAATGGAGGACTTCCTGAAACTAGTCCTCTTGGAGACCTGAACTGGAATAAGGCTTAGTGCCCACAGAATGCGAATCCCTCCTGGGCGCACCAGAATCAACTTAAATTGGCACGGCGCGAATTTTTCCACTAGCGACGCCGAATTCGCCTACGCAAATGCGAATCCGAGTTCTAAGGGAACCAAGCTTAGGGCGAATCGCTACAAGCGTCGTTCCGTCGTGTAGCGACGGAGCCTCCAGAGACTAGGAAGACCAGCCTCCAGAGACTAGGAAGACCAGCCTCCAGAGACTAGGAAACCTCCAGAGACTACTGAAGGAGACTAGAACACACCCAACTAGAACAAGTGGAACGCATTTTCGACGTTCGATTCCGACCAATAAGAACGATACAAAATGAGAATAACTTGTACAAGAAGCTTCGTACATAGCATTAAAAAGAAAATGCAAGTATTGGTGAGATTAGTCTAGCTTTCACTGTTGTTTCAACCTCCCTGCATGGAGGGAGCCGTGGCCCCTTCTCATCATTCGATCGATATCCAGAAAGGTTGAAAATCTGTTATTGTTCTTGTATGTCCTTATCCATATATTCTAACGGTCGCTGTATCCTACATCTATAGGGCCAAAAAGCAAAGTTATTAGTTGCGTTTTTGTGGACACCATGGTAACTGGATCTGCAATTAGTCATTTTGACAGTTACCGTGGTATCTGATACCACCGTCTAGTAGTTTTCGCAGTTAACATCGTATCTAAATATCAGACACCACGGTACCTTGCCAGATACCACGGTAACTGCAAAAACACCTTTTGACCGTGGTATCAGATACCACGTAACTGCGAAAAGGACTTAAGATCGTGGTATAAACACCCAGGTATCTGCAAAAACGCAACTATTATTAGTATTGTAACAGAATAGCTGGATAAGATTACATAGCTTTACATGATGTTGCATCTACCTTTCCATATAAACTCGCTGTTCACAATATTAAGGACCCATGCCTGATCATTTAAGCTATGCAATGTCGCTGCATGGAATTCTCCATTTCTTCATCTACACCTACAACTTTTCTCTCATTTTTCTTGCTGGGAACGCTTGTTCTTTTTAGGTGAACGGCGGGGCAAAGATAAAGCTCATAAAGCATAAAAAGCAGTGACATGACCTCAAAATGACAAGCCATGATCGAAAATTCATGGGGCAACAGTGGTCATTGGCCTAAATAAGCATAATAATTTTACCACGAAGCAAGTCAAACAAACCAAAAAGTAGGCATAAAACTCTGTTCAAAGAAGAAAAATCTATATAATCTACTCAATATACTCAATCCACAGCAACATTCTATGAGCGTACTCCACCCTTCTAATAATAGTAACTATGAGTTACTATTTCCGCTCCAACCATACCAAAAGATACTACTCTGACCGTTCCAACATTCTCGAAATAGTAACTAACAGTAAATATTTGCTTACAATGCTCGGGAGCGTAGTAAGCGTGGTAACTACGGATCTCTAACGTGATTGGCTGGTTTACCCCGTGGAGTGATATTTCGCGGAATATCGAAAAACACGTTCCAGCCTTGACGCCAAGAAGCCAAAGCCCTCGGAAGGTAGGATCGAACACGCTCTGAACAAAAGTTGCAACAGACAGACATTCTTCACTAACAACTCCCCGTCGGTCGGCCGTGGGAGGGGGGGGGGGGTCATACGACATAGGTAGTCCTTCAGCTTAAGCTGACTGCGATCATATTTGAAGGCGCAATACGGATTAGTCACTGATTAACAGCTCGAAACCCTAGCTCAAGACCGACGAGGATTCTTGCCAAGACGGGTCGAAAACAGCGCTAGAATATATTTCAGCTGACTACTTATCGGTATAGCGCGATCAAATACTTACAACATCTGTCCATCAGATTCCTGTTGCCATTTTGGGGGCAGAGATACGATACTCAGAAGAAGCCAAAAAATCAAGCGATTGACAGATTCTATGAACAATAACAGCACTCACAACCCTCTAACTAACTAATTCTCCACCATGGAACTTTTTCAACGCTGCTTGTGGTAGTTCGGGAGAAAAGCTCAAAGTCAGATGATATTTTGGAAAAAATTTCACTTCAATTCAAATATGTGTAAAAGACGTACAGTGCTTTTGCCCTCAAACGCGCGTAAAACGAACTTTGCTGTCAGTCTGTTTAGGTGTTCAGGGGATCTTTGTTTAACCTGCGACTTAGGATGGTTCGGGTTCATTCAAAGAGAAAACAACACTACACTCTCAAAGGGTACTCACTAACAATGACAGTAACAGTGTACTCTATATTACTGTTCATTTTGTCTCTTTTACTCCATCTTTTTTGCTACAGGTAAAAAAGAAACAATAAAATAATGACAAATCAATACTAATATTGTTTATTAGGCTATATTGTGTCTAATTTCGTTCATACATATCTGTCTATTATCTATTTATGCTGATACTCCCCTGTTTTGCTTCAACATAAGGAGGTTATAAGCTAACAATAGTGTATGAAAAACATCTATTGAGACCAGGGGTTTCACGACTAAGGGGGGGAGGCGTCCCCCGCCCCCAAATGTTGTTGGCAGGTTCGTAAAAAATAGCCGAGTCGGCTATTTTTCTCAACACAGTCGTTTTTTTTATCAATAATAGTCGTTTTTATCTGCTAAAACAGTCGGTAAAAATGACAACCACTCGGTAAATACCTTGCCCCCCCCCCCAAACATTTGGTCTAGTAACGCCTCTGACTGAGACCCTCTTCGGTTACTGTTCGGTTACTTTCAGCGATTCTCACACAACTACTCCAAGCAATGATGATCAGTCAGCTTGGCCTCAAACCATAATAAGCTTCAACTAAAATATTAAATTTAGTTGTCAACATGTGCCAAGGCGTCATTGTTAACAACATCATGTTCACTAAATGTCTTATTCCAGGAATGGTCAGTCATATTCCACCTAACATCAGTCACAATAACAATAATCGCTGCGAATGTTCCTAAGACAGTGAATAGGATTAAGATATCCCTGAATATTCCATAAGTGAAGGCCTTTTTCTCTCGTTCAATCACAATACGTTCCTGGCTGATCTCTTCTGCTATTTCAGAGATGTTGATCTCCTCGTTGTCAAGAAGAGGTATGGCAGCACTGTAGCCATTGGCTTTTGATTTGGCTTTGCTAACTTTTCTGTCAAATTTCTCCAGAAGCTTCTTAACTTTCTTATGGTTGGTAGGTTGGTCGTCAGTCAGATCACTGGCATTTGAAGAAGATCTTGAGCTCAGATGTTCAGTAGGTCGTAATTCAAGGGTGTCGAGAAGTGTGATCTTTTCTGGGATTTTTATTGTTCTCCGAGCAAATAGCTCAAAATCTTTAGATAGGCCATTAATCCTCTTCAACTCACTCACAGGACACCTATACTGCAGGGACAAACCTTGCAGTGTGTCCTTTTCCGTGACTGGAATTTCAGTGTAATTCGAAGCTCTTCCATTTCTGTCTCTTGTCGGTCTTCCTACTAATTCCTGATCAAACTCATCCAGTGGTACACTGGAGTAGCCTTTGCGGGAGAAAAGTTCAAACTGGGCCATTGTAACTAATCAGGGAAACTTACATGACTTTTTTCACCACGCGTATTTAGGGTCATCCCAATGTTGGAAAACATTCAGCAGATCTGGAAAATAAACACGCCAAAATAAACATATATACAATCGAGTTATCGACATTTCCAGGCATCTGTCGCAGGGGCGTAATTGCTATGGGGCAGGGGGGGGGGGGGACTGCCCAACCTCCCCCCCCCCCCAGCTTGAACGTGAAAAAGTCCTTCCCAACCTGAAAAAGCGAAGAAGCTTGACGTCAATCGCGCAGTAGACAGTTTCTCGAATTTGAAGAAGCGTCGTTTCGCCTTGGTCGATTAGTAAAATATCTCTTTGTTTCTTTGTTTTTATTACGTTTTTCTTCTTGAAATAAAACTGCTCATTTTCACTTCACTTGGGAAAATCAGCTCCAACTTTGCCCCTGATCTATCGCCTTGTGCTTGCAACCAAAGCTTTGTTCACCATTCATTGGTTCAAAAATACTGAAAAGGAAATTTCTCTGTAGTCTTGGCTAGGTCCCACGTAAATAGATTTTGACAGTTAGGAATGAAAAGATTTTTCCTTTTAACCAATACTGAAAAAATACCTAAAATAGAAAATAAGGTAAAATACCCAGAAAAGTATATTTATATTTGGTATTTTGTTATTGCAGGCTTGTTTCTTTCAGACCATCAACAGCCTGACGAGGACCCATGCCAAGAAGGGAAGAAATATCACTGTTGAAGGAAGATATTGAAGTCGCAGAACAGAATTCAAAAGACTCAAGTAATCTGCTGACTGTTGGGCTATCTATCTGAGTAGAGTAAGAGTCGAGTCGTTTTTTATTCGTAAAAGGTAACTTTGACAGCGCATGCGCCGAGTTTGACCTTTATGTCAAACATAATCATACTAATATATATATAAATTTTCCTTCAGCCCAAACTGACTGCGAATCATATTTGATGGTGCAAAACGGATCCGTCAGCTGAATTTTATTCGAGCTATATTTCGGCCCTTCTTGGCAAGGGTCCTCTTCAGGCTCAAAACCGCTCAAGTTGGAAAAACGAATTTTTGGGAAACACCCATAAGAATATATAGTAAATATAGCTGAAAATTCAGCTGACGTATCCGTTTTGCACCATCAAATATAATATATATATATATATATAAATCTATATATATATATATATATATAAATCTATATATATATATATATATATAAATCTATATATATATATATATATAAATCTATATATATATATATATATATAAATCTATATTTATATATATAGATTATATACATAGATAGGGATCAGGAAATTCGTCATTTCAATAATTAAATAATACAATTCATAAAATATGCCATTTGATTCTGCATTGACTGTATTACCTTTTACGATTACTTCACCTATCTGTCTAGTCTGTCCCATGCTTGGTCTACATTGTTTCCTATGATAGCCACTCCCAGGGGCTTCCCGAGGGGGCGGGGCGCGGCAGAGCCCCTACATTTATTCAAACAATGTTTACAACGGATACGTCAGCTACGATTCTTCATCAGCGATATTTCGGCCCTTCTTGGCAAGGGTCCTTGTCAGGCTGTCAATCCTCTGGTTCAACTTCGGGGAAGGAAACAAACCTGTAATCAGGAAACGTATTTCCTGACCCGAAGTTGAACCAGAGGATTGACAACCTGACGAGGACCCTTGCCAAGAAGGGCCTAAATATCGCTGATGAAAAATCGTAGCTGACGTATCCGTTGTAAACATTGTTTGAATAAATGTTTCAAAGTCAGCTTGGGCTCAAAGAATATTTTTTTACAGCCCCTGCATTTTGGGCATTCTGTAAAATTTTCGCAAAGGCGAAAACTTCAGCCGAAAGCCGCGATGCCCGTTTTATACAATCTTTTGTCCCTACATTTCCAAATTAGGTGATTTCCTTATCGAATTTGGTAATTCATCAAATTTTTGTTCGGTCCGCATTCGGTCCGTCCCTTCATAAATTCGGTGATGTAACAAATTTATTTGCTCTCATATGTTACCGGTAGTTCACCAGACATTCCTGAAGTCCGTATCTGTTATATCGCATTCGGTCAATCCATTTCATAGTTCGGTGGTTATCCTGATCAGATTCATTTGATTCGTTACCAAATTCGGTAATTAACTGGATTTTTTTTTAGTCCATACCTATTACCAGAACTGCAGCATTCGGTTGTTTTAGGTGGTTTATTCCATTACGAAATTTGGTTGTTATACCGCTCCAGATCTGTTCCTCATTTTTTGGGATCCCAAAACGTAAGTGGTGGGATACCTATGACATTGCAAAAGTTGTCTGTCTGTGCGTACTATAACTCTCGAAGGGAACGAGATATTTTGATGAAACTTGGTGTGAGGATTCTTCGAGTCAAGAGTAAGGTCGAGTTCCTAGATGGGCTCTGTAGCCCTATATTCAGAGGTGGGGGAGGGAATTTTAAATAAAGGGGCAAATTTAATATTTTTAAACAGATAATGTGAAAGTCCATTATGGGGTAAGAAGACATGCTGAACACGATGGTGGAAACCATTTTGTCATCGGACAAGTAGTTCACCCGGAATCCGGCGACTGGAAAGTCTGTTATAAGTAAAAGTTTTATTTGAAGTTGATTAGATGTTCGATTTACGGGTAGGAGGACATGCTGAATTTGACGGTGAAAACCATTTTCTCGCGGGACAAGTAGTTCGACCGGAATCCGGCCAAAACCGGAAAGTGTATTAAAAGTAAACGTTTTTTTGGAGTTGATAAATGTTCGATTTAGGGGTATGAGGATACAATTATAACCAAATAAGATTCACTAACTTTTTAACAAACTCTTTCACTTCCAACAGCCTCTTCCCCTGTTTCCTTCAGACAGGAAAATCTCCTTCTTTCTCGGTCTTACTAATAAAAAGGGTAGAGTTAGAAAGCAATAAATCTAAGAGAGAGGACAAGCTACACTGAGATGAAGTCTTTTAACCTAGCAGATAGCGATATACAATGAGAAATACAAAAAAAGAATACTAGATGCAATTGTGGCATCCTTTCCTCTGTATCCTGAGTAACTTATAACCACCCTGGAAAAGTGTCCTTCCTCCAATGGGACCATAGAAACGAGTTCGGGCATGCTAACTGCAAGCGACTGGGAAACAGAGTAAAAAGAGTCAGCTTCCCAGTTGGCAAGTCAGTTCAAGTTGGGGCACAGCCTCAGTTCTTTTAACCTTCCAGTGCAGTGCTGTATCCTGATTTGATGTAAGTAAATAAATCCGCTGCTTAGTTATTGACCAACAAACTGAGTATCGCCTTCGAAAGAACTGGGAAAAGACCTAACCACTCCATATACATATACAGAAGACTTGGTCATAACGGTGTATTCGCACTGTAAACCAGTTGCCAATATTACTACGCTTGCCCGCTACTCTCAACCACGCTACCGTGACTAACCCCTTCACGCTGCAAAGTACATGCAATAATTTTTTATAATAGGGGTAAGAAAACATGCTGGGAGTTTTGTGAAAAAATTTTCTACCCGGGCAAGTAGTTCGCCCGGAATCCGGAAAAATTTAAAGTTTTATTTGTAGTTGATCAGATATCCGATTTAGGGATAAGGAGAGATGCTGAATCCCTGTATGAAAATAATTTTTTACCCGGACATATAGGTTGACCGGAATCCGGTTGAAGTCCGAAAATTTTTTATAAGTTAAGTTTTTATTTGAAGTTGATTAGATGTTCAATATTTGGCAAAGAAGATATGCTGAGATATAATTTTTTAGCTTTCTTTTTTCGCCGGACAAGTAGTTCTGGAATTCGGCTGAAACCAGGAAATTGGCAAAAGTGGCAGGAAGTTTTCATCAAGACAGACATGACTTGTAGGGGTGAACACGTGTGCTGAATCTGTATCTGAACTTGGATTTCTCAGATGATTAGCTATTTGGCCTTAGGCTAATCTGTTTCTGAATTTTAATAGTAAAAATGTTCAAGGAGTCTGGCAAAGACAAGACCCAGTTGTCTGGATTAAATCAGGATCAAATGTTGAATTTTTGGGATTGCATCAAAACCATTGGTCTTGTTTTAGCTTTCCGGTATTACAAATTCATTATTTGGTTCACCGCAGTTACTGAGTCCCCTTAAATTTAAGCTGAAAAGGATTCAGATGACTAGAAATAGGTAAGGCTACAACGCACATAAGAAATTACTGTTTTCGAGCAGAAAAATTCACTCCTATTTCAAGTTATGTCCAGATTTGTCCAGATTCCTTCAACTTTAGTAGAGAAGTTTATCGCGTCAAGTTTTGCTACGTGTTTCTGTGAAGAAACTATGGAGAGGTAATTCGTAATCGTAGTAGTCCTGTAGTAATCCAAAGTTGAGGCAGATAACTTGTAGATTAACTTAGTCTCGAAAAATTCGTGTTTGGCCTTTTTGCAGACTAAATTGTTTCTGTAAAGCAATACCGAAAACGGTTGAATAGTTCTTTCAATAAAACTGGATGGAGAAAACACTTCAGTCAATCTGTTTACTACTGAGTGAACCAGAAGAGTCTGTCTCAGGTGATGGTAAGGATTCCAGGATTATTATTTTAGTATAATCATTCCAGTACAGGATTTCAGTAATTAATCTCTAAATTTGTCCATACCATGGGATATGCTATGCTGATGCTATGTTTACACACTGCTTAAATCCAAGTATATTTTGAAGTTTGAGTGTAGGCTATTTTACGCACATATTTGGCTCGAGTTGAAAAGATCTCCAGCAGTACGGAGGTATTTGAGAAATCTGTCCATTTCAGTCAAAACCCCTGATTTTTTGATACCCTATGCCAAACGCTGGGGATATCTAACATATGGCATATCCTATGCCCAGTGGCGAAACTAGAGGGGCAGCTTCCCCCCCCACACACACTAAAAATCCTGTCATTAAATCGGCAGTGAATGTCGGTGCTTCGCACAGACATAAACACTTTTTATTGTTCCGTTTCTGAAACCGATAAAGCTCTGTCGGATAAAACAAGAAGCTTCTCGTAAGGAAATAGGCAGTGTTTGTCGGTACAGCATGCATTAGCATTCCGTATCTGACATCAACAAAATCTCTGTCGGTAAAACACAACTCTTGCAGTTGGGAAATAGGCAGCGGTTGTCGGTACCGCACGCTTTAGCATTCATTTTCTGATACCAACACAAACTCTGTCGGTAAAACAGAACACTTCCAGTTGGGAAATAGCCAGTGTTTGTCAATACGACGTGCTTTAGCATTCCGTTTTTTTATACCGACAAAAACTCTGTCGGAAAAACAGGAACTTTCCTGTTAGGAAATAGGTGGCGTTTGTCGTTTCGGCAAGCTTTAGCATTCAGTTTCTGATACCGAAAAAAGCTCGGTTGATGTTTGTCAGTGCTGAGACGGTGTGTGCAGATTCAGTATTTAGTAACGGCAAGAGCTCTGATAAAACACTTTCCTCTACTGTTTCTGATACCGCACAGAAGCTCTGTCAATAATCAGGAAGCTTATTTCCTGAAAATCACGTGAGGAGATGATATCGACAGAAGCCCTGTCGGGAAGTCAAGCCGATGATCAGATTGATATCCCGATATTGGTTATTTTTATTTTTGGTGACTGTCTTGTCGGTAAAATGGGAAATCTCTTTCTCTTTCTGTTTACATCTTGATGGATAAAAATTGTGTAGTTAATTTCAGTAACTGTGAACTGTTTGGCAGTGCGAAGACTGGTTGATGTGATGACTAGAATATTCTTGTCTGTAAATACGAAAATTTGTTGGGTAAAAACACTAAACAAACACTTCTTCTTTCCTTTCTGTTCCTTGACGGAAAACCAACCACACCGGCAAAACTGTTTTGCTTGGTTTGTTCTAGGATGATTTCTCTGTTCCCACCCATAAACTGCCCTTTTGGGTTGATCTGGCTATAGATGGTACAATCATTTCGGGAAATAGTCCACTTTATTCAGTTACTTATTAGTTTCAAATTTTTATCAGTGATACCCCCACCAACTCTGCCCACCGAGATTAGATCAGGCTCATATATCAATCGCTCAACCCATTTGGTCCCTAAGCGTTTAAGAAAATGACCAGGACCCACCTTTAATCCCCCACAGCACTACTACCATGGTAAGAAGAAGTTCGGACACACTAATGGCATATATGGCTTCTGTGTCTACATCCACCAAGCGTCACACAAATCAGAGCATTTTAGAAAAATTTCCAGTGGACCTGCCGGCCCAGTACCCCCCCCCCCCCACCTTCACCCCACGGACGTCAGATCCGGTTTGGGCCTCAAACAACGTGTCTAGGTCCCATGAATTTTTACCTTTCAAGTTTTATCCCAATCACTCTATCCGTTCAACCGCTACTGGTATTACAATATTTCCGAGACCTCCTTTCAATGCTGTTCTCGGCCGCCGATAAATTGAACATCTCTGGCAAGTTTGAGTCGAATCCGAGCACTTTCTGGGGCCCATGAACCCGTTTGGTTTTTGAAGAGTATCACAAAGTTACTGTGCCGCCTACATTTCACTCACAGTTGTCAGATTTCGTTCGGACACAGAAACAGCAAATTTAGGACATCTGCCATTCGTGAAACTGGATTGCCCGTACTTTGATTCAGTGCATCCTCATACCAAATTTCAACAAAATATTCCAACCCCTTTCAGAGTTATCATCGTAACAGACGGACAGACACACTTTACGAACTCGTAAATGCAAACCTTTTGGAACCCCAAAAAGAGACTTAGTTTACAAGCGTAAATCTTCAAGCAGTGGAGTAGTCTGTTGCAATGTCTGTCACTTTTTCGGTCTGCAAGACAATTGACTGTATAGTATGTTCCTGGTTCCATTTGATCACCATTGGTACCAGGGAGCGAATGGCAAATTCATTAACTTTCATCTTATTTGCTATGTTACAATTTATTATTGCAACGGTTGTAAGATGCGTTCACGGGGAATGTGCGCCGCAACTGCACCTTTTGTCGGTAAATTGTTACATCTTGTCAGTAAAATCTGGGCTTGCCCCCCCACGAAGGTAGGCTAGTTTCGCCACGGCCTATGCCTAACGCTGGATACCCTATGCCAAACGCTGGATAGCTGTTGGTACCCTCTGGGTACCCTAACCCTGACCTACCCCACTGTAGATTAGTTCTGATTGGTTGATTTCTGAGCTTCACTCAAATCATCAGTATTTTATTGGGTTCAAGTATCCAGCATTTGGCATGGTGTATCCAGCGTTAGGCATAGGGTATGCCAAACGCTGGATATACCCAGTGTTTGGCATAGGGTTTCCCAAAATCAGGGTTTTTTGGCATTTTGTATCTAAATGTGTCTGTATTGCCAGAAATCTTTTCAAGCTCAAATACGTACATTAATTACGCTCGGATTTTACAAAACCATGATTGATATCTAGCTTACAAACAGTCAACCAAACAGGGAAAGTAACGAGCTTGATTTCAGTGTCTAGTGAAGAGTTCCATAAATCTTTTTGGCATCAGTGATGAAGTCCGTCCTAAAGAAAAGTGAATTGTGTTTGTTTGAATAAATTTCTGAAATATTGTGAATGCCCTAGTTCCACTTGTTGTACCATATAACACTGCTTGCTCATCCATTCCAAGCCCTCTTTCAGTCTCCTTCCACCATCCCATCATCATGACTTCCTGCTTTTCTCATGAGTCTGAAAAATCCAACTGGTTAGCCTCTGCCAATTTATCTATTGTTGGGTAATTGCATCTTCCCAGTTTCGCATGATGCTGTGATTAACAACAGCCTCGGGATATGATGCTCGGCTGATGATGTGCGCCCTCCCTTCCTTCTCCCTTTTGAATGTCCAGGCTGCAATCTCTATTAAAGGATATCATTGCTTGTTCAGTTACTTGGGTGTTTCCTGTTGCCAGATGTATTGAAATATTTTAACACATTTGACACTGTATAAATTTGTTTGATCTGCCAAAACCTGTAGTTTTTCATTAAATCAAAGGAGTGGTATCCAGTGTAGGGTACCAAATTCCAAATATCCAGTAAACCAAATTTCTAGAAGAGCATTTCTGTCAGAAATCTAACAAAGAAACAAGTAAAAGAATCATGAAATTCATTCAGAATCACAGCTTGTTATGAACTTGTGTGGTGCTGAAAAGTCTATGATTAATGACTCATTTCTCAATAGACTGGTCCCAGAAAAATATTGGTGATGTCGAGTCGTTGGAGTTGAATTCAGACAAAAAAATTGAATGTTCTTATTTTTACTGATTAATGGATTAAACTTTATTATTATAAATTCTTATGCAGTGGGGAAGGCCAAAAACTGCAAAACTCGACAAGCCATCAATTGATGAAAACATCCCACATAGCCTATATCACTTGTTATCTTCCAGGTTAAAAAGCTGTCCAATCTTCCCATCATTTGCAGGAACTTGAACAGTTCCTTCTGCCAAGCCTTTCTCAAGACCGCATGAAGGTCAATGTTGATTAGACTTATGCTGGACTTACAGTGCACCAACATTTGGCATAGCCTTTACCACAGGCTTTTACAAACTATGGATATAACCAATCTTCAGCATAAATTTCCAGAAGATAGACTTAGAAGAAGAGTTTCGTACTGAGCACAAACAATATCCGGCAGATATTAACTTATCCTATATTCCAGCAAACCACATCGACTCTTTATGTGAAGAACTCTGTGTAAGTTTTGCCCGTCAAGCTGGGCTTGAAAGTTGGAAGGCAGTAGCAAAAGACAGCCTGCTACAGGAATTTGGAATAAGATACTGCAAGTCACTTGATCCTAGGTAAGAGGTTTACCAAAAATATGATAAACTGAATCACCATTAAATTAGAATCGAACAAACCTAATGTTAGTATTAGACAGTCAACAGCAATGGCTGCATCTGTCGTGTTTTTTTTTTCTAGAAATGGAACAGAAGAAACTAAAACAGAATAGAAACAGATTGAAGTTAAGCAGGCATATGTCTCTTGTTTTTCAGCTTTTGTGGTAGAAACATGTGATTCACAGCAGCTAATTCATTTCTTGTGTCAGAAATGAAAAGCTGTACTGTTACAATGTAGAGGAGAAAATGAAGATGTTGTAGACATTGGATGTATGCAGAAACTTTGAGTTCGCAACTAATTGTCCAAGACTATAACCTGCTTTTTGCTCTGGCTCCAACTTCAGAGCTAGCGATTTTAAGTGCTAAAATATGGATGTTGAGCTCGTCACACGAGCTGATTAACTGAGCAAAGGAACTCGACCTAATATCAAACTTCTTCAGCTCTTACCGATGAGTTGTAGAGGGTCTTTTCTTGCTGGCAAGTCCTGCAATTTAGAAGTTACTAGAAAGGAGTTGGGAGTTTTCAGTTTGTAGGACTAGAAGAAACTTCAGAACCGATGGCTAGTTTATATGGTAATTAAAACAACAACAGAAAACAGGTTCAAGAAAGGCAGAAATATATTAAAGTATTCCTTTTCCAGTCTGTTTTTACATTAAAACACAGTTTAAGCAGAACAGAATCATAAACTGACAGAAGCTAGATGTGTCCCACTTAGCCTACAGCAGTCCCACACCAGCACTTCAAAATTTCTGAGCTACTGAGCTTGGCTTGTTGTTATGAGGGAGTGCAGCGAATCATCAAAGTGCGAGGAGTTAAGTTGCTAAATAATTTTTTTCTCTAGGTTGTCCTATGTCTGTGCAGCTTTGATTAGCTTACTGCAGCTAAGACTCGAACTCCATGACCTTTCTCGTCAGGGTGAAAAGCTGAAAACATTAGTTGTAAGCAGCCCTTTTTTTTGCATGTTAGGCGATGTTGATCTCCGAAAAAGCAGATATCGTTCGAATTGAACTGCTAGAGCTCTAGTTCACAGTACATTTATTTGGAATTAGTTTTCATCAAGGCTTGAGCAAGACTATATGGAACGTGTCCGAACGCTTTTTGGTGCTGTAATGCTGCATTAATACTGCATTTTCTTCTTTTTTTTTGTCAGAAAGCTGTTACCTTTTTTTGGGATCCCAAAACGTAAGTGGAGGGATACCTATGACATCGCAAAAGTTGTCCGTCCGTCCGTCTGTCCGTCCGTCTGTAAGCACGATAACTCTCGAAGGGAACTAGATATTTTGAACTTGGTGTGAGGGTTCGTTGGGTCGTCGGACCAGTCAAGTTCGTAGATGGGCTTTGTAGCTCTACATTTAGGGGTGGGGGAGGGGATTCAAATTAAGGGACAAACAAAAATTTTTGAAACAGCTAATGTGATAGTCGATTATGGGGTAAGTGTTGAACACGATGGTGAAAACTATTTGTCATCGGACAAGTAGTTCGCCCGGAATCCGGCCAAAACCGGAAAGTTTGTTGAAAGTAAAAGTTTTATTTGAAGTTGATTAGATGTTCGATTTAGGGGTAGGAAGACATGCTGAAGACGATGGTGAAAATTATTTTCTCGACGGACAAGTATTTCGCCTGGAATCCGGCCCAAACCGGAAAGTTTGTTGAAAGTAAAAGTTTTATTTGAAATTGATTAGATGTTCGATTTAGGGGTAGGAAGACATGCTGAGACGATGGTGAAAACTATTTTCTCGACGGACAAGTATTTCGCCCGGAATCCGGCCCAAACCGGAAAGTTTGTTGAAAGTAAAAGTTTTCTGCAGCTTTGATTAGCTTACTGCAGCTAAGACTCGAACTCCGTGACCTTTCTCGTCAGGGTGAAAAGCTGAAAACATATTTGTTGTAAGCAGCCCTTTTTTTTGCATGTTAGGCGATGTTGATCTCCGAAAAAGCAGATATCGTTCGAATTGAACTGCTTGAGCTCTAGTTCACAGTACATTTATTTGGAATTAGTTTTCATCAAGGCTTTAGCAAGACTATATGGAACGTGTCCGAAAGCTTTTTGGTGCTGTAATGCTGCATTAATGCTGCATTTTCTTCTTTTTTTTTGTCAGAAAGCTGTTACCTTTTTTGGGGATCCCAAAACGTAAGTGGAGGGATACCTATGACATCACAAAAGTTGTCCGTCCGTTCGTCCGTCTGTCCGTCCGTCTGTAAGCACGATAACTCTCGAAGGGAACGAGATATTTTGATGAAACTTGGTGTGAGGGTTCGTTGGGTCTTCGGACCAGTCAAGTTCATAGATGGGCTTTGTATCTCTACATTTAGGGGTGGGGGAGGGGATTCAAATTAAGGGACAAACAAAATATTTTGAAACAGCTAATGTGATAGTCGATTATGGGGTAAGAAGACATGTTGAACACGATGGTGAAAACTATGTGTCATCGGACAAGTAGTTCGCCCGGAATCCGGCCAAAACCGGAAATTTTGGTGAAAGTAAAAGTTTTATTTGAAGTTGATTAGATGTTCGATTTAGGGGTAGGAAGACATGCTGAAGACGATGGTGAAAATTATTTTCTCGACGGACAAGTATTTCGCCAGAAATCCGGCCCAAACCGGAAAGTTTGTTGAAAGTAAAAGTTTTATTTGAAATTGGTTAGATGTTCGATTTAGGGGTAGGAAGACATGCTGAGACGATTGTGAAAACTATTTTCTGGACGGACAAGTATTTCGCCCGGAATCCGGCCCAAACCGGAAAGTTTGTTGAAAGTAAAAGTTTTATTTGAAGTTGATTAGATGTTCGATTTAGAGGTAGGAAGACATGCTGAAGACGATGGTGAAAACTATTTTCTCGGCGGACAAGTATTCGACCGGAATCCGGCCCAAACCGGAAAGCTTGTCAAAATTAAAAGTTTTATTTGGAGTTGATTAGATGTTCGATTTAGGGCAAGAAGACATGCTGAACGCTTATGTGAAAACAATTTTCTACCCGGACATGTAGTTCGTCCGGAATCCGGCCAAAACCGGAAATCTGTTGGAAGTCAATGTTTTATTTCTGGTTGATTAGATAAGCGATTTAGGGGTAAGAAGAGATGCTGAGTCCCTTTATGACAATCATATTTTACCCGGACATATAGTTCGACCGGAATCCGGCTGGAATCGGAAAATTTGTTATAAGCCAAATTTCTATTGAAGTTGATTAGATGTTCATTACTGGGGAAAGAAGATATCCTGATTTCGTCTTTGAGCTTTCTTTTTTCGCCGGACAAGTAGTTCTAGAGTTCGGCCGGAACCGGGAAATTGGCAGAAGTGGCAGGAAGTTTTCGTCAAAACAGATATGACTTATAAAGACACATGCTGAATCCAAATCTGAACTTGGTTTTCTCAGGTGATTAGCTATTTGGCCTTAATCTGTTTCTGAATTTTAATTGTAAAAATGTTCAAGGAGTCTGGCGATGACTGGATCTGGCTAAGACAAGACCCAGTTGTCTGGATCAGATATTGAATTTTTGGGATCCCATCGAAACCTTTGGTCTTGTTCTTCTCTGACACTTCTAGAATACCAAAATTTAAGTCAGGAAGAAGAAGAAGAAAAAAGAATTACCTGTATAAAGCTTACGAAATGGATCAGCTACTCATATTCAACCTTCTTATCTTTCTTTTCTTCGTTGGCCATGATCGCCAGTTGTCTTAGCATTTGGAATGTTTGCCGAGTTGTCAGTTGTCGTCTTGAATTTGTTATGTTTGCCGCCGAAAACACTGAGAGAATCGCCGTACTCCCCAGTTTCTTCATGAAAATTCAGCATAAAATTTAGTATTCTTGCTGAATTTTTCGATGAATTTTATGCTGAATTAATGCTGCATTAATTGAGCGAAAATTTAAGTCCGAAAGCGAAATGCGGCATAAAATGCTGAATTTATTCAGCATTTTCGTTCGTTTCGGAGCTTTCGGACACGTTCATGATGTACTTCTTCCGTTCGTGAATGCTCTTCTTGCTTCCTTTTTGTGTGTTATTTTTTGTATGGGGAATTGTAAAGCCTCAATTAGCATCCTGGTGTAAATCCTCCTATGGCACAGCTCTGACGGGTTTCAAATGAACTGTAAGGAAAATGGTTATACTGCTGTTCTGCCAAAGCCTGGCATATTTGGGTTGAGGCTATCAACGCTACCCACCGATGGTTTTCATTCAGAAGCTGATTAAGTGCCATTTCAGCCCCAACCCTACAAAATTATTTATTTTTATTCATATTTTGCTTCATCTTATTTCCAACAAGTATAGGTCAAACCTTCTGATTCGATTGACAACTGAATATGCGAGAACGGACTCAACACAGGAAATCCTTGTATAATTATACATATTCTAAAATTCTAGTCACTCATATGTAAGTCGTGGTTAATAGCCGACTAGTTCGCTACCGTAAGAAAAAATAGTTTGTATATAGGAAAGCCTGCAGTGCCGACTAGTTGGCTACGAGAAAAATTTTATAGAGAGATTACACCGACGAAAAAGGATATTTCTCATCGTCATCGGAAAAAGCGCGACGAATAACTCAACATTGCGATGTATAAGATTTCCAACTTTGAGACTGAATTATCGGCTTGTGGTGAAAATATAAACTTCTAAATACTTTTTCCGACACTTTCTTGATTGGTTAAACGCAGTTTTTGAGCAAAGTATAATTGGAAGTGTGTCTTGGAAGGCTTTGGAGTCGTACTATAAAATAGGAGCCTTCGTACCGTATCGGTCGACTATAATGCAAAAGTTCAAAAACTGACCATTAGGATGCGAGGCTTTATTTTGTCGTAAAAGTTTGAAGCCTTGTACAACACATTTCCGATTGATCCGATTGGTCGGGACAAAATTTTCTTACAAGCCTGAAATATTTGCAAACGCCCACAATTGAGCCTCAAAGTTCTGCACCTCACAATTTTTTCTCATATATGATTTTGTTTTAGTTGAAATGTAAAGTTAAGTTAAAAAATAAACAAAAGTGAAAACAACGTACGCCATTGTTTTTACAAACTGGTTGCGTCACGTGATTTTTTTTGATTTTTTTTTTTCGGACGATACTCATACAGAGGCAGTCGTGTTCTCGTTATTTTCCGGACGGAGAGTCTCCACGAAGTGACTCCCTCTATTCTCCTTGTTCCCTTCGGATCCCTAATAAGTCTCCCGGGATCAGAGAGTACAGGTATGACGAGTCCTTTAAGGCTTTTGGGATCATCTTCATTTTAGCAAGGCCCTGTGATTTTTTCGGTAATGATTACCATTCTGATGACATGTTAGTCTCTATGCTCCAGCTGAGCAATCATCTTCGACACAACTCCGATATCCCCCTTAAAGGCGTATTCTCGCCGTTCCCCGAGGACTCCTCGGGGAATCAAAGGGAACGGCGAGAATAGAGGGAGTCACTCCACGCGGGCTCCGCGGACAGAAACAGCGAGAACGCGGGGAATGCTTCCAGTGTGGATTTTGTTCGAAAAATAGATATGCAGTTGACGAAATTAGTCTGGAGCCACTTTGTTTTTGGTTTTGTTTATTCTGATTATTTTTAATTAATTTTACATTGCACCACCACCAGGAAAAATTGATTCCCCTCCGAATCTGAAAGGGAGTCCTTTTTGATGATGGTGATGATAATCAGAGCATTCCCCGTCCGTTGGGACTCGCGAGAATACGGGGAGTGAGTCCCCGGGACAAACAAAAACGCGGGGACTCCTCAAGTGGAGTCCTCGGGGAACGGCGAGAATATGCCTTAAGTCATCTTATATTATTAAGTTGGTCAAAAATCGCCCCTTGTCGTATTCGCCATGGTATCGGGTCTGTTGCATTCCCAAAGGTGTCATCTACTGGGAATGAAGTAAACCTACTGAAGATAGATAGATATGTTTATTGATCCAACTCGTAGCGCCGACATGGCACTAAATACGTCGACCATTACATTTAAATACTTGAATAACTGAGTAAAATACTTCAATATATACAATTATTACATAAAAGAAAATAAATCACTTAGAATTCACTTGTTTTTTCTTAATCTTCTCAGTAGAAGAAGGCTGTAGTAATCTTGGCACTGATACAGACGCGCCTTTGAAATCGTGAGAGATGTTCGGAAAATCATAGTTCATTAAGCCGCGTTCACAAGCATGCCTACCCAAGCACATATGCCTAGGCACGTGCTCATGTATAGCCAGGCATTGAGTTCTAGAGCCTGGAACTCCATGTCTGGCTCCAAATCGTCTGTCTAGGCATGGGTGTGAATAGTGATGCTAGGCACGTGCCTAGACATCTGTGCTTGGTTAGGCATGCTTGTGAACGGGGCTCATGTCAGCCTCTGTTCGCATGCTGTGATGTCACACCGAACTTTTCAGGGCTCCGAGGACTACCTTCCCCCAGATCTCCTTTCGATATCTCAGCAAAATGATATCCTGAAGCTAGTCCAGCATACTATCGCCCTTGGGATTCTTCCAAACCTCCTACAGGGGGTTGGGATACCCCTTAAGAAGCGATCTGACTATGCCCAAGAGCTGTTAAACCAGGCATCGGTGTCGAAGATTTCGGATGTTGAAGTAAGTACTAAAGACGCCCCCCCCCAACCAGTTACCGCTCCGTGTGGTATATTTTGTTGCTATGATGTATGAGCATGTATAATAGGATACGTGAGACTCTGCCCCCCCCCCCCCCCCCCCCCCTCACAGACATGCTACACCAGTAGTCTAGTTGTTCTGTTTGTTTCTATGTTGTTACTTGTTCTTACTTTTTCTATATTTGTTTCTGTTTTTTACTTTTAGACGTGGATAATCTCCCCCACCTTCTGTACTGTTCTCCTTTCTGAATGCTATAATATGCTACACTGACAAAACGAATTTTTAGACAAAGTCCAGTAAAGGCCTAGAACAAATGTGCGATCACAGTTCGGTTTATCAATCTATAAATATCTTTTTACAGAATCCTACCCGATGAAAAATTTGTAGCCTGCGTAGTTGTATGATAGTTGTACGAAAAAGTTGCATCTAGTGATATGTAATAGTAAAGAGTACTATCATTTAATACGCCTCAGACTGGGCCAATCTTAAGTAGTAGTACCCAGTAGCATCCTGTCTTGCTCTAGGAGCATCCATGCTTGCGATTAGTAGCATGCAGTAGATTGCAGTAACACGATAGCCTTGAAGTAGAAGCATGTAGTAGCATCAGTTAGTACTCCGTGTTACTTATTCGTACAGCTTCATACTACTATCCTGAGATAAATTTTTCATCGGGTATTCATGAGCTCCGGATCTAACAACCGTATGGCCACAAGAACAGAATAAATACATTTGTTTGTGTTTAGCCGTTCTTCTAGGCTCGTCATTTTGGCAAACTAAAAGCCTTTGTTTTATAAAGATTGGCAGTCTTCGGAAAGGCGATATTTTGTCGGCCATTTCTGTAGGCTGATATACATTTATTTTATTTTTCCGATTGAGTTTCAGCCATATAACTAAGTTCTTTCTCCATAGAAATACGACCGGCTTTCCTTCACCACCAGGGTCCTTCTGCGCGTAGCGTCGCATCAAACTCTCGGTGGTTTGATATTCTCAAAGCACTTAATCGATATTCTGTCAGCCTTACTTCAGCTTTGCTATGCGCCGATCAAGGAGCCAGACCCAAAGTCAGCAAGTAAGTTTACAGTAACCCCCACCCCACCCCTTTACCCACTAAAAACACATGTATAACGCGGGTTTGAATAGAAGGTTCGCTAGGGTCTGGGTAAAAAAAAAAAAAAATGGTTTCAGTAGGCAAATTGCAAAGTAGTTTCGACCGTAATTTCTTTCCAGTCATTTTCCCTAATTCCGGTGTCTTTTTACTCCTTGATACCAGTATATGCCATTCACAACGGGTTTTAGTGAACATTCGATACCGGCCAGTTCCGGAAATCGCTCTGAGACTGCGAATGAGCTGTGTTTCTGCCGTGCGCAATTGATCTTGTTGCCAGTTTCGGATACCAGCTAGTCTCGCACTCAAGTTGAAATCAGTTCAACTTTCGAGGGTACTAGCCAATCAGATTATTTTGGGAAATATTGAGGAATATTCTGATTGGCTAGTTTCGAACCAAGCCCAATAGATAAAATCATATCCACTCCTTGCTGTCTTGAAAACCGAAAGTGAATTTTGGTCATTGTTCTTCGGTCTGGCGTGGTTCAGCGTTAGCCAATCGGAACATACCTGAGAATTCCCCTAAGTAATGTGATTGGCTAGTACCCTGAAAAGTTGAACTGATTTCAACTTGGCTGCGAGACTACCTGGTACCCGAAACTGGCACCAGTATCGATTGGGAACGGCAGAAACCCAGCTAATTCTCGGTATCAGAGCAATTTCAGGAACTGGCTGGTACCGAGTATTAGTTAAAACCCGTTGTGAATGGGCCTTATCGCAGATTACTGGATAACTCTGAACAAGGCTAATTAGCTGTTCCACGTCCATCTCAAATTATTTGCCAGGCGTTGCGATTTTTTTTGGCTCGGATCCGAGGCTCGACGAATCGTTTTTGTACATAACGATGCGTTTTTCAACGCCTGGCGTGACGAATATCGCCAGGCCTGGCGAAATTCGCTCCCTGTGTGTATTGGGCTTAAGAACAGTGATTTCAAGAGCCCTGGAAAGAAATGTCTTTAGGAAAATGATGGTAATTCTTCGACCCATGGAGAGAAGAACAAATAAAGTAAAGGAAGACGTAAAGGTATCTGTTGAACTGCGAGACTGAACGCCATATTTTGAGGGAAGGTGAGACGGCGGATGGTTATTTAATCGAACTCAGACAATAAGTTTTCGTTTCAGACACGATGGTTACACCTGCCCTTTTCGCAAGATTTATGTCAGAGCGCAGAGATATGAAGAAGCAGTTAGACAATCTGCTAGAGGTCGCTTATCAGCCAGCCTTAATTAAATCACTATTGCTGCTGCAGGGAGCTCCTGGGAACCTCGATACCATTCCTAGGGTAAGCTGTTTACTTTTTTTTTCAATAAAGGTAATGCAGAACTTCAAGCTTAACTGAAAAGGCAGCTTATTTTTACATCTGATATATGAATACAGCGAAAAATTGTAACCCACTAATGCTTTTTTTTGTCATCCCAGGCTCCAGTAATGACGTTCAGAATGTGCGCTGCTTGCACGACAACCCAAAATTCATTCAGAGGTGGAGATTTTGAATTTTAAAACAAGCCTGCATTTGCAGGACTAAATACGATACGCGGGCGCTCATTTTTCGGGCAATGGCTTAATATTTCAGTCATCGTCATTAGCATAAGATTTGAAGGGCGTTGAGTTCCACTTCGTGTAGATCCCTTCCTGCCATCTCGTCGACCGTTGGTGGTTTCTCTCGGTCAGAGGTTTTGCTTAGTAGACTCCGTTGTCCACTAGCATCCCAATCAAACTCTTGAAGTTTTTGTTGGTTAGCTACCAGGAAAACCAGTTGGTTAGTTGGGAAATATTTAAAGCATAGAAGGACAGGCACATAGAGGTACCACAAATCCGAAAGATTAAGTGGAAAGGCGGAAAAATTTAACACGTAATGCAGTTTGATCGGGTTTTCGGGCCTATTTAAGTGAATACGTGATGCGTAACTAGACTGTCAGGGCTTTTCGGTAAAACTTTAAAGACGGTCTCAAAATGTGCTGTTTCTACTTTAAACCAATTTTGACACCGTTTCCTAACACCCGTCACTTTTCCTGACCTCCACCAATAAAATTGCCAGTAACATAGATGTTCCTTCAGCCCAAGCTGACCGCGAATCATATTTGACGGTGCGAAACGGATGAGTCAGCTACATTTCGACGACCCAATCAAACAGCAAAAACAGCAGCCATACGTCCAGAATGAAATCACAGGACTAGCTTTAACTCCAACTAATTTTCCAAAAAGAAGTTCACAAAATTGGATATTTAAGGAAGAATCTTCAGTTGTTTTTCACAAGTTCATTTTCCAGCTTGAGCGGCTTGAGCCTGAAGAGGCCCCTTGCCAAGAGAAATATAGCTCTAATAAAATGTAGCTGACTTATCCGTTTTGGCACCGTCAAATATCTCCAGACCCGAATTCTTTGCTCTCGAAACCCCATGCTCGTGATTCTTTCGAGTCCCCATATGAGACTGACGTTGCCTGTGTGGTTAGTTTGGAACCGCGAACTTTACGCCTGCTGCGGAGAAGGCTCGCAATCTTAAAATGTATTTTGTTGTTGTTTTTAAGTGTTGTATGTATAATGGCTCCAGAAGCCGTAGTCGAAGTTAAATAAATAAATAAAATAAATAAATATGCTAATAACAGTCATATACTTCACTTTTTAGTTGCAGAGTCTCTAACCCGTTTGCTTTCGTTCATTTAGAAATTGTGAATGTCGGTATACCTGGTCTCTTGCTCAACATTTCAAACTGCTTCTTCCCGGCGGGTGAACTACAGGTACGCTACCTGGCATTAGAAATTATTGATAATGATGAATGAATACCCAAACAAGTCCTATGGGCCATAGCGGGACAAAATATAAAAATAAATAAACACTCCAACTGCAATTTATCAGTCCAAATATTCAACACTCAACTCATAATTCTAATAACTAAATAACGATCAAAAATTAATGCCTATCCCTGCCACAACAGCAAACTACAATAAAATGTTCACGGTGCTCCATGGCAACCTTCTGGAATCTACCCAACCGACGCAACTCAATCAATCATCGTAATTTGCCAGAATATTTTACAAAATAGCAGTGGCATTGCCAAGACATAGTTAAAAAAAAAAACAGTTAAAATGAGCGCACACACAAAAACAAGACGCACATTATGAAATGAAATGATGGTTTAATCCGTAATATCTTTAAATACATAAAAATAGCTTTGGATATGTCAATACAAATAAAGACACTTCAAGCAATATCGATCAACTCGACAGGTCAATATTAATTATCTGATAACAATAAATAAACTACATTAATAAACAAAAGTCAGGTCAAAATTACATACCGTATCTCGTATAAAATTTCTAAATAAAACAACCAAGTTCGTAAATAAACTACATAAACAAACAAAAACAAGTCAAAATTGCATACCGCAGCTACGAACTGTTAAACTGTTTAATAAAGTATGGTACAAAAGACTTTAGGTAACGCTCGGATGAGTGTATTGGAGGAGGAATTAGTTGCTTCTTCTGATTCATTGTGATCTGAGCCTCGTTTTTGTTGCAATAGCGCTGCCGCATCGCTGCTGCAGCACTTCTTTGCTTTTGCATAATATGCGTTTTTGATTCACTTTGTTCTTGGTTGAAGCGGCAGCGCTGCAGTATCTTGCAGGGAAGCACCGACTTGGTCGGGGAGCAAGTCCGCGGTTCTCGAGAAGCGCTGCCGTCTTGCTCGGAAGCGCTGCAGTGCAAAAACGGATGTAGAAAGAATCAGTCCGGAATCGGCCGAGAAGTGAACCTGTAGCATGCAACAAAAACGAGGCTCTGGCATTGTAGTGCTGAACAAAGTAGGGTACACAAGATGAATTGTGTCGCTCGCTGGAGTTTGCAGGTGATTGCTTTAGGGTGACTTTTGAGGCTGCTTTACTTCTTGGCACGGGACCATTGACCGTAGGCGCCGCAAAGTCGGGTAGGATCTACCTGTGCCTTTCGGAAGCAAGACACTGGTTCCCAAATCTCATAAGTGCTTCATGCCTTCGTTCAGATAGTGACTTGAGCCCGAATGTGCGAAGACTGTTCTCGTACGAGGTGTGATTTTGTCCGAGAATGATCCGGCAAGCCCGCTTTTGAATTTTCTAAATTTTCTTGGTCCAGGGATGAAGGATTCTCCAAGTCGAAGTGTGACTTGTCTGCATAACGCAAGGAGTAGAAAGAGGTATTTCTACATTGGAATCACTGGACTTGCAGAAACTCGAGAAGTTGCCAGCGTCGTACCTTTGTATCCGAGTAGATTTTTGTTATGACGTAAAAACAACCAATCGGCTTGAATATATTGCACACAAAATCTGTGGACCATGGAAACTAAAACTGTATTTTCGGAAAAAAATATGTTCAGATATTAAGTTGAATTGAACTGGATGTGCATCCGATGATTGTACAGGCTATATTTTTAACCGTCTACATTGAACAAAAATAGGAGAGAAATCGAAAATAGGGGAAACAGAAACAAAAGAAAAATCTACCGACAGAAAAAAAAAGTCTTACCAGGTATGGCCGCCGGGATATTACTTTAAACAAAAAAAAAAGGCTTCCCTAGCTTTGTTAGGGGTCAAATAATTGGTATTATACGCAAAGCTCTTCTCTTTTTTTCGCGGCTAGATGATAAGAGGGATTTCTTAGTTTCTCCAGTAGCGACAACATAAAGAGGGTGAGTTGTATCTGTACAACTAATTAAATTTGTTTCTAGAACGGCCCGCTAGTCATCGCACCAGTTTGGCTACGTAACGCTTGCGCAGAGAAATTGACGGCTTGTCTAATGCGCTACAACGGCGTTTTGAATGTTGCCGAAGCAACCTTGGGCGATCTGGTAGACGGATCAAGAGAAGTTAGTCGACTGAATGCCATTGCCCGTTTAATATCGACCCCACCAAGGGGGGTGGAAATCGAGGACTACTACAAAGCTGTATCACCTCAGGTAAATAGTCACGTCAAATGCAGGAAAATGCAAATGCAATCTTGTAGAGAAATCTTTATCTGGAACGTAAGTGCATAACTCAGGTTCAGTATCGGATGTGGACCACGTTGTAGCTTCACATATTCTTTGAGCCCAAGCTGACTTTGAAACATTTATTCAAACAATGTTTACAACGGATACGTCAGCTATGATTCTTCATCAGCGATATTTCGGCCCTTCCTGGCAAGGGTCCTCGTCAGGCTGTCAATCTGATGAAGAATCGTAGCTGACGTATCCGTTGTAAACATGCAGTAGAGAAATACTGAATCAATTCAATACTTGTATTCCAGTGACAAAAGTAATTATACTGGCAACAAATAAGACAGAAGTCGCAATAACATATTTAACCACTTTTGGTGGGCTCGTACGGGTACAGCTTCAACCAAACTGGAAGGGACAAGGAAGGGATAAGAGGGAACTGGTTACCCATCGCTTATTTACTTAAGGAGGCTCAAAGACCCTCTGAAAATACGTTACTTCGTTGCTCGGCTTTTCACGAATAATCGATTTTCAAATAGTGGAATTTCCGTGTGATTTGTGGTCCTCTTTGCGCTTTTATTTTTGTTGTTTGCCTGACGAGAAAGATTTATGTTTGTTTTTTCAAGCACTAAGCCATCTTAACCAATCTCACCACTGCTCACTGAAAAGCCGCGTTTGTGTTGAGATTAAAATTTCCCGCGTCATAGTAGTATTTTCGTTGTTTCCGTTTTTATGGCACTTGCCCTTCGGCCAAGTGCCATATAGCGATCGCAATTTCTGTCCGTCCGTCGGTCTGTCCAGGTTTTGCTAGTTCGGGCACTTCCACATAAGCTAGGACGATAAAACTTGGCAGGCGTATCAGGAACCCCAAATGATTAAGTTGGAAATAGTCACTTCCCCCATCCGAGCACCGTGGGGGGAGTGGAGGGAGGGGGAATCCGGAATCTTGAGGTATTTATAACTTATGAACGGGTGATCGGATCTCGATGAAACTTGATATTTGGAAAAACCTCATGCCTCAGACAACCCATTAAAATCCGGACCGGATCCAGTGACTTTTTTTCGGGGGGGGGGGGGGGCTGGAGGGGGCAACCGGAAATCTTGGGAAACGCTATGAGTGGAGGGATCGAGATGAAACTTGGTTGGAAGACACCTAGCAAACACTAGATACATCATTGACATAACCGAGCCGATTCGGGTACTGTGAGGGAGTGGAGGGAGGGGGAATCCGGAACCTTGAGGTATTTATAACTTTTGAACGGGTGATCGGATCTCGATGGAACTTGATATTTGGAAAGACCTCATGCCTCAGACGACCCAATTAAAATCCGGACCGGATCCGGTGACTTATGGGGGGAGCTGGAGGAGGCAACCGGAAATCTTGGTAAACGCTATGAGTGGAGGGATCGAGATGAAACTTAGTGGGAAGACACCTAGAAAACACTAGATACATCATTGACATGACCGAGCCGATTCGGGCACTGTCGGGGGAGTGGAGGGAGGGGGAATCCGGAATCTTGAGGTATTTATAACTTTTGAAGGGGTGACCGGATCTCGACGAAACTTGATATTTGGAACGACCTCATGCCTCAGACGACCCACTTAAAATCCGGACCGGATCCGGTGACTTTTGGGGGGGAGCTGGAGGGGGTAACCGGAAATCTTGGGAAACGCTACGAGTGGAGGGATCGAGATGAAACTTGGTGGGAAGACACCTAGTATACACTAGATACATCATTGACATAACCGAGCCGATTCGGGCACTGTGGGGGGAGTGGAGGGAGGGGGAATCCGGAATCTTGAGGTATTTATAACTTTTGAACGGGTGATCGGATCTCGATGGAACTTGATATTTGGAAAGACCTCATGCCTCAGACGACCCAATTAAAATCCGGACCGGATCCAGTGACTTTTGGGGGGAGCTGGAGGGGGCAACCGGAAATCTTGGGAAACGCTATGAGTGGAGGGATCGAGATGAAACTTGGTGGGAAAACACCTAGCAAACACTAGATACATCATTGACATGACCGAGCCGATTCGGGCACTGTCGGGGGAGTGGAGGTAGCGGGAAACTGGAATCTTGAGGTATTTATAACTTTTGAACGGGTGACCGGATCTCGATGAAACTTGAAATTTGGAAAGACCTCATGCCTCAGACGACCCACTTAAAATCCGCACCGGATCCGGTGACTTTTGGGGGGAGCTGGAGGGGGCAACCGTAAATTTTGGAAAACGCTTTGAGTGGTTGGATCGAGATGAAACTTGGTGGGAAGACACCTAGCAAACACTAGATATACAATTGACATAACCGAGCCGTGCCTACTCGTAACAAGTGCCATATGAGCTCGTAGCTCTTGTTTTTTTTTTGTCGCCGTCCCGGCCGCAGAGATTCTGAACGTCATAACAAGAGTTGATAGTGGAAAATAAAAAAATCCCTTTGCAGAAACAAAATAATTCAGTGTATCCAGTTAAATGACCCAAAAATAAATTGGCTTTTCAGTTAAACTTTAATACCTTGTATTCGAGGTACTAATATTTGATCGTCGTTCACGCGCAAAAAAATAATATAAATGACATAGTCATAAAACCTTCACCTTTCATATTTGCTATACTAATTTATAATGTATAATATAATGGATCGGTTGATTTTTACAGTTTTGTTTTATATATCATATTATAGTACTCCTCAGTCTTGAGGGAAGGGAAACTAATGAATAAAAAAAAAGATCTTGTAAAAAAAAAAAAGTGGAGAATTTTTCGAAGTACCATACCTCTACTGAACTTTAGAGGCGTTACAACTAAAATGTTTTTTTTTTTTTTTGGGGGGGGGGGGGGGGGGCAAGGTATTTACCGACTGGCTGGTCATTCTTACCGACTGTTGTTGCAGAAAAACGACTGTTTTCAAGAAGAAAAAAATGATAGTTTGAAGACAATCGTCTGATTTTCCGAAAAACCGACTGTTTTTAAGAAAAAACCGACTGTTTTTAAGAAAAAACCTACCGAGGAAAATTCGACTGATTGTCAGAAAAATCGACTGTTGTCATGAAAAAATCAACTATTAAACGCGGCGCTTCGCACCCATTCGGTTATTTTTTTACCGACTGGCCGACAACATTGGGGGGGGGGCTCCCTCCCTCCCATACGTGACGCTCCTACTGAACTTACACTGGTAAACCACTCCAAGGATCAGTGGGAACACTGACCTACTTTTTTAAATGATTTCATTCATCTTTTTTTATTTCTCCAGGTTGTCACTTTACTTCGAACGTCGGACCCCAAAACTCAGTTTGTCTTTCTTCAGTTGAGCTTCCGGCTTATTCAGTTAATGATGGAAAAATCTGAGAAACTGACCTACGAGTACCTGCTTAAACCCGTATTTGAACCCCTGCTGAAGTGTACCGAATGCACCGATTTCGAAAATTTTGAAATTCCTGATGAATACCAAATTACCAAGTGCGCTGAAGACCTGCATAAGTGCTTTGTGATAAACGCCGAGCCGGGGGAAAGTGTGGCGGGATATTTGAAACCAGTCCTGCTCGTGGTTTTCAAGTTATACCGCAGCGTGGAGTACGGTGCTTCTCATCTGCGTACTTTGCTGGATGAAATCCTGCTCCGAGCTCTTCAGAATAACTCCACCAGTCAGAATTTAGAACTTTTCAACATGCTCGCTTTCGACCAATGCCCTGCTAGCATTTGCAAAGTGAAGAAGAATTTGAATTTTGCGCCAGGTGAGGATGGCGGTGTGATGGCAGTTTTGGAAGAAGCCGAAGATAACTGGCTGGTTAGTGACGACGAGAGAGCCATCTCTGTGGTGGACCTTATGTGCAAACAGGGGGATAGCGATACTTTAAGCCAGTTTTTCCTTCATCTACTCAATAATCTTGGTGGCATGATCGGAGCGAAAGAGGATGAATCTGATTCAGAATCGGGAGATTTTGAATCGCAGCTTCTGCGGATTGAGAGAGAATTGGATGAAAAAATGGCGAAACTGAGGGAATCCTTGATGGTGATACGACTACTTGGATTGCTGTCAGAGTCGGATAACATCCAGGATGTGATCATGAAGGACCCGATGAAGGTGGTAGAGTTTACCAAGTCTACATTGCAGAGGGCTGTGATTCTTCTTCAGGTGAGAGTGGTTAAAGTCCGTAAAGAATAGGGTACTTTTCATGTCCTGGTTAATTCGTAATTCATCACTTAATTTATCCCTGTAATTATAAAAATAAAAGTATATTTAACAGTACAAAACGGACAAGTCAGCTACATTTTATTTGAGCTAAATTTCGGCCATTCTTGGCAAGGGTCCTCTTCAGGCTCAAGCTGGAAAATGAAATTGTGGAAATCTGATCTGATCTGGTGAACCTCTTCTCTGAAAATGGGTTGGAGTTAAAGCTGGCGCTGTGATTTCATTCTGGACACGGTCGCTTTTTTTGTTGTTCGATTGTATCGTCGAAAGGGTAGAGATTCTTCTGCATTTTGGTTTTGGAGTTAATTTTCCAGGTTGAGCCTGAAGAGGACCCTTGCCAAGAAGGGCCGAAATATAGCTCTAATAAAATGTAGCTGACTTATCCGTTTTGCACCGTCACATATGATTCGCAGTCATCGCAGAATATCTAAAATAAAATTACAAAACGCTGTGGATGGCAGTTTCAACTTCTTGTTTTCCTTTCTGGTAGCCCTCCCTTGGTAGCCTAATGAAGTTTTCCGGTACAAAACTAGACTCGAGGCGTTCCTGCATCTCCGACTCCCGGCGTGAATCAGACTCCATAATAAAATTCCGACGCCCTACTTATTAGGTTATGGATTCCTTTCCGTCTTAAACTTACTATTATAGTTTCTCCCACAAATCGTTACTTTGTTGGCACTATGGAAATTTCGGTTTCCACCGGATTCCGGCCGAATCATGATGTGCCTTATGAACTATTCAGCGTGTCTTCTTACCGATGTATCAACAGGCGGATGAATATAGTAGACTAGTGCGCATTTAGCCACGAGTGGGCCAGACACAGTCTCTAAAATCACAGAGAATATTATGACCTAAGTGACTAGTTCCTATTTAAATTCTCTATCTCATAGTCTCCCAAGTATTTTATAATTTCGAGACGTCAAATAACAGGGGAGCACCCGAGACACGATCTGATCTAGGAAGGGAGACTCTACTGCCGTAGGAGGTGTTGTCACCAAGAGCTTGGTCACATTTTGCTCATTTCCTGGCTTTTTGGGTTGCAAAAGTAGAAAAAAAAGAACAAGATACAACTGATTCTGAATGTTGTCGTTTTTAATTCAGGAGATCAATTAGAGCAAAAGAGTGTTTATAATTATGTTACGGGAACCCTAATTGACCCCTAATTGCAGTCTGCTCTATCCCCAAGCTGCCACAAAGCCCATCAAATCTCACTTCCCCTACGGATTTTCAGTTGTGTGTCGAATAGGCGGCTTTTTGAGCCCAGTATAACCAAGCTATCAGCAACACTCTTGATGACTATCTGTCCTTGCCTATGCAAATCAATCAATCAGTCAATCAAGTTTAATCCGAATAGCTAAAATCTAGAAAAGGAAATTCACAAAATACACAGACACACAAGAAACAAATTAACTAATACACTTACAAGAAATTACCAGAAATAAATGATGGAATGAAACTACGTAAAAATTTAGTAGACGAATTAGCGGGATATGGGGAAAACTTATAGCCAGTATTCCACTCGGACCGACGCACGGAAGACGGGAGGGGAGGGGGGAATAGATGGGCCATCTGGGGACAACACGTTATCTTAGCTCCAAATTTGTTTGAAATAGTATTTCTACGTACTGATAATTTAGGAATGTAAAGTTTAATGAGAGCCTCTTCGTATGTAATATTATGATCACCCAGAATGATTCTCACTGCTCTCTTTTGGACATTTTCCAGGCGATCAGAGAGCTCTGCAGAAAGAGAAGAATGCCAAACCGGTGAAGCATATTCTAAATGAGGACGGATATAAGTTTTAAAATAACACAGGAGGCATTTAGTATCCAAACCGAAATATTTAAGGGTGGAGAGGGATTTAATTAAAAAGTTGGTTTTACGGATAATATTGTCAACACGAGAATTCCATTTCAGATCATCATCGATTATTACCCCAAGCAATTTAACGCAATTTAAATCTCCGGACTCTCCGGGTAGCTAGCGGAAGAAAGGCAGAAGTGGTGTCAACGCTGCGCCCAAAGATCGTGGTGATTGATTGACACACGATTTGAGTCATTGAGTTTGGGTCGTACGGACACGCTTACTCCTTCTTCCTGAGGATCACTGGCGTGTTATGGACTTAGTCATATAGAGTATTTTCTTGTAGGAATCACCGGGCTTGCAGCCTGTCGAAAATGAATCCATTTGTCTTGCCATCGCAGTCATTGCTTCAGTTGCCTCGCAGAACTGTGGCCGTGCATCTAACACCATCTGGGACTGCCTACAGACCGTGCTGCCTCCTCTCGACGCTCTTATTAGTCAATATCCCAACGAAAACGTTAGAGATTGCGCAGAAGATTTGAAACTAGTCATCGTGTCCCGTGGCGTCTTTACCAATGAAATGGCGAAGAAAATGAGAAAAGAGAAAAGGAAACTTGAGAAGCAAAATGGAACACAGAGCGAAAGTAAGAACAAATTAGTAGAAGAATTGGGAAGCGAAGAAATAGAAAGCAAGAATGGGAAAGGGAATGAGGATATCAACAAAGCAGATATCAAGAACCTGAACTTTGATTTGAAGATGGAAGACGTGAGCATAAAGCAGAGTTTCGAGGAAGCACTAGAAGACATTAAAAGTGTAGAAATACCAATTATAGGACATGGATTGATTATGCTTTCGAAACTCATCCGCTGTCGAGACCAGGAAGCATTGAAGACCAAGGAAAATGTATTGCAGATATTCAAGGTTTGTACAGTGATTTCATTAACGATATTCTTGATTGGGAGGAGGGGGGGACTAAGTGGATACAGTAGTTTATAGCGGATTTGACAAATTAGTAATTAGACGTGAAGTCCTGTATATGGTGTACTTATAACCAGTCTTGTTTTGTGAACAAGGTATAATAGTATTAACTTTATTAGTTCCGTTTTTGTAGATACCATGGTATCTGATAATACGGTCTAAAGTCGTTTTTGCAATTGTCGTGGTATTTGATACCACGGTCAAAAGGCGTTTTTGCAGTTATTGTGGTATCCGATATTCAGATACCAAGGTCCGACCATGGTAACTGATCGTTGTAACGGAAAAAGCCATCTCATTTTCATCAGTATTTTGTCAAATTGGTGGGAAAGAAGTTTGGCACTCAGTGATGTTACTGAATATCAGTTTTTCTTTTGGGATGACTTCGAAAAGGGCAATTTCGGCAATTGTCGTTTTCGCAGAGCAACCGTATATCAGATACCACGGTTACTGCAAACACGACTAAGGGCAGATCCAGTTACCGTGGTAAAAACGCAACTATTGCTTTAAAAGCCCGAGGGCCATAGCAAAGGAAAATATGACAAAACAACATAATTACTTAAACGAAATCAAAAGTGCTCCGTTGCCAGCTTAGGAAACGGCGTAACCTTCCCATTCTTACGACACGCTTCTCACTAGTGTCTTATGGTCCATTTACACACTGCGTAAAATCCGAGCGTATTTTAAGCACGTTTTGAGCTTGAAAATATTTCTAGCAATACGGACGTATTTGAGAAATCGGTCCGTTTTGTACAATACGGACTTCTTGCTAGAAATCTTTTCAAGCTCAAAACGTGCGTAAAATACGCTCGGATTTCAAAATACTCTCAGATTTCAAAATACGCTCGGATTTTACGCAGTGTGTAAACCCACCATTAAGTAGCCACCTCTCATCAAACAGGCACGTACCAGACTCTCTCTTTCGCAAATCACTCAGTTTGATGAGTAAGAGTTGTTCATACAGTCAGTGGGCAAAGGAATAAAAAATTATCAGTGAAAAAAAAATTGTGGACTAGCCAAAAAGGGGGGCTAGTCCACAATTTTGGACTAAAATTGAAAAGAAATCATCCAAGTATTTGAACTTGGATGATTTCTCAGATACTCAGATGATTACCGTTTGCCTTAACCTGTTTCTATATTTTATTAGTAAAGTGCTCAGGGAGTCTGGCGAAGACTGGACCTCTATAAGACCCGATTGTCTGGATCAAATATTACATTTTTTGGGATCCCATCGAAACCTTTGGTCTTGTTTCTTTGGTCATGAATGGTCAGCTTTGCTTCAGATTTATCCATATATGACAACATATTATAATGACGACTGCACAAATATTCGGCTTCTCCGCTTCCCGTTTTGAAAATAAATGGATTGTGGATGTGGACATATATATGTAGTATACGTAAATATACCCGGTCATCTGTGTCAGGAAGTTAAGATTATAATTTTATAAAGACGAGAAAGTGTTAAACCCTGGCGCTTCGTGAATTCAATGGAGAAACCAGAAAAAAACCATAGCGCTGGACTACTTGTCGATGTATCTATTTTTATAAACAGACGCGAATAGGTTTGGTTGAAATGGAACGGAACTGTTATTAGTTTAGTAGTTTGAGAGAAAGGAAACAAAATCAGACATCCAAAGTCTTCGAATTTTTACAGGAAATTTAGAAATAAAATTTCTCTTCGGATTGGAACAGAAAACAGCGGGTTTTTTTTTTCTCAGAAAACAGACTATTTTTCTGAAAAATAGAACAGAAAACAGAAACAGGTGACCTGTTTCTATGCCCCCCTGTTTCTGTTCTGTTTTCTTACCAACTTTTTTTTTCTGTTTCTGTTTTTCCGAAAAACAGAAACAGTGCCGATTATGATAAACAAAAAAGTGTGGTGGGTAGAGTGTAGGGGTTGTTATTGTAGGGGGCGTGTGGCGTGCGAGCATGATAATATTGGCAACTGGTTTGGGGTGCGAATACACCGTTATACACCGAGTCTTTTCGAAGGCGATACTCAGTTCGTAGGTCAATAACTAATATAAGGTTTGAAGCCAAGCTGACCATTCATTTCAAACAAAATAGAAAAAACGACATTTTCGGGGTTTTTTCTTGATCAGCTAGTTTACCCCTCCAAGATCATGTGCGAGGGATGTATAAAATTTCTGATATTTCGGTTGCACTTCCGGCAAACCGTCGTCAGTGAAAGAAACAAAACTAAATCATAAAATCCACCACAATCACAACAGGAAAACGATGCGGGACCAACAGACAATAAGACGACATGTAACTAAAACCAGATGAAACGATGCGGACCGAACGACATGCAGATAAAATAAAATAACGAAAGAAAAAATGTGCATGTTCAAAGTGTATATGTACAAATCTGTGATTATTTACAATTCTGAATTCTGTGGATATTTACAATTTACCATACGTTTGGGAAAGCGCAGAATCTTTCACCTAGAAAACGGCCCACTCCAAAAATCCATAATATTGTTTGACCACTTTGAATAAAACCTTCCACAGAACTCAAAACATAAACAAAAATCCGAAATTTTATTTATCCCTCGCACATCATCTTGGAGGGGTAAACTAGCTGATCAAGAAAAAAAACCTAAAATCTTAGCACTTGTCACTAGGTCAACTGTGTCGGGACTTGTGCCCAGCTCGAACTGTGGCTCGAGTCGAACTGAGCTCCGAATCGAACTGACTTCCCAACTGCGAATTCGGTCCTTTTAAACCGCCTTGGAAATGTCAACAGAGTGCCTTAACGAATAGGGTTTCTTTTCGAACGTCCTAGTTCTATTCAGTATGAAAGGGTTGGTGACCAGCGGAGTAAATTTGTCTAAGTTCTTGATGGGGAAAAGAATTCCTTGATTAAAGGAAAGGAAATAAACTCTTTCAGTCGGAGAAAAACGTGGGCGTTAGAGCTAGTCGGAAATAGAGAGAGTCGAGGATAGAGCTTGTTGAATAAGTTTTGATCAAGATATTTGTTTGTACGAAATGTATCCTCACACGATGCTTAATTTGAAAGTAGCCGCTCTTTTAGCGCTAACTGTTTTCCCTGTAGTATGGCGGGGTTACGAGTTCACGTTACGAAGGTTGGGTTAGAAGGCTAGGTGGAAAGGACGAGGAAGTAAGTTGTGATGATCATGAGTGCCCTCTTCTGTGTGTTTTCATCCCAGGATCATTGGTCAAGCTATGACCAGATACAGGTGCTTTGAAAAACAAATGGGTTTCTGGTACAGCAAGATCAATTTTTTTTGAACTTACAGTATCGTGTTTATTCGTTTTCCTTTTATATTTTGGGTCTGCCTAAACATAAAAGATTGAAAAATCAAACATACCTGTAAATGAGGATTCCTCGGTCTAGGCCCATAAAAATGTTAAGTAATAAGTTGTTCTACCAATCTGTCTTTCAGTCGACTCTTATTAAAAGATAATTTCGTAGATCACATTGGCCTGAGATATCACAAAAAATCAACGAACCTCCCTTGTCCTCCCGAAATATTCGCCTTTTATTTCAGTATATTCGTTGGCCTAGACAAACCATATTTACGTTGGTTTCTTCGTTGATTTTTTGTGATCCACCCTTATTCTTACAGAACCACCTTAGCCATGATGATTCATATATCTACCTCTCAGCAATCAGAGGTATGGTAGCCATGGGTGACCTGTACCCGGGCGACGTCATAAACGTGTTGTCGCAGGAAATGACGTCATCAAACAGAGATCCGGAAGTGCGCTCGAAGTTCTCGGAAGCGCTGGTTGGTGTGCTGAGGATTCTTGGTAAGTAGGGCGTGTTGTCTGCTTAGACCAAGAACAGCTAAACGTCTCGGAGAACAGATCTCAGTACCTTAACTGTCGGCCTGGGCGTCCACAAAATTTACGCTGTTGGCGCTGCTGTACTAGAATCAGGCTTCGGTTGAAAGAATAAATAATCCAGGAATTAGAGTTGATTGATACTATAATAATAATTTATTGGAAAAGCCTAATACGGCCATACAACAGACGACTGAGGCACCAACAATAATTAATACGACTAAAAATGGAAACACAAATTATTTTCTTCTTTTCATTGCATCCAAAACGAAAAAAACGACCTCACGAATTACAGTTATATTTGTCGAGTTTAAGATACCAGGGAAGAGAACACCATCAACCATCCCAACTAAACTCAATAAAGGAAGCTCTTGGCACGTTCCTGGGAGGTGGTCAATGGTATTTTGCCCAGTGCGACAAAGTGGGCAATTGTAATGCTCCTCACCGACCTGTTTTCTCCTATCAAAAACTTTCTTTCTGTACCATAATGGAAGCGAGTTAGTCCGGACTTGGAACCATACCCTAAGCACCTGAGCCGACAGTCCTAAATTAAAATAAACAAGTAGGCTAACAAAAACAAACTGGATGTGATAACCAGAGGCGTTATTAGCCAAAATGTTTGGGGGGGGGACGAGGGATTTACCGACTGGCTGGTAATTTTTACCGACTTTTTCTGCAGAAAAAACAACTGTTTTCAACAACAAAAATGACATTTTTGAAATAAAATCAACCGATTTTTAGAAAAATCTACTGATTTTCAGAAAACACCGACTATTTTGACGAAAAGTCGACCAATTTTCAGAAAAACTGACTGTTTTCATGGAAAAAAATTCAGCTGTTTTGACGAAAAATCGCAGCGCTTCGCGCCGACTCGGTTATTTTTTACCGACTGGGTGACAGTACTGGGGGGGGGGGCTTCCCCGCCCTCCTCCCAGGCGTGACGCTCCTGATGATAACTAAGAAACTGGCTATAAAAACACAAGGAGTCTCACCGAGTCTCCAACATTGCGGAATAAAAGAAGAGAAGACTATACGTTTTGTTCAAAATTGCCAAGCGAGGACAAGACATCTGCTAGAAGCATTGTTTTGTTTTTTAAATATTCCTTCAGCTAAGCTGACTACGCCAGCTGGATTTTATTAGAGCTATGTTTCGTCTCTTCTTGGCAAGGGTCCTTTTCAGGCTCAACGCCGCTCAAGTTGGAAAGAGAACCCTTGCCAAGAAGGGCCGAAATGTAGCTCTAATAAAATTCAGCTGACGTATCCGTTTTGCACTATCAAATATTAAAAACTGTTAATATCTAATTTAACTGAACGCAGAAATCTTAATATTCTTTCAGTCAAATTTGGAGCTAAGATAATGTGTTATCCCCAGATGGCCCATGTATTCCCCCCTCCCCTCCCCTCTCGTCTTCCGTGCGTCGGTCCGAGAGGAATACTGGCAATCAGTTTTCTCCATATCCTGCTAATTTTTCTGCCCAATGTTTACGTAGTTTCAACCCATCATTTTATTTCTGGTCTTTATCTTGTAAGTGTATTAGTTAGTTTGTTTTGTGTTCTGTGTATTTCGTAAATTTGTACGTTTCTTCGAGCTTTTAGCTATTTGGATTAAACTTGATTGATTGAAAAACAAAACAAAATGGTTTGTTTTTGCCTGAAGAAACTGTCAGGTTCATGTGACTGACGGAAAGGTTATACAGTTTTTAAATTTGAACGAATACGATAACAAGTGATATAATGGCAGGTGTTTTCATCGATTGTGTCTAGCGTGATGGCGTGTTTTGCTATAAGCGGGGTTGTGATAACGGGCCATTTGTAGCCTGAGTCTCGGCCAGAGTTGATGGCCTACCCCACAGAATAATAATACCCAAAAGTAGACTTGTTAATCAATCAATCAAGTGTATTTTCAAAATAGCTTAAAGATAGGAGAGGAATAAAATACACGAAACAAATTAACTAATACACTTACAAGATAAACGATGGGATGAAACTATGTAAAAATTGGGCAGAAGAATTAGCAAGATATGGAGGAAACTGATTGCCAGTGTTCCTCTCGAACCGACGCACGGAAGACGGGAGGGGAGGGGGGAATAGACCGCGCTTCTGGGGATTCCACATTATCTTTACTCCAGAGTTTTCGAGCAAGACGTAATCAACTTGTCATCTTTTGTTTCGTGCGAACCGACCCTCTGTTGTGGGCTACAGTCATAATGAGACATAGATTTCTGGCATAAACTATTTTGCTAAATGTAGCTATAGATTCTGGCAAGGAGGAAAATAAAAATGAAAGAAACATTCGAATTGTCCAAATGGAGGCTTGGAGTGTAAAAGGAGTGTTGAAGCACTGCTTTTGTGAGCCAAATGTACACTGACCAAATTAAGAACATTAGTTATAGTTGTTTTTAATTTTTAAGTAATGTGATAAGAATATACATGACGAAAAAATCTAATGTTCGGCTTCGTCGGTGAGGGAATTTTTTAAATAAATTGAATTGAAATTGAGAAACAGCGTATAATCAGGCCTTATGACTTTAAATGCGACTTCGTGAGAACTGATGTTGTTTCTTTGTTTAGGTGATACCACTCCCAGATACAAGGACCAAATACTCAACTTGATCCTGAGCGGCGTGAATGACAAAGAAGCTGTGGTTCGGCTCTCGTCCCTGTCCACTCTTGGCGAGGCGCTGAGGGGTCTGCGATTTGCTATAGGCGGGATCTCGCAAGAAGTAAGTCTAATGCAACACTCGAGACAAAAATAAATCACCTTACTTAAAGGACCTGTCTTACCTATAATAAAAGCGCAACCTACTTCCATGATCACTCCTTACATTTCTAAACCTAGAGACCCCAATTTCGTATGGTACATTCTAACCCCTCTAACAAAACCAAGCTGATTTTCTCACTAAGTTGGGGCCTCTGATTTTTCTTTGTTCTGTTAATAATGTTGCTAAAGATTTCCTTCATAGGTACAAATTTGCAGATGATCTCTCCCTTCTTGTTATTTCTAAGCTTTTTTTCACTCTTCCGAACAGTTCTAATCCGGTGCAAGACTCCATAACTGCCCTTAAAACTCAACTGTCAAGCAAGAAAATACAAATTAATGATAGTAAGTCTTCGGTTATGAGGTTTAGCAGACTGCGAAGAGAAACTGCTGAATATCCATCGTCATTCAGGCGGTGTAAATCCGTTGAATTGCTTGGGGTAATAATCGATGACGATTTGAAATGGAATTCTCATGTTGACAATATTATCCGTAAAACTAACTTTTTAATTAAATCCCTCGTCACCCTTAAATCTTTCGTTTTGGATACTAAATGCCTCCTCTGTTATTTTAAAACTTATATCCGTCCTTATTTAGAATATGCTTCACCGGTTTGGCATTCTTCTCTTTCTGCAGAGCTCTCTGATCGCCTGGAAAAAACCCAAAAGAGAGCAGTGAGAATCATTCTGGGTGATCATAATATTTCATATGAAGAGGCTCTCATTAAACTTGACGCTTCTAAATTAAATGAACGCAGAAATACTCTTTCACATAAGTTTGGAGCTAATGTTGTCCCCAGGTGGCCCATCTATTCCCCCCTCCCCTCCCGTCTTCCGTGCGTCGGTCCGAGAGGAATACTGGCAATCAGTTTTCTCCATATTCTGCTAATTCTTCTGCTCAGTTTTTACATAGTTTCATCTCATCATTTATTTCTGATAAAATCTTGTAACTGTATTAGTTAATTTGTTTCGTGTCTGTGTATATTTCGTAAATTTGTATTCCACTTCTGGCTCATAGCTATTTGGATTAAACTTGTTTGATTGATTGATTGACTTGCCGTGTTTTGCTACCATCAATGTGTATCACGCTGCCGATGGTTGTCTGCGAGAACTTTTTCCATAAAAAAAACCGGTTACGTTAAATGTTTCCCTGTTTGCTATAAGTCAACGGGTCTCGGAAAAGGCTTAAAACAGCCAAACCGTGGGTTTTGGTGAAAGCACAGCCTAATTTAAGTATTCAAATATTTTAAAGTACTTTAAGTTGAAGATTAAATAGTGCGAGGGGTCTTTTAAAAAGGATCCTTGCAAAAGATTCGTGATTTTCTTGTGCCTTTCGTGGTATTTTTGTTGAATGAACAAAAGAAAAAATTGCCAAATTTGGTGATAAATGTGCAGGATAGTGTCGGGTTTTTCACGAAATGTGGGGATAGTAGCGGACTATACCTTTCGAAAACGTCAAGTTAAGTAGTTGAATGTCGTGAGAGCTCGCTCTTTGATAAGTTACATGTTGTTAATTATATAAGTCGTCTGGTTTGCCTAAGACGAACAACACGAAAAATAGATGTGAATTTTCTCCCTTGCACTTTCTTGTGCTTGCATTACCCGCGTTTATGAGCTTGCGCACTTGTTCGTCCTGAGAGAAGGCTTGTCTAATTATATTGTTGCATGTGACAATGTAGCGTAAAGTAATCTTTATTTCTTTCGCAGATTGTCACATGCCTCGTCCAGGTCATGCGGTCGTTGGATGATGTTGCTATTCGATCAGCTGCTGTCATGTGCGTCACGTCTCTTCTCCAAGGACTTGGAAAAGATGCTATTCAGGTAGACGAAGCAAGTCCTTTTCTTGTAGAGTAGAGTTATGCTTATGTGAACATCTGCTAACAGTAAACGACCGCCGAAGAAAAACCCAAACCAGGCATTTTTTTACTATGAATACTTGTGATAACGACTCACGCTTTTGTCACTTTTTGAATATTTTGCTAATTCACGCCTGAAAGGGACTCAACCGACACCTGGAGCGTGTTCCACCCCTCTAACAATAGTAACTGTTACTATTTTCGTTCCAACCTCGTAAAAAGTTACTACGCTGACCGTTCCAACCTTCTAGAAATAGTAACTATTTGCTTACCATGCTCGGGAGCGTAGTAAGCGTTGTAACTACGCATCTCTGTAACGTGATTGGTCGGATTCGCCTGTGGTATAATATTCTGCTGGAAAATAGAAAAATCGTTCCAGCCTTGACGGCAAAAAGCCAGAATTTGTGATGTCTTGCGTAGTAACTACGGTAAGTAGGGTGGAACATGCTCCTGGTTTGCTTTTCATAATTTGAAAAGTTTGCCACGAGGAACGCACTTTCAATGGAGAAGATGTCGGTCCGAACCTGCAGATGACTTCAAAAGAAGAAGGACCTTTTGAATAAGTTAAAAATCAAAGAAAGTTAATTGAATTTCAGTAACGAGTTCCTTTCCGTCTGTCCGCGGTACTGCACTTGTCGACATTAAGCGTAAGCTACAAATAGGGTACGCGAAGATTGTAGCAAATTGGGGCAAGTACAGAAGAACAGCTGTAGCAAAACTGTACGCTTCTTTTTGCGACCCGGCTGTGCTTCTCTCGATTGGTCTGTTTGATATTTTTGATAAACGGCATCTATCCAGAATAAGGATAGATTATTTCCGTTACTGTAAGTTTCTTCTGTGTCTGCCCCGGTCCCATAGTAATACTAAGATTATTAAATCTTATGGAGCTACTGACATTTTGTCACGGCTGCAAGATTTGCACTCTGATTTCCGTCAGAAGTCTTTTCTACGTCTGTTGCCGCATCACCGACTGATTAGACTTTTTGATTGATAGTTGAGGCCTATTGTATGTTTCGTATGTTTTTTTCTTGTTCGTCTTTTGTTCTTTTCTTCTTCTTTTTTTTCTATTTATCTCTATTCCACACTTCTGTTGTAAAACATTTTGTGTGTTATAAATATACTGAACTTGCTTACTTACTTACTTCAAGTTTGTGCCAGGATAATCCTGAAATAGTTGGCTGTTAGCTGATGTCAGTTTTGTTAGTTTTCTTTTCCATTTTACTTTTTATATGCAAGTGACAAAGCCAAAGTAGTGGTATAGTTAAAAAAAAAAGTGTTCAATTAAGCATACCTGTACTGTATAAGACTGAAAAGCAGGGTCGTAGATCTTGCTCCTTTGGGAGTTGTCTGACCTCGGGCGGTGCACGTTTACTTCAATCGTCGACTGCCCTCGAGACAGTAGTCCATAAAAGCACAACTCATACAAGAAAGGATCTTTTCACCATAAAATGGTTGATAAATTTCGTTTTCAGAAATACTAGTTTTCTTGTTAGCGCTTGTCGACTGTGTGCAAACGAACGCTCTGACGCGGAGGTTCGACGCAACATATTTGAAAACTATGCGCGCCGTGGTTAAAAAGTAGGAAAAGTCAAAGCAAAGAAAACGAGTTCGAAAAACTTCTTATGAAATGCTCCAGAATGAAAAACAAAATTTTGAAGCATCTCATGCCCTTATTTTTTGTGAGAGTTGTCGGCGAACTTTCAAGTTTCCACTGCTTGAATGGCAAACTTGGCTCGGACGAAAAAGTTCTAAGAAACTGAATTGCAAAGCGAAACAACGGCGAATGTCGAGGAGATTTACGATTCTTGTATTCCATAAGGAAGTTACGTGTAATATAGAGCGTGTTCCACCCTTCTACAATTAGTAACTATAAGTTACTATTTCCGTTCCAGCCTCACCAAAAGTTACTACGCTGACCGCTCCGACCTTCACGAAATAGTAACTAACGATTTGCTTACCACGCTCGGGAGCGTAGTAACTTTTCTCGGGGCGGGAACGAAAATAGTTACTATTGTTAGAAGGGTGGAACGCGCTCCATATAATTTCAGTCACAGCTATGTGACTTCTAGGGTAGACCGAGGTAACTTACAGAAGGGAGATCGCCGATGACTGAATCTGCAATTAGTCGTTTTTGTAGTTACCGTGGTATCTGATACACGGCTGCTCTGCAAAAACTACTTTTGCCGAAATTGCACTTTTTCGAAGTCATGCCAATTAAAAACAGATATCCAGTTACATCAGTAACTTCTTTCTCACCAATTTGACAAAATTTGATGAAAGTGAGATCACTTTTAAGATATCACGATCAGTTACCACGGTCGGACCGTGGTATCTGCAAAACGCAACTAATGTCAGATTCAAAGATATGAGTGTCTTCTCTATTGTGATATTGCTTTCTAGGTCTTGCAAGGAAGCATTTCTGAACTGCATCGAGAACTCCGTCGTCTCCTAGCTGTCGAAACGGACGATAATATCCGCCTCCACGCAAACCTAGCACTAGACGAAGTGGATCAGATGATGAAGGAGTTGCTGGATCCGAACTCAAGAGCCATTGAAAAAGAAATCTTTGTCACCAGACCGCCGCAGTGAGACCTTAAGCACACTGATCCAAGGGGAAGGTATTCCAGGCCTACCCCCGCCCCCCCCCCCCCCCCAACTCCACTACTACCGGAAGTTTTTAAATAGTTTGTTGGAAGGTCACATGCTGTATCCCGCGCAGGTTATCAGTTGTTTCTTATTCGGCAATATGGTCGGTTGTGGTCAGATATCTTCAGTCAGTATGGTTCTTTATAGTCGGAGTAGCCGACTCACTGGTGTATAAATATTCTTTGAGCCCAAGCTGACTTTGAAACATTTATTCAAACAATGTTTACAACGGATACGTCAGCTATGATTTTTCATCAGCGATATTTTGGCCCTTCTTGACAAGGGTCCTCGTCAGGCTGTCAATCCTCTAGATCAACTGCGGGGAAGGAATCAAACCTGTAATCAGACCTGATTACAGGTGCGCATGATTACGAGACCTGATTACAACTGCGGGGAAGGAATCAAACCTGTAATCAGACCTGATTACAGGTTTGATTCCTTCCCCGCAGTTGATCTAGAGGATTGACAGCCTGACGAGGACCCTTGCCAAGAAGGGCCGAAATATCGCTGATGAAAAATCATAGCTGACGTATCCGTTGTAAACATTGTTTGAATAATTCTCACTGGTGTACTTTTTTGTCGTTTCTTGATTCACTTGTAACTGCTCCCTAGTGTTATAAACTGTTTTTGGAATCCCACACTGTCAGAAGTTTCATAACAGATTGCGCATAACACTTTCAAGAATAACACCTTTTCACTTAGAAATAAAGTGTTATGACCATTTAAGTTTATACTATTTCGTGCCTAGATCTCCAACAACACCTTCAATAGTGTAAAGGAATACACTGTCAGAAGTTACATAACGACAACAGGAGGATGCGCGGTTTCAACAGATAACACTTTGGGATGTTATCTGTTATGTTTCTTTCGTTCCCGTTAGTATTTTTACCAATTGAAGGTGTTGTTGGGGATCTAGGCACGAAATAGTGTAAACTTAATTGGTCATAACACTTTATTTCTAAGTGAAAAGGTGTTATTCTTGAAAGTGTTATACGCTATCTGTTATGAAACTTCTGACAGTGCAGTGTCCTAACTCACCAGTGAGTACCTGGTCGGTAAGCACGTTCTGTTGTGAAGTCATCGGAAGATGGTAAGACAGCACTGGTGAGGTAAAACCAGACACTGGTTTATAACCCTATAGGGATCGTTGTAGATAAAAAATAGTACAGTAAAAGAGTAAAAATCAGACACTACTAGTAACGCGCCTATCGTGTTCTCCAGCCAAATAGCCTACAGTTGGAATAGGGAGCGGTACACTGCTGTACGTGAGAGTAAAAGGTACTCAACTTCTAACGTACATACCCTCGAACATTAAAAGGTAAAACTATCAAGAAGGAAAAGGGGGACTGCAAAGTAATTTTGTTCTAACATTTTCATCCAGACGATGTGTGGTTAGCAGCTAAATAGCAACCCACTACGAGTATTCCCTCTTGCTTGGAAAGACCCGGCAAGTTCAAAAGATGACTCTTGGCAACGGGTCACAGCCCCGTATAAATCAGGGTTAGAAAAATGTGCAGGGTTGGCTTGGCGTTGTTACTGAAAGTGTCAGACGGATATGTGTGACGGACTATACCTTCAAAATGTGCCTTCAGATTTTTGAATCTCTGTCAACAAAGTGTGATGCACCGTAAAAAAAATCTTGCAGTATTTGCTACTGGGATTAATCTTGTCTTTAAAAAGATAATCTTATCTCTAATTAGATTAGTCTTAGCTCAGTAGAGATAAGATTAATCCCAGTAGCAAATACAGCAGTTAACTTTAATCCTTACTCGGAGAAACTGTTTACAGTGTGCTTGCGACTAATTGTCTTCCCCATGTCTTTAACCGTTCGGAATGTTTGAATAAATCGTTATTTATTCGCAATGATTCCAGGGTTCAAGAAGTGTACTCAAGCAATGACTAAAACGGATACGTCAGCTAAGATGCTTTGGCAGCAATATTTCGGCCCTTCTTGGCAATGGTCTTCTTCGGGTTGTTCAACGCCAGGGAAAACGTGGAAGCGGGAAGAAACGAGCCTGCAATAAATAACTGAAGCTTCTACCAACTAAATATACTTAAAGCACAAATCTTACTAGAAATGATCGTTTCCCTATGAAATGAATCAGAAAAAACTCTTTTGAAAATACTATTCCTTTCCACCTAAAACCAGCGATTATCTTGTTAGCGCTTGTCGACTATGTCCAGCCTTCCTGCTCTCCGACGCGGCGGAAATGCGGAAAGGGCGAAAAAGCGTAAAAAGGTGGGCATTTTAGAAGCTTATAATTCCATATGGGAGCTAAGTATATTATAAAAGGCAGAATAAGCAAGAGGGGTCCTTTAAAATTTAATGCAACTAAGCGTATTTAGTTGGTAGAAGCTTCAGTTATTTGTCGCAGATTTGTTTCTTCCAGCTTCGATGTTGTCCCTGACGTTCAACCTTAAATTAATTTACCTTAAATAGCAGCGTGGAGTGAAATAAGGACTTTTGATCCTGTTGAAGACTCCTTGTGATGGCTGTTGCTGGTCATCAGATCCTTGTGTTTCCTATCTCCATGGTTTATCCCTTCCACTCAGCGTCCAGACGGCGTTTGAATACATTTGTCGATTGAGCAGCAACAGTGACCTCCTTGAGGTTGTTCCACAGGTTCCCTCTGACAGTGTCTCAAATCCCCGTGCCTCCCCCTTTCTGTCCACCTTTGCTGCCCTCACCGGCGAGGACGCAATTTCTCTCGTTTCAGCCGCAATTCCGGTACTGAATAGATTTGTGCCCCTTATTGGTGTGGGTAATGCTGACGGCCGCAACGCCCACCAGGAAAACAATTTATTGTTACAAAGACCTCCTACGAGAACATCAAACACCACTAAGGTAAAGTATTACAATTCTGAACTCTTTTCTTTCCCTAGGTTTATTTACGCAAATGCCGAGAGTTTAAATTTTGATAAAGTGGCCGAGTTAGAAAGTCTAGCTCAGGTTACAAAGACATCTGTTTTAATGGTTTCTGAAGTCCATCGACAAAACCCGGAACTCCTGAAAATCGGTGGTTTTGACGAATTTATAAAAATGCGACCGGATGACCACCCACTGGGAAAAAAAGGTGGGGGAGTCCTTATTTATGCCCATGAAACTTTAAGAGCAACTAGACTTGATATCCCATTTTTAACCGATTACGATGAAATTATGTGGGTCATTTTAAAACCACGACGTCTCCCGAGGAAATTCACTGGTATAGCTTTATGCGTGTATTACTACTCTCCAGGTCAGACGAGTGAAAATCGCAAAGCATTTGTCGAAAAGTTGCAACTCAGTTCGGATTTTGTTTTGGGTAAATACCCGTCATGCGGAATTTTCATGATGGGCGATGCTAATGAATTAAAGCTCAATTATCTTGACACTGGAATTGGCCTGAAGCAACTCGTCAATTTTCCCACGACTAAGGGCGGTACCTCTCTTGACCGAATTTCCACAAATATGTATGAATTTTACAACATGCCTACGGCCGGTGCTCCGATTGGAGGAAGTTACCATTTTTCTCTTGAACTTAACCCCACCAATTCCATTAAGATTGACTACACTACAACTGTAAATACCAGTCGACCGATCACAGATGAGGGACTACTAACTTTTGGTCAATGGTTGAGTTGCGAGAAATGGGAAAAATTCAAAGATGCTAAAAGTAGTAATGAGAAAGCTACTATTTTCCAAGAAACTTTGCTTCAAAATTACAAGGCTTGTTTTCCCGAGAAGTCAACAAAACGTTTCTCATCAGATCGACCATATATTTCGCAAGAAGTTAAGAAAATGGTAATGGAAAAACGAGGCTTTTCCGTCAGGGTAATACCAAACAAGCCAACAGATTGAAAAACAAGCTCAGAAAAGTCACTCGAAAACATGCAAAAAAATACTTGGAACGTGAAGTTAATCATCTGTATGAGTCCAAACCAAGCCAGTGGTACAACCGAATCAAAAGAATGACAGGCAAGGTGGAAAAAGGAGTTGATTTTGGTCTTGACGAAGAAGACGACGTTACTGCCAACTCCCTTAATAAACATTTGGCTAACATTGTGCAGTCCCTCCCGCCTTTGCTGGGCGAAGAAGTGCCCACCCCGCCCCCTGAGTTTATTGATTTCCCTCTAATATCAGAGTCCCAGGTGTTTTTTAAATTAAAAAGACTTAAAAGAACAAGCATTACCCCTGTAGATATTCCCGTTGATCTTATTAAAGCATTTCCCGATTATCTCAGTGGCCCACTAACACTCCTTTTTAATCAGGTCACAAAAACAGGTGAGTATCCATCAATCTGGAAAAATGGTTTCATTACACCAATACCAAAAAAAGATGCGCCTAATGATTTTTCGGGCGTCCGACCGATCACCATTTTTAGCAAAGTGTATGTGAGTTTTGTCGCAGCATGGCTGAAAGACCGTATTTTGGAGAAAATTGATCCGAGGCAGTTTGGAAATATGTCGAACACGTCTACATCTCATTACCTAGTAAGTATAATTGACAAAATCTTACAAAACCTTGATGAACCAGATTCTTGGATTAATCTTATTGCAATAGATCTAAGAAAAGCTTTTGATTTAATTTGCCATAATATTCTTATTAAAAAACTTCTTGGCCTAGGTGTACACTCATTCCTTGTTCGTTTAATCACTAGTTTTCTTTCAGGCAGATGTCAACGGACAAAATATAAGTCCACCTACTCTGATCCACTGCCCATCTTTTGTGGTGTTCCTCAAGGTACCCTTTTGGGACCACTTTTGTTCCTTGTCATGATAAATGATTTGGCAACAACACTGGACAACCGTTGGAAGTATGTCGATGACTTGTCACTCATTGAATGCTGTCGGAAAAACCTCCCAAGCAGTGCAGGTTCACTAATGAATGATATATGTCAAGAGGCAAAGGTGGACAGAATGACTGTCAACTGCGACAAATCTGTAATTTTAACCATTTCTTTTTTAAAATCCACGCCAGTTTTTAACCCAATTATTCCCAGCGCTAGTCACGTGACCGAAATCAAACTACTTGGTGTCCATATAACTTCAGATTTGAAGTGGAACAAGCACGTCGATGGCATGTTAAAGAAAACCAATTTGGCCATCAGATCTCTAAAGTTGCTGGCTTGCCATGGAATCCCTGCCCCACACCTCCTACGCATTTATTTTTCTTTTATTCGTTCGACACTCGAGTACTGCTGCCCTGTATGGCATTTTGGACTGACGAGGGAACAGTCTGACCGGGTTGAGAGGGTGCAATACCGTGCCCTCCTAGTAATTTCAAAAGCCCCGAAAGTACCATACATATCCCTCCTTAATCAGTTTCAACTTCAAACCCTTCACTCCCGTCGTTTAAAACTCTCCCTATCTTTTGGACATAAAATCCTGTCGAGCCCCATTCACCGAAATATCCTCCCGCCCCAACATGAACCGGCTCGGTTAAGGCCAAGCAGGTCCATTGCAGAGCCTGTACCGAAACTTCAACCTGTGACTGCTTCACATGCTCGTTATGAGCTTAGTTTTGTGCCCTCGTTTGTTAAGTTGTTTAATGCCGGGTCGATTTTTTAGTCTGTAAAATAGTTATCAATTGTATATATTGTATTTTTGTGCATGTTATTTTTGGCTCATCGATTGACATACATGTTGACAACAAAAACTAATAATCGGCTCTGTCCGTCGCATGTTTTTCGAATAAAGTGAATTGAAAAAAAAAATTGAATAGGTTCACGATTCGGTTCGAGAAGAAATTACGAGTGTGTTCCACCCTACTTACTTACTACGCATGACGTCACGATTCTGGCTTTTTACCGTCAAGGCTGGAACGATTTTTCTACTTTCCAGCAGGATCTCACGCCAGGGGCGAATCCGACCAATCATGTTACAGAGATGCGTGGTTACTACGCTCCCGAGCATGGTAAGCAAATAGTAACTATTAGTTACTATTCCGACAAGGTTGGAACGGTCAGCGTAGTAACTTTTCGTGAGGATGGAACAGAAATAGTAACTAATAGTAACTATTGTTAGAAGGGTGGAACACGCTCTACATCTTGCTCCTCCTTGAGTGAAGTTTGCGGACTCGTTCTGGGTCTCCTCGTGTTTCGTGGGGGGGGGGGGGCGATCTCCAGCAGCTCATTTTCTGGTTTGTGGAGAGGAATTTGTGTGCCTGGATCATGTCCCCGCGTTTCCGACTGTAGACTACCCGATGAAAAATGTGTAGCCTGCGTAGTAGCATGGTAGTAGTACGAAAAAGTTGCATGTACTATCAAAGAATACTATCATTTAATATGCCTCAGGCTGGTCCAATCTTCTGTAGTAGCATCCTAGTAGCATCCTGTCTTGCCATAGTAGCATCCAGTCTTGCTAATAGTAGCATATAGTAGTATGCAGTAACACGGTTGTCTTGAAGTAGAAGCATGTAGTAGCATCATTAGCACTGCATGCTACTTTTTCGTACTACTTCATAATACTATTTTGAGATAAATTTTGCATCGGGTAGAGAGGGAGGTTTAGTTCACTCAGCCGTTCACTGTAGGACTTATTTTCCATACTGGCGATCAGCTTTGTGGCCCTTCGTTGGATTTGTTCAAGAACTGCCTTGTCCTTTTTAAATCGAGGGGTGGCCAGTATGGTCCCCCACCTCCGATCTGGGTCCTATTGTAATCCCTTGTAGAGCTTGGTGATTACGTGTTTATATCTGCTGGTGATGCTGTTTTTGAAGATGCCTAGGCCTCTGCTAGCACTTATCAATCAATCAAGTTTAATCCGAATAGCTAAAAGCTAGAAGAGTAATACAAATTAAAAAAAATACACAGACACACAAGAAACAAATTGACTAATACACTTACAAGAAATGACCGGAAATAAATGATGGGATGAAACTACGTAAAAATTGGGTAGAAGAATTAGCGGGATATGGGGAAAACTGATTGCCAGTATTCCTCTCGGACCGACGCACGGAAGACGGGAGGGGAGGGGGAATAGATGGGCCATCTGGGGACAACACGTTATCGTAGCTCCAAATTTGTTTGAAAGAGTATTTCTACATACAGATAATTTAGGAATGTTAAGTTTAATGAGAGCCTCTTCGTACGTGATGACTCTAAAGACAGTAAACAGACTGTAGTTAGGAGAATCAGGTCAAAGTCAGGGGTGGCCCGAAGGGGGGGGTGAGGGGGGGTGACTCACCCCCCCTGCCTTCTCTTAAGTCGTATCAGTCGTTTATTTTGGCCTTTAGCTAAGTCGTATCAGTCGTTTATTTTAGCTTCGCCGAGGTCCCGGGCATTCATTTTAATAAAAAATAATCCGAGTCGTTTACATTTTATTTTTATTTTGTCTCTGCACAGCTTCAGTCGTAAGCCAGTCCGCGAAGAAGTCGTTTAAACCAGGTTTTGTAACCCAATAGGTCGGAGACATGATTCATGGGGGCAAATGCGGCTACCTGTTCTACTCCCATGGGATTTGGATCTGCCCAACTTCGGAGTTCGGTCTTTCAGATTTTAGCCTGTCAAAATTACAATGGGTTAGTTGTTAAAGTGAAGTCTGACTGACTGGTAACATTGATATACCTTATAGACCAAAAGCGAGAGACAAGGTTATGTGCATTGATTTTTGGTCGTCTTTGGCTATAAGTGAAAAAAGAAGGAATATAATTTTTAAACAGAATGGAAAAGCCATCAGAAATCAAATGACAGGAGACCCGTGAAACAAGTGTGCCGAGAACAGATCGAAAAATGTCGATTACAAAGAGAGGTTGAGGTCGAGGTAGATTGCTTGGTTGGTTGGGGTAGGAACAACGCTTGAAAAGGACAAGGAGGATTTTAATATACACCTGAAAGTCGTTTCCCAGGACAGGATGGGTTCTGCAGATGCTGGAATAGCTCTTTCTAGTTGGAAGGGAAATGTTTGGCCTCTATGCTAGCAGAGGCATAACTATCAAAATGATTCTTTTTTTTTGGGGGGGAGAGGAGCAAAAATATTCCTTCAGCCCAAGGTGACTGCGAATTGTATGTATCACTGCTGACTGTGAATCATAGCACTATCAAATATGGGAGGAGCAAGGTATTTACTGGGTATTTACTGACTGGCCATTAATTTTCACAGGCATTTTTTGCGGAAAAACGACTGTTTTGACAAAAAATTAACTGATTTAAAGAAAACCGACCGTTTTTAAGAAAAATCGTCTGTTTCCCCCAAAAATCCAGTGTTTTTACGAAAAATCGCGAAAATCTATTTTTACCATCCCCCTCCCCCATATGCGACGCCCCTGTATGCTAGTGTAAAGCACATCTGAAAAGATTTAGTAAAATTCAGGACACTCATACAACTCGTGTTTCAGTTATTCTAAAAGCGAACTTCTCTTCTTCATTTGCTGTGTATAGCATCTTCCGTTGCGTAGACTCAAATTCTGCAAACCAGTTTTAAGTTGCAATTCTTCAGATGTAGCTCATTGTAGCTATACCTGCTTTAGTTTTCGACATGAAAGTACAGTGTGTCGAGTGACAAATAAAAGGGTACACGGTACTTTCATAATGAAACAAAAGTACATCAAATCACCCGGAAAAAAAAAGCAACTCAAGGCGGCGTCTTTTTCTATCTGTAAACCCCTGTCAGGCTAAGACCAAAAGCTCGTTACGTCCGTAAATCCGGATTTTTTTTTTAACGTACTGGCAAGTCTGTTTTCCTCGTTTCGTTTCTGAGGAAGTGTGTTCTGAACGTGAAAATTACTTTTTTTGCTATTAGTTCGGAGCAAATCTACTTTCTTTTCTATGGGCTTTATTTTGTCACTTTTTCGATGGACAGAGGCGTGATTTCATAGCTATTCTTAATTTTTCATTGGGATCGCAAAATGACGCTCTGCTCCTCGGCTTACGTCCATTTCAAAGCTGTTTTTTCCTTGTCAATGGGATTGCAAAAAGATGGTCTCCTCGGCGTTTCACAAAATTTTGCCTGTCGCACATTTCATAGTATTCTCTACTTAAAGGAACGGTGTGTCATTTACTTGGCGATTAGGCTTGGAACTTTTTAGATTTGAAACACATTAAAGGCTGGCTAGAACCTTTCTAGACAGAGGCAGATTAAAAAAAAATCGCCTGCGGCGCTTGCTTTAATTTATCCCGGGTACAGGCGTTGACAGCTTTCCTCTTATGCGAAAGTTGACATGTAAAGCTGAGGCTATGAAGGTATGTGTACAAAAAATTTAATTACAAGAATAATTTCAGCTGATGCATTGCTGCTAGTTTTACACCGGCTCTATTATTTGTTGGTGGGGAATGTGCGCCATTGCCGCATAGTCGCAACAGTTCATTTTTGTTGGTACCTGCGAGTCGTATATTACGATCCAGGAGTCGTTGAAATGAGGGGTCTCACCCCCCCTGGCCTGAGTGCTTCGGGCCACCCCTGGGTCAAACTTGGTGAATTTGAGGTCAATTCAGTTCAAATTCTGCCAGACCAAGGTGAACATAAAATGATTTTTACACTGAGCATCTCAGGATTACTAAATGATTTCGAAAAAATGGTAGAATAATTTTCTAATTACAACAGCGCATGTTCTATTTATGTCTATCATTTATTTTTGTAGTTTTCTTTTAAAAAAGTAATAATTTGAATAACTTTTCCATTCAACCTTCTTGAAAAGTAACTGAACAACACTTACTGATTGCATTCTGTTGTCGTTTTATTCATATTTATTATTAATTATATTGTATGTTCTCATTTAAAAACAAAAATATTTAAATGAATTTTATTTGCTTTTTAACCTAAAATTGTCGAATCGCCTGAAATTTGTCAATATTAAATTTTTGACTTTTTCCTAGTCTATAGACTACAAGTCAACTATACTTGACTTTGACTGACTCAACGTGTGATCACACGGGAATAGGTCACATAGCATAGGTCATAGACCGAAATAAGCGCGTAAACAGCGGCTGATTTGTTCAAATGACGGAACTGTCTGGGGTTGACGGGAGAATTAAAAAGAAAAACCTAATTCCGAATATTCTTTTTGTTTGTAACAAAATATATAAAATTAACACAAACATCTTGTGAGTTTGTCAAAGTCAAATATAGTTTATTTGTAGTCTTTAGAGTAGATAAATCCACAGATCGAATATTAACAGATTTTAGGCGACTCGGTAAATTTCAAGTTAAAAAGCAAATATAATTAATTGAAGTATTTTTGTTTTTAAAACTGAACATCAAATATAACTAATAATAAATATAAATAATACGAGAACGACATGCGATCATTTAGTGTTGTTCAGTCACTTTTCACTGAAGGTTGAATGGAAGAATTATTCAGATTATTGTTTTATCTAAGAAAAACTTTGACAAAAATATCAGACATAAACAGAACATAGGCTACTCTATTGAAATTAGAAAATTTCTACCTTTTTTTTCGAAATCATTTTGTAATCCTTGTATGCTCAATGTAAAAATCATGTTATGTTCACATTGCTCTGGCAGAAGCTTGACTAATTCCCTAATTACAGCCTGTTTACTGTCCCTAGAGTCATCAAAGGTCACATTCCAAAGAATTTAGTTTATCCCGATCGTTGACCGCGACGAAAATAAGCGTCTATTTGGAAAATCAGCGGCTGATTTTTTGAATTTTTTCAACCGCGATTTACGCGCGTAAATCAGCCGCTGATTGAGAATCGGCCGCTGTTTCAGCCCCGTGTGAACAAGCTGTCATAGCCTCAAACTCACCGCAGAGAGGTTCTGCAAAGATATTGGTCGATGGAGTTTCAAAAACCGCTTCCCGCCCCATTGGAATGAACTGCCCAGAGAAACAGCAAACTCTCCATCACTGAGAAGAAATCAAGAAAGAAATTGATCAAATTACGATGATGATGATGATTTTATTAATGCACTTAAGAAGAGGAAAATAGTGCATTATAAATGTTTCTTTCCCAGATGTACAACCCTAAATGTTTCAAAAGAACTTTGTAGAGACTTTGTGGCCTAACTGTTTTTGCAATATAATGTTGTATTTGTGTATGTTGATTGTTACTGTATATGGCCATACGGCTTTCAAATACAGATTATCTTATCTTATCTATTATTATCATTATAAAGGTATTTCACAATCAAGAGCTCTGGTATTTCACCATGACTGGAGTTGGAGCAAGATCAGTATCGTAGATGGACGATGGAGCATTCGGACCCATTTACTGCCCACTTAACCGACAATCGTCTAGTAAGAACTTCGAATATCTCTTTATAAAAATAACTTACAAAAATAATCAATATCGTGTGTTTCATAAATAACATAACTGCCTTTTTCACTTTTTATAATATCCCTCTAGTGGCTGGAATACGCTATAGCTGAAGAGCTCCGGTCCTCCGTAGCCGTATAGCTGATGCCCTTTGCCCTCCTGGTCGTAGTAGGGGTATCGGTACAATGGCCTAGAAATGAAACAAAAAATGTTAATGGTAAAAATAAATGGCCCGTGAAGTTTTTACCACCGCTCGCAAATCGAGGGTATGTCATTCTACTCTTAATGCACCAGGATAGCTTATGGTGGGTTTACACACTGCGTAAAATCCGAGCGTATTTTACGTTTCTTCGTATCTTTACATTTCTAGCAATACGGACGTATTTGATTAATCGGTCCGTTTTATATCCAAATACGTCCATATTGCTAGAAATCTTCTCAAGCTCAAAACGTGCGTATAATACGCTCGGATTTCAAAATACGCTCGGATTTTACGCAGTGTGTAAATGGACCATTAGTATTTCCTGTCGATTTTCAGTGTCGTAATGTTATTGTACGAACGGTTATCCTAATCACGTGCCTAGGAACGGTGTGAACGGGGCCTCAGGATACCTGCGTCTGTGGTCAGTGTTAGTGTTCATTCATAGCTATTGTAAATAATCGAACGTAACCTATATTTATATATACGAAATTGGAGCAATTTGTTTTCCGTAATTCGGTTCTTATTTTTACGGAGTTTGAGATGATGCAATTTAACGACAATTTTGTTCTAAATTTTTGCGAGACGAGACGTATCCTATAGCGAAACATGGTAAAGAAATATCGATATTGATTATCGACTATCGAAAGCGAAAATATCGATGTATTGAAAAATGCAAATATCGCCCAACATTAGTCAATGTTCAGATAGGTGTAATACAGTGTCTGCAGTTTCGGCTTTCCTTCGGGGCGCGCTGTAATACGCTGCAGAAGGAGAATAGGCCTTGGTTCTATTTTTTCTTATGCGGAGCCTATCAGATCGCTTGGTTGGATTCTGTCAGCAAGCCAAGGAAATAAAGGAACATAGGCAGTGTTTCCATCAGTAGCCTAGTACAAAAATTCCACTCTGCTGAAAGTTGTGCTAATGATTATATCGCACTTGCCCTTCGGCCAAAGTTGGAAATAGTCACTTCCCCGATCCGACCATCTGGGGGGGGGGGTGGAGGGAGGGGGAATAGGAATCTTGAGGTATGTGTAACTTTGGAACGGGTGTCAGGATCTTAATGAAACTTGATATTTGGAAAGATCTCGTGTCTCAGACGACCCACTTAAAATCCGGACCGGATCCGACGATTTTGGGGGGAGCATGAGGGGGGTCGGGAAACGCTTAAGAGTCGAGGGATTGGGATGAAATGTGGGGGAAGAGCATGCACAAGCCCTAGATACATCATTGACATATACGAACCGGATCCGGGCATTGTGGGGGGTTGGGGGGTACTTCCTGATGTACTAGGACGATGAAACTCGGCTAATATGAAACGCTAATATGAAAAATATTTAAACGACGTTCTTCGTACCGACAAGGATACATCACGTAAGAGGACAGAGGTGACAAGCGTGATAATCGGTGTGTTGTAATAGAAATACACTTATGAAGTGAAGAATCGCGGGAAAGAGAATGGATGGAACTGAAGTAGAATGAATTACTATCATAAGTACGACGTGTCCTTTAAAGTTTAACTGAAAAGGGCTGAGATAGTACAATCTAGCTACCCACCACTTATTCACATAAATTGACATGAAAACCCGCTGAAAATGCGTTATTTCGTTGTTCTGCTATTCACGAATAATGGATTTTCAAAGAGTGGAATTCCCGTGTGATCTGTGGTACCTCTGCGCGCTTGTATTTTTCTTGTACGTCTTACGAGAAAGATTTATGATTTCTTTTCGTTCAGGCACTAAACAATCTTCACCAATCTCACCACTGCCCACTGAAAAGCCGCGTTTGTGTTGAGATTAAATTTCCCGCGTCATAGTAGAATTTACGCTGTGGGGACGGCCGTAGATATTCTGAATGTCATAACTAGAGCAGATAGTGCAAACAAAAAAAATCCCTTTATAGAATCCAAATAATTCGGTGTATTCAACTAAATGACACAAAAGGGTTTTCAGTACAACTTCATACTACTATTCTGAGAGAAATTTTTCATCGGGTGTTTCAGAGCTAATTGGTCTTATTACAGTTCACCGCTCCAAGTGGACTAGTTTCTGTTAGTCCCCCCATTGCCTCATAATCAAGACTTGAGTAGACATAGTAAAAATTCGAATCCATAGGGTAGTGGGTCACTTTCACTTTCTGCTGCTGAAACATATGCAAAACCTCCATTCTCTCTTCCCCTCACTAACCCTGTGGATCTATTTTACCATCTCTGATCCAAGTGGTGACGGTGAGGCATAGGGGGATTAACCGTGGAGGTAGAGCACGGTATAGAAGAAAGAAGTGAAATCTGGAGGGATGATGATTCTTTGGATAACATTAGTTTGGTAATGTGTATTCAAACAATACATAAAACGGATATGTCATATAGGATGTTTTGGCAGTGATATCTCGGCTTTTCTTGGCAAGGGTAAAGTTTGATGTCGATTCTGCGAGATGAGATAAGAGACGAGAGGGTTTGGGAAAGTAGAAAAATAATTTGATTGTATTTTGGAACAGAGATGATGAGACAAATTTGAATAAATAAATTGTAGTAACTAGTCCGCTTGGAAGCGCTGAACAGGAATATGGCCAATTGAGTGCGATCGATAAACATGCGCCATGCGCCTGACAAGCTTACCTTTGGTAGTATCTGTATTTCTTTGCAAGTTTCGCTGGATCCTTTTCATGATCTCCTCTTTCCTCAATCCCTTGCGGAGCCACCGGCGAACTTGCCACCAGAGCCACAAGTCCAACCAGGATAAGAAGCTGAAAGTACAGTATGTTTAATTACCGGTACAAACACAAAACATAACGCTCTTTTCAGAATGGTCGTAGTTCGACAGGCAATCATACCGATACTCTTGATGTATTCACAAGAAACGTATTCACAAGAAAATTCCACCGAATGTATACTCTTGATGACTATCTCCCCTTGCCGATATAAAATCTCCGGCCTCTCCGGGTAGCTAGCGGAAGAAAGGCAGAAGTGGTGTCACAGCTGCTCGCAAAGATCGCGGTGATTGATTGACACAGGATTAAAGTCGTTAAGTTTGAGTCTTACGGACACGCTTACTCCTTCTTCCTGACGATCACTGAGGTATGATTAGTAAAAAGCCTATGTTGTGTTTATGGTTAATTTCGAGTTTCTAGCCTTTAAAATTTTATCCTAATGATTTATAACTTTTGAGACCTAATTTTGCCATTATTACTGGAGTGCCAATGTCATCAATCACTAATGACAAATGGCTAACTAATAAATCAAAAGAATTTTGTTTCAGATGTGATTTTCGGATTGTTTTTGCTTTTTCTTTGTTTGAGTGCTTTATATTTTTTGTTATTTTTCCCGCCATGGCTCACGAACGTTATTGGGAATTAATGAATTCCTTCATTTATTCCTATTTAATTAATAGTTTCTTCTCTAATGAATCAGATTAGCCTGAATGATATGACTAATATTTATTCAAACCATGGGTAGAAATGGATAGTCAGTAATGTGGAGCGATATTTCGGCCCTCCTTGGCAAGAGTCTTTCTCCAGGTTCGTCTCTTCCAGTCCAGTAACAGCTTGACGACTGACGAGGACCATTGCTAAAAAGAGCCGAAATGTCGCTACCAAAGCATCGTAGCTGACTATCCATTTTTAGTCATTGTTTGAATACATGTTTCCGTGGCATCTTGGGTCAAGGGGTACAACGCGCGAAGTCGCAAATTACAAAACTTCTTTTCCACACTATCTGAATGAATATAAGGTTTGAAGCCAAGCTGACCATTCATTTCAAACAAAATAGAAAAAACGAGATTTTTCGGGTTTTTTTCTTGATCAGCTAGTTACCCCTTCAAGATGATGTGCGAGGGATAAATACAATTTCGGATATTTCGATTGCACTTCCGGCAAACCCTCCTCAGCGAAAGAAACAAAACTAAATCGGATCATAAAATCCACCACAATCACAACAGGAAAACGATGCGGGACCAACAGACAATAAGACGACATGTAACTAAAACTCTTTCGCTGAGGACGGTTTGCCGGAAGTGCAACCGAAATATTCTTTATCCCTCGCACATCATCTTGGAGGGGTAACTAGCTGATCAAGAAAAAAAAACCGAAAATCTCGTTTTTTTCTATTTTATCTGAATGAAGTTCCATAGCAGATTACTATGAGGATGCGCAGTTTCAGCAGACAACACTTGGGATGTAATCTGTAAAAATTGCCAGGAATAAGAGCCAGAAAACATCTGCTGACTTTTCCGAAATCATGACGACAAACAAAAAAGTCACCAGATGCTTTTTTGGCCGTTTTTTGCATCTTCCTGGCAATGCTTGTAATAGGTGCTGTTAAACCATTAGCGCTCAACGTTATACAGTTATACAACGTTATACAGTGCTATAGATAGTGCATCCTTACATCACGTATGGTTGTTCTGTTTGGGCAAGTGATTTCTTGGTGAATTATAAAAGAACCCAAATAATACAAAACAAAGCGCTGCGTCTCATCGGAGAATTTCAAAATTGTCAGAATACTGCGGAGTGTTTTAGAAAGAATGGGATTTTGAACGTAGGTCAGCTTCGTGATTACCAGCTGGCGATTTTTGTTTTTCAAAGTGTAAATAAGGTAAGCCCTGAGTACTTATATGATTTTTACCCGACATTCGGAGGATTTAGCTCACGAGAGAAGAAATACAACAAGAGCAGGATTTGTTCTCAAGAACATAGGTGTGAGTGTCTGGAATGACCTTCCAGAATCGGTCCCAGCGGCTGTAAGTCTGGCATCATTCAAGAGAATGGTTAAATCCCATTCTTTAAATAGGAAAGAAGTGTGATAAGAGGAAAGTGCTTTTTAATGCTATTATTTAATTTTAATAATTTTTTTAATAATAATTTTAATAATAATTTAATAATTTTATTATTTAATGCTATTGATTTTTTTGTTTGGGGGGGGGGGATAATGAAAGAATGATATAGCGGATTCATGGTGGTTAGAATTGCGTCCACAATCAGGATTCTTTTGTCGTAAAAGGGGCCGTTAATGGTAAAGTGTTTGTTTAGTTTATATGTTTTTTGATGAAATTACAAAAAAATGTCTGTAAAAAAATGTCTGTAATGTCTGCGTAAGATTTAATGCATAACGTTCTCAAAACCATAACAGATTACATCCCGAGTGTTGTCTCTTGAAACTGCGCATCCTTGTGGTATCTGTCATGAAACTTCTGACAGTACAAAGAAAGGGCCGAAGAATCTCGAAAACGGGGAGTGGCACCAGTCTCCTCATCTCGCTCTATGTCACAGCTTTGTAGGTTTTGGAAACATTTTACGACTTCCTTATTTTTACACCCAGGCGTTTTCGAGGATTGAGCTATTCAGGTATTAGGCGATTTTACTCTTCTTACTTTCAAGAAACCGACCTACGGTGGAGCAGCATGTGTAGTAAATCACTGACCCATCAGCTGATAAAGAAAAAAACCGAAAAATCACTTTTTCTATTTCTTCTACCGCTGGTCATTAGCCAGAGCCACAAGAATCCTTGGAGACCGATTTCATGACCCTTATAATCTGACGAAGGACAGAGCTCTTTAAGATCCGTGGTGAAGCCAACGGACCCAGTTTGGGCAGAATGCCATCGAGTGGATTCGTAAGTCTCAGTCCCTTACAGGAAGGTAGGGGATGAAACCTCGCCATCATGGGCGTCACGTATGGGAGGGGAGGGACGCCCCCCCCCCCCCATATTTTCGGTCAGTCGGTAAAAAATAACCGAGTCGGCGCTAAGCTACGCGATTTTCCGGAAAAAACAGTCAACTTTTTTCTTAGAAACAGTCTATTTTTCTTTAAACAGTATTTCGTTCAAATAATAGATTTTTTCTTAAAAAGAGTCGTTTTTTCTGCAAAAACAGTCGTAAAAATACCAGCCAGTCGGTAAATACCTTGCCCCCCCCCCCCCCAAACAGTTTGGCTAGTAACGCCTCTTCTCGTCATTATGTGACCGGGTTGTCGACAAAACGACCCCCATTCGAAACGTCCCCGATGAAACATCCCCGTGACGAAACGTCCCCGTGACAAAACGTCCCCAAGATATGATTGAACGTTTGCCGGCAGAAAGCACGTGGGTACCGAGGGAGGACGTCCATGCGTGTAATGTGGCAAATATTTCAACCGTAAACGATTGACAAAGAATTTGACAATTGTGTGTCTTGGCGAACGAACTGCTAACTCATGCTCAAGGTGAAGGTCGATGTAATGTCGTGACTGTCCTGTCCGACATAAACAACGGGATGATCTTGTTTGCGCTATGAGACACGTGATATTTTAATGTGTTCATCGTGTTGCCGGAATCCGGCTGGATTTTTGCGATTCGCGAAATTCATAAAACTTGTAAAAATATTCCTTTTCGGATATGTGCATATGTTAACACATATTTTTGTTGCTTCTGGAATAGAAAGAAAAAAAAATCTAGCGAACTTCGCAGTGCTGGAGCGAACTACAAGCTTATTGAAAGGGTTTGTGCCTATGGCGGTGTAGAACATTAAACTTAGTATCGGCTGAATCATCAGTCGCACGGTATTCCGGAATCCGGCGGGAGTTTTAAAAGAAGATGTTTTTTGGCTAGAAAAAGTATGCGGTTTCTTTTTGGATTAGTCCATGTGTATTTAATCTGTATGCGGTGACCCGGATTCCGGTACGAGCTGTAAGCTTTCTTGTTTTTGGTTTTGGTTATCATAACATTTTCCGCGTTTAGAAGAAAGCCATCTGGATGATCGTTTTAGAACAAACCTCGGAACAAACATGCGAAGAAACTTCCCCAAGGTTTGACTATTAGGATTGGTAGTTCCACTGTTGTGCATACGGTTTCCCGGCTTACACTCTTCTCTTCCGAAGGCGTCGACCGCAGTGCTTCCACTTCTCCTTATTTATCAGGAGATCTAGTGTTTTTCAGTGCTTCTACTGATTTTTTTTTTAGTCTCCTGATTTTCTACGGATAATTCACTATTCTACTGAATTTTCTCCTTGGTTTTTCGAACCGCTAATTACTCCTTGGTCAAGGATAGAGTTTATCACTTTGAGTTATGCATTTCTGTCGTCCAACAGCCAACTTGGTTTCTTGTCTTTCGCGGGGATTTCAAAGCCGCATTCGATTCAATTCGCGGAAGTGAACTGCGTCGACCGATACCTTTGTCCTGTGATAGCTGATCAGTAGTTGATACCTCTTATTAGGGATAAGGATCGTCAGCAGGATCGTTGACCCTACTGATGTGTTCCAGTCGAACTCTTGTCTCAACGATGGTTGAGCTAAACATAACAAAGTGTATGAATCCTTACCAGCACGTTTATATTCCTCATCCTGCTCACTATCATTCAACGCTTGATGAACTTGCACAGCAATGATCTGATCAGCGCCCGATTCTTAGCTTTGAATTACGGGAGACCTTCACGTTGAGAGGGAAAGTTCGGCCTCTAATTTATTTTTCGTCAGTTTGGTGATTTCGCACACTGTGGATGGACGGGTATTCATCTCAGCGATACAGGGAGTTCAAGCGATTAACGGTTGACGACCCCGACCTCCGAGGCGAGGAAAAATTTACGTGTAAAAAGTCACGTTTCGTGTTTTTCGTTTTCTCTGGAACTGCGGACAGAAAAAAATTTGTTTAACTATTTTTATTTTCCGTTCTTAGCAATTGCGACTAATGTTTGACGACCCCGACGTTTGAGGCGAGGAAAAATTTAAGTGTGAAAAGTCACGTTTCGTGTTTTTCTTTTTGTCTGGAAGTGCGGACAGAAAAGAATTTGTTTAATTAACTTTATTTTCCATACTTAGCAGTTGCGAATCAAGGTTGACGACCGCGACGTTCGAGGCGAGGAAAAATTTAAGTGTAAAAAGTCACGTTTCGATTTTTTTGTTCGTTTTGTCTGGAAGGAATGCCTATACGACAGGCGGCAACCTTATAGTAATACTTATCTTCAGTTATTTCGAATAAGGCTATTAAGGCGGAAATTCTCATGGCTGAAAACGGTAATTCAGCTATGATTGTTCGTCAGCGATATTGCATGTATCGCCGATTCGTTTCTTCCTGTCCAGTAACAGGCTAGGACCCTTGCCAAGAAAGGCCAAATATCGCTGTCAAACATCGCTGTCAAACAGTTATTTCGAATAAGGCTATTAAGGGCGGAAATTCTCATGGATGAAAACGGTAATTCAGCTACGATTGTTCGTCAGCGATATTGCATGTATCGCCGATTCGTTTCTTCCTGTCCAGTAACAGGCTAGGACCCTTGCCAAGAAAGGCCAAATATCGCTGTCAAACATCGCTGTCAAACAGTTATTTCGAATAAGGCTATTAAGGGCGGAAATTCTCATGGATGAAAACGGTAATTCAGCTACGATTGTTCGTCAGCGATATTGCATGTATCGCCGGTTCGTTTCTTCTTGTCCAGTAACAGGCGAGGACCCTTGCCAAGAAAGGCCAAATATCGCTGTCAAACATCGTTGCTGACTTTCCGCTTACGCCGTTGTTTCAGACATGTTTTCCAGTTATCTTGGGCTCAAGGAGTTTTTAATTCTCACGGATCGCATTACTTGTGAGTCGTAGATCCCGCTACACTAGACGGGTTAAACGAGGCTTAGCTGTTAACAAGTACGTATCCGAGAATTAATTTCTGTTTCACCCGCGGGTCGGACCTAGTCCGTAGCAGAAAGTACAAAATAAGACATAGATCAGAGGTTAAAGCATGTAAAAAACAATTAGTTTTGTATGTTCCGGATGCCCCTCCCCCCCTGGATACGGTCCTGCTTGAGAAGCTGAAGTTTGATCCGTGTTTTACCAGCATATGAGCACTGGAAAAAACTGAGGGTTCATTTGAGACAGACACAAAAAGGTCAGCATTGTCTGTAATGTTAAACACAAACAAAGATAATTATAAAAACAAGAGCTGCTTATATGGAACTTGCAAGGGTAGTTAGCATTTTTATCAGCTAGTAAACATGAAATAGACGACATACCTTCTTGCCATGTGTTAATTCGCATCCAGATCGGATATTTCGTACGAAAATTATGCGTGCAACAAGATTTCCCATCCACTCCCAGTGGATGACCTGGCCCGGGATTTGTGGGTTTCCGAGTCAATCTGGTCATATCTCTAACACGCCTGACACATTTTATCGTCCTAGCTTATCTGGAACTGGAAGTCCCCTAACTTGTGTGCCAAAGGATTTTCGGTACCCCCTCCAGCTCCTCTCACACTGCCGATGTAACTGGGACATGTCTGACTTTTGATTATGCCAACTTTCACCTGGAAACTTTCGACCCCCCCCCCCTTCACCAAAGAGGTCTCCGGTCTAGACCTCAAAATGGCACATCTAGGGTCAGGGGCTTGGTAAGTGCATTTTCGTTGGGGGGGGGGGGGGGGGCAGAGCCAAAATTTTCACCGAATCTCTAAAAAATTTTATCGAATCCTAGAAACCCGAGAATTCGAGCTTTGAATTACGGAACAGAAAGGATTACGTAAGAAGAGTAACATTAAAGGGCAGCATGAGAGACGATATGCTAACTATTTATTTAAAACCATAGTTTTAAAACTATGTTTTGGCGAATACCACTTGGAGAATATATGATGATCACATAAAGTAAGCACCACAGGCCCGATTTTTTTTAAAGTTAGCCTTTTCCTGCCAAATTTAACTAACTACCCGTATGGAAATAATTCAAGTCGTAAACGATCGTTTTTTTTAATTGTATCAGTCGTAAATAATTGTTTTTTTACGATTGTTTCAGTCTTTTCGAACAGTTGTTTCCAATTGTTTGCGATTGTAAACAGTTGTTAACGATCGTGTTCTTACGATCAGAACCGGTTGTTTTCAATCGTATTTTTACGATCAGGAACAGTTGTTTTCTATTGAAAACCGTTTTTTACGATTGAAACCGATTGTTTCGAATCGTTCTTTTACGATTGAAAACGACTGTTTCCAGTTGTATTTTGACGGTCGAAAACATTTGTTTACGATAGTAGTTTTACGATTGAAACCGATTGTTTCCAATCGTTATTTTGCTATTCAAACAACTGTTTCCAATTGTATTTTCGAAAACAGTTGTCTCCGATCGTATTTTTACGATCGGAATTTCCGACTGCAGATTCTTTTTCAACACACCCTACAGCCCCACCCCTATGCCCCAAAATGTAGCTTGTCGATAAGTGGAAGTTGTTTATAATTGACTAAGATTGGGATTTCAGATTCATTGTTTCAATTAAATTATTTTGATCGTCTACAATCTTAACAAAATTCAACTTCCCGACTGACATTGCTAAAAATCAGGACTTGAATACCAAACCAACTGATTCCGCTTGAAAACAACTGAAAACGATCGAAAACAATTGAAAACAATCGAAAACAACTGAAAACAATCGTAAACAGTTGTTCAATGACTACGGTTGGGATTTTAGATTCACCGTTTCAGTTAAACTATTCTGATCATTTACAGCTCAAGCACAATTCAACTTCCCTACTACCGCTGTTAAGAATTAGGTCTTGTTTCAGGACTTGGAAACCAAACCAACCGTTTCCGATCAAAAGCAACAGAAACGATCGTAAACAGTTGTTTAATGACACTTTAAAAAAATAAATAATCGTAAACAGTTGTAAAATAACGATTGGAAACAGTTGTTTCCCAGTTGTAAAATTACGACTGGAAACAGTTGTTTCCAATTGTTTACGATTGGGATTTCATATTCACCGTTTCATTTAAACTCTTTTCACCGTTTACGTAAAACTCAGGTCTGTATTTCACGACTTAAAACAAAACAACTGTTTCCAATCGAAAACAGTTGAAAACGATCGAAAACAGTTGAAAACGATTGGAAACAATTGGAAACAGTTGAAAATGATGGTTTTGAATGGATAAGAAAAAAGATTACGATCAGAAACAACTGTTTCCAACTGTTAACAATTGTTTTAACAATTGTTCACAGTTGTTAACAATTGTTTACAGTTATTGATAATTGTATTTAGTTGTACGATCGTTTAGTTGTTTACGACTTAATTATTTCCATACGGGTATTTCCATCCAGATTCTAGCTTTTAACGTTTGCGCCCTTACAAAAAATAGAGAACATTACGAAAAGCACAACAGGCTGAATTTTCGAAAAATCGATGATTAGAGGCGTATTCTCGCCGTTCCTCGAGGACTCCTCGGGGAATCAAAGGGAACGGCGAGAATAGAGGGAGTCACTCCACGCGGACTCCGCGGACAGAAACAGCGAGAACACGGGGAATGCTTCCAACATGGATTTTCTTCGAAAAATAAATAAGCCGTCCACGAAATTAGTCTGGAGCCAATTTATTTTTGGTTTTGTTTATTCTGATTATTTTTAATTAATTTTACCTTGTAACCAACACCAGCAAAATGGATTCCCCTCCGAATCTGAAAGGGAGTCCTTTTTGATGATGGCTATGATAATGAGAGCATTCCCCGTCCGTGGGGACTCGCCAGAATACGGGGAGCGAGTCCCTGGGACAAACAAAAACGCGGGGACTCCTCAAGTGGAGTCCGCGGGGAACGGCGAGAGTACGCCTTAGAACTTCTTTTCGGGATCCAACATAAGAGTAAGGTTTATCGATGAAATCATAGACCAGTCCTTTTGTCTGCGACCAGTGCTTCACTCGACCTCTTCTGAGTTACCAGGTTTGTGTTAACTCCCGGATCCTGGCAATTATACCGAATAAATTACCGAATCCCAGTTACTATACCAAAAAGGCAGATTAAAAAAACAAAACAAAAACGATAGCCTATTGACTACCGAATCCGGTTATTATACCGAATAGTTTTGGTATTGAAAATCTACCGAATAATATTCGTGTTTGGTATGAATTCGTTGAAACTGGAACAAAGTCGGGATTCGTGGTAACTACCGAATCCTGAAAATTATTCTGGATAAAGTACCGAATCCCAATCATGATACTGATTAATTTTGAACCGATAACTTATTCGGGATTCTGCGTAACTACCGAATCACCATAACTATACCGAATAGTTCTGGTATAAATTCTCTCACGGAATCAGTGGAGCCATTTGGGGGGGGGGGCATGGCCCCTCCCCCCTGATTTTTAAAGGGGCCCAAAATCTGAGGTTTTTTGTATATATTCCTTATTGTTTGACATGCTGAAGTAAAAGCATTTGCAAAATCGTAAATTTCACACTGCACCGCACAGTTAGTAATTCGGCTGTGAACCAAAATCTTTGTATTTTAGCAGAAAACAGGCTGATTTAATTTTTTTTTTTTACTGTGGCGCTCAGTTTCAATGTAATTGTGTTGCGAGAGCAACACTTTGGTTTTGTCCTCGTTTTTTTTTTTTTTTTTTTTTTTTTTTCCTATGACTCCGATTTCATTTTATTCCTGGTAACTGAGAAGGGTCTAACCTGTGCGGTTTTTACGGAAAGTGTGGACCTTAGGCCGGATTGATGAATATGACATTACATTTTGGAAAGCTCTGTAGAACTCTTGCCTGGGGCCAATAAGGATGGTTTTTGCTTGTCCTCGAGCCAGAGCCTACGGTTTGCGAAGTGAAGTGGAGTTATATAGCCTATGTCAGAGAGGACTATCTGAAGTTGTGTAGCGAACCTTTCGTTTCATCAAAAGATGTTTCTGCTTTCGAGTGGAAAGCTCCGTTCTAGCACGCAAGCAGGCAGGCACCAGTTTCAAATTGAAGATGGACTAAAATCTATAAGTGTTAAATATACGCGGCAGTTACCCGGCCCCACAGCCAACATATCTTCTTTGAGTGATAAATAGAAAAATCTACAGAGACAAAAAAGTGGCTTTTTCCCACGGGTCCGAAAGTGCTGCCATCTATTGTTTCTGTCCATGTCTGCGACGATTTCAGCTGAGTTTATAAAAAAAAATTTTTGCACTTTGGTTTGTGGTAGAGTAACGGTATCAGATGTGCCTCTTAAACTAAAAAGTTCTCTCATTGCTAAAGAAACTAGAGCTTATCCTTTGCTCCTTTCTAAGTCGTGACGTTAGAAAGTTGGCCTACGGCAAAAAAGTCAACTTTTGAACTAAGACAGGTAGATTTTTTTTTTCGACGGCAATCGATAGCCATTGATGAGCTGATCAAAGTATATGTCATTCATTTTTTGGTACAAAAATTCCTTCATGAGATACACCAGTTTGAAAATTTCAAAGGGGTTGACAACTTCATAGTAAGGTACATTGAAACCAAAAATAGGCGATACCAGTTATGATACATATTGGGGACTTTTAAGCAACAGTCGACTGTTAGCCCATAATCATCTTCGGTAATGAGGGGTTTGCAGCTTTTGCTAGTTGGTATACCTGTTATTTGTTTCCGGTATATTCGATGGTAAGAACAATTTGGTTCCCAATGGTAAGATATGCAAGGGACTTGTAAGTAATAATCGGCTGTTATGCTACAATCATCTTCTGCGATGATGGGTTTGCAGCTTTTGCTAGCTGGTGTACCCATTATTTGTTTCCGGTTAACTTAATGTATATCACGGGAGAGGGACTTGTAAGTAGGAATCGGTTCACGAGGGGCTAGGAATTTTTGCAAATGGGTGCACATTGTATTCGATTTCTATAAATCTGACGGTAAGAAAGTTTGTGTCGATGGTCTATCAGTGTAACCGAGGATTAACTGTTTACACAACGGATACAAACGAAAATGTAAAGCAATGAGGTAGTTTCATAATAATTAATAGTGTCATCTATGGTATTTTAATCCCGAAAAGTTACGGATAGCTTTCTATTACCAACTAGATTATATAAGATATTGTTCCAAGTTTTCATCCGTCACGATGTCTACGATTGAAAAGGATAAAGTACAACTGACTGCAAAGTTAATTTAGTCCCTTCTTCCTATATTATTTTTTTTTTACAACGCTGAAGAATACCTTTTGATCATATGATTAATTTTTTTAGAACATCCCGTTTAAAAAGCTTATGCTATAATCATCTTCAGCGATGAGGGGCTTGCAACTTTTGATAGCTGGTGTATCCATTAGTTGTTTCCGGTGAATTTGATGTCAATCACGGGAGAGAGACTTGTAAGTAAGAATCGGTTCACGAGGGGCTAGAAATTTTTGAAAATTGGTGCACATTGTATTCGATTTCTGTAAATATGGCAGTAAGAAAGTTTGTATCGATGGTCTATCGCTATAACCTAGGATTAACTGTTTACGCAACGGGTACAAACGATACGGTAATGTAAAACAATAAGGTAATTTTGTAATAATTAATAGTGTCATCTATGGTATTTTAATCCATAAAAGTTACGGATAGCTTTATAATATCAACTAGATTATATAAGATATTGTTCCAAGTTTTCATCCGTCACGATATCTACGATTGAAAAGGATAAAGTTCAATCTATGGTATTTTAATCCTGAAACGTTACGGATAGCCTTCTTCCGATATTGTTTTGTTGTTGGCTTTTGATTATGTGATTATTCTTTTTAGAACATACCGTTTTAAAAGCTTCGATAAGTTGACAATTTCAGCATTTAACCGACAGCGAAGAAACAAAACCAAAGTGTTGCTCTCGCAACACTTTAGCCGGCGAAGCCGGACAAAGGTTGCCGCAACACTTCACGTTGCCCGGGCAACGTAGGTCTAGTTTGGTGTTTGTTAGATCTTTTAAGACGTTAACCCCATATCCAAACTCAAAAGATTTTATGAATCCAGATCTACTTCTCGAGATCGCGACAAATCTCGATTAGTCTGGGGTCCACTGAACCGAAAGTCTTCTCCTTCTAAAAGTGGACGGACTTACTCGGGCAACACCTCTAGAGATCATACGACCTCCCGTACGTTTTGTTACTCACGAAAGTTACCGGGATACAGCTTTTTGGTATATCGCACATGCTTTTCTAACCTCTTACACTCGAACTATTCTGCGGTTGCGGTTTGTGCGGTTACATCCGCGATCGAACTTTCGACCAATCAAAAGCAAGCTGATGTACACAAACATTCAAACATTTCTGAAGCAGCGTTGCCGCCTGTCGCAGAAATCTGCGGTTAAATGACAGTTTTCACTTCTTCGACAGAGCAAGCCAAAATTCTACGACCGGTTCCTTGCAAATAAATATAAAAAGTAAGCAAAAAATCTTTTGCGGCCAAAAGTCACATGTTCCAGACAAGAAAAAGTGGCAATAGTGTTTACAAACCAAGAATTCCAAGATATTTCACCTGAGAATTGGAGGATATTAAGAAGAATAAACAGGTAAAAATCATTCAAGCAGAGCTGCAATGTGGTTGTTCTTGAGTGCGGGTTAAGGCCTTTTAGGTAGTAGAAAGCTCCACTTGCTTATAGGCCCAGATTAAACAGCAAATAAGTTGGACTGTCGAGAGTTTAAGATAATTCATGGTATGTATTGTTTTTTTTTTGTGAATGTTACAGAACTGTTAGTCAGTCCATCATAAAAGCCTCATTTTTGGAGGTCGGAGGCTATTCTAAGTTACTGTCACTGTCAGAGGCGTTACTAGCTGAAATGTTTGTCGGGGGGGCAAGGTATTTACTGACTGTTGTTGCAGAAAGAAGAACTGTTTTCAAGAACAAAAATGACAGCGTTGAAAAAATGACTGTTTTGAAAACAAATCAACTGATTTTCAGGGAAAATAACTGTTTTCATGAAAAAAAACTGTTTTGATGGAAAATTGCAGTGCTTCACGCCAACTCAGTTATTTTTTACAGACTGGCCGGACACATTTGGAGGATATTTGATGGTGCAAAACGGATACGTCAGCTGAATTTTATTGGAGCTATATTTCAGCCCTTCTTGGCAAGGGTCCTCTTCAGGCTCAAAACCGCTCAAGTTGGAAAATGAACTTGTGGGAAGGGTTCGTTTTTCCAACTTAAGCGGTTTTGAGCCTGAAGAGGACCCTTGCCAAGAACGGCCGAAGTATAGCTCCAAGAAAATTCAGCTGACGTATCCATTTTGCACCATCAAATATGATTCGCAGTCAGCTTGGGCTGAAGGAATATTTACATTTGGAAGGGTCGCCCCCCCCCCCCCCACAGTTGTGACGCCCCTGTTCACTGTACATACTGTACGGATGTCTGACGCTTGTTGGCCATGCCACATGGCTATTTCCATTTTTTAATTAAATTATGATAACTTAACTAATTTGAACAGCTAAAAAGGCTGAGAAGCTCAGTAGCAAAGTCGGGCTACAGTAAATCAGTAGCTTAGTGAATAACCTAGATGCTGTGAGTCTCCGACTAGTCAGCAGAAATATTTTCATATCCTGTGGTTTGATCATTAGTACAGGGAAAAATACAGAACCCTGAAGCTGCTACTCACAACTATGGTAGTCAGAATAAAGTTTACTTGCAAAAATCTCCATTATTATAAAAGGCTAACCATGTTGAGTCCCTAACATGTGTTGGTATTGTTTATTTTCTTTTTCTTATGAGATATTTTATGGTCTTTGTTTGCCACTAGTTAGCCAAGCTAAAAATCAACAAATTTTATTGTATTATATTTGTTTTAACTACTGTAAATTCCTCTGTACGGTAATTGCAAGGTTTGTTAATACTATAATATCTAAGTACCTATGGTGTTGTAACATATTTTTTTCTTTACAGGAAATTGAATGGATCAACTGACCAAGAAGCAGGTCCGGATTGCGAATAGCCTAAAGAAAGAGGAGAAATCTGACTTCTTATTTTGTGCCAAACACGGATATTCTTCCTTTATCAGAGGCTTGAGTCCTCGACAAGCTCAGTGATACATTGAAGACAGTAAGAGACAGGCACTATAGGCCTCTGATGACTACAATGGCAGGTGCTGCCATTGGCATCACCTAAATCTTTGGTGGCATGCAGTGAGAAGGCCAAATATCATGAAAAGTTTATCAAGGGGTTTCTCAATCTTTAATCAGTGTAAGAAGAGATTGTAGATGGTTACGGTGTGACAAAAATGGATGCTGTTTGCCAACAGCCCATAAAAGAGAAAACTGATCGACTTTTCTATGTGTATTTGTGCCAAACAACTGACATCGCTCCTTTGTCACAGGCTAAAGTGTTAGACAAGCCAAGTGATTTGCTGCAAAAAAGCTCATGACAGCAATGTCGAAACCTGATTTTTGTGATTGTGTGTTGCATGAAACTTGTAGGAAAAAGTTTTCTTCCACTTCTAAGTCCTCAGTCTTGTTAGCTGATGGGACTTCTGACACTGTGCAACTTGGACATCAACATCAACTCCTAGTCCCATGGTCCAACGGTTAAGGTCTCAAAGTGTTGACTTTGAGGCCAGAGTCTCAACTTCGCAGAGTTTCTGAAGCGTCAAGGAGCGTTAACATAGTAACTGAACATGCTTGTGCACTAACTGAGCGAGATATTCTTCTTGCTTCTGGATGCAGGGGTCGTCATCTTGTTGCAGAGAAGGCCAGGTATCTCGATAAATGCCTGAGGAACTTGTGATGGAAATTGAACGAAAGTGTAAATGATGGTAGTGTGTACAAGACATCACAAATCAGAGAAAACTTTTCTGTCCTTTTAAAGCAGAGTGAGAGCCATACTATGAAACGGCTGAAGAATTGCCTAAAAATGATCTCCGCATACATATTTTGCCACGCAAAAAGGTGCTCATGTGGCTGCCACCCACCGACAGATCATTTTTTTTTCACTGGCTGCGTGCATTTTTGCAATTTTCCGTGTAGACGCAAGCTCACGACCCAAGACCTGTCTCTTTGAACCCACTGGACTATAGATGGGCCGATGAGATAAGTGGGGGAGCAAAATCACTGGCAACTGATGGGCCATATTTTTCCAGACAGTGTGGTCGGTGTTTTTTGTGCCTGCAAGAAATCTTGAAGCAAAAATGCGCATGTGCTGTAACCAAGAGATCTCGTGATTTACTGTGCGCATCCGGGGGGAAATGTGTCAATGTCATTGTAATAGACGAGGAAGAAGAGGATTTCGACGCCTAACTCACTTGTGATTAAATATGAAAGTTGACAGGACCAACTTTTGCAAATATGGTTTTAATAAATGTACTCTTTCACCGTAAATAAACATACCTAAATAAACTTTTCCATTGTTTCTGAAGGATAGTTATTAGTCAGAGTTGGAATCACCGTAGCTGGTTAGCTGATAATAGTTCTCGATCCGCTTTAGAAAAATGAAACGGAACGCCAAGACATCCGAATTTGAGTGTTGGTGCGTAACATCTTTAGCACATGTCTGATCGCCGTATCCCGCCCAGATTCGAAATCAGCGTGGTCGATTTACCTAGAATCCATCGTCGGATCAGCTGCCCCCGACGGGAAAGCTACTTTTCACATATTGATACTTGGGCCCCAGACTAGATAGGGTTTCGATCGAAAGCCTCAGAGGGTCTAAAGTCGCCTATTCTGTCAAATGGGTAGGCCTCAAACTCCAGGTCAAAGCATGCTCCAGTGAACATTTTTATTTGTGAAGGGTCTTTGAACAATGCGTGATTCTTGCATATGCTCATTATGGTATATTTTAAAACTGCTTTAATTTTACCCTAAAAAAGCAATTAAATTTGGCGTTTGAGGAAAAAAAAAATCTAGGATGGGGGCCCAAAATGGATGTTTGCCCCCCCCCCCCCCCCCGCTGAGGTTTACTGAAATAGCGCCAGTGCACGGAATTCGTGAAAACTAACGAATACTGGCAATCCTGATCGTTATACCGAAAAGATTTGTACCAGCCTACATGGGATTCTGTATAACTACCGAATCCCCGTAAATATACTGAAAAAATACTGAACAATATTAGTATATTTTGGGCCTCCGGCCGAAATTTTTTACTGAATCTCAAAAAGGTGGGCGGGGGGCCGCTCCCCCCCCCCCCCCCTTTCGACGTCTAGGGCCCATGAATTTTGAATCTACCCTGTTTCCACTATTCTTCCATCCGTCACAAAGTTTAGAGGACCCCTCCCCCCTCCAGCTTTCCCTAACCACGTCAAGATGTGATTCGGATACACAAATTTGACATCTATGACATTAGCTCCTACGACCCATCAAGTTGACTGGAACCGTAGCACTTCCCCTTCCACAACTGCATCCGCGGAAGACCCGTGACCTATTTCATCCTAATCCCTCCGTTCGCTTGGTTCTTCCGCATTTTAAGATATTTCTGAACTTTTACGCTAAGATATTTCCGTAACTTTTACGAATCCCTCCACTTACGTCTTTGGATCCCCAAAAGGTTAGGTTGGATAAAAATGACATGAAGTTCGGAATCTTGGTACGGACAGATCGATCGGGGAAGTAGTGTGAATCACAATTATGGGCAAGACCGGTCATTTAAAGATTGTCCTGAGTCATTTGTCACTTTCATTTCAAACTATTTTCCTCTGAAATTACCCTTGTTAAGTCGGATCTCCGCCGTTTATTTATCCGTAAAAATCACGAAGGACTCGGAAGCGGGAAAACCTGCGAACTCGCCTGCGAAAATGAACGTAATGCTAATATATTGACGTATATGTAAAATCCACACCTTCCACGCATATACTTTCCGTTTGGAGGCTACGCACCGTAAAATTCGGACCATTCACATCGCTCTGTTGACGAAGGTCAAAAACCGAAGATTTGAGCCAAAGTTGCGGAAATTTGAAGTTCAGTTGACTCGTAGGTCACCAATTAAGCGTTACGTCGAGTTGTGTTGAATCGAGAATTTCGTAAGTGGCAAATTTTAAAACCGCGAATGAAATAGTTTTTATTATCATACTTAGCTTTTATAAGAGGGGTTGATTAGTTTGTCGGCTCATACAAGTATTTGCTGGTTCAGAATTTCATAACTGAGGCATAATCTTTGTCTTATTTTTGTCCTTATATTAATCCGGTCTTCGTGCCTTGCGCTTATTTTGACGGTGAAAAATAGAATCATCACCATCATCAATGAATACTTCCAAATTTCTGGTTTCGGCGTGCAGTTTTGTCATTCTTCTGATTATCGTGGTGACTTCTTAGAAACAAAATATTAGGAGTAAGTTTGTCTTGTAAGTTTAGTTTGTCTGTCCTACTCAGTCAGTAGGCTATAGTAAGTAAGTAAGTAAAGTATTTATTACCCGTATTTTTCACTTGGAACAAAACGGAGTAAAGAAGAAAATAACGAAAAAAGAAGAGAAATTTAAGGGATAACACAGATATAGAAACACGACATTTTACATAACAATTACGCAATCAAGAACCATAAAAGTGTTTAAGCCAGGGGTGGGTCCAGTTCGCCTGGAAATATGAGATTACCCGATTCACTATGATACTAGGGTCCGCAAGGAAGAGATACCAGTTGCCAGGACCGTATCCAGGAATTTTGTTCGGGGGGGGGGCCTTTCGGGGGGGGGGGGTTTGCCTGCGGGTCGGACAGAAAGTACAAAAAAGACATAGATCAGAGAGAAAAGTCTATAAAAATGACTATTTTTCTGTGTTTCGGGGGGGGGGGGGTTCATCGGGGGGATACGGCCTTGCCAGTTGCCCATTGCCTAGTGTATAGATTTAAAGTTGAAAATTCCGGAAATGTCTAGAAAGAGTCGGGTTGCAATATTGATCTTCTGGTCGGGGTGTTCAACGATTTAATTTCGTGTAGTACTTTCCAAAATTTCGAAACCTTACAATTTCACACGATATTTTTTTTGGATTTGACTTGTTACGGCCTAGAAGCAAGGGATATGAGTTGTTGTTAATTTCACAGGGGCTTTCCGTGAGCAGTGTTTTTCGGCTATTCTCTTCCCCCCTTACAAGTTTCTTTGGTTTCCGCTAGGTGGTGCACAACTATGGCAAAAGTAGATGGTGCTCTGCGCGCCTTACTTTCGACAGTTCGAAAATCGATTTGGCGTTCTTGAAATCAAAACAATATGGGCTCCACGAACTTTATGTTGAGGAACCACAACAGTAACGCTTCAGTGCCATGGTAGGGAGTATACAAACCTCGGTAAATGAAATAAATAATAATGTACTGTGTCATAAAGGCTTTCGCATCTCGAAGAAGATGGGAATTAGTCAAGAATTGAAAAAATCTTATCTAAGGCCTAATAAAATATGAATATACAAGTTATTGATCTTTTAACTGAATCTTCGGTATCCATTATTTGTAAGCCTCCTTGTGGAAATACTGGTAAAAACATACTTTTTGCTTGCTTTAACGCATGTCTCCTATGTTGATTATTTGGTGCTGAATTTCACGATATCGCTCACGTTGTCGCAATATCGGTTGATAATTTAAACGTCTCAGTGAAATCTCCTCTGCAAAAATATGTATCAAGAAAGCAAAACAAAACTTGCGAGGGGCCGCCCACTCTCAATTTTCGTGCGCAGTAAGCGCCCGGTACCGCACAAGCTATCACCAGTACCACGTGTTTGAACATCAAAATCGGCAAGTTTAGAAGCCGGGAAATCTCTTATATTTTAGCCAATACCACCGGTTTCAGTCAGTAAATATTCTTTGAGCCCAAGCTGACTTTGAAACATTTATTCAAGCAATGTTTACAACGGATACGTCAGCTACGATTCTTCGTCAGCGATATTTCGGCCCTTCTTGGCAAGGGTCCTCGTCAGGCTGTCAATCCTCTGGTTCAACTTCGGGGAAGGAAAGAAACCTGTAATAAATAACTGAAGCTTCTACCGACTATAAATATCTTATTAAAGTAAATTATCTTCAAATACCACTATAATGAAAAAATAGTCCTGAGATTTAATTTTTGTCATGGACGCTGTTTTTGCTGCACGATTGGGGCGATGACAGGAAAGGGTTTTTTCTGCATTTTGGTCAACTTCGGTTTTCTTATTAATAAGGGGCTGAAAACTTAAATATTATTGTATTAATAGCCTGACGAGGACCCTTGCCAAGAAGGGCCGAAATATCGCTGACGAAGAATCGTAGCTGACGTATCCGTTGTAAACACTGTTTGAATAAATGTTTCAGTCGGTGCTGGCCAGTGCCTGGAAAGGGTGTAGCCTACAGCAGTTGCCGGGGACTGAGTAACGCCTCGATAACCTAGTGACGATGATGCTGATGATGAAATTTTATTTACGCACTTATGAAGAGGAAAATAATGCAGTACAGATAAATAAAAGGAAAAAATACACTGAGCTTTCAGTAATGTAGTAAATGCACAAGATAAAAAAATAATCATTAATAAACATTAATCTATCAGAGACAGGGTAGATCCTGAAGATTTGGTAGCTCCGCTTTGGATCTCGGATAAAGATGATTCGGAAAACGATCGAAACCCTCCCCGGATAACTGAGCTACGAACGGTTATTATGGGCCCTTACTAAAGTTTGATTTTAGTATGAATTTATACAAACCCAAGGCCTGTTGACCATTTGGTCTATGGCCAACTAAGTACATAACCTTGACAATGAAAAATCCCGCCTTGCCTATTTACCGGTTTGAACTAAACATGTTTTCGGCCTAACCGGTCAACCATGTTACGCCATAACATCCCCTGGGGATGAGTCATCATCCTTTCAGCGGTAATATTAGTTGGCACTTATGTTTGCATAAAACTTACAAACAAAACTTACGCGAAAAATTCACAACTACACTGGTAGGGGGAGGGGGGGGGGGGTAATGAGGCATGTCTCTTTTCTATCTAACGAGACAACTGTACATTTACTATCTTAATTGAACTTAAATTGCAAGTCTCCATAAGAATGTTCATTAGCATAGAAGCAAAAAAAAAGATTAATCGTTCGGAAAAGATCTGAAGCTGAAGTATTTACTATTGAAGGATGAAACTGAAAAAAAAAGAGAGAAAAATACACTTATTCATCAGGGCTTAAGGTTTGCCACTCTTATAGAAAGCGAAGAGAATGAATTGGATACCAGCTTTAATTACGGTAAGTGCTTTTATTGTATTTCCTTTGTTGTATCTTTATTGTTATTTACTTGTCTGAAAAATATCCCAGCCGTATTTCTCTGTCAGTCGCTCCATGGTTGATTATGCCCCTAGCGCAAATAAACGACACATTTGAATTTGATCATCACCTTCTTTTGTTGCCGGAATAAAAACTGTGCCAAGGCGCATTTTTTCTCTGTGCTGGACCACTGACAAGACTGACCGTGACACAGTTTTCTGTTCATGACTATTTGGTTTAGAGTCGTGGTCAAACATTAGTTGCGTTTTCGCAGATACCATGGTATCTGTTACCAGGGTAACTGGATCTGCAAATAGTCGTTTTTGCAGTTACCGTGGTATCTGATACACGGTTGCTCTGCAAAAACGCTATTGCCGAAACTGCACTTTTCGAATTCATCCCTAAAGAATAACTGATATCCAGTTACATCACTAAGTGCTAAACTTCTTTCTCACCAATATGACATTTGATGAAAGTGAGATGACTTTTCAGATACCACGACCAGTTACCACGGTCGGACCGTAGTATCTGAATATCATATACAACGATAACTGGCAAGATATACCACGATAACTGCAGAAACGACTTTTGACCGTGATATAAGATACCATGGTATCTGTAAAAACGCAACTATTATTTCGCTAGGTTCGTCTTCCAGCTTTTTGAGAATCTACGTAAAATTTGTTGTATTTTTTTTACACATTTTGTAGGTTTATTTTTGTACATTTTGTACATCATTCCCTTCAAGTAGACCGGAATTACTTCCATCATGAAAGGATTCTCGAGGAGTCGTCTTCATGAACGGAATCCTAAGCAGGGCTCTGCTCTCGTTACTACAGAATTCACCAATTTATTTTCAACCGGAGCAGTAATCTGCTCTCGCTCTTAAATGCCTTTTTGTCCAGTTATTAGTTACCTCGTTCTCTTATTTTCAAAGCGACCCTTGTAAAAAATACACGGTGTTCTTGCTTAGCCTTTCAGGATTCAGGATTCAGGATTTCAGGATTCAACAACTTTACTAAAAAAAAAATCATTCCGGCTTGACGACCGGTTACACACAAAGCACATACGCGCTTGAAAAACGCAACCAGTACACATTTACTATCATATTCTAACCAAACATTCACTAAAATAAACTAAAAATTTATTAATTAATTTGTCAATTTGTCCTCTCACGTCTTCATAACCCTCCACTCACCAACTACCCTGAAGGAGATGTTTCTTTAACCGATTTTTAAACTGCGGTACACTTTCCGCTTCTCGAATTGAGTCTGGAAAAGTATTCCAGACCACCGTACCTGAATGCCTTGCCACATGGCTAAAACGAACCGTACTTCTTGGCTCACTTACCAGGTCTCCAGCATGCCTCGTAGCATGTCCGTGATAAAACGAGTTAAAACGAAAAAAATTACTAAAAACATCAGGTGCGAAACCATTCAGACTCTGAAACACAAAAATACCAATTTGGAAATCTCTAATTTGACCTACCTTCAAAATCTTAAGTTTCCTAAAAATTGACTCAGTACTTAGAACTCCCGTATCGTACTTACCAATTAATCTCACTGCTTTATTTTGCTGAATCTGCACTCGTTTGAAATTGCACGTAAAATTACTAGCCCAAATCATGCATCCATAATTTATATACGGCGCAATCAAAGAATGATATAAAAGAATTAAAACATGATAGGGTAAAAAATGCTGAAAACGTCTTAAAATCCCAAGGCCACGCGCTACCTTACATGCAACCACATCACCGTGTCTTCTCCAGCTCAGGTTCTGATCAAGAATGAATCCTAGGTACCGCACTTCTTCAACCTGCTTGAGTACAACACCATTTATTGTTATTGCACTCGGGAGATTTGGCAATACACCAGTCCGCTTAAACAGAACAAAATTACTCTTCGCCGCGTTGATGCTAAGTAAGCTAGTGCCTACAAACTCACTCAACCCTTGCAAAGCTCTGTTTGCTTTCTGGGCCAGTTCTTCAAGAGTCTTCGCCGCCACAACCAGTGCTGTATCATCAGCGAAAGATGTCATAGACGCACCAGGAATGTAAAACCGCATACTATCAACATACACTAAATACAACAGTGGTCCTAAGACAGAACCCTGAGGAACTCCACATGAAACAGGAAAAAACTTTGAAAACTTATCTCCTAGATTTACCCTCATTGATCTACCATTTAAATACGAACTAAGCCAATCCAAACATTTTCCTCTTACACCCAAATCTCTTAATCTATCCAGTAAAATACTGAAATCAACGGTATCAAACGCTTTTTTAAAATCAATAAAAATACTAATACAATACTCACCCTTCTCCAGAGCTAAATTCACGTTTTCTAGAAGATGTTGTACAGCATGCGAAGTCGAATGGCCCTTTCGGAATCCAAACTGGCCGTCATACAATGTGCGTAGGCTCGTGAGGTGATCATATAGTCTTCCATGGATAACTTTTTCATAAACTTTTGAAAACACTGGCAGGATAGAAATAGGCCTCCAATTTGATATGTCTGTTTGAGTGCCACCTTTGTATAGAGGGAGAACCTTTGCTGTTTTCAATAATTTTCAATAACTTGGGGGCTTATAAACTAGCGATAGGATAATTTTCCTCACACCAATTTCAATTTCAATAGAAAATGTTTCTACCTTACCTTCTCTCCAAAGATCAAGATCCTCCCTTGGCTTCCATTTAACCAAATCACTTACGATCAAACCAAGCCCGCCGCGGTTCATTGAAGTTCTACTCCTCGCGGTAAGCTGATATCCTGGAAAATCAAAAGACGAGAGAGGACTATCCTGACTCAAAAACGTTTCACAGAGGGCCATAACATGGAGATTTTGACATTTCGAAATAAAATCAAATATCTCATCACACGAAGAAGTAAGGTGGCAGTTCCACGAACACGCATTGAAACCAGCATTTTGCATAGTTCCAAGATACAGAGAATCACAATATTTACTAAACTGGAAAGGTCTATAACTCGCTGTAGACTCTTCATTCGCCAAATCCGATAGTAAATAACTATCAATATCAAACGGGCTACTTTCCAGCCGGCTTAACCTCGACGTGGTAGCAGTAGGTACATCACACATATATACATCTACTAAACATTTTCATGGTTCCTATTCCTTGACAAAAATAAACTACTACTTAAACCATAACTACAAAACAACCACAAACAACTAAAAGCAATCCGCCAGTGACCGAATCCTGCGAGCATTGGTGTCTGTCGGGAGCTTTGCGAGAATTAGGCCGCGATCCGACCAGACATTTCGCACAGTGTTTCCACTTCGAGGGATTTATCCCTTTTTGAGGGATTTTCAGGCCTTCCTCGGGATTTTTTTCTAAGGAGGGATAAGGGATTTTTCAGGGATAATTGAGATATTTCGGGATTTTTAATATAAGAATGAAGATTTTTTGAATTTTTTAGTCTCAAGTTAAAAATCCGTAAACTTCACAATAACTGTATGGGCACTTATGTAGGATGTTTTGTTCGCATGTCTCCTCATTATACTGTTTTTGTTTTGGCCTAGATATTTGGCAAACATGTCGAAGTTTTCTTCTGTTTTTTCTTACTCTCGATATTTTTAGCTTGCCCGAGTTACATAAGCTACGAACAGTGAATTTTGCCCGTAAACCACCTGGTTCTAGTAATTTAGTTATACGAAGAGATGTTCTTGTCGTAGGCTACGTTACGAGACAATCGTATGTTGAGAGATTGTTAAAATGACAGTTCTATGTTTGGATCTTGCCAGAATGACAAATCATGGATTTTACCCTGTGAAATTTTTTTAGAAAAAAAGGCGGATTTGAAAATTTTCGCCTGCGGCGCTCAGTTTTAAATTCTCTTGCATGCAGTCGTCAAAAGCTAACTCAAGCTGGGTTTTAACCAGCGAATGCTGGAATGAGGGCATGCTTGATTTTGGTGTTTATATTTCTTGAAATTTGTAGAATTTTAAGTCTACTGTTTATAGCCGGTAGCCTTAACGGGAACTATACAGACACATATTTGCAGTTGTAGTACAGGCGGTAGTAATTATCGGATATTGCAGACGCAGGAGAGGGATTTATCAAGGGATTATTCTTTGAAGAAAAAGGGATTTTTAGGGATTTCTCTACCTGAATTTGGGATTTTTCAAAAACAGAAGTGGAAACACTGATTTCGCACTCCGAAACTGTCTCTCGCCGTATTCAGAATGTCGCGACGGCGTTTGGTTAGGGCCTCAGACACGAAACTGCCAGACTTCGCAAGTTTAGTTTTGCTCTTGAAGACTTTCCTTGCCATTTCAGTGTTCATCAGTTTCACAAACACCGGAGCAACATCTTTTTGGTTTTGCGTAGCAGAATTATTTAAACTGTAGCGGTAAACACTCTGAATGTCATTCTGCGAAAAATCGGTAACTCCCATTTTCTGTCTTATGACATTCATAGTTGTCGTTTTCAAATCCTCACCCGGTAATTGCTTCAAACCATTGAAAACTAGGCTATCTAGTAGCTTTTCTTGTTCAAAATCATCTATCCTGCTTTCCATCTGTGCCACACGATTTTCCAACCCTTGAATTTCTGCTTTCAGACTTTTGTACGACTGTAATATGCTCTGAAACTTTGGTGTAAACTCAAGGGACACTGACGCATAAATTTCACTGATTATCATCTCGCATGATTGTTTCATGGAATCCGCACTTTTCTGTTTATCCCCGCACTTTTTCAAAACCTTCTCAGTTATTTTTTCCATCATTGATTTTTGTGTTCTTGCAATCTCGTCCTCGCTAGCAACAATTCTCTCCAATAGCTGAGATGACGAACTCGCTGGCTCAGTGATTTTGAGGGCAGCGTACGATTTACTTTGTTTGTAGATTTCGGGAGAATTTTTAGCTTCTTCAAACGCAAGTTTTGCTCCTTTTTCCGTTTTTTGCGACGCTTCTTTTACATGATCTTCATACGACACCAAACTTTTTTCAATGAGCCTACTTTCCTGGTGATCTCCGTAGCAGAAAACAATGAAGTTTTCCCGGCCTTTGCTATCTTTGACAATCTGTAGGACCCTGACTGGCCATAACGGAAATCCTTTGAAATGAGCTAGGGCTAAATCAAACTGTTTGAAGGGCATCTTAAGACCAAACGAATAGACGAAGAAAAGATCACTTATCTGTTAGTGGGCAGGCCCACGGAATGCATTGGCAATCACCTTAAATGGCGGGTGGCCCGATGGACCGTGGAGACCTGCGAATGTTATTCCATCGTACTCTCATCTCATTCATCCAAAACAGCGGTTATAATATTAACCAATCTCCAAAGCAAATCCAAATCTCTAAAGCAAATTGTTCACAGTGCTACACAGTATCAATTAAGAACCAGTTATTCCACTTTCACCCTTGCGGAATGAAATGAATCGACAGCACTGCGCGAGATCTGAATTGGCACGAAAATTCAAATTAATTCAAATTAATACTGAAAGGCCTCCTCGCGCGGCATCACCGTGCGACAGGAATTATTTTCTACTCGACGGGATTTCTTGTCTTTGTAAACGCTAAGATTCTAGTTTGAGTAGACATCCGTATAGAAGACACCATGGCATTGTATTCTCACGTTACCGCAATTTCTAAACTCCAAGTAAAGAAACGCACAAACTCTAGAAACCAATCAGCCACAGCTCGCGTGTTTCAATTCAAGCTTTCAAGGGCCGTCTGTTATTATTTTCGTTGTTACGATCGTTACAATTTATTTTTGATGGTCGTGCATAAAGGATAAATAATTCCCGTAAGGGTTGTGACGTAAGGGAGCTCGAGGTTGGATCGGACACGGGGTTGATCTGGACACCCGCGAAATAAATATTAACAAGTGCGCAAGCACTCAGACGTGGAGTGTAAAAGTAAAATGTTTATCACATTTTATGTACAAATAGCTTTAGAACCAAGACATGTCTCATTCCCAATAGCCAAACAAGTATTGAAATAACCTAATTTGTAATCATCCCACTTTAAAAGCTTTAAAAGTAAACAAACCGCCAGTATAAAACCATAGAAATGTTGAAGATCTTGCACGAATAGCTTGAGTTCGAACACTGAATGGTCTGTCAGCCAGTCCTACCCTTTGAACCTGTTTTCCATTAGCAAGATAATAACAAGTGCTATAAACCAAATCGTAGCAGCCTAATGCCCCTTTTGTCACAATTCATTAAGAACGGCAGATCATCAATCATATGACAAAACAGTCCAGTTTCCAACTGTTCATTATACATTAGTACGTCGCGTCGTCTTATTTGTTGCTGTTAAACCAAATCCTCATCCATAGATATTTTCCCCAAATATACAGTCTAGTCGAGCAAAACACAGACAAAAACAAATGCTCGATGGTTTTGCCGGGTGTAGGTATTCTCGTCGGCACATCGGGTTCTTTTTACACGAAACAAAGAAAAACTCTTTGAAAAGTTCAGGTCTCGTGGGTATGTCGGCTTCTATTTACACGTAAAAAAAATATAGTTCTTTACAGTCTTGTCAAGGGCAAAACACAGAAGAAGTCGAATTCTGAATGCTTTTGTCGGGCGTAGGTATTCTTGTCGGATGGTTTTTTTTTATACGTAAGAAATCAAATTTTGCAAACATTTGTCGGGCGCGAAGTGTTCCGGAAAAAATACAGATTTAAAATTTTCCGCCGGCGTTGCTTAATTGAACTGGGGTGACAGTCGTTGGAAGCTTCGCTTTTTAGCGAAAGCTGAAACGGAAAGCCGAATATGTGAATTTAAATATATGAATTTACATCAAAGAAACAACTTCAACTGATGCATTACAGTTAGTTTTACACAAAATTTCGCCTGCGGCGCATTTTGTAGTATTCTCTGTCTGGAAGAATGGTGTATCATTTAGTTCTCGTTATAGGATATAAATTCTTGGGGTTTGAAACACGTTAAAAGCCGGAAATTGTATTTCACTGTAGCTAAATTTTTCCGGAAAAAAGCAGATTTACAAAATTTCGCCTGCGGCGCTTAGTTTAACTTGTTCTTGGTTCAGTCGTTGGAAGCTTTGCTTTTTAGCGAAAGCTAAAATGAAAAGCCAAGTATGTGAACCTTAATATACGAAATTACATCAAAGGAATAATCTCTACGGATGCATTATAGTTAGTTTTACCCCGGTTCTGTTCTGTGCTGGCCGGAAATGTGCGCTGTTGCCGCGAACCGGCAACGGAACATTTTGTCGGCACAAACCAGACGTCCCCCCCCCCCAAAGGTAAAAGGCTAGTGACGCCCCTGATACCCACTAGTGTACGAAGTTTGAACTTGATACTTGCACTGGTTCACGAGTTCTGAGCTGCATAAAATATGGTGAAAACCGGAAACCGAAAACCGAAAGCTGCTAAAGCGCTTGCAATAGTGGATTGTTCCAAGGAACACTCCACTAAAAACCCGAAACTGAGTTATTATATTATATTATCATAATCTGTATCGTGTTATTTCTTAACATAATTAATTATCAAATTCGATAAAAACGAATACTAAAAAGAGTCGCCCACAACCGAAGATAAGTAAAGTAAAGTAAAAAATGAAAAATGTATTTAGGTTAGGTTAGGTTATTCTTTATTTTACACAAAATCACCTAGAACAACTTGTAACAAAAAACATAAGAACTAAACGATACATCTTCAAATTAACCAGTCACCCGAGAACCTGGGCGCCCGGGTTGTCCTGGGGGTTACCAATAATTTTCTAATGAATTCAATATTTACAATATTCTCAAGGAGTAAAAAAAAAACACGAATTTCTTAACTGGGAAAATCGAACAAGAAAGGATTTTCCTTGAATGAAAGGTCGGTGGGGCTTGAATATATTCTTTCTGCGCAAAGAGTGGGACGAAAGTCATCTTCGGTTTTCAGTTTAATGCAACCTCGGCTATTGAAACGTGTGTTTTCTTTAGTTTTGTATTTATTTTTGAGCTGCAACATTATCATTATTATCAAGTCGATTAAAAAATGGTACATTAAAAATAATGTCCGAATCAACCCGGGCCTGTCCGAATCAACCCCATGGGTACGGGGTTAGTTCGGACAAATTGAAAAACAGAAACAAAATTTACTTAAAAACGTGATGTAGAAAACGATTTAAATCCGCCAAGGAATGGCGGCCTAACAAGAAAAGGAAAATTAGTGTCCGGGTCAAAGTGCGAATACACGATGAGGATTTCCTGGCCGGATTTCCTGCACTTTCATCTTCAAGTTGAAAAAATTTCAACTTTTCCATACGGAAGTGATGATGGTGCCGCAAATCCGGGCAGGAATTCCAGTCCGGGAGCTCCCGATCCTGATCGTGTGTTCGCACGATCAACCCCGAGCTCCCCTATGTCCGCGCTGTTCTTCTTTTCTTTCTAGAGAGCGTTGTAACTACCATACTAAAGAGCTGGCTCCTCCTCTTATTATCGTAGCTGCTAATAACTTTCTGGGACCAAGAACAAATAATCACGAGAACCTCCGCCCCGCTATCTCTGTAATACGACCATACGGAGTCGAAAATATTCTCGATAGCCTACCCCAGGCCCGTATCCAGGAATTTATTTCGGGGGTGGGATTACCTTTCGGGGGGGAGGGTTTACCTTTCGGTGTGGGGGGGGGGGGGTGCCTGCGGGTCGGACAAAAAAGACATAGATCAGAGGGAAAAATCATTATTTTTGCATGTTTCTGGGGGGTCAACCCCCCCCCCCCCCACACCTGGATACGGCCCTTGCCTACCCGATGCAAACGAGATGAGGGTAGGAGCTACTTGGAACAACATAATTCGTTACCTATACAAAGAGCTATACCTGAGTAGAGACCCGAAGCAGAAATTTCCTTACAAACGCCGTCTGAGTCGTCCTTTATAACTGATTGTTTATCTACCACTGTGACGTCACGTTTGACTCGCTGAAAACCCGAGTTCTCCACCCATCACACCCATGCAATAGTTTTCATCTGATATGCGCAGCGGAGAATAGGGAAGTAAACAAGTATCAACTCAAATGTCACAGCAAGTTCAGTTCGGTTCAGTTCAATTTTATTAAATTCAAAATAAATGAACAAAATAAGATTCGACCCCTAGAAAGTTCCATGGCCCGTTACATAGGGGTTAATACCAAAATAATTGACAAATTAACGAGTCTCTTCACTATCACAATAAAATGAAGGAAGAAAAATTGAAGATTTTTGTTATTTTTACTTACCGCTCCATCCTCAAAGTTCACCTCCAGGTCAACGCCAATCTCCCACAATCACTCATTTTAAACAAATAAATAAATAACTAACTAAAAATTAAAATAAAGAATACTCAAGCCTAGCACCCAGGGATTTCGCACTACCCTCATTATTGATTTTACCTGTACATGTAGTACTTAAATTAACATATTCAAAACACGAAATATATATTCCCGAAAGTGTTTTCCCCATTATATTTATGTTCCAAAAATGTTTTTAGCTGGGTCTTAAAGGTACCAAACGGCTGAATGCTACGGACATTATCGGGGAGACTGTTCCATACTTTGCTATATTCAAAACGAGGATTGAAATCTGGTACCACTAGCTCCACTGAGATTGGTCAGGATATCCATACTCGCTGCATGGGACCGAACAAGGATGTTCTATTGGATTATTTGTTCTTGCTGGAAAGCACCTCCAACTAAAATCTATTCTTCTTCTAGGTCGCCTTCTTCAGTTACGTTAGCGCTTCACCCGTGACGAAGAACTTCGTAAAGGGTAGCGAATACGTCAGAAGCGAGGTGGCCTTCCCCCTTGATCCGCTTGAGGGCGAAAAACTTTCTGCGGCCTTTCAGCACCGAAATGGACGCTTAGGGAACAAACTGGTGGCCGCATTTTCTCAAGGAGTGCACCCCCATCTAGTGGTACCTCTTGGACTGGCGGAGAGACACGCCTATCCACAGCCATACCAGAGGAAAAGATAGTTACACAAATACGTGAAGTGAGAACTTGATTATATGGTATTCAGATGCGGAGTATATGTGATGATCCCGCCCGTTGTTACATGTTACGAGAAGGAATTGCTGGTCGAAGTGTTATCGAGCTCGTTTTGGGCAAAACAGCTAATAGTGAACTATCGGCAAGGGAGGGTTCTAGAGCGTCCGAAACAGCGATCAGTGACACCGCATCTCAGCCATGATATGTTTATATTTATGTTAATGTTTTGCACAACGGATTGCCCCGAAGTTTATTTTTTTACGATAATAAAGCTATTTTTCTATCATAACATGTGGTTTTACACAACTTGTTGTCGGAACAGGTTTGTGGCAAACGAAACAGCTTTTTCCTCCCTTTTTTCCTCCAGCGTCATCCCTCCTCATTTACAAGGATATGTCACTGCATATACTCCTCAACATCGTACTGCCTTCACAAAACCCCCTGTGAGATTCCACTTTTGCTTACGACTGTCCAATTGTGCATCTTCTAATACCCTTATGAAGCTAGATTGGGTGAAGGGCCATAGCTCAGATTACATGTCAATGGTGCACTACCTATCGATGCCTCCTCGTTCGTCTATGGCAGAGCAAAATAACTCTAGAGAGTAATATGAATACTCTTGATGACTATCTCCGCTGGGAGATTGGAAACTTTCAGTCAAACCCAATATGGTATCTTGCTCAAAACAGGTTAACACAAGTCTATACACTATATGACTAAGTCCAAAACACGCCAGTGATCCTCAGGAAGAAGGAGTGAACGTGTCCGCAACGACTCAAACTCAACGACTCAAATCCTGAGTCAGCGCAGCTGTGACACCCTTTCTTCATTTGTTGCGCAGGTAGCCGGAGATTCTGCACCGGAAGGGAGAGATAGTCATCAAGAGTATTCAAAAGATGTTTTGCATTCAGCCATCCTAGGATTACAGTCAGACAAGGTAGAGCAATTTTTAGTCTTGAAAATTAACTAATCTTTGATTTTTCTTTTCTTTCCCTAAAAAAATCGCATGCGTTATGTCGAATCAATTGGAATATTTCAACGCATCCGACACTGCGACAAAACGCAATTAGTGTTGCTTTGCTTGTCGCATGTTTTGTGTCGTAGGCTATGTCACATGACGCGGAAGTTTGCGCGAAATCGCAGCAGTGTGAACCAAGGGTAAGATGCGGTGCAAACATCGAGGATCAGATCAAAGCCAGCGGCCAGCGCTCGTTAACGACTGGTTGAGTTTTTTATAGGGATGTTCACGTCCTCTACCGGAGCTAGTATGGCTGCGATTTGACTGTGTGTCACTTTTTCAAAGTTCACGCATTACTCTCTATATTTATTTTGCTCTGCCACACGCCTAGTGGACTAATGTGGCTACTGTGGACACCGATTGGTCCGTGCGGTATTCAAACGTATTCACAAGAAAATTCCACCGAATGTATACTCTTGATGACTATCTCTCCTTGCTGATGCAAAATATCCGGCCTCTCCGGGTTCCTAGCGGAAGAAAGGCAGAAGTGGTGTCACAGCTACTCCCAAAGATAGCCGTGATTGTTTGACTCAGGATTTATGTCTTGAGTGGTTACGGACACAATTACTCCTTCTTCCTGAGGATCAGTGGCGTGTTTTGGACTTACTCATATAGCGTACTGACGACAGAGAGTAACAATGCCCGGGCCCCACTAATGTCACACCACCTGGTAATAGCACTCGTAATAAGACCTTTTACGGTCGAAACTGGGAAGAAAAGACGCTGAAAACGTCAGATAGTCAAGATGGAAAAATCCATCTCCATGATTTTGAAACGTATCTTTGGTTGGACCAATCACAGAACAAAGTCACTGACTTCAGCACTAGTTCTGTTTACCTTCGAGTGATGATAGTGGCAATATGTCTTGAATTTCTTTGTTCCAAGTATGGCCAGGATGAAACGTAAGGAGTGGTGGTGGGGGGGGGGGGGGGGGATAAAGGAGTAACTAATTAACGAACCAAATTGACGTGCAGATTTGACGGAATGCGACCCGGGCATAAATGTGTGAGACTGTTTAGTAGCGCAGGACCGCAATGGGTGGAAGGAGACATGACTATCGTCAGTAGTGGATGCCTTGCTGCGTTGTATGCGACAAGGTTTTTTCTTTTATTTTCGGACGTTATACGACAGGATTGCATGAACGTTGACGCAAAAGGAAACTGAGCCTGCCTGTCAAGATGATTCTGCAAGGGACAAACAAACTCGGGAGATGACCTAATAGTTACTCTCAAGACCCTGGGGACAATCTAATACTCTATATGACTAAGTCCAAAAACACGCAACTGGTCCCTCGGGAAGAACGAGAAGTCTCAATAGCGACTCAAATTCAACAACTCAAATCCTGTGTCAAACAATCACGGCGATCTTCGGGAGCAGCTGTGATACCCGAGGTGATACCGCTTCGGGCTCTTCCACGAGGTACCCGGAGATTTTGCATCGGCAAGCAGAGTTAGTCATCAAGAGTATTATAGGAATTTTTGTCCAACTTCAGATGTCATCTGTTTCAAACTGGACTGATATGAAGATACAACAATCCAATGATTCCATTACTTTCTTTCATAAAGATGTAGGGCAACTCAGTCTTGAAAAATTGCAAAATCATTCTTTTGCTTCTTTCGAACCAAAAAAATCGCCTGCGTTTTGTCGGACGAGTTGAAATTTTTCACCACATCCGAGACTGCGTCAAAACGCAATGTTGCTTGTCGCACGATTTTTTCGTATGTCGCAAAACGCAGATTTTGGCGAGAAATCGCAGCAAAGTGAACCAATGGATAGAGTTTGAGCGTGAAATAAGAACATGACTGTGAGTAAGCAAGATTTACCTACTCAATAAGTACAAGTAAGTATGGCACTCCTTTCTAACTCACGGCTTACGCGAATTATTCAAACGCCATCTGCCATGAACAGCTGGACCTGGTTAACCCGAACCTTGTGGATAAAAGAACGTTGTACGTGGTTAAGCCACACCTCGTAGATATTGAAGAACGTGACGAGAGTTCGTTACTCTGAAACAACTTTTGTCGAAGAGGTATATAATCCATATCATCCTATATCCCAAAGTTAATTATATTATGACAACCTTCTCAGCGCATGACTGATGAATTCTGTTGAGGTTAAGTTTATATTTTGTAGTTTTGAACATTTTTGTGGTTTCTTCTATGTGAAAACGTATTGGGTAATTTGGCGATGCAGATATAACAAAATCAACAAATTTAGTCATAAATCACCACCCGTGTGAACTGTATCAGCATGAATTTGTACATCAGCTTCATCAAATAAATCGTAGGGGGAGGGGAGAGGAGGGGCTATTCAGTGGCGGGTTGCAATTTGCAGTAACAACTGACTCTGTATTTCATAGAAGTAAATAAATATAAAACGCTTGACAAAAGTCATATCATATTAAGATTGTCGACATCACGCAACTGAATACTTTCTACTCACACGCCGAATCCACCCCGCTAACATTCAACCCTGCAGATGTGGTGACTGGAGTTACTTTCGCTGTAAATCGATTGCGAGACCACATACAAAAGGTTTCCTCCGACTATTACATGCTTTGAAAAAGCAAATTTAACGAAGAAAACCATCAATAAAACAAACAAGAAAGATCAACAAACCATACACCGTCACCCCGAACTTCAAACATAACCAAAGTCCCATGATTGATCGACCAGCACTTGCGATTCCTGAAGCATGCATGCATTTAAAGAGTAAGAAAACTGACGATTATTAGGGTAAGCAGGTTTTTAGTCCGGTCCGGTGGCACCAGTTCGCCGCGGCGAAGACAAGACCCCTGTTCTGGCACATTTATTCTTCTTCTTCCTTGACAAATTTCGAGGAGTCTTATTTTGCTACGGTAACGACTCCGACTTGATTCATACTCTCAATGAAAAAGTCTTAGACTTGGTGGACTTGAGGATTTTTCATAACGTTAACTCGTTATAAAAATAATCGTTAAAAAGAAGGGGAAGTGGCGTGCCTTCGGAATCAGCAAGCGATGTTCGAAAATATTCGGCCATTGTTACAACCCCCTTTACCCCTCCCAAACTGAGGCACATACACTATGACACAAACATTGCTAACGATATGCATCATAAGGCCTACATTAAGGCCAACTTAAGCTGCGAGTAAAACTGACCGCTTTTTGTAAAATCCATCGTTCTCGCCTTTATTCTCCTTATTCTAGTTCAGAGCCCCCATGCGGTTTAGATCCTATTAGCTCCCCAGTGTTCATCACCATCATCAAGATTCAACTAGAACTATGCTAGGACATGAGTTTAATTATATTTCATCAACAGCAAAACAAGTGCGGACCTAACTTACGAAGAGTCTTGCACTGCCCTTCCGATTTAAAATATGGACACTTCTATTTTCTGTTTATTAACTTACACATCTATTGTACTTAACTCTGTATAATGGATGAATTAACTGAGTATACTGAACTTTCTTTTATTAACATTTTTTCATCTTTTCTCCCGAGGTCAAGCTGTTTTCTTTTAAAAGTAGGCTTTCTTGTAATAAATTAATTAGTGACACATGTTCCGTTTGCAAATAAGGTTTTTTACTATGTTCAAGTTTAATTCTGAAAGTGTTAGTAAAATTCAAATTTAATAATTTATATTTTTTTGTTTGAGGAATTTGAAAAATAGCCTACGTGAAACGTAAATAAGTACTCGTGTTCTAGTCTAGTTGTATTTTTGATATTAGTTGGTATCGATAGTCATAGAATAGTATCTGTTATCTGTTACCACGGTAACTGGATCTGCAATTAGTCGTTTTTGGAGTTACCGTAGTATCTGATATACGGTTGCTCTGCAAAAAGAACAATTGCCGAAATTTCGCTTTTCGAAGTCATCCCAAAAGAAAAACAGATATTCATAGTGACATCACTAAGTGCCAAACTTTTTTCTCACCAATCTGACAAAATTTGATGAAAGTGAGATGACTTTTCAGATACCACGTTCGGGCCGTGGTATCTGAATATCAGATATCACGATAACTGCAAAGCGCCTTTTGACCGTGGTATCAGATACCACGATAACCGCAAAAACGACTTTAGGCTGTGGTATCAGATACCATAGTATCTGCGAAAACGCAACTAATAAAAATCGGTCTAACGTGTCTTAACCCATATGACACTGATAAGGAGGTGGACAAACAGAGACTAACCCGACTGGAGCGCTGAACTTGATATAAGGCATATGTCGGTCCGGAAACCACACACAAAAAATCGCAGGAATGTTAGACCGCGGATACTCCAAGTCTAGAAAGATACGCTGACGCTTTCAAAGTAATAAACACGAATCACTAATATCCTTGGTACCGAGAGATGGGCGAATCCGATCATGAAAGGATCCGAATCCGAATCCAGGGCTAGGTACGAATCCGATCCCGAATCCGAATCCACCATTTCATGCTGAGGATTCGAGTCCGGAATCGAACCCGGATTCGAATCCGACCTTAAAATAAAATGATGTACATAGGTTATAGCTTAAAAATCAGAGGTGAAAAAAACCCACTGATATCTAAGGTATCAGATAACGGGATAAATTACTGAGGATGTTTGGCGGTGGAGATAAAAAAGTTGGATTGCCTAAGCACACTGTGTAAAAATTGGGTAGACGGAAACTAGAATGGAATTTGAGCGGATTCCTAATATTGAGGGTTTGGAATCCGAGTCCAGCCTGAAAAGCAGAAGATTCAAATCCGGCCAAAAGGACGAATCCTGGATTCGAATCCGAATCCGGATTCGCCCATCTCTGTTGGTACCATGGGTGACGTAAAACTTTGGCCCATATCCCTCGTGACTGTGATAAAAGTTGACTTGCCTTTCTTCTAGCCTACCCGATGTACGAACAACCCAAGCAGCACCTTGCGAACGATCATCTGTTCAGAACTAGACCAGGAACAAGAATCGATAACCACGTACAGAACTACCGTCTTTGCTTCTAACAAGCTGTATAAACAGCGAAAGAGCGTCCATCCGTATAACAAAAATATGCCGATATCTTGCGTGCAACTTTAGTTGCATTCCAAACGCAACCACCTTGGAGTACAATGTGCCATGTTGAGCCTATATAATGTACTCGGTCGCAACAAACAATACACAGCGCATGCGTGAAGTATGAGCTAGGCCCGATTAGGATATCCCACTCAAGGCACCGAGAAACTGATCCTACAAGATTATCCGTTCTTGCTTTAGCCGAGTTACTGAACGATCACAAGACAACTTAGTCGGTAACTAAAACACATGGTATACTGCGCTGGGTATTTTGTGATGCGAAAGTCGTGAAACCAGAGCCTCGTTTTTGTTGCAATAGCGCTGCCGCATCGCTGCTGCAGCACTTCTTTGCTTTTGCATAATATGCGTTTTTGGAGTCACTTTCTTCTTGGTTGAAGCGGCAGCGCTGCACCATCTTGCAGGGAAGCACGGACTTGGTCGGGGAGCAAGTCCGTGATTCTCGAGAAGCGCTGCCGTCTTCCTCGGAAGCGCTGCAGTGCAAAAATGGATGTAGAAAGAATCAGTCCGGAATCCGTCGAGAAGTGGGCCTGCAGCATGCAACAAAAACGAGGCTCAGGTGTCGCGTCACAAGCTTTCTATGAAACCAGCTTAAGCGGCGAAGTCCCGCTAGGCACAGTCACAGACTCGGGAATCGTTCATCCTACGGATTCTCTGCTACGTCCTCGTTCCATTTTCATTCAAACACTTTGGGTTGCCACCAATTCCTTTCAATCAGAGCATCGTTTTTGTTGCATGCTGCACGTCCACTTCTCTGCCGCTTCCGGGCTGATTCCTTCTACATTTGTTTTTGCAATGCAGCGCTTCTCGAGGATCGCGGACTTGCTTACCGACCAAGCCTGTGCTTACCTGTACAGACAAAAAGATGGACACTCGTCCGACAAGAATTGTCTCTCGGACAGCCAACAAACCTCAGCTAGTGAATCCACCTGCGCACAGCAGTGAACGTTATTTAAATTCATTCGTGCCTTATTTTATCCGTAGTTTTAATGTGACTTAACATGTATGACAAATCCCGTGCATTTTGTTAGATCAGAATTTTGGGAATAAATGATATTGAATTGAAAAAAAAATTGAAAGTCTATTACTTGTCTGTGCGAATCTAAAAACGCAATTTGTCCAGAAGCGAAGAAATGCTGCAGCAGCGATGCGGCAGCACTATCGCAACAAAAACGAAGCTCTCGAGTGCCCCGAGAAACGCTGGTCGCTTCCAACCGCACATTCAAAACGGCATTTGCAACGAAGTACACGAGGCACCATATGTCGCGCCCTTCAGCCTACGACACAACACTGCCCGATTTCGAGGAATTCCCGAGGAACCATCACTGTCTATTGCGGTTACTTTTCAATTATTCACCTAATCGTACCAAGCTGAATCTAGCTAGACCATAGAGCTAGATGTTCGGACTCTTTGATGTCTCCACCTGACTAGCCCTGATTCAATTGCCTTCTTGATTTCGGAGACGAAGAACACACTGGATGTTAGACCCAGAAGGAACAAAATATCTGAAATGATAAAAATATATATATCAATTTTCTAATTCAAATGTCTGCCATTTTTTTTTTTTACAGTTTTCGTCAACAGACAGTGTGCTAGCTCACATCAGTTGAGATTAATAATAATAATATGATTGCAATAATGAGGCTTTCGCCTCTATAAAACATCTTTGTTTAAATTTTGTGAAAAAGTGTATGAACAGCCGAGGTTGGGCGTTCGGTTTTACGCATCAGACGCGTTACCATCGGCTTTAGTCACCAGCGGTAAAACTTCAGTTACGTCTTAAAGAGTACAAATTACATTTCCGCGTTTGGTAAAACAGCACAGACAACGCAGAAACCAAGTTCTGTATTTTTTAGGACTCGTCGTACCTAAAAAATAAGTAAAATTGATTTACCCTAAGAGCCGAGGGCCATGACAAACACATGAAAAATAAAAACAAACCAACCAAAAAATATTACCCCTATAAGCACCTATCCGTATGGGCTAGGGCTACCTCGAACATGAGTAAGGAACGGACCGACCCTTTGCCCTCCAAATATACCGCCTTCTCTCCCCCATTTTATAGATTTACCCTCCGTACCTAATCATTCCACGTTAATACGCCCTAACAGCACTAGACTGATTCTTCCATTATCCTTGTTTGGCGGTTTTCGATGCGAATAGGATCGGAAGCTTATCGCTTCGGATGAGCTCATTTGACAAAAATGCCGGTTATACAAGTTTCTCCTGTTTCTCATCAAAGCGCCTGCACGATACTGGAAAAAGTATCGTATCGAAGTCTATTCTCCGTATGCCGGTTAACCTACCTATTTGCCACTATTGACCGTTTTTTCGTCTCGCCAGTCGATTCGACTGAGCTCTAAAAAACGGGTTATAAGAAAAAATGGCGTCTTCCCGCCGCCGGCGCCTATCTCTCCAATGAGAATTTTGATTTTGCGCCGCGCGAAGAGCGTAGGTCGGTTGGATGGAGCTCCCGCCTCAGTCCACAGGTCGGTTAAAAGACCGGAAAACGGAGCAAAAAAAACAGCTTCTAAGGACTTAGGTCGGTTAACCGAAGGAAGAAAACGACTTATAGTGGGAAATCTTGTAGGTCAGTTAACTGGATGACGGCTAAAAGCGCAGCTAATATACGTGTTACGACCCTTTTAATTTAAGTGTTGTCTTTTCTCGAGACGAGTCTAAATCTCAAAAAGTTCCCTATTCTTCCTTTCTCAATAATTTCCGACTAGAGACTGTGGCATATAGTCATAAATATATCCCTTAGGTTTCGTACAAGTATTCTTACCAAGCCTATCCTAAGAAAAATCCTGCCACTAGAACGAGACGGCATGTATCCGACCTCTACGGCCAGTGGCTCGGCCAGTACCTCATCTACAATCGGTTGAACGTTCCCAAACCCGGTAGCTTAACGGATTTTCCCCTTCTTTTGTCAGGTTTTTGGGATCCAAAAACGTATGTGGAAGGATACCTATGACATCGCAAAAGTTATCCGTCCGTCTGTAAGCACGATAACTCTCGAATGGAATGAGGTATTTTGATGTATACGTCGAGTTCGTAGATGGGCTCTGTAGCCATATTACTTGCCGTTTACTTGTGTCCCACCTATCGGTTCTTTTCCAAATAATTTTCAATGCCGGTTTTGTTCCGGACTCTTTTTGCGTTGGAATTATTTCTCCTATTTTAAAAAAGGGAAAACCGAGCGGTTTTTGTTCATCGTATAGACCCATCACAGTTTCAAGTGTTCTGTGTAAGTTATTTGAGTTACTTATTATTTCAAGGATAAAAGCGAAATGTAAAATGCCCGGTTTTCAATTTGGTTTCATAAAGGGCCTAGGTTGCGCACAATTACTCCGTTCGCTATGTAATGTTTTGAAAGATGCACATGAAAGCGATGAAATGCTTGCTACTGGTACTTATGATGTGCAACGTGCTTTTGACTCGATTATTTCATCCCCAAGCTATGCTAGAACTTATAAAATCGGGAGTTGAAATAGATGTGGTAGCCCCACTTTACGACATGTATCGTCAACTTAAAGTGCAGGTTAAATTGCCTCATTCACAAATGCTAACTATTGATATCCCGGTAGAAAAGGGTATCAAACAAGGGTCGATAACGTCCCCTATTGTATTTAACAATGCGCTTCTGCCTGCCCAGAGTAACATTGATACGTCTTGTATATTCCGCGGTTTAGATGTTTCGAAGTTTTGTTATGCGGATGATCTTTTTAACATAAGTCGAACTGTTGCTGGTCTTGAACGGTATTTCCGGGATCTAAGTACTAATTATGATAAGATTGGTATGTCTTTGAATCCAGATAGATCCCAAGTGCTTTTGTTTAATTGCAAAGATCCTATTGAAGCTCCGGTTAATTTGGGAGATACTGTTGCTACTCCAGTCGATCACTTCATGTACTTGGGTATCCCAATCGGTCGGACTATTGCTGCTACGCGGAAGCTTCTGGTACAGCACATTGAGAATAAAGTGCGAAATTCTTACGTTTCAGTAGTTGTATCTCAGCTAAATTTGGGTAGGAAACTACTTACTCGATTATTCAACAGCTCAGTCATGGGCCATTTTCTGTATATCGTTCCCTTCTGGGACATATTAAGTGACAGTGATAAAGCTGACCTCCGAAAAATTTATTTTAAATATGGGAAATATCTCCTCGGAATCCCGTCCTGGTCAAGAAATAGACCTCTGGTGCGAAAATACGGTCTGCGCGAACCGGTAACTGAAATGGCCGAACACTTCAAGCGGATGACTGCAGACAAGCCGTCTCACCACCCCTGGAGCGGCATTCTATTTTAGTATTTATCGAATTTGTTGTTGTCTTTGTATTTGGGTATGAGTTTATTAGTTCCTTCTTTTTTCTTTTCTTTGTTCTGTACTCCGTTTCACGCTTTTGTAGCTGTTGTAGATGGGTTATAAATAAATACATACATACATACATACATATTTAAGGGCGGAGGAGGGGTTTCGAATTAAGGGGCAAAACAAAATATTTTTTGTTTAAAGCTATTGAGACAGTTGATTCAGGGGTAAGGAGACATGTTGAATCCGAATATGAAAGTTATTTTCTCGCCGGATAAGTAGTTTACCCGGAATCCGGCGAAAACCGGAAACAAAATTTGTCGACCAATTTTCGGCTCTAGCAGTCCCTACCCCTTTTTTCTCAAACCAGTATAGCTCTGTGCGTGGATGACGACACTCATATGTTTATTCTATGGACGTCGGAGAGAGTTAGTGTAATCGAAGGTCGAAGGGGTTGTTCAAGCAAGTTGTCAAGCGAGAATGTTCTCAAATGAGGATTCACTGGTAAAGTACAGGTCAAGTTTGTAGATGTCTCTTTTAGTCCTAGCTTTAGGGCAAAGGAGGGGTTTCGAATTTACTGTAAAACATGCATGTTTTATAAGCTAATAATTTATTCACTGAGGGGGTAAGGAGGTCCGCTGAATCCTTATATGAAATTAGTTTTCTTGCTGGACAAATTGTTCATCACGAATTCGGCTGGAACTGGAAATTTCATGGAAGATCAAAGTTGTTTCTGAAATCGATTAGAGATTCGGTATCGGGGCAAAGAGACATGCTGAATCCATTTTTGAACTTTATTTTAACAGTAAAAATCTTCAAGGAATCTGGCGAAGACTGAATGGCAAAGACATGACTCAGTGGTTGGAATCAAATGTTAGATTTTTTGGATCCCACCAAAACTCTGGTCTTGTTTAACAATGGATTTACAGTTGATTCCTTGGATTTTCCCTTGGATTTTAAGGTCATTCATATTTTGGTTATTTTATCATAATTGTTGTTACATGTAAATATTATGAATTTCTACGCTAAGGCTTAAAGTTCAACGGGCACATCAAACTACCCCAATTCCATTCTGTAACAACCTAGGAACAATGCTTACGCCCTAGATCAGCAACTTTTTCGACAGTTTCCTCTCTGTGATATTTCAAAGCGTAATTTTTTGGGCCAGTACATGCTAAATTTACTAGCTTGGACAAAGATAAAAGTGATGTTTCTTATCATACTTAGTAGACCTTTATTTTATGTATAAATCAGCTTGTATAATTCAGATTTGAATAGGTTGTTTGTTTTTGAATGATTTTTGTAGCTTGTTATTTTCTAAAAGCTTATTGCATATTCTGGTACATTTTATAAAGCAAGTTAATCAAGCTTCACAACACTATTCCACAAAGAAAAACTTGTAATAGGCACTTTATGCCGTAGAACTTCTGACGAAACACTAGAACAATCAGGTAAACTGCATCTGCGGCTTGACTTTGGTGACATCTCAAATATATCCTTTTCTATCAAGCATTGCTGGGAGTTTTTGAATTTCTTGCCACAATATCCCAGCTCCTAAGATTTGGATCGCCGAAATGCCAGAGAGGTAAAGACAAGGGATAACAAGAAAACGGCCGATTTTCGTAGCGCCTTCTAAAGGAAGTTGGAAATGTTTATTTATTTAACATTTAATACAAAGTAAAGCATTAGAAGTGTCCATTGTGCTTTAAGTTACCGGATCTGGCAGACCTAATGGCCATTTATGGGCCATAATGTGATATGTGGTATGGTTCGACCTTTATACAGTTCGATATAGTATTATTTTAGTGTGTGTATGTATTGTGTGCACAAAATCAACTAGTCGGCTTACCGCCGTTTCAAGATTTTTAATGAATAAACCAAATTGAAACTGAAGTTTTAACTGAAACTGAAATAGACATAAGACCCTAGACGGTCATAAACAGAGGTTTTGTCTAAAAAAGTAACATTAAAAGGGTCATAACTGAGAAGTTCTCATAACTGTTTAAAAAAAAAAAATGCGCAAACGTTATCAAACTTATGACAGTATAGTATTCAAACAAGTCAGACTATTGAGACGAAAAAATCAGATCGAACAAAAATGAGATAGATGAGATAAACTTACCGGTGTAATAGAGAGCCTCCGTTTGGAAAACCCACTGAAGAGGCGGGGCGTAGATGACTAGCATTTGACCAATCACTGATAGGCCAACAGCCACAAGGAAAAATTTGTTGCGAAGCAATCCAAGGCGGAAAATGGATTTTGTCTGAAAAAAAAAAATCCGAGTCAAGGTCCCATTTTGATAAGTTAAGAGGAGTTGTAGCTGTACGAACTGGTTTTTGGGATCCCAAAACGTAAGTGGAGGGATACATATGACATCGCAAAGGTTGTCCGTCTATCAGCACTATAACTCTCGAAGGAATGAGATATTTTGATGAAACTTGGTGTGAGGACTCGATTCAAGGGAAAGGTCGAGTTCGTAGATGGGCCCGATAGCTGCATATTTAGGGGAGGGGGGGTTTCAAATTAAGGGGCGAACAAAATCTTTTTTAAAGCCATAATAATAATAATAAATAATAATAATAATAATTTCTTTTATTTCTATTTCCTTAATAGCTCGTACAATTCACTCGCTAGCATTGGATCGTCGTACAGTTTAAAACCAATACATATAATAACACTATAAAAGACATTTTGATATTAAGTTGAAAAATTCAGTCGACACTTAATATATACAATTACTTAGAAATAAAGTGGTGTACGAAATAGGGTACAAGGACTTGAGTACCTGTGAGTAGAATGTGTATTTGGGCGAACAAGTTTCGGACAATTTTCAGTTGCTGCTTTGTGTCTGGTGTTCGGTCGATCAGGGTTTGGTACTTGTCCAAAGTTCTAGAGCGGCTTCTCCTTGGTCGGTTGAGTAACTTCCTAGGGACTACCGAAAATCAGTTTGCGTATAAAAAGAAGTTATCGGTTGAGTTTGCTATATTGGTTTTGCGTGCTGTCATTGAGTACTACTGGCTTTTTGGAACGTACGTGTATGCTTGCTTCGTGGATGTTAAGAAAGCATTTGATCGAGTGAATCAGCGAAAGCTCCTTCTAATCCTTCGAAAAAGAGGTGTTCCTCTACCTTACCTGCGTGTTCTTGCGTATTGGTTCCAGCACCAGCGATTTTTGGTACGATGGGGGTCTGAGCTAAGATCCCCTTTCTCTGTTATTAACGGAGTACGGCAAGGGGGCGTGCTTTCCGCGTTTTTGTTTACGGTTTATTGCGACGATCTAAACAAACGTTTAAGTGCTAGTGGCATTGGTTGCCACGTCGGGTTTTGTTGCATAAATAATATTAGTTATGCCGATGATCTAGTTTTGCTAGCAACATGCCCTAATGCCCTGAATAAATTACTGCGAATTTGCCAATCGTTTGCAGATGAAAATGATATCATTTTTTTAACTGAAAAACTGAACGTGTTTGTTTTAGGCCTAAGGGTTCTGTCGCCCCGTTTATTCCGCCTATTCTTCTGAATGGTAGTGTGCTTTCATTTGTTTCACAATTTCGATACCTCGGGTTTGTGTTTAATGAGCATCTTGTTGATGATACCCACATTCGTCATTCGTTGAAATCGGTTTATACACGTGGAAATATGCTGTTGCGGAATTTCCACCATTGTACTCCCGACGTTAAGACGTTTCTTTTTCGGTCGTATTGTACAAGTATTTTTGGTCTTTCTCTTGTTTGTTCTTTTACGAAGAAAGGAATAAGCGAGCTGCGTATTGCGTACAATGATATTTTTCGATTTCTTCATAAACTCCCTCGTTTTACAAGTGCTAGTGAAGTGTTTTCTGATCATAATGTCCCGAATTTTTATGAGCTGCATTGGCTGTGTCGTGAGTCTCTGAGAAAACGGCTTCTTGCAAGCGACAATACCCTTATTTGTCAATTGAGTACTTCGCTCCTACGGCTTTCACTTCCAGTATGGAAACAGTTATATGAGCCTATTGATAGAGGGTAATATGGTCTTGCTTTTGTTTTGTTTTTTATTTTATTAGTGTCGTTATGTGTGTTCTCAAATTATGGTCTTAGTTACCGGAATAAAATGTATTGAATTGAATTGAATTGAAAGTCCGGTAATATAGTTCTATGAAGGTCTGAGGTCAGTCATTTGCGTCCAAAGTCCATAGTCAGTTTGTGTCGTCCATCGAGAGAGAAGAGAGACCAAGCTTGGCTAATCCATCTTCATAAGAAGTGTAAGTTAAGTTTACTTCTACTCTTAGGTGATGCCTCATTTATCTTGTTCTTGTTCAAGTACATTTTTAAAATCCAGCTTTGCTTTTTTGTCGAACAAAGCAAACATTTTGTCGAGGTGGATAACAGCATGATCCAAATTCTTTCCACTCCAATTTTTCAACTTTCACTGCCTTTGTGGAAAAAATGGAGTGATGAACTTATGGTTCGTTGATTTTGATACATTTATGGTTATGTGTGATATGTAGGCTAGTGATAACGCGTGTTTTTCTTCTATGTATATGGCGACGGCTGAAGTAAATAAATAAATACAAAAAATTACTTTTATATTCCGCCAGGAGTTACCCGCCTCTCCTCATATCCACCTCTGAGAGATTAAAAGTAATATCCACCTAGACCAAGTTCAGTGAAGATTACCAGAATTTACTACCTGTGGCATCACCAGGCCCGTATCCAGGAATTTATTTCGAGGGGGGGGGGGCTGCCTGCGGGTTAGACGAAAAAGACATAGATCAGAGAGAAAAGCCTATACAAATTATTATTTGTGTGTGTTTCGAGGGGGTAGAAATCCCTACCCCCCCCCCCCCGGATACGGCCTTGTGCATCTCATACCTGTTCGAGAAATATTATTATTAAACAATTATCTCATCCCATTTTGCTCCAGAATCCTTCTTAAGCCACCAAGGAAAAGTTATTCCGGTTTCCAAGGCTAATCATCACATGTCAAAACATGCACATATAATTTAAATTCGGAGATCTAATCTTCCTCTGTAAAGCAAATAATATTTAAAGCAGCACCTGTCAACACAGAAACTGCTTTTAAGATCTCTCTTTCGTTTGGCATTGGGTTGGGCATGTCAGGGGCTTTGATAGAGATGAAGTGTAGAGAGGAAGTCACTTCAATCTCCCATGTTAAAGTAATTGACTGATATCAATAACAATAAGCAACCTCTCTATCAAGATTAGTCAAATATTTTAATTAATTATTTAATTAATTAATTAAATAATATTTAAGTAAATATTCTTTGAGCCCAAGCTGACTTTGAAACATTTATTCAAACAAAGTTTACAACGGATACGTCAGCTAAGATTCTTCATCAGCGATATTTCGGCCCTTCTTGGCAAAGGGTCCTCGTCAGGCTGTCAATCCTCTGGTTCAACTTCGGGGAAGGAAACAAACCTCTAATAAATAACTGAAGCTTCTACCGACCATAAATATCTTATTAAAGTAAAGTAAATTATACCCTTGCCAAGAAGGGCCGAAATATCGCTGATGAAGAATCATAGCTGACGTATCCGTTGTAAACATTGTTTGAATAATATTCAAGTTTTCAGTCCAAGAGAGGAACCCACTATAACATTACATTTTTCTTCGTTTATTTTTATTATATTTCTTGCTTGAAGTGTTTTGCTGCCACACGGATGCGTGATGCCTGAAATCTTGTATCATCTTTACGGTGGGCAACAAGAGAGGGTGAGCTTATGTGAAGAAAAAGATGTACACAAAATTAACAAGTCAAGGTCTGACTACAGGTCGGAGGTTAAATATAGGTTCAACATGCCGCTTGAAATCGGATATCAAATAGCAACTTTTAATTAGCGAAATCTTGTCTCCTCTTTACGATTTGCCGCAACTGAGGGTGTGCTTGTATGAACAAGAGCTACGAGCTCATATGGCACTAGTTACGAGTAGGTGGTACAAGAAAGTAAATCAGATCACAAAATACCCCGCCATCCAAAAACGCGGTTCGGACCTAGAAATAGGATTTCCCCCTTCACTCAAGTCTGAGCTTTTCCGACATCGTCTCGGATCATCTAGGAACAGTGACTTTTCTACCTTCCAAGTTTCAACCCAACGGATCCGCTCGTTCGGTCTCTAGACGTGCCACACGATTTCCGGTACCGCCACGGTTTCCGGTACACGGTTCCGGTTCCACCGCGGCCGAATCTGGTTCGGACTCCTAAAGGGATCACATGAAGCATTTTCTCTCACCACCTACACAGCTTTCACTCGAATCTGAGCATTTTTCGGGAACTTCCGGTAGCTCTCCCCCCCCCACACCCCACCATGGTCGGATCCGGTTCGAGCCCTAAAATATGTCATTCTAAGGTATATGATCTATCTGTATTCCATGCTTCGTCCGAATCATAAATAAACTCGGTATTGTCCAATTTGCATCCCATTTTGCCCATCCGTTTCGTTTTGTGCATGTCAAACAGTTTTCCGGGAATCCGGGGAACACCCTCTAACTCCCCCACAGAGTCCCGATACGACCTGGCTCTGCAAATTGCGTATCCACGGCTAACGCTTGTTCTTCCCACCAAGTTCCATCCCAATCCCTCGACTCGAAGCGTTTCACGGGACTTCCGATGCCCCACCCCACCCCACAAGTGTCGGATCGGATCAGGACGGATCTGAGACGATAGGTCTTTCCACTTGCCGAGTTTCATTCAATTATAATCGCCCGTTCAAAAGTTATGCACGTCACTGGATTCCGGGTTCCCCATCTCTCCACTCCACCCATGATGGCTGGATTGGGGAAACGAATATTCTCAAGTCAGTCTGTTCGGGTCCCTGATACGTCTTCCAAGTGCACATCAGAAGGTACGAAACTCGCGGGATCACCAGAATTACGCCCTCACCCCCCCCCCCAGTGCCCGAATCTGGTCCTGTTATGTCAACGATATATCTAAACTTCCCACGAAGTTTCATCCCGATCCTCCACTCTAAGCGTTTCCCAAGAATTCCGGTTCCCCCCCTCCAGCTCCCCCCAAGTCACCGCATCCAGTCTGGATTTGAACTGGGTCGCATGAGTCTTGGGCCAAATACCAAGTTTCATTAAGATCCGGCACCCGTTCAAAAATTATAAATACCCCAAGATTCCGGATTCCTCCTCCTTCTACTCCCCCGACGATGCTCGGACCGGGGAAGTGACTATTTATAACTTAATCTTTGGGGTCCTTGATACGCCTGCCAAGTTTCTTCGTCCTAGCTTATGTGGATGTGCCCAAACTAGCAAAACCCGTACCGACGGACGGACAGAAATTGCGATCGCTATATGGCACTTGGCCGAAGGGCAGGTGCCACAAAAAAAGAAGAAACAAGACCGAAAGTTTCGATGGGATCCCAAAAATCCAATATTTGATCTAGACAATTGGGTCTTCTCTTGGCCAGATCCGGTCTTCGCCAGACTCATTGAACATTTTTAATATCAAAATTCAGAAACAGATTAAGGCCAAAATGGCTAATCATCTGCGGAAACCAAATTCAGATATGGATTCAGCATGTGTGTTTACCCTATAAGTCATATTTATTTTTAGATAACTTCCTGCCTTACTCCTGCCAACTTTCCGGTTTCGACTGAATCCGGAACTACTTGTTCGGTGAAAAAAGAAAGCTAAGAGACGAACTCAGCGTATTTTTTTCCCTAATATTTAACATCTTATCAACTTCAAATAAAAATGTAACTTACACAAAATTTTCCGGTTCCATCCGGATCCCGGGCGAACTATATGTCCGGGTAACAAATGATTGTCATATGCGGATTCAGCATCACTTCTTACCGCAAAATCGGATTTCTAACTATCTACAGATTAAACTTTTACTTTTACCAAATTTCCCGGTTTTGGCCGGATTCCGGACGAGAAACTTGTCCAGGTACAAATGACTTTCACGCAAGTCTTCTCCTTAAGTCGAAGATCTAATCAACATCAAATAAAAAATTTACTTTTAACAAACTTTCCGGTTTTTGCCGGATTCCGGACGAACTATTTGTCCGGCGAGAAAATGGTTTTCATCATCGTGTTCAGCATGTCTTCTTACCCCATAAATGACTATGACATTAGCTGTTTCAAATTATTTTGTTTGCCCCTTAATTTGAACCTCCACACCCACCCCTAAATATAGGGCTACAAAGCCCATCTACGAACTTGAACTGTCCGATGACCAAAAGAATCCTCACACCGAGTTTCATCAAGATATCTCATTCCCTTCGAGAGTTATCATGCTTGCAGACGGACGGATGGCCAGACGGACAACTTTTGCGATGTCATATGTATCCCTCCACTTACGTTTTGGGATCCCAGAAAGAAGAAATAAGCTGAACACTGAATCAGGACTAACAAGCTTGTAATACAGCTTCAACGTATCGCCTGAAATTGATAACCGGACATTAAATGGCGACTATTAGTCATCAAGATGATTAAAGAAACTAGCTTTAGTCAAATTATCCGCAGTGGTCTTGGATAGGCAAAAATTGATAACGTGAACGAGTGATTCTGAAACTGTCAGGAACACCTGGAATCAGTCTTGTATGTTGAAAAGCATACATGTCCTTAAAAATTTGTTTGAGACAGAAAACAGTGACAGGAAGTGGTGAAAGGGTTTCAGGTTAATATTTCGCGCACGCGGTAAAAACCGGATGTCGAATATTATTCCATGCGGAATTAAAAGGTTGAAAAAGAGAGGACCATAATTATCATTACTGTAATCACAAAATGCGCCCGTTAAGGGGCCATCGTTTAAAAATAGAGCGGCCGTCTTGTGCTATTCTCTATCAGAGGATGGACAGAAGGGGTATCCAACCTCGAACCTGACCTAAAAAGGATGGAAGGAAATTTCCCTCCATTCCTAAAAAGATCTTAACTGTCAAGAAGGAAACCCTGGCTGACCAAGGACCTGTTTTGGACTTCACAGATATTTCCTTGTAAGGTTTTCAAGCCAAGTTCGAAGTCATGTAAATTCGAGGTTGTATACCCCTCCTGGAGTTTGTGTGGTCAACGAATTCAAACTATCTGTAGATAGCATTCTCGGCTACCTGCTTTCGTTCTCAAAATTCCGCAGAGTTTTGATTGGTTAAATTTCTGATACCAAAACTGGTATCTTTTTGTGGTAAGTGGTGTAAGAGAGTGTGTATAAGATACGCCGGAAGACTTCCAGCATGCATTTATTTATTTATCATTGTGTTTGGTAATGCCCTCAACCTGTCTGCGCCGTCTGATTTGTAAGAACAGACTGACAACGGATTTTGGTGCAAAGTGCCTGTCGTACCTGAGCCTCACCAGTCAATCTTAACCTGCGTTTCAACTTCCTAGCCCATCAGCCTCCAAATAGGCTGAGGCAACGTTATGATAATAGACCTGTCCAGCAAGAAAGATACGTGTTTACCTGTACTTTGTAAATATTTTCACAGGAAAGTTTGACATTGTGCGTGCACTAGTTCACGATCCTACGCTAGCTATTACAAGATCTTATGGAAAGAAATGAATATTATCATTATAACAGATAAGTCAGCTGAAACATTGTTGTACGATATTTCGGCTTTCCAGGCAAGGCCCTCTTCAGGCAGCGGCAAAAAATAAAAGACTTTCGACTCCTCGTTCGACCAGATCACCGTTTTTCCACTATTCAAGAACCGGCATGCAAATAGTAAAACACAAAATTTTCAAACAAAATAACCAATTTGCTTGAAGGACAAGTCGCGGAGGTATAGTTTCTTTTCCAGTATTCTGACATAGTTGCTTGATTTGATTTGTTCCTTCAAAGCTTTGGTCGGTTTACAGTTTTCAAACAGCTTGACAGCTCCACAGCGCCGCAAAGCCACTGCCAGGGCCCCTTAGCTTCGCTTGGCTACCCTGCTTAACCTTGCACGCAAATTACATCGTGTTAAATGTCAACCGTCAGTAATGACGTATTTATTTTAATGGCGCTTTGGGGATGTTAGCCCATTAGTGGTTGCAATAAAGTTTTCAGATTAATAATTTAGTTCATTTGTAAACTTCCGATTTTGAACGGGCTCCAACAGAACGACTTCCCGTCTTTAAGTGAAGTAGGTTTCATCATTTTTTCTCATTTGGATAAGACCAAAGGTTTCGATGGGATCCCAATTAGTTCAGTATTTGATCCAGACAATAGGGTCTTGTCTTCGCCAGATCCAGTCTTCAACCGTGGTCACAAACGGACAGACGGACAACTTTTGCGTTGTCAAAGGTATCCCGAGGGGTTGCTCACTCCCAAAAACGATGTACACCAAGTGGCGCGTGCCGCGGTGCCGAGCCGGTGCCGCGGTGCCGTGCCCGTACCAAGCCGGTGCCAAGCCGGTGCCGCGGTTTTTTTTACTTCAAATTACAGTATTGTGATAAAGCACGATTTCTGATGTACATGTAAACAAATTTCATCAGATATTGGCCGATAATGAAGTCGGCAATGTGTGTTGAATACAAGAGCTAGCAGCTCATATGGTACTTGCAAGGCTGGGTCAGAGGATGAAATTTAGGAATTTGTAAATTCTTGGGTTTCTTGTGTTTAATTATAAGCCATACCCTTGAAATAAGAATGATTGTGGGCCCTTGGAAATCAAGAGAATGATCTGGTGAAAAGTATTTTATTTTTGCACTTTAAGGGCACTAGAAATTCATGTGAAAGCAAAACCCTTTAGGCAAAAGTGACTATGGGCTCATGGGGATCACGTAGTTGTATATTTTGCTCAAACTAATGCAACCTATAATACTAATGCAACCTACTTCCGTAATCATTACATATATTTCTAAACCGAGTGATTAGTGCGAGGGGTCCTTTAAGGGAGCTGGAAATTCATTTTGAAGCAAAACCCTTGTTTCACAAATAATCATGGGCTCATGGGGATCATGAAAATATATGTTTTGCTCCAAAGTATTTTCTGTACTTTGTGGTTATGATGAGTACTTTAAGGAATGTGGTTGGCTCTATAAAAGAATTTATGAACCAATCTTTTCCTTCCTTGACTACCTACTTAGGCTAACTGGTACATATATTTAGCCACAGCAAGTGCATGAAAATGGCAAAGTTCGAAGCACGAACGTTCAAATAAGCATACCTCTATTGCACTCCCAGAGTGTCTGATGGGGAAATTGACTTTTTCCAAGTTAAATATGCCTGCCAAGTATCATTCTTAGCACACTCTACAAATATGAAAAAAAGATTGGTCGCCACTGAATTACCTTCACCAGAAGCAAAATATACTGAAGCTGACTCAAGTTTTGGGCGATATTCGTTACCGATAACGATATATCCATGTATCGGACAAAATATCGATATCGAAAGTAAATATCGATATCGATAACGATATTTGTTCATTCGTAAAGATTGTAATTAATCCAACATAACCCACACTTATATATACGAAATTGGAGCAATGTGTATTCCGCAATTCCTTTCTTATTTATCCGGAGTTCGAGATGATCCAGTATGCGATATATCGGATATCGATCGATCGATATATCGCACCAAATATCGATATCGAAACGTAAATATCGCTATCGAAAACGATATTTGTTCATCGTAATTATTGTAAATAATCCGAACTAACCTACACTTATATATACGAAATTGGACAATATGTTTTCCCTAATTCATTTCTCATTTATTCTGAGTTTGAAATGATCCAAGATGCTATTTAATGAAAATTTGGTTCTTAGATTTTGGCGAAACGAAGCATGGTAAGCAAATATCAATATCGATATATCGATTATCGAATATCGAAAGTGAAAATATCGATATATCGATTGTTGAATATCGAAAGCGGAAATATCGATATATCGATTATCTAATATCGAAAGTGAAAATATCGATATATCGAAAAATCCAAGTATCGTCAAGCACCAGTACCAAACCATGGTTGACCACTTTGCGCATTTGGTCAACAGCATCTCCTCATATCTAGTTCAGCTTCTTCTTCGGTTGCATGTTTTCAATAGTTCTTTCATTCAAGTACCTTCGTTATTGGGCGCCAGATACCAGATACCAGATGGCGAAGAGTAATCTGCAGAAAATTTGTCCGTGGCCGGCGTATCGTGCTAGAGGCGCGCCGGTGCCGTGCGGTGCCGTGCCGGTGCCGAGCTGGCGCCGCGGTGTTGCGCCATTGCCGTGCCTTTGCCGTGCCGTGCCTTTGCCGTGCCGGTGCCGTGCCGGTGCCACGGTGCCGTGTCGGTGCCGTGTCGAGGTGTACACCGGTGGCGGAGAGAGAGCAACCCCTCGAGGTATCCCTCCACTTACGTTTTGCGATCCCAAAAAGGAATGAGTGAAAATGAGAGAAAAACGAAATAAGTCACGTGATCGAAAATAACAAATCAAATGGTTGAGAAAAAAATAAAATAATTCAGTTGGCTCTTGTAAGACGAGCTAACGTTCGTAAAACACCCACATTGAATGAATGAATGAATCTAGAGGTCGAAAACCTATGACAAATACGCAGAATTCTACGACCAGTGGCAGAACTGGCTTGGACCGATCCGGACCTATCAATAGCTTATCCGGAGATGTACAATGCCATCTATCAAGTTTATTCCAAACTGGGTCACCCCTTCGGACGGAATCATGCCATAAGAATCCGGTTCCCACCTCCCTTCGTCTCACACGGGTTGTCACATCTGAAAAATTAGATTGCCACCGAATCTATTCATCTGCTTGACATATCTGCAGTATTCCACCTTCCTGGCACACTAGAAAGTAGGTTTTCTGAGTCCTGCAGGGTTCGTCTGCATCCAGTAGTGTTGGGTGATATTCGATATCGATAACTATATACTGGACTAAATATCGATATCGAAAACGATATTTGTTCATTCATAATTACTGTAAATAATCCAACATAACCTACATTTATATATCCGAAGCTGGAGCAGTATGTTTTCCGTATTCAGCAGTATGTTTTCCGTATGTTTTGAGAGGATGCAATATGCTATTTAACGACAATCTTGTTCTTAAATTTTAGCAGAATGAGACGTACGCTATAGCGAAACATGGTAAAGAAATATCGATACGATATATCGAATATCAAAAATCGAAAGTGAAAATATCAATATATGGAAACATCCAAATATCGCCCAACACTCGCATCCAGTTCGTGAACACCACCAAAAACAATAAGGACAGAACACACATGTCTGGAATCCTACTTTCAAGTGCATTCGGGATGTCGGAAAGGATCGTGACCAAAAAAGCCTCTTACCACCAGAGGCGTTACTAGCCAAAATGTTTGGAGGGGGGAACGAGGCATTTACCGACTGGCGACCACCAGAGGCGTTACGAGCCAAAATGTTTTTTTTTGGGGGGGGGCGAGGCATTTACCGACTGGCTGGAATTTTTTTACCGACATTTCTGCAGAAAAACTGACATTTATGAAAAAAAATCGACGGATTTTTCAGAAAAATCTACTGATGTTCGAAAAACCGACTATTTTGACGAAAAATCGACCAATTTTCAGAAAAAACCGACTGTTTTCATGAATAAAATCAACTGTTTTGACGAAAAATCGCAGCGCTTCACACCGACTCGGTTATTTTTTACCGACTGGCCGATAGCATTGGGGGGGGGGGGGACTCCACGGCTCCGGGCTCCACCCCCATAAACGACAGGCATAGTTTTTGCTTCCAGCATGCTAACATGCGAGCATATGCAAGTTTCCGATTTCATCGTTATGTATTCTTGAAACCACGTGCGGGATCGACTGAAAAGAAGCACGGCATGGCACGTTACGGCACAGGAGGCACGAGAAAAAGAAATTAGCAAGTAATAGAATTAGACATGTAAGTGAGAGTTCGTAACTCTAGAGCCTAAAAGAAGGCACGTTAGAACATTGGTCCTTCCCCTCATCCGAAGCCTGAAAGGGCCCTCGTGCCTCCTACACTATGACGTGCAGTCAGTGCCGTCTTTTACTGTTGGTGGACCCTAGGTCATCCATGGGTTTTGGCCCCTTTTCATGAATCAAAATTGTAAAAGCGCCAGCACATTAGCACACATGATTCTGGGTCGAGTCACAATGGTCAAATCTGAGCATATTTCGGTAGCAACGTAGTTGGTCACACCTGGATCCTCGATAGTAATGAACAAGGCAACACGGCTAGCAACCGTAGCCTGGTTTCTCAGCAATTTACACCGGCCGCTTGGTCTCTCGTTTCCCTTGGCCCCCCAGCACAGGCGTAACCGGCCTAAGGGTAAAGACGGCACTGCCCTCTGCTCATACTCCTAAATCTCAATTGCTTCGAGTTATGTGGAAGCAAAAGCCTTTATTGATGCAGTTTATCATTAAAGTTTAACTGAAAATCAAATTTATTTTTCTATCATTTAACTGAATGCACTGAATTATTTGGATCCTGCAAAGGGATTATTTTTGTTTTCCACTATCTGCTCTAGTTATGATGTTCAGAATATCTGCGGCCGTCCCCACCAGCGTAAATTCTACTATGAAGCGGGAAATTTTATTCTCAACACAAACGCGGCTTTTCAGTGGGCAGTGGTGAGATTGTTGAAGATTGCTTAGTGCCTGAACAATTTTTTTTTTATAAATCTTTCTCTTACGGCATACAACAAAATACAAGCGCATAGAGGTATAAAAATCGCACGGAAATTCCACTATTTGAAAGTCGATTGAGCCGCTTTCAGATTGACGTGTCGTTGCGACGCGTTGCGTATGCGTTTATTTTGCGTTGCGTACAGGTTGCGTGGCCTCTCTTTTACACATGCGCGTGAAGCTTTCACGCTGGATCCGTGTTTACATTTTCCTTTCTTGGTTTCTTGAGTTGAATTTTCATTTCTTTCATCATTACTATCATTAGTAAGTTCTGCTTCACCATCGGTAGGTTTTTCTCCGAAACTTTCATTTTTTACTGAAAAATCTGATCGTACGCGTTGACACAACGCAAGAATAGAGCTTGGTTCTATTATAGCGTTTGTCTGCGCCGCGTCGCCGCAAGCGCGACGCAGAGGATACGTAGCTCAATGTGAAAGAGCGGTTTTTTTTCGTGAACAGCGGAACAACAAACTAACGCTTTTTCTGCGGGTCTTCCAGCCAATTTAAGTGAATAAGTGATGGGTAACTAGACTGTCCTATCCCAGCCCTAATCGGTTAAACTTTAAAGGACCTCTCGCACTATTTACTCTTCAACTTACAGAATTTTAAAATATTTGAATACTTTAAAACTATGCTGTGCTTTCGAGAGATAACCCACAGTTTTGGCTGTTTTAAGCCTTTTCCGAGACCCGTTGACTGTAGCAAAAACAGGGAAAACAATTTACATAACCGGTTCTTCTGATAAAACTTTTCGCAGACAACCGTCGACAGCGTGATACACATCGAAGGTAGCAAAACACGGCAAGAGAGAAAATCAGCGTGGTTTTGTTAGAGGGGTTAGAATATACCATACGAAATTGGGGGTTTACAAATATATGGAGTGATTATGGAAGTAGGTTGCATTAGTACTATAGGTAAGGCAGGTCCTTTAAGAAACTTAGTACACATAGAAAGAGCGTTCAGGATTACTAAGCAGCCCCCTTGATCCCCAAAATATGAATGAATGAATACTCACGCTTGATCGGCAGCTCAGAGCATTGAACATATCGAAGAATACGAAGCACGTAAAAGTCATCGTCGTATCGCGAGGGGTTATTCCATCCTCGCTTAACTCCCTCTTAAACACCCACAGGGTACCAGCGATGATTATTCCGGCAGACAACAACACGTTCAAAATGAGGGATTTTGTGATCATGGACTCCTTCACGTTACGTGGGGGCTGGCGGACAACGTCCTTGTCCACTGGTTCAACGCCAAGGCTGAAATAAAAATAAAAATAATAAAAAAAAAAAAAAAGCTGAAACAAAATGAAAAGTTAATATTAGTATATAGTTAAGGTTGAAGTCACTTGTATAACTCGATCTTTAAATGACCTTCCGTGCCTAATACCAATGCAACCTGCTTCCACAATCGCTTAAACTCAGGGACCCAAATTTTAGTCTGCACATTCCAACCCTTTAAATGACCCCTCTGGCTTTTCCTACATTTTATAATATAGCTAGCCCCCCTCCCCAGCTTCTAAAATCCCCACCTTTCTCAATTGTTTCGTTCTATGCCTACGACTTTTTGCGCTTTTTCGGCCATGCCGAGTTTTGCCCGTCACACAAAGCAAAGTTAGCCGGAGTTTTCAATGTCTGCTGACAACTCTTTCAAACACAAGGATATGAGATTTTTTTGTTTTTTTACTTCTTTTATTTGCATTGTTTTCCAACTTTTTAACCACGGCGCGTTCAGTTTTCAAACGTTTTGATCCCACCCGCCGCGTCGGAGAGCAGGAAGGCTGGATAGTGTCGACAAGCGCTAACAAGATAATCGCTAGTTTCAGCTGCAAAGTAGTGGTATTTTGGAAAACTTTTTTCTGATCCCTTCCATAGACAAACGATCATTTCTAGTAAGAGTTGTGCTTTAACAACACCACACTGGTTTTACGCGCATCCTTATTATTATTATTATTAATGGCAAAAAAAGGGTGAAAGCCTCCACAAAAATTGTCAACGGAATACCAACATCAATCCTTGCCAGTGAAAAACATAGAGATATTCTGCCCGGTCTAGCACCGGGCCAGTTAAATGTCACACAAACCGGTATTCGAATTCCTTTGTACCCTATTTCACTGAGAAGATTAACAAAAAACAAGTGAATTCTAAGTGATTTATTTTATTTTATGTAATAATTGTATATATTCAAATATTTTAACACATGAAATGTAATGGTCGACGTATTTAGTGCCATGTCGGCGGTACGAGTTGGATCAATAATAGTCGAAAGTGCATAAAAGCGGCAATTGATGGGCTGGCAACGACGAGTGACGGAAGTTGGTCCCACGTCTCCAAAGCAAGATTTTCAAACTTCCGATGCCGAATGCAAATTTCTGTGTTGAAGCAGAACTCTTACTGTAAAAGAGTATTTACACGATGAAATGGCTCTGAAATATGTTTTTTTGAAAATAACATTTTTCTGGACGTGAAATTAGCGATTTTCTTGTTAGTACTTGTCAAGTTGGTCCAGCCCTCCCTCTCTCCAAAGCGGCGGCTGGATGCAAACTATCTGAAAACAGAACGCGCTGTGGTTAACAAGACCTAAGGTTTCGATGGGATCCCAGAAATTTAATATTTGATCCACATAATTAGGTCTTGTCTTCGCCAGATCCAGTCTTCGCCAGGCTAATCATCTGAGAAAACCAAGTTCAGATATACCTCTATAAGCCATGTCTATTTTGACATTGCTGACCGAAACTTCCTGCTTTACTTCTGCCAAATTTCTGGTTTCGACCGAATACCGAGCGAATTACTTGTCCGGCGAGAAAATGGTTATCGTCATCGTGTTCAGCATGTCTTTTTACCCCATAATGGAATATCACATTCGCTGTTTAAAAGTATTTTGTTGCCCCTTAATTTGAACCCCTCCCCCACCCCTAAATATCTACGAACTTGAGCTTACCCTTGACCCAAAGAATCAACACTAAGTTTCATCAAAATATCTCATTGCCTCCGGGAGTTATCGTGCTGAAATCCGGACGGACAGACGGACAACTTTTGCGATGTCATTGGTACCCATCCACTTACGTTTTGGGACCCCAAAAAGGGGAAAACCAAACAAAACAAAAAGAAGTCCAAAACAGAAGATAGACCTGATGGTTTACCATGTCTTCCAAAATGAAAAAAAAAAAACAGCAAAAAAACGCTTTGAATCTCCTCGGCGAAGTTTGCGTTGCGGACTGACAAAACTCGGCTCGGTAAAAAAAAAAAAAAGCCCTAAGAAGTCGCAAGCACAAAAAGACAAAATGGCGAAAGGCGGGGATTTCAGATGCTTCTAACAGTTATAAGCAACATGGATGCTTTAAGCGACTAATGGGTGCCAGGAATATTTATGTGATTACCATTTTAAGTGATGTCTTTTCGCGAAAAACCCCATTTATAATGGTGACAACTGGACATTCGTCTAACATTTAACATAATCCATGCGTTAAATGTCCTCAAACTTCCGTTAGTGTGGTTTCGGATTCGCACAGAGGAAAACGTAATAAGTTAAAGCCCTGAGATAAGACGTTAAAAAAAATCAGGAATAAAAGATGTTATTTTAAGTTATTTATGAGATTATTTTAAAATACTGGGAACAAACAGTACCTAGTACTCCATTTCTCCAACAAACAAACTGAGGAGTACATTATATTTTGTACTACTCAGTTCTGAGGGATACAAATAAGTACAAATAAAAGTATGATACAAACTAACCTTTGAGCGGGAGGTCCATCCATGAGAATATTGATCCAAAGGATCTGCATGGCATTCAGGGGGTTGGGAGTTCCCATGAGGGTAGCGGCAGCAATGAGTGATAAGGCGGCTATACTTGTACTGAGCTGAAACCGAACGAAATTTCGAATGTTGTGAAAGATACCTTTCCCTTCCTCCACAGCAGCCCTGAAAAATAATGACAAATAGGGAAAATAAGCGGATGAAGAACGGCAACGTAAAGAAAGAAGAAGTTTTCTTTGAAGTACAGTTTGGCTACAAATTACAACAAATACAAAAATAATATCAAGGATTGTCTCCGGGTACCATACAAAAAAAAACAGTAAAAGAATTTTTAATTAGTAAGTATTAAAGTAAAAGCGTAGTATTAAAATTGAATTAATTATAGATTATTATTATTTATTTAGTTTTAGGGTTGGGAGGGATTTATTTTGTTTTTGTGATGTTGGATGCGCCCCTCTTGATGGTTCTAGTTATTTATTAAGTAATTAACATTATCGATTATTTTTATTGTGAGTTTGAACTGGTGAACTATTTTTCTTGAATTCTGAAGAAGGTAATTGTTTTTCATTTACTCGCGTGCCACTCATGCTTCGCTCTCTGCTGCGAGTATTTGTTAATTTACGTGTGTATAATTAGTGAAAATAAAACACGAACCTGAACCTAAGCTTTAAAAATTAGATGAAAATGTACGAATAAACAGAGAAGAAACCTAAGCATTTAAGACCAACCCTGGACTTAAAACTCAATTCTCCATATTTTTGTTCAATTCGCTCATATTTCTGTACTTGACCTATTGTGACCACTCTGTTTTATTTTTGTCTGGGTTATTTCCAATTTTTCTTAAAAAAGATATCCAAGCTCTCCGATCCGCGTATTTCCGGTACTTGAGATTTTTTACTTTATTTGCCACCGTGGTATAAGAATAGACAAATTATCCAAAATTTTAACGCTTCGGATGTCACGGCAAAGCTGGCCTTGCTACACGAGGGGTTATCCGGGTCTGCAGTTTCGAACCTTGAGCCTTTCCATGGTCTTCTACAATGTTTTTCTCGTAGTTGAGTTATTTTCTTTCTTTTTGGTTTCTTTGTGTTTATTTAGCTTATTACTCCACTTATTCTTGAATGTTGTAGTGGGTTAAAAATAAATTATTATTATTATTATTATAGAGGGGTGAGCAGAGCAGAATAACAAGGGAGTAGGGTCAAGACCTATACTTTCCTTGCTTCGAAAACGGGCCATACTCATAGCGACATTTAACGACATCACTACGCTTGCGACATTTAAAGCGAGACTAACTTCCGGGTTTCAAAATTTCTAGTAAAGCTAAGATGTTGTCTGCACACATCGAGGAAACTGGGGAGGTTGTATTTTTTTTTTTTCTTTCTTCAGATTATGAAGTTATTGGAGCCAGAGCTGGTGCACGACCGATTGAGTTTCAGTAGGAACGTTCACTATCGCTAGTGGTGCTCGCGTCACTGTTATTCGAGTGTGTGTCACTTTTTTCAAGTCTTGGCGTTACTGTCTGGTGTTATTTTGCTCTCGGCGTGAACCTACTCAAGAGCAAACTAACTCTAGAGAGTAGTGTCAAAACCTATCCTTCCCATGCATCCAAAATGGGCCTCCGTCGAAGCACAGAGAAGCTTCAGCGAGCCGTTCAGACGTGCAGTGGCGGATGCAGACAACTCTGATCTTGCGCTCGTTAAAGTTCAATGGGCACATCAAACTACCCCAATCCCACTCTGTAACAACCTAGGAACAATGCTTACCCCCTAGATCAGCTGCTTTTTCAACAGTTTCCTCTCTGTGATATTTCAAAGTGTAATGTTTTGGGCCAGTACATGCTCAATCTACTAGCTTGGACAAAGATAAAAGTGATGTTTCTTATAATACTTGGTAGATCTTTATTAATAAATCATAAATCAGCTTGTATAATTCAGATCTGAAAAGGTTATTTGTTTTTAAACGATTTTTGTAGCTATATTATTTTTTATAAGCTTATTGCATATTCTGGTACATTTTATGAAGCAAGCTAATCAAGCTTCACAACACTATTCCACAAAGAAAATTTTTTAACAGGCACTTTAAGCCATGGAACTTCTGATGAAACACTAGAGCAATCAGGTAAACTGCATCTGCGGCTTGACTTTGGTGACATCTCAAATATATCCTTTTCTATCAAGCATTGCTGGGAGTTTTTTAATTTTCTGCCACGATATCCCAGCTCCTAAGATGTGGATCGCCGAAATGCCAGAGAGGTGAAGACAAGGGATAACAAGAAAACGGCTGACTTTCGTAGCGCCTCCTAACGGAAGTCGGAAATGTTTATTTTTTGAAGCATTTAATACAAAGTAAAGCATTAGAAGTGTCCATTGTGCTTTAACGATTGATGTAACGAATGTTAACTTAGTTGTAAGTTGTTGGCCCCTGAGCAAATAGAAACCGGATGCGTCCTCAGTAACAAATGCCAGTGGCACTGTAACGATAAATGTCATAGCAGTTCGAAACAATTGCCAACGGCATTGTAACGATAAATGTCATTCATTCGAATTAATGCAAAGGAGTTTAACGATTAGTAATTAAGCTAGGAAGTTAGAGTTCTTAGGGTCAGTCAGTTGGAAGAGTAAATACTGTATGCCGTTCACCAATAAATCTAAGTGTGTTTTCCATACCATTGTTTACTGAGTGTAGGCCCTAGAACAACCATCCGAACTTCCCCCTCTACAGACACGAACCAACCCTTCGAGGAGCATCGCTCGGTCTACCATTATCTTCCGGATAGCGAAGATTGCACAAGCAGCAGCATTTGTGAGATAATACCAGTTGCTGGTAGCTGAGGAGATACGTCTAGCATTGACACTACCGCAACACGGATAACAACGCGACACCGGATGTATATCGCGACACTGATCGAGTTTCAGTAGGGACATTCAGGCCCGCCAGCGGTGCTAGTGTCGCTGCGATTGACTCTGTGTCACTTTTTCAAGGTTCGCGCGGTACTCTATAGAGTTAGTTTGATCTGATCTACTCCTTGAGCTCAACAAGCAGACGGGAAACATGTATTCAAATGCTGGCTAAAACTGGAAAAGTTTTTTCGTTATTTTTTGTAATTTTTCACAGTTATTTATTGCAGGTTCGTTTCTTCCAGTCCCAGGCGTTGTCCATGACGATCAACAGCCTGAAAAGGACCTTTGCAAAGAAGAGACCAAATATTGCTGCAAAGCATCGTAGCTGACGTCTCCGTCTTTAGCCATTGTTGAAATATATAAAATCAAGACGGCTTAAAAAATTTTACCACAGCACGTCTATGGGAATCAAGTGAAAGAAAATAAAAATTTTTATATTTGATGGTGCAAAACTGATGCGTCAGCTGAATTTTATTGGAGCTATAGTTCGGGCCTTCTTCGCAAGGGTCCTCTTCATGCTCAAAACCGCTCAAGTTGGAAAGACGAACTTGTGGGAAACACAAAATTAAAGATTCTAGCCTAGCGTTAAATATTTAACTTCGTAAATTCCTTCGTTAGTCTTGCTTGTAGTTAAAAAGGTTGCTGTGATTTCATTTTGGACACGGCTGCTGTTATTGCTGCTCGATTGGGTCGTTGGCCGGGTAGAGATTTTTCTGCATTTGGGTTGAATTTCCGCCTTCTTCCAAAGTTGTTTGTCCAAAGTTGTTTTTCCAACTTGAGCGGTTTTGAGCCTGAAGAGGACTCTTGCCAAGTTCACAGTCAGCTGATTCACAGTCAGCTTGGGCTGAAGGAATATTAATAGATTGTTTGCATAGTTGAAGCCAACAAATCCCCCCTCCTGCCACACACAAAATCCGCTGATTATCAATTAACCCTGAACGAGAAAATCTAAAGGGAAACCAACAAGAGCTGGAAGCTCATATGACACTTGCAAGTGCAGGGATGGGTCAGAGGATGAAAGTAGGAATATTTTGCTAAAAATTATTGTTTGTACTTTAAGCAATTCACTTGTAAGCAAAACCCTTGGGTCAAAAATCATCATGGGCTCTTTTTTTACTTTTTGGTTAAGAAACGCGCTTTAAGCGTGCTAAATTTTTTTTTTTTTTAGCAAAACCCTTGATCTCAAATGTAGAATTTGCTTAAAAGCATTTTTTGTACTTTGTGGCTCGGATTAGTACTTTAAGGGATGGTCGGATCTGAGAAGTGACAATTTCTAAGCCAATCTTGTCAAGTTACTAATGTTCATGCCAAATTGCAAGTACCTTTATTCGCGATCACACGAATTCCGGACCCCCTCCCCCCCCCCCCCCCCCAACTCCCCTCACAGTGTTCGAACCCGGTCCGGTTTTGTCACTGATGTATCTAATTCTTGTCCTTATCCTTCCCACCAAGTTTCATCCCAATCGATCCACTCTAAGCGCGTCAAAAGATCCCCCCCCCACATTCACCGAATCCGGTCCGGACTTAAAATGGGGCATCTGAGACACGTGGTGTTTCCAGTTCAGTTCAGTTTCAGTTTTACTGGACTGTATTTAAAGAGAAAAAAAAATACACAATTTACATTCCTACCAGGAAAGCACAATTGTAGTGCTTGGCTAGGGGAGGGAAATAACCGATATTAACTTAAACACCAAACCGAATCAACTAAGTGAATATTCTATTTAAAGAAAAAGAAAAAGGGAGGAGAGGAGAGGAAAAAAAATAACCTATGGTTACAACTTTAAATAAAAGGAGAGAAGAAATAAGGCAAAGAAGGGACGAAAAAGAAAGAAAAGGAAAACGGGGGGGGGGGGGGGGGTCTAAAGGGAGGATAACACTAAACAATTTTCCTGTAATGACCTAAATAATCCTTCATGGTAACCCACCTTGGTAATCCAAATACTAAGTTCGATCGCGATCCGATCACCCTACTATTAATAATAATTATTATTATTAATAATTTTTCCAAACCCATCAGAATTAGTGAAGCGTCGTTTTTTGTGCCACTGGCATGTCTGATGCTTTTGAGAAACACCAGGTTTATTTCTGTTTGCCATTAAATTGTACCTTACCTTACCTTTTACCCGTTCCAAAGTTATACATTCCTCCAGATTCCGGGTTCCCCCTCCCTCCACTCCCCCACGGTGGTCGGATCGGGAAGTTGACTATTACCAGGTTGATGTAGTCGGATCCTTGACTTGCCTGCCAAGTTTCATTGTCCTACCCCACCTGTAAGTAACTTAACTCCTTATCACCGGAATTCCAGACCCCCCCCCCCCTCCAACTTCTCCCACAGTGCACGAATCCGGTCCGTTCTGTCAGTGATGTACGTAGGGCTTGTGCTTGTTCCTCCCACCAAGTTTCATCCCGATCGCTCCACTCTAAGCGTGTCACATGTTTTCCGCCCCCTCCGACTCAGCCCCCCCCCCCACATTCATCGGATTCGATCCGGACTTGAAATGGGACATCAGAGACATGCCATCTTTCCAAATATCAAGTTTCATTAAGATCCAATCACCCGTTCGAAAGTAATGCATGTCACTAAATTCCGGATTCCGCTCCCCTCCGTCCTTCCACGATGGTCGGATTGGGCAAGTGACTCTTTTCAAGTTAGTTTGGTCGTGTCCCTAATATGCCTGCCAAGTTTCATCGTCGTAGGAAGTACCCTAACTCGCGATCACCGGACTAACCGACCGACCGACGGAAAACTGATCGGCATATGGCACTTGGCCGGAAGGCAAGTGCCATAAAAAGTAACCAAAGTAACTAGAGCAAACAGAATTAAAGAAATGAACTCACATAATCGTATAAAAGTCGTCATCTACAAGAATCATGTCAGCAGCTTCTTTGCAGACGTCTGTTCCAATTTTGCCCATGGCTATACCAATATCGGCTTTCTTCAGAGCTACACCGTCGTTGACACCATCTCCAGTCATACCCACAACGCTTCCACCAGCCTGCAGCGCCTGTAAGGAAAAAACAAGTTAAGCCCTTACAACGCTCAGACGAGGGAACGCCACTCTGAAAGTGACAGACCACTTTCTCAAGAACCAGAGGCATATTCAACGACGAGGCATATTCTCGTCGTTCCCCGAGGAATCCTCGGTAGTCGAAGGGAATGGCGAGAATAGAGGGAGTCATTCTAAGCGGACTCCGCGTACAGAAACAGCGAGAACACGGGGAATTCTTCCAAAGTGGATTTTTTTCAAAAGAAAAAAATAAGCAGTTGACGAAATTGGTCTGGATCCACTTTATTTTTGGTTTTGTTCTGATTGTTTTTAATTAATTTTACATTGCACCAACACCAGCAAAAATTGATTCCCCTCTGAATCTGAAAGTGAGTTTTTTTTATGATGGTGGTGATAATCGGAGCATTCCCCGTCCGTAGGGACTCGCGGGAATACGGGACAAACAAAAATGCTGGGACTCCTCAAGTGGAGTCCTCGGAGAACGGCGAGAATACGCCTCAGTTTGATGATCTGTGGAACTCCGTGAGCGAATGTACGGCGTCTGGCAAGACAGTCGAAAAAGTCTCACTTGGTAAGGAGTGAGGAAAAATTCTTGCTGGAGATAGACACCCTTGAGTCCCAGATCAGAGCATAAATTCTAGCTAGACAGACCAGCCCTATGCCCGATACAGTTCCGAACTGATGCACACGCAATCTAGGACGAAGTGCTGAGCAATTGTTAAAGGATCCCTCGCACTATTTACTCTTCAACTTACAGTATTTTAAAATATTTTAATACTTTAAAACTAGGCTGTTCTTTCCATAAATAACCCAAGGTTTTGGCTGTTTTAAGCCTTTTCCGAGACCCGTTGACTTATAGCGGAAACAGGGAAACAATTTAAACAACCGGTTTTCTGATGGAAAGACTTCTCGCAGACAACAGTCGACAACGTGGTACACATCGAAGGTAGCGAAACACGGCAAGTGAGAAATCAGCATGGTTTTGTCAGAGGGTTAGAATGTACTGTACGAAATTTGGGTCTCCGGGTTTAGAAATAATTCGAGTGATAATGGAAGTAGGTTGCGTTAGTATTATAGGTAAGACAGGTCCTTTAAGACTAGAAAATCCTTCAACTATCCTAGCTGCAATCCAAGGTGGAACTCACTGAACAGGGATTTTGTTTCGCTTAGCCAGAAACTTCACGAAAATCCCTTTTTCTCTCAACGAAGCAAAAATCCTTCTCAGTAACTGCTAGATACCAAATGTGTAGTGCCCCGCCCTGTGGGAGGAACTACACGATGGAGTTGGTTTTCAGATGAGTTGTTTTTTAAGGAAGACAAGGATTATCATTGCAGAAAATACTAATGACTTCGTTCTACGTTCCTAATCGTCCCATCCATTCTTGTTTCCGAGATTTGTCACTTTTATCAGCATCACAACACTACGCTGATTTTTCCATTTGCCGTCTGGCTTTTTTCGAGTTAGAACAGGCTCTTGCGTAGTGCTTCCGAGGAGTTATTGGTCAGGAACATCGGTTATGCAAGTTTCATCAAAGCCACGGGGGGGGGGGGGGGCAGTGAGGCTGAAAACAGCCGGGATGGGTTTTAAATCTTTAAAAAAGCTTGGCAAAGTTTCAAAGAAGTCGCTTACTTAAGAATACTGGAATTGACATAGATAGATAGATGCTTTACTAAAAACGAACTTTCGCAGCATTAGACTGCCAAAATTGTCGTTTTTGTCATAACATGCATATCGTTTTTGTCAGGTACATTACAAATAACATAACAAGGCAATCGTCAGGAAATGACCCGTTTAAATAAAACACTAAAAAGCTAAAACAGTATATGGAATACATTCGTCATTTATTCAAGATTCGAACTGTGGAACCGAACGAAACCAAACATAATTGGCTTCTACACGGGGATAGTACAGGAAAATGACCTCTAGAAACAGGTCGAACCGAAACAAATTGCAACAGAAATGATTTTTACACCATATTGTAGAGAAAAAAAACAAACTAAAGAACATATTCAAAGTTGCATATCCTGGCTCGACGCAAAATAAGTGTATTTTTGCTTTCATTGCCTTTTTTTCCGTTTTTCGAAAAAAAATGTAATTTGCGTTGTCGTCCGTTATTCTTGAATTCATGTACGGTTCTGATGCGAAATGGCACGCTGAAACCGAAATTCAGATTTGGCATACCAAGTACCAGAAAAAAGTTCATGTCTTTTTTCAACCTATTTCTCAGAAAAGTGCAATTTTCTATGTGGCCCGATTTTCTTGAATGAAAGTGCGATCCCGACATAGAATCACGAGCAGAGGCCGAAGATGTGATCAAATTTGGCGTCTAATGTTCCTGAAAGAAGTTTTCGTAACCATAAATGTGAAAACGAGAAAATGATTAAGAAAAGTAAAGTACGAATCAAACTGCTTTTCAGTATTCAATATTTACAAAATACAACATATCCAAAGTTGTAGATCCTGAGAAAATAAGCCCTTTTCGGCTAATTGGTGCCATTTCTTACGTTTGAAGAACAAAAATTACAATTTTCGTGGTCGTCCATTTTTTTTTTCTCTTGGACTGAAGTACGATGCTTATGCAGAATGACAATCTGAGACTTAAAAAGAGGTCGGATTTGGTGTATCTTGCACGAGAAAAAAAATTCAATATCATTAATGTGCGACTTTATTTTTTTTTTAAAGATTGTTTAGTCAGCATTATTATACATCAAAATGATCGATTGTTAGAAATAAAAATATATATCTGAGCTGGTCGTTAATACAGCAAAACCTTCTTGAAGACCAAATAACAAATCCTTAGAAGAAGATCCCAAGTAAGACAATGCAGTCGGATAGAAAATTAGAACTGATCAATCAAGTAATAATATTTTTTTTTTTTTTTTGCCATCTACCCTGAGACCTATCTACCCTACTCTGAAGTTTATTCGATATTTCTGCCATGTCGGAATCTACTAAACTATGCGAGCAAACGTATTCCCATGATTAGTCCACTGCCTATAACATACTTTTTTTTTACAAATTTTGGTACGCATTGTATACCATAAATCAGATTCAAGATCCGAAAGAATTTATAAAAGGAGAATTTTCTAGGAGAATTTATAAAAGTCATCGACTCTTTACTTTTGTCTTGACATCCTCTGGCTTTCCTTCTGATACCCAAGCCTGGTTAAGAATGGAACCCAGCAATCACTTATAGTCGCGAATCACGCAGGGGTCTTTTCCTCTCAGTGATTGACCTTCCAGCTATTGACAAAACATCTGTTTACTCGGTTATGCTTTTTATACCAGACCAGGCGAGCCGACATCTGTTTACTCTCCATGTAACCTTTGACCAACCCATGTGGTGGAAAGTCATGAAAATGGTCGAAGCAGCTTCACCAGGAAGTGGGCTTTCATAATTCGTCTTAGAACTTCGAGGATTCCATACCCCGATGAGCTTATTCGGAGCATTGGCTACATACTGGAAGAATCGGTATTCGGAGATGTCCGGACTGGGAATCAGGACTCGAAGATGTCCGGGCTTGGAGTCAAGACTCGGAGATGTTCGGAGATGGAGTCAGTCCGGAGATGTTCGGACTCGGAGGTGTCTCTCACCTGTCGACGGAAAAGCGATCGCCAGAACCATAGCCTACGTGGCCATGTACTGATTGACGCTGCACTACACGGTATTCTGATTCCCAAGAATACAATCTGAGGAAACCCTGGAACTAAAAGCTTCTACACGAAGCTGATGAACAAGGAAGTATATGTTGAGGGAGTGGAAGGTAATCATTCCTTAGAAAAAATACAGGAATTGATCAGGACTGCTCCAGGTTCAGATCTCAATGCTGTGGTTTCAGTATTTGAGATGCTTCCATACTGCGAAACTTCATAAAAAGTGAACGATCTGGATCATGGGAAGTCAAAGACTTCTGGTGAAGACGCCGCGCTAATGATCTATGGTGCGTCGAAAGGAGGAGACCTGAATAAGCTTCAAAGACAAGATTTCGAAAAAAGTGACAAAGACAATGTTGAAAGACAGCTACCGATTTTTTTTTTTTTTTTTCAAGTTTAGGCATGAACTTGGGATGAAAATCGAAGAAATAGGGATGGAAGAATTAAGTTCTTGTACCCGCTCCATGCATGCTCTTAAAATTCGTGCTCATGTCGCCTGCAGCAGTGTAATTCAGAGAGGTGTAGCCGCCTTAAAAAACTATTTAATTTCTACTTCAGCATGCAGAACCTGCATTCCAACTCTACAAAATTAACAACTACTATGATGCCGAAAACCCAAAAGCTTAGTTGGTAGCCTAATTCATTCCAAAGGACGAAGCTGTGAACACTAGTCAACAGTAGTTGCAATTTGACCATCTCTTTTGAAAACAATTTATAAGGTGTAGGATACGAAGATCAGAAATTAAGGAAGATACGAAGACTACGAAGATAGAGATCATACGTTGATGATTATGAAACTTCTTTCTGGTACACTAGAGACTCAGTTTGATCCCAATTTCGGTCTCAGCTCGTGATTATATGTCAAGATCGCACTTTCGTTCAAGAAAATCGGACCAGTACGAAAATTTTTAATTTTTGCAAAATGGGTGGAAAATATGGCATTTACTTTTTTGTGGTGCCTTGTACGCCAAATCTGACTTCATTTTTGGTTTCAGCTTGTCATTTTGCATTAGAATCGTACTTCAGTTCAAGAATAACGGACAACCACGAAAATTATATATTTTTTTTTGAATTACGTTAAAAATGGCATTAAAAGCCAAACAAGAGCTACGAGCTCATATGGCACTTGTAACAAGTATGCAGTACAAGAAAGTAGATGAGAACGTGACAAAATACACCCGCCATCAAAAAATGCGGGTCGGAAGTTTCACTCACTTCTAAGCAGTTCCGGCATCGTCTCGATTATCAAATGCACATGACTGTTAAAACTTCCAAGTTTCAGCCTAATAAATCACTAGTTTGATCCCTAGACGTGCTACAATATTTCCGGTACTCCCTCCATCTCCCCCTATCGTGGCCGAGTCTGGTTCGGACTAAAAAAAATGGATCATCTAAAGTATCTTCTTTTATACCACCTATCAAGTTTCGGTCGAATCTGAGCATTTTTGGAAAATTCTGGTACCCCCTCCCCCCACCAACGTTTTCGGATCCGGATCCTTGCCCAAAATATGTCATCTAGGATATATGCTCTCTCTAAGTTCTATATTTCATTTAAACTGATGCACTCGTTTGACTCCTATGCGAGCCTCAAAGTTTCCGGCAATATCCCTCCAATTCCCGCCACTGCGGCCGAACAGGACTTGAAAACATAAACGTCATATCTCCTAATTCCCTCTTCCTGTCCATCAAGTTTCACTTAAATTGGAGCATAGCCTATCTGCAAGTTTCCAGTACCCCCCCCCCCCCTACCTTGGCCGCATCCGGCCCGGACGCCAAATAACAAATCTAGGCCGCATAAACTCGGCACTGTCGAACTTGCATCTCATTCGGGCCATTCGTTTGGTTTTTGTGCATGTCAAAAGCCCCCCCCCCCCCAAATTCCCCCAACCGTGGTCGTATTTGTTCGAACGCATCTTTTACATGTCGAGGCCATCGATTCTTATCACCCATTTGTTTGACCCTAGTTGGTCGTATCAATCAATCAATGTTTATTTTCCTTAATATTTATGTTTTCACAAAAAATAGCGTAGGATTGTCAACAAATTTATACACTCGAATTATATATACAATTAAATGATGCATTTACAAAATGTCACTGTAGCTGATTATAAAATTTGACAAAGTATGGCACAAATGAGTTAAGGTATCTTTCCGATGAGTGAGTTGGTGGGGCAATTAGTTTTTGTTTCCCAGCGTTTTTTTGGGATGTCCGGGTAGCTGGGTTGTCAGTTCTTGGAGCAATGAAAGCAGGTAAAATATCGCGGTGTTGCTCACTTGCTAGGCACGTCATCCCGAAGTTCATTAACAACTGGTGGCGTCTTTCGGACAAGGTGACCAACTGAAGTGTTGTTAGGCTATTTTTGTAATCGATGTAATTTGATCCAAGAATTATTTTGCAGGCTCTCTTTTGAAACACTTCGAGTCGGTCGCTTTGTTCTTGAGTGATCCCAGCATTCCATACCGGGCATCCATATTCGAGTAGTGGACGGACGTATGTCAGGTAGCATATAAGGAGATTTTTCTTGTGAAATCCAAACCGTCTCAGGAGAGTGAAAGACCGAAGTGCTTGATTGGCAATTTTATAAAGATAGGCCATATGTGTAGTCCATCGCATGTCGTTGTCAAAGAACACCCCAAACACTTTAACAGATTTGGCAATTGTTAGCCCAACTTCTCCAACTTCGGGAATTTCTCGCTTCAGAAAGCTGACTCGGAAGATGACTGACTTCTCCAGGCTAAGCGTGAGCTTGGCTTCCATTGCCTGAGAATTAATATCTGCCAAGAGATTTTTCACAGGGTTCACACCCGGTGGGTCCCCCAGTGATCTGAGTAAGGCGGCATTAAGGTCATCAGCATATTTGTATCGGTGCATGAACTCAGCTAGCAATTTGTTGATTACCATTATGAAGGCTAATGGTCCGATTTTGCTACCCTGCGCTGCGCCACACGTTATGTCAAGTAGTGACGACGTTTCGCCGTGACTTAGCTTTACGCACTGTGTTCTGTTTGTAAGAAACTCTGCTAACATTCGAGTGACGATCTGTCTGGCTCCCATTTCGGTGGCTTGCGTCACGACGATGTTATGGTCCAAATAGTCAAACGCTTTAACAAAGTCGGCAATGATTGTGTCCACAAATGTTCCTTCTTCTTCAAGGTGCCAGAGAATGTCATGCAAGAATTTGACCAAATAGTGTATTGTACTACAACCTGGGCGGAACCCGTATTGCCTCGGGTCAAGCTTATCCTTGATGTCACTGTAAAGCCAGTCATAAATAAATTGCTCAAAAACTTTGGAGAATACCGAAGTTTTTGAGATGGGTCTCAGATCCTTTACAGATGTAGCGTTTTTCTTTTTGGGGATCGGAGTAATATATGCTAGTTTGAAGTGCTTCGGGAAAACACCTTCTATCAGAGATTGATTGAAAACCGCTGTCAGTGGTGTTGCCAGCTCGTTTGCGCAGTGTACCACGAACCGAATAGGTATCTCACCGGGATATGTGGCTTTTCTGGAATCAAGCTTTGATAGGACGTCTGAAACTTCGGCTGGTTTTATTATGAGTATTTCTGTGAGTGGTGGTAATTCAGGCATTGAAGTGAGCCCGGGATATTGAGTGCAGATGTCCGCAAAGTGCTTGTTTATGCTCTCGGCAGTTATCGCATCACCTTTTTCATCCAGAATTTCCAGGTGTTTCCTGTCGCGCCCTAATAGCTGTTGAACAGAAGAGTGAAATTTACGAGGGTGGGTGGACAGTAAACAGTATCCTAGTTTAAATAAATAAGTCAATTAAGTCGTGTCGCTAATATGCCTGCAAAGTTTCATTGTCTTAGTACTTCTGGAACTATTCTAACCCCCGACTACCTGTATTGCAGCAAAACCCCTCTACCCCTCCCCCCCACAGAGCCCCGAAACCATCTGGCTCCGTCAAATTCGGATCTAGGCCTAATGCTTGTTCTCTCCATTAAATTCCGTCCCAATCCCTCTGCTTTAAGCGTTTCTTGAGTTTTCCGGTCCCCCCCCCATCCCCACAGGTATAACCCGACCCGACCCGGACTTAACACTGAACATCTGAGGCGATAGCTCTTTCCACCATACAAGTTTCATTCAAATCCGATCACCCGTTCAAAAGTTATACACGCCACTAGATTAGGGACTCCCCATCCATCCACTCCCCCCACTATGGTCGGATCAGGGAAACGGCTGTTCTCAAGTGAACCTGTTCGGGTCCCTGACACCTGCCAAGTTTCGTCGCCCTAGCACATCAGGAAGTATACCGAACTCGCGGGATCTCTAGAAATCCGGCCCCCCCCCCCAACTCCCCCAGAGTGCCCGGATCTGGTCTGCTTATATCAATGACGTATCTAGGACTTGTGCTTGTTCTTCCCACCAAGTTTCATCCCGATCCCTCCACTCTAAGCGTTTCTCAAGATTTCCGGTTCCCTCCTCCAACTCCCCCCAGTGTCATCGGATCCTGTCCGGATTTATAGTGGGACGTCTGAGACACGAGGTCATCCTAAATATAAAATTTCATCGAGATCCGATCATCCGTCCAAAAGTTATATACGCCACTAGATTCCGGACTCCCCATCCATCCACTCCCCCCCACTATGGTCGGATCGGGGAAACGGCTGTTCTCAAGTGAACCTGTTCGGGTCCCTGACATACCTGCCAAGTTTCATCGCCCTAGCACATCAGGAAGTATGCCGAACTCGCGGGATCGCTAGAAATCCGGACCCCCACCCCCAACTCCCCCAGAGTGCCCGGATCTGGTCCGCTTATATCAATGACGTATCTAGGACTTGTGCTTGTTCTTCCCACCAAGTTTCATCCCGATCCCTCCACTCTAAGCGTTTCTCAAGATTTCCCGTTCCCTCCTCCAACTCCCCCCAGTGTCATCGGATCCGGTCCGGATTTATAGTGGGACGTCTGGGACACGAGGTCATCCAAAATATAAAATTTCATCAAGATCCGATGACTCGTTCGCAAGATAAAAATACCTCAAATTTTGGCTTCCCCTCCCTCCACTCCCCCTCCCAGATGGTCGGATCGGGGAAATGACTATTTCCTATTTAATCTGGTCGGATCCCTGACATGCCTGCCAATTTTCAGCGTCCCAGCACATCAGGAAGCACCAAACTCGCGGGATCACTAGAAATCGGACTTCTCCCCCCCCCAACTCCCCCAAAGTGAGCGGATCCGTTCAAGTTATATCCGTCACGTACCTAGGACTTCTGCTTGTTCTTTCCACCAAGTTTCATCCGGATCCCTTCACTCTAAGTGTTTTCCAAGATTTCCGGTTTCCCCCTCCAACTCCCCCCAGTGTCACCGGATCCGGTCTGGATTTAAAATGGAGCGTCTGAGACATGACGTCCTTCCATATATCAAGTTTCATTAAGATCCGATTACCCGTTCGTAAGCTAAAAATATTTAAGTTTTCCTAATTTTTCCGGATTCCCCCTCCCTCCACTCCCCTCCAGATGGTCGGATCAGGGAAGCAATTATTTCTTATTTAATCTGGTCCAGTCCCTGATATGCCTGCCAAGTTTCATCGTCCTAGCTTATCTGGAAGTGCCCGAACTAGCAAAACCGGGACCGACAGACCGACTGACGGACATAAATTACAATCGCTATATGGCACTTGGCCGAAGGGCAAGTGCCATAAAAACCCAGATTTTGCGTCGACCCAGGATATGTAACTTTGGATATGTTGTTTAGCTTTTTTTTGTCTACAAGATGGTTTAAAAATCATTTCTGTTGCAATTTGTTTCGGGTCAAACCTCCATTTGGCTGTACTAGAAGTTGATAAAGCTACACAAGGCTCCTAAAGTATGCAAATCCTACAAAAGTTGTATGAAATGACGGGGTCTCGAAACAAGTCATGGCGAGGACAATAAAATGAACCACGACACTAAAGTGTGTTAAATTTCAGGAAAAATCTGTATAGACTGATGAAGAAGTAGAAAGCATTATTTCAATTACCCCTTGGTTGTAAGAAAGAGTTGTCCCGGAAGGTCGGTCAAATGAACCTGCGTTAGTCACTTTTAGTGGCAGATCTGTCTTGCAGGGGGTTGTAATTAAGACGGGGGGGAGGGGGGCTTCTTATTTACCTTAACAATCCGGAGTTTATGTCTGGGCGTCACTCGATAGTAAACATAGACAGACTTCACACTATTTTCCAGTTCGATATCCGTCAGTCGATCCAGCTGCTCTCCCGACAACGTATGGGCGGAAGCGTGGGCTAAATGTCCAGCGTAAGGCAGGATTCCAACCAGGCTCGCTAAATGAGGAAGTTTTATAAGACTGTATGTTGTAGGATCCATTCGAGTAGGATGTAGGATATATACGAGTGATGTTGACGTCGGGCTTTAAAGGACCTGTCTTACCCATAATACTAACGCAACTTACTTCCATAATCCTCCCCATTTGGGACCCTTGCCCTTCTTGGCAAGGGTCCTCTTCAGGCTCAAAGCCACTCAAGTTGGAAAAACGAAATGAACTTGTGGGAAAAACAACCACAAGTTCGTTTTTCCAACTTGAGCGGCTTTGAGCCTGAAGAGGACCCTTGCCAAGAAGGGCCGAAATATAGCTCTCATAAAATTCAGCTGACGTATCCGTTTTGCACTATCGAATATGATTCGCAGTCAGCTTGGGCTGAAGGAAGAAGTTCGCTACTGCTGGCGTAAGAACTTATAGCGTCCAAAACTCGTATTTGTAACACCCAGAGAATGTTTCCCTACTGTATGACTTCCAACGATTCTCTATGCTAAAAACACTAGCTCACAGCCGTGGGAGGCGTAGACCAGGAACAGAAGTCTGTGACACGGGACTATCGCGACACGTAATTATAATAATAATAGTAATAATAATAGTTTAAGTTTTCAGCCATCAAAAAGCACATGGCATAGACAGAGTAGGAATAAAGAAAGAAAAGAAGAAGGAAATACCGAGAGGAGACCAGACAAACAAAGAGACTACGACAACATTATCCTATCTACACAACTATCCTATTGTAGAAGAATGCTCTTCCACAGATGCTTAATGTTATTGTTGTACTTCTGTATAAGTTGTCCAACTGCTGTAAGTGGGTCGCTGATGTTGTAAGTAGTAACGATTTACTATTTCGGGTCCAAGGATGGAGGCGGAGCAGGAATTTACAGAAACAACACAAACTACATTTTCCAGTGGCATGTACAACGTGCTCAAACAAATTGTAATCGTCGCATGAACTGTTGTTCATGTGTAGCTATTCTTACCTATTGCACATGCTGTTTCTTGGCCATCGCCCGTCACCATTAAAACTCTCACACCCGATGTCTGTAGCGTTGCAATAGCATCTTTCACACGAGGTCGAGGTGGGTCCTGAATCCCAGCAAAACCAAGGAATTCGAGGGACTGCAGGTCCTTGCCTCTGGCGAAACCGAGCACTATAAAGAAAAATCACTTTAATATAAACCGTCAAAATCTATATATACAAAAAAAGTCCATTTTTTTTTTTTGGGGGGGGGGGGGGGTCCGCACCATATTTGTGACCCACAGATTTTTGAATGCCCGTCACGGAAAAAGAACTGTGTGGGACACTCTCGACCCCTCAGTAATATCAAAAGACTGGAAATAAAAATAAAACCCAAATAAATCTCAATCAATATAACATCAGGCTAACCATCATCATTCTGTACTAGATGAATCCTCAGTTTGGCGTATATCTGATTAAGAAAATAACTCTTTTATTATTTGGGTTTGAATTTCCCGCCAAATCTTGATCCACAAAATCAAAAATCACCCCGACAGTTGTTTGAGCCAGAGTGCGAGTACGACCAATACGCCCCTGATAGCGGAAACAGACTTCTGGGCAACTATCGCAGGTAAGTAGCAGTAGTAACTTACCAACAAATGGTAAGCAGTAAGTAGTAAGTAGCGTGCACACACAGTCCGAATTTCGCAGTCCAGTGCCAAATACCTTCTCCGCACCGGAATTTTGACGCATCGCATGCGGATTCGGTCCGATAATTTCATTCCGATTTGAGTAGAGAATATTCTACTTTTTCCGGAGCGAATTTTAACGCATGCGAAATTGTGCTCTGAGAACTCAATAATTAGTAAGCTGTGTTTGAAGTTTCAAATATTTATACGATCTATTTAATGTGAGCTGCAAAAACATGTTTGTTAGAGAAAGATCTTGGTTGCAAGTGTCTGCTGAATGCAAGCTACCAGGCAACCAAACTTTAATGTTTGCTAGGCTATTTACAGGAGGTATGGTTATTTTCACAGTTCTTTTCATAGGTGAACAGCGATATTTCATCCACTAGTTGCAATAAAACTGAAATACTGATCAGTCAAAGCAGTTCCTTATTTGCATATTTCTTTGATCAATCAATCAATCAAGTTTAATCCGAATAGCTAAAATCTAGAAAAGGAATAAATTTCTTTCATTGATGCTCCTGTTCTAACTTAGGCTACCATTAAAACTTACATACATCTCCTGTATTTTATATAATACGAAATAGACATTTTATAATGAACAGCGAATTTGCAGACATTCGGTAATCAATCAGCATAATCTGACTGTAGGCTAAGCAGTGGATTTTTCAAATCTGGGGCCAAATTTCCCGTCCGAATCTCAGCCGCGTTCGATTTAGCCTTGTCCCGGTCCTGTCTCAGTCCTGTCAGAAAAATGCCGTTTTATTTAACTGCCTTGACCGCTTAATGTCGTTTTATTTGTCATGTCAGCTGTCAGTGCCTGTCAGAGAGGACGCCGTGAACGATGACATGCTCTCGGAGCAAGTTGCGGTCCTGTTTCAGATAGATTTCTCAACTGCGTTTTATTTGCGATGCTTGTCCGCTGAGTCATTCACCTGACAAGACTAAATAAAATGGGTCTAAACCGTGAAGCAGTAACAAGCAAAGACAGTAAAAGTGGGAAAGACCGGAAACTCCATTAAGCCCCATCAGTCACAACAATCAGCGCCGTTTAGAGGATGTTCTTTCGTCAAAAATCGCTCTGTTGACAATTGCTTCCATCGCTTTCCGCAGAATCATCATCAAAGCACGTTTTATTTATGATGAGCATTCTCTCTCCATTCACATTTCCTCTTTAATTGGAATAAAAAACAAGTAGGAAAATAATAAATCGCTTTTTTTATGGAAAAAAAATGTTGAATTCACGATTTCGAATCACTTAATGTTGACAGACATTGCCTACTCAGGCCCTTTTGCTATGATCATATTAATCATCTACCGCTGGAAATTAGACAAAGTCCAAACGCTAGGTGGCGTTCCAATCGATTTTCAGAGACCCGATTTTAGCGAAGTCACCGGTCTTTCCCACTATTATTGTCTTTGGTAACAAGAAGACAGAACGGAGACAAGGAGGACTCAAATCGAACGCGGCATTCGTTCTGTCTGAAACAACTGTCGGGCATAGTGACACGAATTTGGCATGCGCGTTTTGGCGTGCGGAACCTTACCGATCTGTGTGTGCACTTAGCTTTATGGAATCGCGGAAAAACACCTTTGGTCAGTTGCTATCGCCAGGGACAGCCACGCAGCTTTGTGTCCGGAGATGGGCGAATCCGATCATGAAAGGATTCGAATCCGGAATCGAATCCGGATTCCAATCCGATCTTAAGAAAAATCAAATCATAGTCTAACAAGACCAAAGGTTTCGATGGGATCCCAAAATTTAATATTTGATCCAGACAATTGGATCTAGTCTTCGCCAGATCCAGTCTTCGCTAGACTCCTTGAACAGTTTCACTACTAAAATTTAGAAACAGATTAAGGCCAAATAGCCAATCATCTGAGAAAACCAAGTTCTGATATGGATTCAGCATGTGTGTTTACACCTATAAGTCATATCTGTTTTGACGAAACTGATCGAAACTTCCTGCCTTACTTCTGCCAATTTTCCGGTTTCGGCCGAATTCCGGAACTACTTGTCCTGCGAAAAAATAAAGTTCAAAAACGGATTCAGCGTATCTCCTTACCCCTATACCGAACATCTAATCAACTTCAAATACAAGTTTAACTTATAACAAATTTTCCGGTTTCAGCCGGATTCCGGGCGAACCATATGTCCGGGCAGAGAATGAGTGTCATTTACGAATTTAGCATCTCTTCTTACCCCAAAATCAGAAATCTAATCAACTACAAATCAAACTTTGCTTTTAACAAATTTTCCAGTTTGGGCAGGATTCCGGGTGAACTACTTGTCCGGGTAGAAAATGATTTTCACATAAATCTTTAGCATGTCTTCTTATCCCTAAATCGAACATCTAATCAACATCAAATAAAACTTTTACTTTTAACAGACTTTCCGGTTTTAGCCGGATCCCGGGCGAACTACTTGCCCGCCGGGAAAATGGTTTTCATAATCGTGTTCAGCATGTCTTCTTATTCCTTAATCGCCTATCTCATTAGCTGTTCAAAAATACTTTGTTTTCCCCTTAATTTGAACCCCCTCCCCCACCCCTAAATGTAGGGCTACATAGCCCATCTACGAACTCGACCTTTCCCTTGACGCAAAGAATCCTCACACCAAGTTTCTTCAAAATATCGTTTTCCCTTCGAGAGTTATCGTGCTCACAGACGGACGGACAGACGTACAACTTTTGCGATTTCGAAGGTGTCCCTCCAGTTACATTTTGGGATCCCAAAAACCAGAAATGACAAAGCGCTGATATCTAAGGTAACCAGATAACGTGACAGATTACTTAGAATGGTTTGTGAAGGAGACCAAAAGGTTGGATTGCCTAAGCCCACTCTGTAAGAATTGGAAAACAGATACTGGAAGGACGTAAGGTTGAGGGTCTGCGGGTCCGAATCCAGCCTGAAACGCATAAGATTCGAATACGGTCTATAATTTTCAATCATACACAAGAAAGAATTCGCAAGGCATTTGGCCGCTTAATTCGTGGTACAGGAAAGACAACCTCGGGTCATTGTTCACCGCCGTTGCTTTACCTCATGTTCTTTTTGCTGCAACAATCGATATCTGCAATTAAAATATCATATTCAAATTCTCCAAATTTGTCCTTGGGTTCCCCATATCTTTCAGTAACTCGCAGTTGGTTTCTAATTTTAAAGTAAAAGACCCATTCCTAATTTTGAAGAAAAAGATGACCAACTTTTATTAAAAAGTTCGGTAGCCCTCCAAACCCAAAACCTGTACCCATTTTTTAACAAGTGAATAATATAGTACGTAAAAATTGTAATTTAGTTGTCGAAATCGTGTGTATTTTGTTAAAGGAACAGAAAACTTGACTCAAGCTTGACTCGGGGAGCTAGCTGACATATCAAGAATGTACCCTGAGTCGATATTGAGAGTAAGAACAATTCTCGTTACGACCATTGCAGTTTCCGGGCAGTTTCGGAGAATTCGACGTCTGAGTTAGTAGAAAAAAAATCAAAAGGTTTGTGTGCCGGGAGTAGGGATCGAACGCACGACCTCTTGACTACTGTCCCGATACTATGGCCGAAACACGGCCAAAGGCGAACTTTAATTACAGTGCATAAGCGGCAAGGGCCTGCCAGCTAGCTCTGGCAACACTAAGGAGGGGGTTCGAGATAACAAAGAAGGGGGGTCCTGTCGACAATAAGTCCCTGTATCTTTATCTAAGCCCCCCACGTCTGTTTGATGGCTGAAAGTTGCGTAGTCAAGTTTTCTGTTCCTTTAAGTATTTATGTGTCACTGAACAGACCAGATGGTTTAGGCATAGTCCTGTTTTATACATTATTTTGTACTCATGAGCTCTGATGGAAATAAATAAATACAAATAAAAGGACAAATCCTGGATTCGAATCCCATTCGGGTTCGCCCATCTCTGCTTGAAGTAAATGTCAGAAGTAAAGGTAAGTAAGTACAGCCCATAAAAACAGAGACAGCCACGCAGCTTGCGTCATGACAGAAGTAAAGGTAAGCAAAGCGTGTACAACCCATAGAAAACAGGCTAGCTACGTGGACGTATACAAATTATCGCCCTCCATATTCAATTCAGGATACCAAATCCTCAACTCCAATTATACAATTATTGTTACGACGAATCCAGCACAACTTTTACCCACCTCTTAGTCCTTGTCTAGACAATCTCTGTGACACCAGATTAAGCTCCGCCTCTATTTCTTGATTCAGTTGAACTGGCTCGGCCATCCCATGTAACCTCACTTTCACAGAATGTCTCACAACCCTCTCCGGGGCACCTTTTATAAAGAACAGTGCATCTTGCTCACTGGTAGATGTCCTTTGCATCACTTTAACTGCCATTATTTTCTGCTCAGAACTAAAAGGGTATTCGTGAAGGCGCAAGAAATTCTGACGTACGCCGTGCATTTCGAATTTGAGCGAGGCAGCTAAGAGCGCACCTTCCGTCGGCTGGCCGCGTAATTCTTCGTCGATGATACTGGCGTTGTTGCAAACGCAACCGACTTCGAGTAAGGAGTAGATGCTTTCTTTTGCCAGCTTTAAGTTGTCGCATTCGTTAATGAGGACGTCTCCGCGGGAGTTGTAGCCACTACCGGTGACGTTTGCGCTGTAGCCGGCGGCGGTTATGATTGTCGTAACGGTCATTTCGTTCTGGGTTATTGTGCCCGTCTTGTCAGAGCAGATAACGTTAACACAGCCTATAAAGAAAATCAGTCTAAAACCAAAGCGACAAAATCGAAAGATTGCAGATAAGGGCCTGCAAAATAATACTGGGAAGTGGTTATGTTGATTATGAGACGAGCCTCAAAGTTCTAAAGTTGGAGTCTCTCAAAGAGAGAAGGCACAAATTGGTTGTGGATTTCGGTCGAAAAATCCTTGACTCGGAAACACACCGCGATCTTCTTCCGGGTTTTAAAACACGCCAAACTCAACATTCCACTAAGCTCAGAGAAAGAAAAAAGAACGCAGCATAGCTGGAACAACCGCCGATCCACTCATCCGAACGGTACCTGAAGCCATTTGGTCCTTACTTCGTAAAACATTATAATGGTGACCTGGAAAAATCGTCAATAAATAATGTGTGAATGATTTAATTCTCTTAGTGTTTTAAGCTGCTTTCCCTTCCGCTGTTATATTTGTCATCGACAAGAATATTAAGGTAAAATAGAGTGAATTTGAATTTTGAATTTGTCGGGAGGCCGGGGAAGTGTTAATAAGACCTAACACGTTCGTCACTATCACTATGTAAAAATACACAAATGTATGCAAATCATGTACAGATACGCATGTTCATGCAAATATCTATTTATTTCTACAACATGTAGATATAAATATACGCTGATAATAATGAACTTTGTTTCAGTAATGATGGTAAATTGTGACTGAAAAGAGAAAACCGACATATACAAATTTAATGTTGTAAACTGAAAGCCCCTGACCAAACTATAAAGAAAGAAAAAAAATCATATTCGGGCCTACTGGTAATCTGATATGAATGTCGCAAGATATTTGGAACAAATTTCATGTTTTCGGCGCTGTGCTTTTCATTAGCGGAAAGAAATAAAATAGCAATAATAATAACAATAGTCTGCGCTCCTTCCTAAACCTAAACCCATTGCCAAGGAGGGCTATAAGAAATATCCGCTGGGTCCGTCAAGTTTTCCCACACTCGAGAATTAACCAGTTTCCGTCCGAACTGACGTGGCAGAATTTTGTCCGGCCGTATCGGGGGTTGTGTTTTTACTCCTTTTGCTCCAGACCGTTTCGTAGGATGCTGGGGTGATACAGTGTCGGAACCTTCTCTCTTCAAAATAAATTAATACAAAACAAATGTCACTTTATTTAACTTTTCAGCACAAAAGAAAATTAATCAAAGCAGACCAGTTGCTGGGTCCGTGAGTAACAACCAGAGCAAAATAACACTAAGGAGTAACGCCAAAACCTATGCTTTCCATGCTTTGCAAACGGGCCATACGCCGCCCACTACGCTTGCGACATTTAAAGCGAGACAAACGTGTGAGTTTAGAAATTTCTCGTAAAACAAAGGTGCGGTCTACACACACTAAGGAGACAATGGAGGCTGTTTCATTTTTTTTTGCTATGTTCAGAATATGAAGTTATCGGAGCGAGCCCTGGTGAACGGCTGAATTTAGTAGGGACATTCTCTATCGCTACTGGGCCTACTGGTACTAGTATCGCTGCTATTACAGTGTGTGTCAATCTTTTCAAGTCTTGGTGCTACTCCCTAGTGTTATTGCTCTGACAACAACTACTGATCTTTCGTCTTTCATCAAAATCACAATATCATTCCATCGGATCACACCGTAGTCAAGGTGGGGGAAAGGGAACAGTTCCTGACATACAGAGCGTGTTCCACCCTACTTACCGTAGTTACTACGCAGGACGTCACGAATTCTGGCTTTTTGCCGTCAAGGCTGGAACGATTTTTCTATTTTCCAGGAGGATCTCACGCCAGGGGTGAATCCGACCAATCACGTTACAGAGATGCGTAGTTACTACGCTTACTACGCTCCCGAGCATGGTAAGCAAATAGTAACTATTAGTTACTATTCCGCCGAGGTTGGAACGGTCAGCGTAGTAACTTTTCGTGAGGATGGAACGGAAATAGTAACTAATAGGAACTATTGTTAGAGGGGTGGAACACGCTCACAGTGTGTTATCAACCTTAGACTACACATACAAAGAATCAAAACCCTATGTGTACATCTGCAGTCGCCTTACGCTACCATATTAGAGGAGGAGGAGCTATACACATCGTAACAACCATTATAAAATTATGATAACAGACTCAGGTCCGAAATATCGACAAATAAGAAATTACAGCTGACTACTATAATAATAATAATAATTTATTTTTAACCCACAAATCGTACAAGACGAAAACAGTGGAGTACAAAAGAATATATGAAGACATAATTAGGCAAAACACTACACATACAAACAAAATCTACTTAAGAATCAAACAGACGAATAAGCCCATGAGAGGGCGACAGACGCGCGTACGCCGTTTCGGACAGTTTTCTGTGGAGAACAGACAATTTCTCCGTGATATCCGGTAGCGAGTACTTACTAATAATTTTGGAATTTCTTTGCCAAGGAGGGAGAAAAAGAAGAAATTTACAAAAACGAAAATAACAGGATCGCATAGCTTTAATATCCTTTTTCTTTAAAACAGGATAGACACCAGATAAAAAAAGAATAGAATGGTCACAGAAGGAAGAGTATAGTTATACTCCGTTTAGTACCACCAAACATTCTTCTTCATCACAATATATTTCCTCTTTTTCAAAAAAAAAAGCGCCCTGATTAGTTTGTTTATTTTGAACTTTGTTTTTTCCATTGTATTTCGTTGTAGATTTAGTAGGCTAATTTATTTTTAAAGGACCCCTCGCACTATTTACTCTTCAACTTACAGTATTTTAAAATATTTGAATACTTCAAACTAGGCTGTGCTTTCAACAAATAACCCACGTTTTTTGCTGTTTTAAGCCTTTTCCGAGAACCGAAAACAGGGAAACAATTTACAGAACCGGTTTGTCTGATGGACAAATTTCTCGCAGATAACCGCTGACAGCGTGATACCCATGGGAGGTAGCAAATTACTGCAAGTGGGAAAAGCAGTGTGGTTCAGTTAGAGGGGTTAGAACGTACTGTACCAAATTTGGGGTCTCCGGGTTTATAAATATATGGAGTGATTATGGAAATAGGTTTCATTAGTATTATGGGTAAGCCAGGTCCTTTAACAGTCAGCTGTTTATTAGTATGTAAGTGTCTGTAAGTCTGATTGACATGTTTGTTCCTTTTTATACACTACTCTTCAGTTTTGAAGGATTCGAATAAATAGTAATAAACAAACAGGCTAGCAATCGAAAGCAATCGTTGCCAGGTTGGCTCACCTAGTGTCTCCACTGTGGATAGTCGCTTGACGATTGCATTACTTTTCGCCATACGCATGACCCCCAGCGCCAGGGTGACCGTAACTACAATAGGCAGACCTTCAGGGATGGCAGCCACTGCCAGAGAGACACTGATGTTGAACATCTCCATCAAAGGTCGGCCTAGAAAACAGGTAAAAAGATTCTCGAACACTTTGTGCGTGTTCCACCCTACTTATCGTAATTACTACGCATAAGGTTCTGGCTTTTTGCCGTCAAGGCTGGGACGACTTTTCTATTTTCCAGCAGAATATCATGCCACGGGGGAATCCAACCAATCACGTTACTGAGATGCGTATTTACCACGCCTACTACGATCCCCAGCATGGTAAGCAAATAGTTAGCCTACTATTAGTTACTATTTCGAGAAGGTTTCAACGGTAAGTGTATTGTACGAGAGTGGAACGAAAATAGTGACTAATAGTTACTATTGTTAGAAGGGTGGAACACGCTGTTTACTCAGTGCAAGAATCTTTACTGTTTTATTTGCTATGTTAAATATATCTTTTAAATTATGCACGAATTTTTAATGAACTTGCAACTGATCGCCGGTTTTTTAATTTTCCATTTAGCGACATTAAGAGCGTGTTCCAGCCTTCTAACAATAGTAACTATTAATTACTATTTTCTTTCTTACCTCATACAAAGTTACTACACTTACCTTTCCAACCTTCTCGGAACGGTAACTAATAGTAGGCTAACTATTTGCTCACCATACTCGGGAGCGTAGTAAGCGTGGTAACTACGCATCTGTGTAACGTGATTGGTCGGATTCGCCCTTGGCATTATATTCTGCTGGAAAAAAGAAAAATCGTTCCAGCCTTGACGGCAAAAAGCCAGAATTCGTGACGCCATGCGCTTAGGTAAGAAGGGTGGAACACACTCTAATTATGATACGCGGTCAGCTTCGGCTGAAAGAATAGTTGTATGAATGAATGAACGAACAACTCAGAACCGACTACCCAAGGGCATAAATGTAGTACAAAAGAACAGAGAATATAATCACATTTTCTTTCTTCCATTTATCTCTACTTCACCCTCTTTTGTTGTACGAGATGTGGGTTTTAATACACTTACTTACTTCCTTAAAACACTCTCATCGGCTTCTCCGCCAAGCACACGGACGAAAGTCGGAACATACCGTACATGTTACAGGGCACGGCAGGGTTACAGACGCACCGGCGGACTGCGTCGACACCTTTCGCCTTAGTTAAGTCGCTTTCACATTGACGCGTCGTCGCGTATGCGTTTATCTTGTGTCGCGTACACGCTGCGCTGCGTATCTTTCACCCCTGCGGGAGAAGCTTCCGCGCTGGATGCTCATTTACATTTTCCTTTCTCGGTTTCTTCTGCTGAGTTTTGATTTCTTTCACTAGTAGCAAGTTTTCTTCATCATCCGCATGTTGTTTTTTTTTGTTTTTTCTTCGAAAACTTCCATGCTCCACTGACAAATCTGATGCGTACGCGTCGCCGCAAAGGAAGAACATGACTTACTTCCATTCTTGCGTTGCTTTTTATTTGTCTGCGGGACCGCATGTTACGAAGGGTCTTCATATCTTTATATTTGTAGTTTTATTTGGTTTACTTTTTAAACTCAAGTCAGAATTAAATGAACATTGTTCCCAAACCTTTTAAATTCAGCCAAGATTTAAAAGGAAATACTGTTTCTGAATTCGAAACCAAGTCCTAACGTGACGCTTAGAACTCGAGACAGAGTTTGCGATCAGGAACGGGAGGATCGCGGGAGATCAGTGAAAGGAGAGCAAGGTGGGACTGACGCCAGAAGAAGTCTTGGTCAAGGCTTCTTTCGTGACCTTTAGTTAGGAGTGTGGTGAAGCTTAGAGGAAACAACACAACAGTGCTCGAGTACGCGTGCCCGGTGTGGGGTCCATCTGGAATCCGCACAGCGTACCTATTACACGACATAAGTTGCGTTTTTGCAGATACCATGGTATCTGATACCACGGTCTAAAGTCGTTTTAGCAGTTATCGTGGTATGTGATACCACAGTCAAAAGCAGTTATCGTGGTATCTAGCCAGTTATCATGTTATCATATATTCAGATACTACGGACCGTAGTATGCACGGCATACTTAACATACATATCCGTGGTAACTGGTTATGGTATCTGAAAAGTCATCTCACTTTCATCAAATTTTATCAGATCGGTAGAAAGAAGTTTACCACTTAGTGATGTAACTGGATATCTGTTTTTCTTTTGGGATGACTTCGAAAAGTGCCATTTCGGCAATAGTCGTTTTTGCAGAGCACCGTGTATCAGATACCACTGTAACTGAGAAAACGACCAATTGCCTCATACTCCGAAACCGCGGCATACCATACGAACAGGCCTTTGTAAAACTGAATTTACCACCGCTTAAAGTCCGGCTTGGAAAACTGATTTTGCAGTTTGGCAAATCTATCCTAGCCAATACGAGTCACCGGTCAGTGCTACCGGAAACAGCCCCTCCCAATAATCGAACTCGGTCGCAAAATAAATTCTACGCCCTAAAGTCCGCACTAATCGTTACGGAAACTCGTTTGTGCCTTTTTTTTTACTTCGATGTTCAATGCTGAACCGTAGTGTGTTTGTTATTTATGTGTTCGTTATTTATAATTTGCAAAAAACTGAATTTAGTTATGCTATGATAGTTTCTAAATATACCTATCCCTCTCTCTCTCTCAGTGAGTAGAGCACAATAAACGTGTCCTGAACCTGAACATACCTAAAACCGCACGAACATATCTACGCCTTCGATAAGACGCTACCGTGTTGAAAGACTACGAGAACAACTAAGTGAGCTGAAAGGAAGAGCCCTTCCTTTCAGGCCACTCGGTTGAGCGGCTTCGGTTTAGGCAGAAGTATAGAACAGTAAACCCTAACACCATGAGATAAAACTAATTGTTTCACACAGCGTAAGCGTGACAAGTGACAGGTTGTCCATCTTGGAAGAGTCAAATGGATGAGAATTTATGTAGCATTTAGACGGATAAGAAATCCTTTCGACTAGGAAGGAATTCGGGTCGACTCGAAAGGATTCCGTTCGTGAAGACGACTAGAAAAAAAAGTCTGGCGGAACGAGAATCCTTTCATGATGAAAGGAATTCCGAATCTCGTCAGTGGCACTGGTAAAAAGAAAAAAAAAAGTCTAGCTAGCTTTTGAGAGCATCAGTCGTCAGTACTTATGTTATATATGCTCTCAAAACATTTTTTGTATTGGCTAGTGAATTTACTTTTGTCAATTTTCTGGTTATAAGAATTTATCTTTTTCCCTCTGTGTGTAAACATAATCTTGTCACCAAGATCGGATTCTGTTCAAGTTTTCCTGTACTTGTAAACGCTACATAGGCGTCCAAGAGCGTGCTCCACACTACTTACCGTAGCTACTACGCTTGACGTCAGGAATTCTGGCGTTTTGCCGTCAAGACTGGAACGATTTTTCTATCTTCCAGCAGAATATCATGCCACGGGGGAATCCGACCAATCACGTTACAGAGATGCGTAGTTACCATGCTTACTACGCTCCCGAGAATGGTAAGCAAATAGTTATTTCTAGCTACTATTTCGAGAAGGTTGGAACGGTCAGCGTAGTAACTTTTCATGACGTTGGAATAAAAATAGTAAGTAATAGTTACTATTGTTAGTAGGGTGGAACACGCTCCTAGTTGCCACGAACAGGGTTCTTGACCGGCTTCGAGAAAGAGTCAATTACGCCGGCACAAGTTGCCACACAAGTGCCTTCACGTTCGAGTGAAGTTGATCAAAATACAGAAAAAACTTTCCTGTCATCGCCCCAATCGTGAAGCAAAAACAGAGGCCGTGTCAAAATTAAATCTCAGGACTAGTTTGTTTTCCCTACAGTGGTATCTGAAAGTAATTACCTTAAATTACCTTAAATTGCACTTGCAAGCAATAAGGATGTTGTATCCCGATGAGTAGCTTGCGGATGACGATGGTGCTATGATCTGGTTGCTGCTTCCGGGGCGCACCAGTCCTTTTTCCAGGGTTGCTCGCGCCAGTCCTCGTCAAGTCGCTTTTTGAAACCTTCGGGTGTTTCGCTGGTGACAGTTGGTTCAGACAAGCTGTTCCAAAGAGGAACAGCTCGGTTACTGAAGAAGTGCTGGCGAACACGAGAGGTATTGCACCTTCTGGACAGTTTCCGGGAGTGGCCCCTGGTCCGTGAGTGGTTGTCGGGGGCGAAGAGGGAGGGGAGACAATTAGAGTTGAGGATTCTGTAGACTAGTAGCATGTCCCCTCTCTTCCGCCGGTAAGTAAGTGTCGGGATCTTCAGTTTCTGCAGTCGTTGTTCATAAGGTAGTGCTCTAAGGCCTTGGATGGATTTTGTTGCTTGCCTCTGGACACCTTCGATTAGTTTCTTGTCTTGTTTGTAATAGGGTGAGGCGAGGGCGTTGCCGCACTCCAGCTTGGGCCTGACCAAAGCTTTGTAGAGCTTCAGCATGACAGTTGGTTTGCGGGATGCGATTGATCGTTTTATCATCCCTAGGGTCTGATTGGCGCTAGCCACTACCTTTTTGGTGTGAGTGTGGAATTTTAGTTTGTCGTCCACAATAACTCCGAGGTCCCTTTCTTCTGAGGTGGATGGGATCGGGACTGGGGTGCTCGATCCATGTGGTCTCATCTGGTACTGCCGCTTTGGGTTGTTGTGTCCAAAGTGAAGTATACGACATTTATCTGGGTTGAACTCTAGTTTCCATTCACTTGACCAGTCAGTTAAAGCGTTGAGATCTTCTTGAAGGGTGTTCGTGAAGGCATTGGCAATTAGCTTCGAGTCATCTGCGTATTGTGGCATGGGGTTCTTCAGAAGCTGATGGGCGTCGTTGATGTATATGTTAAAGAGGGTTGGTCCTAGTACTGTCCCTTGCGGGACTCCACTAAGTACTGCGGCTTCCGATGACAAGACCTCCTCACCTGCTATCCCGAAGACTCGAACTCGTTGCTTGCGTCCAGTCAGGAAGTTCTGCACCCAGTCTGCGACTTGAGGATGAATAAAGCATGCGTCGACCTTGATGCGCAATCTTCGGTGACTGACTTTGTCGAATGCTTTGGCCTGGTCAAGGAGTGCTACGTCAACTGGTGTGGCTTGCTCCAGAAGATTGGTGACGATCTCGTAGGACTCTATTAGGTTAGTGTCCACAGACTTTCCTCGGACGAATCCATGTTGGCTTTGGTGGATGATGTTGTTTGCTGCCAGGTGCTGGGTAATTTCTTTATTAACTATGCCTTCAATGACTTTGGATATGACAGATGTCAAGCTGATTGGACGGTAGTTTTCTGGGGAGTCCTTATTACCCTTCTTGTAGATGGGCGTGATGGTGGCAGTTTTCCAGTCTCCAGGTATGGATCCATGATCAAGCGATAGTTGAAATATCCTTGTCAGTACTGGAGCTAGAACAGAGCTGGTCTCTTTCACAGTCCTTGGGTGTATCCCATCTGGTCCTCTAGATTTGTTGGGGTCCAGGGCAGCGAGACGTTTTTCGACATCTGACTCAGAAACAACAATCCTTTCCATGGGTATGGTGACGGTATATCTTGTCATTTCTGGTAGGTCCCTGTCGTTCAAGTCATTGGTGTACACAGAGGCAAATTGCTCGTTCAAGGACTCAGCAATTTCAAGTGGAGTGGTTGAGGTTGACCCGTCAGGTCTTTGGAGGGGGGGGATGGTTCGCCGAACTGGCCTCAGGGATGACATGTGCCGCCAGAATCTCTTTGGGTTTGTTTTTGCATCGTTAGCAAGCGATTCTTCATGCTTGGATATGCATTGGTTGATGGCCTTCTTGCACATCTTTCTGGCATGCTTGTAGGCTTCCAGACTTTCGGGGAGTGAGGTTTTACGGTAACTTGACCAGGCCCGCTTTCGCTTTTTGATTGCTTGCTTAACAAATGCGGAGAGATAAGGTAGGGTTTTAGGTTTCTTTACAAATTTTACTGAGGTGTATTTTCTTTCGGTTTGAAGTACAAGATCACGCAAGAGCACCCAGGCAGTCTCCGCTGACTCGGTTGACATGATTGTTTTCCAGTCTGCCGTACCAAGGTCCTGTCGAATTTTCTTGTAATCAGTAAAGACTTTTTTGGTGTAACCCCTTTCTTCTGCAATGCAGGTCATTCTGATTTTGATGCTAACGTGATCACTTGAGCCAATTGGAGGGAGGTATTCAACTGCGACAATTGACTCAGGTTCATCAGTTACGATTAAATCGAGGCAGGAAGGCAATTGTCCGTCCCTGTATCTGGTCGGCTGGTTAACAGCTTGGTGGAGAAGATTTTCGTGAAGACAGTGAAGGAATGGCTCGGATTCCTCACTAAGCTCTTTGCCGAGGATGGGTACCCAGCACCATCACACCATGAGATCGATGGGAAGTTGAAGTCGCCTGCCAAGAAAATGTCCTTCCCTTTCTGTTTGATAACCTCATTTAATATTCTGGCAATGGCTACTTCGCTTTCTAGCTGATTGGGGGAACTGGGGCTCCGATATAGACAACCTACTGTTGTTAGTCGCTTCTTTCCGCAGTATAGGTCAAACCAGATCGACTCTACCCATTGGTATGACTCATCAGTTTCAATTTGTTTGAAGTCCAGACCCTCCTTCACATATGCTAAAACTCCACGTCTACACAATTTGCTAGCAAGGTTTGAAATTACCTGGTATCCGGGAATATGAGCCTGAAGGTCGTCCAGTTTGTAGGTACTGTTCTTGGGGCAAACTTCAGTGAAGAGAACTACATCGTAGGCTTCTCTAGCCAATATAGTTCTTATTTCCAGTAGTTTGTTTGTTATTTGGTCACAGTTTGCGTACAGCAACTTCAGGTTACTCACGTTTCGCACTTGGTTCGGGTTTGAACTGCTACTAGATCCAACATTGCTGGGTGACTGCGGCATCGAGTGGCTTGTGGGGGGGGGACATAATCGACTGGTACGAACTTTTGCCGTCTGACGTTACAGAACAATTAGAGGAGGAGGCAAGTCTGGATTCACAGGAGATATAGTCAGTTTCACTTAATGCGCTAGGCCTACTGTACGGAAGTGGGGCAACGTTTGGCATATCATAAATAACACTAAGAAAAGATTGTTTACTTGGCACTACACTTTGATCAGGGCAAACACTAATATTATCGTCTAAAGCACTGCTGTACACGTTTGGGGGCTGGTCAGTTCTGCCTACCCCGTCTCCATGGAGTTTTTTGAAACGATTTTATCACCGCGTATGACGAGGTCTTGTTCTCCTTGGGCTTCTCTTTCTCTCAGCTCGGACAGAAGATTTTTCCTTAGGTTTCGGTCCTCTTTTGACTTGTCACTCCGAAACTGCACTGCTTCTTTTTTCTTCCGACGTTCATAGGATTTCTTGGTAATTGCGCGTTTGATAGCTTCAGAGTTGACCGAAAAGAGTACCGGCGGGAAAACATTAGGTTGCTGTGGTTGGGGCGGGTCGGAAGTTTTTTGTAGTCTGCGGACGCCTGTAACAGAGATGTTCGGCATGCCGTACTCGGACGACAGAAAGTCGTGTATGAACTTGGCATCCGCGTCCTGACATTCCGCTACGGAATTCAGACCGGAGTGGGGGATGCCAAACGCCACTACATTGTTCATCCGCCTAATTCTGTCTCTGTCTAGCCGAAGGGCAGCATGCATTTTACCCTCCAATTCCGCTCTGAGTGAGTCACCCATTTTTTTCAGTTCAGTCTGTAGCTGTTTGCTTACTTCCTCCTTCATGTCGGAGGAGCTACATTTGGTGGAGAGTTCTGCCTCAAGATTGTCTACTCGAACCTTTAGGGTGTTTATCAGTCCTTGCATATCCTTACCAATGTCGGTCCGAAGTGTTGCTGTGGATTGTTCAACGACCAATTTTACGTCAGCGAGACTGACTCCTCTGTGGCAGGTTTTTTTTTCACAGACGATGCACAGATAGTTAAATTCGTTGCCTCCGCTCAGCTTGTTTATGAGGTCATACTTGGACTGAGGCATCTCGATGCACTCTATGCAGAGCCACTTCGAACAATCGTCACAGTTCAGTGCACTTGAGTCGGGCACTAGAACGACACGGCAGCCTGCACATTGATCTTCGCCGTTCTTGCGGGGCGACCGGTAAGTTCTCTTCGGGTTGCGGTTTGACATCTTGTCGCAGGTCCCGGCGGGAAAAATTCAAAATCTGTCGGCGGCGTGCACGATCGTTGAACGGACGTTGACGTCTCCTTCGATTTCAGGTTGGAAAAGTTACGTCTCTGATTACAACACTTGAGGGGATTTTACAGGTACAGTTCGCTTTTAGTCCGATTCCCAACTTTTCTTTGTGTAGGTCTTCCAGTTTTGGCAAGGAAATGTTCAGTTTAACTGCAGGATTTGGCACTTAAAAATCACTGAGCAAATATTTGTTTGTTGTTGTTTTGACATCACCATCATCACTTAATTTGTAATATCATCACTTAATAAGTAATTTGCCGGAATGAGATATTTATAGTCGGTAGAAGTTTCAGTTATTTATTACAGGTTTGTTTCCTTCCCCGACGCTGACCCTGAAGATTGACAGGCTGACGAGGACCCTCCAAGAAGGGCCGAAATATCGCTGATGAAGAATCGCAGCTGACGTATCCGTTGTATACATTATTTGAATATAGTTTTTTATGATCCTGAAGGGCAAGAGTGTAAGGGCAGTGTAAGGGTAGTGTAAGGGTGGTGTAAGGGGAGTGTAAGGGTAGGCGTTCCTTACCTTCAATCCAGCCAAGAATCATAATGAGCCCAATAATGCAAAGTGAGTAAAAGGAGAGCTGTTTCCCCAGGGCGTCCATATTTTTCTGAAGGGGGGTCTTAGGGGCTTCTTCTCCTTGCATCATTCGGAACACCTCACCAAATTGTGAACGTTCACCAGTGCAGACGACGATACCCTTTAAAAGAACGCGCGACTCAATCAAATGACAAACTGAAACGTAACTGCAGCAGCTTTTCGCAGTCCAGAAACCGCACGGGGCCTGTTGGCATTTAAACGTGAAATAATATTTAAATAAAATTTTATTAGAAATCAAGGCTGAAGGTTTGTCTAAACGATAGAAAGATATGTAAGTCTAGTCTGCAAGCGCAACAAGAGCTAGAGGTAATATGGCACCTGTTACGAATAGGTGGTGCGAGAAAGTAGATGAGAACGTCACAAAATACCCACTGAACCCCCCTAGGATCGGACATAGAAATAGGATATCCAGTTTCACTCGACTCTGAGCATTTCCGGCATCGTCCCTGATCATCTAGAGCAAATGACTACCTTCCAATTTGAGATCCACTCGCTTAATCCGTAGGTGCACCACACTATTTCCGGTAGCCCCCTCCCCCCACTACTCTTACCGCGGCCGAATTTGGTTCGGACACACAAAGGATAATCTAAAGCATCTTCAATACTGCCTATCCGGTTTCTTTCGAATATGAGTCACCGTGCTCGTAACCGGTCCGGACCCTAAAATGTGTCATCTAGAGCATATTATCAAGAACAAATAAGAGCAAGAACTGCTGTCTCCCTATATCTGTCACACAACCAAGCTGAGACGAGTCGACTCCCGACGCAAACGAGCGGAGGTGGATCTTACCCGGGACATCAAAAGTCGTTACCTCTACAGAGAAGGTGTAACGCAGTAAACCACTGAGGAAGAAAAATCGAATGGAGGCAGCAGTGATAAGCCTGTTCACACTGGGCTGGGCGGGCGCTGAAACAGTGGTTGCCGGCTCATTGATTCAGACAAGCTTTCGGGGGTTGACAAGAAAATTCCTAAGAAAATATACAGAAACTGCCATTTGATGCAAAGCAGATTTTACAAATGCGTCAAATTTAGTTAAAAGTACGACAAACTGTATATATATCTTATTGAAAAACCAAAAGGCCGTATACAGGTAACGTAAGATATATGGTAACGTAAATTGTATCTTTTCGGGGTCAATTCAATTAAGTGGTGTCAATATTCAGAACTAGAAGAGATAAATTTCATTCCAAGTATTTGCTCTCATATGAGAATATCAGATGAAAACAGGCAGATTCTTTAAAAAAAAAGGGCCGTGTTTCAGGTTTAATAAGCTAAGTGGAAATGAACAAATATTACGCAGATGGAATAGGCTTCTACTCTGACAAACTAGCCAGAAACAGTTTTGAATTGAATTTAAAAAAAAAACTAGGACTTCTATGTGGGTCCCAGACAAACTAGAACCCGTGTGGAAAGGCCTCAGTACGAAAACCAAAGACTTCCTTTGATGGGAAAATACACCGTTGACATCGAATTATTTGTAAGTAGTGAACTAAAAGACAAACGAGATAGACCAAGTTGAGGTGAACTTTCGTCTTTCGATTAACTACTGAATCGAAATCTAACTCACTAAATCGAAATGTATACAACTATACATTTCGGAAAAAAAGAAGAAAAAACACAAAATATACACTCACCTACTGGTATTATTTTGATTATTCCATGCTATTCTACCATTTCGGTAATTTCAGTAATCCTCGAAAGCCTTAATTACGTTACTGTTAGTTTACACTCGTCTGACAAAGTTAATACTACAGATGTTGAAACTCAATGGGTCATGACTTCAGTGAGTGTGCTTCAAATCCCGGTTTGCATTGTATGGTTCTCCCGAGAGACATAAAAAGGAATGTCACAAGGGATTTCAATCTTCATACGTATGGTCATGGTGTAACAAAAGCGATTATGAATGACCATCGTCAAGTTCGCTTTTTGTTTTTCGAACTAATATTCAGTAATCAGACGCCAGCGTCTACTCAAACAAAATCAACGCTATTTCCTTCACGTGTGAACAGGCCAGAACATCCGCCTCGCTAGTGGCTAAGTTGTTTTCTTCGTAAATGACTTCAAGTGTGTAACGGCGGAGAGTCGGAGACCAACGAGTATACACGGGCGACCAAGAAATGGGTCCACCTCCGCTCATTCGTGTCGGAACATTTTTAGTCGGTGGATGGACGAGAGACCATTGTTCTTACTCGTTATTTGTTCTTGATATTATCTCTCTACTTTGAACCCTTCGCGAGCCACAACATGTTCGGGACTCCCCCTCCAACTCTCCCCATCCTTTCAAATTTCAAATTCATTATATTCTCGAAATATTCTTTTACAACGAATAGCAAAAGAAATAGAAAACCGTAATTTTCGGGTTTCTTTCTTGATGATTATCCCTCTAGGATGATGTGCGAGGGATAAATATAAATTCGGATATTTCGGTTGCACTTCCGGCAAACCGTCCTCATCGAAAAAAACAAGCAACTAAATCATAAAATCCAACACAATACCAACAGAAAAGTGATGCGGATCCAAGAAAACATACAACGATATGTAACTAAAAACCAGAAGAACGATGCTGATAGAAACGACAAACAAATTCAAATAAAATAACGAATATTAAAATGTGCGTGTTGAAATCACGGTTTTCTATTTCTTTCGTAATGAATGGTCAGCTTAGCTTCAAACCTTATATTCAACGAATAGCATAGGACGTCAACGAAAACAATAACCCTTTTTGATTCATCATTGACTTATGTCGGTTACATTTAAACGATACGTATAAATATAAACTTCTATAAATAAAAAGTCATCAATTTATAAAATATTAACCTAATCGGTAACTGTATATCTACAATTACAAAATGACAATATAAGTAAGGAAGTGTTACGGTGCCCTAATTTCCTGTAAGTGTGTGTATAACTGACATATTCTTGCACGTCTTGCACGACAACGCTGTGGCTCTGCCAAATGTTATAGCTTTGGCACCACTTTGGCATATAATGTTACAGTCCCAACGTCAGAATATTAGATCATATTATTATCAGTATGCCAAGTATCTGTTGAATCTCCCCCCATGGGCAAAGAATACAAAAATCAGTACAAAATACCATCTTGCCGATCCTGTGACGGCGATTGAGGCAAGAATAAAGAAGTTTGAAAGTTCATTAAACAGATCCCACGGTTTATACGACTCATTTACGTGCTAATGTTCGTATTCTCTTACATCGTTGTTGTGTTAAAATGTTGAATTGCGTGTTGTTGTTGTTTTTCTCTTCTTTTCTATTTTGTTTACTCCGTCTAGGTCCCTAGGGCCAATTTTGATGGGAAATAAATTTTTCATTCAGTCATACAATTAACCTAGGTCAACAATACCTCAAAATATTTACAGTTAGAAGTCATTTTGTTGTATCGAATTAAAATGTTTCACGAAATACGGCACGAAAGATCATGGCCGAATACGAATCGGGACACAAAAATTTTGCATCTCTGACATCTCCCCTACCCATCCATCAAGTTTGACTCAAATCGGAGCATATCTGCAAATATCCGGTTCCTGCTTCATCCTCGAATCCTCCTACCGTGGCCGGATCCAGTCCGGATGCAAATAATAAATCTAGGCCGTATTAGCTGATACCACACAACTTCCAACTCGGCCAATTGGTTTGATTTTTGTGCGTCAGCAAGTTTACGGATCCACCCGCCCTGCCAACTGCCCCAACCATGGCCGCAAGTGGTTTGGATCCGTGTTTTATATATCTAGGGCATCCGTTCTTATCACCCATAAAATTTCACTCAAATCGGACCACCCGTTCGCAACCTAAGGAAGTCAGTAATGTAAGAATATCCCCTCCCTTAACTCCCCCCAGAAATGGTCAGACCCATGAATGGAAGTCGTCATAGGGCATTGTGTCGGGCCCTTGAGTCTATATACTAATATGCCTGCCAAGTTTCATCGTCCTTAGCACATCTGGAAATATCCTAACTCGCGGTCACCGGATTCAGGGGAACCCCTTCAACTCCCCTCAAAGAGCCCCGATATGGTCTGGTTCTGCCAAGAACATATCTAGTGCTTATGCTTGTTCTTCCTACCGAAGTCCATCCAGATCCATCGGGTCTAACCGTTTCTCGAGATTTCCGGTGCAAGCTTCAATTCTCCCCCACAAGTGTCGGATTTGGTCTGGACTTGACATGGAATATCTGAGAGGATAGCTTTTCCTCCTTCCCAAGTTTCATTCAAACTCAATCACCCGTTTAAAATTTACACATGCCACTAGATTCCGGATTCCCCATCCCTCCAATGCCCTCACGTTGGTCGGGTCGTGCAAATGACTATTCTCAAGTCATTTGTTCGGGTCCTTCATATGCTTACCTAGATTCATCGTCCTAGTACATCAGGAAGCTCAGAACTCGCGGGATCACCAGACCCCCCCCCCCAAAAAAAAACCCGGTTTACTTCCCACCAAGTTTTATCCCGATCCCTCTACTTTAAGCGTTTCTCGAAATTTTTGGTTCCCATTTTCATTAAGATCACACTACCCGTTCGAAAGTTAAGCATCCCTCAATTTTTAGGATTCCCCCCCCCCCCACACCCCCAGATGGTCGGATCGGGGAAGTGAATATTTCTAAGTTAACCTTTTCGGGTCCCTGAGATACCGACAGACCAAGGGACGAACAGAAATTGCAATCGCTATATGGCACTAGGTCCAAGTGCTACTTACTTTTTATGGCACTTACTTTTATGGTAAGTGCCATAAAAACTAACCATGGTTCTGGTCTATTTCCGAATTTGCGTAGTGTTTCTCGTAAGCCATCTTTTAACTATAGTTGTCCAGTGAGAAACGAGTGAAGTATTAGCCTGACCCTGACCCGTAACAGATAACACAAGGATCCCGATGAAAAATTTGTAGCCTGCCTAGTTGTATGGTAGTTGTACGAAAAAGTTGCATCTAGTGATATCCAGTAGTAAAGAGTACTATCATTTCGTGTGCCTCAGACTGGGCCAATCTTAAGTAGTAGTATCCAGTAGCATCCTGTCTTGCTCTAGGAGCACCCAGCGTTGCTAATAGTAGCATGTAGTAGAATGCAGTAATACGGTAGCCTTGAACTAGAAGCATGTAGTAGCATCAGTTAGTACTCCATTCTACTTTTTCGTACAACTTCATGGTACTATTATGAGATAAATTTTTCATCGGGATGTGCAGTTTGAACAGACAACACCTGGGATGTAATCTGCTGTGATTTTGAAACGCAATGCATTAAATGTTATGTACAACAAGCATTGTCAGGAAGATAGTAAAGTAGACTAAGAAATTAAATATACAAGTACCAACTATATTCTATAGGCCTACATTTTTTAAGCCATTTTCACATTGACGCGTCGAGTCTTCCAAGTTGCGTCAACGCGTTAAGCATCAGACTTTTCAGTGAAAAATGGAAGTGAAGAATGGAAGAAACTGGAGAATTAACCTACTAATGATACAGAAAAACCTACTAATGATGATTAAAAACTTACTAAAAAAAAAAGAAAAAAAAAGGGTTTTGGTATCAGAGATGGAAATGAAAGAGATTGTAAGAAATACCACTGCAAAAGGGATCCCTCTGACGGAAGGGCATCCTTTGACGCAATAAGTGCGAAGAGGTAAAACAAAATTTGTGTTGTTAATGTCTCCAGGACAAAAACCCCTTTTTGGTGTGGTTGCAAAAAAAATAACGAGGGATAGTATTTTTGTAAATATTAAGTTTTTAAATGAATGAAAATTTTTAAGGAAAGGAGATATTAAGGAAGGAACAAGTAAAGAAAATTTTAAGGTTTTAAAGATGTGTTGAATATGGTAAAATGAGAAATAAGGATTAAAAGAGGGAATAAGAAAGAATATTACAAAATTAAATGTAGAGATAGAGGAAAGTGTAGGTGACGCTAAATATATAGGTCGGTCATTGAAAAAAACACACAAATAATTTAAAATATTAGATGTTAGGACCGTTGGCGCCACCGAGTGAAAGTGGAAGCGTAATCACCTGGCCAAATCATACTGGACAGGAGGAACGGAAAAGATGCTACACGGCAATTAAAAAAACAAACAAAAAAACTTACTAATTGATGAAAGAAGTGAAAATGTGGCAGAAGAAACCGAAAAAGGAAAACGTAAATACGCATCCAGCGTGACATAGGCTCGCGCAGGTGCGAAAGATACGCTACGCAACCTGTACGCAACGTAACATAAACGAATATGCGGTGCATCGCAGCAACGCGTCAATGTGGAAGCGGCTTTACACATCATAATGCAGTTCCCTAGTTCTAGGGAAAAAAAATTTCCCTAGAAGTTCGGCACCACCGCTGATTTGACGGTGAATTTGAAGCCAGCTTCTGCCGTCTCTACACTATCAGAAGCTTCATTACAGATAACACAAGGATGTGCAGTTTCAACAGACAACACTTGGGATGTAATCTGTTGTGATTTTGAAAGCATCATGTTCTAATGTTATGCACAACAAGCACTGTGAGGAAGAGCTGCCGAAAAAGCTGCTGACTTTTTTGTTTATGCCTGATATCGGAAAAGGAAACAGATGCTTTTTCGGCTTTTCCTGGCAATGCTTGTTACGTACAACATTTAAAGTTTAACTGAAAAGGCAGCTTATTTTTTATAAATATTCTTTGAGCCCAAGCTGACTTTGAAACATTTATTCAAACAATGTTTACAACGGATACGTCAGCTATGATTCTTCATCAGATTACAGGTTTGTTTCCTTCCCCGAAGTTGAACCAGCGGATTGACAGCCTGACGAGGACCCTTGCCAAGAAGGGCCGAAACATCGCTGATGAAGAACCATAGCTGACGTATCCGTTGTAAACACTGTTTGAATAAATTATTTTTTATGTTTGAATACATTGAGCTATTTTGACTCACATAAAGGAATTTGTTATTTTTCACTCGGGGCTCTAGGAATAATGTTCAGAATGTGCGCTGCTTGCACGACAAACCAATGTCCATCTAGACGGGGAGAATCTGAACTTCAACAAATGCCTGCATTCCCGTGTGTTAAGGACCGTTCAAGCTTATGTTTAAGGCGCAGAATTCCTGAATTATACTTGCTATCCGCGAATATCTGTGGCAAAACTTTCATCCCGCCAGGCTTGCTGTAGTAAAAATTAATAGGAACGGGTTCTATTTTGTGTGATAAAAGTTATACGTGACCAATCACAGCGTGCGTTTCCACCACGTGACTGTCAAGAAAGAAATAGAGAAACGGATAAGGAGAGATATTTGTAATATAATTGAAACTGAATGATCTCGTTGAATGGAAAGTCAGTTACACTAATCTGTACAGCTAATTACGTTTTGACAACTACAAGCTTTTACCTTATCTGAAATAACTACAGCAATCCTGGTAGGCTCAAAACTAAATCAAGAAATCTACATTGGTCCAACAGACACAGCAACAGATATTAGATTGAATTTGCACAAAACCGGTCGAGGCTGATCTAAAATTCCACATTTTCGTATGTTCATGGTCCCTAAAGTCCTCAAAGGTTAGGTTCCCTTGAGATTCACTGTCAGGCTCCAGGCTCCAGGCTCCGTGTGGTTAATCTGCGCATACGTTGGCGTGCAACTTGATTTTAAAGTTGAACGGAAGAGGAGGATAAGGCTTACAAGGCGAAGTATTTTTATTCATGTTACAACACAAGCTTGAACGGTCCTTTACGGACGCTAAGCTCAGAAAATTCGGACGCTAAGCTTCGGTGTAGGAAAGTGATGATAAGATCTGTCTTTTTGTTAAAAGTGTTATTTTTCGACAATGACACAATCAATCAATCGTTGTAATTTGCCAGAATATTTTAGAAAATAGCAGTGGCATGGTCACGACATAGTTGAAAAAACACAGTTAAAATGACTGTGTCGTTGGGGGATATTTCAAGCACAGCGGGACAAACACATACGAGGTACATCAAATCCGAAACAATGACTTCATTCGGTGACATCGACTATCTTTGGATCGCAAACAAAGGAAGTGACGTATTTTTTCTCGGGTTTTCAGTTCTATTTCAGTTAAGAAGTGCAACTAGATTGTCGGATCTCAGTCCTATTCGGTTAAACTTTAATACATAACGTTTTAAAATCACAACAGCAACACAGCTTCGCGTACCTTTTAACGTTTCTAAACATTTGTCATTCTGCCAGACCTTGGCTGTTTTATCCCAAGATCCAGTGACAATTATAGTGGATGCGTAGGCGAGAATGTCCGCTAACAGACAGATCCCCAGTGTTGTCTGCTGAAACTGCGCATCCTTGTGTTATCTGCTATGAACCTTCTGATAGTGTAAAGACGGTAGAAGCTGTCCCAACATTCACCCTCGAATCAGCGGCAGCTACGAACTAATGCCTAGGCAAACCGGGGAGCTGCCTAGGGGCCCTTACCTCGGAACTGGCCCTGGCCAGGGTTGGAACTGATAATTATAATATGTAAAAAAGTAGGTCTATAGTAGTTACCTGTGAATTTCATTTCTAAGTGTACCTTACTATTTTCTTATGAATATTTCTTCAGCCCAAGCTGACTGCGAATCATATCTGATAGTGGAAAACGGTTACGCGAGCTGAATTTCAAAATTCAGCTAACATATCCGTGTTGCACTATCAAATATTTTCTAACGTCAAGTACGTAAAATAATTTTTTTTTTCCGCAGAATTGCCAAAAAGGGGGGTTTGGGGCTTGAGTTTGAGGGTTGGAAAGGAGGGTAATAGAGGGAGTGGGTGGTGGGGGAGGGGAGCAGGTGACTCTACTCCGATACTAAACCATCCGGCTAGGCCTAGAGAGTTCGGCATATATCGCTATGCCGGACAGGACAGGCATAGTTCGGTGGCGCGGTTCTGACAGCGATTTTAAATAATAGTAATAGTAAATAATAGTAAATAGTTAAAAGAGGACTGAGACGAGGGCTGTAACCGATTATTTTCAATGTTACATTGGCACTTTGCCTGAAAAAACTTAAGACTACCCATGTTTTCGGTAAAGAGATTTTTCTTTCTTGGTTGGCTTATGCGGACGATGGACTCCTGCTTAGCAGAACTTTATCAGCGTTGCACAAAAATATAACACTTTTTTCAGATCTATTGAAATCTTTGAACCCTGCGAAATGTAAACTGATGGTATTTGATAAGAATGGTGACAGAAGTAGTATACAAGTTTCTCTTATGAGTAAAGTAATAACTTGCTGCAATGTTTTTACTTATCTTGGTTTGCCTTATTGCTCTACTTTGAGTCAGACCCGTGCATCAGTGGTAAAAGAAGTTGAGAGAACGGTGGCTGCTAGTTTTGGGACGATTGTTGGATTACGTGAGCTTCTGAACCGGCGAAGGCTTACACATATTTTTAACGTAACAGCTTTGCCACAGTGTCTCCTAGCTTCTTCGTTCCTCCCAGTTTTTCGGCTTGCTGATACGTCGCATATTAAAACCCGATACTTTACTTTTTCAAAATAGTTGTGTCGTTTTAGCAGGTATGAGTCCAATACTAATATGATGGAGACTTATGGTATAAAAAACCCTCTTGAAATTATGATGAAAAAGCATGAAAAGTTTACACGTAAGTTGCAAGGGCTCAAGCATATTTGTCATCTTTCCGCCATGAGCGGTAAATTATTTTTTATTGATTTTTGTTTTGTTTTAAATTTTTAATTTTTTTTTAATTTTAATGTTTTTAAAGTGTTTTTAAAGTTTTCGTCATTGTTTGCGGTGTTTAATCTGCCTTAGACATTTTCATGTGATGTTGTTTATTTTAGTCGTTCCGATGGATTAGAGTTTGTTTTTGAGTATTTATATAATCATTTATCTTATTATAATCAATTTTGGTGGATCAATAAAACATCATCATCATAGCCAATCAGTCGGTGGGCCCCGACGCGGAGCCCTTGGTCTCTCTCCATGGGTGATCAGCGGGATCAGATAAATGACCACCCAACTAAGCCAGCATACGAATGGACGGAATAGGAAAGGGGAATGGGAGCGCGGGGAGCGTACCTTTCCAGAACCGCAGCGCACAAGCGTCCCCATGAAGGAGAGGTTGGCTTTGGTGGCTGAGTTGGCATCAGATCTGGCCGATGTTTCAGCGCTGATTGCATCGCAGATCTTCTCAGATGGCTCCGTCTCTCCGGTTAGACTAGATTCGTCAACGGCAAGTTCGATTGACTAGAAAAAAGGGAAAAGACTCTGAGATCATCTAGGAAACGGTAAAGCGTGGACACACCGGCCTTCACATGCTGAAATTACTTGCTAAAAATAGGTTCCCTGAACGAGATTTGCTCCGTTTTTATGTTTCTTTTGTACGTTCGGGGCTAGAATAACTGGTGGAAGCTTGGCACTTTGGCCTTACTGAAGACCAGGCTTATCGGATCGAAAAAATACAGAAACGTGCCCTACTAATTATGTCACGATCCCTCAAAATTCCTAACAATGAGCTCGTTCAGAAATTTAAACTCGAGTCCCTTGAGTCCCGTAGGTAGAAACTGTGCATGGCTTCCGGTAAGAAAATGCTCGAGCACACCATCCATAAGTATATACTTCCGCCACCGTTCAATACTGCTCGCGAACGACCTGCAAGAGCGGCCTCAGTGGTCATCCCAAAACTCCAACACGTAAAATGTGACCATGTACGGTATGAAAGGACGTTTGTACCGTCTTTCGTTAACATTTTTAGCCTTTACTTTTACAGATGACGTTGACATATTTATATATGAGTGTCTACATTTATATATGACGATTTCGACAAATTTGGATTTTACCACGATAGTTCGAAAAGAATAAAAGCGACATCTATCTATCTATCTATCAGATCAAGGCTCAGAGGAAAGCCAGAGGAAAGTCCATTACTGGGATTTGTTTAGTCATCTTAGGGGGGAACCGGGTATTTAGTATTTCAGGATGTCTGGTTCTGGAGGATAGGCACAACGATCTTCTTAAAAAACAAAAACAAACAAGAGCTACGAGCTCATATGGCACTTGTACGAGTAGGCTGTACAAGAAAGTAGATGAGAACGTTACAAAATACACCCGCCATCCAAAAATGCGGTTCGGAAATAGAAATAGGATATTTAGTTTCACTAATTTCTGAGCAGTTCCGGCATCGTCTCGATTGTCTGTAGCAAACGCACATGACTGTTCACACTTTCATCCCAATAAATCCATTTGTTTGATCCCTAGACGTGCTACACGATTTCCGGTACTCACTCTATCTCCACCTACCGTGGCCGAATCTCGTTTGGAATAAAAAAAATCGACCACCTAAAGCATCTTCCTTTATACCATCTATCAAGTTTCACTCGAATCTGAGCATTTTTGGAAAGTTCCGGCACCCCCTCCCCCTCCCACCAACGTTGTCGGAGCCGGTTCGGGCCCAATCTCTTAATTCCTTTTTCCTGTCCATCAAGTGTTACTGAAATTAGAGCATAGCCTATCTGCAAGTTTCCAGTACCCCCCCCCCCCCCCTACCTTGGCCGAATCCGGCCCGGACGCCAAATAACAAATCTAGGCCGCATCAACTCGGCACTGTCGAATTTGCATCTCATTCGGTCCTTCCGTTTGGTTTTTGTGCATGTCAAAAGTACCCCCACCCCCAATTACCCTAATCGTGGTCGCATATGGTTCGAACGCATGTTTTACATGTCGAGGCCATCGATTCGTATCACCCATGAAGTTTCACTCGAATCAGACCACTCGTTCGCAATTTATAGAAGTCAATTTCCATATTTCTCTTCTCTTGCTCCCCCAAAAATGCTCGGATGTAGGAACGGAAGTTTCCGGGGGTATGTTGTGTCAGGTTCTTAAGTCAAGATAATTCGGGTCGCTAATATGCCTGCAAAGTTTCGTTGTCATTTTACATCTGGAACTATTCTAACTCACGACTACCGGAATTCCAGGAAACCCCCTCCAACTCCCCCCACAGAGCCCCGAAACCATCTGGCTCCGTCAATTTCATCTAGGCCTAATGCTTGTTCCATCCATTAAGTTTCGTCCCAATCCCTCTGCTTTTAGAGTTTCTTGAGTTCCCCCCCCCTCCCCCCCATCCCCACAGGTATCGGACCCGACCCGGACGTGACACTGAACGTCCGAGGCGATAGCTCACCAGACAAGTTTCATTCAAATCCGATCACCCGTTAAAAAGTTATGCACGCCACTAGATTCCGGACTCCCCAATCCACCCACTCCCCCCACGATGGTCGGGTCGGGGAAACAACTGTTCTCAAGTCAATCTGTTCGGATCCCTGACATACCTGCCAAGTTTCATCGCCCTAGGAATCAGGAAGTATGCCGAACTCGCGGGATGACATGCCTGTCAATTTCCATCGTCCCAGCACATCAGGAAGCACGGAACTCGCGGGATCACTACAAATTCGGACTTCTCCCCCCTCCCAACTCCCCCAAAGTGAGCGGATCCGTTCCGGTTATATCAGTCACGTATCTAGGACTTTTGCTTGTACTTTCCACCAAGTTTCATTCGGATCCCTCCACTCTAAGTGCTTTCCAAGATTTCCGGTTTCCCCCTCCAACTCCCCCCAGTGTCACCGGATCCGGTTTGGATTTAAAATGGAGGGTCTGAGACACGAAGTCCTTCCATATATCAAGTTCCATTAAGATCCGATCACCCGTTCGTAAGCTGAAAATATCTCATTTTTCCTATTTTTTCCGGATTCCCCCTCCCTCCACTCCCCTCCAGATGGTCGGATCGAGGAAGCGACAATTTCTAATTTAAGCTGGTTCAGTTCCTGATATGCCTGCCAGGCTTCATCGTCCTAGCTTATCTGGAAGTGCCCGAACTAGCAAAACCGGGACCGACAGACCGACTGACGGACAGAAATTACAATCGCTATATGGCACTTGAGTAAGCTCAAGTGCCATACAAAAAGATTTCAACACGCCATTTAACTCTGACCTAACAAAGGCCAAATAAGAATCAGACTGACGCAAGATGACTCCTCTGGCAGTTGGAAAACTGAAGTTATGAATTATTGTCCATTATAGATCACGGTCCAATATAGACCGGCTTCCCTGTCACTAGAAAATGAATGAGCATACATGATGGTGACGATGGAATTTTAATAACGCACTAAACAAGAAAAGGGAAATAGCACAATACAAAAAAAGAAAGGAAGAATTATACTAAGCTTTCGATAACGTAGTAAATGCACAGGATAAACACAAACAAGAAAAACAAAACAAGAGTTACGAGCTCATATGGCACATGTTACGAGTAAGCGGTACAAAAAAAATAGATGAGAACGTCACAAAACATACCCGCCGTCCAAAAATGCGGTTCGGAAATAAAAATAGGATATTAAGTTTCACTCAATTCTGAGCAGTTCGGATTATCTGTAGCACATGCGCATGACTGTTGACTGTTGGCCGAATCCGGCCCGGACGCCAAATAACAAAATCTAGGCCGCATAAACTCTGCACCTCCGAACTTGCATCTCATTCGGTCCATCTGTTTGGTTTGTGTGCATGTCAAAAGTCCCTCCCCCCCAACCGTGGTCGCATATAAATCAAACGCATGTTTTACATTTCTAAGTCATCGATTCTTTTCAACCATTAAGTTTCACTTGAATCAGACCACTCGTTCGCAATTTCCAGAAGTCAATTTCCATATTCCCTTCCCTTAAACCAATGATAGGTCTTAGCCCTCGTATTATTACTATTCTTTATACTCCGACCGGCGGTTTATGTCCGACTTGAGATCATTATATGGTAGCGTTCGAGCGGCGGCAATATCCAACCTTCGACGGCGTATTTAGGATCGTAGTCTTTCGTTTCGGGAGCTCGACTCTTTTCTTTGACACTTACTTTATTAATTCCTTAATAACAACCACTTTCGGCAAGCACGTAAGGTAATCTAATAATACATATTATACATATGCTTCGCTACAGTCAACTCTCAGCATCATCTGCCCGCTTCGAGCTTCACATCAAATTCCTATCTTGCTTACCTAACCGCAAAGTTCACCTAACCGTAGTCACTAACGTCTGCGAGCTAAGGTGGAGATAACACGAGTCTGAAGACGCACCAGCAGGATATTGGAAAACCACGAAAGATTATTCTTACTAATGCAGATTCCGAAAGCTCGAATTATTCCGACTAATAGAAGGGCTAATTTTGATAGTCTAAATTCTAAAATACTATTGGTAACACTCGTTATCCCTCACAAAGTTTTGACTCCATTGCGACAAAAGAAACCATGCCATTGCCAGTATTTGATTTTGTAAATTCTTCTTTAATTAGCTTATTTTATTTTTGCATTCTAAAAATTTGGTACACCTGTTTAACTTCCTGTTACAATAGATGTTCAATATTTCAGTAGCGGCTTTTCAGAATATGAAATCAAAATTTTAAAGCTTCTACTCTTCCTTTTCCTAAAAGTTTTCGTGTGCGGCGGCTCACGAGTTTTCAGACCCAAAACCTTTTGCTACCAGGATCACAAGCTGTCTACTTTCCTGGCAAAGGGTATTTTATGCAAGATTAAAATAAAATGAACTTAAATAAATTCTAGATCCCTTCCCCCTTTCGAAAAATTTCGTTTAGGGTAGGATTTTATTTTTATCGAAACAAAATCAAGTGATGACTTGGCTAACTCACCCATAAAGAATTCAACTTATCGTTTAAAGTTTCAAAATAAGATTAGGTTCTTAAAACACCCATTAAAATTTGAACCAAAAGAGATTAAACAACTTCAAAATTAAATTACTTCTCATTAACGCGTATCCAGACTTGGTTTAAACGGTGTAGAACTGAAAATACGTTAACACACACGTTAACATTATCTCTACATAAACGTGATGCGACAAGACAGACGGACAGACACAAGACAATCAGTCGCAACACTTCTGCACAATTGACAATGCTTTATATGAACAACGTAATAATTATTTTATTTTTTTTCATTATATCTATTTATTTTACTATGATTATTATTATTACATATATTTTTTTTCTTCTTAATATACATTTATAGTCATGGCTTTCGGCCATCCGAATACATTTGATAATTTAAATAAGCATGCTTAACAAACAAAGCAATAGAAAAATCGTGGCCTTCGGCCCTTCAACAACAACAACAACTTTACTAAAAAAAAAAAATCATTCCGGCTTGACGACCGGTTACACACAAAGCACATACGTGCTTGAAAAACGCAACCAGTACACATTTACTATCATATACTAATCAAACCTTCACTAAAATAAACTAAAAATGTATTAATTAATTTGTCAATTTGTCCTCTCTCGTCTTCCAAACCCTCCACTCACCAACTACCCTCAAGGAGATGTTTCTAACCGATTTTTAAACTGCGGTACACTTTCCGCTTCTCGAATTGAGTCTGGAAAAGTATTCCAGACCACCGTACCTGAATGCCTTGCCACATGGCTAGAACGAACCGTACTTCTTGGCTCACTTACCAGGTCTCCAGCATGCCTCGTAGCATGTCCGTGATAAAATGAGTTGAAACGAAAAAAATTACTAAAAACATCAGGTGCGAAACCATTCAGACTCTGAAACACAAAAATACCAATTTGGAAATCTCTAATTTGACCTACCTTCAAAATCTTAAGTTTCCTAAAAATTGACTCAGTAGCCTACTTAGAACTCCCGTATCAGACTTACCAATTAATCTCACTGATTTATTTTGCTGAATCTGCACTCGTTTGAAATTGCATGTAAAATTACTAGCCCAAATCATGCATCCATAATTTATATACGGCGCAATCAAAGAATGATATAAAAGAATTAAAACATGATAGGGTAAAAAATGTTGAAAACGTCTTAAAATCCCAAGGCCACGCGCTACCTTACATGCAACCACATCACCGTGTCTTCTCCAGCTCAGGTTCTGATCAAGAATGAATCCTAGGTACCAATTCAAATACGTTTGAAAGTTTAAAACAAGCATGCTTCACTTATTGAAAAGAAAAACACTGCAATTTGTGGCCTGAGGCCCTCCGAATAATTGAATCACATGAAATGGCGGCCAAAAATGCTCGTATCTAGGAACGGAAGTTTCCGGGGGTACGTTATGTCAGGTTCATAAGTCAATTAAGTCAGGTCATTAATATGCCTGCAATGTTTCGTTGTCTTAGTACATCTGGAAATATTCTAACTCGCGACTACCGGAATTCCAGAAAACCACCTCCAACTCCCCCCACTAGACCTAATGTTCTCTCCATTCAGTTCCGTCCCAATTCCTCTGCTTTCAGTGTTTCTTGAGTTTTCCGGTCCCCCTCCATCCCCCCAATGGTATCGGACCTGACCCGGACTTTTGTATTTGACACTGAACATCTGAGGGATAGGTCTTTCCACCTGACAAGTTTCATACAAATCCGATCAACAGTTCAAAAGTTATGCATGACACTAGATTCCAGACTCCTCATCCATCCACTCCCCCCACGATGGTCGGATCGAGGAAACGACTATTCTCAAGTCAATCTGTTCGGATCCCTGACATACCTGCTAAGTTTCATCGTCCTAGCACATCAGGAAGTATGCCGAACTCACGGGATCGCTAGAAATCTGGACCCCTCCCCCCAAGCTGAGCTGGTAGTTTAAATTTATCATGTTATTTATGGCCGTTGTATATGCGTAGGCCTAATATGTGTGTGCTCATTTATGTCCATGACTATACCGAACAAATTTGGCGTGAGCCACGATCAGTTTTTGGCGAATAAAAAGATTTATCTATCTATCTATCTACCATCTCCCCCACAGTGCCTGGATCCGGTCCAGTTATGCCAATGACGTATCTAGGACTTGTGCTTGTTCTTCCCGCCAAGTTTTATCCCGATCCCTCCAATGTAAGCGTTTCTCAAGATTTCCGGTTCCCTCCTCCAACTCCCCCCAGTGTCCTCGGACCCGAACCGGATTTAAACTGGGACGTCTGAGACACGAGGTCATCCTAAATATCAACTTTCATCAAGATCCGACCACCCGTTCGCAAGATAAAAATACCTCACTTTTTGGCTTCCCCCTTCCTCCACTCCTCCCGAGATGGTCGGATCGGGGAAGAGACTATTTCCTGTAGGACTTGTGTTTGTTCATTCCACCAAGTTTCATCCGGATCCACTATAAGCGTTTTCCATGATTTCTGGTTCCCCCCTTCCCGGTTTCCCCACGGTGTCACCGGATCCGGTCTGGATTTAAAATGGAACTACTGAGACACGAGGTCCTTCCATATATCAAGTTTCATTAAGATCTAACTTTTCCGGATTCCCCCTCCCTCCACTCCCCTCCAGATGGCCGGATCGGGGAAGCGACTATTTTTACTTTAATCTTGTCCGGTCTCTGATACGCCTGCCAAGTCGTCCTAGCTTATCTGGAAGTGCCCGAACTAGCAAAACCGGGAGACCGACTGAAGGACAGAAATTACAATCGCTATATGGCACTTGACCGAAGTGCAAGGGCCATAAAAAGGGACTAAACAGGTCTAAAAAATCTTCTTCCCGGACAGAAAAGTGGAAACATGGTCATGGACAGAAACTGAGCAATTGAGGAAAGCTTCACGCATGGGTCATATGGTAGAAAATTTTAAAACCCTAGGTTCACACTGAGGCGATATCGGCCATCGCCGAGATTTTCGTCGCCAAAATCGGCGATTTCTGTTGCTTCGTCAGGCGATTTTCAATGTTGGGAAAATTCAACGTTAATCGGGCTAGTACGATTTTATGCACGCAACAGCAACATGGACGACCCTTTCGATGATTCACTTTTAGACAAATTAATTATTTTTATTATCTTAAGGGTTATTTTTAATTATTTTTCGCGTTAAATTCTGTTGCCGACGAAAATTCAGTGTGAACATACAGGCGATAAAAATCTTCTGTCGCTGCAACTGAAAAATCTTGTTCATCGCCACGATTTGCTCTAGGGGTACGCGTGAATTCCTGTAGCGGCGAGGAAGGTATAAAAGAAATAAATAACCAACTGATCAGCTTCGGAGTCGCGAACTAAGCCAGATCTCGAGCAGTGTCTCTGTGATCTTACTGATAACGTGAAGAATGACTCATGACTCATGACTGACGGGTCTGACTTTGCTTCCCACTCCCCGAGTAATTAAACAAACGAGGGGAAGGATTTACTGTCTCCTTAGCCCAGGTAAAATGAACAATCATCTTCTCTGACTGAGGAATCTTAGCACTCGTTGTAGACCGCGACTGGAACCTAGCCAGTGCCTACGGCGAAGGTAAGGCAAAATCGGTACGAAAGACTGCAACATGAATATAGCTAAACTAAGGATTAAGTCAGAGCAGCTGAAATTTGGTAACCATGACAGCAAGCGAAACTACAGTAAGCTTATTTTGACCTGCGGTTTTCTTTGAACAACACGACCAAAGGTTTCGATGGGATCCCAAAGGGGAATATTTGTCGATCTTTTTGATACAAATAATCTTGCAAATGTTCAGTCTTTGCCGAACCCGTATGGATTTGATATAAAGACTACTGAACAACAGCCACTAAGTCGTACTTTCCAGTTAAAACCATATCAAACAATCAAGCTTATCCGAAAAAGACCAAAGATTCGATGGGAGCCCAAAAAAAGTAATATTTGATCGAGACATTAGGTCTTGTAGATATCCGGTCTTCACCAGGCTCCTTGAAAATTTGTACTATTTTTAGAAATAGATTAAAAAATCAGAACTTCCTGTCTTACTTTTGCCAAATTTTCGGTCTCGGTCGGATTCCGGCCTAACTATTTGTCCGACGAAAAAACAAAGCTTATAAACGAATTCAGCATATCTCCTTACCCCAAAATCGATCCTCTAATCAGGCTTTGGCCGGATTCCGGGCGAACTATTTGTCCGGTGAGGAAATTATTTTCATATACGGATTCAGCATGTCTCCTTACCACTAAATCGGATCTCTAATCGACTTCAAATAAAGCTTTTACTTTTAACAAATTTTCCGGTTCCAGCCGAATTCCGGGCGAACTATACCTCCGGGTAGGAAATAATTTTCATATACGTGTTCAGTACTAAATCGACTCTCACATCAGCTTGAAAAAATATATTTTCATCCCTAATTTACCCCCCCCCCCCCCCCCCCGCTAAATATTGGACTATTTCCAATGGATCACCACACCAACTTTGAACAAAATATCTCAACCCCTTTGAGAGCTATCGTGCTGACAGACGGACAGACAGACAGACGGACAACTGTTACGAAGTCAGAGGTACTCATCCACTTAGTTTTGGGATCCCAGAAACTAGTAAAGTTCAAGAAACTAGTAAAGTTCAAGATTTACCTCGAACAGCCTGACATCCGCAGGAACCCGATCACCGACGTTCAAAAAGACGACATCCCCCGGGACGAGCTCCCTGGCAAGCATCGTATCGATACGACCTTCTCTTAAACTAGAAAAAAAGTATTATTTTCGTTAGATTATTTTGATTTCTACAGATTCAAGGGATTGCATGTACAACCTGTCGGATGCCTTTCAGTAAGTGGGAAGAATATCACTCAGTTACCAACTAACTACAACCAACTGCCCGAAACTATTAGACTGTCTGAAGGAAGAAAGAGACCTTTTTAAAAGCTCTCAAACAGTATAAGGTTTCTCGGTCTATAATTGTGATTTGCTCTGTGTGAACCTAGGGTTACTCTCGCTGGTTGGTAGCTTGATTGGTAGATTGTTAATGTTGCATCGGATCACTAGTACTCCAGTGTAGCCGACCATGTTGTTGTCACATCGGCTCACTGGCATCCCAGTATATACATGCATAATTTTTCCAATCATCGTCAACGCCTTTCTTGAAGCTATCCACGGTAGCAGCATTGAAAGTTTTTTCCGAAAGGCTGTTCTAGAGTGGTACACTCCGTACAGAGAAAGAACTGTACCGCTCGCGCATCTTACAGCTTGTCAGTTGGAGCTTCTTCGAATGACCTCTCATCGACTTTGATTGGGAGCTTTCAAGTAATCCAGGGATAATGTTGGAGTCTAACAACTTTCTGAACACCAGGACGTCGTCACGTCTACGTTGGTATGAGAGACTGGGAAGCTTCAGTAGCGTCAACCGCAGAGATGGGGCGAATCTGAATCCGGATTCAAATCCAGGATTCGTCCTTCTGGCCGGATTCGAATCCGGATTCGAATCTTGTGCTACTCAGGCTGGATTCGGAGTCCAAACCCTCAATCTTACGAATCCACTCAAATTTCTATTCTACATCGTTCCAGTTTCCGTTTCCCAGTTTTTACACAGTGGCCTTAGGCAAGCCAACTCTTTTATCTTCACTACCAGCCATCCTCAGTAATTTATCACGTTATCCGATTACCTTAGATATCAGTGCTTTTTTATCACCCCCTCTTTTTTAAACTATAACCTATGCATATGATTTGATTTGTGTTAAGGTCGGATTCGAATCCGGAATAGTCGGATTCGAATCCGGATTCGATTCCGGATTCGAATCCTCCGCACGAAATGGTGGATTCGGAATCGGATTCGTACCTAGCCCTGGATTTGGATTCGAATCCTTTCACGGTCGGGTTCTCCCATCTCTTGTCAACGATTCATGGTATTGTCAGTTTTTTAATCGCAGGGACATCTTGGTGGCTCTTCTCTGTGCTCCCTCTAAGATTTGGCATTCATTTTGTGGTGAGGTGATGCAACAATCATGCCGTATTCAAGATGGGGTCTCACAAGGGCAGTGTAGAGCTTCTTAAAGGACCCCTCGCACTATTTACTCTTCCACTTACATTATTTTAAAATAATTGAATACTTTAAAGCTAGACTGTGCTTTCAACAAATAACCCACGGTGTTGGTTGTTTAAAGCCTTTTTCGAGACCCGTTGACGTGTAGCAAAAACAGGGGGAAAATTTACAGAACGGATTTTTCTGATGGAAAAACTCTTCGCAGACAATCGTCGACAGCGTGATACACATCGAAGGTAGCAAAACACGGCAAGTGAGAAAATCAGCGTGATTCTGTTAGAGGGGTTAGAATGTACCGTACGAAATTGGTGTCTCCGGGTTTAGAAATATATGGAGTGAATATTTAAGTAGGTTGCATTAGTACTATAGGCAAGACAGGTCCTTTAAAGTTCAATGGGCACATCAAACTACCCCAATCCCACTCTGTAACAACCTAGGAACAATGCTTACCCCCTAGGTCAGCAGCTTTTTCAACAGTTTCCTCTCTGTGATATTTCAAAGTGTAATTGTTTGTGCCAGTACATGCTCAGTTTACTAGCTTGGACAAAGATAAAAGTGATGTTTATTATAATACTTAGTAGATCTTTATTTTATGCATAAATCAGCTTGTATAATTCAGATTTGAATAGGCTATTTGTTTTTAATGATTTTTGTAGCTGTTATTTTTTATAAACTTATTGCACATTCTGGTACATTTTATAAAGCAAGTTAATCAAGCTTCACAACACTATTCCACAAAGAAAAACTTTTAATAGGCACTGTTAAACATGGAACTTCTGATGAACTAGAACAATCAGGTAAACTGCATCTGAGGCTTGACTTTGGTGACATCTCAAATATATCTTTTCTAACAAGTATTGCTGGGAGTTTTTGAATTTCCTGCCACGATATCCCAGCTCTCAAGATTTAGATCGCCGAAATGCCGGAGAGGTAAAGACAAGGGATAACAAGAAAACGGCCGATTTTCGTAGCGCCTTCTAAAGGAAGTCGGAAATGTTTATTTGTGAAGCATTAATACAAAATAATGTATTAGAAGTGTCCACTGTGCTTTAATGATTTCAGGCTTCCTAGAGGTGATGGTCCTTTTTACACGCCCGAATGAATTGTTTCCTTTAGCGAGGTGGTACCGAATGTTGGGATGAAATTTAAGCTGGTTGTCAATTTTAATTCCCAAGTCTTTTTCTTCTTCCACACTTTCTAGGTCAACGTGGTTCTTGGACCTATATAACATGGTGTATAATAATAATAATAGTAATTTATTTTTAACCGACGAATCGGACAAGACGAAAACAGTGGAGTACAAAAGAAAATATGACGACATACTTAAGAGTCAAACAGACGAATAAGCCCATAAGAGGGCGACAGACGCCCGTACGCCGTTTCGGAAGGTTTTCTGTGGAGATGAGACAATTTGTCCGTGCTATCCGGTAGCGAGTGCTTAAATTAACTTTAGAATTTCTTTGCCATTGCAAGGAGGGAGAAAAAAGAAGTATGTCTGTCGTGGGTTCTTAGGTCCAAGGTAGAGTTAAACAAAGAAAAAAACAAACAGAAAAAACCTTACCATGTGCAAGTCGGAGGAACGAGTTTATTCAGCGCTTGAAGGGATTTCTCACTTCGATATTCTTGAATAAAGGCAACTGTGACTACGATCATTATGGCCTGAAAAAAAGAGAATTTAGATTATTTTAACTCGTCTGCAAAGCAACCAAAAAATAATTATTCATTCTCGACTACACATTAGCCAGGGTCCTCTTCAGGCAACAATCAAGGGTTCATACTCTGACCACACTGTTAAACAAAAATCTTGCAGTATTTGCTACTGGGATTATTCTTGTCTTCATTGAGATACAAACAAAAGTCGCCAAAAGACCCAAACAAAATTATAACCGCAATGGTCTTTGTTCGCTTTACAACGCTTATTGCGCTCATGTGCTTCTGTTTTTAGTCGACATGGCTCATCTGTTTAGTAAAAAAGATCGCCAGACTCTGTGAGTGGCTTATTTCAAATATTGTAATTCTTCCTCCGACTCCCTAGATGGCATCGAAACAGAAAAGTCATTGCTCGATTTGGACTAATAGACGTCCCCTCTCGGATTCAAACTTGGAGTGATGACCTGTGTAAAAAGACCATTAACCTGAGCCTCGTTTTTGTTGCATGCTGCAGGTCCACTTCTCGGCCGATTCCGGACTGATTCTTTCTACATCCGTTTTTGCACTGCAGCGCTTCCGAGGAAGACGGCAGCGCTTCTCGAGAATCGCGGACTTGCTCACCGACCAAGTCCGTGCTTCCCTGCAAGATGCTGCAGCGCTGCCGCTTCAACCAAGAAGAAAGTGAGACAAAAAACGCATATTGTGCAAAAGCAAAGAAGTGCTGCAGCAGCTATGCGGCAGCGCCGTTGCAACAAAAACGAGGCTCTGATTCACCCTTACGACCCTCTGCGGACATTCGTTGTTATTGATGCTGGTCAGACAGTTCATGTTGTTTTGTTTATTTTGTTTATTGTTGATTTTTCCGTTATTTGTCGTTTTGTTTCTTTCATAATACTCCATATATTGTGTTTTACACTTTACGGGTAATTTAAGTTCATACATTCATTCATAAGATTACCCCTAATTCGGATTAACTTATCCCAGTAGAGATAGGATTAATCCCAATAGCAAATACTGCATCCTTATTCGGAGAAACTTTTTACAGTGTACAGCTAGAATAACGATCCTGCAAGTTCGGTCTTTTAAGTACAGCCTGAAGAGTTATCGAAAGCAATCGACTAGCAAGCTCCGCAAACTAAACTATAGAACAAATATTTATACTTACTACTGTAATACTGACTGCATCATCATACTGTTTCATACAAACACTGACCAGAGCTGATGCCAGGAGGAGCAAGATCAGAGGATTTTTGAACTAAAATTAAAAATAAACGTTACTGATCAAAACTAAAAACAGCTGGAAAAGACGTTATTTTCATGACAGAATTCGCCATACTCCAGCTCAGCGCTTCCAAGCGGACTAGAGCGTCATTCCGCCGTCTGGAAAGCTCAGCGAGCTTATGCGCCAGCTGTTCTTGCGACTTCGACTAAAAGTAGCTTCGCTTTCCAGAGCTGTTCTCGTGCTCGGCTAGTTTCCGCCAGCACTTGGAAAGACAATCTACTTCGCGAGTGGAAAGTGGTTTCGGCAAGTCAGTGAGAAATTGTAAAGGTGCAACTGAGGCGCACCGACTTTTTGCTTGTTCTTGCGCTCGGCGGCTTCTCGCTTTGCTTTTCGGAAAGCGAATCCAAGAGATTGCCCTTAGCTTCTCTTAATCCCCCTATGCCTCGCCATCAGCACTTCTGACAGACATATGAAAATAGATCCACAGGTTTATGAGTAGAAAAGCTGCAATCTGCTTCACAGGCAATGGAGGTTTTACATATGTCTCAGTAGTAGAAAGTGAAAGTTGCCCCCTACCTTTCGACTTTTTACTATGACTGCAAAATGTTGGGGGAACGTTGGAATGTTGGCAACTGTCAATTGGCAACTGAATGTTGCAGAATGTTGGGGGAGAAAGTTGCCCCCTAACTTACGACTTTTTACTATGTCTGCAGAATGTTGGGGCAATGTTGGAATGTTGCAAAATGTCGGGGGGGGGGGGGTGCCCCTATCTTACAACTTTTTACTATGTCTGCAGAATGCTGGGGGAATGTTGCAGAATGTTGGGGGGTGAAAGTTGCCCCTCTCTTACGAATTTTACTATGTCTGCAGAATTTTGCAAAACGTTGGGGGGTGAAAGTTGCCCCCTATCTTACGACTTTTTACTAGCAGAATGTTGGGGGAATGTTGCAGAATGTTGGGGAGTGAAAGTTGCCCCCTACCTTACGACTTTTTACTATATGACTGACAAATGTTGGGGGAACGTTAGAATGTTGGCAACTGTCAATTGGCAACTGAATGTTGGACACTTTTACTAATAGTATGTCGGCAGAATGTTGGGGAATGTTGCAGAATGTTGGGGGTGAAAGTTGCCCCCTACCTGACGACTTTTTACTATGTCTGCAGAATGTTGGGGTAGTGTTGGAATGTTGCAAAAATGTCGGGGGGGGGGTTGCCCCCTACCTTACAACTTTTTACTATGTCTGCAGAATGTTGCAGAATGTTGGGGGGTGAAAATTGCCCCTCCCTTACGAACTTTTACTATGTCTGTAGAATGTTGTAGAATGTGTGGGGGGGGGGGGTGAAAGTTGCCCCCTACCTTCCGACTTTTTACTAGCAGAATGTTGGGGGAATGTTGCAGAATGTTGGGGAGTGAAAGTTGCCCCCTACCTTACTACTTTTTACTATGTCTGCAGAATACTGAGGGAATGTTGCAGAATGTTAGGGGTGAAAGTTGCCCCCTACCTTACTACTTTTACTATGTCTGCAGAGTGTTGGGGGAATGTTGGAATGTTGGGCGTGTTCAGCGCTTCCAAGCGGACTAGCTTCTGTTAATCCCCCTATGCCTGACCATCAGCACTTCTGACAGACATAGGAAAATAGACCCACAGGTTGATAAGTAGAAAATCTGCAATCTGCTTCACAGATCATGGAGTTTTACATATGTCTCAGTAGTAGAAACTGAAAGTTGCCCACTACCTTACAAATTTTTACCATGTCTGCAGAATGTTGAGGGAATGTTGCAGAATTTTGGGGGGTGAAAGTTGCCCCCTACCTTACGACTTTTTACTATGTCTACAGAATGTTGGGGGAATGTTGCAGAACGTCGGGGGGGGGACAGTGTCCCCTACCTTACGACTTTTTACTATGTCTGCAGAATGTTGGGAGAACGCTGGAATGTTGCAGAATGTTGGGGAGTGAAAATTGCCCCCTACCTTACGATTTTTTACTATGTCTGTAGAATGTTGGAAGGGGGGGGGGGGGGGGTGAAAGTTGCCCCCTACCTTACGACTTGTTACTACGTCTGCAGAATGTTGGGGAAATGCTGGAATGGCAGAATGTTGGGCGTGAAATTTGCCCCCGCCTTACGTCTTTTTACTCTCTGTGAAATATTGGGGGCTGTTGCAGAATGATGGTGGGGGGATGAAAGTTGCCCCGTAACTTCCGAATTTTTACTATGTCTGCAGAATGTTGGGGGGGGGGGGGGTCGAAATTTGCCCCCTACCTTATCACTTGTTACATGTCTGCAGGATGTTGGGGGAATGTTACAGAATGTTGGGGGGGGGATGAAAGTTACCCCCTACCTTACGAGTTATTTTTTTTAATAAGTCTGCAGAATGTTGGAATGTTGCAGAATGTTGGGGGGGGGGGGTGAAAGTTGCCCTCCACCTTAAGATTGTTTACTATATATTCAAACAATGTTTACAACGGATACATCAGCTACGATTCTTCATCAGCGATATTAAGTCCTCGTCAGGCTGTCAATCTTCTAGGTCAACGTCGGGGAAGGAAACAAACCTGTAATCTTGTAACAATTACAGGTTCACGTCAGCCAAAGGATGGAAATCTTACTTGCTCTAAGTACTTCTTTCATACTGATCCTTCTTCATTAACTACGAGCTCGTTATGGCCAGGTCAAATTAGCAGAAAGGAAAGAGGAGTTGGGAAAGAGGCCTTTGAGCGCTTTTGGCTAAAAACGCGACTAATGCTGTGAGAATATTTTATAATAACAATAATAAGAATGTAATTCCATCAGAAAGGGTTTAGGACCTTTCACGTTAGCCAAAGGATGGAAATCTTACTTGCTCCAAGTACTTCTTCCATACTGGTTCTTCCTCGTTAACTATGAACTCGTTGTGGCCATGGAATTTGAGTCTAGAGAATGCTTCTATATTAGTAAGGCCAGTTCGTGTGTTAGTCTGGAGTCTTTCTTGCACGTCATCTGCTGTCAGTAGACTGGCGCCATCTGCGGTGAGCCACATTTGCCGACCAGAGACGTCTTGGAGCTAAAGAAAAAATAAAGAGTTACATTTTACTGAAGAAAAGGGGGTGTACGAAGCAATGAAGGGATAGCTGGGATTCCTCGATGATATGCAAACTACCCATACTACTATGTAGCCCACTTGTGCAGATTTTGGGAATGTTGAAGTCTTGAAGACGTCTTAGAATAATAACTATAACTGTAAAATCCAGAAGTTCGGCGCCCAAGATGTCATACGATCGTTGCAGAAAATGCTGGCGTCTCTTCTATACACGTCACGTCATCCAGCTCACCGTCTTCATGACTTTTAAACGAATTTGATAATAATAATAATAATACAAAGCAAGAGAAAAGGCTTTCGCCTCTAAATAACTCTAAGAAATTTGTTAGGCCCAATTAGAAAAACCTGTCTAAACTGTCTCTGTTGAAGATGCTGATTTTCTTTACAGTTACTGTTATTGCCCTACTATTGCCAATTTATTATCCCCTATAAAATTTTACTCCGTCGTCACTGTTTTGTTTATTTTTAAATTTACAATTTACTTTATTTTAAATATTTTACATTTTTGTTCGAAGATCAATATATTAATAATAAATATAACGCTCGTCATTAGGCCGGAATAAAAGCGAAATAATTAACTTTTTTAAATTGTGTTGTTTTTCGTTTGTTTTTCTACTCCGCTGTCGCCAAGTGCAGTTGGCAGGTTGCAAATGAAATTTATTCGCTAATTTTTATTGTCGTCTTATCTATAGCCGGTTTTTTTAAGGAATAAGAGGTCCAATCAATTTGACGATTTCATTGTCATTACTTTCAAGAACTCAGGAGTGCAGTGGCGAATATTCAGAAGATTCTAGTTCTGAACCTGAACTTGAGAAACTTACGAAGCCATCTTCCTTTTTGCTACCGTCTGGCCCTCATCATTAGCCACTGCGATAAGGATTCACGGAGAACAAGGACTCCAGGTGGTTAGGGGGTCAGCCCTCACCCCACCAGACATACAAAGATGATCATTTGTATGGGCTTCAACATCTGATCTATTTTCTTAATTTACTGTTAGGTATGTATTAGGTCCGACCCAGGGGGAGAACCGCCTCCCCCCTCCTAAAATAAATTCCTGGATACGGCCCTGTCGGAGAACAACTATATTGGGGTTTCTTTACTATCAGTTTCTAGAAGAAAAAAAATTCGGTGAAATTTCTTAAATTCGATACAATTTTTAGCTCTGTACACCCCCCCCCCCCCCCCCCCCCCGCCCAACGAAAATGTACATGCAACGCCCCTGCCCATACGTGACGGACCTAACCACTGCTTCACCAGCCCTTTCAGACACTCTAACTTGGAGGAGTACGCGGTGGGGGTCGTTTAGGGTTGAGTGACCGACGATAGGTTGATTTATTCTTCTTCAAGATTAAATCATAGAACCCAAACGTCATGTTACCAGTTCAGAGGAAATTTGGATATTGTGCATGAAAGTTCGGTGAGCCACCCTGTTGAAACCGAGCTAGAGAAGCGTGGTCAACTTTTTTTAAACCTTGATCTTGCGACATTAAAGGAGGTATATCATAAGCATTATAGCACTTGCAACGTCTAGACCCCCCCCCCCCCCCAAGACCCAAGATGAAGCCACGACCACGACTAGCGGTGCGAGTCGGAAGCGCCCGAGATGGGGAGGATGGAATCATAGTTTGACTTTGGACCTAACAAAATGTTTCTATTGTAGCCGGCACATGGAAAATGTGTAGAAAAATTAAACTAATTATTTGCATTATTGATTTCTTTAAATATTCTGTATTCTGATTTAGGATCAAAGAATTAAGGATGTAAACTAGATCACAATAAAACAAACGTTGTAATTATACTAAATTCGTTATAGTGATTTCTTGAAGATTCTGCAATTGAACTAAATAATATTCGATAATATTCAGCTTCCGAGACCAAAAAATGTCAAACTGGACGATGATTTCTTCTTCCGACATATCTGAACGTCCACGGGGTGATATACTTAGTTGTCCTCTTACACGCCACTCAATCTTCTCGAAGGTTCTAGTAATCGTTTGACCAGTGCCAAGAGAGCAATGAATAGTTAATTAAAATGGCGGATTCGCGTTCAGGAGTGAATTGTGTTCAAGTAATTTGTGGATAACGTTGGCTAGCGTGAGGATTTTGTGGAAAACAAAGGTAACTGTTTGTTCGTAAAAATCCGACCCATCGAAAAATGATGGTGTCTCCCACCTTCTCGGCCCACATGAATCAAAGACTTTAACCAAAACTAGCTTCGCTCAAAGCCAAGCTTCACCTTCTAGATTTTTCTTACAGATTCCAGACAGCCGTTTTCGTCGAGACGGATCTGGAAGGTGAAGCCAGGCCAAAAACGTCTGGAAGTCCGGGTTGTTGGACACCCTAGATTCCGGATGTCTGGAAGGTGCCATAGAGGCAACCCGTTCGAGAGACACAACAAATATGCAGATGTAAGAAGAAAAGGGAAAGTGATTGACAGTTGTGACGGGGATGTAAGAGATATTTGAAATGAAAAGGGGACATCTACGAAACGTTGAAGAACAGCACATTTAGCTGTCATCATTATCACCAAAACCTAGAAGGATTGGCTCGACTATGCGGAAGCCCCGGACGTCTGGGAATCTGGAAGGTGAAGCCTGGCTTACACCCTAGAGTTCGGATGTCTGGAAGGTGCCATAGAGGCAACTCATTCGAGAGACGTAAAGCGAGGCTTCCCCTTCCAGATTTTTCTTCCGGATTCGAGACAGCCGTTTTTGTCGAGTCGGATATGGAAGGTGAAGCCAGGCAAAAATGTCTGGAATCGGGGTGTTCGACACCCTAGATTCCGTATGTCTGGAAGGTGCCATAGAGGCAACTAGTTCGAGAGACGCAGTAAATATGCAAATGTAGAAAGAAAAGGGAAAGTGATTGACAGCTTTGCTGTGGTTGGGATACAAGAGGTATTTGAGATACGGAGGGAAGATCTAGAAAAGGCTGAAGAATAGCAAAGTTAAAGCCAGGCTTCACCTTCCAGATTTCCAGACGTCCCAGGCTTTCGCAAAGTGGAGCCAAACCTTCTAGATTTTTATGATAATGATGACAGCTAATGTTGCTATTTTCCCGCATTTTCTAGATGTCCCCTTCGCACTTCAAATATCTCTTAACATCCCAGTCACAACTATCAATCTCTTTTTTTTTCTTCCTACATTTGCATATCCGTTATGTCTCTCGAACCTCTATGGTACCTTCCAGACATACGGAATACTCTATATGACCAAAATCCAGGCTTCACCTTCCAGATTCCCAGACGTCCGGTGCATCCGCATAGTTAAGCCAACCCTTCCAGATTTTCATGATAATGATGACAGCCAATTCTGCTATTCTTCAACATTTCCTAGAGATCACCTTTACATTTCAAATATCTCTTGCATCCCAATCACAACTGTCAATCACTTTTCTTTTCTTCCTACATTTGCATATCTGTTGTGTCTCTCGAAGGGGTTGCCTCTATGGCACCTTCCAGACATCCGGAATCTGGGGTGTCCAACACCCCAGTTTCCCAGACGTTTTTGGCCTGGCTTCACCTTCCATATCCGTCTCGACGAAAACGGCTGTCTGGAATCCGGAAGAAAAATGTGGAAGGTGAAGCCTGGCTATAAGTCCAAAACACGCCCGCGATCCTCAGGAAGAAGGAGTAAGCGTGTCTGTACGACTCAAACTCAACGACTCAAATCCCGTGTCAATGAATCACCGCGATCTTTGGCAGCAGTTGTGACACCACTTCTGCCGTTCTTCCGCTAGCTACCCGGAGAGGCCGGAGATTTTGCATCCGCAAGGAGAGATAGTCATCAAGAATATTCTTCCGCATTTCCTAGATGTCCCCTTGGCACTTCAAATATCTCTTACATCCAAGTCACAACTGTCAATCACTTCTTCCTAAATTTGGTAATCTGTTGTGTCTCTCGAACCTTTATGGTACCTTCCAGACATACGGAATCTGGGGTGTTCAATATCAGGGACTTCCAGGCGTTTTTGGCTTGGCTTCACCTTCCAGATCCGTCTCGACGAAAACGGCTTTCTGGAATCCGGAAGGAAAATCTGTGCCTCGTTTTTGTTGCATGCTGCAGGTCCACTTCTCGGCCGATTCCGGACTGATTCTTTCTACATCCGTTTTTGGCACTGTAGCATTTCCGAGGAAGACGGCAGCGCTTCTCGAGAATCGCGGACTTGCTCACCGAGCAAGTCCGTGCTTCCCTGCAAGATGCTGCAGCGCTGCCGCTTCAACCAAGAAGAAAGTGAGTCCAAAACGCATATTGTGCAAAAGCGATGCGGCAGCGCTATTGCAACAAAAACGAGGCTCTGGAAGGTGAAGCCTGGCTGTCATGAAAATCTGGAAAGATTGACTTGACTATGCGGAAGGCCCGGATGGGAATCTGGACGGTGAAGCCTGGCTTTTCGCTTCCGAAAGCTGTGATTGCGTTCCGCTAGTTCTGGAGAGCGACGTGGAAAGTGAATCCACTAGGTGACTGGAAAGTGACCGCGGGAAGTTGTAAAGACACGACGGCTTCCCATTAGTTTTTGCGCGTGGCGGATTTAAAGTTTAACTGAAAATCCGACATATTTTTGTGTCATTTAATTTTTTTATTTTCCACTATCTACTCTAGTTATGACATTCAGAAAACCTGCGGCCCCCCCTAACGACAATTCTAACATGACGCCGGATATTTTTATTTCAACATAAACGCGGCTTTTCAGTGGGCTGAGTCTGGTGAAGATGAAAGAAAGGTGGAAAAAAAATCATAAATCTTTCTCGTAAGGCATACAACAAAAATACAAGCGCATGGAGGTACCACTAATCACAGGGAAATTCCACTATTTGAAAATCGACTATTCGTGAATAGCGGAAGAACGAAGCAACGCATTTTCAGCGGGTTTTCAAGCCAATTTTAGTCAATAGTTGCGTTTTTTTTCTCCGGTTCCTGTTCGGTGTTCTATGTTCAGAGTTGTCTGGTTTGGGTGAAAAACGGCGTTTTGCTTACGCTGTTCCGTGTTTTGTGTTTTGTCGCTGTTCTGACGAAAACAAAAATTTAGGATCCAAAGCATGTCTTAAACGGAAAATCTGTTAAATTGCAAATTGTATTCCAAGACGACCATATTTTAGGATCCAGCTTTATCCTCCATACTTCTGCAATTCTTTCTTTTCTATCTGTGAATCCCTCTGCAATTTTCTATCTGAACAGTGATAAAACATTAATGCTATGAATAAATCCGTCTGTCTGCCTGTTTCAACGACAACTCCCGAATGGAGTGAGATGTTTTGACGGAATCTGACACACAAAGCGTGTTCCATCCTACTTACCGTAGTTACTACGCATGACGTCATGAATTCCGGATTTTTGCCGTCAAGCTGGAACGACTTTTATATTTTCCAGCAGAATATGAGGCCACGGGCGAATCCGACAAATCACGTTACAGAGATCCGTAGTTACTACGCTTACTACGCTCCCGAGCGTGGTAAGCCAATAGTTACTATTAGTTACTATTTTGAGAAGGTTGGAACGGTCAGCGTAGTAACTTTTGGTGAGGTTGGAACAGAAATAGTAGCAAGAACAAATAACGAGTAAGAACAATGGTCTCTCGTCCATCCACCGACTAACAAGAGCTACGAGCTCATATGGCACTTGTACGAGTAGGCTGTACAAGAAAGTAGATGAGAACGTCACAAAATACACCCGCCATCCAAAAATGCGGTTCGGAAATAGAAATAGGATATTTAGTTTCACTCATTTCTGAGCAGTTCCGGCATCGTCTCGATTGTCTGTAGCAAATGCACATGACTGTTCAAACTTTCATCCCAATAAATCCATTTGTTTGATCCTTAGACGTGCTACACGATTTCCGGTACTCACTGTATCTCCACCTACCGTGGCCGAATCTGGTTCCGAATAAAAAAAAATCGACCACCTAAAGCTTCTTCGTTTATACCATCTATCAAGTTTCACTCCAATCTGAGCATTTTTGGAAAGTTCCGGTACCCCCCCCCCTCCCACCAACGTTGTCGGAGCCGGTCCGGGTCCAATCTCTTAATTCCCTGTTCCTGTCCATCAAGTTTGATTGAAATTGGAGCATAGCCTATCTGCAAGTTTCCAGTACCCCCCCCCCCCCCCTACCTTGGCCGAATCCGTCCCGGACGCCAAATAACAAATCTAGGCCGCATAAACTCGGCACTGTCGAATTTGCATCTCATTCGGTCCATCCGTTTGGTTTTTGTGCATGTCAAAGGTCCCCCCACCCCCAATTCCCCTAATCGTGGTCGCATATGGTTCTAACGCATGTTTTACATGTCGAGGCCATCGATTCGTATCACCCATGAAGTTTCACTCGAATCAGACCACTCGTTCGCAATTTATAGAAGTCAATTTCCATATTTCTCTTCTCTTGCTCCCCAGAAAATGCTCGGATCTAGGAACGGAAGTTTCCGGGGGTATATTGTGTCAGGTTCTTAAGTCAAGATAATTCGGGTCGCTAATATGCCTGCAAAGTTTCGCTGTCGTCTTACATCTGGAACTATTCTAACTCACGACTACCGGAATTCCAGGAAACCCCCTCCAACTCCCCACACAGAGCCCCGAAACCATCTGGCATGGTCAATTTCATCTAGGCCTAATGCTTGTTCCATCCATTAAGTTTCGTCCCAATCCCTCTGCTTTTACAGTTTCTTGAGTTTTCCACACACACCCCCCCCCCATCCTGACAGGTATCGGACCCGACCCAGACGTGACACTGAACGTCCGAGGCGATAGCTCACCAGACAAGTTTCATTCAAATCCGATCACCCGTTCAAAAGTTATGCACGCCACTAGATTCCGGACTCCCTATCCACCCACTCCCCCCACGATGGTCGGGTGGGGGAAACGGCTGTTCTCAAGTCAATCTGTTCGGATCCCTGACATGCCTGCCAAGTTTCATCGCCCTAGGACATCATGAAGTATGCCAAACTCGCGGGATTGCTAGAAATCCGGACCCCCAGCCCAACTCCCCCACAGTGCCCTGATCCGGTCCGGTTATGTCAATGACGTGTCTAGGACCTTTGCTTGTTTTTCCCACCAAGTTTCATCCCAATCCCTCCACTTTAAGCGTTTCTCAAAATTTCCGGTTCCCTCCTTCAACTCCCCCCAGTGTCATCGGATCCGGCCCGGATTTAAAGTGAGATGTCTGAGACACGAGGTCATCCTAAATATCAATTTTCATCAAGATCCGATCACCCGTTCGCAAGCTAAAAATACCTCAAATTTTTGCTTCACCCTCCCTCCACTCCCCCCCCCCCCAGATTGTCGAATCGGGGAATCGACGATTTCCTATTTAATCTGGTCGGGTCCCAGACATGCCTGTCAATTTCCATCGTCCCAGCACAGCAGGAAGCATGGAGCTCGCGGGATCACTACAAATTCGGACTTCTCCCCCCCCCCAACTCCCCCAAAGTGAGCGGATCCGTTCCGGTTATATCAGTCACGTATCTAGGACTTTTGCTTCTACTTTCCACCAAGTTTCATCCGGATCCCTCCACTCTAAGTGTTTTCCAAGATTTCCGGTTTCCCCCTCCAACTCCCCCCAGTGTCACCGGATCCGGTCTGGATTTAAAATGGAGGGTCTGAGGCAGGAAGTCCTTCCATATATCAAGTTTCATTAAGATCCGATCACCCGTTCGTAAGCTAAAAATATATCATTTTTCCTATTTTTTCCGGATTCCCCCTCCCTCCACTCCCCTCCAGATGGTCGGATCGAAGAAGCGACAATTTCTAATTTAATCTGGTCCAGTTCCTGATATGCCTGCCAAGTTTCATCGTCCTAGCTTTTCTGGAAGTGCCCGAACTAGCAAAACCGGGACCGACAGACCGACTGACGGACAGAAATTACAATCGCTATATGGCACTTGAGTAAGCTCAAGTGCCATAAAAATGTTCCGACAACAATGGGCGGAGGTGGACCCATTTCTTGGTCGCCCGTGTATACTCGTTGGTCTCCGACTCTCCGCCGTTACACACTTGAAGTCATTTACGAAGAAAACAACGTAGCCACTAGCGAGGCGGATGTTCTGGCCAGTTCACACGGGAAGGAAACAGCGTTGATTTTGTTTGAGTACACGCTGGCGTCTGATTAGTGAATATTAGTGATGCGAAAAACAAAAAGCGAACTTGACGATGGTCATTCATAATCGCTTTTGTTACACCATGACCATACGTATGAAGATTGAAATCCCTTGTGACATTCCTTTTTATGTCTCTCGGGAGAACCATACAATGCAAACCGGGATTTGAAGCACACTCACTGAAGTCATAACCCATTGAGTTTCAACATCTGTAGTATTAACTTTGTCAGACGAGTGTAAACTAAGAGTAACGTAATTAAGGCTTTCGAGGATTACTGATATTACCGAAATGGTAGAATAGCACGGAATAGTCAAAATAATACCAGTAGGTGAGTGTATATTTTGTGCTTTTTCTTCTTTTTTTCCGGAATGTATAATTGCATACATTTCGATTTAGTGAGTTAGATTTCGATTCAGTAGTTAATCGAAAGACGAAAGTTCACCTCAACTTGGTCTATCTCGTTTGTCTTTTAGTTCACTACTTACAAATAATTCGATGTCAACGGTGTATTTTCCCATCAAAGAAAGTCTTTGGTTTTCGTACTGAGGCCTTGCCACATGGGTTCTAGTTTGTCTAGGACCCACATAGAAGTCCTAGTTTTTTTTTTAAATTCAATTCAAAACTGTTTCTGGTTAGTTTGTCAGAGTAGAAGCCTATTCCATCTGCGTAATATTTGTTCATTTCCACTTAGCCTATTAAACCTGAAACACGGCCTTTTTTTTTAAAGAATCTGCCTGTTTTCATCTGATATTCTCATATGAGAGCAAATACCTGGAATGAAATTTATCTCTTCTTGTTCTGGATATTGACACCACTTAATTGAACTGACCCCGAAAAGATACAACTTACGTTACCATATATCTTACGTTACCTGTATACGGCCTTTGGGTTTTTCAATAAGATATATATACAGTTTGTCGTACTTTTAACTAAACTTGACGCATTTGTAAAATCTGCTTTGCATCAAATGGCAGTTTCTGTATATTTTGATATTCTCAGGAATTTTCTTGTCAACCCCCGAAAGCTTGTCTGAATCAATGAGCCGGCAACCGCTGTTTCAGCGCCCGCCCAGCCCAGTGTGAACAGGCTTATCACTGCTGCCTCCATTCGATTTTTCTTCCTCAGTGGTTTACTGCGTTACACCTTCTCTGTAGAGGTAACGACTTTTAATGTCCCAGGTAAGATCCACCTCCGCTCGTTTGCGTCGGGAGTCGACTCGTCTCAGCTTGGTTGTGTGACAGATATAGGGAGACAGCAGTTCTTGCTCTTATTTGTTCTTGCTAATAGTTACTATTTGTAGAAGGGTGGAACACGCTCACGGACTCGAGACGGCGTGATTAAGATCGCGTTGTTCAAGTTTAGGTTCATTTATTCTTTTCGCTATGTGAAAACTATATGAACTAAATGAAAAGAATGTAGTCATGTTTATTTATATTGTTTTGTTAATGTTTTAATATGTCTATTTTACTTTGTGTGTTTTAGTCATCCTCCTCTGTTACAAAAAAAAACCGAAAATCTCGTTTTTCCTATTTTATTTATCCAAAAGTTGGGTCACAAATAAATAAATACAAAATTGTACACATATAAATTATCAAAGACTCTTGACAGAGGGCAAAGCACGAGGGGTACGCGAGTGAGGAGCAAGTTCCGTGTTTGCAAAACAGACAGCGGAACAGAGAACAGCGTACAAAAACGGGAAAATGAGAAACAGCGTGTTCCGTCTTTTGACAAAAACGGGAAAAATATAAAACAGAGAGAAAATAGCGAACACAACAGTGACAAAAATCGCAACTAATAATTGATAGGTAACTTGATTGTCGTGTTCCAGCCTTTTTCGGTTAAACTTTAAGCTTTGCTTTTCCGAAAGCAAATCAGCAAGAACGCATTAATTAACCTTGGTTGGACATACCCTTCCCTCTTCACATTGGCCTTCTACTCGATCACTTTCGGCTGCATCAGTAGCTAAAGCCTCAGGAGCCATTTCCCTCCAAAACTGGAAACACGTTCACTTAATGGTGGCTGTTTAGATATAATTACGACCTCTGTATATCAAAATCACAGGATCACTTTTTTGGCCGCGAAACTACGATCCTCACAGACAGGCCAGACTAACTACTGTTCTACCGCCTCGATGGTTAGGCACATAACTGAGATGTTTCTGCTTACAAATTGGGGGGTCAAATGCAAATATTAACAGGTAAACCAGTTTGCTGTATAAACTGGGCACCTAGTAACAAAACTTGGTTGCAGGGTAGATAAACAAGGAACTGGAGGCAACTAGAAAAGAACAGGCCAAAATGGGACAGGGGGTATCAAATTTAGCTCCACAAAAATTAAACTTCTGAAGTTTAAGAATCTGGAAGATGTCACTGAAGTAACACATTTCAGAGACAAAAGTAATATAAGGGCGATCCTAGCAATCCGTTTCATGGGGATGAGTCAGCTCCGATTTACTCCCACAAACGGGCGACTTGCAAGGTTTTTTGCAAAGTATGTTCCGTGAAGTTTGTCGCAGCTCACACGATAATTAGCTTTACGAAAATCTGTATGGCAAATTATTAAACAAAAAAGGATCTTAAAATTATTCTATCCCATCATCTACATTTCCTGATTCCAAGTTTTCAGAATTACTTTGAAATTTTGTTTGATCTCTTCTGGTTTTAGTCACTTCTATGAAGTTGACGAAAAAAGTTAATTAAAGTTGAACTCCTTGTCTACTTCCATAAAGTAGTAGCCTACTCTAGGAACGTTGCGAACCATTTTACGATTTTACTAAAGGCGTATACATTTTCCGAACTTCTGTTTGCTCATCGATTGTGGTACATCCACCGAGGAGTGAATCCACTGTGAAGGGTAGGGGACATTTTGGCCGGTTTTGGTGTCAACCAGTTTGACTGGTTGAGCACAACCGCTTGGACTACTGCTATTTTCACGTCAACCCGGCGGCCGGTTGACCTTTCCGCTGAACCGAAACAATAGTTGCGTTTTTGCAGATACCATGGTATCTGGTACCACGGTAACTGGATCTGCAATTAGTCATTTTTGCAGTTACCGTGGTATCTGATATACGGTTGCTCCTGGGTCGCTCTGCAAAAACAACAATTGCCGAAATTTCGCTTTTCGAAGTGATCACAAAAGAAAAACTGATATCCAGTCACATCACTAAGTGCCTAGCTTCTTTCCTACCAATTTGGCAAAATTTAATGAAAGTGAGATGACTGTTTCCCACGGTCGAACCATGGAATCTGAATACCACATACCACGATAACTGCAAAAACGCACTTTTGACCGTGGTATCAGATACCACGATAACTGCAACAAGACCAAAGGTTTCGATGGGATCCCAAAAATTTAATATTTACAGACAATCGGGTCTTGTAGCGGCCCAATGGTAATCATCAGAGAAGACGAAGTTTAAATATGGATTCAGCATGTGAGTTTACCCCTGACGAAAGTTCCGGCTTTACTTCTGCGAAATTTCCGGTTTCAGCCGGATTCCGGGCGAACTACTTGTCTTGCAAAAAACTGAAGTTCAAAAAGAGATTCAGCGTGTCTCCATACCAGCCATATTTCCATAATCAACTTGACATAAAACTTCAACTTTTAACAAATTTTCCGATTTCAGCAGGATTCGTGGTGAAATGTGTCCAGGTATAAAATGACTGTCATACACGAATTCAGCATGCCTTCTTACCCGTAAATCGAACACATAATGAACTTCATATAAAACTTATACTTTTAACAGATTTTCCGGTTGTGGCCGGATTCCGGGCGATCTACTTGTCCGGCGACAAAATAATTTTCATATTCGGATTCAGCAAGTTTCACTATCCGTAAATCAAACCTCTAATCAACTTCAGATTAATCTTTTATTTTTGACAAACTTTACGGTTTTGGCCGGATTTCGGCCGATATACTTGTCCGACGAGAAAATCATTTTCATATTCTGATTCGGCATGTCTCCTTACCCATAAATCGGATATCTAATCAACTTCAGATAAAACTTTTACTTTTATGAAACTTTCCTGTTTTAGCCGGATTCCGGATGAACTACTTGCCGGCGAGAAATGATTTTCATTTTCGCGTTCAGCATGTCATATTACCCCGTAATCAACTATCTCATTAGCTTTAAAAAAAATATTTGTTTCGCCCCTTAATTTGAAACCCCTCCCCCTCCCCTAAATATGCAGCAATCGGGCCCATCTACGAACTCGACCTTTCCCTTGATTCGATGAGTCCTCACACCAAGTTTCATCAAAATATCTCATTCCCTTCGAGAGTTATCGTGCTGACAGACGGACGGACGGACTGACAGACAGACAACTTTTGCGATGGCATAGGTATCCCTCCACTTACGTTTTGGGATCCCTAACACGACTGAAGACCGTTCAAGTTCAAGTTTTTTTTAATTTTACACAAAAATACAAAGAGATGACACAAGCACTGTGGAGAAAAACAATTCGAACATGCAGTGCTTGTTCCGTGGTATCAGATATCAGATTATTTGAACTCCCCTGGTCGAACAGAGTTCAACCGGAACCAACAGTTTCGAAGCGCCATTTTTTAGTATTGTCAACACGAATTGTCTGTTTACTATGGATTTGACTTTTCTACAAACATTTATCTCTTTGGTGATGGAGTTTCTGGTAAGTACTATTCAAGGAAGATTTTCTGAGATAGGCTACAGGAGGTGCAAGAAATCTCCAATTAAATAACCTGAAACTGTCCTTGAAAATATTAAAGGAAATTCTTTGCAGTCCCAGTCCTAACCTTAAGTGTCAAGTCAATAAGCAAATGCCAAAGTCTAGGCTAATGACCGATGACCTAGTTCAGACTGCAGGTGGGCTAGAGAAACTCCCTTTTACGTTTTGTAGGCCGATTTTAAGGTCGAAGAATTTAAGGTTGAATACTACACATAAACCGGTAGGCTAGGGTAGGAACAATTGTAACTAAAAAACCGCGTCTGAAATATAACGAAAATTAGGAACATATTCTTTTTCAACTTCTTACGAGTAGGCTGTACAAGAAAGAAAGTATATGAGAATTCGGTTCCCCCCCCCCCCCATGGTTGGATGTTCGGAACCATAATGTCATCTACTAGGACAAATATTAATGTTAACGGAAGTCATACAGATAGGGGTGATACTTGGTACTCTTCATTCGGGTGTCCTTTAAGGATAGTGACATCAGATATCATCATTATCATGAAAATACGGAAGGGTTGGCTTGATTGTGCGAAAGCGGAGGTGAAGCGTGGCTTTGATTTGCATGTCCGGGACTTCTCCGTCGAATTGTCCTCTATAGTCTTATGACTAAGTCCGAAAACGCCGGTAAACCTCGGTAAGAACGAGAAACGTCACCCAAATTTGATTCAAATCACATAATCTTTATTCAAGTAAAACAATTAACAATATTTGTTTGGACAGTTGGTGTACACCTCGGTACGGCACCGCGGCACGCGTCACTTGGTGTACATAGTTTTTAGGAGTGAGCAACCCTTCGACCTGGATCTTCGCTAGGCACACGGAGATTCTTCACTGGCACGAAGCGTTAGTCATCAAGAGTATAGGCCTTCGTGACGGGAGCGAAACCGAAATGCTAATTTTCCTGATTTCCGTGTAAACCTTGAATACAGCTTCAATTCAGATTTTCGTTGGGGACAATTTCCTATTACAAGCGGGGTTGTTGGACGTATCCATGGCCTTTGAAATACAGATATATTCGCTCTGTTTATTAGGGATAGGACAAAAACGGGAGAGCCATTGACACGACAGTTGTAACTGAGAGGACAATGATACATGACATGAATAGGACATCTGGGACATTCTGGATAGTGGCCGAAATTAGCTACAATCATTTGCATAATTACAGATGGCTTGACGTGACGAAGACACTAATACCTGGCGGCCTTAAGCCACGTTCACAGGCATGCCTAGCCAAGCACAGATGCCTAGGCACGTGCTCAGACGTAGCTAGGCACCGAGTTCTAGAGCCTGGAACTCCGTGCTGGCCCAAAATCTGCGCCTAGGCATCGGAGTGAACGGTGATACTAGACACATGCCTAGACATCTGTGGTTGGCTAGGTATGCTTGTGAACGGGGCTTAAGCTAAGCACGGCGGGTGTAAAAAGCGGGGTCCTAAGAGGGTGTATACAAAACAAAAATACAAGAGAGTTCTATCACTACCATCTGCGCAAGGTTCCGTAATTACACAACTTTATCTCGATGCATAGTACAGGCTTTGTGAAAATGTACAGGTCATTTGTTTTTCCCAGAGGATAACCATAGGAACTCAAAAAGTTACACCTTGTCCCAGGGGCGTCGCTAGGGGGGGGGGTACCACCCTCCCCCCTAAAACGGGCACTCGCAGAGTGCCCGACCACGAAAATTCAGCTCATCTGGGCGCTCACCCAGAAAAGCTAAAAGGGGGGGGGGGGGGCTGGCAGTGCGCCAAAAAAAGTCAGTAAGGCGTCGGCTGTTCTGGGTTCTCGAGCGTATGGAACTGCATTCTCAGTCGCATGTTTCGAGAGGCAGGCTATTTGTAGTCGTTTAGATACGAAGAGGTTTTTTAATCATATTTTGTCAGAATGTGAAGTAGTTTTGGCTAGCGACGCCCCTGCCTTGTCCAGTATCTGTAGCTTTGCTTAGCAAATAAGTTAAACTTTCTTCAGAGGATCATTAAGAAGTGAAAACTCCGTAGCCGAAGTTAAGATGGAAACTGTTAAATAAAGTAAAACTGATAAACGTCTCACTCCAACCTGTTCCTGGTTCACCCACAATCAGTAGGCTTATAGATCCTTTACTTTTGGACTGTCTTCTTGGCATGAGCTGCGTTTTTGCAGATACGATGGTATCTGTTACCAAGGTAACTGGATCTGGAATTAGTCGTTTTTGCAGTAACCGTGGTATCTGATATACGGTTGCTCTGCAAAAACGACAATTGCCGAAATTGCGCTTATCGAAGTCATCCCAAAAGAAAAACTTATATTCAGTCACATCATCAAGTGCCAAACTTCTTTCCCATCAATTTGACAAAAGTTGATTAAAGTGAATGACTTTTTCAGATACCACGGTCGGATGGTGGTACGTGAATATCAGATACTGCGATAACTGCAAAAACGCCTTTTGACCGTGGTATCAGATACCACGATAACTGCAAAAACGACTTTAGACCATGGTACGTAACTATGGTTTTCCTGACAAGGATTGAACTAAAAGCTTCAAGCATCAAAAGCAAGGTCAAATGTACCTTTGGGACAACACTGTTAATGCTGTCAGTCAAGTCCGACAAATCCTTCCGGCCCTGTGAACTTGACCTTGGACGAATAAGCTTAGCTTGATCTGTGGAGGTGACAGAATCGGTTACTTCAGAGTCTTTCTCCCTCCAGCTTCTCAAGAATGTCATTATACCCTCAGATCAGCAGCTGGATGAACATAAAGCCTGGAAATATTTTCCAAATGAACACAAGCAATAGGACAACACAAACAAGAATAAAAAGAAAACATGTCTGGTGCTGCAGTGTGTAATGCAAAATCAATGCAGTTTAATGGATACCATAACACATCGCGGAAGAAACCCAACTACAAAGATCAACTGACCCAAGTAATAGACTTGGGGGACTTTTATTTTATTGAAAAAGAGTGACATACGTAAACTACGTACATGTTATTACAAATACTGTAAATACCTGCTTTATTTGCCTATATCGTAGAATAATCTGAAAATACAAAGCCCCTGGTATAACGGCAAAACTCCGGGAGCTTCATAAAAGTTTATCTGGACAAGCGTATGAACGGCTTACTCCATATCACGGACTCATCCGTTTGTTCTGTTGATTTTTGTGTTTATTTTGTTGTATTAGTGTTTCTTCAGTCGTTTATTTGTTTCTTTTTTCTTCTTTACTCCACTATCTTCACATTGTTTTCGTGTAGTGGGTTACAAATAAATTATTATTATTATAGCAAATTTCAGTTTTCTCAATTAACTATTTGCACTCACTGCTCAGCACAGTGGATGAATCTTTGCAAGGTTTAACTTTTACCATACGGTACTATTCAATACCATCAGCATTTAGATGACGTCCAAAGTAACATAACAGTAGCCTACTTTGGTTTTATCAGCCTTCTTGGCAACGACCATCTTTATCCATGATTATTATCGATCACTAGAATTCGACGAGTAGCAAGACTACACTGTAAAAAGTGAGATAGAATTATCTCTAGTGCGGATTAACCTTATCCCAGTAGAGATAAGATTAATCCCAGTACAAATACTGCAGTAAACTTTAATCCTTTCTCAGATAAACTTTTTGCAGTGTATAAACACAGGATAAAACCAAATAGCAATGGGCCTGTCCTGGAAAAGCTGATGCAAAACATTAATAAAGCATTCTAATTTTTTAAAACAAATACTGAAAAGAGAAAGCAGAGAGACAAACTTTATTTGTATAGCCAACTAAAATCTGTTCAATCAGATTGCAAAACCAAGTAGCCTACTTGCAAGTAGCAAACTGAGTTTTTAGCAGTTTACTATTCAGCAGTTTGCTTTTAATTAATGAAAAAATAAAAACAGTTAGATCATCTTATATGATGCATAATCTGGGGCCTTCTGTTTGGAATAATCTGCCGGCTAGCATCATGGAGTCTGCCACTTTATACGGGTTTAAAAAGAAAATGAAAACTTTCCACTTAATTAATACGTGTTGAAGGGTGTGTGGTCTTTTTCTTCTTTTTTTTCTTTCTTTTTGGGATCCCAAAACGTAAGTGGAGGGATACCTATGACATCGCAAAAGTTGTCCGTCTGTCCGTCCGTCTGTAAGCACGATAACTCTCGAAGGGAATGAGATATTTTGATGAAACTTGGTGTGAGGATTCCTTGGGTCGTCGGACCAGTCAAGTTCGTAGATGGGCTTTGTAGCCCTACATTTAGGGATGGGGGAGGGGGTTCAAATTAAGGGGTAAACAAAATATTTTGAAACAGCTAATGTGATAGTCGATAATGGGGTAAGAAGACATGGCCAAAACGAATCCGGCCAAAACCGGAAAGTTTGTTAAAACTAGAAGTTTTATTTCGAGTTGATTAGATGTTCGATTTAGGGCAAGAAGACATGTTGAACACTAACCGGATGTTCGATTTAAGGGTAAGAAGACATGCTGAAGACGATGGTGAAAACCATTTCTCGACGGACAAGTAGTTCGTTCAGAATCCGGCCGAAACCGGAAAGTTTGTTAAAATTAGAAGTTTTATTTCGAGTTGATTAGATGTTCGATTTAGGGCAAGAAGACATGTTGAACACTTATGTGAAAACAGTTCTCTACCCGGACATGTAGTTCGCCCGGAATCCGGCGAAAACCGGAAAGTTTGTTAAAAGTAAAAGTTTAATCTGAAGTTGATGAAATCTTTGATTTATGGGTAAAAAGACATGCCGAACACGATGGTGAAAATCATGTTCTCGCTGGACAACTAGTTCGCCCGGAATCCGGCCAAAACCGGAGAATTTGTTAAAAGCAAAAGTTCGATTAGATGACAGATTAAGGGGTAAGAAGAGAGGCTGAGTCGGTTTATGACAATGGTTTTTTACCTGGACATATAATTATTCCGGAATCCGGTTGTAACCGGATTTTTTTTTAAGTCAAACTTTTATTCAAAGTTGATTAGATATTCTTTATAAGGATAACGAGATACGCTGGTTTTGTTTCTGCATTTTTTTTTTCGCTGGACTAGTACTTCGCTTGGAAATCGGCAGGAAGTCTCGGTCAGTATCGTCAAAATAGATATGGCTTATAGAGGTATATCTGAACTTGGTTTTCTCTGATGATTAGCCTGTCCAAGACTGGATCTGGCGAAGACAAGCTCGATTGTCTGAATCAAATATTAGATTTTTGGGATCCCATCGACACCTTTGGTCTTGTTTTCACAGTTGTTCAGGTGGGATGAAACTGGTATTGAGTAAATATTAAGGATTCTTGTTGTGTATAGTGTTCACGTTTAATTGTTTGTTATTTAAGTCATAGGCTAGGTGGATAATAAGTTGTTGTGTCTAGTTATTTATTTATTAGATACAAGTAGTATTAATAAATTGCAGCACAAGTCCTTAAGACTTTCTTTTTGCTGAAATGGGATAATAGTAATGTTATTTTATTTTATTTTCAATGTTTTGGTTAAAAATAAAAAACCTACCTACCTACTTACCTACCTACCACAAATCCCTGGTCTTTGGTAGCTATGCCTAATGCCCTAATGCTGAGTTTTGGGATGCCGTAAGCCAAATGCTGGGGCATTCCGGCCCAATAAACTACTTGATGTTTTGAGTGAAATTCAGAAGCTAGCCAACATAGGTATTGCAAAACTGGAGCATTTCTTTGGTTACTATAGTATGTTATAGAAGAAACACAGCAACAAAGAGAAAATAACTTATAATATAATATAATATTGCTGTTAGTTTTATAGGCATAATGTGGTCGCTCAGTATCTGCTCAGTAATCAGTGATACCTCGTCATTTGGTTATAATCAGTTTATAACGACCTAGCATTCAGCTAGTATTTGGCAAAGCCATGGGCTAAACTTGTATAAACAGAGACAAAACCAAGGCCTCAAGCAAGGGTGCCATAATATAGTGAGACTCAACTATGAACTTATGTCCCCGGAATTAAGTTTCAGTAATATTTTTTTTAACATAAAAAACATTGAAATTCAGATGGATATTTGTGTTCTTTTTCTTCTTAGACACGTGCGAGGACAGCCCGAGGACATCATTCCTTTATGGCTTACTGAATTACATTAGATGAAAGAGCAGAATGTTGCCTGTTTTCTTGTCTGTCACAAGATTTTTTTTTTTTTTACTTTTTACTGTGGAGGGGGCACGCCTCTGTTTTCTATTCTAACACGGAATAACCATCTCGGATATTCGCCAATGGTAAAACCTAATAGTCAAATACTTGTTAGGCTTGAGCCTGAAGAGGACCCTTGACAAGAAGGGCCGAAATATAGCTCTAATAAAATGTAGCTGACTTATCAATCAATCTATTTATTACCCGTCAAAACAAACTATGGAGGGCATGTAGCCCTAGTGACGGTGTACAAAAAAAGAAAAGAAAAAAACAACAACAACAAGAAAAAAGACAATGCACATAGGAAAACTTTACACAAAACACAGCACATACATAACTACAGATAACACAAAAAGGGAAGACCACTGGTGGTTCAGTTTACTAGTGGAACATTTGAAGTCTTCCACTCTTTTTTCAATAACTTAGCAGTCAGAACCAGATGGAATTTCTGTGCCAAGAAAGAACTGCTGGCCCAAAGGGGCAAATATTCTGTTTTACATCGTCAAATATACTTGTTCAATATGTTTTTAATCACGAACAGCCGAAATCCAGTTGTTCAAATAGGTTTGTGTTGTTGAACACAGATAAAATATTGTGTCATAGTAAATATTTTTTTAACAAGTACATTAGAGGTATGTTTATTTGAACAGTTACTTTAATGTAAAAAGTGCAGTTTTAGGCTAAATGGTAGAATGAAGATCCAAAATACGTATTCAGGTTTTTTCAGAGGCCCATAATTACCTACTTTGGCAAATTCATAGTTGACTTGAGTCACAACAAGTGCATGGCAATGGTCCAAAGTTAACAAACGTTCAAATAAGTATACCTCTAATGTATTCGAAAGAGAGTCATTCAATTCAGAAAGTCACAAATTCTTGAGTCAGGAGTTTCCAACAACAAGCCTCGTAAAAAAAAGTGCTACACCTAACCTCGTTTTTACACTACCTCGATTGTTGCCATGAAAATGTAAAAATGAAATGTAAATGCTGTCCTGACAGTCAAGAGGCAAAATCTGACTTTTTTCAACAGTAATGTTTCCAAAAATATTCAAATTATGTGCCTTTTCTTTGTTTTGAGCTGCTTTGAAAAGGATTTTCTGTTTTTTGACTTTGGTAACTCTACCTTTTTTATCATTTTGTAAGTCAATCGAGGTAAGGTTAGAATGAAGTGATCTTGTTTGAAAAGAAAAATCTGTTTAACTGGAAATATTAAAGCAATATTTATATATTCACTATGTAAACCATTCAATTAGCTTCAACCTAGTATGGTCTTATTTTTCGGTTCATTTTTTAGCCAGATAGATTATTCTGAAGGAAAGACTTCTAAAAAAAAAATCTTGTCTGAAAATACACCTCATGTACAGTAGAGCAGTGGTTCCCAACCTTTTCCGTACCGCGTACCCCTAATTAAGGTTCGAAATAGTTGCGTATCCAATATTTATCATCATAAATGATAAGGCATACATATATAGAAATATAAACAAAATCAATGAGGCAATCGTTAGAGACTGGTCTGTAGCTAAAATATTGTCGAATCTCAGCTTGATGTCATTAATGGCAATATTTTTCACAGTCAGCCTGTTTCTGTGCTTGGTTTTGATGTTCTCTGTGCTTTCATCAAGCTGCATCAGAAACTTTTTTGTTGGCTCAACTCATAACCTGAATGACAATATCACTTGCGATGTCTTCGATTCTTCTTTAAAAAATATTGTATGACAGCTGTTTTGGAATCAACACTATTTCACTGACTTTCACTACTGCTTGTAATCAGAGACATCACACACAGGTTGACAACCCTCTCCCCCCCCCAAAGGTTGGCCAGACAATGAAAAAGAAAAGAGTATGCACGAAGTGCTGCGATTTTGCGTAAAAGCAGTTATTTAAAAAAGAAAAAACAGTCAGTAAAAATGACCTGTCGGTAAGTAAAAATACCTTGCCCCTTCAGATACACTTTGGCTGCTGATACTCTGCTTGTAATATTAAGCTTTTGGCAATCATAAATGAGTGAGGCAAGATTTTGAAGCTACAGACTACATCAGTTTTGGTTCCTTGCAAGGGTCTCGTGTACCCTTAGGTACTAATTGGGGACTAAATAAGTTTTGGTTGCTTCGCATACCCCTTGCAAGAGTCTCGCGTACTTCGGTTGAGAACCACTGCAGTAGAGGTATGCTTATTTGAACATCTGCTAACAGTGAACCATCACCGATGAAAAAACTAAAACCCAAACCAGGCATTTTTCACTATGAATACTTGTATTGTAATAATAACTCACACTTTTTTTGTCACTTTTTGAATATTTTGCTAGTTCACAGCTCAAGGAATGCACCTTCGCTTCAGTGGAGAAGATGGTGGTCCGAACCTGCAGATAACTCCAAAAGAGGAACGAGCTTTTAGATAAATTCAAAACCAAAGAAAGTACAGTATATTGAACTTCTACTTCAAGTTTGTGCCGCAATAATCTGACGATAACCCTGAAATTGTTTGCTGTTAGCTGCATCAAGGTTTTTTTTTTCATTTTGTTTTTTTTATCTACAAAAGTGCAAGTAACAAAGCCAAGGTAGTGGAACAGTTAAAAAAAAGTGTTCAAATAAGCATACCTCTAGCCTACTGTACCTACTATAGGACAGATATGATAGTCATAAGCAAGTCATGGAAAAATTTAGCTTTTACAGACTGTTCCCAAATAGAACTATAAGGCTGACCCAGTCTGGACCGCGTTCTCCTCTTCCCGGAGCGCGACTCCGGCGGTACGGAGACGCCTCTTACAATGCGAAGAGCCAGCAGGCAGGGGACGCCTCCTCTCTCTAGAAGACCCGTCCCGAAACCGCGAGATACTCTGGGGACGAGAGGGCGGCTCGAGCGGAGTGATCCGCCGGGCAAGAGAGGATCAGCGCGCGCTGAGAGCCTCCGGAGCAGATTCGTGGCACGACAGATTGTTAATACTGTATTCCGCATAGATTGAAGCGACGCAACTTGAGAAATAAGAATTGAGTTGTTTTTTTCTTTTTCAGGTGTCGGACGAATTAAGAAGAAAAACACCAAAGCCAGAGCTTACACAATGGGGATCATACGAGTACCAACATTTGTGTCTTGTTCATTCTGTTACCGTCAAGTCGTATTTGTTGTTCCATTTTACATAAAGCAAACCAAGCTACCTGTTTTGTCAATGACCGACTCTTTTCCTCCAAACGTGTATTCCAACTTATTTTTCAACATAACAGCAATCCATGATTTTTAGCATCATCTATCGGAACTTCTACGATTCTGCGAAGACGAGCTCGGAACTATTTTCAAACGAGGGGCTGCTCACTGCAGCTGTGACCCTACATCGGATACGGGCAAGACGGAGATGACCAACGCCGTTGATTTGAGGACAGAATTTGAGTCTTAGTTTAGGCGACGTTTCTCGTACCCGTGACCTCACTATTGCTCGAAAATGGATTAGGTTGAATACAACGAGAGAGCGAAATGTGACAGACATAACCCTTGATTGGTTGACAGAGAATTAGAGTCATCGTTTAGGCGACGTTTCTCATACCCGCTGGAGGACGCTGACTCACTGCAGCTGTGAGTCTTCACCGGTAAGGGGTAACATTAGATAGCGAACGCCGCTGACTTGTTAACAGAGAATTAGAGTCATCGTTTAGGCGACGTTTCTCGTACCCATTCGAGGACGCCGACCTCACTATTTCTCGAAAATGGATTAGGTTTAGAATCGTGCATACAGCGAGAGAACGAACATGAGATAGCCAACGCCGCTGATTTTTTGACAGAGAATTCTAGTCATCGTTTAGGCGACGTTTCTCATACCCGTTGGAGGACGCTGACTCTGCAGCTGTGAGCTTACACCGATAAGGGCAAAAATTAGATAGCGAACGCAGTTGATTTGTTAACAGAGAATTAGAGTCATCGTTTAGGCGACGTTTCTCGTACCCGTTGACCTAACTATTGCTCGAAAATGGATTAGGTTGAATACAACGAGAGAGCAAAATGTGACAGGCATAACCGTTGATTGGTTGACAGAGAATTATAGTCATCGTTTAGGCGACGTTTCTCATACCCGCTGGAGGACGCTGACTCACTGCAGCTGTGAGTCTACACCGGTAAGGGGTAACATTGGATAGCGAACGCCGCTGACTTGTTAACAGAGAATTAGAGTCATCGTTTAGGCGACGTTTCTCGTACTCGTTGGAAGACGCTTACGTCACTATTGCTCGAGAATGGATTAGGTTTAAAATCGTGCATACAGCGAGAGAGCAAACATGAGATAGCCAACGCCGTTGATTTGTTGACAGAGAATTTGAGTCACCATTTAGGCGATGTTTCTCATACCCGTTGGAGGACGCTGACCTCACTATTGCTCGAAGATGGATTAATGTTTAAAATCATGAATACAGCGATAAATTTTTTCTGATTCGTATCAGTATTCAGTTACATGCTTTACCGGTCAGTTACAGTTTTAAACCTTTCTCGTTGCCGGCTCTGCACACGCGGCAATCCGTTTAATCTTTCTTTTCGTAAAAACAATTTTCTTATTACGACCGATCGGCTACGGCTCCCGGCTTTGCGTTGTACAGATCGGTATGCGTGAAGCAACCATAGGGAGGTTCCGACAATGGGTGTCAAAAGGCGGGCGGGTGGCTAGAATAGACTGATGACGCGGTGACATTTGTTCTGGGTGGACTTAATGCAAGCGCTGTGCAAGATAATAAGGGAAATAGAGTTGTTTTGCTCTGAAGGGAAAGCATAGAATTGCTCGAAAAGCAGATATGTGTCTTAAAAACGGCAACTTCACCAAAAGCGAGACACGGCCGGGTGGGGTATAGAACTAAAATCTGTTCACATCTAGTTAAGAGAAATATAATCAAAATCAGGCTGGTGAACAAGATCGAAGGTACCAATGGATCTCAAATATGCAATCATTTATTAGGTTCAAGGTTTAATTTACACTTCTGTATAAAATCAAAATAAATAGGATCAAGCCGGGGACACAAGGTCGATTGACAAAAACCCGGTACAATATATAACAAACATATTTTACATATAACTAATTATATAAATTAATGTTAATAATTCCATGACTCACCACCAGACGGGAACCCGCCCCACAAACCCACAGACACTCGGCAAGATCAACCCGAAATCCCACAAAAAAACAAGAGCTACGAGCTCATATGGCACTTGTTACGAGTAGGTGGTACACGAAAGTAGATGAGAACGTCTCGAAGTACACCCGCCATCCAAAAATGCGGTTCGGAAAGAGAAATAGGATATTTAGTTTCACTCACATCTGAGCAGTTCTGGCATAATATCGTAATATCTGCAGCATATGAGCACGACTGTTCAAACTTCCAAGTTTCAGCGAAATAAATCCACTCGTTCGACCCCTAGACGTGTTACAACATTTCCGGTACTCCCTCCATCTTCCCCTACCGTGGTCGAATCTGGTTCGGACTCAAAAACGGATCATCTAAAAAGCATCTGCTTTTATGCCATCTATCAAGTTTCACTCAAATCTGATCATTTTTGGAAAATTCCGGTACCCCCCCCCACACACACCGTTTGACCTCTGAATCCCCTCTTCCCCTCCATCACGTTTTATTGAAATCGGAGCATAGCTTATCTGCAAATTTTCAGTACCCCCCCCCCCCCTCCAGGGTTCCCGGGTGGCTAAAATACCAGCCGGTTAATACCGGCTAATAGGTGATTTCTGCCGATACGGTTAAAATCAAGTGGCATGGATAAAATCAAGTAACTGGCTAAAATCAAAACTGCTACTATGTGATTTTAATAGCACTCCGCTATTCTAAGACTGTCATACTTCTTTCATGTATTAAAGATTGTAGTTCATGTTAGCCTAGAGAGGACGGAAGTATGCAGAATAATGTCAACACTGAATAGGTGTAGGCTAAGTCATATCTGCCATTATAAATGGCACTGAAACTAGGTTCCTTCATTTATATGCACAAGTTTCTGCTGAGAATCCCTACAGAGCTACCGTATAACATACTATCAACAAAACAAGAAGGACAAGCCATAAAATTACAAGCTCAATTCTTGAAGTAGCCTATTTACTATCCGCGTATCGTATCAACATGTACAACAAATCGCCTTCGCAGTTTCTAATAGCCTCCTCGCTTTAATATAATACCGTACGAACTCCCGGTATAAATAAATCGCAGGAAGCAACGTGACCCATCACCCATTAAGTTTCACTCGAATCAGACCACTCGTTCGCAATTTGCAGCAGTTTCCATATTTCCCTTCCCTCGCTGCCCCCAAGATGCTGCCTGAAAAGTTTCGTTCTCTTAGTACATCTGGAACTATTCTAACTCGCGACGACCGGAATTCTAGGACCCCCCCCCCCCCGCAGAGCCCCGAAACCATCTGGCTCCGTCAGTTTCGTATATAGGCCTAATGCATGTTATCCCAATTAAGTTCCGTCCCAATCCCCTTTGCTTTAAGCGTTTTTTAGTTTCCCCCCCCCAAGCCCGCAGGTATCGGACCCGATCCAGACTTGACACCGAACATCTGAGGCGATAGCTCTTTCGAACTGACAAGTTTCATTTAAATCCGATCACCCGTTCAAAAAGTTATGCATGCCACTAGATTCCGGACTCCCCATCCATCCACTCCCCCCACGATGGTCGGATCGGAGAAACGACTATTCTCAAGTCAATCTGATCGGACCCCTTACATACCTGCAAAGTTCCATCGTCCTAGCACATCAAGAAGTACGCCGGACTCGCGGGATCACTAGAAGTCCGCCCCCCCCCCCAACTCCCCCACAGTGCCCGGATCCGGTCCAGTTATGTCAATGACGTATCTAGGACTTGTGCTTTTTCTTCCCACCAAGTTTCATCCCGATCCCTCAACTCTAAGCGTTTGTCAAGATTTCCGGTTCCCTCCACCAGCTCCCCCCCCCCCCCAGTGTCATCGGATCCGGTCCGGATTTAAATGGGACGTCTGAGACACGAGGTCATCCTAAATATCAACTTTCATCAAGATCCGACCAACCGTTCGCAAGTTAAAAATACCTCAATTTTGGCTTCCCCGTCCCTCCACCCCCCCCCCCAGATGGTCGGATCGGGGAAGCGACTATTTCCTATTTAATCTGGTCGGGTCCTTGACATGCTTGCCAATTTTCATTGTCCTAGCACATCAGGAAGCATCGAACTCGCGGGATCACTAGAAATTAGGACTCCCCCCCCAACTCCCCCAAAGTGAGCGAATCCGTTCCGGTTATGCCAGTCAGGTATCTAGGACTTGTGCTTGTTCTTTCTAACAAGTTTTATCCGGATCTCTCCACTCTAAGCGTTTTTCAAGATTTCCGGTTTCCCCTTCTAACTCCCCCCAATGTCACCGGATCCGGTCTGGGTTTAAATTGGAACGTCTGAGACATGAGGTCCTTCCATATATCACGTTTCGTTAAGATCCGATGACCCGTTCGTAAGCTAAAAAATTTTAATTTTTCCTAATTTTTTCGGAATCCCCGTCCCTCCACTCCCCTCAAGACCCACCCCCAAGATTCACCGGACCCGGTGCAGACTTGAAATGAGACACGAGATCTTTCCAGATATCAAGTTTCATTAAGATCCGATCACCCTTTCGAAAGTTATGAATGTCCCTATTTTCCGGATTCCACCCCCTCCCCCACGATGGTCGGATCGGACAAGTGACTATTTCCAACTTAGTCTGGACGGGTCCCTGATATGCCTGCGAAGTTTCATCGTCCTAGCTTGCGTGGAAGTGCCCAAACTATTATTTATGTTTCTTGACTATGTCCAGGTTAATCAGGTCGGGTCCCCGATTCAATCTTTTAACAATATATACTCCCGCATTCGCTCCCTAATACATCCAATATTCCTGACAAGTTCCATTATCCTAACTTGATGTAATTTGTTTAGATTATCTACTTTATCCAGACTCCCGCTTCGCTCTCTCATACACGGAGTCTTGGCTCAGTTGGTACAGCGGTCGCTTTACAACTCGGAGGTCCGTGGTTCGCTCCCGCATTCGGTCAGCGCCTTTTTTTGCTACGTTTCGCTCCACTTTTGCTTTATATTTTCGGGACGCCCGGATCCGGGGAAAGTCGGATTGGGGAAATGATTAATTGTAAGTTGATCTGGTCCGGTCCCTGATATGCCTGCCAAGTTTCATCGTCCTAGCTTATCTGGAAGTGCCCGAACTAGCAAAACCGGGACCGACTGACGGACAGAAATTACAACCGCTATATGGCCGAAGGGCAAGTGCCATAAAAATACCCAATGCGCAAGCGAGGGTTACCGATGGCCGGCAACTAATATGGACCACAACCAAAACATATCAACAACAAACAAATAAAAATTTACTTTAATTTTTTAATTTTTATCGATGATTCTTGAACTTATTTGTAAGTATAGAATGAAGTTGCTTTTTTATATTTGGAAGAGATTTATTGATATCAATATATTGTAAATAAAGATGCCATGAACCCGTGATTGAAAAATATGGTGAGAACCGCGATCTCTCAGTGGTTAATTTAAGGTGCTGCATTTTCCGTTGGTCAGTTGGCTTCCATGGTCAGGTTGCTCAGGGAAAAAATTACTCGAACGAAAGTACGAAGGTAGTTCCGACCGGTCATATTTTACCTTAAATAAAAAAGAATGGAGAGTGAATAATTCTGAAACAGGCAAAATATTAGTTAACAAATATAGAGTTTCAGTTTTAGTTTTGTTAGGATAAGAAGAAGGGGACGGTAAATATTTTGTTAAAATTCGAAGAGCCCGGTTTTGAAGAGTCTGTATCGGTTTCACATGATATTTGAATGTTGCCAAATAAATCAAGGGAGAATACATAAGATGGGAGTGTATCAAAGCAAAATAAATCATCAAAAAAATAATTCTTTCTACGATAGATTTTCATCAATAATTATACCAAGATACCGGAGTGAAGTTACCCTTTGAATTTGAATATTTGTAGCCTGATCATTTATTGTCGAAACTTCTTTTGCTTTGTGTCCAATTCTACTATAAATGATAAATTTCGTTTTGGCGGCATTTAATGACAAACGATTAGCTTTTAGCCATACAATCAATTGGGAAAACACGATGTGCAGCTTCTCTTTGACATCCTCTTCCGACTGTCCTGCAAGTGTTGATCCGGTATCATCGGCGAAAAGGACATTCAGGCTGTTGTTTTCTGTCGCTGATGAAAGGTCATTTATGTATATTAGGAAGAGCAGTGGTCCCAGAATTGAACCCTGAGGGACACCAATATTTGAAAATAAGCAAAAGAAATAGAAAACCGTGATTTTCGGGGTTTTTTCTTGATCAGCTAATTACTCCTCTAGGATGATGTGCGAGGGATAAACATAAATTCGGATATTTCGGTTGCACTTCCGGCAAACCGTCCTCAGCGAAAAACAAAACAAAACTAAATCATAAAATCCACATCATCCTAGAGGGATAATTAGCTGATCAAGAAAAAAAAAACGAAAATCACGGTTTTCTATTTCTTTCGTAATGAATGGTCAGCTTGGCTTCAAACCTTATATTTGACAATAAGCATGGATCCGAAACTGTCTTATTAATAGTTGTTACTTGGGATCGACCTGTTAGGTAAGATGCGATAAAATCATGCGCTGGTCCTCGTATCCCACCATGGCTTAATTTATATAACAATATTTCGTGACAAATCGTGTCGAATGCCTTCTCAAGGTCCAAAAAGATACTCGCCGGAATCAATTTTTTATCAAGACATTCGTGAATAAATTGGATCATAGTCAGGATGGGATCTTGCGTACTATGTCCCTTTCTAAACCCAAACTGATTTTTTGAAAAATAATCCTTCGAAGTAAGAAAATTATACACTCGATTATAAAAACATCGCTCCATTAATTTAGAAAAACCTGAAAGGATAGACTTCATAATCCTGCATTTCTAAGTGGAAAGCTTCCTTTCGCCATGGGGTTATTTAAGATAGGGACGTTCAGCCACTGGAATGTGTTGTCATCGGAAAAGTAGTTCGCCCGGAATCCGGCCAAAATCGGAAAGTTTGTTAAAAGTCAAAGTTTTATTTGAAGTTGATTAGATGTTCGATAAGGGTAAGAAGACATGCTAAACACGATGGTGAAAACCGTTCATAATCCCGCATTTCTAAGTGGAAAGCTTCCTTTGGCCATGGACGTTCAGCCACTGGAATGTTTTGTCATCGGAAAAGTAGTTCGCCCGGAATCCGGCCAAAATCGGAAAGTTTGTTAAAAGTAAAAGTTTTATTTGAATTTGATTAGATGTTCGATAAGGGTAAGAAGACATGCTAAACACGATGGTGAAAACCGTTTTTATCGCCGAACAAGTAGTTCGCCCGGCATCCTGCCAAAACCGGAAAGTTTGTTAAAAGTAAAAGTTTTGTCTGGTGCTGATTAGATGTTCGATTCAGGAGTAAGAAGACATGCTGAACACTTATGGGAAAACAATTTTCTACCCAGACAAGTTCGCCCGGAATCCGGCCAAAACCGAAAATTGTTAAAAGTTAGAGCTTTATTTGTAGTTGATTAGATATTCGATTGAGGGGTAAAGAGATGGTGGATCCGTGTATGACAATCATTTTTGTACCTTCCTCAAACGGGTACGAGAAACGTCGCCTAAACGATGACTCAAATTCTGTCAACAAATCAACGGCGTTGGCTATCTCATGTTCGCTCTCTCGCTGTATGCACGATTTTAAACCTAATCCATTTTCGAGAAATAGTGAGGTCAGCGTCCTCAAACGGGTACGAGAAACGTCGCCAAAACGAAGACTCTAATCCTGTGTTAACAAATCAACGGCGTTCGCTATCTAATTTTTTCCTCTTATCCGGTGTAGACTCACAGCTGCAGTGAGTCAGCGTCCTCCAGCTCTGTCTTTGGTACAAACAAGACCAAAGGTTTCGATGGGAGTCCCAAAAATTCAATATTTGATCCAGACAATTGAGCCTTGTCTTCGCCAGATCCAGTCTTCAGTAGACTCCTTGAACATTTTTACTATTAAAATTCAAAAACAGGTTAATCTGAGGAAAACAAGTTCAGGTATTTGGTTTGGTAAGCTCTGTCTTTGGTGTTTTTCTTCTTAATTCGTCCGATCCCTGAAAAAGAAACAAGACCAAAGGTTTCGATGGGAGTCCCAAAAATTCAATATTTGATCCAGACAATTGAGCCTTGTCTTCGCCAGATCCAGTCTTCAGTAGACTCCTTGAACATTTTTACTATTAAAATTCAAAAACAGGTTAATCTGAGGAAAACAAGTTCAGGTATTGAATCAGCATGTGTGTTTACCCCTATAAGCCATCTCTGTTTTGACGAAAACTTCCTGCCACTTCTGCCAATTTCCCGATTTCGGCCGAATTCAGGAACTACTTTTCCGGCGAAAAAAGAAAGCTCAAAAACGAACTAAGCGTATCTTCTTTCCCCAATATTGAACATCTAATCAACCTCAAATAGAAATTCAACTTATAACAAATTTTCCGGCTCCAGCCAGATTCCCGTAGAACTATATGTTCGGGTAAAAAATGATTGTCACACATGGATTCACCATCTCTTTACCCCTAAATCGATTATCTAATCAACCACAAATAAAACTCTAACTTTTAACAATTTTCGGTTTTGGCGGGATTCCGGGCGAACTACTTGTCTGGGTAGAAAATTGTTTTCACATAAGTGTTCAGCATGTCTTCTTACCCTTAAATCGAACATCTAATCAGCGCCAAATAAAACTTTTACTTTTAACAAACTTTACGGTTTTGGCCGGATTCCGGGCGAACTACTTGTTCGGCGAGAAAATGGTTTTTACCATTGTGCTCAGCATGGCTTCCAACCCCCAAATCGAACATCTAGTCAACTTCAAATAAGACTTTTACTTTTAACAGACTTTCGTTTTGGCCGGATTCTGGGCTAACTACTTGTCCGGCGATAAAACGGTTTTCACCATCGTGTTTAGCATGTCTTCTTACCCTTATCGAACATCTAATCAAATTCAAATAAAACTTTTACTTTTAACAAACTTTCCGATTTTGGCCGGATTCCGGGCGAACTACTTTTCCGATGACAAAACATTCCAGTGGCTGAACGTCCATGGCGAAAGGAAGCTTTCCACTTAGAAATGCGGGATTATGAAGTCTAATAAATGATTGCATATTTGAGATCCAATGGTACCTTCGATCTTGTTCACCAGTCTAATTTTGATTATATTTCTCTTAACTAGATGTGAACAGATTTTATTTCTATACCCCACCCGGCCGTGTCTCGGTTATGGTGAAGTTGCCGTTTTTAAGACACATATCTGCTTTTCGAAAAATTCTATGCTTTCCCTTCAGAGCAAAACAACACTATTTCCCTTATTATCTTGCACAGCGCTTGCTTAAGTCCACCCAGAACAAATGTCACCGCGTGATCAGTCTATTCTAGCCACCCGCCCGCCTTTTGACACCCATCGTCGGAACCTCCCTATGGTTGTTTCACGCATACCGATCTGTACAACGCAAAGCCGGGAGCCGTAGCCGATCGGTCGTAATAACAAAATTGTTTTTACGAACAGAAAGATTAAACGGATTGCCGCGTGTGCAGAGCCGGCAACGAGAAAGGTTTAAAACTGTAACTGACCGGTAAAACATGTAACTGAATACTGATACGAATCAGAAAAAATTTATCGCTGTATTGATGATTTTAAACATTAATCCATCTTCGAGCAATAGTGAGGTCAGCGCCCTCCAACGGGTACGAGAAACGTCGCCTAAACGATGTCTCAAATTCTGTCAACAAATCGACGGCGTTGGCTATCTCATGTTTGCTCTCTCGCTGTATGCACGATTTTAAACCTAATCCATTTTCGAGAAATAGTGAGGTCAGCGTCCTCAAACGGGTACGAGAAACATCGCCTAAACGATGACTCTAGTTCTCTGTTTTTTTTCACGATTTTAAACCTAATCCATTTTCGAGAAATAGTGAAGTCAGCGTCCTCAAACGGGTACGAGAAACGTCGCCTAAACGATGACTCTAATTCTGTGTTAACAAATCAACGGCATTGGATATCTAATTTTTGCCTTATCCGAGAGTTATCGTGCTTACAGACGGACAACTTTTGCGATGTCATAGGTATCCCTCCACTTACGTTTTGGGATCCCAAAAAGACGTCTTGTTTGATTCTGCGAAGAATTTATCATTTGCAATATTAACATTTGAATGATTAGTATGTCGATGAGATGCCGTGTATCGCCTGGTGCCGTCCTTCTGGTATATCGAAGTGGTATGGAGTATCGTCAGTTGCTATACTTTATACGTATATGACTATAATCGCTGAAATAATGTAATTCGGTAAAAAGAAAGAACAGGTGTCTTGCCTATTGAAATAGTTCGACAGGAAAATACGATTCGGTAAGCTGCTTAGTCCGGTCTCTTCAGATATCTGTGACTGCAAAAACGGTGTAATCAGCAGAAATAAACTTATTTGCATAAAACAGCAATAGTTGCGTTTTGCAGATACCATGGTATACGTTACCACGGTAACTTGATCTGCACATAGTAGTTTTTGCAGTTACCTTGGTATCTAATTTACGGTTCCGCTGCAAAAACGACAATGGCCCAAATATACGGTTGTATCCGTATATCCGTAGGCCTATTATGTGTGTGCTCATTTATATCGATGTATACCGAACAAATTTGGCGTGAGCCAAGATCAGTTTTTGGCGAATAAAAAGATTTATCTATCTATCTATCTATCTAAATTACGCTTTTCGAAGTCATCTCAAGAGACAAACTTATATCCAATCACAGCGCCAATTTGACAGAAACTGATGAAATTGAGATGACTTTTCAGACACAACAATCAGTTTTCACGGTCGGACCGTGGTATCTGAATATCAGATACCACGATAACTGTTAATTATCAGATACCACGATAACAATTAATTAAAAGATAAAACGAAAACTGACAAACCACTAAATATTTGCGCTTTCTTTAAGAAATAGCTACTGGTTGTTGGCAAAAAGTCCCCGTGGTAAAATATCCCCATGACAAAACATTCCAGTGGCTGAACGTCCCTATCTTAAATAACCCCACGGCGAAAGGAAGCTTTCCACTTTCCAATGGGTACGAGAAACGTCGCCTAAACGATGACTCTAATTCTCTGTTAACAAGTCAGCGGCGTTCGCTATCTAATGTTACCCCTTACCGGTGAAGACTCACAGCTGCAGTGAGTCAGCGTCCTCCAGCGGGTATGAGAAACGTCGCCTAGACGATGACTCTAATTCTCTGTCAACCAATCAAGGGTTATGTCTGTCACATTTCGCTCTCTCGTTGTATTCAACCTAATCCATTTTCGAGCAATAGTGAGGTCACGGGTACGAGAAACGTCGCCTAAACTAAGACTCAAATTCTGTCCTCAAATCAACGGCGTTGGTCATCTCCGTCTTGCCCGTATCCGATGTAGGGTCACAGCTGCAGTGAGCAGCCCCTCGTTTGAAAATAGTTCCGAGCTCGTCTTCGCAGAATCGTAGAAGTTCCGATAGATGATGCTAAAAATCATGGATTGCTGTTATGTTGAAAAATAAGTTGGAATACACGTTTGGAGGAAAAGAGTCGGTCATTGACAAAACAGGTAGCTTGGTTTGCTTTATGTAAAATGGAACAACAAATACGACTTGACGGTAACAGAATGAACAAGACACAAATGTTGGTACTCGTATGATCCCCATTGTGTAAGCTCTGGCTTTGGTGTTTTTCTTCTTAATTCGTCCGACACCTGAAAAAGAAAAAAACAACTCAATTCTTATTTCTCAAGTTGCGTCGCTTCAATCTATGCGGAATACAGTATTAACAATCTGTCGTGCCACGAATCTGCTCCGGAGGCTCTCGGCGCGCGCTGATCCTCTCTTGCCCGGCGGATCACTCCGCTCGAGCCGCCCTCTCGTCCCCAGAGTATCTCGCGGTTTCGGGACGGGTCTTCTAGAGAGAGGAGGCGTCCCCTGCCTGCTGGCTCTTCGCATTGTAAGAGGCGTCTCCGTACCGCCGGAGTCGCGCTCCGGGAAGAGGAGAACGCGGTCCAGACTGGGCTGACCCACATGCATGCTGTCAATATCTGGTTGATATGATGGTTAACCAGTCGTAACAATACCAAAAAGCTTGGTTAGGTAAAAACCAAATCTGGATACTGGCAGCAAGCTTTACACCAGATAAATCTTACCAGCTACTGGAGACAACCGTCAATCAATTTAAGTCAGGTAAGAAAAAGTGCTCTGTCCAGCTCCAAACATCAACAAAAGGTAAACTTTCGAGTTTAATTTTTCTTCTTCTACTTCTTGAAAACGCTTAGGTAAGTCCCAATAATGAACGTTTGCATTCTACTCTACAAGGTGGCGTCTGCTCCACTCATGTTGGAAGTCCAGTGGAATAATGCCTCGCAGAAGCGAATGAGTGAAGCAGAACTGCAATGAAGTAATTACTCGTCTAGATATAACAATAACCACTATCAATCGATATGGAGATATAGCGAGCAGCCGTCTCCCGGCTAAATCAGAAAAACTGCTGTAATTTGATAGTAGCGAACTCCTGCCTAGGACCGACACTTCGGAAGGGGCCCCGGCCTGGGGTTAAGTTAAGTAGTGTAAACGTAGAAATTACAATCTGGAAAAAAGGATAATCAGAACTTATCTATTTCATTTCTAAGTATTAACAGTAAGAGTTAACTTTGTTTTTGCGAAGTTCAAGCTAAACGAATGAAAAGGGCCCCGACGCAGTTATTTGCCTGAGAGTCTGGAATTAAATGTTGTACTCTCTGTACCAGTGATAATAATGTTTTTTTTCACAAGTTCCAGAGGCGTTATTTCACTGAAACCTGAGATGGGCAGCGGCGCCGTCCCTTGCCCCGTGACGCAATGGCGATATGAAGTGTTTGGATAGGGAGAGAGGGGGGAGGGGGGTTAATAACGCAAAAATTACTCGCCGGAAATGGGTAGGGCTGAAGACTGAAGAGTTAAACGGTTTAGAGACAATAGACAAGAAACGTACTGCTCCACATCCGCAGAACTAAACGAATTTCAAGAAACCAGTTTGTGAAAGGTAAAGGCCTTGCCTAACAACAATTGTTGGAGAACGAAGCCACCGCAGCAGCTTTTAACCACTGGGTAGCAACAAAGTCAAAATAGCAGTGTGTGGTGTAGGCGAAACTTTTTTTCTAAATCTGCCCGTTTTGTAACAAAACCAACTACTTCCCAAACAAATTTTTAGAATAAAACGTCCCTCCCCCCCCCCCCCCGATAATGTGAGCCCAAACCTCAAACACAAGACTCAGTTTTCCAGTAAACAGAGTATAGCCTACTATAAAATGCGCCGCAGGCAAAATTTTTTGAATTCTTTCTGATCAGAGTGACTTTTTGTGGAAGTAAGGGCTACCTGTCATAAGTCAGCTCACATTGTGACGATACATTTTAAAGTGTTCACTGAAAACTGGTACATGACGGTGCTTAAATTCGGCCCCTTCCGAATAAAAATGACCATCTGACCTCCTTCGCCAGCGCCGAATAGGCGAGAAACTCCGACCCTTGCTGCCAATCTTCAGAGATGCAGATGACAACAGAGCCTTTCAAAGTTAAGAGCATGACACTGATTCTTCGTAAAGAACTTTTCCAGTGGAAGAAGACTTCGGACCCAAGATGCCGGCTTTGTAGCAACGCCGCCGAAACTCTACAGCATCTGGTGCTCGAGTGCCCCTCTAACGCAGAGCTCGCTAGCTGGTGCAGACACACACACGGGACAGCCGGAAGGCTAGTCTCTATCGGTGAGCTTATCGACTCAGTTCACCCAGCCGGAGAAGAGCGACGAATCTTCAAGAAAATCATCGAATTCCTTCGAAACATCGACGTCCTGTGAGCCATCGTGATCGACCCACGCAGAGCAACCTACCTCAGGGATTGGATTGGACAAAACCGAAACAGAGTTGCCTTTGCAGCAAGCCACGTTAAACATAAGGCATGTTCTCGCCGTTCCCCGAGGACTCCTCGGGGAATCAAAGGGAACGGCGAGAATAGAGGGAGTCACTCCACGCGGACTCCGCGGACAGAAACAGCGAGAACACGGGGAATAGATATGCAGTTGACGAAATTAGTCTGGAGCCACTTATTTTTGGTTTTGTTTATTCTGATTATATTTAATTAATTTTACATTGCACCAACACCAGCAAAAATTGATTCCCCTCCGAATCTGAAAGGGAGTACTTTTTGATGATGGTGATGATAATCAGAGCATTCCCCGTCCATGGGGACTCGTGAGAATACGGGGAGTGAGTCCCCGCGACAAACAAAAACGCGGGGACTCCTCAAGTGGAGTCCGAGGGGAACGGCGAGAGTACACCTATAGATTTACAGCTTTTCTTACCATTTCACAAAATAAACAAGCACTGAGTGTTTGCTGACTCTCTCCCCTTCCTTCGCTTTTATTTGTGCTCCTTCGCGGTGGTTCCTCTACTTGAATTTCCGAGGGGACACTCAGCTGTCCAGAAAAAAAATATCACAAGGTGATATTCAACGCAACATTGCAAAGACAATGTACCTCTTTATGTCTAGAGTTCAGGCAACTGACAAAAACGCGACTTGAAAATAGATCCTCTAACTATAATCGCCGGACCGGTGGAAAGAACTAGGTAGCGCGAGCGCTCTGTCAGGGGTTGTCCCGGAGGGGGGGGGGGAGGCCCCTTAAACGACTCCTGGATCGCAATATACGACTCGCACATACCGGCAAAACGAACTGTTGCAACTTCGCGGCAATGGCGCATTCCCCGCCAACAAATAATAGAGCCGGTGTAAAACTAGCTGCAATGCATCTACTGAAATTATTCTTGTAATCAAAATTTTCTGATACATACATTCATAGCCTCAGCTTTACATTTCAGCTTTCGCTAAAGAGGAAAGCTTCCAACGTGTGTACCCGGAACAAATTAAAGCAAGCGCCGATACTGCCTTTGTCTGGCGATATTTAACAACTTACCATACAAATTTCAGCTTTTAATGTGTTTCAAATCTCAAAAATTCCAAGCCTAATCGCCAAGTAAATGACCCACCGTTCTTCTAAATTAAGAATACTACGAAATGCTCCACAGGCGAAATTTTGTATGACGCCGAGGAGCAGAGCTTCTTTTTGCGATCCAATTCAGAAGGAAAGACTAGCTATAAAATCACAAATCTGTCCGTTGAAAAAAGGACAAAATAGTGGCCACAGAAGACAAAGTAGATTAGTTGCAAATTAATAGAAAAAAAATAACAGTTAAAGACACGCTTATTCAGAAAGAAAACGAGGAAAACAGGTTTACCAGAGCATTATATTTTAATTTGTATTTTATTCATACTCCGCTGTTACGCAAAAAGCGGGTCATAAATAAATAAATAAATAAAATTAGACAAAAAAAATTTTCCGGATGTAAACGCCAAGAAGCATCTTTTTCCATCCCTATGAAAAGTGAAGAATAGTTATGAAATCACAAATCTGTACGTCCAAAAAAGAGACAAAATAGTGGCCATCGAAAACAAAGTAGATCTGTTCCGAACTAGTAGCACAAAAAGTAATTTTCATGTTAAAAACACACTTACTCAAAAATACAAGAGCCACGAGCTCACATGGCACTTTTCACGAGTAGGTGGTGTGAGAAACGAGAACGTAAATCTGAGCATTTTTCCGGAAATCCGGTACCCCTCCACACCGTGCTCAGATCCGGTCCGGACCCTAAAATATGTCATCTAAGGCACACAATCTCTCTACTTACCAAGTTTCATTCAAATCACTCCACTCGTTCCATCAAGTTTTACTTGAATCGGAGCATATCTGCAAATTTCCGGTTCCCGCTTCATCATCTTCTACCTTGGTCGGATCCGGTTCGGACTCCAAATGACAATTCTAGGCCGCATAGACTTTGTACTGTCATAAGTTGGTACTCATCAGTTCTTATCACCCATAAAGTTTCAGTGGCATCGAACCATTTGTTCGCAACCTACGGAAGTCAGTAATTTCCAGATTCCCACCCCCACCCTCCTACTATCGGATCCAGTCCGGACTTGGCATGGAACATCTGAGACAATAGCTTTTTCCACTTGCCAAGTTTCATTCAAATCCGAAAGCCCGTTCAAAAGCTAGAAATGTCACTAGATTCCGGATTCCCCACCAATCCACTCCCCCACTATGTTCGGATCGTTAAAACGACTATTTTCAAGTCGGTCTATTTGGATCCCTCATATTCCTGCCGAGTTTCATCATCCTAGTACATCGGGAGGTACCGAACTCGGTGAATCACCATCCCCCCCCCCCCCCGATTCAACGATGTTTGTAGGACTTGTGCTTGTTCTTCCCACCAAGTTTCATCCCGAGCCCTCCGCTTTAAGCATTTTCCAAGATTTACAGTCCCCCCTCGACTCCCCCCAAAGTCACCGGATCCGGTTCGAATTTGAAGTCGGTCCTCTGAGACACAAGGTCTCAGTATCAAATACACTGATATCAAGTTTCATTAAGATCCAATCCCTCAATATCAAGTTTCGTTAAGATCCAATCCCCCGTTCAAAAGTTATAAATGCCTCAAGATTCCGGATTCCCCCACACTCAACTCCCCCATATGCCTGCCAATTTTCATTGTCCTAGCTTATGTGGAAGTGCCCGACCTAGCAAAACCCCGACCAACCGAGACCGGATCCAAGCACTGTGAGGGGAGTTTGAGGGAGGATTCCGGAATTGCGGCGATCCCGAGTTAAGATGCTTACACATGTGCTAGGACGATGAAACTTAGCAGGCATATTGGGGAATCGATCATTTTAACTTAAGATCATTAATTTTTTCGATTTGATGATCTTGGGGTATGGAGGGAGCGGGAATCCGGAATCTTGACATATGTCCAACTTTTGAACAGGTGACCGGATCTCAATGAAACTTGGAATTCGGAAAGACCTAGATCTCGGGTATCAGATGTCAAACACACGATTTCCGGTCCCCCGTCCAACTCCCCCAAAGTCACCGTACCCATTCCGGATTCGAAGTGTGACATCTGAAACACGAGATCATTCCAAATATCAAGTTTCATTAAGACCCGATTCCCCGTTCAAAAGTTAGAAATACGTCAATATTCCGGAGCAGTCGACAAACACCTCCGGGAAGAACAGCATGGCTTCCACCCAAACCGTTCATGTGCGGATCTCATATTCTTGCTAAGAATGCTGCTAGAAGAGTGCAATGAATGGAGGAGAAAGCTCTATCTAGTCTTCATAGACTTCGAAAAAGCCTTCGACTCCATCGACCGTGCCTAATCAGCCTAATGGAGACCTGCAAACAGAAGCTCCAGGACTTCCTCACAAAGACCAGTGGAACAGCTGAACTGTTCGGATTGAAAACAAATATCCCCAAAACAAAGAGTATGGCGAGCAGCGGATCTCCGCTAGATATACGCTATAAAGACCAGCAAGTTGAACAGGTGGTGGAATTACGATATCTCGGCAGTACAGTTGAAAATACTGGAGCTTGTGAAAGGGAGGTCCAGGCCAGCGGTGTCTTCAATCGGGTAAAAAAGATATGGAGGTGCAAGAAGTACTTCCTTAGGGTTCGTTCCAGCTCGGCCCGAAAGTTACTAAATAGTTACTTTTCAGTCACTTTTCCAGCTTGTCAAAAAGTTACGGGGAGCACAAGGAAGAGCGTTACTTCGAAGTAATTTTTTGTAAAGATAGTAGCCGACCATCTTTAGTAACTTCACTTTCCAAGAACCGTCTTGAGAAGTGAACTCGGGGCTGCAGAGTGAGACAGGTGTAATTGCTAAAGTAAACAGGGCATCATTTGTCTTTTTCTGTTTTACTGTGCCTTTTGCTTCTCTTCAAATATAATTCGCTGATTAAAAAAATTTCTAGTCAGCCTCATTGACGGTTTACCGGTCGGTCTGGTGACTTGATTGGGCCTGTGGCAGGAATGAATTCCAAATGCCTGTTACTCAAATTGCAATGACCCTGGGGGGGGGGGGGGGGGTTCCCTGCTGGTCGGACAAAAAAGTACAAAAACACGTAGATCAGAGGGAAAAGCCTATAAAATTCATTATTTTTTGTATGTTTCGGGGGGGGGGGGGGCGACCCCCTACCCCCCCCCCCCCCCCTGGATAAGGCCTTAATTACATCATATTAAATTTCAAATTAAACTGTAATAATGTTATATATTAAATTTCTCAGAGTTATTTCGAGGCGAAAGCCTTTTCTGGTGCTTTGTATTGTTATTCTTATTGTAGGCTACATATTGTAGGAGAAGAATCTGAAAATTGATTTAGACATCATTGGCTTCTAGATTCTAGAACGTTTTGTGTTCCATTTCTGATCATTGCGCTGGATTGTTACCAAAACTATTGGATTATTCCAGTTTATTAAATCTTATTTCAACAAAAATCTTGACACTTCTCTCTGCGCGTATCCCCAGCATACTAACAATCAAACAATATTCATTTCACTCAGAGTCATCGCACACCCCGGGGGAAACCGATGTAATACAGCATCCGCTACACCTAGTCAACTTGAGCTAAATGCCGGTAAGAAGTGAACGTAATATAGCATCCGCTACAATCATGACTGAACATTGTGCTAATAATGTGCACGGGAATTGGAAAGACTATTGCGATTCCGGCTAGGAAACAATTATATGTGAAAATATGGATTTAGCAACCAAAAAGACAACTGGAATAGAAACAAAGAATTAACAGTCAATGTCACGGCTCCATTCCCGATGAAAAATTTATCTCAAAATAGTACTATGAAGTAGTAAGAAAAAGTTGCATGCAGTACTAACGATGCTACTCTATGCTTCTACTTCAAGGCTACCGTGTTACTGTATACTACTCTATGCTACTATTAGCAAGACTGGATGCTATTATGGCAAGAGAGGATGCTACTGGATACTACTACACAAGATTGGACCAGTCTGAGGCACACTAAATGATAGTATTATTTGCTATTACATAGTATAATGCAATTTTTTCGTACTACTAACATACTACTACGCAGGCTACAAATTTTTCTTCGGGTTAACAAGCCTGAGCCCTGAAGCATTAGCTCCTCTTCTCCTTCGCTTGAAGAATTTGTTTCAACATAACTATCAAGTCGTTCTTTTACAGCAAAAACTAACAATTTTAATCTGTTCATCCTTCCCCATGAAGTTCCCATCTCTTCACATGTTATGTCGTCCTGTAGTAACATCGACCGTTCCAGGTAGCAGTTAATTTGTGACGTCACGCGTAGTTACTCTGAAGTAACTACGAAGAGGAGCTGGAACGAACCCTTAGACTCAAGCTGAGACTTTTCAATCAAATGAAATCAAATCGTTAGAAGATGCTAAATTACGCTGGTCGTACATTAATAAAATAAATAAATTACACTAGTTATTCGCTTTGTTAAAAGTCTCTGTAAAAAAGGGCACGAACAAGTTCATGAACCTTGAGGTTCGTCCTCTGACAGGCACTAGTTTGTTTTGCTGTCTTTTCCTGCTATTTGTCGGAGCATCAGGGGGGGAGCAATGATCGATTGTTCTCATTTGCCAACAGTTTTTTTTGCCAAAGTTAAGGATCAGTTCTGTTCTTCGGTTGTCGAGGTTCGGTCTCAACACAGACAGTGCTTGCTCGTAAGACTGATACCGAGGACCCATTATAATTTTCGTTGCGCGTTTCTGTACGGATTCGAGCTCTTCTGATAGATAGACCGTGTTTTGCAGTTGGGGTCCCCATACCGGGCAGTAGTATTCCAAAAGGGAGCGCACGTGGGTAAGGTATGCGAGGCGAAGTTCAGGAACTGGAAAGCCAAGCCTACTCATTGACACTAAGGTCAGCAGTGAGCAATGTCCCTTTCGCACTACGCTTTCAACGTGTTCCTTGAATGAGCAGTCGGTGGTGAAAGTTACTCCCAAAATAGTAGCACTTCTTGTAGTTGGGAACGGCGAAACAAGCATGACGATATCGCGTTTAAGCACGTTGAATCGAAAAACTTTTGATTTTTGACGGTTAACTTCAAGTATGCTTGTTTTGCACTGTTACTCAAACTCTGAAAAAAGGGTAGGGGCGAACTCTGGGACAGGGGTTAGACCTTCCAATAGGTATTTCAAAAGTAACGAGACATCATCCACGAACTTAAAACGTTCATCAGTTCCAGAGAGGATGTCATTTATCACAGCTAGGAAAAGTAGCGCTGCTAATTTCGTACCCTGCGGTGCGCCACAGGTAAGGTGGCTCCATTCAGAATTCAGGTCGTCTGGAAACAGTCCGTAGACGCACTGGCGTCTGTCGCGTAAAAAATCTATGCCCAAGAGTAAAATGTACTTCTTTCCGCCCATCGCTTTGAGACTCATTGCTGCTATCAGGTGCTTTAGAAGATCGAATGCTTTTCGGTAGTCGACTAGCAACACATCCACGATGGCACTACCTTTGTCTAGCCACTCTACTACGAGGTGATAGAGACGGACTAACTAAATATAATAGCAACGTTCTCTCCGTACTTCTGTACGGGTCCGAGACGTGGCACCTCAGCCAACAGCAGGAGAAACGTCTTCTAGCATTTGAAAACACCTGCCTTAAAGTGCGAACACACGATGAGGGTCACAAACCTGGCGATTCACCAGATGACAGTGCAACCCCTTATTACTGAAGTCATCAAGATCCGCTAGGCCACACAGTCAGGATGGGAAGCATCAGACTCCCCAACGCTATCCCCCAGTGGCATCCGGAGGAATTCAGACGAAGAGGGCGACCGAAGAATACTCTTCGCCGTACCTACCGGTCGGATCTTCACAATATCAATGCGTCCATCCAGCCCGAATGGGAAGGTGTATGGGCAGCGGCCCTTATGAGAGACGACTGGCGGCTGTTCTTGGATGCCCTAAGCGCCTCTGGAGGTCCAGGAGGAACTAAGGTAAGGATTCCGGATTTCCCCTCCCTCCAAGGTGGTCAGATTGGGGAAGTGACTATTTCAAAGTTAGTTTGGTCGGGTCCCTAATGTCTGCCAAGTTTCATCGTCCTAGCGCATCTGGAAGAACCCTAACTCGCGATCACTGGACTGACTGACCGACCGACGGAAAAGTAATCGGTATACGGCACTTGGCCGGAAGGCAAATGCCATAATAAGTATTTAATCAAAGATTCCAGAACAAATTATCAAGCATTAAAAAGGGTTCAATCTTCATGAGTGACTTTGGTCAACTGATACGGCGCAACCAGACGTCACAATTCTGACGAAGAAACTGATTTTTTCTGGTTATTTTTCTTTTTCCTGGGTAGCTCAGGGCCCACTTTAAAGGCCCCCCTCCCCCGAAATGACGCCTCTGGCAAGTTCATTTCCCAGTTTGAGCGGCTTGAGCCTGAAGAGGACCCTTGCCAAGAAGGGTCGAAATATACCTCCAATGAAATTCAGCTGAAGTATCCGTTTTGCACTGTCAAAGGCGTAATTGATTCGAGTTAGTCCGTACTCTGGGGAAACAGAAAGGAACTGGGTAACTATACAGGCGACACAAAACCGGGAAACTTGATCTAGTTTATGTGTATGAATCCCGGCTAATGGTACCACAGGGGACTTTTAAAAATTTACATCTGTTCCGTTACATTAGGGTGGGGTGAGGGGGGGGGGGATTAGGGCGAAACATTTCGAGCTTGATACTCCTTTATTATCCAATCGCACACGACCCCAACAACAAACAAAAAATTAGGTAGAGAAAAAAGTATAATTCACCTTATTCAAAAGAATACAACTAAATTCCGATCCCGTACATCTACTCCGAACTACGGTACAAACTCAATACGACAACATAAAAACAAAACTTGTCACAAACAACCTTTTTTACTGGTACACTTCGGAATACCTCTCGTCTGGTAACGGAAATTGCCGAAAAACAATCCTTGTGAGAAATCAAAAGCATGAGTTGCGTTTTCGCAGATACCATGGTATCTGATACCACGGTCTAAAGTCGTTTTTGCAGTTATCGTGGTATCTGGCCAGTTATCGTGTATCAGATATTCAGATACTACGGTTCGACCGTGGTAACTGGTCGTGGTATCTGAAAAGTCATCTCACTTTCATCAAATTTTGTCAGACTGGTGAGTAAGAAGTTCTAGCACTTAAGGCGTATTCTCGCCGTTACCCGAGGACTCCTCGGGGAATCGAAAGGAACGGCGAGAATAGAGGGAGTCACTCCATGCGGACTCCGCATACAGAAACAGCGAGAACACGGGGAATGCTTCCAAAATGGATTTTGTTCGAAAAAGTAATATGCAGTTGACGAAATTAGTCGGGATCCACTTTATTTTTGGTTTTGTTTATTCTGATTGTTTTTAATTAATCTTACATTGCACCAACATCAGCAAAAATTGATTCCCCTCCGAATCTGAAAGAGAGTCCTTATTGATGATGGTGACCATTATCGGAGCATTCCCCGTCCGTGGGGACTCGCGAGAATACGGGGAGTGAGTCCCCGGGACAAACAAAAACGCGGGGACTCCTCAAGTGGAGTCCTCGGGGAACGGCGAGAATACCCCTTTAGTGATGTAACTGGATTTTGTTTTTCTTTTGGGATGACTTCGAAAAGTGCAATTTCGGCAATAGTCGTTTTTGCAGAGCATCGTGCATCAGACACCACGATAACTGCAAAAACGACTAATTGCAGATCCAGTTACCGTGGTAACACATACCATGGTATCAACAAAAACGCAACTAAAGAGGTTTTCGACAAGAATTTTGCCCTTCGTGTAATTCGGTCTGTGTGTCCCCTTCTTACGCGGCATCAGAGCACTGAATGATGACTTTGATTCCTTCGCCTCTTTTGGCGGTTTCAAAGGCTTTAACGGTTTCTTCGAGCTTGAACCTGTGGGTTATCAACGGCTTGACGTTCACACGCCCAGACGCTACCAAGTCCAAGGCAATAGGGTAACTGAAAAAGATAAAATACATTCAGAACAATTATTATGAAGAAGAAAAGCTGGGTAACATCTCTTTAACACCTTCCAATCAATTTGTTACGATGGTGTCATCTGCACTTCGCACTGCTCCAATTGTGCACCGTTAGGCAGCGCTGGTCCCTTTCCGTTCAGTATCTTTAATCTTTTGTAATATAATATAACAACGTTTATTTCCTGAATAGCTCATATAATTACTCGCTAGCGTCGGATCGTCACACAATTCTTAACACGGCTAAAACTTTATAATCACTATTCAATAATTACCTTAAAATAATTCTATGTATATACAATTAATAACGAATATATCACGGTTAGGAATTAAAATAATTTACGAAATATGGTACAAATGCCGAAAGATACCGGTCAGTAGAGTGTATATCGGAGTGAAAAAGTCTGGTACAATTACAGGTTGCAGCGCGAAGCCTTGTTTCAGGTCGAGTTTGGTTCGGGGCCTCGTAATCCGGTAGGAGAGATCTATGAAGATCAGAGGACAAGCATTTACGTCCAAAATCCATTGTCAACTTGTGGCGCCTTTCAGACAGAGTAGAGAGACCAAGCCTGTCTAGACCCGCTTCATACCAAGTGTAGGTGGGGCCTAGTATGATCTTCACTGCTCTCTTCTGAATCCCTTCAAGTTTGTCCCTCTGACCATCATTAAGTCCCGGATGCCACACTGCACAAGAATATTCTACGCACGGACGGATGTTCGTACAATACATTGATACATTGACATACTGTCGCGACTCTTTGTTACTTTATTAACTCATGTTCACGACTCATCCGGCGAGCATGAGTCATCTTCTTCCACACTTCTTTTCCGGCGTCTCGACCGGGAACAACCCTTTTTACTTAAAGGTTGCTGATATTAGTTGCGTTTTTGCTGATACCATGGTATCTGTTACCACGGTCTAAAGTCGCTTTGCAGTTATCGTGGTATCTAATACCACGGTCAAAAGGCGTTTTTGCAGTTATTGTGGTATCAGGCCAGTTATCGTGGTATCTGGCCAGTTATCGTGGTATCTGGCCAGTTATCGTGGTATCTGGCCAGTTATCGTGGTATCAGATGTTCAGATACTGCGGTCCGACCGTGGTAACTGGTCGTGGTATCTGAAAAGTCATCTCACTTTCATCAAATTTTGTCAGATTGGTGAGAAAGAAGTTTAGCACTTAGTGATGTAACTGGATATCTGTTTTTCTTTTGGGATGACCTCGAAAAGTACAATTTCGGCAATTGTCCTTTTTGCAGAGCACCGTGTATCAGATACCACGATAACTGCAAAAATTACTAATTGCAGATCCAGTTACCGTGGTAACAGATACCATGGTATCAGCAAAAAACGCAACTATTATATTGTAAGTACCAGACAATAACACCTTTTGCTCCTTTGGCCTGCAAGGCCTAGTGTATCATGGGTGTTTTATAGCCTACTGTTCGGTACACAAACCTTTGTGTGAATTGACCGGGGGAATCCACAATGAATCCGTGAAGTCTGCACGTGTAGTAGGCCACCAGACGCCCTAGGCTGTCCCGGCTCCCATGACTGTTCTAAGGACATTTACGATCCATCCCCGGCCTACTACAGCCCTCGCCATAACATCAGGTTGACAGTGCTTCTTCACATACAAATCGGCACCCTAACAACATGCATCAGGGTGGTATATCACGATGGTGGTAGTCAGGTGGTTGGTTAGTTAGCAAAGTAAGATTTTCTTTCACTAACTTATTTCAGTTTTTGAACACTTTTTCTGTAATGTTGTTCAACTTATTTTTCAGTATTATTTTTTTTTCTGAAAGTAATGCCTTTTATTTTGTTCTTCTTTTCAGTATTTGCAGAAAAGTGCTTGATGAACTTCTGCGGAGGTTTATGAGGCTGATGCGGTATCGCATCAACTACAGAACACTCGATTGTCATAATATAACTATAACTGCGGGGCATAGAAGGAAATGCATTACATACACTGTAAAAAGTTTATCCGAATAAGGGTGCAGTATTTGCTACTGGGATTAATCTTATCTCTATTGGGATACAATTAATCCGAATTAGGGATAACCTTATCTCAATAAAGACAAAGATAATCCCAGTAGCAAATACTGCAAGATTTTTTTTTACAGTGTACCTGCTCGGAAAAAGTTGCATTACGATAATATTCACACAGAAAGTTAGCGGTGGATATGACTTCATACAACCTCCTAAGAGGTTGATATGAGGTCAGAACTACCTCAAGAGTCATACATATCTAACTTTGTGTAACGGTTATCATAATATAGATATGTGGGAATGATATGCACGGTTAATCGTTAAAGACCAATGGGCGGATCAAACAATCATGATAGCACATACTGCCACCCCTAGCATATATTAGCATATGTTACATCAGAAATTGGCAGATTCCTCGACAACTTATTTTTGCTAATATATCGTTATGCCGGTTTTTGCTGACTGCCATACTCGGACTTACTAGCTTCGACAAATACAAGGGGAGTTTCTTTTTCTTGTCCATTCGTTGTTATTATGTACTCCGGATTATTTGTTTTGTTGACAAATATTGATATTAACTTTAGTCGGGTTTTACAGATCGACTGGCGACTGCGACTTGTTCCCGGTTTTATCCAGCGTTTTTGTCGCTTGATAGGGGAGCGAGAAAAAGCCTTCGAAAAACGGTCTAAACATGATACTAACATATCATAAACTTCTCCCCTTCCATCCCCACAACTCTTCCCTCGGCAGTCTTTGAAACTGCTGCAGTACTGGCGCTTCATGAGGTGTAAATTTTACGTTTCTGGTCAACAGGTTTCAGTTTTCAAAATTTGGCACCAAGTATTTTCACACGGACGCTGTTTTTGACAGCCTGACGAGGACCCTTGCCAAGAAGGGCCGAAATATCGCTGATGAATAATCATAGCTGACGTATCCGTTGTAAACATTGTTTGAATAAATGTATTATTTTTCTTCTTCTTCTGAAAGTGATGCTTTTTATTTTGTTCTTCTTTTCAGTATTTGCAGAAAAGTGCTTGCTGAACTTCTGCGGAGGGTTATGAGGCTGATACGGTATCGTATCAACTACAGAAAACTCGATTGTCATAATATAACTAACTGCGAGCTCCAAGAGAAAGGTGCATCGGATCGACTGTTGACTTTGTTCCCAGTCGATGTCCAGTCAAGCGACAAAAAACGGATCGAGTGGACCTCCAGTCGACAGTCGATCGCAAAAAAAACGTCAACTTTCGTTACAAGCGATCGCAAAAAACGTGACTTTTGTTAACTGAGAATTCCTTGTAAGCTCTGGAGTCAACTGCAAGTAGGTCGGTTATATTTGTACATTTTTGGTAGTGCTGTAACTTTACATCCAGAAAGCAAAATTTTTCTTCGGTACTACAAACAACAGAAAGTTCCATCAGATAACACTTGAGCAATCTGCCAGCTACAGAGACGGTTCATTTTAGCAACCATGGCACTCTCAACACTCAGCTCTAAGAAACAATTGATTTTCGCACATGGCCGAGAGTTTTTGAATTTCCGCGCTTTGCATTACCGTGCTCTGAAATCGTCTCGGCCGATACGCGTAGGAGCCAATGAAAAGCGATAACAAGAAAACGGCTGATTTTTAAAGCGCTATCTGGCGGAGGACTAAGCCTATTTAAGCGATTATGAGCGTGTTCCACCCTTCTAACAATAGTTACTATTAGTTACTATTTCCGTTCCATCCTCACCGCTTACCATGCTAGGGAGCGTAGTAAGCGTAGTAACTACGCATCTCTGTAACGTGATTGGTCGGATTCGCCCTGGCGTGAGATCCTGCTGGAAAATAGAAAAATCGTTCCAGCCTTGACGGCAAAAAACAGAATTCGTGACGTCATGCGTAGTAACTACGGTAAGTAGGATGGAACACGCTCTCTCTGATGGGTAACTAGATTGTCCTATCTCAGCCCTTTTCGTTTAAACTTCAAAATTAACACGAAAAAAAAAAAAAAAAAAGATCAGTAAACAATAAACCCCCAAGAAGGGGGAAAAATTATTGCCAGAAACTGGACACCCCTAATTTGTTATTTGTTACTTTTGCATTTTAACTTCCGCTGCGGTCTAAAGACACGACACCATCAAACAATTATTCACTCACACAATTAGGTTACTGTGTGCATTGTTTGCGATCGTAGCAAGGCAATATCGCGCGAAAATTTTCGCCAATCGATTACTGTCGCCCGCCCTCAGGACTCAGTATAAATTTGATGTCAGCTTCACATTTATCAAGCAAATTCTCGGTAACGAGACCTGAAACATATAATTGTGGCGAGCACTTGCACCAAAAAATCCTGTCCCATCTCCTTCTGAAATACAGCACAATAAAAACGGTCAAATTCTGTGGCGTTTAGCCAAAAGGGGATAAGTCACCTTTTTGGCGAAAATGAGTTACAAACACCAATGAATGAACGAATGAATGAATGAATTTTATTTATAGCCCGCCAAACAACAAAAGAGGAATGGGCGGAGTAAATAAACAACGAGAAAAAAAGATAAAAAGTAAACTAACAAGAAATATTGTTAAAATATTGTTATTGAATTTAGTTTTGTTAATTTAATTTTATAAATAAAGATAGGATGGATGTGTAAAGCTTAGAAGGAACTGAAGGAAAAAATTAATTAAGAAATAAAAAAATAAACGTAGAGATAGAGGAAAGTGTAGGTGACGCTAAATAGATAGGCCGGCCATGTGTTTAAGTTAAGAAAAAATAAAAAAAAAGTTGATAAGACGGTTGGCGTCACCGAGGGCAAGTGGAAGCGTAGGAATAGTGTTGTGAAGTTTGATTAGCTTGCTTTATAAATGTACCAGAATATGCAATAAGCTTATAAAAATTAACATAGCTACACAAATCATTAAAAAACAAATAACGTATTCAAATCTGAATTATACAAGATGATTTATGCATACAATAAAGATCTACTAAGTTTTATAAGAAACATCACTTTTATCTTTGTCCAAGCTAGTAAATTGAGCATGTACTAGCCCAAAAAATTACGCTTTGAAATATCACAGAGAGGAAACTGTTGAAAAAACTGCTGATCTAGGGGGTAATCATTGTTCCTAGGTTGTTTCAGAGTGGGATTGGGGTAGTTTGATGTGCCCATTGAACTTTACACTAAATTTGCTCTCCTGAAAAATTTGAAAAAGGTGACTTGTCCCCTTTTGGCTAAACGCAACAGAATTGCAAGTCTGGCCTTCCGTGAGTTTTGTAGATCAGTTAGTACTCACCAGTTGGCGTAGCGGAAAATTCCACGAATATCGACTTCCCTTGAGGCGGCGTTGATAATCGGGATTTTGACCTCGTCGGCTCCGCATCCAACCAGTACAAGCACGCCGCCAGATCGAGTAGCCTGAAAAATCCAGTTTTATGAGAAAGGGGTATATAATATGTTGGAATAATCTCCCAGAAAGTGTTGTAAATGCCGAAAATATCAACCAATTCAAAGCAGGTGTCGACTACCACCTGGCTGAAATTCAATTTAGTGTGTAAAGTGTCCCGAGAAATTTATAGAGGCGAAAGCCTTATTATTGCAATTATATTATTATTATTATTATTAATAATAAAGAAGAAACTTGGCGTCTTCGTGCGAAATTCCGCAGTTGCTTTTCTGTATATATTCAAATAACGCATAAACGGATAAGCGATTTTTTTTTTTATTAAAGGTTTGTTCAAAACCTCGCGAGCTTCTTCGGTCAATCTTACTACTTCCACTTCTTCCATGAATCTCAAGAATCGACTGGACCTCGCCCAGGTTGCTCTCGGGTCAGAATAGTAATATATTTCGACCCGAGACCAACTCGGCCGAGGTGATTTAGAATATGGGGAGAAGGAAGCCCGTGAGAACCCCTTCTTTCCAGTCCCTCCCACTACTCATCATCGTCTTTCGGGCATCCAAAACCTTCCAACCTTACCTTATCGCCATACCCATACCCAAAACTGAAGCAAACGTTTCATCACACAGAGAAGACACTGTTTAATTTTAACATCTGGTGTCTGAAATTTCTTGGAACTCCTATCCTCATCAAACAAAAATAGATATTCAACCCTATAAAACAAACATTTTTACTATCCCGAATAATAAAATGACTGGAGACAGTGGCATTACCTTGATGCCGAACAAATCCCGTAAATACCCAACGTTGAGGACCCTTGCCAAGAAGGGCCGAAACAGCGCTGCCAAAGCATCGTAGCTAACATATCCGTTTTATGCATTTTTATGCGATTATGCGATTGTAATTTCTGTCTGTCGGTCCCGGTTTTGCTAGTTCGGGCAGTTCCAGATAAGCTAGGACGATGAAACTTGGCAGGCATATCAGGGACTGGACCAGATTAAATTAGAAATAGTCACTTCCCCGATCCGACCATCTGGGGGAGTGGAGGGATGGGGAATCCAGAAAAATTAGGAAAAATGAGATATTTTTAGCTTACGAACGGCTGATCGGGTCTTAACGAAACTTGATAAACCAGAAGGACCTCGTGTTTTCGACGTTCCATTTTAAACCCAGACCGGATCCGGTGACATTGGGGGGAGATGGAGGGGGAAACCGGAAATCTTGGAAAACGCTTAGAGTGGAGAGATCCAGATGAAACTTGGTGGAAAGAACAAACACAAGTCCTAGATACGTGACTGACATAAGAGGAACGGATCTACTCGCTTTGGGGAAGTTGTGGGGGGGGGGGGCGAATTTCTAGTGATCCCGCGAGTTCGGTGCTTCCTGATGTGCTAGGACGATGAAAATTGGCAGGCATGTCAGGGACCCGACCAGATCAAATAGGAAATAGTTACTTCCCCGATCCGACCATCTGGAGGGGGAGTGGAGGGAGGGGGAATCCGAAAAATTAGGTATTTTGGATTTGCAAACGGGTGATCGGATCTTGATGAAAAATGATAGTTAGGATAACCTGGTTTCTCAGATGTCCCACTTCAAATCCGGACCGGATCCGATGACACTGGGGGGGGGGGGGGGGGGGACTGGAGGAGGGAATCGGAAATCTTGAGAAACGCTTAGACTGGAGGGATCGGGATGAAACTTGGTGGGAAGAACAAGCACAAGTCGTCATTGACGACTCATACGTCATTGACATAAGCGGACCGGATCCGGGCACTGTGGGGGAGTTGGAGGGGGGGGGGGGCGGATTTCTAGCGATCCAGGGAGTACGGTATACTTCCTGATGTACTAGGACAATGAAACTTGGCAGGTATGTCAGGGATCCGAACTGATTGACTTGAGAATAGTCGTTTCCACGATCTGACCATCATTGGGGGAGTGGATGGATGGTGAGTCCGGAATCTAGTGGAATGCATAACTTTTGAACGGGTGATCGGATTGGAATGAAACTTGTCAGGCGGAAAGAGATATTACCTCAGATGTTCAGTGTCAAGTCCGATCGGTTGACTTCTGCAAACTGCGAACGATTGGTCTGATTCGAGGCGAACTTTTGACATGCATATAGAAACCAAACGGATGGACCGAATGAGATGCACGTTCGACAGTACCGAGTTTATGAGGCCTAGATTTGTTATTTGGCGTCCAGGCCGGATTCGGCCAAAGGTAGGGAGGGGGGGGTATCAGAAATGTGCATATAGGCTATGCTACGATTTCAGTAAAACTTGATGGACGGGAAGAGGGGATTAAGAGATACGACATTTATGTTTCCAAGTCTTCTTCGGCCACATTGTGGGGGGGGGGGAAGTTGGAGGGAGATTACCGGAAACTTTGAGGCTCGCATAGGGGTCAAACGAGTGCATCAACTTAAATGAAACTTGGAATGTAGAGAGTACATATACCCTAGCCAACATATTTTAGGGTCCGAACCGGAAATTGACAACGGTGGGGGGGGGGGGGGTACCGGAACTTTCCAAAAATACTCAGATTCGAGTGAAACTTGATAGATGGTATAGATGCTCGAATAAAATGTAGCTGACTTATCCGTTTTGCACCGTCAAAGATGGTATAAAATAAGATGCTTTAGATGATCCATTTTTTAGTCCGAACCAGATCGGAACCGAACCGAACCGGAGATCGTGTAGCACGTCTAGGGATCAAACGAGTGGATTTATTGGGCTGAAATTTGGAACAGTTTTTATTTCTATTTTCGAACCGCATTTTTGGATGGGGTGTGTATTTGTGACGCTTGTACTGCCTACTCGTAACAAGTGCCATATGAGCTTGTAGCTCTTGTTTGAATATATGTTTCAAAGTAAGTTTGGTCTGAAAGAATATTTTGCTTTTTAATCCAGCAGAAAAGTTGATCTCAAAACCCGTTTGCGCTCGAAGTTTTCTTTTGGACGCCGACAAATCCTTAAAACAGATTCCATTTAACGCGGGCGTGAGCGCTACCAATTTCGCTTATTAGGTATCATGGTACACGCAAATCAAACCAAGCTACATTCTTCACAGGCGAATAACAGCCCTTCAAATAAATGATCCAACACTTAGCACAAAGTTTGGTTCTGTTTTTTTACGGTACTACCGGATTCTACAAAACCTGGCGGAGCAACTCCGTTTCGCTGACCGAATACAGAATAGATAGATATTTTTATTGATCTAACTCGTAGCGCCCACATGGCACTAAATACGTCGCCATTACATTTAATGTGTTAAAACACCTGAATATATACAATCATTACATAAAAGAAATAAATCACTTGTTTCTGTTCATTTTCTCAGTGAAAAATGGTACAAAGGAATTTGAATACCGGTTAGTGCGACAGTTAACTGGCACCAGGAGATTTTGGTGCCTCGTCCGTCATGTCGACGGTGCTAGACCGGGCAGAATCGAGTCGCACGACTTTTGGGTCAGATAGATCTTTAACCGTTTTTTGCCACCTGGACCACAGATGCTGCTGCCCTCTAGGTTATAGGAATTCCCGTATAACTGCAACTATTTTTGCCCTCTGACCCTTGTACTAAGTTAAGTAACTGCCCAGGACCTTCAGGTTTCTGCCCTTGGCCATTTCTCCGTATTCCATCCAGGAAGAAAATGTTTTAGACCCGATTAGTCCCTTTTCTTTTTATTTATTTTTAGTTTTTTTCCTTATGCAATTACTACATTACTGAAAGCTCAGTTCATTTGTCTTGTACTGCGAAATGTCTCTCTTCTTAAGTGCGTACAAGCTAAAAGCTTAACGTCAAACGTAATAATAAATATAAAATAAAATTTCATCATCGCATCATCATCATCTACTGGTGTGACAACCTTGGACGGGATAGTGTCTATTCCGAGTTTGGCCCTTCTTGATGACGCCTTGTGCTTTTAACGTCGAAGATCCCCTGCCTTTCCATCTATTTCCTTAGGTGCACGCCCCTACATAGACACGACGCTACGTAGACACGTCAGTAAGTGGATAAAAATCCGACGCTAGATGGACAAATTTCCCGACACTACGTGGACAAAAAAGAAACTGACAGTACGAACGTGTCCGAAAGCTTCTTGGTGCTGTAAATGCTGCATTCTCTTTTCTTTTTTGTCCGAAAGCTGTTACCTTTTTTTCTTCTCTGACAGAAGAAGAAACAAGAATTAGCTGTGTAAAGCTGACAAAATGGATCAGCTACTGATATCGAACCTTCTTATCTTTCCTTTCTTCGTTGGCCATGATCGCCAGTTGTCTTAGAATTTGGAATGTTTGCCAAATTGTCAGTTGTCTTTTTGAATTTGTTATGTTTGCCGCCGAAAACACTGAGAGAATTGCCGTACTCCCCAGTTTCTTCTTGAAAATTCAGCATACATTAGCATTCTTACTGAATTTGGCGATGAATTTTATGCTGAATTAATGCTGCATCAATTGAGCGAAAATTTAAGTCCGAGAGCGAAATGCTGCATAAAATGCTGAATTAATTCAGTATTTTCGTTAGTTTTGGAGCTTTCGGACACGCTCTACGTGGACACGACGGTACATCGAACGACACTACGGAGACAAGACGGTACATCGAACGACACTGCGGGGACACGACGGTACATCGAAACGAAAAAAGCGTCAGTACATGGACACGTCACTACAGAGACACGACGGAACGAAGACCGACACTACATGCGTTTTTGCAGATACCATGATATCTGACACTCAGAGCAAAATAACTCCAGAGTAATGCGCGAACTTTGAAAAAGTGACAAACAGTGACACTAGCTCCGCTAGCGGACACAAACATCCCTACTGAAACTCGGCCGATCGTTAACGGGCGTTGGCTCTGATTTGATCCTCGATGTTTGCACCGCATCTTAGCCTTGCTAGAATTTTTACGTCCGCCACTGCACACACGAACAGGGCGGCGCTGCGACGGAGGCCTATTTTTGATGCATGGGAAGGATAGGTCTTCGTATTACTCTCTAGAGCTACTTTGCTCTGCTGATACCATGGTCTAAAGTCGATTTTGCAGCTATCGTGGTATTTGATACCATGGTTAAAAGGCGCTTTTACAGTTATCGTGAATGCCGGTTATCCTGGTATCTGATATTCAGATACCACGGTCCGACCGTGGTATCTGAAAAGTCATCTCACTTCCATCAAATTTAGTCAAAATGGTAAGAAAGAAGTTTAGCACTTAGTGATGTAACTGGATATCAGTTTTTCTTTGGGGATGACTTCGAAAAGTGCAACGGCAATAGTCGTTTTTGCAGAACAACCGTGTATCAGATACCACGATAACTGCAAAAACGACTAATTGCAGATCCAGTTACCGTGGTATCATAAAAGCAACTATTGGCTGTTTAAGCATCGACCGGCCGACTTTAAAATCAACTTACTAAAATTCCTAGTCGAACGCTCGACTCGGCTCCACTGCATTCAATGGTAATGTCGGGTCCCTCTCCATTTGAGCCAGCGATCGTTTCGACCAGCTCTTCGCTGCTATACTTAGTGATGTTTAGAGCTGCATCAGCGCCGAGAGACTTGGCTACGTTTAAGCGGCTCTCAGAGATATCTATAAAGAACGAAAAAGCTAAGTACTCACAACTCGATAAGCGACGCGGGAAAAATCGACATAGTTAAAGCAGCGTTTAAAGATTAGAGGGCAATCGTAACGGGGGCTACGATTGGTAGCCATAGCGTCCGTATTTCCACCGGACCTGAAGAGTCACATCCGAAAATCAACTGACAGCGGCTACTAAGAGCGTGTTTCACCCTACTTACCGTAGTTACGACACATGACGTCGCGAATTCTGGCTTTTTGCCGTCAAGGCTGGAACGATTTATCTATTTTCCAGCAGAATATCATGTCACGGGCGAATGCGATCAATCACGTTACAGAGATGCGTAGTTACCAAGCTTACTACGCTCCCGAGCATGGTAAGCAAATAGTTACTATTTCGACAAGGTTGGAACGGTCAGCGTACCAACTTTTAGTGAGGTTGGAGTGAGGAAAGGTTTCGATGGGATCCCAAAATTTCAATATCTGATCCAGACAACTGGGTCTTGTCTTAGCCAGATCCAGTCATCGCCAGACTCCTTGAACATTTTTACAATTAAAATTCAGAAACAGATTAAGGCCAAAGAGCTAACATCTGAGAAAAACTTCCTGCCACTACCGCCAATTTCCCCGATTTCGGCCAAACTCCAGAACTAATTGTCCGGCGAAAAAAAGAAAGCTCAAAAATGAACACAAGGTATCTTCTTTCCCCAATAATGAACATCTAATCTACTTCAAATAAAAATTTTACTTATAACAAATTTTCCGACTCCAGCCGGATTCCGGTCGAACTATATGTCCGGGTAAAATATGATTGCCACACACGGATTCAGCATCTCTTCTTACCCCTAAATCGGTTATCTAGTCAACTACAAATAAAACTTTAACTTCTAACAATTTTCCGGTTTTGGCCGGATTCCGGGCGAACTACATGTCCGGATAGAAAATTGTTTTCACAGAAGTGTTCAGCATGTTTTCTTGCCCTATATCGAACATCTAATCAACTTCAACTAAAACTTTTAATTTTAACAAACTTTCCGGTTTGAACCGGATTCCGGGCGAACTGCTTGTCCGTCGAGAAAATGGTTTTCACCACCGTGTTCAGCGTGTCTTCTTACCCCTAAATCGAACATCTAATCAACTTAAAATAAAACTTTTACTTTTAACAAACTTTCCGGTTTTGGCCGGATTCCGGGCGACTACTTGTTCGATGACAAAATGGTTTTCACCATCGTGTTCAGCATGTCTTCTTACCCCATAATCGACTATCACATTAGCTGTTTCAAAATATTTTGTTTGCCCCTTAATCTGAAACCCCTCCCCCACCCCTAAATGTAGGGCTACAAAGCCCATCTACGAGCTTGACCGGTCCGACGACCCAACGAATCCTCACACCAAGTTTCATCAAAATATCTCATTCCCTACGAGAGTTATCGTGCTTACAGACGGACGGACGGACAGACGGACAACTTTTGCGATGTCATAGGTATCCCTCCACTTATGTTTTGGGATCCCAAAAAGCGGAGCAAATGAAAGAAAATAGAACACATAAAGACATAGAAAAAGACACAAAAATTTGTAATATGCAGCCAGGAAGCAGTGGATAACGTCGTGTGCTGGTTCGACCCTGATGCCCATGGTTTTTGGGATCCCAAAACGTAAGTGGAGGGATACCTATGACATCGCAAAAATGTCCGTCTGTCTGTGAGCACGATAACTCTCGAAGGGAATGAGATATTTTGATGAAACTTGGTGTGAGGATTTGTTGGGTCAAGTGTAAGGTCAAGTTCGTACATGGGCTTTGTAGCTTCACATTTAAGGGTGAGGGAGGGGGTTCAAATTAAGGGACAAACAAAATATTTTTAAACAGCTAATGTGATAGTCGATTATGAAGTAAGAAGGCATGCTGAGCACGATAGTGAAAACAATTTTCTCGCCGGACAAGTAATTCGTCCGTAAACCGGCAAAAACCGGAAAGTTGTTTAAAAGTAAAAGTTTTATTTGAAGTCGATTAAATAGTCGATTCAGGCGTAAGAAGACATGCTGAGCACGATGGTGAAAATAATTTTCTCGCCGAACAAGTAGTTAGTCCGGAATCCGGCGAAAACCGGAAAGTTGGTTAAAAGTAAAAGTTTGATTTGAAGTTGATTAAATGTTCGATGTACGGGTAAAAAGAGATGCTGAACACGATGGTGAAAATCATTTTCTCGCCGGACAACTAGTTCGCCGGGAATCCGGCCAAAACTGGAAAATATGTTAAAAGCTAAAGTTCGATTAGATGACAGATTAAAGGGTAAGAACATTCGGTATATGACAATCGTGTTTTGGCTGTAACCGGATTTTTTTTTTGCTGGACTAGTAGTTCGCTCGGAAATCGGGCGAAACCGGAAACTTGGCAGAAGTAAAGCAGGAAGTCTCGGTCAGTATCATCAAAATAGATATGGCTTATAGAGGTATTTCTGAACTTGGTTTTCTCTGATGACAAAGACAAGACCCGATTGTCTGAATCAAATATTAGATTTTTGGGATCCCATCGACACCTTTGGTCTAGATTATAGCGACGAGGAAACATCCAAAAGGGGTAACAGTTACATCTGGAATTTTGAACCTCTCCGTCAATGTATGGTTATGACATAACTTCGTTAAGTGGAACAGGTGCTTTGCATATTTAAAATAACACGATCTCATCTTTTTAATCTCCTTCTTTCGCAGAACATGAGTGACACCACACGGATATAGTATAGAAGGAGCGCAGAAGGTGCTGCACAAATTTCCCAAAGCTTTACGATTACAGCGCCCCCGGTTGGGGGGGGGGGGGGGGGACAATGCGCCCATATGTGGTACGGAGGAACCATAGGCGGGCAGAGTGCTAAAAGCACTCAGTTGACCCGGGTTACAGAACGGACTCTACATTGAGGCGCACCAGATATTTTCGGTTTCTGCACCGCCATGCCAATCCTTCCGGATTTTCCCATTCATGACAACAGTTATTTTCGTTGTTGTTCAACTTAAATCTTTCGGTTTGGATACTAAATGCCTCCTCTGTTATTTTAAAACTTATATCCGCCGTCATTTAGAATATGCTTCACCGGTTTGGCATTCTTCTCTTTCTGCAGAGCTCTCTGATCGCCTGGAAAATGTCCAAAAGAGAGCCATGAGAATCATTCTGGGTGATCCTATTACAAACGAAGAGGCTCTCATTAAACTTGACATTCCTAAATTATCTGTACGTAGAAATACTCTTTCAAACAAATTTGGAGCTAAGACAACGTGTTATCCCCAGATGACCCATCTATTCCCCCCTCCCATTCCCGTCTTCCGTGCGTCGGTCCGAGAGGAATACTGGCAATAAGTTTTCCCCATACCCCGCTAATTCTTCTATCCAATTTTTACGTAGTTTCATTCCATCATTTATTTCTGGTAATTTCTTGTAAGTGTATTAGTTAATTTGTGTCTTGTAGGTCTGCGTATTTTTTAAATTTGTATTCCTTTTCTAGCTCTTAGCTATTCAGATTAAACTTGATTGATTGAAAAAAAAAAAAAAAAAAAAAAATATATGGTGCGAACGAGGGTACGTCGGTCTCGGACTAAAATTCCTGCCAAGATTTGCAGCATTAATTATCATCACTTCCGTACGAAAACACTGAGATTTGTTAAGTTTCCCGGTCGGAACTGATGAAAATGGAGAGCCAACTTAAAACCCGATAGTCTGCCCTCCCCCCATTACCGGATATCCTCTCTCGCAGTCACATATATATTCTAGCAAAGATAATATGCTGTCCCCAGATGGGCCATCTCTCCCCCCTCCGCTCCTGTCTTCCCTGCGTCCGACCGAGAGGAACACTGGCAATCAATTTTCTCCGTATCCTGTTAATTCTTCTGTCTAATTTTTACACAGTTTCATCCTTCATATCTTTTAAGCTATTTGCAAATAAACTTGATTGATTGATTGATATACTGCTCATAGTCAGAACTCAATAACGCCATTTTTCCCTTACCCCATTCATTTGCATATTTGTTTTTATCTCTGATACATGTTGTCTCTATGAAACTCTTTCGGATTCCGGAATCCGGGCGGACTTCCCCGCACTTCCAAGTTGTTATCTGCGTCGTTCCCCGAGGACTCCACTTGAAGAGTCCCCGCGTTTTTGTTTGTCCCGGGGACTCACTCCCGTATTCTCGCGAGTCCCCATGGACGGGGAATACTCCGATTATCATCACCATAATCAAAAAGGACTCAGTTTCAGATTCCGCGGCGAATCAATTTTTGCTGGTGTTAGTGCAATGTAAAATCAATGAAAACAATCAGAATAAACAAAACCAAAAATAAAGTAGATTCAGAGATCCAACCAAAAATAAAGCAGATTAGACAACTGCATATTTATTTTCAGAAGAAAATTTCATTTTGGAAGCAATCCCCGTGTTCTCGTTGTTTTCCGGACGCGGAGTCCGCGTGGAGTGACTCCCTCTATTCTCGCCGTTCCCTTCGATTCCCCGTGGAGTCCTCGAGGAACGGCGAGAATACGCCTCTAGACGCTTTTGTCCTGGCTTCACCTTCCGGATAAACTTCGGCGAAAACGGAATCCGGAAAGCAATCTAGAATCCAGAAGCATGGAAGACTTGGTTTTATCATTCTCATACCTGTAATGGTGACATGAGATGCACCGAAAGATTTGGCAGTTAGCAAGTTAACAAGTCCGATTGGTCCAGCTCCAAGGACAAGAACGCGCGACCCGGCGGTAACACCCGCACGCCTACAGGCGTGAACAGCAACTGAAAGCGGCTCGAGAAGAGCAGCTTCTTCCAAGGAGACGTGGTCCGGCAGCCTATGGAAGAAATGGATGAATGAATATGGATATTCTCAGAATGAATACTCTGAGACAAAGAGATTTAAAATGTATCAGGACTTATTATTTCAAATATTGTAAAGTTCTCTTGTCCATTCCTCGACGTTATAGGAATTCCCGTATAACTGCAACTTTTTTGCCCTCTGACCCTTGTGCAAAGTTACCTTCAATAACCCAGGACCTTCAAGTTACAGTCCTTGGCCATTTCTCCGCATTCCATCTAGGAAGAAGATTTGTCAGACCCGATTAGTCCCTTACCTTTTTTTTGTTTGATGTTTACTTTTTTGTATTGTGCATTTACTACATTATTGAAAGCTCAGTGTATTTTTTTATTTTCTTTGTCTTGTACTGCGCTATTTCCCTCTTCTTAAAGTTCAATGGGCACATTAAACTACCCCAATCCCACTCTGCAACACCTAGGAACAATGCTTACCCCCTAGATCAGCAGCTTTTTCAACAGTTTCCTCTCTGTGATATTTCAAAGCGAAACTTTTTGGGACAGTACATGCTCAATTTACTAGCTTGGACAAAGATAAAAGTGATGTTTCTTATAATACTTAGTAGATCTTTATTTTGTGCATAAATCAGCTTGTATAATTCAGATTTGTATAGGTTATTTGTTTTTTAATGATTTCTGTATCTATGTTATTTTTTATAAGGTTATTGCATATTCAGTTACACTTTATAAAGCAAGCTAATCAAGCTTCTCAACACTATTCCACAAAGAAAAACTTTTAACAGGCACTTTAAGCCATGGAACCTCTGATGAAACACTAGAGCAATCAGGTAAACTGGATCTGCGGCTTGACTTTGGTGACATCTCAAATATATCCTTTTCTATCAAGCATTGCTGGGATTTTTTGAATTTCCTGCCACGACATCCCAGCTCCTAAGATTTGGATCGCCGAAATGCCAGAGAGTTAAAGACAAGGGATAACAAGAAAACGGCCGATTCTCCTAGCGCCTTCTAAAGGAAGTCGGAAATGTTTATTTGCGAAGCATTTAATGCAAAGTAAAGCATTAGAACTGTCCATTGTGCTTTAAGTGCATAAATAAAAGTTGGTCATCATCATCATCAATATGATGTATTTGCAAGCTATAGTTGACGTGGAAGACAAAGACAAAGCGAAGAACAACATCGCAATCGGGGAAAAGTACTAAATAAAACTATAACAGAATTGCAACACGTCGGAAATTTCTCTTGCTGTTACAAGCTCGTCCCACTCCTATATTATGTAATGACACTGCATATCAGTCTCTGTAAATGCAGTGTAATGGTTCTCTGTGTCTGTTCGCGATATTCTGTCTACGAAGAAATCAACACCTTGATGAAAACATATGAATGTGTCCTTCGGGGATTTCTACATGACTGGCTTTCGGATTTACGCGATAGGTCTGCAACATGTTTTTATGGGGGGGGGGGGGATGATTTCGCATGTACAAGTACAAGTAAGTAGCTCGTCCTACTCCTAAATTATGTGAAGATCAAGCACACACACCAACGACGGGCTTCCATTCATTGTTTCGCGTCTTCAATTTTTGTCTGGGTGCTAAGAGGTTAAGCCCCAAAAGAAACACAGAGCGTGTTCTGCCCTCCCTACCCGAGTTACTACGCATGACGTCACGGATCTCGGCTTCTTGGCGTCACTTGTTTCTACTTTTGGCCACATATCATTGATGCCACGTGCTAATCAGGCCAATCATGTCACAGAGATCGTCGACCCCGAGTGCGGTAAGCAAATAGACACTATTGGTTACTATTTTGAGAAGGTTGGAACAGTCAGCGTAGTAATTTTTCACGAGGTTGGAACGGAAATAGTAACCAATAGTTACTACTGTTAGAAGGGCCGAACACGCTCACCGTTAGGAACATACAAATATTTCCAGATTACTGAACTTGGCGGCTGTCGCGTCTACGAGGCAGGATAGCAATCGTTCGGGGAGATTACACGACTTCGTAAAATAGTCTCAATTATCTTTAAAGGACACCTGAACAATGAAACCATACTTGAACGCACCATGGAGAATGCATTTACAGACATGGGCACCGAGAGCATTCTTCTCCTGAGCGTGACGTTTTCAAAATAGGGATATTCGTTTCTGGAGGTCTGCACATGCAGACTCCAAGACAAAAAGCGCAATTCCTTCGGCGCTGGCCGGATCGTATTGGAATTTCTTCTAGATAAAAGTTTGGGCTTAACTGGTTAAACAAGAGCTACGAGCTCATATGGCACTTGTACGAGTAGTCTGTACAAGAAAGTAGTTGAGAACGTCACAAAATACACCCGCCATCCAAAAATGCGGTTCGGAAATAGAAATAGGATATTTAGTTTCACTCATTTCTGAGCAGTTCCGGCATCATCTGGATTGTCTGTAGCAAATGCACATGACTGTTCAAACTTTCATCCCAATAAATCCATTTGTTTGATCCCTAGTCGTGCTACACGATTTCCGGTACTCACTCTATCTCCACCTACCGTGGCCGAATCTGGTTCCAAATAAAAAAAATCGACCACCTAAAGCATCTTCTTTTATACCATCTATCAAGTTTCATTCGAATCTGAGCATTTTTGGAAAGTTCCGGTACCCCCCCCCCCCGTCCCATAAACTCGGCACTGTCGAATTTGCGTCTCATTCGGTCCATCCGTTTCGTTTTTGTGCTTGTCAAAAGTCCCCCCACCCCCAGTTCCCCTAATCGTGGTCGCATATGGTTCGAACGCATGTTTTACATGTCGAGGCCATCGATTCGTATCACCCATGAAGTTTCACTCGAATGAGACCACTCGTTTGCAATTTATAGAAGTCAATTTCCATATTTCTCTTCTATGGCTCCCCAAAAAATGCTCGGATCTAGGAACGGAAGTTTCCGGGGGTATGTTGTGTCAGGTTCTAAGTCAAGATAATTCGGGTCGCTAATATGCCTGCAAAGTTTCGTTATCGTTTTACATCTGGAACTATTCTAACTCACGAACTACCGGAATTCCAGGGAAACCCCCTCCAACTTCCCCCACAGAGCCTCCGTCAATTTCATCTAGGCCTAATGCTTGTTCCATCCATTAAGTTTCGTCCCAATCCCTCTGCTTTTGGAGTTTTCTTCAGTTTTCTCCCCCCCCCCCCCCATCCCCACAGGTATCGGACCCGACCCGCACGTGACACTGAACGTCCGAGAAGATAGCTCACCAGACAAGTTTCACTCAAATCCGATCACCCGTTCAAAAGTTATGCACGCCACTAGATTCCGGAGTCCCCATCCACCCACTCCCCCCACGATGGTCGGGTCGGGGAAACGGCTGTTCTCAAGTCAATCTGTTCGGATCCCTGACATACCTGCCAAGTTTCTTCGCCCTAGGACATCAGCAAGTATGCCGAACTCGCGGGATCGCTAGAAATCCGGACCCCCACCCCGACTCCCCCACAGTGCCCTGATCCGGTCCGGTTATGTCAATGACGTGTCTAGGACTTGTGCTTGTTTTTCCCACCAAGTTTCATCCCGATCCCTCCACTCTAAGCGTTTCTCAAAATTTCCGGTTCCCTCCTCCAACTCCCCCCAGTGTCATCGGATCCGGCCCGGACTTAAAGTGAGATGTCTGAGACACGAGGTCATCCTAAATATCAACTTTCATCAAGATCCGATCAACCGTTCGCAAGCTAAAAAATACCTCAAATTTTGGCTTCACCCTCCCTCCACTCCCCCCCCCCCCCCAGATGGTCGAATCGGAGAGTTGACGATTTCCTATTTAATCTGGTCGGGTCCCAGACATGCCTGTCAATTTCCGTCGTCCCAGCACATCAGGAAGCACGGAACTCGCGGGATCACCACAAATTCGGACTTCTCCCCCCCCCCAACTCCCCCAAAGTGAGCGGATCCGTTCCGGTTATATCAGTCACGTATCTAGGACTTTCGCTTGTACTTTCCACCAAGTTTCATCCGGATCCCTCCACTCTTAAGTGTTTTCCAAGATTTCCGGTTTCCCCCTCCAACTCCCCCCAATGTCACCGGATCCGGTCTGGATTTAAAATGGAGGGGTCTGAGACACGAAGTCCTTCCACAAATCAAGTTTCATTAAGATCCGATCACCCGTTCGTAAGCTAAAAATATCTAATTTTTCCTATTTTTTCCGGATTCCCCCTCCCTCCAATCCCCTCCAGATGGTCGGATCGGGGAAGCGACCATTTCTAATTTAATCTGGCCAAGTTCCTGATATGCCTGCCAATTTTCATCGTCCTAGCTTATCTGGAAGTGCCCGAACTAGCAAAACCGGGACCGACAGACCGACAAACCGACTGACGGACAGAAATTACAATCGCTATATGGCACTTGAGTAAGCTCAAGTGCCATAAAAATATTCCAGAAGAAGGGTTGATTGGAGACATTTGTCCATTTCTAAAATTGTTCGGTACTGAAATAAGGACAGATGCAAAACGGAGCAAAAATCATAGCTTGGAAACACTATTTCGTATTTGGATTGGGTTTTCTGCAGGCAAAAGGCGTATTTTCGCCGTTCCCTGAGGACTCCTCAGGGAATCGAAGGGAACGGCGAGAATAGAGGGAGTCACTCCGCGTACAGAAATAGCGAGAACACGGGGAATGCTTCCAAGACGGATTTTGTTCGGACAAAAAATATGCAGTTGACGAAATTAGTCTGGATCCACTTTATTTTTGGTTTTGTTTATTCTGATTGTTTTCAGTTATTTTACATTGCACCAGCACCATCAAAAATTGATTCCCCTCCGAATCTGAAAGGGAGTCCTTTTTGCTGATGGTGACGGTAATCGGAGCATTCCCCGTCCGTGGGGACTCGCGAGAATACGGGGAGTTAGTCCCCGGGACAAACAAAAACGCGGGGACTCCTCAAGTGGAGTCTTCGAGGAACGGCGAGAATACGGCTAATATTAACGGAAGTCATACAGATAGGGATGATACTTGGTACTCTTCATTCAGGTGTCCTTTAATGCTGGACCGTATGCGGACTTACTTGTAGCAGAAATCACTAGCATGATTATAGTAGTTCCTCAGGCTTCCATGCACAGGTGGCGTGGCACAGAACTGGATGTCTTTGCATAGATTATAGCGGCCCGTTTTGCAGTAATGGCATAATCGACACGGCACTCCAGGTTCGATTGCAACCCTATCACCTAGAAACAAAAGAAGCCTGTATGCTATGATAAACAAAAAAGTGTGTACTGTGTAGAGTGTACAGTGTGTAGGGGTTAGTTACGGTAGTAGCGTGTGGCGTGCGAGCATGGTAATATTGGCGACTCGTTTACGGTGCGAATACACCGTTATATACCGAGTCTTCTGAATGTGTATGTGGCGTGCGAGCATGGTAATAAATAATGGTAATAAATATGGTAATGGTAATAAATAATAGCGTGTGGCGTGCGAGCATGGTAATATTGGCGACTGGTTTACGGTGCGAATACACCGTTATGTACCGAGTCTTCTGAATGTGTATGTGGCGTGCGAGCATGGTAATAAATATGGTAATGGTAATAAATAATAGCGTGTGGCGTGCGAGCATGGTAATATTGGCGACTGGTTTACGGTGCAAATACACCGTAATAAATATGGTAATGGTAATAAATAATAACGTGTGGCGTGCGAGCATGGTAATATTGGCGACTGGTTTACGATGCGAATACACCGTTATAGTGCGTTATTATTACAAGTGTGTACGATGTGTTTAGTGTGCCTGCAAGACCAACTGGGGGTCGTCCTTCCGGCGGCATTGCAACTTTCATACCTAAAGCATTCAATTCTGATGTTATATTTACTGACGAAACTTTCATTGCATGTCGTCTGTCAGATTGTGTGCTGATTAACTGCTACTTTCCGACAAATTACAATGATGATTCGTCTTTCGAAGCTTTCGCGGCATCTTGTCATAGGCTAAGCTGTCATGTATCCCGTCTTGATTCGGGCCAACGTATCTTTGTTTTAGGCGATTTTAACTGTGACCTGAATGTTTCTAACGAACGTAGTACAATTTTATTTTCTTGTTTACCGAATTTTAATCTGATTTCAAAATCCCTTGATTTTACTTATTTACATTGGAGCGGTAGTACGAGTAATATCGACCATGTTCTATGTAATTCGGCCCCCCATGAGACTGTTAAAGTTATTCCAGATTTTCCAATTAGTGATCATTTGCCTATTCAATTTGTAGTTATTTCGTCCCCCGCAAGCGCACCTTCGCATGTTCCCACTCCTAATCCTATTCCTCATAAATATTTTACGCGGATCCAGTGGGATAAAACTTTGATACCAATGTATAGCGAAAAAGTAAGTATTTTGTTCGTAAGCTTGATATTCCAGAAAAATTAAATTGTAAGAGTAATGAAATGCAGCTCGAGTTAAATTGTTTATATTTTCAGATTATTCATTGTTTGAAATCTGGGGCGAGTGAGGCATTCCCAGTTAAGCGCCTGAGGGCGGGTGTCGAAAAACCTTTTTGGTCTTTAAATCCTTCTCTATTGCACGCTAATCAATCGTCCAAACTGGCATATCAGTCTTGGCGGGCGTTTGGTAAGCCTCGCGGTGACCACCCGGCATTCAGATTTTTGAAGGAAAAGAAGGCTATTTTCCAAGCGGAGCTTCGTCGCCATAATAATCATCTTTTGGAGGATGTGTCACGTGTTGTTGATTCTAACAAGAACAAGCTATGGAAAGCACTTCGCTCTTCAAAGCGTTTGGACGATGTTGCATCCAATTCATCGGTCCCTTCCCTGGTTGATTGGGAGACTCACTTTTCTGATCTAATTACTTCACATGATGACCCAAATGAACGTCTTGAAGTTGAAGAAGTACTAAACGGTCACACAGCCCGAGATTTTTCTATCTCGCTTGATACTCTTGCTGGTGCAGTCCGAAAGTTAAAGCCCCAGTCTGCACTAGATCAGGATGGACTTTTTTCAAACCATATTAAATTTGCTCCACCTTCTTTTCTACTTGTCCTAACGACATTCTTTAACCTTATTCTTGTTTCTGGTTTGGTTCCTTCTTCTTTTCGAGTTGGTATAGTAACGCCTATTCCTAAATATGGTAAAAGAGATTTGAAATGTTGTGATTCATATCGACCAATAACAAAAGGTTCTCGTATGGGGAAGTTATTTGAGCTGTGTGTTAAAGATCTGTTCGAGCGTTTGGATGTTGGTTTAAACCAGGTTGGGTTTAAAAGAGGAATGGGTTGCGACCACGCGCACGCAACGTTTGATGCTGTGATTGGAGAATCTCGGACCACTGGAACTCCCCTTTATACGCTGCTAATTGACGTTAAAGGTGCTTTCGACAACATTTCGCACGCATCGGCCTTCTTAGCTCTTATTGGTGGTGGTATTCCCTTATCTATTGTTACAGTTTTGAAATCTTGGTATGATGGACTTTTAGTAAAAATATTGGCCCCTTCTTCTAATTGTTTCTCTAACCCGATTGCAGTTGGCCGTGGAGTTAGGCAAGGTGGTATTCTATCGCCCTATATTTTTAATGCTTGTTTGGCAGATTGCCTCCGTTCACTTTCCACTACCCTTATTTCCAATGCTCGTGATGTTTCTTTTCTTGCTTATGCTGACGACACTATCCTTCTATGTCGTTCCAAAGCTCGTCTGATTGAAAATTTTAACATCCTAACCCGTAAACTCAAGTCTAAAGGTCTTACAATAAGCATTAAGAAGTGCCATTACTTTGCTATTAACAGTAAGGACCGAGCTGATTTGAATTGTGGTGGTGGTGTTTCTTTCCCCCTTTGCGATCGTGTTTCATATCTGGGTGTCCCTTACTCTGCCTCAGCTCGTGATTTTAAAGCTGCTTTAATTATACATATTCAAGAAAAGATTAGAAAAGCTTTTGGATTGATGATAAGATTTCGCGGTGTTTACCGGCGTGATATACTTGGATCTCTGTTTAACGCAGTGGCTCTCCCTCATGTCCTTTATCCTTCCCTCCTTTTCCGCGATTCCAGACTGAGTGATCTCTCAGCTATTCGGGTTTCGTATTTTAAGTATTGTAAATTTCTTCTTGGGTTCCCTATTTCGTTTAGTAATACTGAGATTGTTTCAAAATTTAAAGTAAAAGACCCATTAGTAATTGTTAAAAAGAAAGTTCAGAATTTTTACAGTAAGGCGGAGAATATTCTCCCAACCCACAACCTTTTCCCTTTTTTTACCGATAAGGCTCATTTATAGTTGTTCGCTATGATGATTGATTTATAGTGTCTTAAAGTTTCCAGTATTCTTATTTATCATCGTGTATATTTAGACGCATATATTGTCTGTAGTTGTTTATTATGGTATTATTTCAATTTTTGTACTCTTCAACTTTTGAGGGCAATAAAAGAATAATAATAATAATAATATACCAAGTCTTATGAATGTGTATGTGGCGTGGTTAGGTGCGAATACACCGACTCTTCTCGAATACACCAAGTCTTTTCGAAGACGATACTCAGTTCGTAGGTCAATAACTAAGCAGGTTATTTATTACTCACATTGGTGCACCGTAAAATACTGCAATATAAGGTTGGTTGAACTGGGGCTATGCCTCAACTTGGACTGCCTTGCTAACTGGGAAGCTGGCTCTTTTTACCCACTTTTCCAGCAGCTTTAGGGAGCATGCCCGAACTCGTTTCTACGGTCCCATTGGAGGAAGGGTACTTTCCCAGGGTGGTCATAAGTTAGTCAGGATACAGAGGAAAGGAAGCTACAATTATCTTAGTGTTCTTTTTGTATTTCTCATTGTATATCCCTATCTGCTAGGTTAAAAGACTTCATCCCAGTCTAGCTTGTCCTCTCTCTTAGATTTATTGCTTTCTAACTCTATCCATTTTATTACTAAGACCGAGAAACAAGGAGATTTTCCTGTCTGAAGGAAACAGGGGAAAAGGTTGTTCGAATTAAAAGAGAAGAAGTTTGTTAAAAAGTTAGTCAATCTGATTTAGTTATAATTGTATCCTCACAAGGCCTACTTTTTGTTCCCGCTAGCAGCTTAAATCCCTCTCCACCCTTAAATCTTTCGGTTTGGATAGTAAATGCCTCCTCTGTTATTTTAAAACTTATATCCGTCCTCATTTAAAATATGCTTCACCGGTTTGGCATTCTTCTCTTTCTGCAGAGCTCTCTGATCGCCTAGAAAATGTCCAAAAGAGAGCAGTGAGAATCATTCTGGGTGACCATACTATTTCATATGAAGAGGCTCTCATTAAACTTGACGTTCCTAAATTAACAGAACGTAGAAATAATCTTTCAAACAAATTTGGAACTAAGATAATGTATTGTCCCCAGATGGCCCATCTATTCCCCCCTCCCGTCTTCCGTGCGTGGTTCCGAGAGGAACACTGGCAATCAATTTTCTCCATATCCTGCTAATTCTTCTGCCCAATCTTTATGTAGTTTCATCCCATCATTTATTTCTGGTCATATCTTGTAAGTGTATTAGTTAATTTGTTTCGTGTCTGTGTTTTTTGTAAATTTGTTCCTCTTCTAGTTTTTAGCTACTTGGATTAAACTTGATTGATTGATTGATTGTTTCCTCTATCATGAGTCTTTACAACCTGCCTTCCGACCCCAAGAAGTTTTGGCTACTCCGCACTGGTGAGGAAACAAGACCAAAGGTTTCGATGGGATCCCAAAAATTCAATATCTGATCCAGACAACTGGGTCTTGTCTTAGCCAGATCCAGTCTTCGCCAGACTCCTTGAACATTTTTACAATTAAAATTCAGAAACAGATTAAGGCCAAATAGCTAATCACCTGAGAAAACCAAGTTCAGATTTGGATTCAGCATGTGTGTTTACCCCTATAAGTCATATCTGTTTTGACGAAAAGTTCCTGCCACTTCTGCCAATTTCCCGGTTCCGGCCGAACTCCAGAACTACTTGTCCGGCGAAAAAAGAAAGCTCAAAGACTTCGCTTCTTTCCCCGGTAATGAACATCTAATCAACTTCAAATAAAAATTTAGCTTATAACAAATTTTCCGATTCCAGCCGGAATCCGGTCGAACTATATGTCCGGGTAAAATACGATTGTCATACAGGGACTCAGCATCTCTTCTTACCCCTAAATCGCTTATCTAATCAAATAGAAATAAAACTATGACTTCCAACAGTTTTCCGGTTATGGCCGGATTCCGGACGAACTACATGTCCGGGTAGAAACTTGTTTTCACATAAGTGTTCAGCATGTCTTCTTGCCCTAAATCGAACATCTAATCAACTCCAAATAAAACTTTTAATTTTGACAAACTTTACGGTTTGGGCCGGATTCCGGTCGAAATACTTGTCCATCGAGAAAATAGTTTTCACCATCGTCTTCAGCATGTCTTCCAACCTCTAAATCGAACATTTAATCAGCTTCAAATAAAACTTTTACTTTCAACAAACTTTCCGGTTTGGGCCGGATTCTTGGCGAAATACTTGTCCGTCGAGAAAATAGTTTTCACCATCGTCTTCAGCATGTCTTCCTACCCCTAAATCGAACATCTAACCAATTTCAAATAAAACTTTTACTTTCAACAAACTTTCCGGTTTGGGCCGGATTCCGGGCGAAATACTTGTCCGTCGAGAAAATAATTTTCACAATCGTCTTCAGCATGTCTTCCTACCCCTAAATCGAACATCTAATCAACTTCAAATAAAACTTTTACTTTCAACAAACTTTCCGGTTTTGGCCGGATTCCGGGCGAACTACTTGTCCGATGACAAAATGGTTTTCACCATCGTGTTCAGCATGTCTTCTTACCCCATAGTCGACTATCACATTAGCTGTTTCAAAATATTTTGTTTGTCCCTTAATTTGAAAATGTAGAGCTAAATGTAGAGCTACAAAGCCCATCTACGAACTTGACTTGTCCGACGACCCAACGAACCCTCACACCAAGTTTCATCAAAATACATCATTCCCTTCGAGAGTTATCGTGCTTACAGACGGACGGACGGACAGACGGACAACTTTTGCGATGTCATAGGTATCCCTCCACTTACGTTTTGGGATCCCAAAAACAGTCCGAAAACCCCAGGGAGCAGTCACCAGTAAACACAAAAGCGCATTATAGGAAAATTCAGAGGCCCCCAGTGATTCGTGAATCTCAGGTGACAAAGAACACAGATCTTATACTCAGTGTTGCCAGATCGTGGTAAAAAAAAAAATCAGCCGCGCCCTTTGAAAAATTCGCCGGAAAAATCTACCCCCCTCCCCCAAAGATCTCAATGACTATCAACATAATACCCCACAAAATTTTCCGGCCTTCGGTCGCGACGATTAAAACGACGTAAAAACAGTTCATTTCTATGAAAAACAGTCGGTTTTTAGTGGAGTGTTTGTTGGAACAGTCCACTACTGCGAGGGCTATAGCAGCTTTCGGTTTTCATCGTATTTTGTAGAGTGCATAACTCGTGAACCGGTGCAAGCATTAAGTTCAAACTTGGTAAAACTGTGGTTATTGGGGTCTAGTTGTGCATTTTGGGGGTCCCAACACCCACCCGGTTCAGGGGCAAATGGGCCCAGATTGCCCAGTGAATAATGTTACAACTTGCCCATGTTTATAACCGCCCATTGCCAGGCCTTATGGTGGGCCATAAACAGTTAATGGTGTGTTTTACTTTTACGACTAAACTGAAACTGAACTGACCAGACCTAGGCACAGGACGATGAAATTCCTTGTACTTAAGAACGGAGAGAATAGCGAGACTGGAGAAGCCAGAGGAGCAAAAACAGTAATTTGTACGAGAATGGAGAATTCAGAAGCGATAATTCAGAACGGAGGATTCGGATCAAAAACGCAACTAGTAAAATAGACGCAACTTACAATTTACTGACCCGCTGACAGCAGCCGGACAGCTTATACAGATAATTTTCATGACTGGAAGAGCGTTCTATCATAATAATGTTTGGTACCACATATTTCAATCAATCAATCAATCAATCATCGCATTTATTCCTGAATATCTGTTTCACAACATGATAACATAGGACTGTCAACTTAAACAAAATATAACTGATATATACAATTCGTTTTAAAACTTGTACGACTTCATAACTTGTAACAACATTAAACGGTATGTCAACATAAACAAGACCAAAGGTTTCGATGGGATCCCAAAAATTCAATATCTGATCCAGACAACTGGGTCTTGTCTTAGCCAGACCAGTCTTCGCCAGACTCCTTGAACATTTTTACAATTAAAATTCAGAAACAGATTAAGGCCAAATAGCTAATCACCCGAGAAAACCAAGTCAGATTTGGATTCAGCATGTGTGTTTACCCCTATAAGTCATATCTGTTTTGACGAAAACTTCCTGCCACTTCTGCCAATATCCCGGTTCCGGCCGAACTCCAGAACTACTTGTCCGGCGAAAAAAGAAAGCTCAAACACGAAATCAGGGTATCTTCTTTCCCCAGTAATGAACATCTAATCAACTTCAAATAGAAATTTAGCTTATAACAAATTTTCCGATTCCAGCCGGATTCCGGTCGAACTATATGTCCGGGTAAAATATGATTGTCATACAGGGACTCAGCATCTCTTCTTACCCCTAAAACGCTTATCTAATCAACTAGAAATAAAATTTTGACTTTCAACAGTTTTCCGGTTTTGGCCGGATTCCGGACGAACTACATGTCCGGGTAGAAACTTGTTTTCACATAAGTGTTCAGCATGTCTTCTTGCCTAAATCGAACATCTAATCAACTCCAAATAAAACTTTTAATTTTGACGAACTTTTCGGTTTGGGCCGGATTCTGGTCGAAATACTTGTCCGTCGAGAAAATAGTTTTAACCATCGTCTTCAGCATGTCTTCCTACCTCTAAATCGAACATTTAATCAACTTCAAATAAAACTTTTACTTTCAACAAACTTTCCGGTTTGGGCCGGATTCCGGGCGAAATATTTGTCCGTCGAGAAAATAGTTTTCACCATCGTCTTCAGCATGTCTTCCTACCCCTAAATCGAACATCTAATCAATTTCAAATAAAACTTTTACTTTCAACAAACTTTCCGGTTTGGGCCGGATTCCGGGCGAAATACTTGTCCGTCGAGAAAATAAATTTCACCATCGTATTTAGCATGTCTTCCTACCCCTAAATCAAACATCTAAGCAACTTCAAATAAAACTTTTACTTTCAACAAACTTTCCGGTTTACGTTTTGGGATCCCAAAAACTTCACAAAATATGGCACAAATGAGTTAAGGAATCTATCAGAAGAGTGACTAGGTGGGTTTTGTAGCGTTACTTTATTTGCCGTTCTGATGCGTGCTTGTTCGCTTGCTTGCGTGCTAAAATTAAATATTCCTTCAGCCCAAGCTGGCTGCGAATCATATTTGACAGTGCAAAACGGATACGTCAGCTGAATTTTATTAGAGCTATATTTTGTCCTTCTTAGCAAGGGTCCTCTCGAGGCTCAAAGCCGCTCAAGCTGAAAAAATATTTTTTCCAAGTTTTTATGGCACTTGCCCTTCGGCCAAGTGCCATATAGCGATCGCAATTTCTGTCCGTCCGTCGGTCTGTCCAGGTTTTGCTAGTTCGGGCACTTCCACATAAGCTAGGACGATAAAACTTGGCAGGCGTATCAGGGACCCCAAATGATTAAGTTGGAAATAGTCACTTCCCCCATCCGAGGACCGTGGGGGGAGTGGAGGGAGGGGAATCCGGAATCTTGAGGTATTTATAACTTTTGAACGGGTGACCGGATCTCGATGAAACTTGATGTTTGGAAAGACCTCATGCCTCAGACGACCCACTTAAAATCCGGACCGGATCCGGTAACTTTTGGGGGGAGCTCGAGGGGGCAACCGGAAATGTTGAAACACGCTATGAGTGGAGGGATCGAGATGAAACTTGGTGGGAAGACACCTAGCAAACACTAGATACATCATTGACATAACCGAACCGAGCCTACTCGTAACAAGTGCCATATGGGCTCGTAGCTCTTGTTCGTTTTTCAAACTTGAACTTTGAGCCTGAACCCTTGCCAAGATCTAGCTCCGAATCTGGAGGGCCAAAATCTAGGGGCCAGTTCAATTCAGTTAAGCATAATTCAGATTAAGGTGATGTAGTCTATTTAGATTTGCTTTTGTTGGTGAAGATTTCTAAGAGTAGTGTTGGTCGTCCGTTGAGCTAAAATAAAAATAAATTAAGAAGGGCCTAAATCTAGCTCTAATAAAATTCAGCTGACGTATCTGTTGTGCACTGTCAAATATAACTAAAACTTCTTAGTTTCCTGGAATATAACTGAAAGTTCATGAATAAACAAGACTTAGCCTATTAGTCAAGGAAATGGGTAAACACTAATAAAAGATGTCACTAATTGGAATAAGGGAAGTATTTCACAATTATTATCGAACCGCTAAATTCTTGAAATAAAGATATTACTAGCTATTTCTGATCGAGCTGTCAATCCAACCAAAACAAAATTGAGCGTTGGTATGCTAAGATAAGACCAAGCTAAAATCGTTTTATCTATCTTTTAAAACAGTAACATAGACAATCGGTATTTGCATCCAGACTTTTTTTGTAGGCTTGCAAAATCGCCCTCAGCACGTTTTAAGAGCGTGCATTATAAATTTAATTAGTTTATTTTTTTTTTCACTCGTTATCAGTCCACGGTAACGGAGTATAATACAAACATGGAAACTGCATTTCAACTACAGACAAGATAATTAGAAATCATAATAAAAAAAAAAAAATCAAGACTGCTATGGGTGAAAAAATCTGCTTTCAGTTTGCGAAAAGGATCGGATGATTGTTACTGACAAAATACTGTGTCTCAGCCTACCTTCCTTTAGATGCTTCACCTTGGCTCCGCATTTCACAACCACACCTCCGGATTCATGTCCGAGAATCATTGGCTCTTTCAGGACGAAGTTGCCTATCTTTCCATTAACCCAATAATGAACATCTGACCCGCAAATGCCAACTGAGCCCATCTTAATGAGGACATCTGAAAAAAAAAAGGTCAGAAACATCTTGTGTTTAATTGCATGACTTCCCAACTTCCCTCTATGTTTTGAAGTTAAACTGAAGGGCTAAACAAGCCGTTTTCACAAAGACTGGTAACTCGACTCCTTGAAAATAGATGATGTTCCAAGTCTACACACGAATGACCGAGAAACGAGGTCCTCGCACTGACTCAAGTGAAGCGGAAACTCCACTGGCAATCGTAGGACCATACGTGCTCGGCCAGACCCGGCGTGTCTCATTCGCTGAAAATCGCAAAAAAATGGCGGTTAATACAGGTTACGATGGCTTCCGACTGAAAGAGGAAACCCCACTTGCCATATCTTCATCACATGAAACCCTTCAAGAGTTTACGTACAATCACGAACAAATAAGAACCAGAAAGTCCGTCTCCCTATCTCTGTAATACGACCATGCGGAGTTGAATATATCCCTATACCTAGCCCGATTCAAACGAGCGGTGGGTAGGAACATCGCGGAACCTCACAATTCGTTACCCCTACTAAAGCCCAGTAGGAGAAATTTCCAAAGTAAAAGCCGATTGGTTGTCTATCAATGTGCCGTCTCACGTGACACGCTGCAGAGCGGCCAGCCCACCTCCTGCACTTTTTCCTTTGATATGCAAAGCAAAGAGGTCATCAACACAAAGCTCAGCAAGTACCTCTAGCTAAGCTCAGTTTTGTCGGTGTATCCGTATTGTTTTGCCGCTTAATCTGAAACCCCCTCCCCCCCACGCATAACCGCAGGGCTACAGAACCCATCTACGAACTTGACTTACCCTTGACCCAAAGGATCCTCCACCAAGTTTCATCAAAATATCTCATTCCCTTCGAGAGTTATCGTGCTCACAGACAGACAGACAGACGGACAACTTTTGCGATTTCATAGCTTATCCCTCCACTTAAGTTTTGGAATCGCAAAAACACTAAAAAGGACTAATTTATCGGTTACTGTACAACTCAACAAATGCTGGAACAAAACTCCTTCTATATCATCCATGAAGAAGGGCGAAAGGTGCTAGTTTTGGGATTTTCTGGGATTTCTCTCGCTGGGGTCTAATGCGTATAGCAGAATAGGAAGGAGGGAGAATATTACGTAGTCGGGGAATAGAGAGGGTTTTAATACCGAAATGGATGCTAAGCCGGGTTCTTCTCTCTTCCAGGGTAGCCATCTCAAACCTTTTTAGTATGTAATTGTAGCCAAGTCCTTCGTTTGATTCTGCCTTGACTGGGAGTGGAACTCAAGTTGGTTGTCCACGAGTAGCCTACACCACAAGTCCCTTTCTTCGTTGTGGGTTCTATATGTACTCGCTTGTCAGGATCCTAAACTGAGTAGACTGCGTTTCCGTTCTTCGGTACAAAATGTAAGACGTAGCATTTGTTGATGTTGAACGATAGATGGAACGACTGTGGATATGGTTGAGATTGGCTTGAAGGCTTGCATGGTCTGCCGGACAGAGATTGGAATCATCGGCGAAAAGTGTGACTCTGTTACTGTTAAGGCGTAGATGTATATCAGGAAGATGGTGGGACATTGCATGGCAATGAAAGCATATGCCCTTTTACCTGAGAATGCGGCGAGTTGAAAGGACTAATGAAGAAATTGTTTGGAAGGGAAACTTTAGGGGATAATGGGCGAACTGAGTTAACAGAGAACAAATGCTTCAGGATGATTGTAGCAGGTTCATCCGAATAGCAGCAAGCATCGAGAAGACAAATACGTTTGTTTTAATGAGTGTGTGGTTTGACTTTTTTCTTTTTGAGTGTAGGCTATTTGTTGTTGCTACGGCCTGTTGGCTCTTCCAATAAAATATCAAAATATGTCATAGGCTATATCAACTATGAAGATGCGCGCCAGCACTATCTGGTTTGAACCTTCCAAGAATAGATACCATCATTTGAAAACTGGTGTCAGAAAGAAAAATTAAAATATCAGCCAGATTCTTCTATCTCCCTCCCAAACAACTCCCTGGAACCAACCAGACACCATAATACACTCTTATGATTTCTCGCTTCAAGTGCCTTACATCACCTCCACTCTTTCGAACCCTTAGTCACCATCCACCCATTAGTCACATAAGCTATCAATATCAAGTTTTTGCCCTTTCTTCAGTTTTTTTTTCTAACAAGTTCTATGTTTCAACTTATTTTTGTGTGCAGTTATTAGTGGTTAACTTATCTACCGATGATTACTTACCGTGGTTTGTAAGTTATTATTGTCTGCTTTTGTTGTCTTTTATTTAACTTTTGCTACATGGCAATTGTCTGTTAAACCCAGAAGACGAACAAACTCACCATTATCACTCGGATCTTCCACTCTCACTTGGTCCTAGAAACAAAGCAATGTATTACTGACATGATTGTATATGTATGTCAAAGGAGTCACTAACTAACTCCAAAAGAATCAAACATACTCTGGCAACAATCTAACTAGTATGTTTCTATAAGGTATCAGGAACTTTCCTGAAGTATTTGGCTGAATATCTGATAACCTGCGTAATGACAACTTAAGTTTCTCTCAACCGGTACCGTAACTTTCTGCATTGTGTACTTCTTTTGCTGCTTCCTTTTTTGTACATCAGCCTTTTATCAGAATAAACAAAACAAAAAATATACTAAGAATTCAAAAAACTATGGCAGTCTAGTGTCTTAACATAGACAATTTCACCTAATCAGAAACCAGTAGAAGTTAGCAAGGCTTAGTTAGTTAAGCCTAAAACTTTTTTCAACACTACTGAGATTTTTATTTTAGAGAAAACTGAATAACCAGAAAATTTAACATCCAAGTCTTCTTTTTTATGCAGCTTTGAGGGAAGGCTTCGCGAATAGCAGCATTGTCAACAGAAGCTACTGTTTATAACAAAAGAAGAATCAAGTCCAATTAAAGCCGCGTTCGATTTAGCCTTGTCCCAGTCCTGTCAGCCAAATGCGGTTTTATTTAACTACCTTGTCCGCTTAATGCCGTTTTATTTGTCCTGTCAGCTGACAATTGTCAGTGCCCTGTCAGACAGGACGCTGTGAATGATAACATGCTCTCGGAGCAAGTTTCGGTCCTGTCTCGGGTAGATTTCTCGACTGCGTTTTATTTGCGATGCTTGTCCGCTGAGTCATTCACCTGACAGGGCTAAATAAAACGGGTTTATACCGTGACAAGGCAGTAACAAGAAGACAGGACCGAGACAAGGAGGACTCAAATCGAACCCAGCTTAAGATACATATACATATACCCCAAGTAAACTGGTGTAAATAAAGACTAAATCATAAGGATCACGTGTGGAACATCAGATACATCCGTTCTGACAAAATTAATTGATATCAAAGGTCATCCACTACTGCTATTTCTTCTTTGAAAAAAGTGTCTGGTGCAAACGAAGTTGAAAAGGCTCAAATACATGCTACAGAAAAATTATGGCGCCAACACTCATGCTCAAGCTATTTGGGTTAACTTGGTAGTGCAAAGAAATCCACAAAAAGGCGCAAAAGAAGGAAACGAAAGCTGATGCAAAACAATTTGGACATGGTCAACAGGTGTTTAGAAGAAAGTCATTGTTCAATGAAAATGAAAAACATTATGCCGTGCAGAATGATACAGAATGCCCAATTTCCCACTTTGGTAAGTATAGAGGCTGGAAAGAAATGGTGGGAATTGCATGCATATCATCCACAGGGGTGGCGCAAATAGCAAGGTATCCTGTCACTCAGCAGGAGGATGTTAGAGAGATAACATTGAACTCAAATCATAGACTAGCTAAAACATAGGAGAAACTTATTCCGGTGGTCACCAGCTCAAAATTTAAAAATTATTTACTTAATGGCACTGTCTAGGGAACCGGGAGACATATTCGTGTCCTATGGACTACGGAATCGGTAGTTCTTACAGAAACCAAACCATAAGAGCGACGATTCTGGGATCTGACATCAGTGACTAACAGAAACTTGTAGCCTCTGTGCTGGCTCATGTTCCAGTAGTAAATCGAAATAGCTCACAAAATCTGCGTCGCACCAGCTTCTTGTCCTGTAGTCTCATAGAATTAAGTACTGAGAAGCTAGGGAGCCGGTAGGTGATACCGGAAACTATATAATGGAGCTTGTGTTCCAGTAGTGTCTACATCAGATATAGAACTCGGTGAATAGTTTTGATGAGATCTGATTTTCACTGACTTAGAAAAACTCACATCAACTCATGGGGTAAGAAACATCACACACTACTGGAACCCTAGCCGATAGAAGTTGGGTTCTGTGAGCCGATAATATATGCTACCGGACTCAAAGACTATATTGAGACGTACTAGGATATATAATATATATAATCTAATATATATAATCCCCATATATAATCTAATCTAATAAATTCAGAATTTCAGGAAAGTCAGACTCAGACAAGTTTGTAATTTAAAATTTTGGCACTACTGGAATCCTAGCCCACTGGAACTGGGTTCCATGAGTAAAGAATATTCACTCCCGGTTTACCAGTATGCACTGACATGGGTCTGCAAATTCAGATATCTTAATTTTTGTTTAATTTTTTCAAGTCAGTGAAAATCCCTGCATTCCTAGCTCTCATCCAAACTATTCTGTAGTGAGTTCTATATTCCATGTAGACTTACTATATAAATTTGTATATGGCCCACTGAGGCTAAATAAACACTATTCTATTCTATTCTATGGTTTCCAGTGTCACTTACCTGCTCCCTAGCTTTCGAGTAGCCTGCACAATTCTGTGAGACTACCAGACGAGAAGCTCGTACAATAAAGTTTCTTTGAGCTATTTCTATTACTATCCAAATGGAAGCCAGCACATACAAGTTTCCTTTTGTCAATGACGTCAGATCTGCGTTAGATCCCGGAATCGCAGCTCATATATATGGTTTGATTTCTGTGAGAACTACCAGTACTATAGCAGTCATTTACAAATCCTCAACTTTTGGGCATGGTACCCCCCCGAAATTTGGTTTAACTGAGACTGGTTACATACCTAAATATGGTCTTCTTCCTGTCCTAGATCAAAAGATACCTGCTTTTACTTTCTATCCAGCCTCATTTTCCAATTTACAAAATGTTAGAGCACTTCCAAGATACATAGAGTTTTCATGAGGGCACTTCTCTTCTAGTGGGTTTATCCTATCCTTTTTCAGAAAATTGCTGCTAGGTACATGGATCTGGTATGGATGAGGCAAGCTTTCCAATCTGTCACTGGAGCAAATATTTCCTTTAGATTGTTTGCCTTTTATTGTTTTTATTTTGAGTTATTTTTTTTTACCTTTTTTTAGTCTGACTTTTGACTTTTTGACAACATGGAAAAGGATTGAGTAACCTAGTGGCAACTACCTGGAAAAAGATAGAGTAAACCCACTGGGAAAGAAGTGGCCTCCACTAAACTCTCTGTATCTTGGAAGCAGAGGCGTCACGACTGGGTGGGGAGGGGTGCATGCCCCCCCCCCCCCCAAAGCCATCGGCAAGTCCGTAAAGCAAGCGCCGCGATTTTTCGTCAAAATAGTGGCTTTTTATTCATGAAAACAGTCGGTTTATCTGGAAATTGGTCAATTTTTCATCAAAATAGTCATTTTTTCTGAAAATCAATGGATTTTTTGGAAAATCAGTCGAGTTTTTTTCAAAAATGTAATTTTTATTGAAAACAGTCGTTTTTCCTGCAGAAAAAGTTGGTAAAAATTACCAGCCAGTCGGTAAATGCCTCGTCCCCCCCCCAAACATTTTGGCTAGTAACGCCTCTGCTTGGAAGTGCTCTAACATTTTGGAAATTGAGGTTGGATAGAAAGTTAAATCAGGTACAGTAGAGGTATGCTTATTTGAACACTTTTTTAATTTTTCCACTACCTTGGCTTTCTTACTTGCATATAAAAAGTAAAAGGGAAAAGAAAAATAACAAACTTGATATCAGCTAAAAGCCAACTATTTCAGGGTTATCCTGGCACAAACTTGAAGCAGAAATTCAATTAAATTTTTTTGATTTTGAATTTATTAAGAAGGTCCTTCCTCTTTTGAAGGCATCTGACAGTTCGGACCTCCATCTTCTCCATTCAAGGTGTGTTCCTCCCGGCAAACTTTTCAAATTATAAAAAAACAAAACAAAAGTCACTTTCATAGTTGAATTGTGAGATTATTACTAGTATTTATAGGAAAAAATGCCTGGTTTGGGTTTTAGTTTTGTCTTCGGCGGTCGTTCGCTGTTAGCAAACGTTCACATAAGCATACCTCTACTGTGTCTTTCGATCTAGGACAGGAAGAAGACCCTATTTAGGTAGGTAGCCAATGTCAGTTTAACCAAATTTTACAGGGGTACCATGCCCAAAAATTTAGGATTTTTATATGACTGTACTATATCCCGTAGGCTGGGATATTAAGTAATCTCCTGGTTCCCTAGACAGTGCCTTACTTACTAGCTACCTCATTGCTGAAGGCACCAGGAATCAGGTCAGGATTCAAATTTCCCTCATATACATGACTCTAGATCTAAAAGAAACACATTGATAAGAAAATCGCAAATTACAACCCACCAGTCTGATATCGTTAATCTGGTGCAAAACAGCTGCTACATTGTTCATCGCCATTACAGTTTAACTTTCTTAGCATAAGCACGTGTGTGATTCTTGAAATTCCGCACGTTGTTAAAAGGTACGCCATAGCGCACAAAAATCCCTCCAAAGAAAGATGTGAAGTAGCATAAATTATCTAAGACAGTAATATCTAACTCAATAACAAAATATTGTTCAAAAAATAAAAGGATTATTAATAAATGTGTCAGAAGTATTGATTTCTGTTTTTCTAAGATTTCTTCCTTTTCAGGTTAGGATTTCAAGAAAAATGAGAGCGTTAGAGTGCTTTGCCCTAAATTTCAAAATTTGGGTTCTGAAAAAGTTACCTAGGCCCTAGAACTCTGCTGTTGCAGGGAACACTGTTTTGCGGAGAGCCAAAAGGTTTTTGATAGCAACAGTCATCTATAAGAAACCATGGCTCAGAATGTTGACCCAAGGACAAGACAAGAGGTTACTAAAACAGGAGATGAGAAACCAGTCATCCCAAAAGGTCATTCAGTTAGCAAGCGGTATGTGCATCCTATGATATCTCTTCATTTGAAAAATATTTAGTAATAAATAACCCATATGAGAGAGCAGATTACTCTACCATCCATTCAGGGGTACCTGACCACATTTTAGTTAGTTAGCCACAAAAAGCCCTACCGGCAGTAGGGGTGTGTTTCGGCGCCAACCGATGTTCAGCGGCAACCGGTAACCGGTTGTCGCGAAAACAGTTTTTTATCGTAACCAAAAATCGGTTCTCCCAAAACATTGGAAATGACGCGAAAACATGTTTCAAATTTGAAGACGATGACGTGATGAAGAAAGATATTCGATAATAAAAATGGAGGAAGAATTTGTAGATGCAACTGGATCTATATCAGCAGCTGACTGGGTTTTGTGTTCGGCTGTATCTGTCACGATCATACAAAATCATAGTAATAATAGCAAAAGAAAAAATTAAAGGTAAAACTGAAAAATTAAAAACTGGAAATTGTAATTAAAAATTAAAATTAAGACTAAAAATTTAAATTAAACATTCCTTCAGCTCAAGCTGAGTGCGATCGTATTTGACAGTGAGAAACGGATACGTCAGTTGAATTTTATCAGAGCTATGTGTCGGCCCTTCTTGGCAAGGGTCCTGGTCAGGGTCAAAGCCACTCAAGTTGGAAAAACGATAATTACGATCCGACTCGCAGTCAGCTTGGTCTGAAGGAACATTTACTTTTAATTTTTTAAGTTTAATTTTTATTTTTTAGTCTTATTTTTAGTTTTAGTTTTTATTTTATATTAAAATTTTCAGTTTCATTTTTATTTTTTTTACTATTATTTTTTTATTATTATTACAAATTAAAAACTGAAAATTGTAAATCAAAATAAAAATTAAAATTGAAACTAAAAATAAAAAATAAAATTAAACTTAAAAATTAAAATTAAATATAAAATTCAAATTATGAATCAATAAAATATTCAATTTATATTTTGGACTATGTAAGTTCTTATTTGAACTTTAGAACATTTTTCTATTTGCTGTTCCGCCTTTGTTTTTATTTCAGAGTTGATGACGGTGAAGCTGAATCAGAACCAAGAATTGTGAACGGTAACGATAACCGTTCCAAAATTTTGTGACCGAAGATCGGAACCGATCTCCGAACCAAATCCTGGTCGACGCAAAAACACCGGTTCATCAGAACCGAAGGTCGCGAAAACACTGGTTACTCTGAACCGAAGTACATTGGTTGGCGCCGAAACAGGCCCTAGGGCTGATTTGCCGATTTTTTCGCAATGAAAAATGAATTGCTTGAAATTTATCGTATATTTTTTTCAGTTATTTTCAGTCCAAAAAAGCTGACAAAAATGTTTCAAATATACCACTGTATTCAGGAAAAAATAAGTGCTAAAAAACAGGCAATTTACTGGTGTTGCTGGCAGTGGGTAGGGTAGCCAAAAAAAGCATCATCAGCAGTTGACAGCAGTAACCTAGTGTGAACTTGCTGATTTTCTGTATTGAAAATATGAATTCCCACGAATTTGACTTAGGGGAGAGTTGTATATACTGGGTCAATATTTGGAATAGTTAAATAACTTCTTAGGACAATGGGCAATATGGATGAATCTTATGCAGTTTGAAAGACCCTCGAAGACTCTATCATACCAGAAATCGCCCTTTTACCCCCCTATATCTTGTATGTACCAGGTGGTAGATACTAGGTTGGGGGTACGCTACATAGTGGGTCACTTACATATTCCCTATGTTCTGTCAAATATATTCTCCAATAGGATGCGATATACTCTCATTGGATTTTTATTTAACTTCAGATAGTTTTCGATATATACTTCAATTAAAACTTTCAAATATAAGTTGACCTAAAATCATATTCACTGTATCAAATCAGCCCATTTTAGTCACTGTACCAGTCCCGAAAAATGCAAGAAAATAGTTGTGTTTTTGCAGATACTGGTACGGTACCATGGTATCTGATACCACTGTCTAAAGTCGTTTTTGCAGTTATTGTGGTATCTGATACCACGGTCAAAAGCCATTTCTGCAGTAATCGTGGTATCTGGCCAGTTATCGTGGTAATTGATTGTGGTATCTGAAAAGTCATCTCACTTTCATCAATTTTTGTCAAATTGGTGGGAAAGAAGTTTGGCACTTAGTGACATGACTGAATATCAGTTTTTCTTTTGGGATGACTTCGTAAAGCTCAATTTCGGCAATTGTCGTTTTTACAGAGCAACTGTATATCAGATACCATGATAACGGAAAAAATGGCTAATTGCAGATCCAGTTACCGTGGTAACAGATACCATGGTATCTGAAAAACGCAACTAATGTATTAGGGTAAAGATCTTTCAAGAAGCTAAACCTGTAGCTTTGTGGTGCAGAGCCAGACAACCAAGAATACTAAATAGGGTAACCTATACCTCGGTAGACCAAGGAGTTCATCATGGTGATGGTAGAGGCTGGTTGAAATGTTGCAAGATATTCCAGATTTTTTGTCTTATGAGGGTCTTTCTGTGCATTTGATCATAACCAGCAGACCTTAGTATGCTATAGAAGCTTTAAAGATACGGATGAGAGATAATTACCCCACTACACAAAGAAATTTAGCGAAAATATAGTTAAATCCTAAGCTAAATCCTATATGTCATGACCCAGTATGTACCACCCATTGGTGATTCACCATGTACCACCCCAACCCTATTGGCAGAAACTGAAAAACTTTCTTGAACTTTAAAAAATTTGAAGGTTAGATGGCGCTAATGTGTAGCCAGGACATAGTTCTACTAACCTGTGGAAAAATCTCTGAATTCTGCCATACCTTGAAGAAATTATGAATCGAAAGAGAATCCCAAAATATTTGTTGGGTAAGATACAAAAAAGTTTAAAGTCAGATAATATCTAGAAAACAAAGATTGCATCATATCTTTATAAGTGGATGAGGTTGGTGGCCGACCGTGGCCGTATGTCAAGAATTGCCATGTGCTACTGAAATGATTTTTTTGGTCTCACCAGATGGCAGATAATCTCACTGATGTACCTATACCCAGTATTTACCACTCTCCACTACTTGCTTTTCTTTTCTTTTTTTCTAATACAGCTTAAATTTTTTTTTTAAATTTACCACTGCATTCAGGATTGAATTATCTATTTATTAAGGCAAGCAGTAAGAATGTCCCAACTTATTTATGTTATCATTATTGTTGTATGTAAATTCTACAAAAAAAACAACTGAAAATTCTTGATACCAAGGACAAAGTAGCCATTAGTAATCACACCAGTAAATGGCGAGTTACCAGTATTGACACTTTTGCACCGGTTGATTTTTTCCATGAAAACAGTAGTTTTTTCTGAAAATAAGTCATTTTTTTTTCAAAATGTAATTTTTGTTGTTGAAAACAGTTTTTTTTTCTGCAGAAAAAGTCGGTAAAAATTACAAGCCAGTTGGTAAATGCTTCGTCCCCCCCCCCCTCAAAACATTTTGGCTAGTAACGCCTCTGCTGTCACCTACACTTTAAAACAAATATCATGTTGGCATGGTCCAGTATAATCAGTGTTTTTCTGATAAAGAATGCAGATACTTAGCAGCAAGTTAGAGAGGTAATATTGATCTCAAATCAAAGCTAAAGTTCAGGGGAATCTTATTCCAATGACCAGTAGCTGAAAATTTGAAATTTTTTGTTTAGTAGCTACCCTACCATGGATATTAAGTCCTTGGTGTCAACAAATTTTTCTAGGCAAGTTCAGTTATATTTTTATACCTGAATTTACATGCAATATTAATGATGATGTAAGTCAATTAGGACATCTTGCTGCTAGCCTTATTAAATAAATAATTTAGTCCTGAATGCTGTAGTGTATTTTGAATATTTTTGGAAGCAGTTTCAGATAGTAAAAAACTGAAAAACAAATAAGACAAATTCACAGCAATTATTATTTCATGACGGAAAATCGGCGCTACAGCCGATGGCACTTCTTGTGGCTACCCTATCCCTGAATTAAATCTAATTTTTGCAAGAATAAGGTTTCTGGATACCATCTTTTCCAGGTCATATTTCATGTTTGTCACTGAAACAGGAATGTGTGTCACATAGTCGAGCTGGAAGTTGAAACTTGCAGAAAAGTCATTTTTTCCTATTTTTGGGATCCCAAAACGCAAGTGGAGGGATACCTAGGACATTACAAAAATGTCTGTCTGCCCGTCTGTCTGTAAGCACGATAACTCTCGAAGGGAATGAGATATTTTGATGAAACTTGGTGTGAAGATTCATTGGGTCAAGGGTAAGGTCAAGTTCGTAGATGGGTACTATATTTAGGGGTAGGGGGTGACATTAAGGGATAAACAAAATATTTTTGAACAGCTAATGTGATAGTTGATTATGGGGTAAGAAGGCATGCTGAGCACGATAGTGAATACAATATTCTTGCCGGACAAGTAGTTCGTCCGGAATGCGGCAAAAAACGGAAATGTGGTTAAAAGTAAAAGTTTTATTTGAAGTTAATTAAATGCTCGATTCAGGGGTAAGAAGACATACTGAACACGGTGGTGAACACCGTTTTCTTGCCGAATAAGTAGTTCGTCCGGAATCCGGCGAACCGGAAAGTTGGTTAAAAGTAAAAGTTTCATTTGAAGTTGATTAAATATTAGATTTAGGCGTAAAAATACATGTTGAACCCGATGAGGAAATCTATTTTCTCTCCGTACAACTTGTTCGCCCGGAATGCAGCCAGAACCGGAAAATTCGTTAAAAGCAAAAGTTTGATCAGATGACAGGTTAATGGGGTACGGAAATCAACTAGTTATAGTTTCTTTGCATTGGAGTAGGTACTGAGTACTACTGGTTTGGCATAAGGTATCCAGGGTTAGGCATAGGGACTGGGGTATCGTGAACCACATTGAAACGTAACTGACAAAAAATGTGCTTTTGCTAAGAAAAGTTGAAGGCACAGAACTACGGGGGGAGTGGAAAACTTTATATTTAAATTATAAATAGTTATTGATAGTTCAATATGCTATTGAACTAGTCAAGAAGCAAAATTTTACTATTTTCAACAGTTTAGTTTTATCAGTTCCTGGTCTGTCCAAAATTGTTTGTTTTGTCCTTTATTTAAACCTGTTTTGAAAGGGTGTTGCTTGCTGGCAGATAGCTAGATTAACTATCTGGTTAGAATGGAAGACTATGACCAGGATCAAGCCTAGCAAATATTTATCCAGAGCAGTGGGCTCTCATATTTAAGAATATTTTCTAATTTAACAGTATAGTACTTAGTTACTTGATATGCAAATTATGCAAGAGAAACTATGAACCTACGCGTTGACAGGAATGATGATAAATGCCTACAGGAATGATTATAATCCGAACACGAGTCAACAATACTGTGTGAATACCAGAAACCAATTTCGACCCCCTGGCGCATTTCATTCCTAGGCATAACTAGCTCATTGGTTATTTCTCAGGTCTGATAGTGTTTACTGGCCCTGGCGGACCAATCTTTTCTTCTTGAAATGTGGTGGAATTTTAAGCAGACATGATAAAAAAAGATCAGAACAATCTATTGAAAGAAGTAAACACTGTCAAATACTTAGCTTTACTTGTTGCTTTAGCACCAGCAAAAGTTTTTCTTTCTATTGACTAAGTCCTTAAAGATTGAGTATGACTTAGCCTAAGATGCATCTTATTTAAGCTAAGCAAGAAGATTAAATTTAGCAGGCTAATACGAGATAAAAACATGGTTAGGTCAAATCAGTGCCAGAATTGATGCTTGCGTTCGATTGTTCTTTTTCTTTTGCAACCTGTTAGCATTCGATAGATGCACCTTCATGCGTCCTGGTTTTGGTGTTCAAAGAATTCTGAGAATTTGTAGTCTATCCCTTTCCTGGACATCTCTATCTCAACAGAATTACACGAATATTCAGAAACCGATTGAATGCAGCTTAACTGGCCTACCTGATGTCTGGTTTTAGATACAAAGTTTAGAACGGAATCTTAAAATCATCAGTGGATTATCATCAGATTAAACGGTATTGTGACGGTTGAATTTGGAATTATTTCATCGAAAAGTAGTTATTTTTGTTTGAAACTCAGTTTCAGTTTGGGAGTTGTCCATGCTTGTTTTGGTTTTCTGACTAAGCTTCTTTTTTTTTGGGGGGGGGGGAGGGGGAGGGGTTGTAATACTGTTTATCACCAAGCTAAGAAGTTCTTGAACTGCCAGAAAATTTTGGTTTATCCTTTTTATAAAAAAAAACAGAAGTTCCTAGTTACGAGGCAAGTTAAGGGATAGTGAACACATTATGGATGACTACCATATTCCATAACCAGCTTAGGTGTGGATAACCAGCACAGGTAAGATTGCTACCCTTAACTAATGAAGCAGGAGTGAAAAGACAATGGATCTGGAAAGTCCAGCAAATGGGAGGTCAGTTTAGCAAGTATTTTTACTGTTCCTGCTGTTTTCAAAGATCTTCTGTTACTTTTTTGGTTCATGTTCTCTTGCTTTAGTGCCGGATTCGGTAAATGTTATAATGATTCAGCACACCATTTTCTACCTGAAAAATACCCCCCTTTCCATCTCCTTAGAACATAAAATGTGCAGAGGGCGTGCATCTAATTGTGTGCTTACTAGAGACGCTAGTGATCTGGTCAAGGAGTGCCAAAGGTATGCAGTCCTGAAGAATTGCCAATGGTTAATAAATTGGTCTAGTGAATACGGAAAATTAGGCACATTCTACAAAGTTGTGGGGTTAGCCTTTGCCAGGTGTTGTTTTTTAACTTCTTGTTCAAGGTTTTAGTTTAAATTTCTGTACAAATTGACCATAGATAGAGGGTTAAAGCTGGAGTCGCAAGGTTGATTGACAAAAAACGGTTCATGTTTTAAAAATTTTAGAGGGTTAAACTGGAGTTTGGAGGAATGTGGACTTTTCACCTGTTGCTCTTCTGAGAAAATTGGTGTAATGATGGCCTGGTGACGTATGGTAGGCAATAGTCCGTCTTACTAACAACAGTAGCCTAGCATTTGCTATTAATCAAGGCTTGTTTCGAGGCGCAAAAAATACAATCTGCTTGTTTCTGAACAAGTATTAACAACACTATTTTATTCCAGGCTTCAGCAAGAACTCATGACACTCATGGTAAGTCCCATCATAAAGCTTGTCAGTTTTTCAAGAATAATGTCATTCCACTTGTTGAAAGATGTGACTTACTCCGCAGTTGTAATGCTGTATGTATGTATGTATTGTACATGGAAAGCCCAACAGGCCATGGTAAAAAAATATTATGCAAATCAAATACTAACTACACAGTTAAACACTTTAAAAGAACAAAGACCTGTGTCTCACCCCCACCTGAACAAACACTGCCAGGTTTTTAATAGTAGTAAATGATTGACCACCCATCAGACCATTTAGCTGAATGTTGAGTGAGGAAATCACACAAGTACAGGGGACCCCGGGGGCAGTGTTCCGCAGGTGGTCAGGTCGCTTGCCTGATTGCAAATAAAGACGAATCGGAATGAACGACGTCGACGTAACAGCAGTGAGTGAGCCACGACAGTGAGTGCGAAGGGTTGATTCCTTCTGCAAATCGTAGTAAAAACAAAGGTCGTGCTAGGCACAACAGAAGATTAATGTCATCACTGTGAAATCCCACTATTGCAGAAATGCTGTAATACATTGTTAATCTTCTTCCATGTGGACTTTGTGCTATTCCATCCACGAGGGTAAATTAGTTTTTAAGCCTTATTGATCGCAACAATTGTCAGGCATAGTGATGGCTTCATCATCTTTTAGAAGACTGCGCACAGTTTCAGTTTGTGGGAACCAGGGAATGTGCCCTGTTTCAGTCGACGTTTGATTAATAAAAAAAGAAAAATGGGGACACAGGAGGAAGTAATTCACAATCTTGTTTTGCTGTTGTATTTGTTCACTTTACATCATTTTATCTTGGTACAGTTATTTTTGTTGTAAGAAAAACGAAAATTCGGCTAGTCCGTGAATGGTTTGAAAATAAATTGAATTGAATTAGAATAAGAGATATTCCTGTTCGGGAAAGTGTGTTTACCTCTCAGTGATAACTGTTATGCTTCCACAGATGAGTGCCGATAAGTCTGTTTCTGCTTTTCCCGATGGCGACAATCTCTTGTCCTGGACAGCAACAATCCAAGGCCCAAAAGACACAGTAAGTTATACTTCAGTGCTGTTCAACCATGTTCTTATTTTTTTTTTACTTCAAGTGTTTGTATTTCTTTCCACGATGGGGAGTAGAAGCGCCTTCGTTACTAATAAAACATAGATGGCACTTTACACAAAAGACTTGTACCGTGACCAGTGGCGAAACTAGCCCATTTTCGTGGGGGAGCAAGCCCAGATTTTACCGCCGTTGCCGAATTTTACCGCCAAAGCGCCGTTGCCGATGTGCGGCAACGGCGCACGTTCCCCGCGAAGGATCTTACAATCGTTGTAATAATAAGTTGTAACATAATCAAATAGAACCAGGAACATACTATGCAGTCAGTAGTCTTGCAAATCAGAAAAATAGTGAAAGACACCGCAACAGATTACTTCACTGCTTGAAGATTTACGTGACTGTCTTTTTCGCATGTAAACTAAGCGGTCTTTGGGAGGTCCAAAACAGCATGTAAGAGTCCGTAAAGTTTGTCTGTCCAGATGTCCTAAATTTGCTGCTTCTGTGTCCGAAATCCGACAACTGAGTGGAAGGTAGGAGGGGTCAGAGTAACTTTGTGATATGACGTTCAGAACCTATATCGTAAAAGGGAGGAAGGTAGGGCTTCAGTTTTACTTTAAACATCCTTCAGAATTCTTCTTCAGTTCTACTTTAAACATCCTTCTCCTTATAGGTTTTCGAAGGCCTCCATTACAAGCTAGCTTTCACATTCCCTGACAGTTATCCTTACGTTGCCCCAACTGTGCGATTCACCAGCACATGCTTTCACCCGAATGTGGATACCCAGGGAAATATCTGCCTAGATATCCTTAAGGAGAAATGGTCTGCCCTCTACGATGTCAGGACTATTTTGATTTCACTTCAAAGCCTTCTTGGTGGTATGTGTTCGTTTATTTGATCAGCTTTCGTCTATCTAGGTAGCTACCGATCTATCACAGTTCTCTAGTTTGGCATAGCCTATGCCAAACGCTGGTTACCATATGCCAAAGGCTAGGTGCCTCTGGGTACCCTAACCTTGACCGACTCTACTAAGGATTTTGGAGTTTACTGAATTCAGTTCATTTTCGGATTAAATGCAAAATTAAATGAGCAAGATAAGTTTCGACCCATACAAAGCTCTATGGCCCGTGTTACATGGGGATTGATATCAAAATATTCAACAAATAAACGAGTCCCTTCACTACTAAAATAAAACGAAAAAAGAACAATTGAAGAATTTGTTTTATGTGTACTTACCGCTCCATCCTGAAAGTTCACCTCCAGGTCCACGCTCCCACTCCCTAAATTTCAACAAATAAAGTAAATAACTAATAAATAAAAAATACTCGAGCCTAGCATCCAGGGATGCCTGCACTGATTATTAATCTTACCTTTACACATAATACTTAAATTAACTCAGTTCATCATTCTTTTGTTTGGTTCCCAGCATTTGACGTAGGGTGATCATCATTAGGCATAAGCTTTCCCAAAAGCAGAGATTGGTGGAACTGACTTGGCTCAAGGTGTAGTGATGGAACGTTCGCCGGGATATGCCCTCGAAAATCTAAAGCGAAAAATCTTGGACCCTTGAGACTATAGCCGCGTTCAATTTACCCTTGTCTCGGTCTTGTCATCGAAGTGCCGTTTTATTTAGCTGACTTGTCAGTTCAGTTCAATAGGTTTATTAACAAATAAGAAGATAAATTACACATAATCAAAACACTCATTTCATTCCTGGACGCCGATAACCACAATCTCTACATTTTAAACATAATACGCAGAGTGGTCACTGCTCCGACTCTCAGACACAACCTTATCTCTCAATTTAAATAACTAACCAATTTCCTTTTTACCTTCCTTCTGATTTTCTCCGATTCAAAGACGAATCGTTCGGTAGTAAGTGCCATAGGTGCAACATTTGCGTATCCAAATCGCATCCGATTACGGTGGTGGGATGGACGGAGAGTCTCGGCAACATGCGTAGGAACCTTGTGTCCTTTCATAGACTTCCGTAAAATTCCAGAAAGCTAATTCCGTTATACTGAAAGGGCGGTTTAGCCGCTACGAGCCAGCATGTGAACAGAAGTCAGGATGAAAGCCGAACATCTTTCAAGGGGCTATTTAGCTGTTTCTTATAGTAGTGACAAGTACTGATCATAGTTCCTTGTACTTGCAGAGCCAAACAACGCAAGTCCCCTGAACAGTTACGCTGCATCATTGTGGGCTGAACCAGCAAAGTACCGGAAAGTCCTGCACGAACAGTATCATCCCCAAAACCCTAAGCAGTCTTGATATTTCTTCTTTTTCATTTATATTATTTCGGCGATGAAGTTTTGTATCTTCTATTTCTATTCTATGTAACAGCTTTCGCAAATAAATAGATGTTTATCAGTAATAGCGAATATTTCATGACGATGGTCTTCGCGTCCATGCGGATGCCACTCATTCAGGATCCTCATACCTTTATGGTATCGTGCAGAAATAAACTTGATGGCTGTTGAACTATTTACCGTTAACACAGTATAGCATTAGCCTGCCTTGTTGGGTATCGGGTCTGATACTTTCAGCTGCCGCAACTCGAGTATCCAAAAAATAGGCGCGTTCTCACTCTTAGTAGTTTCTGATTTTCACTCACCAAGGATTTAAGTTGAATGAAAAAGACAGAACAAGACTATAACACTGACTCTATAATAAGAGACAAACAAAATGAAACAAGGAACCGGGCGGGCAAACATCAACTAAATGTTCACAAACTGTGTGTCCCCATGGGGAGTTTTTGCCTTGGCATCTCCCGGTGGCTTTTCACTAGAACCTGCCTCCCGGACTGGTTCTGTGAGGCGGCACCTCTGAGATAAAACCCGATACCGGAGCCTCGTTTTTGTTGTACGCTGAAGTCAACTCTCGGTCGCTTCCGGACTGATTCTTTCCACATTCGGTTTTGCACTGTACTGCTTCCAAGGAAGACGGCAGCGCTTCTCGAGGATTGCGGACTTGCTCACCGACCTCTACTACTGACGCTTCCACCAAGAAGAAATAGTGAACCCAGAAGCGCATCTCGTGCAAAAGCGATGCGTCAGAATTATTGCAACAAAAACGAGTTCCGGGAGTTCGAAAAACGGTCTAAAACACTAGGAAGCAGTCACCAGTGAATCCAAAAACCGACTCATGAACAAGAACAAAGGTTTCTATGGGATCCCAAAAGGGGTCATCCAGACTCTTCGGTCTTATATAGAGAGATTGCAACGTACCCAAATAAAAGGGATAGGAGTAGAAAAAGAGTAATTTAACATTGTGAAGGTAGGCTTTTGGCTTTTAGACCAATTTATCCATGTTTTATTACTACTATAAGCCTGTAAATAGCTGGAAACGATTCTTAATTTTTACTTAACTGTATAGTCACAGCTTTATAGAAAAGTTTGATCAGAAATGAGGGTTTGAAAGCTCGAAACTTTCACTACAAAAACGAATACTGCTTCCTATTAGTTAGTTTTCTAATGACACGCCATAACAGACTAATAGAATTCGAGACTCCATTTTTGTGTTCAAACTTTGAAGCCTTCAAGCTCTTACTTCCATGGAAACTCTTTTGCAAAAATAGAATTATACGATTAAGGAATAGCCCAATTAAAATTGCCAGCAAGTCACTGGTTCAGAATGATGATCAGACGCCGATAACTTAATTTCAAAGTTGAAAGTTCTATACCTCCCAATGTTAAATCTGTTGTTATGATCTCGCGATGATGGTGTAGCAATATCCGTTTTCATCGGGTAGGCTGCTATCTCTCTATATCATACAATTTATCCTACTCGGTAATATTATAAAGCATTCTTCTGCTCTATACCGTCACATAACAGCTGGACAAAGACATTTACAAGTACTTACGAATTTCCCATTTCGCCGGGTTCCGGGGAATCAGGTCGGCCTTGCAACTTTATAGGAAAATGAAACAGGAAGACATTTTCTATTTGTTCTTATCAATACATCGAAACTCCTAACACCCGATAAAGACAGAAAACGACGCCTACTGAATATCCGGGTAACACTGGATTCCGCGGGTAGTATCAGTCAAGCAGGAAAACAAAGCTGAAAGATCGATTCAACGTGTCCGCCTACCACCACACCACTATCGTCACTTAGAACCGCTGGATCTAGCAATTATAAGAGCTACCAAAATTCCGGTTTTCATATAAATATCCTGATCCAGTGTTTTTTCTTACCCGTGTTTCGCGAAATCGTAACCGACTTCAGACTAGAAAATAAAATAAAATCTGTATACTTGTCTTGTCTGAAAACAAACTTCATATACGGATTCAGCATGTATTTTATCAAATGTGTAATCGACTTCAGAAAAACTTTTACTTCTGCCATGTTTCTGGTTTCTATGGGATTACTTGTCCGGTAAAAAAAAAAATTTCAGATATGGATTCATCATGTTTCCTTACGATTAGGTCGACTATCTAATAAGCTTTTACAAATAATGTTTTCGTCCCTTAATTAAACCCCTACACCTAAAGATATGTGACCAGTTTACTAATTTTACCAGTACTTTGACCCAACCCATCTTCACTAAGTTCTAACAAAATACCTCAGTCCCTTCGAGAGTTATCGTGCTAACAGACGGACGGACATATATAGGTATCCCGTCAGTGACGTCTTGGGATCCCTAAAACCGGAGACCACTTGTGAATACTCTTGCGGTAAAGAACGCAGCTAATAGACAATACTTTACAGCGGCCCTGAGACATCCCGTGTCCTACTATTCTCTGTACTTTCGGGTGTTTTAGCGGCCATGGCTGGGACATTCGGGAAGATTGCGTTTTCCGAAGATATTTTGGATGAAATGAAGTTCGCTGTCGGTTTATCGCTGGTTGAAGCTTACGTAAGTTACTTCTGTCACATATCTTCGTAGCTGCGCGCTACTTATGGACAAGCGGCGAATGTGTCAAGTGAAACATTCACGATCCTGATTGGAAAAAACAAGGTATCTGCTTGGTAAATTTAGAATTCGCGTTCGATTGATCCTCTGAGATTTGTACTTGCATGAACTCGAAGAAAGCAGAATCCATTTGAACAGCAACTGATCCCAGAGGTTGTAGTTTGTCACAGTCCAGAAATATTTACGGAAACGAAAATGTCCTAGTGATATTTCGGAACTCTCTCGTGGTTCGAACAATGCCGCATTAGAGTACATATTGGCACCCACAGTTTGCATAAGTTATGTTATCACTTCAGTTTAGAAATTACATATCACAGCGAAGAGAAGGCATAGTAGTTACGACTTTTCACTGCGTAGAATCGAGCGCGACTTGTGAGCCGACAAAAGTGCGGCCGCGCTTCATTTGACACAACTTATGTTATTTTAATTTCTAAATTCAAGTTATTATATATGCAAACTGTCGGATACGTACTTCAAGCCTTGTGCCAACAGGATAGGGGAGTCCTTCGCTAGATGACGTAGAAAATTGGACAGGATCCTCATGTACGGAACGAAAATTTCCCGCCCGAAATCGCCCCATACAAAAATGAAACAGATTTCGAACCGGTGTCCGGCAGAGCTAAAGCCGAAATTCCGGACAAATCCGAGGAAGAAACTAGCCGGAAATGAGGTCGAAATCTGTTCCATTTTGTCTGGGTCGATTCAGGAGAAATTTGCGTATGGGGAAGATGACAGGGCACGAACTGTTCCTGTTAGACGACGCAGGATTTTAGCCCGAACACGATCCTACGTCCACATCGACCGAGACAAAATGAAACAGATTTCGACCCGATTTCAGTTTAGTTTCTTCCTCAACCGGAATTTCGACCTCGGCTCTGCCGGAAATTGGTTCCAGACCTGTTTCATTTTGTCTGATTCGATTTCATGCGGGAAACTTCCGTACGGGGAAAAATGAAAGCACTGACTGTTATGCACGATTGGACCGAACACGATCATGCGGGCGCAAAGCTTTCCGGACGTGAAACATTGTGCAAAAAACAGCTGACTAAAATCCATTTTTATCAGGCCTTCCTGAACTATTCAGCAAATAAAGGCCCAGCCGATTCCACTATGCGAGCGAAGCTCTTGTGCTGAAATTAGTTGCGTTTTTTGTCTCTGGTTCCTGTTGTGTGTTCTGTGTTGACAGTTGCTTGGTTTGAATAAAAATTGGTATTTTTTGCTTACGCCGTTCCTTGTTTTGTCGCTGTTCTGACGAAAACGCAAATTTAGGTTCTTGAGTATGTCTTCGGCAGGAAATCTGTTAAATTGCAAATAAAATTCCAAAACCACCATACTTTAGGGTCGATCTTTATCCTCTGAACTTCAGCAATTCTTTCTTTTCTATCTTCGAATCTTCTCTGCAATTTTCTATCTGAACAGTGATAAAACATGCTAGGGAGCAAGTTCCGTGTTTTGCAAAGCAGACAGCGGAACACAGAACACGGAACAGCGTACAGAAACGGGAGAATGAGAAACAGCATGTTCCGTGTTTTGACAAAACGGAAACAATAGTTGCGTTTTTTGTCTCTGGTTCCGTGTTCTGTGTTCACAGTTGTATAGTTTGGGTAAATAACGGTGTTTTGCTTACACTGTTCCGTGTTTCTTGTTTTGTCGCTGTTCTCACGAAAACGCAAATTTAGAATCCTGAGCATGTCTTAAGACGAAAATCTGTTAAATTGCACATTATATTCCAAAACGACCATACATTTAGGATCCAGCTTTATCCTCCAAACTTCTGCAATCCTTTCCTTTCTATCTGTGAATCTCTCTGCAATTTTCTATCTGAACAAGTGATAAAACATGCTAGGAGAGCAAGTTCCGTGTTTTGCAAAACAGACAGCGGAACAGAGAACACGAAACACAGAACAGCGTACAAAAACGGGAAAAATATAAAACAGCGAGCAGAACATCGGCAAAAAACGCAACTCAGATAGGAAACAGCGAAGATAACAGAGACAAAAATCGCACACTATGTCTTCACTGTCGCTTTCAGGATGTCCTTATTCTTCAAGCCACTTTCGTATCGCTGACGATAGTGACCAACGTTATCATGATGGGAACCTTTCTCCACGCCCTTTCGCTGAGTGCGACGACGATCTACGTTACAGCTACTAATACTGCGGCGAACTTTCTAACAACCGTAAGAATCGAGTTTGTTCCGAGTTCGTAGTTATCGAAGTATGTTTTTTCCTTTCCGTTGTTTCTTTTTTCTATTTTCTTGTTTTTTACTCGGTCTTTTCTGGGCCTCGCCCAATTTTGTTCAGTGATAAAATGATGGTGAATGAAACCAATTCGCCGAGCGGCGCGAAAGGAAATCAAAACATCGTAGGCGGAAAGATTTGCATTATGTAGGCACCAAGCGTAACGCTTATTTGAAGTGGAAGTTACGCGTTTACAATACCTTGACACCGGACACGACGCATGGCTTGTGTATACGTTCAGTGCAGTATTGATTATGGCCCAAAAAAATCCTCCATAGAGCACTGAGCATTTTTGGGCCGGACAAGTAGTTTTAAAATATGCCTTAAAGTAGAGTCATTGCTCTGCATCTTTCCTTTTTGAAACCTACTTACCGGCATAAAATCACCAAGGATGAAGATTTCGAAATCTAGGGGTTATGCCCCCCCCCCCCCCTCAATGGCGCTCTTGTTTTGGGGTGCTTCCATGGTGGATCTGACGTCTGTGAGAAAAATCATGTACAGGCCTCGGCAGAGTTAAAGGTTAGCTGGCGTTGTTTCTCGAGCAATCCCGTAACTCGCTTGCCGTGACTGTATTTCAGACGGAAGTTTGTGTTCCTCCTTAACCTTCTGATGTTACTAAAAGCGATCCTGGTCGTTCAAAACTGTATGAAGGGATGTAGAGATTGGAACGACAGTGGCAGCTTTTGTACTTGTTGTTAGAAGGCTGGAACACACCCTTACCCCTGGCTCACAATGCTGTTTTATCAGCGATGGGATTTCTAGCGATCGCAATTTCTGTCCGTCCGTCGGTCGGTCTGTCCAGGTTTTGCTAGTTCGGGCACTTCCACATAAGCTAGGACGATGAAACTTGGCAGGCATATCAGGGATCCCAAAAGATTAAGTTGAAAATAGTCACCTCACCGATCTGAGCATCGTGGGGGGAGTGGAGGGAGGGGGAATCCGGAATCTAGAGGTATTTTTAACTTTTGAACGGGTGATCGGATCTTAATGAAACTTGATATTTAGAAAGACCCCGTGTTTCAGACGGCCCGCTTAAAATCCGGACCGGATGTGGCGACTTTGGGGGGAGCTGGAGGGGGGGGGGGACCAGAAATCTTGGAAAACCCTTAGAGTGGAGGGATCGGGACGAAACTTGGTGGGACATCGTTGACTTGTCCGGGATGGATTCGGGCACTGTGGGGGGTTTGGGGCGGAAATCCGGTGATCGCGCTAGTTCGTACTTCCGGATGTGCTAGGACAATGAAACTTGGCAGGCATATCAGGTACCTTAAATGATTAAGCTGGAAATAGTCACTTCCCCGATTCGAGCATCGTGGGGGGGGGGGGGGTTGGAGGGAATCCGGGATCTTGAGGTACTTATAACTTTCGAACGGGTGATCGGATGGCAATGAAATTGGATATTTGGAGAGACCTCGTGCCTCAGACGACCCACTTAAAATCCGGACCGGATCCGGTGACTTTGGGGGGAGCTGGAGGGCGAAACCAGAAATCTGGGGAAACACTTGGAGTGGAGGGATTGGGACAAAACTTGGTGGGAAGAACTTGCTCAAGTCCTAGATACATCGTTGACTTAACTGGACCGGATTCGGGCACAGTGGGAGGAGTTTGGGGGGGGGGGGCGAATTCGGTGATCCCGCGAGTTTAGACTAGGACGATTAAATTTGGTAGGTATATCAGAGATCCGAGCAGACTGCCTTTAGATTAGTTGTTTCCCCGATCGGGCCATCGTGGGGGGCGTGGAGGGATGGGGGAATCCGGAATCAAGGGTCATGCATAACTTTTGAACGGGTGAACGGATTTGAATGAAACTTGGCAAGTGGAAAGAGCTATCGTCTCAGATGTTCCACGGTAAGTCCGGATCGGATCCGCTTATTATGGGGGGAGCTGGGGAGGGGGGCCACCGGAAATCTCGTCAAACGCTTAGAGTCGTGGGATCGGGATAGAATTTGGTAGGAAAAACAAGCATAAGCCCAGTAGACACTTCCTTGACAGAACCAAATCTTACCGGGGCTCTTTGGGGGAGTTGGAGGAGGTTTGCCGGAATTCCAGTGATCGCGAGTTATGACACTTCCAGATGTGCCAAGGACGATAAAACCTGGCGGGCATATTACTGACCCGACCAAATAGACTTAAGAACCCGACAAGATGCCCTGAGAAAACTTCCGTTCCTGGATCCTACCGTTTTGAGGGAGCTAAGGGAATGGGAATCCGGAAATTACTGACTTCCCTAGGTTGCGAACAGGTGGTCCGATTCGAGTGAAACTTCATGGGTGATAAGAACTGATGACCTAGATATGCAAAACATGTTTCCGAACTACATGCAGCCATGGTTGGGGGAGTTGGATGGGGGTCCGGAAACATTTTGACGTGCACAAAAACCAACCGAGTTTGTGCGTCCTCGATTTGTTATTTGGCGTCCGAATCTATTCGGTCACAGAGGGGGGAGTTGGAGGGATAATCTCGGAAATTCTGTGGCTCGCCGAGGGGTCACGAGTGGAACGATTTTAATGAAACTTGGAAAGTAGAGAGATCAAAGGCCCTAGATGACATAGTTTAGGGTCCGGACCGAATCCGAGCACTGTGCTAGAGCAATTTCCCGAAAAATGCTCAGATTCGAGTGAAAATTGATAGGCGGTAAGAGACATGCTTTATATGATTCATTTAGGTGTCCGAACCAGATTCGGCCGTGGCAGGGAGAGTTGGAGGGGGGGAAATAGTGTGGCACGTTTAGGAATCAAACGAGTGGATCTAAACTTAAAAGGAAGAAAAGTAATATGCCCTAGATGATCCGACGCGATGCCGGAAATACCCAGACTCGAATGAAACTAGATATCCTATTTCTAGGTCTGAACCTACGGGGGTTGAAAGTGGTATTTTGTGACATTCTCATCTACTTTCTTGCATCACCTACTCGTACCAAGTGCCATATGAGCTCGTAGCTCTTGTTTTATTTTATTTTCCGGCATCCGACAGAATCGTATGAATGTTCCTACCGGAAACCAGACACATAAGTAAAGTGAGCTTTTCTGTCAAGATGAGTATGCAGGGTTAAAGAAACTCTCGGGAGATAACCTCTGAACCCTGGGGACAGACGACAGTCCACTACTTGAGGGTTTCAGTAAGACTTTAGTCATTTAGTTCAAATCTGGTTGAATGAAGGTCTACTGAAAAGTTATTTCTGTTGAGCCATCCAAGGATTACAGTGTTTTCGTTCTAAACAAAACCAGCAGTGGTAAGCGTAAAGACGTACTACTGTCGTAACGAAATATACTCAATCCCTATTGCGATTCCCGTTCCGTGGCCTTTCCGGTCGTCGCCATTTATTCATGATGGCCGGGACCATCGCAAGTAGCTTATTATTCAGTCAGAAGGCAAGTAAAAACTGTAACCTTTGCATCTTGGCCCTCCGGCCAAGTGCCATATAGCGATCGCAATTTATGTACGTCTGTCGGTCCGTCTGTCCAGGTGTTGCTAGTTCGGGCACTTCCACATAAGCTAGGACGATGAAACTTGGCAGGCATATCAGGGACCCTAAATGAATAAGTTGGAAATAGTGTGTTCCCCGATCCGAGCATCCTAGGGGGAGTGGAGGGAGGGGGAATCCGGAATCTTGACGTATTTGTGACTTTCGAACGGGTGATCGGATCTTAATGAAACTTGATATTTGAAAAGACCCCGTGTCTCAGAAGACCCATCTCAAATCCGGACCGGATCCGGCGACTTTGGGGGGGGAGCCGGAAATCTTAGGAAAAGCTTAGAGTGGAGGGATCGAGATGAAACTTGGTGGGCAAAACCAACACAATTCCTAAATACATAGTTTGACATAACCGGACCCGATTCGGGCACTGTGGGGGAGTTGGGGGGGGGGGGAGCTCTGGAATCTGGTGATCCCGCGAGTTCGGTACTTCCTGATGTGCTAGGACGATGAAACTTGGGAGGAGTGTCAGGGACCCGAACAGGCTGACTTAAGAATAGTCATTTGCCCGATCCAGCCATCACGGGGGGGAGTGGAGGGATGGAGAGCACGGCTTTAGTGCCATGCATAACTTTTGAACGGGTTATTGGAATTGAATGAAACTTGGCAAGTGGAAAGAGCTATCGTCACAGATGTTCCACGTCAAGTCCTGATCGGATCCGATACCTGTGGGGGGGGGGGGGAGGGAATTGGAGTGGGGCACCGGAAATCTCGTGAAACGCTTCGAGTCGAGGTATTGGGATGGAATTTGGTGGGAATAAAAAGCATTAGCCCTAGACACGTAACTGACAAAACCAGATCGAATCGAGGCTTTATGGGGGAGTTGGAGGCTGTTTCTCGGAATTCCGGTGATCGCCAGTTAGGATAGTTCCAGATATTCTAAGTACCGATGAAACTTTGCAGGCGTATTCGTGACTTAAGGACCAGGCATAATGCCCTAGAAATACTCGTTTTCCTAGATCCGACCATCTTTGGGGAGTTGAGGGAAGGGGAATCCGGAAACCAGTGGCTTCCGTCCCGATGAAAAATTTGTAGCCTGCGTAGTAGTACGAAAACGTTGCATGTAATACTATGTAATAGCAAAGAACACTATCATTTAATGTGCCTCGGACTGGTCCAGTATTATGTAGTAGTATCCAGTAGCATCCTGTCTTGCCATAGTAGCATCCAGTCTTGCTAATAGTAGCATATAGTAGTATGCAGTAACACGGTAGCCTTGAAGTAGAAGCATGTAGTAGCATCGTTAGTACTGCATGCTACTTTTTCATACTACTTCATAGTACTATTTTGAGATAAATTTTTCATAGAGGGAGGCTGCGAACAGGTGGTCCGACTCCAGTGAAACTTTATGGGTGATAAGAACTGATCACCTAGACAGGCAAAACATGCGGCCGAACTACATGCGGCCACGGTTGGAAGAGCTGGAGGAGGGGGGGGGGGTTAACATCCACAAAATAAATCGGATGGACAAAAAGGGAGCAAGTTGGACAGAACCGAGGTTATTCGGCCTTGATTTGTTATTTGGCGTCTGGATCGAATCCGGATGGGTATAGAGGAGGAAGGGGGGGGGGGGTGAAGCTGGAATCCGAAATTTGCAGATAGGCTATGCTCCGGATCCAGTCAAACTTAATGAACGGGAATAGGACATGTCAGATATGCGACTTTTATGGGTCAGAGTCGTATTGAGCCACAGCAAGGGTAGTTGGAAGGGGAATCCCGGAAATGATGTGGCTCGCATAGGGGTCAAACAAGTGGAGCGATTCGAATGAAACTTCGAGCGTGGAGAGATCACATGCCATAGATGACATATTTTAGGGTTCGAACTGGATCCGAACACGGTGGGGGAGGGAGGAGAGTTACCGAAAGTTCCCGAAAACGCTCAGATTTGAATGGAACTTAATAGGCGGTAAGAGAAAATACTTCAGATAATCCGTTTGGGAGTCCGAATCTGATTCGGCCACGGTAGGGCGAGTTGGAGGGGGTACCGGAAATCGTGTGGTACGTCTAGGGACCAAACGAGTGGATCTACTGGGTTGAAACTTGGAAGGTAGAATACTGATCTGCCCTAGATGATCCGCGGCGATGCCGGTAATGCTCAGACTTGAGTAAAACTAGATATCCTATTTCTGGGTCCGAATCATATTTTTGGACGGCAGGGTATTTTGTGACGTTCTCATCTTCTTTCGTGTACCACCTACTCGTATCAAGTGCCATATGAGCTCTTAGCTCTTGTTTTTACCTGCTTCTGTTTTTACAGCGAACGCTGTAGCAGCTTTCAGCTTTCGGTTTTAACCATATTTTTGTGGAGCTCATAACTCGTTAACGAGTGCAAGTAACAATTTCAAACTTGGTACACTTATGGGTATTGGAGTCTAGTTGTGCCTTTTGGTGGTCCCACCCCCACACCTAACCGGTTCAGGGGCAAATGGGCCCAGATTGCCAAGTGAACAATGTTCATAACTTGACCAGAACTGGACATAGGACGATGAAATTTCTTGGACGTGTAGCTGTTTAAATTTAAAGCTTTTAAGGTGGGTGATTACAAGGTTATTTCCTTACTTGTTAGGTTATTAGGGAAGAGAAATGTCTTGGTTCTAAAACTGTTTGTGTATAAATGTGATAAACATTTTACTTTTACACTCCACGTCTGACCGCTTGCGCACTTGTTCTTTTTTTTTAGAGGGGAATTCCACTGACAATCGTAAGCTAGTCGTGGCGGCCATCTAGAAGCGATTTACGAATCGTTACGAAAGGCTACGATTCCTTGTCGTCTCCACTTGTTCTCGATCGTATCGTATTTGTTTGATAGCACGCGGCATATGCATGGCAAAGTTAGACTCTGGGGACTGGGGGCAATCAGCAGACTGTATTTTAGGTTAGATCAAACTAAATGACTGTTGTGGTCATTCAGTTCAAAATCTGTCAGACCAATGTGAACTTGTATGGCTTTTTTTTACATCAAGCTTCCCAAGATTACTATACAATTTTTTAGAAAAAGTGTCTCTTCAATCCATGTCTAATTTTTTTCTCTTCGGAGTAGTAATTAACGTAAATTTTCAGTCATCCAACATCTAAAAGAACAATGCATTTTTATTTTGGCATGACAGCAGTCTGTTTCTTGAGTTTGAAATAAAAAAATCTGAAATGGAATTCATATTATTTTCAAATTACATTGTTATCTCGGAATCTTTAGACCTTTAGTTAATATATTAATAGTTTATATCGTTTTCAGGTAACCGAGTTTCGATTTAGTCTTCCCTGTCTTTGAATCAAGTCATCATTCATGGGGTTTTCTGTTCTGTTTCTGTTCTCAAAATGCCCTGTTTCCTGTGCTTCTGTTTTTAGAATAAAAAAAAACAGAACAGTGCCCATGCTCACTTGTCATAAACATGAGGGAACCGAACCAGATTCGGTAGAAGAAAGTTTCTGTCTAGTCCCGTCCTATGAAGATCACTGTTTATGTAGCCTACTTCGTGACGTCCCAGATTTTTTCGCGACAACTTGTGTCTCTGATAGAAACAGGCTGATACTCGTAACACCTGCAGTCGCGGAATACACGGAGTAAGCGGGTTGGGGTACGCAGGGTGTACGCTAGGATTCCATTTCCGCTTTAAAGAAGGAAAGCCGCATCCTTGGGTTCAGGGTAAGCGGCGATGCCCCCCAGAATTGTTGTTCTCATAAGACGTTTTCCCTTCCTGGCGTATCGGGCAGAAAACTATCAGACAAGTTCGTGGTTATACCCCGGAGTAGATGTGCTGTCCCCGACACTGTTAAACAACAAGGTCTGTCAGCGGCAGCGTTTGAGCTGATTTCCTATAATTTTAGGCATTCCTTGGTTATACGTTCTTCAACGAACAGCTAACTACTCGCTGGTTTGTCGGAATCTCCCTGATACTGGCTGGAATATCAATACTCACAAAAAGCAAAGATGATACTGAACCCGAGACAAGGGGGAAAGACCAGAAGGAAGAGTAGGAAGGGAATGATGCCGCACAACTTCGTGAGCTTCTTCGCCACATCTTGCAGGAATCAGTATGTGAGACTAGTTTTCGATAATCGATTTCAATTCGGAGATGATATTTTGTCTATGCTCCATTACTTGAGTATTCTTCAATCCCAACTGGATCCTGTTTCACAGACACAGATGGCGCTGATCGACGACGCCTCATCGAGAGAAAACGTCGGCTCTACCTCCATGTCGAAGATGGAATCTATTCGAGTTGAATTAAATGTGATAGCCCAGCTTTTGGGGTTGAAGAAAACTGTGGTGGAACGATGCCAGAACAATGACCTTCAGAGTCTTAATCGATAATCTAAACCGATCCTTCGCGAACGTCGTTACCTTACGCTTTAGCGGTAACTGATATACCTAAAGTTATCTGAATTTACAGGGCCAACATAGTGCCATGTAGAAATTTAATTGTTGACTAAGGTGGAATAAAAAGGTTACAACTTTGGCATTTCTCCTTGTAGATTCTTTGCTGCTTCAGCATCTTGCATAGACAAAGCTGTCAATTTTCTTCCAACTCGTTCATGGACGTCCAGAAATTTGGCAACACATCTATCCAGGCAAACAGCTTCACCTTTTGCAAGTTCAGAATCCTTATATTTTGTTGGGATGCACTTTTTCTGACAAGCTGATGTCATCCGAGTGTACATGTCACTCATCATTTCAATCTCAAGTTCTTGGACAAGCTGCATCTGCTCTTGATTTAATTGTGGTAGCGCCATGTCAGATCTGGATTATATTAATATACTTTCACAAACCACTATTGTCAAAATTTCCTTTCGTAGACGTAATCTCCTTGATTTGAATTTCGTATACGCTCTCTAATTTTCATAGCCTCTTTCCGCTTCTTGTCAATGTCATACTTGGCAAGTGCAAATGCTCCAATCCCAGAAAATACAATGATTGTCCTAGAATAAGAATTAACTGAAAGCAAACCAAAACACTTCCTTGCAAACAACACCTGACAGTTCGGGAAGACTGATAACTGTTAACAAGTCTGCCATTCCCAACAAATGCTTGGAAACCTCGATTGTTCAAAAAATCAAGCCTTTGTGGCTAAGCAGGTCGGTTGAAATACAGCATGAATTAGTAGTAGCCCACACTTCTTGAGTGGGATTACTTACACTGCTAGAAAGTATTTTTTTTTTAACCAATGTCACATTAGTTGCGTTTTTGCAGATACCATGGTATCTGATACCACTGTCTAAAGTCGTTTTTGCAGTTACCGTGGTATATGGCCAGTTATCGTGGTATCTGATATTCAGATACGGGACACCACCATTCAGCTACTTTAAGACTGATCAGTTTATACAAATGAAATGTAAGCTGATCATATTATACTACAAAAAGTTCGTAGCAAGTTAGTTGGCTACTCTTGGTGTACCCTATACAAACAAGCTTAGTAGCCAACTAGTTCGCTACACTTGTCCCCCCAGAAACACTCTCAGTAGCCAACTAGTTGGCTACATTTCTCCTCTCCCCCGAAACACTCTCAGTAGCCAACACACTCGTCCCCCCAGACTCTCAGTAGCCAACTAGTTGGCTACACTTGTCCCCCCAGAAACACTCTTAGTAGCAGTTAGTTGGTTGCACTTATCCACAAACTTTCTCAGTAGCGACGTACTTCGCTTCTGTACTGAGTTTCTGGGAAAATTCTTCTTCAGGGCACTGTTCTTTTCTGTTTTTGGGGTACCTGTTTTCTGTTCTGTTTTTGCAAAAAAAAAGAAACAGAACAGGTCTCCTGTTCTGTTTCTGTTTTTACGGCACTTGCCTTCCGGCCAAGTGCCATATACCGATCACTTTTCCGTCGGTCTGTCTGTCGGTCGGTCAGTCCGGTGTTTGCGAGTTACGGTACTTCCAGATGTGCTAGGACGATGAAACTTGGCAGGCATATTAGGGACCCGACCAAACTAACGAAACTCTCAGAGTGGATCGATCCGGATGAAACTTGGTGGGAAGAACAAGCACAAGCTCTAGATACATAACTGACAGAAGCGGGTCGGATTTGGACACTGTGGGGGAGTTGGAGGGGGGTTCCGGAATTCCGGCGATCCGTAGTTAATGTACTTCCAGGTGGGCTGGGACGATAAAACTTGGCAGGCGTATCAGGGACCCGGACTCACTCGCCTGATCCGACTATCGCGGGGGGAGGGGAGACGGCGGAATCCGGAAATTAGTGCCATGCATAACTTTCGAACGGGTCATCGGATCTTAATGAAACTTGATAAGATCTCATGTCTCAGATGTCCCGTCTCAATTCCGGGCCGGATCCGATAAATTGGGGGGAGAGGGGGCGGAGGGTAGAACCGGAAATATTGTGACACGCTGAGAGTGGAGCGATCAGGATGAAACTTGGTGGGAAGTACAGGCACAAGTCCTAGGTGCATCAGTGACAGAATAGGACCGGATTCGAGTACCGAGGGGGGGGGGGCGGGCTGTAGGGGGTGTCTGGAATTCCGGTTATCGTGAGTTAAGGTACTTCCAGATGTGCTAGGACGATCAAACCTTTGCTGGAGAATTAGCCTAGAAACTTGACATCATTGGGTTAGACATCGTCACTTCTCTGATCCAACCGTCCCTTAAAGAACTCATCTTAACCGCAAAATACAAAAAATACTTTTAAGCAAAATTTACTTTTCCACGATCGCCATGAGCACAATATTCTTTTTGCCTCAACGGTTTTGCTTAGAAATTATTTTGAGGCACCCGTGAAGTGCGCATCTTAACCGAAGGTGAAAAAAGATACTTTTGACCATCACTTCCATCTGACCCGCCCTTGCAAGTGCCATATGAACTTCCAACTCTTGTTTTGGATGCCTGTTTTCACCTGTTTCTGTTTTGTTTTTATGGCACTTGCCCTTCGGCCAAGTGCCATATAGCGATTGTAATTTCTGTCCGTCAGTCGGTCTGTCGGTCCCGGTTTTGCTAGTTCGGGCACTTCCAGATGAGCTAGGACGATAAAACTTGGCAGGCATATCAGGGACCGGACCAGATCAACTTACAATTAATCATTTCTTCAATCCGACTTTCCCCGGATCCGGGAGTCCGGAAACTATAAAGCAAAAGTGGAGCGAAAAGTAGCAAAAAAAAGCGCTGCCCGAATTCGGGAGCGAACCAGGAACCTCTGAGTTGTAAAGCGAACGCTCTACCAACTGGGCCACGAGCCCATGTATGAGAGAGCGAATGCGGGAATATGCACAAAGTGGATAATCTAAACAAATTACATTGTTAGGATAATGGAACTTGTCAGGAATATTGGATGTATTAGGGAGCGAATGCGGGAGTATTGATTAACCTGGACATAGGCAAGAAACATAAATAATAGTTTGGGCACTTCCACGCAAGCTAGGACGATGAAACTTCGCAGGCATATCAGGGACCCGACCAGACTAAGTTGGAAATAGTCACTTGCCCGATCCGACCATCGTGGGGGAGGGGGCGGAATCCGGAAAGTAGGGACATTCATCACTTTCGAACGGGTGATCGGATCTTAAAGAAACTTGATATCTGGAAAGATCTCGTGTCTCAGATGTCTCATTTCAAGTCCGGACCGGATCCGATGAATCTTGGGGGTTGGTCTTGAGGGGAGTGGAGGGACGGGGAATCCGGAAAAAGTATATATTTTCCGCTTACGAACGGGTCGTCGGATCTTAACGAAACTTGATATATGGAAGGACCTCATGTCTCGAACGCCGGTGACATTGGGGGGAGTTGGAAGGGGAAACCGGAAATCTTGAAAAACGCTTAGAGTGGAGAGATCCGGATGAAACTTGGTAGAAAGAACAAGCACAAGTCCTAGATACCTGACTGACATAACCGGAACGGATCCGCTCACTTTGGGGGAGTTGGGGGGGGGGAGTCCTAATTTCTAGTGATCCCGCGAGTTCGATGCTTCCTGATGTGCTAGGACAATGAAAATTGGCAAGCATGCCAAGGATCCGACCAGATTAAATAGGAAATAGTCACTTCCCCGATCCGACCATCTGGGGGGGGGGGGGGTGGAGGGACGGGGAAGCCAAAATTGAGGTATTTTTAACTTGCGAACGGTTGGTCGGATCTTGATGAAAGTTGATATTTAGGATGACCTCGTGTCTCAGATGTCCCACTTTAAATCCGGACCGGATCCGATGACACTGGGGGGGGGGGAGCTGGTGGAGGGATCCGGAAATCTTGACAAACGCTTAGAGTGGAGGGATCGGGATGAAACTTGGTGGGAAGAAAAAGCACAAGTCCTAGATACGTCATTGACATAACTGGACCGGATCCGGGCACTGTGGGGGAGTTAGGGGGGGGCGGACTTCTAGTGATCCCGCGACCTCGCCCGCGACTCCGGCGTACTTCTTGATGTGCTAGGACGATGGAACTTTGCAGGTATGTAAGGGATCCGATCAGATTGACTTGAGAATAGTCGTTTCTCCGATCCGACCATCGTGGGGGGAGTGGATGGATGGGGAGTCCGGAATCTAGTGGCATGCATAACTTTTGAACGGGTGATCGGATTTAAATGAAACTTGTCAGTTTGAAAGAGCTATCGCCTCAGGGTGTCAAGTCTGGATCGGGTCCGATGCCTGCGGGGGATGGGGGGGGGAACTAAGAAAACGCTTAAAGCAAAGGGATTGGGACGGAACTTAATTGGGAGAACATGCATTAGGCCTATATACGAAATTGACGGGAACAGATGGTTTCGGGGCTCTGGGGGGAGGGGGCCTATAATTTCGGTAGTCGTGAGTTAGAATAGTTCCAGATGTACTAAGAGAACGAAACTTAGCAGGCAGCATCTTGGGGGGTGCGAGGGAAGGGAAATATGGAAACTGCTGCAAATTGCGAACGAGTGGTCTGATTCGAGTGAAACTTAATGGGTGATACGAATCTATGAACTCGACATGTAAGACATGCGTTCGAACTGTATGCAACCATGATTTGGGGTTGGAAAATTCTTACATGCACAAAAACCAAACGGTTGGACCGAATGAGATGCAAGTTCGACAATGCCAAGCTTTTGCGGCCTAGATTTGTTATTTGGTTTTAGGGACGGATTCAGTCAAGGTAGGGGGGGGGGGGCAGGGTTCCGTTTTCGTCGGCTAAAATTGATTTTTACCGTACCTGCGGTTTTAATCGGCTTTTATTAATAAAAACCGATTTTTGCCGGCTAAAACTGGCTAAAATCAAACCGAACTGATCTTTTTACGTATCAATCTTTACTGTTGTTTGTTCATTGTTTTCCGACTATTTTTCAACCAGGGTTGATTCCCGGACTAATTACCTCGCCTACTCCAATCCAGAAAACCGGTTTGGGGTTGACACATGTTGATACGATACGCGGATAGTAAATAGGCTACTTCAAGAATTGAGCTTGTAATTTTATGGCTTGTCCTTCTTGTTTTCTTGATAGTATGTTACACGGCAGCTCTGTAGGGATTCTCAGCAGAAACTTGTGCATATAAATGAAGGAACCTAGCTTCAGCGCCATTTATAATAGCAGATATGACTTAGCCTACACCTATTCAGTCTTGACATTATTCTGCATCCTTCCGTCCTCTCTAGGCTAACATGAACTACAATCTTTAATACATGAAAGAATTATGACAGTCTTAGAATAGCGGAGTGCTATTAAAATCCCATAGTAGCAGTTTTGATTTTAGCCAGTTACTTGATTTTATCCGTGCCACTTGATTTTAACCGTATCGGCAGAAATCACCTATTAGCCGATATTAACCGGCTGGTATTTTAGCCACCCGGGAACCCCGGGGGGGGGGGGGGGGGTACTGAAAATTTGCAGATAAGCTATGCTCCAATTTCAATAAAACTTGATTGAGGGGAAGAGGGGATTCAGGGGTCCAACGGGGTGTGGGGGGGGATACCGGAATTTTCCAGAAATGATCAGATTTCAGTGAAACTTGATAGATGGTATAAAAGCAGATGCTTTTTAGATGATCCATTTTTGAGTCCGAACCAGATTCGACCACGGTAGGGGAAGATGGAGGGAGTACGGAAATGGTGTAACACGTCTAGGGGTCGAACGAGTGGATTTATTGGGCTGAAACTTGGAAGATTGAAAAGTCGTGCGCATATGCTGCACATCATACGAGATTATGCCGGAACTGCTCAGAAGTGAGTGAAACTAAATATCCTATTTCTCTTTCCGAACCGCATTTTTGGATGGCGGGTGTATTTCGAGACGTCCTCATCTACTTTCGTGTTATACCTACTCGTAACAAGTGCCATATGAGCTCGTAGCTCTTGTTTTACCTGTTTTCCGTCTGTTTCTGTTTGCTTTTTTGAGCGGGAACTCCACTGACAATCGTAAGCTAGTCATGGCGGCCATCTAGAAGCGGTTTACGACTCGTTACGACTGACTACGATTCCTTGTCATCCCCCCTTGTTCTCGATCGTATTGTATTTGTTTGATAGCACGCGGCACAGTGCATGGCAAAATTAGACTCTAGGGACTGGGAGCAATCAGCAGACTGTATTTTGGGTTAGATCAAACTAAATGAGTGTTCAGGTCATTCAGTTGAAAATCTGTCAGACCAATGTGAACTTGTATGGCTTTTCTACATCAAGGTTCCCAAGACTACTATACAACTTTTTAGAAAAAGGTAGGTAAAAAGTGTCTCTTCTATCTACGTCTAATTTTTTCTCTTCGAAATAATAATTGACGTAATTTTTCAGTCATCCTACACCGAAAAGAAGACTGCATTTTTATTTTGACAAGACTGTTTCTTGAGTTTGAAATGAAATTTATAATCTTTCTAAAATACACACAGTTATCCCGTAATCTGTAATTGATATATTAATACCATTTTCAGGTAACCGAGTTTCGATTTAGTTTTCCCTGTCTTTGAATCAAGTCACCATTCATTGAGTTTTATCCACGTCCAGGGGGCAATAAGGCGAAAAGACCGGTAACTACAACGCAGCTTAAATTCACACATTTTCGGCCATAGCCAATCGTAACCTAGTAGAAAACAAAAGTAGAATGTCTCATGCTCCAGTAGCATATATCAGTAGGCTTGCTGTGTAGTGCCAATTAAATCAATCCCCCCCCCCCCCCCCGATTGGAACCACTGCGTGCAGTCGCAGTTTTAGAGATGTCTCGAGTTTGGGTATAAAATAGTTTTCTTCATGAAGCTGCTGTCTGCTGTATTACAATTTTGTTTCTGGGAAAAGTTTAGCATGCTGGGAGGAGGTCAACCAGTTTCCTAAATTATTATCACGAACCAAATATTTCTTCAGCCCGACATGACTGCAAATAACGTTTGACAGTGCAAAAAGGATACATCAGCTCCATTATATTAGAGCTAGATTTCGGCCCTTCTTGGCGAGGGTCTTCTTCAGGCCCATGTTACATGATGTACGGGAACCCCCCTCCCCAGTGAATCGGCATTTTCTGTCTGTTTGTATTTGGTCGAAAGCAATGCACTCGCATAGCGTATAAGAGGCTCGAGAAAATGACATTGTAAATCTAGTATCAGTACTGTTTTTATTTCTCCTGTAATTGTTTGACTACACTGTAAAAAGTTTCTCCAAATAAGGATGCAGTATTTGCTACTGGGATTGATCTTATCTCTATTGTGATAAAATTAATCCGAATTAGGGATAATCTTATCTGAATAAAGACAAGATTAGTCCCAGTAGCAAATACTGCAATTTTTTTTTTAACAGTGTAGTAACAACCTTGGTTAGAACTGAGACAGGGAACTTTATTCGCTTGAAACAAACACGCAGCTCGGTTTGTTATAGGTAGTGTGGGAAAAACTTCAACAAAACAGCTGTTTTCTGTTTTTAAAGAAAAACAGAACAGAAACAGAACAGGTTAAGTGTTTTCTACGACACCTGTTTCTGTTCTGTTCTCAAATGGTTTTATTTGGTATTCAATTTTGTATTTTCCTATCATCTCCTCATCATTTTTGACAAGAAACAATGTGCTTGAAAAGGGGGGTACGGAACCTTTTGGAACCTTGATTAGGGGTACGCGGTGCGGAAAAGGTTGGGAACCACTGCTCTAGATAAATCATTTAAATAAAGATAAATCATTAAATCAGTTATAAGACACCTTTGAGGCTGCTTTGTAGCAAACATTTGTTCAAATCTTGATTCGATGTCATTAACGGCGATATTTGTTATAGTCAGCCTGTTTCTACCGGTTTGAGAGCACGATAGCACCAAATTGATTTTGGAGGCAGTTATGAGTTTTACCCCATTACTGCAACATAAAAAATACCAGTCAGGGGAACAGTTATTCTCGTGCTGTCCTCGAAAGGCGGTTTGCGCAAAACAGAACATTTTCTCTGATGTCAGGGAAAACCTTGATAAAGGATAAAGACTACAATCAGTGCTTAATGTGACACATCGGTGCTTTCAGCAAATTGTATCGCAAACATTTTCGTTAGCTTAATTCGCGACCCGAATGACAATATCACTTGCAAAGTCTTCGATTCTTCTTGAAACAATATTATTTGACATGGGAATAGCTTTTACGGCAGTAGGTTAGCTGTTTTGGAATCAATATGATATAACTGAATTCCACATGTGGCTTGTAAACAGGGGTGTAACTTACGGGTTGCCCCCCCCCTCCTCCCTCCCCACCCCCAAGTGTTCGGACGGTCGGTAAAAAGAACAACAATTACTTTTTTTTTTGAAAAAAAAGTCAGTAAAAATGACCAGCCGCAGTCGGTAAAATACTAGCCCCCCCCCCCCAATTTTTTTTTTTGTAAGTGATGCCTCTGCTGCTGATATTAGGCTTTCGGCAACCAAAAACCAGCAACGAGATGAGATTTTGAAGCTACAGGCTAAACTGATTTTGGTACCTTCGCATACCCCTTGCAAGGCACTCGCGTACCCCTTTGAGTAGGCGTACCACCGTTTGGGAACCACTGATCTGTTTATTATTCTCACAAAGTTCGATCCCGATCACACCAGTCAAACCATAAAACAACGAAAGAGTTATACCATCATAAGGAAAACTATTTGATGCCTATGTTGACGCTTGACTACAGTAAATGGAATTGTCAACTAATGTTAACTGAAGATATCTCGGCTCAAAAATGAACCTGTGCCGGAATGTCGCTCATGTGAAAATAGGGTAATATTTTGTAGTCAAACTCAGTTTGCAGAGAGCTTGTGCTGTAATAGTAATCATGCTCAAAATTGATGACGCTAAAATATAACTTACACATTTTCCAATGAAAACTAGAACTTGACGAAGTTCAGCAAAATAAGATAGTTTGGTACCTATGGAGGCTATGCGAAAACAAGAAACAAGCAAGACACAACCTCCAAAATTTCCCAATGGAAACTAAAACTTGACGAAAGACTTTCATATTAAAAATCAGACCGCTTGCTATATTGCGAGCATTGGGAACAGCGAGTTTACTGAAGAAAACTACAGCTTGATAACCATGCTTTAATTAACCGAAAAAGGACGAGATCCGGCAATTTTGGATCACTTCTTCACTTAAAGACCCGATACTTGTTCAGCCATTTGCGGTGGCGGAACAACTGTTTTAAGAACAAGAAACGTCATCCGAACGATGACTCAAAATCGTATTAAAACGAATAAACGGCGTTCGTTGGGGACAGCTGTGGCGACACTTACGGCTCTTCCGCTATGTGCCGACGATTCTTTGTCGGCACGTAGAGTAAATCATCTGGAGTAAATGTCTTGCCGCCTGATAGGTAAGATTATCACTAGATGCGTTTTTTATCGAAGTTTTGATCGACGTTAGCGTAGCCGGTTGCTTCCTTCCTTCTATGGTATAGTCATTGGGATCCACTGAACCTTCTTGACTTTTTGGGATCCCAAAACGTAAGTGGAGGGATACCTATGACATTACAAAAGTTGTCCGTCTGTCTGTCTGTCCGTCTGTGCGCACTGTAACTCTCGAAGGGAATGAGATATTTTGATGAAACTTGGTGTGAGGATTCTTTGGGTCAAGAGTAAGGTCAACGGGCTCTGTAGCCCCATATTTAGGAGTGGGGGAGGGGGTTTCAATTAAGGGGCAAATTAAATATTTTTAAACAGATACTGTGATAGTCGATTATGAGGTAAGAAGTCCTGCTGAACACGATGGTGAAAATCATTTTGTCATTGGACAAGTAGTTCGCCCAGAATCCGGCCAAAACCGGAAAGTCTGTTAAAAGTAAAAGTTTTATTTGAAGTTGATTAGATGTTCGATTTAGGGGTAGGAGGACATGCTGAACACGACGGTGACAACTATTTTCTCTCAGGACAAGTAGTTCGCCCGGAATCCGGCCAAAGCCGGAAAGTTTGTTAGAAGTAAAAGTTTTATTTGGAGTTGCTTAGATGTTCGATTTAGGGGTGAGAAGACATGCTGAACACTTATGTGAAAACAATAAATTACCCGGACATAGTTCATAGTTCACCCGGAATCCGGCCAAAACCGGAAAATTGTTAGAAGTTAAAGTTTTATTTCTGGTTGATTAGATAACCGATTTAGGGGTAAGAAGAGATGCTGAATCCGTGTGTGATGGTCATATTTTACCCGGACACATAGTTCGACCGGAATCCGGCTGGAGTCAGAAAATTTGTTCTAAGTTAAATTTTTATTTGAAGTTGATTAGATATTCAATATAGGGGAAAGAAGATACGCTGAGTTCGTTTTTGAGCTTTGTTTTTTTGCCGGACAAGTAGTTCCGGAATTCGGCTGAAACTGGGAAACTGGCAGAAGTGGTAGGAAGTTTTCGTCAAAACAGATATGACTTATAGGGGTAAACACACATGCTGAATCCATATCTGAAATTTGTTTTCTCAGATGATTAGCTATTTGGCCTTAATCTGTTTCTGAACTTTAATAGTAAAAGCGTTCAAGGAGTCTGGCGAAGACAAGACCCAATTGTCTGGATCAAATATTGACTTTTTGGGATCCCATCGAAACCTTTGGTCTTGTTCTTGCTAAAGCTTGGCTAAACTTGAGAAGCTGGGCTCAAGGGAAGGTCCCCTTGCCTGGTCAATGACGGTGGTTGGGTGGTCTACGGCGTCACTGCTAGACTTTGATGTCTGCCTTCGTTAGCAGATCGAGGACATGACTCCAGTCGACCTGATATTTCTCCAAGTGATTTCAGAGATGTATGTGAGTGAAGGACGAACGCGACTCGTAGTGCCATATTTTGTACTGTTTCTAATATTCTGATGAGGTTTATGGAACATGTGCCGAATGCTTGAATACCGTACTCCATTTTCCCTCGGATACACTGTTTGTAGAACTCCATTAAGGTATGGGGGTTGGAGGGTTGGAGCCCACTCGGTTCCTGCCATCCGCTTCATGATGTTGATCCGTCTCATCGCTGTCGTCTTATTTTCCAAGACTTGGGGGAGCCAAGCTTCTGGTCAAAGGTCACTCCCAGAACTTTCCCGCTTGTGGAAATGTCTAGGATTCTTCCTTTCAGTTAGACTTCGTGACAGACAATCTTTCTTTTCCGGTGGAAGAGTATTAGTTGTTTTTTTTTCTGCTGATACCCCGGGATACCTGGTATCTGCGGATACCCCGCTCTGGTAGGGTATTCGTTGATTTCGTCCAAGGATTGTTGCGCTAGTTCGGTTACTGCAGCGGAGTCGCGTCCTTTGTGGCAAGATACGAGGTCGTCTGCAAACAACCCTTTTAGTCCTTGGTGGTCGTTCAGTTGGATGTCTGATACGAATATTAGGAATAGTAGAGTACTTAATATAGCACCTTGGGAAGCCCTTGTTAAATTTTTCCGACTGAGGACAGTATATTTCCTATCCTTACTACAAGTTCTCTCTGCTTTAGGTAGTTCTCAATGAATTTCCAAAAGAAGCTGGGGAATCCGATTTCTTTCATTTTTTCGAAAAGGAGGTCATGGCCGACGTTGTTATAGGCTCCTTCAGAATCGAAGAGAATTGCAATTGCTATTTCGCCTTCGTCCAGGCTTGATTCTGATGAAATTCTGAAGTCTGATAATGTTGTCGATGGTGCTGTGTCGTTTTCTGAATCCTGTTTGTTCAGCTTCGACTAAGAGGTTGCTTTCGATGATCCCCTCTAGTCTCCTATATATCATCTTTTCAAAGGCTTTCCCAATGCATGGAAGGATAGCTATGGGCCGGTAGGATTTTGGTCTGCTTGTGTTTTTCCTTGTTTGAAAAGTTAACCTCTCGAGAACAGTCGACCTGCAAGATTGTAGTATACAATATCCCAGAAGGGTACTCAGATGAAGACATCAGTAGCAGTTGCTTGGACAAAAGGAACCGTTTGCTGGATGTTCGTGAGGTAACAAGACTCAGCGTCAGACAAGGAACAACACTGACCCCAAGCAAGTCAGTCGCGATGGTGATTGGACAAAGGCACTGCCAGAAAAAAATATATGTCATGGGAGATGTCAAACCCTTCAAAATCTACAAAGACAAACCTATGCTGTGCAAGAAATGTTTCCTGCTTGGCCATACTTCAAACAATACCATCATCAGAACAGACCTGTGCGAGATGCTCCGAGAAAGGCGATAACAAAGCGGACTGCATAAAAGAAATGTTCTGCAAGAACTGCAAAGTACAACACAAACCAACAGACTCCAATATCTGTGCTCCTTATGCGAACAGGTGTAAAGTTCTGAGAATAGCAGAAACAAAGCAGATCCCATTAGGCCCAGTAGCGGCTATTGTGAAAGAGTCAAAGAGCAGGACTACTTTAGCCAAAGAGGGGAAGAAAGAGGAGCCGAAGAAAAAAACAAAAAGAAACTATCCAGAAGAAGAGAGGAAGGCTTGGCGCAAACTACCAAGACCCTCTAGAGGGTGTCAAACTACCCATCAGAACAGAAGAACCAGCACAACACACAGTGGATACACCCAGAAGTTTTGTCCGGAGACGTGGAACCGGTCCCAGGACAAGAGCAAGTACTCAGAGCTCCCATGCATCAACTCCAATAACACTCTTCCCAGGACCATCTCGACCAACTTCGCTCCAAGGGATCTCACCATTTCCTCACTCACATCAACCCACTCCTACCTTTTATGTCGCATCGCATGAAAACATAATGAAGCCCCAAGTTTCGCACGAAATCAGATAAGCACTCCGACCCATCATGTTGTTACTAGCACTCACCGAGCTTATTAACAGCAGTAATCATCCTGAATCAATCAAGGGCCTGATGAAGATAGAAGCCGTCTCCATGTTCCTGGGAAAAGAGATACTGGAAGGAGCCCAGCAGATATTTCAAGAGATGAAAACCAAGGAAACCAACCTAGAAGTCATCCCTCAGAAAGGAAGCTCGAACACCTCTACAGAAAACGCAGGTCAGAAACAACGGAAAAACTCATCCACAGTTTCCCAACATTCAAGAAATTCTGAGAATACCAACATAGAAAACCAACCAGGAATGGACACTTCCAACCCTACTCATGGATAGAACCAACCCCAAATCAACAAACCAGAGGAACCATGAATAGATAAATATCCCACCTACAGTGGAACATAGTTTAATAAAAAAGTTGAGTGACTTCATGAGTATGAAAAGCGTTGACATAGTTTGTCTACAAGAGACAAACCTGAACGAGTTCCGTACATTGGAAATTGAAGGATACGTGACATACCGAAAAGACCGAGGCTCGGACAGACGAGGAGGTGGAGCTGCTATACTAGTGAATAGAAATTTGAAACACTCTCCTTTTAGTGTCAAAGAGAGGAATAATGACTATGATGGGGTTGGGGTAACCATAGAGAGGAATAATAAAAATCCCCTAGCAGTGTATTCATACTATAACCCCAATGGGAAGAATGACATTGAAGATACATTGAAGGAAGTTATGAAGTCGTACAAAGAAATTTTCATAGTAGGAGATTTTAACTCTCACAACCCTATGTGGGGTAGCAGAAAGACGAATAAGTCAGGGAAATATGTGGAAAGAATCCTATAAAATCTCGATACATATTTATGTCCAAGGAATAACCTCCCATCCACAATCTACCTACAGTTAGGAGCACCAAATTAGCCGATAACATTGTTATTGAAATAATAAACGAACTTTTCACAGACCATTATGCAATACTTACGACGCTGTGTGCAGTTCACGCAACACCAAAGAAACAATATCTACATTTCATAACCAAGAAAGCAAATTGGAATCGTTTTCAAAATATTCTCCAAGAATATCATTACTAAGAGATAGACTCATGCTTAGACGTCGAAAAAGCTGCTTCTCTTCTCAATAAAACCATTCTCGAAGCGGCAAAATCAGCCATTCCAGTTTCAGACAAATCGAGACCTCCAAGAACACCTCAAGACACAACACCAAGACCATGGTGGAATCAAAGGTGCAGAGAGGCAATACAAAATAAGAAAAGGGCGCAGAGAAGGCACCAGAGAAACCCGTCAGTTGAAAGCCTAATCGAAATGAGAAGGATGGAAGCAATCTATAAAAGGACAGTGTCGGGAGCCAAGAAGGAGGAAGACGGAAAACCAATTGTAGAGGACTCATTGGAATTGGAAGCCCCATTTTCAGCCGACGAACTTGAAGTCACCATAAACAGCCTAAGCCTAAAGTCAGCGCCAGGAATAGATAAAATCGAGAATGTCTGGATAGCGAAAAGTTCAGCCCAGTAGTCAGCGAATGTTGCAAGTATTCAATTTAGCGTGGAAGAAGAGCTCATTCCCAAAGGTTTGGAAGACATCAACTCCAATGATGATTTTTAGGAGGAGGGCATGTTCGACGGCTGGTCCGTCCTGTAGATAAATATCAAGGTTTCCTGACCTAAAAATGTTTAGGCTGAAGTTAACCCTCAATTTCCGGAAAATATCTGACCTGATGTCTTCTATATTCTTGATGTCGAATTTTTGGCAGATTACTGAGGCAGTGAAGCGCACTGCAACAAGTTTGGTTTCTGCTGTCTCTTGCTGAGCTGGTGGGAGGAGGTTGTCCTTGTTTCCCTTATGCGGTTGTGATACAAGTAAGGGGGATTGTGAATGTCGCCCTCTTTTGCGAGGTTTCTGGCCGCCCTTTTTTCCACTTGGCGGGGGTAGAACTTCTTCTGCCAGGGAGACGACTCCAGAACGGACTGTGTTGAATGTATCCTCTTCTCCATCTTCCGAGGAGTCAAGCTGTACATCGACAGTAGTCTTGTACATGTTTTGGATTGGTGGATAGTTAGTTTTCATTCCAGGGGCAAGCAGGGGTCGTTAGCAGTAATAACCAGCACTTATTTTAATGTGGGGGCTGTACCCACTAGCAGATCCGATCGGATAAAAACAAATTATTTATCTTTGTTTATTTCCGTCTTTTCTCCCTTTCTTAATTTTTGTTTTCAATCGCCGTTGAAGTTCACCGTACGCTTAATTAGTGTTTTTACGACTCTGGCGATCATTGCCCGGTCAACCTTTCTTCGACGGTCAGAGTTTGGAGAAGGAACTGTGACCGGCAACCAAAAACGGTAATTAAACAAAGACCTTTGAGGTTGAAGGTAACTTCAAACTTCAATAAAAAACGCAACTACTTTAAGGAATGGTTGGATCTTGGAAGTGACAATTTCTAAGCCAGTCTTGTTGATTCTCTAATGTTCCAGCCAACCTCCATCATCCTAGCACATCTGGAAGTACCTTAACTCAAAATCATTGGAACTCCACATGCCTACCCCAGCTCCCCCGATAGTATCCAGATCCAATCCAGTTATGTGAATGAGTTTTCTAACGTATTTGCTTCTTACTCCCACCAATTTCCATCTGTCCAGGCTAAGCCGGTCACAAATTTCTGCTCCCCCCCCCCCAAAGTAAAAAAAAATCAATAACAAAAATTTATAATAAAGTTAATAGAATTTTTTTAAACTAATACGTATAATATACTACATGCACAGACAGAGCATCTAGCATAGTCTAAGTTCAACAATATGCAAGCTGAAGAATAAGAATATTCCCAGAAACACTTTACAGAAGTGAAGTACGTCACTACTGAGAAAGTTTGTATGCTTGTAACTGACTACTAGGAGTGTTTCTAGGGGTACAAGTGTAGCAAACTAGTTGGCTACTGAGTGTTTCTGGGGGGACAGTGTAGCCAACTAATTGGCTACCACGTGATTCTGGGGGAAAGTGCTGCCAACTAGTTTGCTACTAAGCCTGTTTGTATAGGGCACACCAAGAGTAGCCAACTAACTGGCTATGAACTTTTGCTAGTATAATACGATCAGCTACATACATTTCTTTCTTATATATACAAACAACTAAATTTTACTTCAAATACCGTGTCTGAATACATATTTATAGCAAAAATATTCAAACAAAACTAATGAAATGATATACCGCAATCAGTGCAACATTTACCAACTCTAGCAACTTAATTACGTTAGCCACCTTCAACAGAAGCACTGACCTTCTCCCAGCAATTTTTCGCTTAATGGAACTACTTCAAAACAATTATAAGTAAAATTTAGCAAACCTTTTATTTGAATTTTCCATTGCAGAATTGCTATAGCGTTGTCATAAAACAGCAGCAATCAAGTTTTTGGTTATCTCAACTAATGGCTATTTTGTTTTGTTTGCAAGTGCTAACACTTCACCGTAAGAGATGAAAGAAAACGTCCAACTTAAAATGTTTGATCAACCTGTCCCAATTCCGATGTCTTTGAATTTCAACAACTCAATGTTTTGTTATCTTATCCTCTGATCCTTCCAAGACCATGGTCCCAGGGTGGTACAGTATATGAAAAAGTCATCCCACTTTCATCAATCCTTGTCAAATTGGTGGGAAGGAAGTTGGGCACTTAGTAAATGTGACTGGATATCAGCTTTTCGTTTGGGATGGCTTCGAAAAGCACAATTTCGGCAGCTGACAAAACACCAGAGACAGCCGGAGTGCAATGAATGCAGCTTTTTTAGAGTTTGAACATATACCTACCGCTAACGAGTTCAAGATAAAAGTCTAACTAACCAGCCAAGGTTTGTTTTTCCAATCCTTCCTAATTTCCACATGTGTTCATGCAATTTAATTTTTCTTGTTTAACTAGCGAAGCTAAAGGCATCAACTCCCAAGAAACGACTGTTGTTACGGTTTGAATCTAGTAAGAGTCTGCGATTAGTAGTTAAAAATGCCACCGACTGAAGCTCAAAACCTGTTATGTTGTTGACGTTTCAAACCATTCGGTTTCTCAAATTTCCTTCATCTTGCTTTCACCTTTTGCCAGCCTTTTGCTTGGTTTCAGTCTGGGCATTTCTGGGGTTCATGCAGAGGTGATAGCTGAAAGCAAGCATGATGGTTGCAGCTGTTGAAAAGGCTTTCAACTAGCATGGTAGGTGATGTTGACTTCTTATTTTGACATCAACACTGGGTGATAAAATTCAAACCTTGTCCTTGCATATCTTTATGAAAACTAATTTGTGCAAATGTAGTTTAATCTGTTGTAAGTAAAATTAGGTTAAAATTCCAAAAACAGATCATAGGATACTTAAGACCTTTTTTGGGTGTTTCTCATGGAATCAAGATTGTGCGCCACACAGTCAGGCCTGGAGTTCAAACTCGCGGAAGCACTGTTTGTCTATTTTTTTCTGAAATTTCAAATACCGTACAGTAGAGCTAGGCTTATGTGAACACCTCTCTAAAGTTTTCAATACCTTGTCTTTGTTTTTTGCTTCTAAAACAGTCAAACAGAAAGGAAAAATAACAAACTTGATATCACTGAAGATCTCACTCTTTCCCCAAACCTGCTGGCACTGAGAACAACTAAAATATTTTTTGGAAATTAAGTTTCCAATTTCAAAACTTCTCCTTCTTCCTTTTGCTGGTTCGGACTTACCATCATCGAAGTAAATAGCTATGGATAGAGCCATCTGTTGGTTAAGACTCTCGCATCTCGCGTACTGCCGCTCGTACCCTAGGATACAGTGACCAGTAACCGGCCCTTCAAACTTACTCTAACTCTTTACAAAATCTACCTGCGACAGGACCAAAACTTGCTCAGAGTTTGAGTCATCATTCACAGCATCCTGTGTGACAGGACTGACAGGAAACCAGCTGACAGGACAAATGAAACAGCATTAAGGGACAAGGTAGTTAAATAAAATGGGGTTTAGCTGATAGGGCCAAGAAAAGGCTAAATCGAGCGTGGCTTAAGTTGAAAATCTGTAGTGGATGGACTTTTTTTTTTAGATAATGCCAAGGTCAAAGAGCCATGCTAAAGAGGTCAGACCGACTGCGATCTATGGGAAAACCCCTGCACATAACCCCCTCAGGGAAATCCCTCTCGTACCAACCATTCTCCAGCAAAACTCTGCCAAAACCCCCAGCCCCCTCCCCCTCCTAGATGTAAATGTATAGGAAATAAGAAAATCCTATTAAAAATGCAGTTTTGACTCCGATCAGTTAACAGTTTTACCTAGACAGACCTTGGCACTGGCGGAGGGGGTGGAGGTTTTGCATGAAGAGTTATTTCTGGGGTATTTTGGCTGGAACCAGGCAGACTGTATACCCTCTACCTTGTAAATAGGAAATGATCTTTGTGGTTTCAGAGAGTTGAAGGCCAAGTGTAAATCAGCGGAAAGATACAAAACGATGTCCTGTATGCCTGAAATTTGGCTGTTATCTGACATTAAGTTCATTGATTTGTCATTCTGATTTGACTTTTTTTAAGAGTAAAATAATGATTTTTTTTGCCTTTTGACTGTTGTCCTGCTTGACTGAATTTTGGCTCATCATCAACATCTGGAATTGTTTTCATTCTCATACTAATCAGTAAAATGAACTTCCTTCGTAAATCCCTTTCCTTCCTTAAACTTATAAGTCTTTTAGTTTGACATAGCACATAAAAAGTGATCAGTAAACTTATAAATGACTGGCAGAATATACTTTTGAATTGCCTGGGAAAGATGGCCATTAGATGATGGTTTTATCCCCCCCCCCCCTCACCTTTCTTCCATATTTCAGTCTGAGAGGAATGCTGGTGTCTGACAGTTGTTTTTTTGCGATACCCTCCACTCTATTCTAGTTTGGCTTTCGGATAGTTTTGTTGTTTTTCTCTAGAGCTTTGTTGTTCCTTGTATTGAGGTCAATTTTGAATAGTTCTCATGACATTGACTTCTTTTTTTTGCTCTAAGGTATTTGGCTTAAATGAATTTATTGATCAATTAATTATGAAAGATATCTTGTAGGCAAAAAATTACTTGTATTTGGAGGTGCTAAAGAGGCAAGTCAACTGAGAACTGTTCCAGCAATATGTCAGCCCATTCTAGTGTTAGAAGAATAAACCTAGACAAAAAATCTCTATGTCGCTGGAACAAATCTCAGCTAACTCCTCTGCTTAGTGCTATCAAATATTAGTCTGGTAGTACCATATGGCTGGTAATTTTTTACCGACTGTTTCTGCAGAAAAACAACTGTTTTCAATAACAAAAAATTACAGTTTTGAAAAAAATCGACTGATTTTCAGAAAACGACTATTTTGACGAAGAAAAACAATAAATTGTTTTGACGAAAAATCGTGGCGCTTCGCGCCGACTCGGTTATTTTTTTACCGACTGGCCGACAGCATTAGGGGCCGTCCCCCCCCTCCCCTCCCCAGTCGTGATGCCCCTGCTATGCACCATCGTATTGGCAACAGTCTGCCCAAAGGGCTTTGCCCTTTAGCCTTTAGGTGGTTAATTTTTTATGTTTGAGAAACTTGGGTGCAACTCCTTTATCTTAACGTAATAGTAAGGAGATACTTATGATCTTATGATAGACAAGGATTATGGAGATATCTAGTTTCTCATGTCTAAGCCTGTAATCATGCATCTTGCATGTAAGCTATTATTCTCACCTTTCCGAATTGTTTTATCCATTCTTTTCTGGGGATTCGTAACTCCATACTGAATATTTCATCCCCCGAGGCAGTACTGGGTATTTTTAGTCGTTCTGTGTTCAGCTCTTTTCTAGATGTATCAGGCGGGGTTTCTCATATGTAATTTCAAGTAATGAACCAAAGCGGAGGTGATGCATTTATAGCTTAGCCCTCTTGAGGAGATGATGCAGATCAATTGCCTTTCCTGTTTGTGTTATCTGTTTCTATTTAAAGTTTAACTGTATAGGGCTGAGATTCGACAGTCTAGTTACACATTACTTATTTACTTAAATAGGCCTGAAAACCTGATAAAAATGCGTTATTTCTTTTGTTTGTTATCAGCAGTCTCCACAGATAATCAATTTCATTGAATGAACACAATCTCTCGGAATTGTGTGTGTCTACATGTGCTTGTGCCTATACGCTTGAAATATTTACCAACTGCAAATGTAAGCTACTGCCAAAAAATAAACTAGAAATGTCTGACTCCTTGCAAAATATACCTTTCTAACTCTCTACATGCATAATGTATATGGCCCTTGTTGGCTGTTGATTTAGTCAAATAAATAAATAAATATTTAGTCAAATATAACTTATGCAAGCTTAGCACCTTTAACCCCGAAATGCAGGTAATTTTCAAAATTCAGATTCCCTTGTCTGGGTGAATTCTGGGTTTTTGGGATCCCAAAACGTAAGTGGAGGGATACCTATGACATCGCAAAAGTTGTCCGTCTGTCCGTCCGTCTGTAAGCACGATAACTCTCGAAGGGAATGAGATATTTTAATGAAACTTGGTGTGAGGATTCGTTGGGTCGTCGGACCAGTCGAGTTCGTAGATGGGCTTTGTAGCCCTACATTTAGGGGTGGGGGAGGGGGTTTAAATTAAGGGGCAAACAAAATATTTTGAAACAGCTAATGTGATATTCGATTATGGGGTAAGAAGACATGCTGAGCACGATGGTGAAAACCATTTTGTCATCGGATGAGTAGTTCGTCCGGAATCCGGCCAAAACCGGAAAGTTTGTTAAAAGTAAAAGTTTTATTTGAAGTTGATTAGATGTTCGATTTAGGGGTAAGAAGACATGCTGAAGACGATGGTGAAAACCATTTTGTCATCGGACGAGTAGTTCGTCCGGAATCCGGCTAAAACCGGAAAGTTTGTTAAAAGTAAAAGTTTTATTTGAAGTTGATTAGATGTTCGATTTAGGGGTAGGAAGACATGCTGAAGACGATGGTGAAAACCATTTTCTCGACGGACAAGTAGTTCGCCCGAAATCCGGCCGAAACCGGAAAGTTTGTTAAAATTATAAGTTTTATTTCGAGTTGATTAGATGTTCGGTTTAGGGCAAGAAGACATGCTGAACACTTATGTGAAAACAATTTTCTACCCGGACATGTAGTTCGCCCGGAATCAGGCGAAAACCGTAAAGTTGGTTAAAAGTAAAAGTTTAATTTGAAGTTGATTAAATGTTTGATTTATGGGTAAAAAGACATGCCGAACACGATGGTTAAAATCATTTTCTCGCTGGAGAACTAGTTCGCCCGGAATCCGGCCAAAACCGGAAAATTTGTTAAAAGCATAAGTTCGATTAGATGACAGATTAAGGGGTAAGAAGAGAGGCTGAGTCGGTATATGACAATGGTTTTTTACCCGGACATACAATTATTCCGGAATCCGGTTGTAACCGGATTTTTTTTTCAGTCAAACTTTTATTCAAAGTTGATTAGATGTTCTTTATAGGGATAAGGAGATACGCTGGTTTTGTTTCTGTATTTTTTTGTTTTGCTGGACTAGTAGTTCGCTCGGAAATCGGCAGGAAGTCTCGGTCAGTATCGTCAAAATAGATATGGCTTATAGAGGTATATCTGGACTTGGTTTTCTCTGATGATTAGCCTGTCCAAGACTGGATCTGGCGAAGACAAGACTCGATTGTCTGAATCAAATATTAGATTTTTGGGATCCCATCGACACCTTTGGTCTTGTTGAATTTTGGTTTTTGTTTGGTTTCTGAATTTTTAACATCTGAATGCTACTACTAGAGCTCCGGGTGGCAAAATGAAAGCTCTTGGATAATTCTGAATATTCCAGTGTAGGCTATTCAAATATCAGATGTAAAAATAAGCTGCCTTTTCAGTTAAACTTTAAGACTGCAGCTCTGACCTACCTGTTTGTAGGCTATCTTACTCAGAGATACACCACTGATCAAAAATATAATTCATGAGTGGACATGTTTCTGAAATGGTTTTACAGGTGAAGCTGTAGCCTACTGTAATATACATCCCTTCCCTTGTTGTAGCTTAAACCTTAAAGTTTAACCGAAAAGGGCTGGGATACGACAATTTAGCTACCCATCACTTATTCACTTAAATTGGTTCCAGGACCCGCTGAAAATGCGTTACTTCGTTGTTCCGCTGTTTACGAATAATTTATTTTCAAAAAGTGGAATTTCCGTGTGATTTGTGGTACCTCTATGCACTTTAGTTGTGTGCCTTACGAGACAGATTGTATTTTTTTTTGTTCAGGCACTAAGCAATCTTCACCAATCTCACCACTGCCCACTAAAAAGCTGCATTTGTGTTGAAATTAAAATGTCCAGTGTCATAGTAGAATTTACGCTATGGGAACGGCCGCAGTTATTCTGAACGTCATACCTAGAGCAGATAGTGGGAAATTAAAACAAAACTTTGCAGAATCCAAGTAATTCGATGTAGGCTATCCAATTAAATGACAATTAAACTCCCGGCCCAACCAGAATTTAAAGTTTTCAAGATTTTGACTGAGATGCTAGTGGAAAACGGAGTCTACTAAGCAAAACTTCTGACTGAAAGCAACCACCAACGATCAACCGAAAAGGCAGAAAGAGATCTACACGAAGTGGAACTCAACGCCATTCCAACCTTATGATTATGATAAGTTTGCTTTTCAGTTAAACTTTAAGTTACCTTAAATTGCAGCTTGGAGCAAATAAGGATTTCCTGTAGAATTTACTCCATAGTATACTGTATGGTTCGTCTGTATGATCGTTTGTTTGTTTTTTGGTGAAAACATCACACGTTGATACTGGTATCAACGGCATCCCATTTCAGCTTCCACTAGACGTCTTCCTACTCCTCATCAAGGCATTTTTTGAAAGATTCAACTGTTTCACAGTTAAATGTTTTTTTTCGGCGAGGGAATTCCAAAGAGGTACTGTTCTGGCAGAGGAGAATTGATGTCTGATTCTTCTTGAGGCATGGCTTTTTTTTAGGTTCTGTCTGTGTCCACGTGTTTTGATGGCTGGGTTTGGTGGGAAGACTTTGGGAGATTAGCTAGGCTGGAGGATCTTCTTGGCCTGGATGACGTCTCCTCTTTTTCTTCTGTAAGTTAGAGTTGGGAGATTCGACTTCTGCAGTAGCTCACTGTACGGAAGATCCTTCAAGCCTTGGATCATTTCTGAGGCTTGCTGCACGCGTTCAAGGAGGAACTTATCCTTTTTGAAAGAAGACTGGCAACAACCATACCAAACTCAACCGTTGGCCTGACCATGGATTTGTAGAGCTTTGATAGGACAAAGGGGCTACGGCTTGTGAAAGTCCTGCGGATGGTTCCAAGAGCCTGGTTTGCGCTGGATGCAGAGTACTTTGCATGAAGATCAAATTTCATCTTGTTGTCAATACTGGGAGATCTGAATGAAAGCTACTTTGGCTGGAGATATTATTTGTTTTAATCTATTTTTGCAGAAAACTGCTGAGACTGTAAAATAGTTTGTTATGCATAATGCATAGTAAATGTAGGATTTGTTAGCATGTTTGTATAAAGTGGAGATCCTGCCTTTCAGCAGGATATACTTAAAAAATACTTTACTGATACCTGTATGAAAAGCAACTACCGTAATAGGAGGTAGGGCCGGGATTGTATTGATAGATTAATTTTACGTTTTAGCCGATCAATCCTTGCCAGTGAAAAACATAAAGATATTCTGCCCGATCTAGCACCGGCGACAGGACGGACGAGCCACCAAAATCTCCTGGTGCCAGTTAAATGTCGCACTCAGGGGCGTCACGACTGGGGGTGGGGACGCCCCCCCCCCCCCCCCAATGCTGTCGGCCAGTCAGTAAAAAAAAACGCCGAGATTTTTCTTCAAAACAGTTGATTTTTTTCATGAAAACAGACGGTTTTTCTGAAAATTGGTCGATTGTTCGTCAAAATAGTCGATTTTTTTTTAAATTGCTTTTTCTGAAAATTGGTCGATTTTTCGTCAAAATAGTTATTTTTTCTGAAAATCAGTCGATTTTTTTTTTAATTGTAATTTTTTTTGTTGAAAACAGTCGTTTTTTCCTGCAGAAAAAGTCGGTAAAAATTATCAGCCAGTCGGTAAATGCCTCGTCTCCCCCCCCCCCCCCCAAACATATTGGCCTCTGGTCGCACTAACCGGTATTCAAATTCCTTTGAACCAAATTTCAATGAGAAAATTAATAATAAACAAGTGAATTCCAAGTGATTTATTTTCCTTTATGTGATAATTGTATGTATTCAAGTGTTTTAACACATTAAATGTATTTTCGACGTATTTATGTCGGCGCTACAAGTTAGATCAATAAAAATATCTACATATATTGTAGCTGTAGAGATTTTTTTTGTTGACTCTTTATACGAACAAATTTGGAGCATGTGGTTAGTCTCGGTTGAATGAAACTTGTTTAATAACATAAGAGTAAGTAAGTAAGTAATTTATTTATGACCCGCCATTTCGGAAAGGCGGAGTAAATGAAGAAAGTAACAAAACACATACAAACACAGAAAAGGACACTCAATTTTAGAATTAATCAGAGTAATAATTGCTTGATTTTACTTCCGATTCCCAATACGTTGATTGGTTATGCTAGCAGAATCAAAAAGAAAAAAGCTTCCAGAACTAAACACAGGTTAGGATCTGTGAGAACCAAGTCATTCGATTCAGTTTGGAGGCCAAGAAGGTGAGATAATAGTTGTATTTTTGCAGATGCCATGGTATATGATACCACGGTCTAAAGTCGTTTTTGCAGTTATCGTGGTATCTGGTATCACTGTCAAACTGCGTTTTTTGCGGTTATCGTGGTTTCTGGCCAGTTATCAGATACCACGGTCCGACCGTGGTAACTGATCGTGGTGTCTGGAAAAGTCATCTCATTTTCATCAGTTTTTGTTAAATTGGTGGGAAAGAAGTTTGGCACTTAGTGATGTGACTGAATATCAGTTTATCTTTAGGGATGACATCGAAAGCGCAATTATGGCGATTGTCATTTTTGCAGAGCAACCGTATATCAGATACCACGGTTACTCCAAAAACGACTAATTGCAGATCTAGTTATTGCGGTAACAGATACTATGGTATCTGCAAAAACGCGACTGTTGCTTTTGTGAAATTCCAAGCATTTGCTATATCTGCAAAGATCTTGTCGGAACAAAACGCTGCGTACTTGTTGCACAGGGAGGTTCTAGAGTATGACATTATCTTCTTTGCACTCTTCTGAATAGATTCTTTCTTCTAGAATGGCTGCAGCATACCCAGACAAACAGCCGGATAATATGAGTTGTCCTCTCTGCTTGAATCGCTATGTGGACCCGCATATGCTTTCCTGCCTTCACACATTCTGCCGGAGATGCCTCGACTCACAAGCCGGATCACGAAACTTCTACATTTGCCCAGCTTGCGGGACGCAGGATGTTCGAATGGACGTGGGGGGTGAATCATTACCACTCGACATGTTTCTGGGCGATGTCTTGAAAGCTGTTGATGCAGACGATGTGTGTCAGAAGTTGAAGACCGTCAGTTTACGCTTCTGCTCTAGCTGTGATGAAGGCTCCCCTGCTACCTCCCGCTGTCGCGATTGCAACGAAGTGCTCTGCGATAACTGCGTCCGCGCACACCAGCGCGTTCGGCTCACTAAAGATCACTATATAATTCGACTGTCGAATGATCTTACTCCACTTTATGAAGTACAAAGCACGAGTGCCCTCGGTTTACTACCTAATCAAAAGTACGGTCTCTGCGAGTCTCACCCCATGGATTTCCTGCGCCTTTTTTGTGAAACCTGTAGTCAGCCTGTGTGCCACGAATGTACGGTCCTGAACCACCGCAATCATTCATTCATCTACCTCAAAGAAGCTGTGGAAAATTCCAAAGCAGTCAGTGTAAAAGTGCTATCAGATGCAAAAGCGGGTATAAAAGCTATCGAAGAAAGCATTGACTTTACAAAGAGAATGGCCGAGAGAGTCGAGCACCGCTCACAGAAGATGGCGACGGAAGTGATGGCTGTTCTTCACCGCCATAAAATGGCAATTGATGAGAGGGAACGGGAGCTACTTCATCGAATTGAAAAAGTTCGGTTACTGAAAGGAAAATCACTACACCTCCAGTTGGAGGAACTACGAATGGCATACTCTCGACTGAGCCAGGTCGTTGAATCGATACGGGTAACCCTTGAAAGTGGGAATGATATTGATATAATCAAAACGAATGACCGAGTTCTAAGTGACTTTCAGCAAATAAAGGCGATCCGAAATAGCCTTCAACCGCACGAGGACGATAACATACAGTTTATCGCTCCAGATAGCACCTTAATCCAAGCTATCGCAGCCTTAGGATTCGTCAATAGTTCCGGCTTCGCCCCAGCTACCACAGCAGTAGGGGACGGGCTTAAGCGAGCCCTTAGAAACCATGCTTCCTGTTTCACAGTACATGCCAAGGATCATACAGGAGATGCTAGAGTTGTGGGAGGTGATCCAGTGATGGTGTTTGTGGATGCTCCGAACGGGGTTACGTACAAAGGGGACGTTGAGGATAGGCTGAATGGATCGTATGCAGTTTCGTATCGGCCCCTGGTAGAAGGGAGACATCTGGTGAGTTGGTACTATTTTACGTAAGGAGCTTCACGTATGAATTTGGCTTGCTAATAAACGGACTAGGTTTCTGCCCGATGTTCCCGGCTCGATTCAGCATTATCATCAGAACCCGTTCAGAAAGATGATTTGAATTGATGGAGGGGATGAGTACCGGTTCCAGGAGGATGGGTCAGGCATTAATGCAATCAGTGTAGGCCTATCCAAACCCGTCCCAGCAAGTACGTTTATTTTCGTAGAATTTCGTTCCTAGTCTGGATGACAATCAGGGATTTTTGCAGTATACCAACTGCGTTCCAGCAAAAGGCCCCCTAAGGGAGCTGGTGTCCAGGCTTTGTCGAGCAATAATATATCTTTGTATGTTAAGGATTATTAAAATAAATGCGAATTGCGTACATTGGCTTGGCATTAAAAAACTAAACAAAATCGGCATGCACAAAAAAGTGAGAACAAGTGGGAACTAGCTGTATTGATTTTCATTGATCTAATTCGTGGATACAAATTTTGTTGGGTAAGTAGTAATGGTTGTAGCCTATGTGGCAGGGTTTCAGATCTTTTCAGATATTAGATTTAACGTTAAAGTTTACGAACAGGACTGAGACCCGGCAGTCTAGTTACGTATCACTTATTCACTTAAATAGGCCGGAAATACGGAGAAAAATGCGTTACTTGGTCTGTCCAATCTTCAAAGATAATCTTTCGGATTTAAGGTACCTCTATGTGCTTGTCTCTCTATGCTTGAGATGCATACCAACAACAAAGGTAATCCATTAATAAACTAAAAATGACAGATTCCTTAGAAGAAATGTCTTAATATCGTTTTCTTATTTTCATCACAAGTAAATTTCCGAGGGTTGTGTCTTTAGCCATGGAAATGCAGGATTTTGTTGAAATTCAAATTCTCCGCTCCAGACTAGTGTTCGCCTATCATGCTGTTGACGCGTAAAAGCGGTTATCTAAATTTTACTAAAGTCAGTGGGCCCGGGTAAACGCTTAAAACAGCAAAAGCCGTCGATAATATATTAAAAACAGAGCCTAGTCGTACAGTATTCAAATAGTTTGAATATTTATTTATTTATTTACCTCAGAACTGAGGAGTAGAAAATATAATGTATAAAACAGAAGCATGCCTAAAACAACTGATCCATTCAGTGACATACAAATATTACTATAAAAAATACACATGATTTCGACAACTAAAATACCTTCGTTTACGTACTAGATTATTCACTTATTAAAAAATAGGTAGAGGTTGTGGGTTTTGAGGGCTATTGAAGCTTTTTTATGAAAGTTTATCTTTTTGCGAAAAGGGATGGCTAACCCAAGGAGAAAGGAAAATTTGAAATATGATATTTTAATAGCAGATATGTCGCAAATTCGAAAATTTTCTACGATTGTTGCACCGAAAAGCAATTGCGGTGAACAATGACTCGAGGATGTCTTCTCTGTATAGCCAACGAAAACGGATCAAGAGGCCAAATGCCTAGAGAATCCTATCTTGGATATGATTGACAGTTATAGACTTAGAAGCCTTAGCAGACGATGCGTATGGGATCCCTAAGTACGTCACTATATCATATGTCACTATATTGGAACGTAAACAGATATGTATTTTAAGGATGAACTGATTTCATAAGCCCACAAATATTCAAGTGCTAGTCACTCATACGCCTCTCAGATTAGTTCTTTTTTGGCCGCTAGATGCGCTGTTGTAAAGAAAACAATGACATGTTACTTCTTGGTGTACCTTTATCCAGTTTTTTTTTGCTATTTTCAGTTCCTCTTAGGCCTAACCATATTTAAAACTGTTTAAAATGTCTCTTCCCCTCTTTTTGCTTTACCCAACTCTGTCCTGTCAAGCGTCATCAAGTTTGTCATTTCTGCCTTCCGACTTCAGTGCTGAGTGCTCGCTGACTTTTCCAGGGGGCTAATGCGCGACTCAATATGAAGCGAAAGCCTAATCGCTTATTCACCCGTCAGATAATTTATCCCCAGATCTCACGTTTGATTGTTATTTATAGAAGCTCTAGCGCGTCTGGCGGCAATTCGTCATTGGTCTTTATGAAGAACGTATTGATGATTCATTGTGCTCATGGAAGGAGCTTTAGAATGCCTGCGTCCGTATAATAGATTTAGATTCGAGCACTAATGGGGTTAGAGACTTAACGACTTCAAGGAAGGAAGGGCATGCTCGTTTAGTTTATCACTTTAAAAGCTTACGAGCACAAGATAGCGAGTAGTGTTTGTTGGTGAATGCGTGTGGTTTTTGGGATTCCAAAACGTAAGTGGCGGAATACCTATGACATCGCAAAAGTTGTCCGTCTGTACGTCTGTGAGCATTATAACTCACGAAATCAATGAGATATTTTCATGAAACTTGGTGTGAGGATTCTTTGGGTCAAGAGTAAGGTCGAGTTCGTAGATGGGCTCTCTAGGGATGGGTGAGGGGGTTTAAATTAAGGGGCAAATGAAATATTTTAAACAGATAGTGTTATAGTCGATTGTGGGGTAAGAAGACATGCCGAACACGATGGTAAAAATCATTTTGTCATCGGATATGTAGAGCCTGGAATCCGGCCAAAACTCGGAAAGTCTGTTAAGAATAAAGTTTTATTTGAAGTTGATTAGATGTTCGATTTAGGGGTAGGAAGACATGCTGAACACGATGGTGAAAACCTGCAAGCAAGTAGTTCGCCCAGAATTCGGCCAAAACCGAAATGTTTGTTAAAAGTGAAATTTTATTTGAAGTTGATTAGATGTTTGATTTAGGGGTAAGAAGGTATGCTGAACACTTACGTGAAAAGTATTTTCACCTGGACAACTTGTTCGCCCAGAAAGTTAAAGTTTTACTTGAAGTTGAGCAGATGTTCTTTACGCGGATAAGAAGATAGGCTGGATTCGTTTCTGAACTTTTTTTTTGGGGGGGGGAGGGGGTCCCAAAACGTAAGTGGAGGGGGACGAGATATTTTGATGAAACATGGTGTGAGTATTCTTTGGGTCAAGGGTAAGGTCAAGTTCGTAGATGGGCTATTGGCATTGAGCTATTGAGATAGTTGATTTAGGGGTAAGGAGACATGCTGAATCCGAAAATGATCCGGTGAAAACCGGACACAAAATTTGTCGGCCAGTTTTCGGCTATAGCAGTCTCTATCCCTTTATTCTCAAACTAGTATAGCTCTGCGCATGGATGATGAGGACATTCATTTGTTTATTCTATGGCCGTCGGAGAGATCTAGTGAAATCGAAGGTCGAAGGGGTTGATATATAATGTTCAAACGAGGAAATATGTTATTCAACCGAGGGTGTTGTTCAGTGAGGATTCGCTGGTAAAGTACATGTCAAGATCGTAGATGGGTCCTTGAGTCCTGTCTTTAGAGTTTTATAAGCTAATAAGATATTCATGGAGGGGGTAAGGAGGTCTGCTGAATCTGAAATCTGAACTTGCTAGACAAACGGTTCATCACGAATTCGGCTGAAACTGGAAATTTGGTTGAAGCTCAAAGTTGTTTCTGAAAATCGATTAGAGATTCGGTATCGGGACAAAGAGACATGCTGAATCCATTTTTGAACTTTATTTTAACTTTACAAATATTCAAGGAATCTGACGACGACTGAATGGCGAAGACATGACCCAACGGTTTGAATCAGATTTTAGATTTTTGAGACCCCATCGAAACCTTTGGTCTTGTTTCTTTGGTTGATTCTAGGCAGAGACAGCGTATTTGAGGCCGTCCTCATCCCTGGTTACATCCAACCCCCTGGTCCAACCTCCCTGGTCCATGGAGTACGCCTGCCCAGTTTGGGGACCCTTTGTGCAAAGAAGCATACAACATAACGAAGAGATTGACTCACCTGCAAATCAGAGCGTGCCGCATTATGCTAGGACTGAAATACAATGGTTACGAGTCTTCCCTCTTCCTATTAAGACTTGAGCCACTCCATGTCCGCCGGGAAAACTTAATTTTACGTTTTGGCCGATCAATCCTTGCCAGTGAAAAACATAGAGATATTCTGCCCGATCTAGCACCGGTAACAGGACGGACGCGGCATCGAAATCTCCTTGTGCCAGTTAAGTGTCGCACAAACCGGTATTCGAATTCCTTTGTACCATATTTTACTGAGAAGATTAACAAAAGACAAGTGAATTCTAAGTGATTTATTTTCTTTTATGTAATAATTGTACATATTCTAGTATTTTACTCAAGTATTTAAATGTAATGGTCGACGTATTTAGCGCCATGTCGGCGCTACGAGTTGGAATAAAATATGTATCTATCTATCTAATCAAATGTTAGATTTGTGGGACCCCATCGAAACCTTTGGTCTTGTTTCTTTGGTTGATTCTAGGCAGATGAGGCCGTCCTCATCCCTGGTTTCATCCAACGTTTTTTTTTCAGATATCTGTGCTGATGCGAGGGCGCCACATACACGGCAGTCCGTTTGGAGTTACTGTGAGGAGCGGCAGAAATTATACAATGATGAACGAACCTGTCGTAACCTTTGGCTGTGAGGGAGATAAGGAAGGGCAGCTCTGTCGCCCCTGGGGGGTTTGCTGCGACAAAGAAGGATATGTTATCGTGGCAGATAGGAGTAACAATCGGGTACAGGTGAGTAGATTTTTGCTTGCAATTGTGGCTTGCGGTAGGAGGGGGATAAGGTGGGAGTAGTAATCCACTTGAACACAAGGACGTGTTCAAGTGGAGTTTAGAAACAGGGCTGTCTATCGACAGCGTTGAGTTTTTGATGGTTTGAGAAGAGCTAACTTTGAGTTCTTTGATGGCGCGAAACCGATGGGTCAACTGAGATTTATTCGAGCGATATTTTGGCCCTTCTTGGTAAGGGTCCTCTCAAGGGTTTATCTAGACTGCTGATTCAATGATTGGAACACTAGGTTGCGTTCTGCAAACTTAACAATTGTTAACAATCCTTAACTTTACTTCGGGTCGGAGCCAACTGCAGCTTTAACGATCGTTAACTATTTTGTAACGATGCTCCCAGACCATCGTTACAAAATAGTTAACAATCGTAAGCTCTGGAACGGCGATTGTAGGTGGGCGGAGCCAGGGGCGTCGCTAGCTAAAACTCGAGTGGTCGGCGCCCGTTTCAGCTTTTCGTCTCACGTGATAACAAAACTCGTGATAACTGCAAGCATTGAAGACTGAAGATTAGAAGCCTAGTTGTAACTCCGAGCGGTTTGAAGGGCGTGGGAGGTGAGTATCTTAAAATATACGGCTGGCAGACAGAAGGACCAAGAGTCATACTAGTTACAAACAATAACCCAGAAACATAGTACTTCATCCGTAAAACTGTATATCAGACAGAATGAAAATGAGCGCCGCAGGCGAAATTTTGTAAGTAGGCAATGACTTTTTTCGGGCAAAACGATAGCCTAAAAGGACTGAGAAAATACAGTCTAGTTACCCATCACCCATTCGCTGAAATATGCTTCAAGACCCGATGAAAATGCGTCACTTCGTTCCTCCGCTAGTAATATAATCGATTTTCATCGACTGAACTTTTTCCTTCGAGTTTGTGATACCTCTAGGTGCTTGGAATATATAGCAGCTAAAACGGTTGCTTGGGACACACGTAATAGTAGGCCTTTTTCAGCAGTGACATTACAGTCTGAAAGTGAACATTTCCTGAGCTTCGCTTCGTTAGCCATTGGAAAACACGCTTCAAATTCTCCACGTTGGTGTGAACTTTTGTCTTGTCGGGCTATTAGTCGCTTTTTTTGCCCAAAGAGATCAATGGCCTCTCTTGCAAGTACAGTAGAGGTATGCTTATGTGAACGTCTGCTAACAGTGAACGGTCGCCGAAGAAAAAACTAAAACCCAAACCAGGCATTTTTTCCTAAAAACACAGGCAATAATCACTCACGCTTTTGTCGCTTTTTGAATATTTAGCTAATTCGTCTATGAAAGTGACTCAGCTGACACCTGGATTGCTTTTTATAATTTGAAAAGTTTGCCGCGAGGAATGCACCTTCAATGGAGAAGATGGCGGTCCGAACCGTCAGATGCCTTCCAAAGAGGAAGGACCTTTTTAATAAATTCAAAATAAAAAAAGTTAATTGAATTTCTGCTTCAAGTTTGTGCCAGAATAGCCCTGAAATAGCTGGCTGTTTGCTGACATCAAGTTTGTTATTTTTCTTTTCCATTTTACTTTTTTAATATGCAAGTAAGAAAGCCAAGGTAGTGGAACAGTTAAAAAAGTGTTCACATAAGCATACCTCTACTGTACTCTGCCCTTTCTGCTAATTTGAACGTTTGTGGACCTGAGGAGTCAGCTGACTTTCTCCTGGGCAGATATTTTATTTATTTATTATTATTTATTTATTTTATTTACAACTAACAATAAATATTAACAACTAACAATGGGTATGGGCAAAAATATAAAAACAATAAGCTACCCAACATCAAATGCTGAATACAGCTCACGGTTCCATGCCATCCACACAGCTAAGGATAGGTCAGCTCATCTCGGAGTTGCCAATCTCCTTTCCCCACAGGCCTGAGCAGAAAGGACAAAGGCCTTGGTCCAAAAACGGTCAAAAGAGCAGTGAGGAGTAAGTGCTTGGTGGAAAAAACGGGAAAATGACCAAGGCCTCGGTAGATAGGTGGCAAAAAACGCGACTATTAGTTCATATTCTGAACGTCGCTACTATAGCCCAAGATGAAGAGCGTGTTCCACCCTTCTAACAATAATTACTATTAGTTACTATTTCCGTTCCATCCTCACGAAAAGTTACTACGCTGACCGTTCCAACCTTGTCGGAATAGTAACTAATAGTTACTATTTGCTTACCATGCTCGGGAGCGTTGAGCGTAGTAACTATGCATCACTGTAACGTGATTGGTCGGATTCGCCCCTGGCGTGAGATCCTGCTGGGAAATAGAAAAATCATTCCAGCCTTGATGGCAAAAAGCCAGAATTCGTGACGTCATGCGTAGTAACTACGGTAAGTAGGATGGAACACGCTCGAAGCAATAGAAATCCATTGGCAGAGTTAGAATAATTCGTAGGCTATTCAAATCCTAGATATAAAGATAAGTTGGCTTGTCGGTTAAACTAAGGTTCCCGTTCGTTTAGGTATTCAGTCCCGACGGTTCCTTCCACCATCAGTTCGGTTCGTCCGGAACTCGTCCCGGACAGTTCGACCGTCCTGCTGGCGTCGCGGTCGACCAACTCGGTCGCCTCATCGTCACAGACAAGGACAACCATCGAGTACAAATCTTCACCTTTGATGGCACGTTTCTGCTCAAATTTGGCGAAAAGGGCAGCAAAAACGGGCAGTTCAACTACCCCTGGGACGTGGCTGTTAGTAGCGAAGGACACATTCTGGTATCTGATACTCGCAACCATAGAGTACAACTCTTTGCTGCGGACGGCACATATTTAAACAAATACGGGTTTGAAGGCACGCTTTGGAAGCATTTTGATTCGCCGCGCGGCGTTTGCTTTAATCATGAAGGGAATATAGTTGTAACGGACTTTAATAACCACCGGCTGTTAGTGATTAATGGTGACTTCCAGAGTGCTAGGTTTCTGGGCAGCGAGGGGTCGGGAAATGGCCAGTTTCTCCGCCCTCAGGGCGTGGCCGTGGATGCAGAGGGGCATATAATCGTCGCCGATTCGCGGAATCATCGCATTCAGGTCTTCCAGCCCAATGGGAATTTTCTTTGCAAGTTCGGCGTTATTGGCTCCGCCCCTGGCCAAATGGACCGACCCTCCGGCCTTTGCATCTCTCCTGATGGAGGGATTGTCGTTGTCGATTTCGGAAATAATCGTATTCAGATTTTTTAATCTCTTTTGGCGTTATCGTATACTAGGCCTCCCAACCTTGGAACGGGACACACTTGCTGACCTTATATTCGCCCTAGTGTGCCAAATGCCCAGTAAGTTGTAGCGTTCTGTAGTGAGATCTAAGGCGTATTCTTGCCGACCCGCGGGGGCTCTACTTGAGGAGTCCCAGCGTTTTTTGTCTGTCCCCGGGACTCACTCGACGTACTCTCGCGAGTCCCCCACGGACGGGGAATGCTCCGACTATCCTCACCATCATCAAATAGGACTCCCTTTCAGATTTGGAGAGGAATCAATTTGATGGTTTTGGTGCAATGTAAAATTAATTGAAAACAATCAGAATAAAAAAAACCCACAATAAAGTGGATCCAGACTACTTTCGTCAACTGCATATTTTTTTTTTCGAACAAAATCGATTTTGGAAGCATTCCCCGTGTTCTCACTGTTTCTGCGTGGAGTGACTCCCTCTACTCTCGCCGTTCCCTTCGATTCCCCGGCGAGAATCCGCCTCTAGAGCGTCGGTGTACCGTTTCCTAGAAGAAATTCCGCGATTTTCTAAAATCTTGGCACTCAGGCAGTCAGCGGGATGTCCCGTTTCTCCTACCGTTGGTTTCCTAGGCAGGTATTAAGTGATTGTATGTTCATCTACCTCAGTGCAACGATTTGAATTTAAGCGTACAGTCATAGTGTCGTTTCTTTAACTTTTAAGTCCGCCAGTCCTTAGTAATTTGAACTACGTATATTTGCCAATCTTGATCTGAGAACTACGTTACAAGTATTTTTTAATTCTACCTCAATTTAAAGTCTGCTCATCAGCCTGATACCGGCGATCACCTGCAAATCTTTCATACCATTATTACTGTTATCGCGTTTGTTTTTAATCCTATCTTACATTTGCCGGTAAGTGTAGTCATATTTTTGTGTCACTCAAATTGTCGAAGACCGAATCAGCCACGGATGGGAATTCCGAATCCGGTTTTTCGAGTTCGTTTACAGAGTAGCAAATGCGCTGACGTCTCATCGGGGTCAGACCCCTGCTTCCGCGTCCGTTTCCTCCAGCATCCTCACGGCTGTCTCGAACTAGATTTTCACTTGAGTTCCCCTCTTATGCCCGGGCCGTACTACGGACACACCTGAGCCTCGTTTTTGTTGCATGCTGCAGGTCCGCTTCTCGGCCGATTCCGGACTGATTCTTTCTACATCTGTTTCTACATTGCAGTGCTTCATAGGAAGACGTCAACGCTTCTCGAGAATCACGGACTTGCTCACCGACCAAGTCCGTGCTTCCTTGCAAGGTGCCGCAGCGCTGCCGCTTCAACCAAGAAGAAAGTGAATCCAAAAACGCATATTGTGCAAAAGCGAAGAAGTGCTGCAAGCAGCGATGCGGCAGCGCTATTGCCTAAAACGGAATTAAAAACAGGTCTTAGGAACGTCTAAAAAACGAATTGAGAACAGGTTTTTCCATAGTGGGGCCCGGGCATTATGCTCATGCAGCAAAGTGAGTAATCTTTATCTTTACCAAGGAATCAGATTTCTTTATCTGCCCGCCGCCACGCGTCCTGCTTTTTCATTGGCTGTGAGGATGAATGTTTAATAATACCACTAATAGTATAGTGAACAAATAGACATTGACCTGAACAAGAAATATAAATAAGGATCCAGTACATATTCTGAAAATAGCATGGAAGCCTTGTAGTTATAAACACTATTTCTTCATTCCTTTGATGTCAACCAAGTTTCTAACATTGAAGTTAACATTCCGTTTTCGTCTAAAATCCTGTCATTTTCGGTTCTGGGAGGACCAATAACGGATTTAATACGTGGTTTCCTAGTTTTGTTTGAAAATAAAAAAAGAAACAAACAAAAAGATAGGTGAATTCCCGTCCGCGGTATTTCGGCTTGTGACTCCTTGTATTTGCGAATCAAAAAAGTTCTCCCTGTTGATTCCTCAATATGACCTCGTCCCAGTTCTTTCAGCTGAAGTAATCCATGCTACGTATAAGCCTAATGTTTAGTATTGTTTTAATCACGCGTTATGCTCATTTTGCTCAGGTGAATTTTATGCCACATGAAGTGTTGCGGGTATTACATAGTTACTAAATGCGTTTTCTAGAGGGTATAAGCTTTTGGGGTTGTGTTTGGTGTTTTACAGTGTGGTAGTGTTCTAGCGCGATCCCAAAGGGAGGCTTTAGTATTGTTTACTTTTGACCGACTACCGAGAGAGGGTACTGCCTTTTTAGAGCTTAGCTGCTTAAAGCTCAAATGTAGGAATGTTTCGTAGCTTGAGCAGAGTTTACGGGTAGTTGGTTTAGAATTCTTCGTTCTAAAGCCATAGAGTTATCGCCTACGATGACTGGAGGAGATCTGCTGCCTCGAGCGTACGATGGTTCATACTTCGTGCCCTCGTTATAAATTAGAGCTCTTCGCTTTGCAGAAAGCAAGCAGTACAACGAAAAAAAGCTGGTCGTAGGACTTAAAAGCATCTGGTTGAGGTTATCAAACCGCCCGTTCTTTGAGGAAGGGGGTATCCGGTACCATAAAGTTGTTGCGGCTTACGTCTGGTTGAGGTTATCAAACCGCTCGTTCTTTGAAAAAGGGGATATCCGTACCATAAAGTTGTTGTGGCTTTCGAATATTGAAAAAAAAAATCCAAAAATACGCCTGCCTCTTTAGCTCTTTGTTCTTCTCTTGTTGATAGCTCTTGTCAACTTTATGGACGGGTCTTTAAAGTGCTTTGTTAGTTTAGGTTTTGCTAGTGCACTTTTCCTGTATGGCTTCAAACCGTAGAAATAGTGGGGACGACCAAGAACTGATAATGATAAGAACTTCTGCCTCTCAGTCACTGTTCTCACTGTCTCTAACCACTGTTGATGCGGTTACTAAAAGGATCGTCGCACCTGTAATGCAGTGCAACCTACTTCCGTAATTCCAGTCATTGATTAAGCCCGCAGACCCACATGTCATACCTTACATTCTAAACCCTCTAACGACACCTCACTATCTTTCTACTTGCCACGATTCACTATTTTCTTACGCATTATGCTCCCGACGTGTGTTAGCATATCATGCTATTGATGCGTAAAACCGATTATTTGAATTTTGCTAGAAGTCAATGGACCTAGGAAAAAGCTTAAAAGAGCCAAAGCCGTGGATAATTTGTTAAAAGCAAAGCCTAGTTTCGCAAAGCCAGTAGTCAAATAATTTTGAATATTGGAGCATAAACAGTAAATAGTGCGAGGGGTGCTTTAAGTGGGCCCTCCGCTGGCACTTAAGACTGTCGTAACCTTGCTTCCCTGACCCAGCGTGCTCTCATTGGCTGAAAACCGCCAAAATGGCAGCTTAAAGCGGACCACAAAAAATAGTCTGTCTACCACACACACAATGATAACCATCCCTACTCCCACTATGAACGTTCAAAACCACAAAAAAACAGTCAAACAATGAGCGAATTAAATTTTTTTTTTTTTTAAATCAGGTTTGAAATAATTCGAACTGGACTAATCTCAGCTGATTATCCGGGACAGCCATTATGGCACGTAGAGAGCCAAGTATCAAAATAATAATTTCCATCTAATGCTCCAACTGTTACAAATCCAAACAAATTAAAAAAAAACAAGACCAGTGTGGTACTCCTGAGACACAACAAGAATAGTCAATTAAGTCTTATAATTCTTTGCTAAACAAACGTAGAAAATTTCGTCATCTGGAAAAGAAGACGTCCTGCGTGAGTTTTTTCTTGAGCCAAAACAGCAACCCGACAATCAAGTTCAAATCTAAATAAACTGGTTGCTGGCGATCAGTAAGAGAAGGCAAACAGAATGTTTGGATTAGGTCTTTACGATTGCGTTCGACAGCTCACGATTCCCAGTGGAGGTCCCACTTAAGTCGATGGCCTGTGTGTCGGATGCGCAACACCGCAGTGATTATGTAGCTAACGTTTAGAGAGAAGTAAAACGTCCCAGTTTCGGATAGAGTGATAACGCTCATTCGGGCTGGGAATTGCATAATTCATGCGGGAAGGAGGAGGCGGATGTTCTACTACACAGTAGTATTATAAGTTCTTGGTAGTACCTAGATTTAGTTGTTAGAAGGTGTCTAGCACCAATGGCCGGATCCGATGGAGGGGTATAACTAATTTCGAAGTAACCCCCCGTAGAAAATGTTGGCAGAAAAGCTGGTCCTTCGTTCTGACGCTGGCTATTGCAGTTTGGTTGAGATTGAGTGACGAGTTACACCCCCCCCCCCCCCGCAGCCAAATAAATGTGGTTACGGTCCTGGAATTGCCTTACCGCGGTTAGTAGACTAGGTTGCAGTCATAAAGGCAAGGAAGAACGCCTTTAACGCCTCAACGTTTGATTTGACGTAGGGGCGCTGACACAGTTGAACGCGTGTCTCGTGTTGGAGGATATTTCGATTTTTCGATACATCGATATTTTCACTTTCCATATTCGATGTATCGGTATCGATATTTGTTTACCATGTTTCTATATAGGATACGTGTCGTTTCGCCAAAGTTTAATAACAAAATAGTCGTTAAATAGTATCTTGCATCATCTCAAACTCCGAATAAATAAGGATTGAAATACGGATAACATATTGCTCCAGTTTCAGATATATAAATGTTGGTTATGTTGGATTATTTACAGTAATTAGGAATGAACGAATATCGTTTTCGATATCGATTTCGATATCGATATTTGGTCCGATATAGGATATCGAATATCGCCCAACACTACGCGTGTCCCAAAAGATGTGTCCCCTGCCTTCATGAGCGGCAAAACTTTTCATCACTAGAAATAATGCCTCTCGTATATCTCACTTTTTTCCAAGTTCTTGAGCGAGTAAGCTGACGCGAACCATAGATTTGTTTGCATTGAGAGATTGCACCGTATCCGACGAAAACGGATATTTCTCACCGTCACCGAAACAGGTAGAAAAAAAACTCAACACTGCGAGGTATAGGACTTTCAACTTTGAGACTGGTTGAGCGTGTTCCACCCTTCTAACAATAATTTAATTTATTTATCACCCACACAATACATGATGTAAATATGGTGGAGTAGGAATAATTAAAATCACAAAAAAAGAAAACGAAATATAAAGAAAATCAACGAAACAAACGGATAAGACGGTGTGGAGGGGATAGGCGCGCATAAGCCGTACCGGAGAGTTTTCTGTGCAGTATCTCCAACTTTAAAGTTATATCAGGAACTGAAAATCTGCTAACAAGAAACCGGTTTTTTGTCCAAGGTGGAAGATACAGAAAAAATTTGCAGAATTTGAAGTAATTTATCCTGATTCTTTTTAAATTACCTTTCTTAAGAAGGGGGTAAAGACCTGAAGCATAAAGGACCGAATGATCACAGAAAGTTGAATAAAGTTTGGCCAGCGCACGTCTGTTATACTTCCCTCGGTTTGCAACAATCTTTGCATAACCAAGCTGGATCTTTTTACTGATATCAGAAACAGTACGCTGACGCATATTCGAAAGATCGTTAGTAATAGTAACTATTAGTTACTATGTTCGTTCAAACCTCGTAAAAAGTTACTGCGCTGACCGTTCTGACCTTCTCGAAATAGTAACTATTTGCTTACCATGCTCGGGAGCGCAGTAAGCGTGGTAACTTAGAATGTGGATCTTAGAATGCGAGAGTAGGTTTTGCTGTAAAAATTTGGAGCCTTCTAAAACATATTTCCGATTAAATTTTGTTCGAAAACTTTGTTCGATCAAAGGATCGGGAAGACGTTTTCAAGTATTTACAAGCTTAAAATATTTACCAAACGCTCACAATCACAATTCGGTCGCAAAGTTTAAAAGTCCCGTACCTCGCAATTTTAAGTTCTTTTATTATGCTTTTTCCGTTTTCATCGGGCACGCTTCAACTTCAACGTTCAACGTTCAAGTACTCTTTCAAATCGTAATTTCTGGGTCAAGCACGATTGCAGGCAAGAGAAATGTTCTTCGAGAGGTTTTTTCTTGTTTTCCGTTAGAATTTATGTTACTGTTTGTATGTGTTTGTAGATGGTAGATTGTGAGCTGGTGGACCCCGTCCGAAAATGCTCGGAAGTGCATTACTTGCACCAGGTGCGTTCAATCCCGGTCAGACACCCATTGTATAACGGCTCTAAACACCAGTATGAACCCATGAGAAGTTGTGAGCCCATTCTCACTATCGTTCTTAGAACACAAGTCGCAGAAATGAATCTTTTCCAATATCCTTAGAACTGCGGGAAAGATTACAAACCAGTCATGACTGTTTTGTGTGTGTTTTTTTGCCGCACTCGCTTCCGTGTCTTTAAAGTATCCCTCGCAGTACTCTTCAACAGTATTTAAAATATTTGAATACTTTAAAACTATGCTGTGCTTTCAACACATACCCACGGTTTTGGCTCTTTTAAGCCTTTTCCGAGACCCGTTGAATTCCCCTTAGCCAACCTAATCCAAGGTTCAAGATTATCTATATTTACAAACAAATAGTTGCGTTTTGTGTCGATATTTTGTTCGCCGGTTGCTTAATTTCCGTTTTCGAACGCCGTCGAAGTTCACCGTTTGCTTAATTAGTGTGTTTACGACTCCGGCGATTCTTGCCTGGTCGACGATTCAAGCAAACTTCGAACTTGCTAAATGCTAGCTTACGAAGTTCGACTGTCAGAGTTTGAAGGAGAAAGAAACTGTGACCGGCGACCAAAAACGGTATTTAAACAGAGACCTTTGAGTTTGAAGGAAACTTCGATCAAAGACGCAACTATTATTAACACTTTCCGCTGCTGAGAGCAGAGCTCGAGAAAAAAAAAGTAAAACTAAAATTAACTTCATCATGACGAATCATACCCAATAATATCAGATTCAGATACTTTTTACTTCACCAAAAAAACAGAACTACATTATACAAAAAACTCAACAACCACATTAAAGACAAAAATCCTGTGGGTGGCTGTATCTTCTAACCACCTTTTAACTTATCCTTAACTTCCATCTGCTAAATAATCAAACATCTAGCCGTAAGCAAGGCTAAGGCACAGTCACAATTAAACAAAGATAAATATGTAAAGAAGAAATAGAAGTATACAAAGATGGGAATATCGATCCATGTAAACAAAAACATAAGAGAAAACTGGAAAGTCAGAATCAGTTACCTAACTTCTGTAATTCTCGATCAGCCTTCTTCTAAGCCCTGATTTTATAGCAGCTATTCCTACCGTTAAATCCATAATTAACCTCACACTCACAATTAGATACCGAAGATAGAAACTTGGACCTTTCAGTAACAACCACCCACTTTCTCACTTGCCTCGCTGCTACCGTCGATGAATAGAGTAGAACTTATTGCACAAAAAGCCTGAGGCCATGGCAAAAATGGTAACAAAAAAGAAAACACAAAGGAAATTCTCTCTGTGGGCTAAAGCTAGGTTAGGAGCCTTGCCAGCCTCTTCAAATCTTGAAAGCACTTGCTTCCAATAACGTTCATCATTTATTGTAATTACATTGCCAAACATCTCAGCTCGCAGGTCATCTGGCTCACGGCATTCACACATCAGACGTAACAAACTCTCATTCTCACTACCACACATTGGGCAAAAATAGGGACCAATACGTCTAATTTACTCCCCAATCGCGCTGTCGACAATTGTTTGCGAGAAGTTTATTCATCAAAGAAACTGGCTGTGTAAATTGTTCCCTGTTTTTTCAAGAAGTCAATGACCGTAGAAAAATGGTAAAAATAGTCAAAGCCGTGGGTACTTTTTTGGAAGCAGAGCCTGGTTTTAAAGCAGTCAAAAATGTTTAAAGGACACCTGAACAATGAAACCATACTTTAACACACCATGGAGAATTCATTTACAAACATGGACACGGAGAGCATTCTTCTCCTGAGCGTGACGTTTTCAAAATAGGGATGATTGGGAGGTTTGCACATGCAGACTCCAAGACAAAAAGCGCAATTCATTCAAATCTTGGACAGCGCTGGCCGGATCGTATTGAAATTTCTTCTAGATATACGTTTGGGCTTATCTGGTTAAAAAATATTCCAGAAGAAGGGTTGATTGGAGACATTTGTTCAGTTCAAAAATTCCTTGGTACTGAAATAAGGACAGATGCAAAATGGAACAAAAATCATAACTTGGAAACGGTATTTCGTATTTGGATTGGGTTTTCTGCAGGCAATGTTAACGGACTTCATACAGATAGGGATCATACTTAGTACTCTTCATTCAGGTGTCCTTTAAAGATTGGAACAAAAATGTAAATTGTGCGAGGAGTCCTTTACGAGTCGTTTCTCGGGTTTGGTTGTAATCTTGAATTGCTGGTATTTAGAGCTGACATACGTGTCCAGCGCCGCGGCTTTAACGCTAGACGGCATTGTGCATCGTCACATAAAATTCCAGTGACAGTAGGTTTGAAACCGCGCTGTTAGTTTAAATTGTGAAACGAATTTGTAGTAGTGTGAAACATTAGTTAGAAAAGGTGTGTAATGTCATAAAAATTCAGTCTTTAAATCTTGAAAGACGTAAAAAAAAAAAAATTGTATTATGTATGTTTAAAAGGCATGGCTAGGCTAGAAGATGTGAATTTCAGTACAAATGAGAATATTGTAACGTTTCACGTTTTGATGGGTGCTGTGCTTTTGCTGTGTTTTTGCCGTGGTGCTTGCTTAGCCGTCAAACTACCTCAAAACTGTTAAACAACCCTCTCGCTAAATCTCGTTCTCCCACAAATTGACACTTGACTGGCAGATCTCAGGACAGAAAGAGCAGTTTCGCCATTTACGCAGTCTCTCCTCTGGTTGCTACGGGTACCCCCCCCCCTCGGTACAACAAAAAAATTGCGAAGACAGACCGGGTACCTACACCCTACCCCTAACGCAAATTCATAGAAAATTCTAAAAATCTTACTAAAAACTAGAGTTTGTACCGGGAGCACTTAAAGCAAAACATTTACTAGAAATTATCTTTTCATCATGAAACGAATCAGAAAAAAGTTTTCGAAAATACCGTTACTTTCTACCTGAATTGTGCTATTTTCTTGTTAGCGCTTTTCTGACGTTATACAGCCTTCCTGCTCTCCGACGCGGCGGCTGGGCGCAAAAGATTTGAAAACTGAACACGTAGTGATCTGTGGCAATAAAGGCGATTAGAGTGGTAATCTGCCCCACCGAAAAAGACCGACGCAACGTTGGACCCAGTGGCTCTACATTTTTGGGTTATATTTAAAAGATGGAAAAGTAAACAAATAACAAAAGTCAAGAACAGAAGATTTTCATATCCTTATGTGTGAAAGAGTTGTCAGTCGACATTGAAGATTCCGGCTAACTTTACTTTGTGTGACGGAAGAAAGAGCGCTAAAAATCCGTCGGCACAAATCGTAACAGTGGAGAAATTCCGTAATGGAGCTAGGTATCTTATAAAAGGCAGAATAAGCAAGAGTGGTTCTTTAAGGATTTTCTCTGGAACCGGGATTTTTTGGCGGGTGGTGGGTAGCAGGAATCCGGTATCAACACCTCTACCGATTTTGTAAAAATAGTTAAACTTCGTCCATAAATAACCCAGAAATCGAGTTTATCCGTGACATCTTATGTAAGCATGTGAGCCAAATGAACCACAGATGGCTGTAAATGTGTATGGAAATGTCACTTCGCGACGCACCTTGTTCAGTAGGTTCGCATCGGCAAATGTCAAACATCTGTCAATCGTTGACCTCTCCAACATCCGATTTCGTATAAGCAATCGAGTTCCCGAAGACAAATTTCTACTTCAGTTTGTCCAAAATGTTGGCTAAAAGTTTTCAACATCTTGGAATAGGAACAAGATGGAATCACCATATTTTGAAATATCTTAATTTTAATGCCGAATCCCGACTCTTCGATCTTGCTAACGGTAACGTACGTTTTTTAACGTTAAGGCACGTTAGACTGCAAGTCGCCTAGATCTTAATCCGATGATGATGATGATGATGATGATGATGATTTTATTAACGCACTTAAGAAGAGGAAAATAATGCAGTATAGACAAATGAAAGGAAAAAATACACTGAGCTTTCTATAATGTAGTGAATGCACAAGATAAAAAAATAAACATTTAAATAAAAGAAAGAAAAGGGACTAATCGGGTCTAGAAAATCTTCTTCCTAGATGGGGTGCGGAGAAATGGCCAAGGGCAGAAACGTGAAGGTCCTGGGTAATTGAAGGTAACTTTGCACAAGGGTCAGAGGGCAAAAAAGTTGCAGTTATACGGGAATTCCTATAACGTCGAGGAAGGTACAAGATAAATTTACAATATTTGAAATAATAAGTCCTGATACGTTTTAAATCTTTTAGCCTCAGAATACCAAAAATTCCGGAAAGGTTGCAGACAGAGGGAGAACAAAGACTATTATATAAACTACCAATGGCTTTTCTGTTATACCTTCCTCTATTTGGAACAATTTTTCCATAATCTTTGTCTTTAGCTCGTCAAGTCAAGTGTCGATTCATTGACCTACAGTTTGTTTGTGTACACGTCTTCAGGGTTTTATCATTTTGCAACACATGTTCCTTTTAAGTGTAATCCATAATCAAATTGAACTGTTTACATGTGTGAGAGCTCTCGTGCCGTCTTGGGGCTTGCTGCCTCTTTAATCCAGACGGGTAACCCATGGTGGGGGCTTAAGGTACTTGGTACCTTTTTTCAAGTGCTAGAGGATGTAAAATTATACGGGTATTTTCTGAGTTTACCCATCCTCATATTTTCTATTTTTGTTGAGTCAGGTGAGAATTTCTTTGTGTTATACTCCGTATGCCATGCTGTACTTCTGTCAGTATGCCTTTGATTTAACTGTCAGCGGTGACTAGGCAGAACCACACAGCTCAGTCGGATTTTCAATTTTGGCTTTTTGAAATTATTATATTTTCTGAAAAAGTCTCAACCGAGTGGTCTTGGGGCGATCGGGCTGGTCTTGACGTCTGAAACCGAGACCTTAAGACATAATGGGTTACAAGTGTGCAAGTGGTCAAACTTGCAATGACCCGAGAAAACTGTTGAACTGGATGAACGAGCCACCTTGTGAATCACCACTCTCCGTACTATGATATTGCATAAAAACGCACACTTTCTTTGCCCATGATTAAGCAATTCTTTTGCTGGGAAACTTTTTTTTTTAGCGGAAGACCTATGGGTTACGCAAAAAAAAAAATACAAAGATAAATAAATATTCTTTGAGCCCAAGCTGACTTTGAAACATTTATTCAAACAACTTTTTTCAACGGATACGTCAGCTACGATTCTTTCATCAGCGATATTTCGGTCCTTCTTGGCAAGGGTCCTCGTCAGGCTGTCAATCCTCTGGTTCAACTTCGGGGAAGGAAACAAACCTATAATAAACAACTGAAGCTTCTACCGACTATAAATATTTTATTAAAGTAAATTATCTTCAAATACCACTACAATGAAAAAACTAGTCCTGAGATTTAATTTTTGACACCGACGCTGTTTTTTTTATTCGAGCTATATTTCGGCCCTTCTTGGCAAGGGTCCTCTTCAGGCTCAAGCCGCTCAAGCTGGAAAATCGTAGCTTACGTATCCGTTGAAAACATTGTTTGAACAAAGATAAATAGATGTGTTATGACCACACGATATTCTCACTTGACTCATTTAGTATTGTTTTGTGTTAGTAACTGCCGAGCATGAAAAAAGCTATGTTTGTGTTTTGTTTCTGTAGTTTAAGCCGCATTTTATGTAATGAAGCTACGGCGTTACTCTCAGTCGTGCTTTACGAACCGCTTTTTATTCGTCAGCCCTGCTCGTCTGAAGTCATAAGTCTTTATGACTTGGCGGCAAGGGACTCACCGTTCGCCGTGGTTGACAGAGCACAGAACTGAGAACATCGGGACTTCATTCAAGAGCAGGTTTTAGAGCTTGGTCACACTGGGCTCAGAAAGCCGCCTATTCGACAAACAACTCAAAATCCCTAGGGGACGTGAGATTTGATGGCCTTTGTGGCAGCTTGGGGGTAATGAGCAGACTGCAATTAGGGGGCAATTAAGGTTCCTGTAACGTAGATATACGCGCTGTTTTGCTATAATTGATCTCCTGAATTTAAAACGACAACATTCAGAATGAGTTGTGTCTTGTTCTTTTTTCTACTTTTGCAACCCAAAAAAGCCAGGAAATGAGCCAAGTGCGACCAAGCTCTTAAATCCTGTTCCTACCCTATCTGTACGTCACAGTTCTAGCAGGAGTGGAAAGAAACGGATTAAAGCCAGACATGACTTTGAGTGACGAATGAACTGGGAGAAATAAACAGGCTTTAATTCTGGTGTTTCGTCCGTAGATATAAACCTATTACGAAGTGACAGTAGTTGCGTTTTTTATCCGAATTCTCCTTGCGTTTCGCCTCGCAATTCTCCTATTTCGCGTTTTTGGACTATTCAGATACAGCGAATTCTCCTTTTCTTGTGTTTTTGCCAGAATCGAGAACGGGGAAAGGCTCGCAGTTCTGCAGAAACGAGAAGTTGCTCTGATAGTGAATTCTCCGTTCTCCTTTCTGATTGGTCAACAGAGTGCGGGTGTTCAATATGCATAAACACGTATATCGGGTTGCGGACGAGCTGCCAAATTAGTTATGATGTCAAAAGCGAGAATGTAGAAGCCAAAGGCGGAAAAACGGTAGTTTGTACGGGAATCAAGAAGTCAGAAGCGAGAGCGGAGAACTGAGAATTCAGATAAAAAACGCAACTAGTGCTGTTGCCATCTCAGCTTCTTCTCATGCATTACACAGACATATTCCTTTCTCCATGCAATAGTTCTTCCGCTTAAATATTCCTTCAGACAGGGGCGTCCCGACACCTTCCTGATAGGTGGGAGAGGGGGCTTCAGAATTTTACCCGAGTTTTTCGAGATTTTACAGGAAATTTTTCGTGGTGGCCATCTCTGCAGAAACTCTAGAAAACTGGTGTGTTCTGACTTTGATTATGAGTTACACACAACTGTAAACAAAAAATAGGCTCGTTAAAGTCTAACTAATGGTGCAGCTCATTTTTACGTCTGATATTTAAATACACTAGATATTTTGACTCATCTATTGGCGCATGTTCGGCGCATATTTTCAAGAATTGTTTCTTGAAAAAATTCAAAAAATAAATGGATGTTCACACTGAATTTTCGTCGGCAACAGAATTTAACGCGAAAAATAACTAAAATAATCAAAAATAACCCTTAAAATAACAGAAAGTAATTAATTTTTCTAAAAGTGAATCACCAAAAGGGTCGTCCTTGTTTCTGTTGCGTGCATAAAATCGTACTGTCGCCCCATTAAAGTTGAATTTTCCCAACATTGAAAATTGCCTGACGAAAAATCGCCGATTTTGGCGACGGAAATCTCGGCAGTGGCCGATATTGCCTCAGTGTGAACCTAGGGTAAATGGTAGATTTGAGGGCGATTCTGGTCGTCTGGAAAGCTCCGCGAGCTTCTGCGCCGGCTGTTCTTGCGACTTCGGCTAAAAGTTACTTCGCTTTCCAGAGCTGTTCTTAGTTTTCGCCAGCACTTGGAAAGCGAATCCACTTCGCGAGTGGAAAGTGGTTTGGGCAAGTCAGCGAGAAGTTGTAAAGGTGCAACTGAGTCGCAACGACTTTTTGCTTGTTCTTGCGCTTGGTGGATACGCCCCTCATAAAATTCCTCTCAGATCAGTTCTTTTTTGGCCGCTAGCCTCTTCCCCTCTTGCACCTCCCCCACTCACCCCGTTCATGGGCAACTGGGCCCAGATTACCCAGGAGTAAAGTTCGTTACCCGTGACAGGAATCAACTGGTATCAAGTTGAAACTTGGTAAGATTGTGAGCAATGGGGTCCCAAACCCCACCCCTACTTGGTTCAGGGGCAATTGGGCCAAGATTGTCAGTTTTTTAATGTTTTTATCTTGGAATTAACTGCAGATAAGGCGACGTAATTCCTGTGCGCTTTTGGATCGTAGGGGTTGGGGAGAGCTGAACCACCCCCACCCTCCCCGTTCATGGACAAGTGGGCCCAAATTGCCGATGAAAATAGTTGTTGACCCGTGACTGGAATCATCTAATCTGGTAGACTTGAGGGAAAAAAGGTGTAAATACGCATTTTGAAGTCTGGACCCCCCCCCCCCCCTCCCCTCCCATTTCCCATGAGTTAAGTTGGTCAGTGACAGGTCTCAAGTCCAACTCTTGTATATTGGTGAGATACATCTATGGATGAGGATTTGGTGTAACAACAATAAATAAGATGATGCGACGTACTTTAAACTTTAATGTACAGTTGGGAACTTGACTGTTTTGTCATATGATCGATGCTATGCTGTTCTTAATGAATTGTGACAAAGGGGGCATTAGGCTGCTACGACTTGGTTTATAGCACTTGTTATTACCTTGCTAATGGAAAATAGGTTTAAAGGGTGGGACTGGCTGGCAGACCATTCTGACCATTCAGTGTTCGAACTAATGCTATTCGTGGAAGATGTTTAACATTTCTTTGGCTTTATACTGGCGGTTAGTTCACATTTAAAGCTTTTAACGTGGGATGATTACAGATTAGGTTATTGCTATCCTTGTTTGGTTATTGGGGATGAGAAATGTCTTGGTTCTAAAGCTGTCTGTATATAAGATGTGACAAACATTTTACTTTTACACTCCACGTCTGAGCACTTGCGCACTTGTTCGTAAAAGCAGTCAATTTTTGGGATCCCAAAACGTAAGTGGAGGGATACCTATGACATCGCAAAAGTTCTCCGTCCGTCCGTCCGTCTGTGAGCACGATAACTCTCGAAGGGAATGAGATATTTCGATGAAACTTGGTGTGACGAATTTTTGGGTCAAGAGTAAGGCCGAGTTCCTGTTGGGGGTGGGGGAGGGCGTTAAGGGACAAACAAAATATTTTAAACAGCTAATGTGATAGTCGATTATGGGGTAAGAAGACATGCTGAGCACGATGGTGAAAATCATTTTCTCGCCGGATAAGTAGTTCGTCCGGAATCCCGCAAAAACCGGAAAGTTTGTTAAAAGTAAAACTTTCAATTGAGTTGATTAAATGTTTGATTTAGGGGTAAGAAGACATGTTGAACACGATGGTGAAAACTATTTTCTCGCCCGACGACTAGTTCGCCTGGAATCCGGCCAAAACCGGAAAATATGTTAAAAGCAAAACTTTTTCTCTCAAGTTGATTAGATGATGGTTTAGGGGTAAGAAGAGACGCTTTGTCCGTATATAACAATCATTTTTACCATGTCAAAGTTTTATTTGAAGTTGATTAGATGTTCGTTATAGGGATAAGGAGATACGCTGGATTCGTTTCTGAATTTTCTTTTGTTGCTAGACTAGTAGTTCGCTCGAATTCGGGCGAAACCGCAAATTTGGCAGAAGTAAAGCAGGAAGTTTCGGTCAGTATCGTCAAAATAGATACGGCTTATATAGGTATAGATAGGTAGATAGATAGAATATTTGAACTCTCTGATGGTTAGCCTGGCGAGGACTGGATCTGGCGAAGACAAGACCCAATTGTCTGGATCAAATCTTAGATTTTTGGGATCCCATCGACACCTTTGGTCTTGTTTTATTTGGAAACAGTCGATTTTTTCAAAAACAGTCGGTTTCTCGTGAGAATGGTCGATCTTTTCCTAAAAATAGTAGTTTTTCTTTTAAATCAGCCGTTTTATGTCAACACAGTTGTTTTAGTGGAGTGTTCCTTGGAACAGTCCACTATTGCGAGCGGTGCAGCCGCTTTCGGTTTTCACCATATTTTGTGGAGCTGATAACTCGTGAACGAGTGCAATTATCAAGTTCAAACTTGGTACAGTTGTGGGTATTCGGGCCTACTTGTGCCTTTTGGGGGTCCCACCCCCCACACCCAACCGGTTCAGGGGCAAATGGGCCCAGTTGCCGAGTGAATAATGTTCATAACTTGACCAGAACTGGACATTGGACGATGAAATTTCTTGGACATGTAGCTCCTAGGGCTGGGAAAATGCTTTTAAAGTTGCACCTCCCCACCCGCACCGTTCATGGGCAACTGGGCCCAGATTGCCAAGTAGTAAAATGCGTTACCCTTGCCAGGAATCAACAGGTATCAAGTTGAAACTTGGTAGGATTGTGATCATTGGGTCTCTTTTTACTTGTTGCGGGTCCCAAACCCCATTCCCCACCCCCACTTGGTTCAGGGGCAATTGACCATTTTTTACTGTTTTTAATTTGAGGCGATGAAATTCCTTTGTGCTTTAGGATCATAGGGACCGGGGAGAGTTGCCCCCCCCCCCCCCCCCCCCGTTCATGGGCAGTGGGCCCAAAATTGCCCATGAAAAAAAGTTTTTGACCGTGACTGGAATCAAACTCGAAGCTCGTATACTTGAGGGAAAAAGGTGTAAATACGAATTTTGATGGGTCCCCCCCCCCCCTTCCCGTTCATGTGCAGCTGGGCCCAGATTTCCCATGGGTTAAATTCGTCTATGACTCTTGTATATTTGGGGAGATATATCTATGGATGAGGATTTGGTGTAACATCAACAAATAAGACGCGACGTACTTTAATCTTTAATGAACAGATGGAAACTGGACTGTTTTGTCATATGGTCGATGATATGCCGTACTTAATGAATTGTGAAAAATGGGGCATTAGTCTGCTACGAATTGGTTTATTGCACTTGTTATTACCTTGCTAATGAACAAGAGATTTAAAGGGGTGGGATTGGCAGGCAGACCATTCAGTGTTCGAACAAATGCTATTCGTGCAAGATCTTCAACATTTCTTTGGATTTATACTGGCGGTTTGTTTACATTTAAAGCTTTTAAGGGGGGTGATTACAAGGTTATTTCAATACTTGTTTGGTTACTGGGGAAGAGAAATGTCTTGGTTCTAAAGCTGTTTGTATATAAATGTGATAAACATTTTACTTTTACACTCCACGTCTGAGCGCTTGCGCACTTGTTTCTCAATAATAGTAGTGCAGTGTGTATCTGCAAAAACCGTCGGTACAAATGACCAGCCAGTCGGTAAATACCTTACCCCCTCCCCAACAAAAAAAAACATTTTGGCTAGTAACGCCTCTACTTCTTCTATGGACATAATTAAAGTTATTGCTCGAAAATCCGATTTTGTTGTTGCTGACGTCGAAGAATATCCCTTCGATGAACAAATCCCTGGGTAAAAAGTTTGCGAAATTGAAGTCCAAATATCCGGGGATTTGTTGCTGTTGCGGGAGAAAAAACGCGGAGTACGGGCAAATACCCTCCGTGTAAATGTAGCTTCAGAGATACGACTACTTCAGTGCTTCCAGTTATCACGAACTTAACTACTACCAAGCTACTACCTACCTATGCAACGAAAAGCTGAAATAGGCAACAGGTCGCCGGCAGGCGCCCTGCCATCCCCCCTCGACCAGAGGAACCGTAGTATCACATACCAAGGTAACTGCAAAACGACTAATTGCAGATGCAGTTACCATGCTAACAGATACCATGGCGTATCTGCAAACACCGCAACTATAATATTGTTGAACGCAAGGTGGTCTTAACCAGCTTCATCTTGGTAAAAATTCTTTCCACTTTGCTGGATTATGTTAGCCAGGTCGATCTCTTTCCATGCTAGTGGTCAATTCACGAAAGACTTCGAATAGGCCATATCTTCAAACTTTTTGTTTGTTTCGAGGCTCGTTTTGAGCTCTCTTCGGTTCACTTTTATCACCGGAAAGGAGTCGAAACTGCAGTAGACGTTACCGTGGTATTACTTCCTGGGACTGTATTTATAGTTGGAAATGATGTAAATTTCAGTAGGCTAGGTTGCTTAATTCTTGAAAGCTACAGAAACTTAGGAGATTAACGGAATCATCCGGTGAACGTTCCGGTAGGCTGTGTTGTCGCAGTAATCACTCTGGTAAGTTGCGTGTCAGGACTCGGGGTCATTTCTGTAAGCTGAGAAAATACGCTCGCGACGCAACTGACCATTGCTGAGTGTTGTATCGGGACCTGGGTCAGATTTACCCGTGTGGGATTCCGCCGAAAGCTTTGTTTATTTTTTTGTGCTGCCCGTTTTGTTCACTCCAAGAGGTTCAGAATTCATTTTTCCTTTATAATACTATTGATGTAAACTCTCCTTGCCGACGCAGAATCGCCGTGTATCTAAAGCATTGTCCTACTAGGTGTAATAAGGTGTATTACCGCGTAAGACTTATTACAGATTCCTCTTTTCCTCGGAGCGCGCTGTAAAAAGGTGAATAAGGAGAATAGACTAGCGTTCTATTCTGGCTTATGCAGGGCCAATCAGATCGCTTGGTTGGTTCAGCCAGCGGGCCGAGGAGAGGCGCAGCGTCGTCAGGGTTGCCAAAGAAAGTACAACAGTTCTACTTTGTTGGAAGCTAAAGAAACAACTTTTCTTAACAAAACACGTTTTTGTTCTATTACGACGTCTTTTCGTCAGTTCGAGGATCAATGCTGTCCATCAGTTATTTTAATAGCTTTTTTACAGTATAGTTTGTGTTATATTATACTCGTGTACTTCAAGTAGTACCAAGAACCTTTTCGGATATTTTTAGAGCTCGAAAAATTGTATTACCTTGGCAACAGCGGAAGCCGCATTGATAAGAACCTCTTGGGTTGTATTTGAACAGGCGTGTGTATTAAGACGTAAAATCGCGAATAGCGCTATTCACCTTATTACACCTATTAGGACAATGCTTAAAGTTTAACTGAAAAGGGCAGAGAAGGGACTGCCTTGTTACCTCTCACTTATTCACTTAGAGAGGCTTGAAGACCCGATGAAAATGCGTTACTTTGTTGCTGCACTATTCACGAATAACCAATTTTCAAATAGTGGAATTTCCCTGTCAGATGTGTGGTACTACCTGTGTCGCATGCTTGACGAAAAAGATTTATGAACATTTTTTTGTTCAGGCACTAAGCAGTCTTCGCCAAGCTTATCACCGCCCACTAAAAAGACACGTCTGTGTGCCGATTCAAATATTCCGCGTCATAGTAGAATTTACGCTGTGGGGACAGCCGTAGATACTCTGAACCTCCCTACGAGAGCAGATAGTGGAAAATCAAAAAATCTCTTAGCGGAATCCAAATAACTCCGTGTATTAAACTAAATGATACAAAAATAAGTTTGCTTTTCAGTTAAACTTTAACAGAAATGCCGGACGTGGCACCACAACTGTTCCGACGCAACTTATTAGCCACATTTCAATCGTTAGAATACGTACGACTCCGAGGGTTCTACGTATTAGTACGATTGGCATCCCGGTATTCCCGTTCGCTGTTTTTCTTCTGTTAAATAAAAGGAAAGGAAGAAGGAGAATCACAGCTGTTATGATTATTTATTTTGGTTTATTTATATTTATTGCTTCTTATCTAACCCTAATTTCAAGATTGCCTGGTTCCAGTTTACTTGGTAGGCTGATAGACAACAGTCATGTCAGTCTACCACATAAGTCAGATCTTTGGATACCATAGCCTAGTCGACAGGAGGGGTATCCAGCCTCGAACCTTGCCTGAAGATGTGGGAAACAAATTTCGTTGCAATCCTAACAAAGTCAAAACCGTCTAGAAAGAAAACCTGCATGACCTAGGACCTGTTTTGAACTGCACAGAAGTTGCCTTGTAAGATTTTCAGGCCAAGTTCGAGGTAATATAAATTTGAGGGCGAATACTCCTCCTGTAGACCTGCTGTAGACCAATGCTCGTTATATATAATAGTTGCATTTTTTTCTCTGGTTCCTCTTCCATGTTCTGTGTTCATAGTTGTCTGATTTGGGTAAAAAAAAACATGTCTCACCGGTGGTCTCCGGTTTTTCTTATAAGCCGTTTTTGCATCCACCGGTAACTTCTCACCAGTCAATTAACCCGTTTTTGAACTAACCAGTGTCCGGTTTTATCTGACCAGTGCGGACTAACTTGCGTGTGAGCCTAGCTTCAGCGAGGAGTTAGCCGGTTTTCATCAACTCACAGGTGAACCAAAAGAACGCTTTATAAGGGAAGAACTGGACACTGTTGACTAAACACCAGTGACAGCTCGGAGTGCAACGAACGCAGCTATTATTTTGCTTACGCTGTTGCGTGTTTCGTGTTTTGTCGCTGTTCTGATTATATGCAAATTTAGGATCCTGAGCATGTCTTAAGCGGAAAATCTGTTAAATTGCAAATTATATTCCAAAATGACCATACTTTAGGATCCAGCTTTATCCTCCGAACTTCTGCAAATCTTTGTTTTCTGTCTGTGAATCTCTCGGCAATTTTCTATCTGAACAGTGATAAAACATTCTAGGAGAGCAATTTCCGTGTTTTGCAAAACAGACAGCAGAACAGAGAACACAGAATAGCGTAAAAAAACGGGAAAATGAGAAACAGCGTGTTCAGTGTTTTGACGAAAACGGGAAAAATATGAAACAGAGTGAAAAAGCGAACAGAACAGAGACAAAAAATGCAACTAATATTTAGCATAGCCTATGCCAGATTCTGAATAGCTGCTTCTACCCTTGCTCTGACCTACCTCGCTATGGTATGGATGAATCGTTAATGGTTGATTTCTGAGCTTCACTCAAATGACTAATATTTATTGGGTTCCATCATAGCATAGTTCAAATAGGTGTCGCAAAGCTAATCATGACGTACAAGATGTATTACAGTAGTATTAAAGATTCCTCTTTTCTTTGGGGTATGCCGTAATAAGGAGAACAGACCCAAATTCTATTCTCGCTTATTAAGCAGAACTAATCAGATAGCTTGTTTGGTTCCATCAGCAGGCCAAGGAAATTAGCCTCACTAGGGCAGCACCAGACAGGTAGCATCAAAGTTCTACTTTGTTCGTACCTGTAGAAACAACTTTTCTTCAAAAGAACACAGTTCTATTAAGAATGCGTATTGTTAGTTTGAGGACAAATACGTAGATTTATAAAAATTGTACGCATTCTTACGATTGTCAATTGAATAATCAGTTGCTCTACAGAGACAATTTGACTATCGTCAAACAGGTGATGATTAGCAAATCAAAAGGGGAAACAGCGGTAGATAACCGAAAGAAAAAAGAACTTAAATCAACCAGGATTCCTGGACGCGAAGGAATTTAATATTGAAAATTTCTAGTATAGCCTTGAATAGGCTGCTGCTACTATTCGGTTTACATAAGGTGGTGAGTTTCCAAACAGCTTCAGAGGAGTCCTAATGCTACGTGAACTATTGTTTCTGCAGGAACTCCTGTAAGAGGGATGATGACATATCTCTGTGTTGTTATTATTCTTGTTCCAGATAGCAGAGAGTGTTATCACAGTATAGGGCTTGCCCCTCCTCTTATCATCATAGCTTGTAATAACTCGCTGGAACGCTACCAAAGTAAAAAGCAAACATTCAGTATTGCCAAGCTGATACAATTTGACAACCATTTCATTCTAAAAAAGTACCAAATTGAGGTAATAGTACTCTCAATAGAACAATAGCAGTCGTTCTTACTGTCTTTCACTAAGCAACCAACCTAACAATAAGTTCTTACGGCGTAAAGTTGTGACTACATCACCCAAATAAAGTGAACTTTTGCGGGGGGAGCCCAATCAAGCAATCTGATTGACTCTGCATACAACAAAGTAGAAACACGGTCAGTTCTCCTTAAGGGTAATTCTGGCAGTCTGGAAAGCTCTGCGAGATTAAGTGAAGTCTGTTTTTGCAACTTCCGCTAAAACTCGGTTCGCTTTCCAGAGCTGTTCTCTACTTCTGCTAGTTCCACCAGCACTTTGAAAGCAAATCCACTTTTCGAGTGGACAGTGACTTTGGCAAATGAGCGGGAAGTTATAAAGGTGCAACAGAGAACCCGCCTAGAACTTGGTGGGTTCTAGCTTTGCTTTTCAGAACAGACGAATCTAGACACGCTGTATACGGCAACACCTTACTATGCCTATTGGAAGGATGTGTATGGAAAATGCTCCCTGTATATCTAGCATTCGGCTTATCCTCATGTGTCATGCAAGAGATAAAGTTGGTGGAAGGAAGAGGCCCTAGCAGTGATAAAACAAAAAAAACTCAAAGGACCCCTCGTACTTAAAACGCCAATACAACCTACATACAAATCATGAATTTTTAAACCAGGAAACCTAATCTTGTATGTTACATTCAAAACCTAACAACACCACACTTATGTTTGCACTTGCCACTCAGGATTATCCAGCGTGAGTTAGGCTATGCTCCCAAAAGAAAACAGAGCTAATAATAATAATATAATTGCTCCAAAAATGCTTTTGCCTATAGATTTCTCACAACACTTTGATTTAATGATGCATTAAGCCAGAAAATGTTGTCAAAAGTAGGAATGAAGTGCTCGCAAAGTCACCCACTTTGCTAGAATTTGTAATATACTGTACTGTGTTGTTAGTGCTAGGTTCAAGCTGTTTCATCAGTGTTCATTAGTCTATTTTGAGTAACAATTTGTGGTGTTCTTGGAACATAATGGCTCCGAGACTCTTGTTCTATATTTGCCTTTTATAAAAAGCCAGATACCATGAGCCACTTGTAGGCTATTCAGGGGCGTCACGATTGGGAGGGGGGTGGCATCCCCCCCCCCAATATTGTCGGCCAGTCGGTAAAAGCTGGTCATGCAAACAGTCGTTTTTTCTGAAAATCAGTCTATTTTTTTCTCAAAACTGTCGTTTTTTTCTTGAAAACAGTATTTCTTTCTGAAAAAACAGTCGGTAAAAATTATCAGCCAGTTGGTAAATGCCTTGTCCCTCCCCCAGCAATTCTATCTTGAAATCTGTAGGCTATTGGGGTTGAAATTAGAAAATTATACAGTTTTGGTATCATTTAATTGATAGTCCCGTTTTTTTTGCCAAAAGAGATCAAAAGATTCTCTCCTCCATCCTTTCTGCTAATTTGACTCTTTTTGCTAGAAAGGAGTCTGGTGCAAGAATGGGAAAATGAACCTAGGCTTTGGAAGATAGGCGACAAGAAACGCGACTAATAATAAGAGTTCTCTTCTGGGTAGACTGCTTTCTTTAGATTGTTTACTCTTTCAAGCATTAGTCTCTCTTGTGGGTGTCATAACCTTATGTTGGAGTATCGCGACTCTCCCGTCTTAGCCCAGTGTCTGGTCTGTGCAGTTATGTTTCCACTTACCAAACATTCGTCTAAACAACCAGGGTCTGTAGGTCCTATATTAATCAGTACTCCTCGAGAATGGAGGTTTTGTTTCATGAAAAACAGAGTTGCAGGACATTTAATAAAGAATTCCCCTCACCATGTTATCTTTCCAGCATCGCCGAAAGTTCCCGACCGGACCTGGTTTCCATCATCGACAAAACTGCGAAAAAAGGGTGTGCTCTGTCAAGTTCTGCAGGAATGTCTCTTGTCAGTTTCACAGGTAAGTTCCAGCCTGTAAGATCTTTCGGTGTCTGCCCTGAACGACGCTTGTAGTCATAGGGGGAGTGCTATATATAAGGATTTAATGGTGACAGAGATTCCCCCAACCTGCCTATTAATTATTCGTGTTGGATTTAGCTACTGCAGTGGGGGAGGGAGGGGTGCTTCAGAAATTTTGGACATGCACAGGGTGACGGGTGGAAGGAGCGGCATGAAACTTAGATGCTAACAAGGATCATATCGCCTAGGCCTGTTAAAGACTGGTCGGATCCGACGTCGCTAAATAGAATTGGGGGGGGGTATCAGCAATGTATTTTCTGATGCCGTTCAAGTTTGACTGGTCGGGGCCCACTCGTCCCTTAAGGCCTTGCGCAAATCCCCGATGTTGACTTTGCCAAGATGTTAATTTCGTCCTGCATTTGTTATCTGGCTTTCTAAACCGAATTCATTTCTGTTAAGACCCTTTCAAGTGTTACCTTGTTTCGCCGATTACATTCTTGTTACGAGCCCTCATTAAGAGGGTCATCAGAAATATTCTGTGTGTCGAACAAAGTACTTAACAGAAGGATGCGTATGCGTGTGTTTAGTCTGCAGCCAGATGTTCTTTTATCTATTGCATGGCTTGACATCCATGAAAGAGATAGTCTCTATATAAAATCTGATTATATCTACTGTATCCTCGGGGAATTCATAACTGTATGTTCCGCCATTCTCTCACTGTCACTAGTTATGTTATATTTCTTAACAGCCTCGCCGTCATTGTCGTATAACTAAGACAGACTAAAACTACTTTATTAACTCTTCGCTACACGGTTTTCTTGCTCTCGCTGGATTTTACAGACATGTCTGGCGCTTTTACAAACTTGTTTGTCCGACAAACGTTCAAGGTTAATAAGTTTAAGCGCTTCTTTCCTTAAGGAAACAGCTGGGGAATTGAGACAGAACTTTTATACTGCGGGAAGGTTTTAGATAAGACAATAAAAACACAAATTACCAGATAGTCGCGCTTGTGAGGGATCTTAGTGTAAAGCAAACGTTCGCAGAAAGCGTTTAGTTATTATACCGCTGAAAGTAGGGCTCAGTATGCTGTATGGAACCAAAACAAGTAGCCGTGGAAACTTCCTTGAGAAAAAGAAGTATCTTCTACTGTCCGCAGTATCTTCCCGACTAACAGTTTGTCTTTTTCAGCTGGTCCCTCGCATTGGTATCCACATCTTACATCAAACTGCGAAAGTGACGCTTGTGAGAAAGCTCCGAAACCTGCGAACTTCTTGTCACACAAAGCCTGGACTTGTTGTTAGTAAAAGTGTCAAGTGCCAAGCAGAAGTATTCAGTGTGTGAGCGGATGTTTTCATCAGAGCACGAAGGACACGGAAGTTTGTTCTATTCTCTTTACAGAGGGTTTGGTAGTCTGAAAATATGAAATTCGTTTGAAGCCATCTGTCGTGATAAGCCACGCCCGAATTTACCGGAACTGAGTTTATAGCCTATGCGAAGGAGGCTTCATTATCAGTGAATTAGAGATTATTATCGAAGTTGTACGTACGGAAATCATTTTGAAGAATAGGGAAGACTTTCATTATTAGTGGAATGTTCCTTATTGCGAGCGCTGTAGCAGCTTTCAGTTTCCGGTTTTCACCGTATTTTGTGGAGAAGATAACTCGTGAACCAGTGCAAGTATCAAGTTGAAACTTGGTACACTTGTGGTTATTCGAGTCTAGTTGTGCCCAACCGGTTTTGACCAGTGACAAATTTGCGTAACTTAGACCTGGACATAGGACGATGCAATTCCTTGTACATGTAGATCCTAGGGCTGGAAAATTGCTTATAAAGTTGCTCCCCCACCCACCCGGTTCATGGGCAACTGGGCCCAGATTGCCCAGGAGTTAGGTTCTTCACCTGTGACAGGAATTAACAGGTATAAAGTTGAAACTTGGTAGCTTTGTGAGGATTGGGATCTCTTTTTGGGATCCCAAAACGGAAGTGGAGGGATACCTATGACATCGCAAAAGTTGTCCGTCTGTCTGTGAGCACGATAACTCTCGAAGGGAATGAAATATTTGGATGAAACTTGGCGTAAGGGTTCTTTGGGTCAAGGGTAAGGTCAAGTTCGTAGATGGACTTTGTAGCTCTACATTTAGGGGTGGGGGTTCAAAGTAAGGGGCAAACGAATATTTTGGAACGGCTGATGTGATAGCCGATTATATGGTAATAGGACATGCTAAACACGATGGTGAAAACCATTTTCTCGCCAGTATTTCGCCCGGAATCCGGCAAAAAGTGGAAAGTTGGTTGAAAGTAAAAGTTTCATTTGAAGTTGATTAAATGTTTTATTTAGGGGTAAGAAGACATGCTGAACACTTATCTGAAAAGCAAGTTGATAAGGTGACAGGTTTAGGGGTAAGAAGAGATGCTGAGTCTGTATATGACAATCATTTTTTACCCGGACATATAATTCGTCCGGAATCCGGTTGTAACCGGAATTTATTTTATAAGTTAAAGATTTATTTGAAGTTGATTATGTTCTTTATAGAGATAAGGATATACGCTGACATTTAGTTCGCTCGGAATCCGGCCGAAACCGGAAATTTGGCAGAAGTAAAGGAGGAAGTTTCGGTCAGTGTCGTCAAAATAGATATGGCTTATAGAGGTAAATCTGAACTTTCACTAATGATTAGCCTGGTGAAGACTGGATCTGGCGAAGACAAGATCCAATTGTCTGGATCAGATCTTAGGTTTTTGGGATCCCAACGAAACTTTTGGTCTTATTCCTCCCCCCCCCCCCCCCTCTGTGTTCAGGGGCATTTGGAACCAGATTGCCCAGTTTTTAAGGCGATGAAATTCCTTTGTGCTTTTGGATCATAGGGTTTGAGGATATATATGTGGAGTTGAGCCACCCCCACCCTCCCCGTCCATGCGCAAGTGGCCCAATTTGCCCATGAGTAAAGTTTTTGACCTGCGACTAGAGTCAATCTCTAAGCTGATATAGTCTAGGATGTATGGGTCTAGATATACAATTTGACGGGTCCCGACCCCCCTCACCGTCCCGTTCATGGGTAACTGGGCCCAGATTTTCACGAGTTACGTTCGTCTACGACATGTCTTGAGTTGAACTCTTGTATACTTATGGATATCTATGTATAAATGCGGATTTTGGTGTAACATCAAGAAATAAGACCACGCGACGTACCTCATTCCTTAATGATAAGTTGGAAACTGGGCAGTTTTGTCATATGACTGATGATATGCCGTTCTTAATGAAATTGTGACAAAGGGTATTAGGCTGCTACGATTTGGTTTATTGCACTTGTGATTACATTGCTAATGGAAAAGAGGTTTAAAGGGTCGGACTGCCTAGTAAGACATCCAGTATGGAAACTGAAACCGTTCTTGCAAGATTTGAATATCTTCTTTGGATTCCTGAATGTGTTTTGTTTACATTGAAAGCTCTTACGCTGGGAAGTTTCGGAATATTATTTCAATACTTTTTTGGTTATTGGGGATGTGAAATGTCTTGGCTCTAACGCTGTTTGTTTATAAGATGTGATAAAGATTTTACTTTCACACTCCACGTCTGAGCGCTTGCGCACTTGTATGTTTCGTTGGTGCTTCCGTGTTATTATGTTGTAGGTTTTACAAGCGCGGATAGAGTTTTAAAGAATAGTGAAGCCTTGAGGGAGATAAGGTTATTAGTTCTGTTAGTGTGTCTACACGTGAATTTTGTTAAACACGTTGGAATAAAACTTGGAGAGTATAGTGGTCTTGTGAACTAGGTATGTTATGTCGATGTTCAGACTACACTGTAAAAAAAAAATCTTGCAGTATTTGCTACTGGGACTAATCTTATCCTTTTTTAGATAAGATTACCCCTAAGTCGGATTAATCTTATCCCAATAGAGATAAGATTAATCCCAGTAGCAAATACTGCATCCGATTTCAGTGAAACTTTATGGGTGGGAGGAGCAATGCCATGTGATGTCTGTATGTCCGATTCGCAGAGTTGAAGGGGTGCTTACTTGACGCGTAAAGACCAAACCAGATGAGCTTTTCTGAGACCTAACATAGCACCGTCCGAGTCGTGCGAGATCGCAGCCTCTGTTTCTTCAACGAGGCTATTGACCAGTGTGAGGTAGGCTCAGTGTAAACTTTGTACCGTGTTTGATATTAAAAGTTTACCTAAAACTATTGTTTATATTATAGGAAACTCTTGAAAGCACTAGGCTTAATATTTTTACTCGGGTACTCGATGGGAGAACAAGGTAATCAGATACAAACATGGATTCGTGGAATTTCAGTTCGGTTCTCGCCATCTGTAAGCTTCTCTCCACTGGTGGATAGTCCAGTCTGATGAATGAACAAAACTGATTGTTCGATTTTTTTTTTCTGCTAAAAAGTATTACCTTGTGGATCTGGTTAATGGTCTATTAGGACGATTATGAGACGTGTAAGGGGGTTGGCAAAGAACGAACATCTGCAAGACACGATTATCTGTTCTAGAAAGATGAACAAATATTCCTCTTTCGGGTCCCATCGAAACCTTTGGTCTTGTTGTTAAACGCGGATAACTTAAACCCTACGCTGATAAATTAGAAGTTTTACCTTGATCGTTCTTAGTACCACTGGCACTTTTTTTTTAATTCAGCTAGATTCCGGTCAGTCTATTTGTACGGCGGGAACATTCAGTTCAAATATAGGTTCTGGATGTATTCTTACGTCTATATCGACGCTCTAGTCGACACTCTTACCGACTTCAGATACGACTTTTCGCTCTCAACAATTTTCCGCTTTATGACGGATTCCGGCAAAATAGGCTACTAACTGTCCGGCGAAAAGATAAAGTTCATTGTCTCTGTACTCCTATGCCGAACCTCAATTCAAATGAGATAAAAAAAAATCCTACGAAATGTCCACTTGTTCCCGGATTCCGGAGGAACTGTTTATCCGGTGAGAAAAAGAAATTCAGTTAAGGATTCAGCTTGTCTCCTTACCCATACTCGAACATCGCATTAACCTGAACAAACATTTTGTTCATCCCTTAATCCAGAAACCCACCCCCACCTGTAACAATATGGTTACGGGCCCATCTATCATTTACTCCGCCTTTTCAAAATGGCGGGTCATAAATAAATTACTTACTTACTTACTTACTTACTATGAACTTAAACTGTACGTTTGGCCCAACAAATACTCACGCCAAGTTTGAACAACATCTCTCAATCTCTTGGAGAGTTATCAATGTGATAAACGGGCAACTTTTAAGAAGTCATGGGTATCCGCGTCACTTAATTAACGAGGTGAGGGAAACCTCTGAGACTCACACTCTGAACAGAGGGGGGGGGGGGGGGTAGCCTAACGTTGGTCATATTTTCTCTAATCTGTCTCGCTGGCTTGCTATCTATCTAGTCACGTGCTGGAGCGACATTTTACGCAAAAGACTCCTTCATGACAAGTTGGTGTCCTCGTCTCGACCAAGTCGGCTAATGGATACATTTTAGCCATGAAACTCTTTCATCCATAAACCAAAGGAGCTTTGATTTTTGGTCTTGTGGGCTATCCTTGACCTCCAATAGATAGCCTTTTCAACTGTAGGCTTCGTACCCCCCCCCCCCACACCCTCCGTAGAGCACGTTTTGTGAGTTCGGCGTAAAAAAAACACTAGATGGCTCGTGGAGGCATACTGAGCTACCGAGAACTGTAAGCCTGAAACAGCAAAGCCATACAAAATAATGTTTAGATGACTGCCTTTGTACTGTTTACAAGATAAGATTCCAGCCTGTTTCAAGGCTTACTTGCTGAAAAGCATTAGTTTATTTCAGATTGCTAGCGCCACCTATAATCAGTTCCTTCTTGCGAATGATTGACCTAGATGGCGCAGCTTTGTCTCGCTCGCTTCAACCCAGACTGGACCTTCCAGATGTCCGAGGCTTCCGCGTAGTGAATTTTTATGATAACGATGACGGCTGATTTGCTCTTCTTCGACCTTTCCCTAGAGGTCCCTTCCCACTTCAAATATCTCCTACAAATTACATCCCAGTCACAACTGCCAATCACGTTCTCGCTTCTTCCTGCATTTGCATTTTTGTTTTGTCTCTCGGACCGGTTGCCTCTATGGTACCTTCCAGTCATCCGGAATGTCCAACTGCCCGGACTTCCAGACGTCTTGGACCGGCTTCACCTTCCAGATCAATGCTGTCTGGAATCCGGAAGAAAAATCTTGAAGATGAAACCTGGCTTTTAGCAAATTTGACATTCGCTACTTAGAAAAAGAAGGGTTGTGCATTCTGAAAACCACTGAAGTCAGTTTCTTCTCCTTTCATTGTGGGCTTTTCTCTAATTTTACCGTATTCATCAAAGAAGGAAAAGTCAGGAGTATGGAGTGGTAGTCCTTCGTCAAGAGGCCGTGTCGCCAACGCGATTCATTTTCTCAACTGCGAGTTCTCGGTTCGAACGCAGATTCGCACAGCAAACTTACTAAGCAGGCTACATCAGTCTTAGGAAGCCGAAATACCGCAAGAGAGTTCCCTCTGAAGAAATTCGAGGGATGGGCAGCTCCTAGATGTGGTATTCCTTGTAGTTCCAGACCAAGAACCAATAAAACTAGCAAGAACAACTTTTATTGTAAACTGTAAATTGAAAATTGCTCTAGTATACACAAAATCTGAAAACACAGGGCTGCACGTTTCCGTTTGGGAGTGTACGTCGATAACATACAGCATCTAGGGCTCAACATGCACTGCCAGTAGGGGATAATTATTAGTACCATTACACTACATCACAGAACACTTTCGCCTCTAGGGATCACACAAGTATTCAGAGTGAATGAATAAGTGGTGTTGAGAAAGATGTCACGACTTGAAGCTATCAGTCGATTCTGCATTAGCCGAATCTTCGGTGAGACTATTGTTGAGTCCACGCAAAACTCTAGTTGTACAAAGCATTGCAGAAACACGATTGAACAAGCTTGAAAGTGTGTAACTATGATGACGGAGGCCAATAAATTTTATGAAATCATTCAGTTTTGTCGAATCTGCCGTTAATTAATTTAGACGTATTAAAATTAAATCTTTCTAAAAAGTCTGTAAGCGATGGGCGGAAAACAAAACTTGGCAAGCATCTCCGGGTAGAGTAGATCAGGCGGATTTAGTTAGAATTTGGTGTTCTCCTTTGACTCTCGTTTGGATTTACTCCTAGGCTCCAATATCATAATCGTCGTGAGGTCTGACTGTCTAGCTTTGCCATATAATTAGTCGGACGAACCGGCGACTTGAATAGCAGCGGGGACAAACCCTCTTGCTTGAAATAAAGTTTATTTTGGTCGTAGGGATACCACGGATTCTGCAAATGCAGCAATGCATCACTAATCATGTCACGATTGATCCATAATCCCACGACATGAAGAAGAACCGTAGACCTTAGCGATCTTACGTCTGGTTTCGTCTAATGCTCTACCAACATTCGGAGGTAAAAATGGCTACTTCAAACACTAGGCATCGACTGTTTTCAGTTCTACGTCTGTGGAATCCAGAAACAAGGTGCTGAACGGAGTTGATAAATCGCACATTCCGTTGTGGAAGCTGATGTAATTCGTCTTGTGTCACGCTTGTCCACCTGAAAAAGAAGGAGGGACAATTTAAGATATTCTCTCAAATGAGCACCATAATCTCACCGGGCGAGTGGAGTGATAACTATTCCTAATAACACGCCGTTGGATCTTACTGGACGACTTCGTGTTTCGAATTTACCTATGAACATTGATAGTCTACTTCGTGGTAGATAAATCACGATCAATTTATAAAACAACACGGCTGCGTAAGAGGCCTTGCCGGTTAATCCAGTAAAGTTATAATGGTGACAAGGTTCAGGATCTGAGCCAACCACGGCAAACGTAAGAATCGGTGAAATGCCGCAGGGTGGGTATAAACTACCGTACGAAAGGCAAGGTTTCAGGAGCAACGGAGATGACGATCCATGACTCCGCTTTCGTTTACCTACAAGTAAACGACGAAAGAAAATAATACAGCAACATTGTGAAGGTCTGAAGCACCATGACAGTAAACTAAAAAAGCACCCCTTTCTGGGGCGACCCAATCACAGAAAATATACAGGCTTTTCATACAAGGTAGCTTGAACCATGAAAGATATGTAGGCTACCTTATGTTATCTTCAGTCTTAACTTATCAAGGACCCCATAAGTTATTTTGTAGCTTTGCTATTTCGATAGACTAGGGTTGCTATTGTAGTTAATTAATTAAACAACATGATCATAGTATAACTAACTGAAAATGCTAATTTAAATAGTAGTGCAAAATTTACGATGGTATTTAAAGGACGAGTCGTACTTATGATAGCAATTCATTCTACTTCAGTAATATTTCCATCCATTCTCATTCCCGAGAGTCTACACTTCGTAAGTGTATTCTATCTCCTTAAGAAAGTCATTATTACGTTTTTTCTCTTTACGTGACGTATTGCCATTGTTTCCTAAGAGCGTACCCGTCCGGAGAACGTTTATGCAAATCTTGCCAAGATTATCATCTAAGGCAAGGACACGGAAATATTTAAAGTTGTATCAAGGCCCTATAATGAGGTCCATAACTAATTCTCATAATCAAAGACTATTTAAAAAAAATAGTAATGGGCCCAAAAAAGCTGTCAGGGACATGGATTACAACGTTATGTGGGGTCACTTTTATCCGCTGTCTGGTATGGTATTGGGGAAACCTTTCTCGACAGATAAAGTACTTCTGTCACTAAATTTCCTGTGCCCCAAAAAACTAAGTCAATTTTCTCTCTCCAAAGCGGAGAAGCAAAATACGTTTTCTCATAGCTGTACAATCTAACGGGAACCAAGGAAACTTTTACATAGCAGAATCTGTATGGTAGTCCGGGTCGAGCAGGCAGGACTAGTCTTAGCGATTAACAAGACCAAAGGTTTCGATGGGATCCCAAAAATATAATATCTCCTTACCCCTATGTCAAACCTCTAATCAACTTCATATACGACTTAAACTTTTAAAAAAAAATTCCGATTTCAGTCGGATTCGTGGCCAACTATGTGTCCGGGTAGAAAATGATTGTCATACATGAATTCAGCACGTCTTCTTACCCGTAAATCGAACACCTAATGAAATTCATGTAAAACTTTTACTTAAGACTTAACTAAAGATAAACAAGACCAAAGGTTTCGATGGGATCCCAAAAACCTAATATTTGATCCAGACAATCGGGTCTTATAGAGGTCCAGTGTTCGCCTGACTACTTGAGCACTTAACTAATAAAATATAGAAACAGATTAAGGCAAATGGTAATCATCTGAGAAGACCAAGTTCAAATATGGATTCAGCATGTGTGTTTACCCTATAGCCTGCGTCACATCTACTTTGACGAAAGTTCCCGCCTTACTTCTGCCAAATTACCGGTTTCAGCCGGATTCCGGGCGAACTACTTGTCTTACAAAAAATTGAAGTTCAAAAACGGATTCAGCGTATCTCCTTACCCCTATGTTGAACCTCGAATTATCTTCAGATAAAACGACAACTTTAACAAATATTCCGATTTCAGCATATCTTCTTCCCCGTAAATCGAACACCTAATAAAATTCATATAAAACTTTTACTTTTAACAAATTTTCCGGTTTTGGCCGGATTCCGCCGATCTACTTGTCCGGAGAGAATAATTTTCGTATTCGATTCAGCATGTTAAATCGAACCTCTAATCAACTTGAGATTAAACTTTTTTTTTTTACAAATTTTCAGGTTTTTGCTGGATTCCGGTTTCCCCGACCATAGTTTTATCAACATTTCTGATTCCCTTCGAGAGTTATCGTGCTGATAAAAGGACGGACAGACTGACAACTTTTGCGAACTCATAGTTATCCTTCCACTTACGTTATAGACCAAAGGTGTTTCAGAATGGTTCAAGAAATCCTGATTTTTATTTTGCTGCACGCTGCCAGGCTCGTATTCTGTCCAAAGCAAGCGTCCGTTTCTGATTGCTTGAATACTTCCACCGACTTATTTCCTGCACCAATTTTCAATCTACCGACAAGAACTTAAGTTAGGACAAAAGCAAACTGGAGTATACATGTGTCCACAATCTTCTCTAAATCTGAAGTCAAGAGAAGAGAAAACAGAACGACGGAAATTAGGAGGACGACCATGAAAATAAGAAGCACCGATACTCCGATACGCTAGAGGGTACTACAGCCTGCGTAGGCCGGACGAAAAAAGGATAGAATTAGTTTGTCAGCAGGGACAGAAGCTTAACCGATCGAAGGCACATGTTATAGAGCTTTTGAGGTTTCTCCGGCCAATCTCAACAAGCGAGAGATCATCCACGTACTTCCATAGGTCAGAAAATGAACTTGCTAGCTCATTATCCATGACGAGAAACAGTGAAGGACCTAAATTATTGTGTGAGACACTCGGAATAGGTTGATTTATATTTAGTCATTGCATCCTATCTGATATCAAACCAGCGACGATTCTTCCTAAAAATGTTCTATGTTACATTTGCCAATAACTTATCCAAAGGTTTAGAATGCCTGATCTAATCGAAGCCTTTTTAACACCAACAGCAATAAGATTTATCCGCTTCACAGGGACTTCTTTTACTTCAGTTGCATGCAAGTTACTGTATTGTATATTAAAGGTGGCGGAGTAAATCAGTTCTAGTTAACAGACTTTTCATTTCTTACCATTTTCTGGTGTGATAAATCCATGCGAGAGTGACTGTTGACTGTCCAGCTTGTTGTTTTTATCTCTGAGTACAAATGATGGGATTACTTCCTGGAAAAAGAGAATAGGATTAGTTGTTTACTGAACTAGGGAATAAATAGGGCCTTTCATACAGAACATAGCCCAATCTACACAAACCCTTGATTTCGGGTAACTGTAGGCCAAAAGGTCGGACTATCCAGCATTTGGCATACCCTATGCCTGATGCTAGATACCCTAATTCAATAAAACATCGATGGTTTACTGAAGGTTAGAAATCAACCAGTCAGAATTCCTATTAGGATATAGTGGAGTAGGTTAGAGTTAGTGCACACACAGGTAGCTATCATTTGGCATAGGTTATCAAGCGTTTGACATAACATTGAAAGGGAAGACTTTGCTGTGCAGTTCCTGAAAAGATGGGAGGGTACTCAATCAGCACTCGCAATCAGTACAATTAAGGGGAAGACAATAGTGTTGCCGAAAAGGAATCTACACTTTCCCCAAAAAGAATTCCAGAAAGGTAACCATAAAACGAAAATCTAAAAGGAAACAGTAAGAGGATGAACCTGACGAAAGTATTATAATCAGAAATCTGGCAGCGAGGTGAGACGGACATGGCAGTAGAGGTAATAAGTAAGTAACCATTCAGAAGCTAATGAAGATGAAATTTCAGTTACTATTCTCCATCGCTGTACACATTTTCACACCATTGTTCACAAGAGTAACTACAGTAAATCAGAGACTCACCAAAACAGGTACAAGTGTGAGGTTCTCGACTTCGCTGCCGGCGTTATTTGGTGTAAATGAAGGGGGCAGCTCAAGGTCGAAGACGAACTCGGTTTTCGGGAATACTCCGCATTCACTGTCGAAAAACACCCTGGAACAGGATTTGAATATTACAGCACGCTACTAGTAAATTGGCAGAGCTGATTCTAATTCGTTTTGTTCAGATCTGTGCTCCACTATATCTGAGGCTTGTTTATTTTTTTACGGGCGTGAATCTCAGAAGAAGAAGAGAAAAAAAATTTATATGACAAAAGACAAAGATGAGTTATTGCACAGATAGTTGGTTTTAAGGTACGCTAGAGCATGAATGCTAGGTATTTATGTTATGTCCGGTACTGTATCGGTCTAGAAAATGTTTGCAACAGAGCAAGACCAGAATTTTCTTTGGCAAGTGCACATTACATCTTAGTAGCTACAGAGTTAAGATTTAATCTTGCAATTAGCCTAACTACATTACGATTAGCAAATCTGTGTACTGGCATGATACAAGCACTGTTATACCCTAATTGATCCTGAAAACGAATTTGGCATAGTCCACCAAACCTCCTTGATTATGTCACAGCACTTTGAAACAAGAAGGAATTTGGCTATAATAGTATTCTAGCTGACCGTGCACTGATCGCTAAATTGTGGCTAAAATGAGAGACAAAAAGCTTCTTCAACCTCTTCATCAACTTTTCCTAATTTTGGATGCATCACAGCATATAACAGAAGAGCAAATACAAGACCGCACAAATTCTGCTAGGGGTAATACATGGAAAACGGGAGAATTCATCTGGAAGGATGCTAGAGGTGGAACATGGGGGTAACGTTATCAATAATCAAGAAAACAGAAGTTGAATTTGTGATCTTAATTCTCTTATATCATATTTCATGACTATTGAGATGAAGCCGATTCTTCTTTTTCTCCTTTTGTTAGAATAGAGAATGGGGAAAGCTCAGTGAATCTGCAGAACGCAGAAGTTGCTTTGATGGTCAATTCTTTTCTCCGTCCTCTTTCCTGACTGGGACAAAGGGCAGATGTTCTACCCCTACTAGAAGTGGATCCATGACTAGAGGAGTATTCTCCCCATTCCCCGAGGACTAGTCTGGGAATCTATGGGAACGGCGAGAACAGAGGGAGTCACTCCATGCAGACTCTGTGTACGGAAAAATGCGAGAAGACAGGGAATACTTCCACAATGAATTTTGTTCGACAAACAAATAAGAAGTTGACGAAATTAATCTGGATCTACTTTATTTTGGGTTTTGTCTATTCTGATTGTTTTAATTAAGTTTAAATTGCACCAACACCAGCAAAAACTGATTCCCCTCTGAATCTGGAAGGGAGTCCTTTTCTATGATGTTGATGATAATCGGACCATTCCCTGCTATTTGAATAATTTTCGCGGGGAGAATACTGGGAGTGAGTCCCTGGGACAAAAAAAATGCAGGGAACGAAATAAATGATATAGTGTATAAAAAAAGTCAGATGTTTGTCACATTAGACGGATTAGATGTGGTAGACGTGTATGGTTATGCACTACCTGACATGTCTAGACTAGATTAGATTTTGACAGGGATTTCATCCCTAGACTGGTTTGCGGTGTGGCTTCATCTGGCATTAGGACTCCTGTGAAGCTGTTAGGAAACTCACCCTCTTATGTAAACCAGATGTAAACCGAATAGTAGCCGCAGCCTATTCAAGGCTACTAGAAATTTGGAATATTTAATTCGTTCGGTTTTAGTATGTTCCAAGAATACGCCAAAAGGGCCCAATGCCTATGCAGGCTTCTTCCTCGTCAATGGATTCTAGGTGTTGCTAGCATCGATGCTATGCGCTGTTGGCTTCTTAGACCTTTTCGATCAGGTCACACACTCGCAGGATCGCAAATAGGTGCTGGAAGATCTTGATTTTGTCTGACTTGGTTGACAGGAATCCTGGCTAAGTTCAGCATCTTCTTCTTTGGGTTATCTACCGCTGGTTTCCCTTTTGATTTGTCAAACCTCACCCAGTCTGCCACAAATCCCTAATTTTTGGATACCCTATGCCAAACCCTGGGTATATCTGGCATTTAGCATAGCCTATTACTAACGCTGGATACCTTATGCCAAACGCTGGATACCTGTTGGTAACCTAACCCTGACCTACCTCAATAGAAAGGAGTTCTGATTGGTTAATTTTTTAGCTTCACTCAAATCATCAATATTTTACTGGGTTACAGTATCCATCACCTGGCATAGTGTATCCAGCGTTAGGCATAGGGTATGCCAAACGCTAGACATATCCGGTGTTTGGCATAGGGTATCCAAAAATCAGGGGTTTGTGGTTGACTGACCTCACCCCTTTGACGATAGTCAGTCGTCACTCTGGGGCAACTTATTAGCCACATGACAATCATAAAAATACAAACGATTTCTCGAGTTCAAGTATTTGTCTTCAAACTAACAATAAGCATTCCTTCTAAAACTGTGTTCTTTGGAATAAAAGTTGTTTCTACAGGTTCCAACAAAGTAGACCTTTGACACTAAATATTTGACGCTATATATTTGGGGCTGTCACAGCCCCAAGGCCTCTAGTTATTTGCTTTACCAGATGAGACTCCATCCCCCTTGAATTGACCGCTATCCTGAGGGAAACTTTGGGAGGAGCCTAGTCGTAGCTAACATATCAGTTGTATACATTATTTGAGCATTTGACACTACGCGTAGCACCCCTGGTGACGCTAATTTCTTAGGCCTGCTGATGAAACCTACCAAGCCGTCTGATTGGCTCTGCATACCTACAGCATACCTAACCCAGAATAGAACTCGGGTTCATCTATACTAAGGACCAAAGTGAAGCAGTTTAGAGCTAAGCTGCCAGCAGCTATTCAGTGTTTGGCATAGGGTAACCAGCGCTAGGCAAAGGCTATGCCAAATATTGTATACTGATTGTATGCTATATACCCAGTATTTGGTCTAGACTAGGGTATCCAAAAATCTGTGTGTGGACTGACCTGACTGTTGTCTATCAGCCTATCAAGTAAACCAGCCAGAAGTTTTCACCCTCCGCCCACAACGCCCAAAACGCCCAGTACTCACTCACAACAACAAATAATAAATGATTAAACAATATTAAATGTCTGTAAGTACATTAATTTGCTTTCGGCATTCTTACTACTGATAATAATGGTGCAATAACAAACGAAAATTCTTTTGTTTTAATTATAACAGATGGCATACCTGTGGCAAACAAACTGACGAAACTCTTATCCACTAGATGGCACGTGCGTTTTCTTCGCTGCAGTCAAAATAAATAAAAGGCCCATAGATGGCCAAGGTGCAGCTTCTAGCAGTTTCTTCGCAAACAAGTTTTACGTCATAGAATAGTCATCCCCTGTCAAAATATTGCCTCTGTAGCAGACTCGGTAAACAGGTCTGGACAAGTCTCTGAGTTCTTCAGTAGTTGTATTACGCAGTGGTGTGATGCAGGTGTGATGTGAAAGTTAAATAATAAGGATTCACAATGTTTCAAATAAGGTAGGCATTATTTATGGAGACAAATTTCACTTCGGCCTTACTTTAGGCTCTAGCCTACATCTATATTTTTATTTTCATGATTTTTGGCGTTTCTCGGCATTTCAGTCACTTCGACCAACGCACCAGCATAGCTAGGTCATCCAGCCAGTGGAACAGGCATTGTGTTAACCAAGCTTAAGGATGATAAGCATCGGCCGCTAAGCTGTTTTAGCATGTTTTTCGGAGTAGCTAATCATAAATAATAATGTTAACACTTTAAACCTTTGGGAATCGTTCGATAATTTTTTTTGTGGGCGGCATATTTGGCGTTCTCTATTTTTCGCGTGGTCATTTCAGTCACTTCGACCAACGCCCAGCATAGCTGGATCATCCAGACATTGGAAGAGGCATTGTGTTAACCAAGCTTAAGGATGATTTGCACTGGCCGCTAAGCCGTTTTAGCATGTTTTTCGGAGTAGCTAATTATAAATAATAATGTTAACACTTTATACCTTTGAGAATCGTTCGATGATTTTTTTTGTGGGCGGCATATTTGGCGTTTCTCTAATTTTCGCGTGGTCGTTTCAATCACTTCGACCAACGCCCAGCATAGCTGGATCATCCAGCCATTGGAACAGGCATTGTGTTAACCAAGCTTAAGGATGATTTGCACTGGCCGCTAAGCCGTTTTAGCATGTTTTTCGGAGTAGCTAATTAAAAATAATAATGTTAACACTTTAAACCTTTGGGAATCGTTCGATGATTTTTTTTTGTGGGCGGCATATTTGGCGTTTCTCTAATTTTCGCGTGGTCATTTCAGTCACTTCGACCAACGCCCAGCATAGCTGGATCATCCAGACATTGGAAGAGGCATTGTGTTAACCAAGCTTAAGGATGATTTGCACTGGCCGCTAAGCCGTTTTAGCATGTTTTTCGGAGTAGCTAATTATAAATAATAATGTTAACACTTTAAACCTTTGGGAATCGTTCGATAATTTTTTTTGTGGGCGGCATATTTGGCGTTCTTTATTTTTCGCGTGGTCATTTCAGTCACTTCGACCAACGCCCAGCATAGCTGGATCATCCAGCCATTGGAACAGGCATTGTGTTAACCAAGCTTAAGGATGATTCGCACTGGCCGCTAAGCCGTTTTAGCATGTTTTTCGGAGTAGCTAATTATAAATAATAATGTTAACACTTTATACCTTTGGGAATCGTTCGATGATTTTTTTTTTGTGGGCGGCATATTTGGCTTTTCTCTAATTTTCGCGTGGTCATTTCAGTCACTTCGACCAACGCCCAGCATAGCTGGATCATCCAGACATTGGAAGAGGCATTGTGTTAACCAAGCTTAAGGATGATTTGCACTGGCCGCTAAGCCGTTTTAGCATGTTTTTCGGAGTAGCTAATTATAAATAATAATGTTAACACTTTATATATTGGATACAAGCATTTTTAACAAATAGAACACAGAGAGTCAAAATAGCCGTTGATACTGAAACCACTGTGTTCTCAAGCCTCCAACCAGTTACAAGTGGAGTACCGCAAGGCACCAAATTGGGACCTACCCTCTTCAACCTCTATTTCAATGATGCCCCTAAGGTGGTTGAAAACAACATAAACCTGTATGCTGACGATTCTAAGCTTATTGGCCCAGTCGAAAACGCTACCAGGATCTCATCCATGCAGAATGATCTAGATCGCCTTTCCGATTGGGCGCACGCCTGGCTGCTTGAATTTAACATTGAAAAATGCAAAGTGCTACACATTGGCAGTAAGAATCCAGAAAATGAATATTCAATGGTCGATAATCATGGTCTTAGACGAAACCTGGAGTCGGTCACACATGAGAGGGACCTTGGTGTCATCATCGACAACAAAATGAAATTCGATCTGCATGCAAAGCACTCCGCGTCTCGTGCAAACCAGGCCCTGGGAACTATCCGCCGGACATTCACAAGCCGTAGCCCCTTTGTTATATCCAAGCTGTACAAATCTATGGTCAGGCCGAGGGTTGAGTTCGGCATGGTTCTGGCTAGTCCTGCTTTCAAAAAGGATAAATTCCTTCTTGAGCGTGTGCAAAAGCGAGCCTCAAAAATGGTCCATGGCTTGAAAGATCTCCCATATGACGTGCGATTGCAGAGGTTGAAGCTCCCAACTTTAACATACAGACGAAAAAGAGGAGATGTCATCCAGGCCTACAAGATCCTCCAATCTAGCCAGTCTTCCAATGTCTTCTCACCAAATCCAGCCACTAAAACCCGAGGACATAGTAGAAGGATCCAAAAACCCCACGCTTCAACTAGAATACGCCATCAGTTCTTCTCTACCAGAGCCATACCCCTTTGGAATGCCCTCTCCGAAAAAACAGTTAACTGCCAAACAGTTGAATCGTTCAAAAAATCCGTTGATGAGGAGTGGGCTGACATCGAGTGGAAGTTGAACTGGGATGCTGTTGATGCAATTGTCAATGTTTGAAGCTAACCACAAGTCAAATCGTTACACGGACCTGCCAACCGGAGTCAACTACGGAGCAAATCTACAGGAGAAATCCTTATTTTGCTCCAAGCTGCAATTTAAGGTAATTTAAGGTAAATACCTTTGGGAATCGTTCGATGATTTTTTTTTTGTGGGCGGCATATTTGGCGTTTCTCTAATTTTCGCGTGGTCGTTTCAATCACTTCGACCAACGCCCAGCATAGCTGGATCATCCAGCCATTGGAACAGGCATTGTGTTAACCAAGCTTAAGGATGATTCGCACTGGCCGCTAAGCCGTTTTAGCATGTTTTTCGGAGTAGCTAATTATAAATAATAATGTTAACACTTTAAACCTTTGGGAATCGTTCGATAATTTTTTTTGTGGGCGGCATATTTGGCGTTCTTTATTTTTCGCGTGGTCATTTCAGTCACTTCGACCAACGCCCAGCATAGCTGGATCATCCAGCCATTGGAACAGGCATTGTGTTAACCAAGCTTAAGGATGATTTGCACTGGCCGCTAAGCCGTTTTAGCATGTTTTTCGGAGTAGCTAATTAAAAATAATAATATGAACACTTTAAACCTTTGGGAATCGTTCGATGATTTTTTTTTGTGGGCGGCATTTTGGTTTTTCTCTATTTCTCATTCTCATTGCAACCGGCATTCTAGGGAGGTGGGGTGGGGTGGAAGGGGTACCGGGTTTTTTCGAGGGATCGTGGTGAAATTTGGTAATTATTGTAATTCTTAACCCTAAATTTGGATATGATGTTTAGCAGCAGGTTCGACTCCTGCAAAGGGTCCTATATTGGGTCAACCCTTCAGCGGTGATGCAACATTGTTTTCTGAATTTTGGTTTCTCAAGTTCTCACTCGAACAACCGACCGAACAGGGAAATTAAGCAACGGCTTAAACCTAGCTTTTTGGCGAGGGGCTGCCCACTCTCCGCCACTTGGTGTACATCATGTTGTGCCATCCATGCGCCACGCGCGCCACCCATCCGCCACGCGCCACTCTTTCGTCACGTGCGCCAATCTTTCGCCACGTGCGCCACTCATCCGCCACCCGGTGTACACCGATTTTGAGAGTAGGCAACCCCTCGGCCATGCCTTCTTAGGTATTTTCTTATGCTTTTTCGAAACTATGGGAAAATCTCGTCTATATACCGTCTAAAAACTTCAACAAAAAGTTCAGTCGCTTCATCCGCACACCTTGTCTGAAAAACTAAACTCCAATCATGTAAACTTAGTTTATTTTTTAAAGCAATCATTTTTTCTGCCGTTATTGATCGCGATAATTTATGTACACGACGATTACTTGAACGGCACATCGAAAAATCCGAGATCAAAAGCGAATGATGTGAAAAATCATTTAAAATCGTGTGAGTAGAAATAACAGGAAGGGTAGAAAAAAATTATCAATAAGGGTAGCGGATTCGTGTGCAACACGGCAAGAAGGTACGAGTCCTCGTGATAAATTCATGCAAAGAAATTCAAGAGCGTTTTCTTTTGAAGAACTTTGGGCTGTTTTATTAATTGCAAGAAGGTCAATACTGAAGTCACCCATTATTATTAGCTGTTTGTAATTTGTCTTCTGGATGTCATTCATCAAAAAGCTCATAACATTCAATAAACTCCTTTACAGACGACGAGGGTGATCGGCACACTACACTAACTAAAACCTTAGACCCCTCCAACGAACATTCAACATTTAGACTTTCCAGCACCATAGGTTTATCGTTACGAGAAAGAAATATATAATATAATCTCGAACAAACAAACCAATACCACCTGCTTTATGAGTTTGTCATAATATATGATTATATCCAAGTTAATCTGGTCGGTTCCCTGATATTCCTGCCAAGCGTTTCTCTAGATTTGTTTGACTTGGACTGACCATCTTTAAACCGTATCTGTTCTCGCATTCGCTTTTTATGGCACTTGCCCTTCGGCCAAGTGCCATATAGCGATTGTAATTTCTGTCCGTCAGTCGGTCTGTCGGTCCCGGTTTTGCTAGTTCGGGCACTTCCAGATAAGCTAGGACGATGAAACTTGGCAGGCATATCAGGGACCGGACCAGATCAACTTACAATTAATCATTTCCCCGGATCCGGGAGTCCGGAAACTATAAAGCAAAAGCGGCGCGAAACGTAGCAAACAGAGCGCTGCCCAAATGAGGGACCGAACCACGAACCTCTGAGTTGTAGAGCGGCCGCTATAGCAACTGCGCCAAGACTCCATGTATGAGATAGCGAATTCCTGGAACATAAAGAAAGTGGATAAACTAAACAAATTACATTAAGTTAGGATAATGGAACTTGTCAGGAATATTGGATGTATTAGGGAGCGAATGCGGGAGTATATATTGTTAAAAGATTGAATCGGGGACCCGACCTGATTAACCTGGGCATAGTCAAGAAACATAAATAATAGTTCAGGCACTTCCACGCAAGCTAGGACGATGAAACTTCGCAGGCATATCAGCGACCCGACCAGACTAAGTTGGAAATAGTCACTTGCCCGATCCGACCATCGTGGGGGAGGGGGCGGAATCCGGAAAATAGGGACATTCATAACTTTCGAACGGGTGATCGGATCTTAATGAAACTTGATATCTGGAAAGATCTCGTGTCTCAGACGTCCCACTTTCAATCCGGACAGGATCCGATGACACTGGAGGGGGGGAGCTGGTGGAGGGAACCCGAATGAAACGGGATGAAACTTGGTGGGAAGAAAAAGCACAAGTCCTAGATACGTCATTGGCATAACTGGACCGGATCCGGGCACTGTGGGGGAGTCAGGGGGGGCGGACTTCTAGTGATCCCGCGAGTCCGGCGTACTTCTCGATGTGCTAGGACGATGGAACTTTGCAAGTATGTAAGGGATCCGATCAGATTGACTTGAGAATAGTCGTTTCTCCGATCAGACCATCGTCGGGGGAGTGGATGGATGGGGAGTCCGGAATCTAGTGGCATGCATAACTTTTGAACGGGTGATCGGATTTAAATGAAACTTGTCAATTCGAAAGAGCTATCGCCTCAGATGTTCGGTGTCAAGTCTGGATCGGGTCCGATACCTGCGGGGGATGGGGGGGGGGGACGGAAAAATAAAAAAACGCTTAAAGCAAAGGGATTGGGACGGAACTTAATTGGGAGAACATGCATTAGGTATATGGTCTTAACACTAGGTCTTAACACTAACTCATTTTATCACCCTTATTTTACCTGACATTCAGAGGATTTAGCTCACGAGAGAAGAAACACAACAAGAGCAGGATTTGTTCTCAGGAACACAGGTGTGAGTGTCTGGAATGACCTTCCAGAATCGGTCAGAGAGGCTGCAAGTCTGGCATCATTCAAGAGAATGGTTAAATCTCATTATTTGAGAGGGAAAGAAGTATGATAGGAGGAAAGGGTATTTATTTAAAAAATATCCCCCCCAACCCAAGGTAATAAGGGAATGATATAGTGGATTCATGGTGGTTAGAATTACGGCCACAATCAGGATTTTTTTGTCTTAAAAGTGGCCGTTAATCGTAAATTGTTTGCTTAATTTATGTGTTTTTGATGAAATTAAAAAAATGTCTATGTCTATGTCTATATACGAAACTGACGGAGCCACATGGTTTCGAGGCTCGGGGGGGGGGGGGGGTCCTAGAATTCCGGTAGTCGCGAGTTAGAATAGTTCCAGATGTACTACGAGAACGAAACTTTGCAGGCAGCATCTTGGGGGGAGCGAGGGAAGGGAAATATGGAAACTGCTGCAAATTGCGAACGAGTGGTCTGATTCGAGTGAAACTTAATGGGTGATAAGAATCTATGAACTCGACGTGTAAGACATGCGTTCGAACTGTATGCGACCATGGTTGGGGGAGTTGGGGTCGGAAAATTTTGACATGCACAAAAACCAAACGGTTCGACCGAATGAGATGCAAGTTCGACAGTGCCAAGCTTGTGCGGCCTAGATTTGTTATTTGGTGTTAGGGACGGATTCAGTGAAGGTAGGGGGGGGGGGGCAGGGTTCCGTTTTTGCCGGCACAAATTGATTATTACCATACCTGCGGTTTTAATTGGCTTTTATTAATAAAAACCGATTTTGGCCGGCTAAATCTGGCTAAAATCAAACCGCACTGATCTTTCTACGTATCTATCTTTACTGTTGTTTGTTCATTGTTTTCCGACTATTTTTCAACCAGGATTGATTCCCGGAAGGGCAGAAATATCGCTGCCAAAGCATCGTAGCTAGCGTATACGTTTTATGCATTATTTGAATATGTTGCCATGTCAGCTTTGGCTCAAAGAATATTTTTCCCCAAGTTTAGGGCTACGCGGATCTTCGAGCTCGACCTGTTGTTTTACCCCTTCACACCAAGTTTCAACCGAATATCCTATTCCCTTGGAGGGTTATCGTGCTTACTGACGGACTGATAACTATTACGAAGTCATAGTATTCCTACATTTACATTTTAGGATCCCAAAAAGCAAATATTTTTCATGAAACAGACTCTGTGAATGACTCAGCCAGGTTTCTTTTGGTTACTAAGGGAATAACAAATTAGCTTCCGCTATGCTGGCCAATCGTAGAAGAGGCTTTTACTTTTGCCGAACCAATACAAATCGTGAAACAGATGAACAACAGCGATCCCACAGTCACCAAGATTTACAACCTGGCACTCAACTAGGACAAAGCTCAGAAGAGCGAGCCAACGAGAAACGTTAAATTTCATCAGCCAATGAAAACTGCTGAATTCTATTCGTGGGAAAGGGGTCCAAGGCACCGTCCCACGATCCTTCTGCGTCCAGCTGGCGGCGACACTTGGGTGGGATTTTGTATAAAACTTCGTAATAAGCCCTGTGATAATTGTAGCTATTATTACTTTGGCGTATTTAACAAATTACGCATGCTGCGCTTGATTTGGTTTGTCCGGGGTACAGTCATTAGTGCCTTTGCAATACTTTTTCAAGTCCCGTCGTCAACTCTGACCACCCCCTCCCGGGGTGCCCACCAAAGGTGAAAGGCTAGTGATCCCCTGGGGTGGTTCCCGAAATCACCACGATCTTTTTGACCACTCCCAGAATACCCACGATTAAAATGCCCACAAGTTCGAAGGCCCCGAAATGGAAATCGTCGGAAAGGCCGACGGCTCATAAAGCAGACACTTGGAAGTGCCCTAGAGGGAGACTAAAATCATCCTGGTCCAAAATGCCGACGGCTCTTTTCACTCGGAAATTTGCAAAATAATGAGGAACAAAATAGGACTTCCCAGACTACAAGTTTGTAATACTAATAGTTGCATATATTCAAAGAATGTATACAACGGATACGTCAGCTACGATGCTTCATCACCGATATTTCGGCCCTTTTTGGCAAGGGTCCTCGTCAGGCTGTTAAACTTCAGGGTCAACTTCGTCGAAGGAAAAAACCTGTAATAAATGACAGAGCTTCTAACGACTATAAATATCTTATTCGGGCAGATTACTTTCAAATACCACTGTAGGGAAAAAACTAGTCCAGAGATTTAACTTTTGAAACGGCCGCTGTTTTGCTGCACGATTGAGGCGATGACAGGAAAAGTTTGTTTCTGTATTTTGGTCAACTTCGGTTATGTTATTAATAAAAGACTGAAAGCTTAAACTTTATTCCATTAATAACCTCGTTCCACGTTTCTATTTGGGAGTGTTCGCCTGTATCTATTACTTTTAGTTATCCATTTTCTCGAAGGACAAGTAGTTCGCCCGGAATCCGGCAAAAAACGGAAAGTTTTTATGGCACTTGCCCTTCGGCCAAGTGCCATATAGCGATCGCAATTTCTGTCCGTCCGTCGGTCTGTCGGTCTGTCCAGGTTTTGCTAGTTCGGGCACTTCCAGATAAGCTAGGACGATAAAACTTGGCAAGCGTATCAGGGACCCCAAATGATTAAGTTGGAAATAGTCACTTCCCCGATCCGAGCACCGTGGGGGGAGTGGAGGGAGGGGGAATCCGGAATCTTGAGGTATTTTTAACTTTTGAACGGGTGATCGGATCTCGATGAAACTTGATATTTGGAACGACCTCATGCCTCAGACGACCCAGTACTTAAAATCCGGACCGGATCCGGTGACTTTTGGGGGGAGCTGGAGGGGGCAACCGGAAATCTTGGGAAACGCTATGAGTGGAGGGATCGAGATGAAACTTGATGGGAAGACACCTAGCAAACACTAGATACATCATTGACATAACCGAGCCGATTCGGGTACTGTGGGGGGGAGTGGAGGGAGGGGGAATCCGGAATCTTGAGGTATTTATAACTTTTGAACGGGTGATCGGATCTCGATGGAACTTGATATTGAGAAAGACCTCATGCCTCAGACGACCCACTTAAAATCCGGACCGGATCCGGTGACTTTTGGGGGGAGCTGGAGGAGGCAACCGGAAATCTTGGGAAACGCTGTGAGTGGAGGGATCGAGATGAAATATGGTGTGAAGATACATCATTGACATAACCGAGCCAATTCGGGCACTGTGGGGGGAGTGGAGGGAGGGGGAACCCGGAATCTTGAGGTATTTATAACTTTTGAACGTGTGATCGGATCTCGATGAAACTTGATATTTGGAAAGACCTCATGCCTCAGACGACGTACTTAAAATCCGGACCGGATCCGGTGACTTTTGGGGGGAGCTGGAGGGGGCAACCGGAAATCTTGGGAAACGCTATGAGTGGAGGGATCGAGATGAAACTTGATGGGAAGACACCTAGCAAACACTAGATACATCATTGACATAACCGAGCCGATTCGGGTACTGTGGGGGGGAGTGGAGGGAGGGGGAATCCGGAATCTTGAGGTATTTATAACTTTTGAACGGGTGATCGGATCTCGATGGAACTTGATATTGAGAAAGACCTCATGCCTCAGACGACCCACTTAAAATCCGGACCGGATCCGGTGACTTTTGGGGGGAGCTGGAGGAGGCAACCGGAAATCTTGGGAAACGCTGTGAGTGGAGGGATCGAGATGAAATATGGTGTGAAGATACATCATTGACATAACCGAGCCAATTCGGGCACTGTGGGGGGAGTGGAGGGAGGGGGAACCCGGAATCTTGAGGTATTTATAACTTTTGAACGGGTGATCGGATCTCGATGAAACTTGATATTTGGAAAGGCCTCATGCCTCAGACGACCCACTTAAAATCCGGACCGGATCTGGTGACTTTTGGGGGGAGCTGGAGGGGGCAAACGGAAATCTTGGGAAACGCTGTGAGTGGAGGGATCGAGATGAAATATGGTGTGAAGATACATCATTGACATAACCGAGCCAATTCGGGCACTGTGGGGGGAGTGGAGGGAGGGGGAACCCGGAATCTTGAGGTATTTATAACTTTTGAACGGGTGATCGGATCTCGATGAAACTTGATATTTGGAAAGGCCTCATGCCTCAGACGACCCACTTAAAATCCGGACCGGATCCGGTGACTTTTGGGGGAGCTGGAGGGGTTAACCGGAAATCTTGGGAAACGCTATAAGTGGAGGGATCGAGATGAAACTTGGTGGGAAGACACCTAGCAAACAATAGATAAATCATTGACATGACCGAGCCGATTCGGGCACTGTTGGGGGAGTGGAGGGAGGGGGAACCCGGAATCTTGAGGTATTTATAACTTTTGAACGGGTGATCGGATCTCGATGAAACTTGATATTTGGAAAGGCCTCATGCCTCAGACGACCCACTTAAAATCCGGACCGGATCCGGTGACTTTTGGGGGAGCTGGAGGGGTTAACCGGAAATCTTGGGAAACGCTATAAGTGGAGGGATCGAGATGAAACTTGGTGGGAAGACACCTAGCAAACAATAGATAAATCATTGACATGACCGAGCCGATTCGGGCACTGTTGGGGGAGTGGAGGGAGGGGGAATCCGGAATCTTGAGGTATTTATAACTTTTGAACGGGTGACCGGATCTCGATGAAACTTGATATTTGGAAAGACCTCATGCCTCAGACGACCCACTTAAAATCCGGACCGGATCCGGTAACTTTTGGGGAGAGCTGGAGGGGAGAACCGGAAATATTGGAAAACGCTATGAGTGGAGGGATCGAGATGAAACTTGGTGGGAAGACACCTAGCAAACACTAGATATATCATTGACATAACCGAGCCGTGCCTACTCGTAACAAGTGCCATATGAGCTCGTAGCTCTTGTTTTGACGTAAAAGCTTTATTTGAAGTTGATTAGATGTTCGATTCTGTGGTAAGAAGACATGTTGAACAGGTATCTGAAACACTTTTCTAACCAGACCACTTGTTTGGCCGGAATCCGGCCAAAACCGGAAAATTTGATAAAAGCGAAAGTTTTGTTTGAAATTGATTAGATGACAGATTTAGGGGTAAGAAGAGACGTTGAATCTGTTTATGACAATTATTTTTTAACCGGACATATATTTTGTCCGGAATCCGGTTGAAACAGGATTTTTTTTATAAATCAAAGTTTTATTTGAAGTTTGTTAGATGACAGATTTAGGGGTAAGAAAAGACGCTGACATGACAATACTTTTTTACACGGACATATTAGTCTTCCGGAATCCGGTTGTAATCGGAATTTTTGTTTTTAGCTAAAGTTTTATTTGAAGTTGATTAGGTGTTCTTTATAGGGAATCCGGTTGTAACCGGAATTTTTGTTTTTAGCTAAAGTTTTATTTGAAGTTGACTATGTGTTCTTTATAGGGATAAGGAGATACGCTCATTTCGTTTCTGAATTTTCTTATTTTGCTGGACAAGTAGTTCGCTCGTAATTCGGACGAAACCAGAAACTCGGCAGAAGTAAAGCAGGAAGTTTTCGGTCAGTATCGTCAGAATAGATATGACTTATATAGGTATATCTGAACTTGGTTTTCTCTGATGATTAGCCTGGCGAAGATTGGATCTGGCGAAGAGAAGACCGAGGGGTTGCGCACTGGCCGATTTCGTGTACACCATGAGGCAGAGGCAGATGAGGCATGTGAGGCAGGCATGAGGCACGTGAGGCAGACATGAGGCACGTGAGGCAGACACGATGATAATACAACTTGCGTAAAATTGAAGTCATCGGACCAAAAAATCTTAGCAATGTCAGTGTCAAAATGTCGCAACATTTTTGTTTGATATTACATATTGATTAAGCAATTCGTTTGTGGCGAATCTCTGAAAGTACCCAGTTCCGACAGTACTGTTCAGGCCACAGAGTATCATGATAGTAGTATAAGAGGTCTAACTTGCCTATCTTGCAATGTAGCGGATGGGATGGAAAAATTCCCGCGTGCCATCTGCAGAAGATTCTCATTTGACCATTTGATTTTGGCCTACATTTGACGGTTCGTTTTGACACCATAGTCATTGAGTGTGAAACCCTGACTGGTTTTACAGTAGACCCAGGGGCATCACGAGCCCTTCCTTGTAGGGGGAGGGGGTGGGGAGGGGCAGCTCCAAGATTATACCTCTTTATTTCAACGGCTTCTGGAATAGTCTGATGGAGTCCGGTGCACGTTTTAAGAATTTCGGCTTTTTCGAAATATACTGAATGGGATGGGTTTTCGAAAACATGCTCTGCAAGTGAAGATTTGAAAGTATAGTCTCGAGTATAGTTATGACGGTGTCCGTTGGAAAGTGCGTGGTCAATTTCTTGCTCATGCTCTGCAAGCCGTTTTCCGAAACTTCTTTCTGTCCTTACGCAATCACATAGTATTGAGTAAATGCCTCAAAGCTACTAGTTTGGGGCTTTATCTTTTCCGGAGTTTACGAAGAAAACAAAATGTTTTGGGTTCTGTGAAAGACTTGGATGTTGTATTTTTTCAAGCTTTTCGACAGTTTTTCTGTCAATACACGGGCGTACTGAAGGTGAACACGGGCATTTTTTTTTCAGCTTTGGATATTTAGTAATAGTTGCGTTTTCCACGGTCTAAACTCGTTTTCACAATCATCGTGGTGTCTGTTACCACGGACAAAAGCAGTTTTTGGCAATTATCGTGGTATCTTGGCAGGGCTTACCGACGAAACGTCGTCATGGTAAACGTCCCCTGGCGAATCGTCACCGCGACTAAACGTCCCAACGGCAAAACATCCCCAGCATAGATTTTTAAGTTCGCCTCGATCTTCAGGTGCATGATCGAGGTAGAATAACTTCAGAGTGTGCATTACAGATGTACGAACATTCCTCCTAAGCAGAAAAGATCTGACAAAGGACCACAGAGCAAAATAACCGAGGGGCTGCTCGCTGAATTTTTTGGCGTACACCAAGAGGCAGAGAGGCAGTGAGGCCCGGAGGCAGGGACCGTGTACACCTTGTGACAGAACTGAGCAACCCCTTGAAAATAACACTAGACGGTAGTGCCAAGACCTAAAACAAGCGACATTATACTCCAATAACAGCGAAACTAGCACCACTAGGAGTTACGCAGTTATCGTGGTAAATACCGGGGAAAAACATCATGGGCGGAAGAAACATTGGACTCAATTGCCCGCAAAATCACCACACCGATTTAAAGATATCAAACCATACGCTAACCAGCTAACTGGGCAACTTAAAAGTTGATTTAAAGTGATTTTGAATGAGACAAATATTTAAGCCGATGTTGAATTTTGCGGTTTCGGCTGCCGAGTGAGAAATTAGAACCAAAATTCAGAATACAATGTAGCATCACCAATGAAGGGTTGATCCAATTCAAGGACCCTTTGCAGGAATCGAACCTGCTGCAAACATCATATCCAAATTTTGGATTAAGAATTACCGTCACCAGGAAATCTAATTATAATAAAAAAATACCCCACCCTCCTTCAACTGCATCGCACATTCGGCGAGATACACTGTAGTTTTAATTATTATTCTTGTATCTATACGAAAAAGAGAAATAAATTAGTAGCTGATTCGACTGCAAATGCCGAAACAAAGGCGCCATCAAACTATGCTGGGCGTTGGTCGGACCGATCGAAACGACCACGCGTAAAATGAAGAAACGCCAAAAAATTACCGCCCACACACAAATATATTGAAGATTCCCAAGTGATTAAATTATTACCATTATTATCTTTAATTAGCCCACTTCGAAAAAAATGCAAACAAAACGGCTGAGCGGTCGATGCAAATTATCCTTAAGCTTGGCTAACACAATGCCGGTTGCAATGAGAATCCCCAAACTATGCTGGGCGTTGGTCGGATCGATCGAAACGACCACGCAAAAAATGAAGAAACGCCAAAAAATTACCGCCCACACAAAAATATATCGAACGATTCCCAAAGGCTTAAATAATTAGGCTACAGATTCCGGATTCCCCATTCTTCCACTCCCCACGATGTTCACATCGTGCAAACGACTTTTTTCAATTCGGTCTATTCGTACCCGCCATCCTTAAGCTAGGTTAACATAGTGCCGGCGAGACGCGAACAATGGAGAAACGGCAAAAAATGCCGCCCACACAAAAATATGATGCAAGCTAGAGCCTACAACAATGCAGAAATGAAATTTGGCTAATATATTTAACGATTCCCAAAGGTTTAAATAATTACAGATTCCCGATTCCCCATTCTTCCACTCCCCCACGATGTTCACATCGTGCAAACGACTTTTTTTCAATTCGGTAACATAGTGCCAGCTACACGCGAAAAATGGAGAAACGACAAAAAAAATGCCGCCCACACAAAAATATGATGGAGGCTAGAGCCTACAGTAATGCAGAAATGAAATTTGGCTCCATAAATAATGCCTACCTTATTTCACATTTTGTAAATCCCTATTATTTAACTTTCACATCACACCAGTAATTTCAAGTTCAACCACTGAAGAATTCATAGTGAACTATTCACTGGGTCTTCCGACTATGAATGCAGAATGCACTATGACGTCAAATTTGTTGGCAAAGAAACGGAAAGAAACCGTGAGCCACGCACATGCCATCTATGGGCTTTTGTTTGTGCTAGCAGGAGAAAGCTCAGAAGCCATCTAGTGGCTCATAATTTAGTTAGTTTGTTTGCCCTCTGTTAGAATTAAAACAAAAGAATTCCGTTTATTATTGCATCATGATTATCAGTAGTAAGAAAGCCAAAATCAAAATAATATACTTACAACCATTTATTATTGTCTAATCATCTATTATTTGTTATTGCGAGTGAGTAGCCTACTGGGCGTTTTGGGCGTTGTGGTCGGAGGGTGAAAATTTCTGGCTGGTTCAAGTAAACTGGAAACAGGCCATCTTGAAATTAGGGTTTAAATAAGAAGGAATAAATATAAATAAACCAAAATAAATAATCATAGGCTAACAGCTGTGATTCTCCTTCTTCCTTTCCATTATTTAACAGAAGAAAAACAGCGAACGGGAATACCGGGATGCCAATCGTACTAATACGTAGAACCCTCGGAGTCGTACGTATTCTAACGATTGAAATGTGGCTAATAAGTTGTCCGACGATCGCCGCGACTGGTTGAGATAGGATTTGAGTTATCGAGTTTGAATCGTCAGGACGACGTTTTCTCGTTCTTCCTGAGGATCATTGGCGATTGGCGGGTTTAGTACTTTCTAGCTGCATTTTGTAACTTATATTTATTCCAATAAGTTGGGTGAAGAAACTCCTCGCACGCTTGAGTGAGTCCTCTTTTCTTTGGCTTAGCTTATACCAGTATACTGTGTTCGATTTGAGTCCTGTCTCCCTCTCTCGGTCTTGTCTTCTTATTATTGCCTTGTCATGGTTTAAAGCCGTTTTATTTAGCCATTTCAGGTGAACAGCTCAACGGAAAAGCATCGTAAGTAGAACGCAGTCGAGAAATCTACCGGAGACAGGTCCAAAACTTGCTCTGACTCTGAGATCACGTAATCATTTACTGCGTCCTGTCCGACAGGGCACTGATAATTGTCAGCTGACAGGACGAATAAAATGGCATTAAGTAGACAAGGCAGTTAAATAAACGGCATTTCACTGACAGGACAGAGACAAGGGTAAATTGAATCAAATCGAATGCGGCTTTAGTTGGTTAACTTAAGTCTTAAGGCATTTTTCCGCGACGATCCTAGGCTATAATCCTAGATAGATGATTAATTGGAGAAAATAGCGAATCCTTTATTTCCAGATTACAAAATGGCAGTTGCCGATCTTGCTCTGTGGCAAGATTCTGGAATCAACAGTCCAGCAACAGTCCAAGAACAAATCTGGATTGTCAGAGAAAAAGATTTTTCGTAATCTGGATTGTTGAAGAAATTGTGTTTTGGAGAATCCAGGTTGTTAATGGCCAATCTCGATTGTCACAGAACAATGCCTTTAGTTTGGTCGATTTGAATTGGTGGAATATTGCACCTGTTTGGTATATTTTACGTCAGAACACAAAAATTGTTATTTAGTCCTATTGGTGAATATATAGTCGAATCTATGAATATAGAGCCAAGCTGCCTGTAAGGTGCCTGTCGTGTTTGCATTTCTAAACCATCCCAGGGACAATCAAATCCTGTGTTGGGTCCTCAATCATATTATGTTACAATGTATGTTGCAACTGATGGTATTCCGCACTGATTGTTCAAGTACAGCGCACCATTATTCGGATAGCAGCTTACTTGTTGCAGCTGAGTTGTCATGTTGTTGTATTCTCTTAATTAAAAATTGATCATTAATATTGAAACTACCTAGCATTTCTTCTTTTGTATCTGGTGCTCTGTGAATGTCTGCAAAACAGTAGTGTCAGTAATATACAGGCAAGATACACAACACCAATCAGAGAAGTCTTCCCATCAGAGAAATCTATCCCACTTAAAAAGGAACCAGAAAATATGATACACATACTAGATTGAATCTAATAGAATGGTTTAAATATTGGGGAAATAAATTTTACTTCAGCATTTCTAGTTAAACATACTTTTATTTTCAAATAATATCATCTCATTCTTACCTGAGCTTGAATTCCTCGTTGTGATTCACAAAGTGATATATTTGTTAACTGATGTTTGTAAAACATAATAAAGTCAAACACAACAGTATTCTAGAGTTTCTACAGAGATGATAAGATGATCTGGAGTTTCTGCAGAGATGACAAAGTTAGTACTATTTATTTTATTTTTATTTACAAAAGAAAGGTCAACATCAGACATCACAAACAAACCAGATGCATAAAGGGACCAAAGCAGTCAACCACAAACCAGGGACATCACTTATGGGGGGGGGGGGCGTCCCCCCCCCCCTAATGCTGTCAGCCGGTCAGTGAAAAACAACCGAGTCGGCCTGAAGCACCACAGTTTTTCATTAAAAAAATAGTAGTTTCCATCAAAACAATACTTTTTTTTCAGAAAATCAGTGATTTTCATTAGACTTTTTCTAGTAAAAACGAATAGCCGGTGGTAAATATCTTGCCCCCCCCCCCCAAATTTATGTTGGCTTGTAAGGCCTCTGCCAAAAACTTCTGATTTTTAGATACCCTATGCAAAACGCTAGGGTCGCTAGGTTGGCCTATAACTAGGGTTTAGCATACCCTATGACTAATACTGGATACCTGTTGGTAGGCTACTCCTGCCTCAAAACAGGGATCCTGACTTAAGAAACAAGATCAAAGGTTTTGATGGGATCCCAGAGGGGAATATTTATCGGACTTCTTCGTCCACATTGTCAGGTGTTGTAGATATCCAGTCTTCAGTACATCCCGTAAACATATTATTTATCACTAACCACCCACCCACTTTATCTAATCTGCTATCTAATTCCTTTGTGTCTTTAATTTCCAGTCTAGCCTAGACTACGACGGGAATACCATGGCTTGTCACAAACTCGGAGGATATTTTGATCCCGCATGTTCTTTATCTGTATATACCTCGGTATAAATACACCACCTTTATTATTTTTATCACAGGATTTTGTTCTTTCCAGACTTTCCAGTTTTCATTAAACCGCGATCTTTGAATTCATTTAAAGTTTATTTTTACAAAGTATTTTTTTTTATATCCACACCATAATAAACGACTGGGCGAAGTCATTTCTTAAAACTGACAAATTTTCTATTTTTGACCTATTCCGGGGAACACGGACGAACTAGCGGCTCATAGGAAAACTTTCTATGTCTTCTTATCATTGAATAAAAATTCCAGAAACCCGATGAAAACACGAGAGAATGCATAGCAGATTTCAAGTTTTCACTAAATTCCGTCATCCGCATCGACCAGACTATCGACCAAGGCAGACAGATCGATTCAGTATGCAGAAGTAGCCCACTATTGATACTATAAACTACTTTATCAGTCAGTTAAGAACTATCTAAAATACGGAGGAACCGCTATTCAAAAACAAACATTTCATCATACACCAAAATAGCATCGTAGCTGACTGGCAACGAACTGAGGGCCTTCCGCTTGGAAGCCAAGCACTTACCGTGGGCGCTACAATCGGAAAGCTTTAGGAGCTCTTTTTGCGCTCCATCCATTTTATTTCACTCTGATGTCGCACATGTTCTACAGAAGAAGGAGTTGCAGAAGATGAGAAGATGCTATTTTACGTATGTGAAGCACCTGCTTTTTTGCCAAAGTTATACCACAGCCACAAGATAACGGAGCGTTTCCAAGTTAAAGATGCAAGCATCACACTTTTGGAAATTTCGTCGGCTCTGCCAAAAATCATGGACAACAGGGCCCAGACAGCATATGACACTCTACATTCTTTTCTGGCAAATGAGTGAAAAATTGTATATTGTATAATCTCCCTTTATTTCCTTAATGCTCGTAGAATTGTCGTACAGTTTACCACCAATATACATAATAACACTATAAAAGACATTCTGATAATAAATTAAAATTCACAGTCGACACTTAATATATACAATTTACCTTACTAATTACGACATAAAATTAAAGTGGTGTACGGAATAGGGCACAAAGGAATTGAGGTACCTGTCAGTAGAATTTGTATTTGGGCGAACAAGTTTCGGATAATTTTCAGTTGCTGCTTTGTGTCTGGTGTTCGGTCGTTTGGTACTTGAAAGTCCGGTAATATAGTTCTACGAAGGTCTGAGGTCAGGCATTTGCGTCCAAACGTTTTAACTCTTTTATTTTCTTTTACATACTTCGCTTTTCAAATGGCGGGTCAGAAAATAAATAACTTACTTACTTACTTACTACAATCACTAGGCCATACCTTGCTGTCAGTGCGAGCAGAATGTAAAGTACATAAACAAACATGGACTTTATACAAATCTAAGTAGCCTACTATTTAGGCTTTAGCTGAGCAGACTAATTGTTTTAAGAAAAAGAGTTGAAAACGAATTCAGCTTGTTTCCTTATCGATCAATCGAACCTCTAATCAACTTTACGTAAAACTTTTACGTTGTACAGTTTTTCCGCTTTCAGCCTGATTCTGTTGTTTTACCCCTAATTTAAAAAAATAAAAATAATGACATAGTCGATTGAGGGATAAGAAGACATGCTGAAAATTATTTTCTCGCTGAACAAGTAGTTCGCCCGGAATCTGGCCAAAAAGCGGAAAATTTGTTGGAAGTAAAATGTTTTTAGAAGTTTATCATATGTTCATTGTTCAGTTTACTTGTTAAGTTTAGGGGTAAGAAGTCATGCTGAATCCGTATATGACAGTCATTTTCTACGCGGACATGTAGTTCGCCCGGAACCGGGGGGGGGGGGGGGCGGGCGAGGCATTTACCGACTGGCTGGTCATTTTTACCGACTTTTTCTGCAGAAAAAAACGACTGTTTTCAACAACAAAATTTACATTTTTTAAATAAATCGACTTATTTTTTGAAAAATCCTATCTATCACCACGGTAAAAAAATAACCGAATCGGCGCGAAGCGCCATGATTTTTTGTCGAAACAGTTGATTTTTTTCATGAAAACAGTCGGTTTTTCTGAAAGTTGGTCGATTTTTCGTGTTTTTTTCTGAAATTCGATTTTTTTTAAAATGTGAATTTGTCGAAAACAGTCATTTTTATGGCACTTGAGCTTATTCAAGTGCCATATAGCGAGCGTAATGTCTGTCGGTCTGTCCGCATTTTGCTAATTTGGGCACTTCCACGTGACCTACGACGATAAGACTTGGCACGCATATCAGGGACCCAACCGGATTAACTTGGAAATAATCACTTCCCCGATCCGACCATCAATGGGGGAGTGGGAAGATGGGGATTCCGGAAATTAGTAACATTCATAACTTTGGAACGTATAATCGGGCGTGCATTAAACTTGACAGGTATCAAGAACAGTTGTCTTGGATGTCCATTGTCAAATTCGGATCGGATCCGATAACTTTTGGGGGGGAGGGGCTGGAGGGGGACACCCGAAATATCTTGAAACGCTTTTTCTAGTTTTTGTCAAACCCCTACCGCTTTCTTCGCACTAGTATAGCTCTGCGCGTGCATGAGTCATTCTTTCTTCACACTAGTATAGCTCTGCTCCTGGATGAGTCATTATTTGCTTAAATATTCGTTCGGAGAGAGCTAGAGCTATCGAAGGTCGAAGGGGTTGGTATATATATGTTGTTGAGCCTTAGCAGGGGTTGATTTAGATTAGGGGGTGCTAGGGCGAGGGAACTTGGCAGACTTATCAGGGACCCCACCAGATTAACCTACAACTAATCCCTTCCCCAATCCGACTTTCCCCGGATCCGGGAGTCCGGAAACTAGGAACAACGGTAGCAAAAGAGAAATGTCCAAATGCGGGATCGATCCAACGACCTCTGTGTCGTAGGTCCAGAGTTTTATCACGGCGCTACGACTTGATGTATTTAGAAGCGACTGCGAAAGCATATACGGTTTAAAGATTCAAGTAAGACCAAGTGGTCAGAACGAACACTAAGTGCCAACCAGAGCAAAATAACTAGAGCTATTTTACTCTGATGCTAACTGAACCTTAACTAAACAAATCTCGTGAAACGCTTCCACATAAGCTAGGACAATGAAACTTGGCAGGCATATCAGGGAACCGATCAGATTAACTTGGAAATGATCACTTTTTAGATCCAGTGGGGGGAGTGGAGGGATGGGAAATCCGGAAACTATTAATAGGCATAACTTTGGAAAGGGTAATCAGACATGCGTGAAACTTGACGTGTATCAAGAACAAGTGTTTCGGATATTCAGTTTCAAATCCGGACCAGATTCGATACCTGTGGCTGTGGGTGGGGGGGGGGGGCTGGAAGGGGCGCCGGAAATCTCCTGAAACGCCTCCACATAAGCTAGGACAATAACACTTGGAAGGCATATGAGGGAACCGACCAGATTAACTTGGAAATAATCACTTCCCCGATCCAGCCGTCGCAGGGGGAGTGGAGGGATGGGGATTCCGGAAACTAGAAACATACATAACTTTGGAACGGGTAATCGGACATGCATGAAACTTGACAAGTATGAAGAACAAGTGTCTCATAGTTTCAATTTCAAATCTGTCCCGAATCCGATAACTGGGGATTCGAGGGGGGACCGGAAATCTTTTGAAACGCTTAGGGTCGAGGATCGGGATGGAACTTGAAAGGAAGAACGAGCATTAACCAGAGATACTCTATTGACAAAATAGGACCGGATCGTTTCGCCGTGGAGGGTGCCGGAGGGGTTTCCTAGATTCCCACGGTGATCACGAGTTAGGGTACTCCAGATGTACCAGGACCATGTAATTTGGCAGATATATTAGGTACTCTCGCAGGTCGATAAAATAGTTCCTTCCCCGATGCGGTGATGTTAGGGGAGTAGATAGATGGGGAATCCAGGATCTAGTGACATGCATAACTTTAGAACGGGTGATCGGACGTGAATGAAACGTGAAAATTTTCAAGAACAAGTGTCCCAGAGGATCAATTTCATGTCCGGAACGAATCCGATAACTGGGGGGGGGGGGGGGCAAGAATTCTCGTGAAACGCTTAGAGTCGAGAGATCGGGATGGGACTTGAAAGAACAAGCATAAGCTGTGAGAAAATACGAGACAATACTGACAAAACAGGACCGGATCTTGTCACAGTTGGGGGAGTTTGAGAGGTTTTCCACAATTCTGGTCATCACGAACTGGGGTATTTCCAAATGTGCTATGACCATGAAACTTGGCAGGCTGTGCTGTGACCATGAAGCGTGGCAGGCATGTTAGGTACTGTGTCAGATTGGCTTAAAAATAGTCCCTCCCCCGATCCGACCATCGTTGTGAGAGAAACAGTTATCAGTGAGTGGAATAACCATTTCAGAGTTAGTAGATCAAGCCGATTTTCTGATGAAATGAGTATCGGGAGAGAGATGCGGCCTTGACAACTGCAAACCGTATCTGACAAACATGCTAATTGTTCTTACAAGTGCCATATGAGCTTTCAGCTCTTGTTTCTATATATCTATCTAATCGCCCATACATGCCGCCGACAGAAGAAGAGACAATTGACTCCAAAATCAAAATGCAGAAGAACCTTTCGACGACTTAATCGAACAGCAAAAACAGCAGCCGTGTCCAGAACAAAATCACAGCACCAGCTTTAACTCCGGTCAATTTTCAGAGAAGAAGTTAGTAAAATCAGATATTTTCGACGACCCAATCGAACAGCAAAAACAGCAGCCGTGTCCAGAACGAAATCACAGCACCAGCTTTAACTCCAATCAATTTTCAGAGAAGAAGTTCGTAAAATCAGATATTTAAGGAAGAATCTTCCATTGTTTTTCCACGAGATCATTTTTCCACGAGACCATTTTCCAGCTTGAGCCTGAAGAGGACCCTTGCCAAGAAGGGCCGAAATATAGCTCTAATAAAATGTAGCTGACTTATCCGTTTTGCACCGTCAAATATATATTTTTTACCGACTGGCCGACAGCATTGGGGGGGGGGGCGCCCCCCCCCCCCCCCCGTCGTGACGCCCCTGACATCATAGAGGAGGCCTATTTGGAAACATTACTCCTCCTATTTACTTATTGGGATCCCAAATTTAAGTCCGAGGGATACCTATGACATCGCAGAAGTTGTCCGTCTGTCTGTCTGTCTGTTAGCACGATAACGCTCGAAGGGAATGAGAAATTTTGATGAAACTTAGTGTAAGGATTCTTTAGGTCAAGGGAAAGGTCAGGTTCGTAGATAGGCTATATAGCCCTATCTTTAGGGGTGGGGGTTCACATTAAGGGGCGAACAAAATGTTTTTAAACAGCTAATGAGATAGTCGATTAAGGGGTAAGGAGACATGCTGACACGAATATGTAAAACATTTTCTCGCCGAGCAAGTAGTTCGCCTGGAATGCGGCCAAAACCGGAAACTTTGTTAAAAGTAAAAGTTTCATTTGAAGCTGATTATATGATGGATTTAGGAGTAAGAAGACTTGCTAAACACGAATATGAAAACCCCTTTCTCGCCGGACAAGTAGTTCTCCCGGAAGCCGGCCAAAACCGTAAAATTTGTTGAAAGCAAAGTTGTATTTGTAGTTGATTAGACGTTCGATTTAGGGGTAAAAACAGACGCTGAATCCACATATGATAATCTTTTTTTTACCCAGACATATAGTTCACCCATAATCCGGCTGAAACCGAAAAATTTGTTACAATTTAAATTATATATGAAGTTGATTGGATGTTCGATATGGGGGTAAGGAGATATTTTGACTTGATTTTTTAGCTTTTTTTCGCAGGACAGGTAGTTCCGGAAGTCCGCCGAAACCGGAAAATTATAGTATGCCCTTCTTAGCAAGAGTCCTGGTCAGGCTGTCAATCTTCTGGGTCAACGTTGGGGAATGAAACAAACCCTTTAATAAATAACTGGAGCTTCTACCGACGATAAGTATCGTATTAGGGTAAATTACTTTCAAATACCACTGTAAAGAAAAACTAGTGCTGAGATTTAATTTCTGACACGGCCGCTGTTTTTGCTGCACGATTGGGGCGGTGAAAAGAAAGTTTTTTTTCTGTCTTTTGAACAACTTCGATTTGTTATTAATAAGGGACTAAAAACTTAAATATTATTTCATTAATAACCTCGTTCCAATCTTGGAGTAGTCGCCTGTATCTATTACTTTTAATACTCTCTGCACGGAGAAACTAGTGCTGAGATTTAATTTTTGACACTGCTGCTTTTTTGCTGCACGATGGGGCGACGACAGGAAATGTTTTTTTCTGCATTTTGATCGACTTCGGTTTTGTTGTTAATAAGGGACTGAGGCCTAAATTTTCTTCCCTTAATAACCCCGTTCCACGTTTCCGGTAGGGAGTACTCGCCTGTATCGCGGTTAATGCCTGCTCGGTTTTTCCTTATCTCAACGGCTTCTCGAAAGGTTTGATGAAGTCCGGTGCACGTTGCAAGAATTTGGGCTTTTTCAAAATATACTGAATGGGATGGGTTTTCGAAAATATGTTCTGCAAGTGCAGATTTGAAAGTATAGTTATGACGGTGTTCGTTGGAGAGGGCGGGGTCCGTTTCTTGCTCATGCTCTGCAAGTAGTTTTCCGAAAGTTCTTTCTGTCCTTCCTAGGTAACGCTTTCCGCGATCACGAGGTATTGAATAAATGCCTCTTTGGTACTGATTTGGGACTTTATCTTTAGGACAGCATCTCGTAGGACAGCAAAGTATTTTGGGTTCTGTGAAAGACTTGGATGTTGTAATTTTTCAAACTTTTGGTCTGGTTTTTAGTTGCAATTTTAATACGAACTTGAGCCTTCAACTTATTTTAAACAAAATTTCTCTTGTAGCTGGATTCAAGTGTTCTATGACCATGTCTTCAGAGGAAGAAGTTGATTACATGTCAGAAGACTTCCTGAAACAGTGCGAGGCTGCCTCTATGAAAACAAGCTTGATAAAAGATAAAAACAAGCAGAGAAAGATTGAGACAGAGAGAAGACAAGAAGAAAGAAGGGAACAACAAAAGATGATGTTCTCGAAGCAGTCAAAAGCCGAGCTTGAAATAGTAAATAGGAAAGTCGGACTCGAAACTTCCATTTCCACTGAAAGTAAAGGATTCGCAATGCTTCAGAAGATGGGATACACAGCAGGTTCAGGCTTAGGCAAAACAGGCGAAGGACGTGTTGAACTAGTACCAATTGAAATCAAAGCTGATCGGGGTGGTCTCGGTCGAGCCGAGGCGTTACGAAAAGTTCAGGAGCGGAAGCAGGTGATGCAAGAGGAACACCATAAATCAACGCTCAGAAAGTATTCAGATGTAGAAGAATTCCGTGCTCTTCAGAGGCAAAAGCTCGATGCAAAATTAGACTACAGTGACCTGGCAAAAAGCCAAGCAGCGTGTGAGAAACTTGACCTTGAGCATGACATAGAAGAACCGGCAGAGACATGGTTTTGGAGGAGTACAGCTATTGCTAAAGTTGCTGATAGTGAAGAAGACGATCAGCTTGAGCCACTGAGGAAGCGAAAAAGGAGACTGCTCCCGTCTGAGGTAGGATATGAAGACGAGGAAATAGTATCGGAGGAGGTCAGCGAAGAAACGGAAAAAGTTGAACTAAGTGTACCTGAAAAGCTGGAACTCCTTACACAGTATTTAAGGCTAGTGTATTCCTACTGTGTTTGGTGTGGAGTTACGTATGCTAACCTAACTGAGCTACAAGATAGTTGTCCAGGAAACAACAGGAGTGATCACTAGTTTTCGTTTCCTCTCGAACCCCGCAACGTTTATAAAATCTCACTTATTTTTACCGCCCGTTCTACCGTTCTAATAAACCGTGTTCCCATCACTGGCAGGTGTGACAGGTCTGTTACTCGAGAGATTAGATCATGCGCCTTTTCTTGTGGTCTTTTTACACACTGCGTAAAATCCGAGCGTATTTTACGCACGTTTTGAGCTTGAAAACATTTCTAGCAATACGGACGTATTTGAGAAATCGGTCCATTTTGTATCTAAACACGTCCGTATTGCTAGAAATCTTCAAAACGTGGTTAAAATACGCTCGGATTTTACGCAGTGTGTAAACCCACCGTTAGTCGTGTATTTTCTTGGTGTACTCGTCTGGGCTCATCAGTCCATCGGCCGATGTGTTTTGCAAAACGCCAGTCAGACATCTTGAATCCATGTCCATACAGACGTTAGTTGAAGCTTAAAAGTGTGTCAGCAAGAGCCCGAGAAAGACCAGAATGTTCGACGGGATTCCCTCAAGATAAATAGTGAGAGCATTGCGTAGAGACAGTGTACTTGAGTTCCCCAACCCATTTCCAAAACCATTAGGTTACGAGAACCCTCTATGCCGGGTTCTCGGAAACATGTCCCAACCTCACAACAGTTTTTGCTTGCATTTTCCGAGGCAGCCAAACTTCTGTGGTCTATGGTTCGAGCACTCACGAATCAAGATCGACCAAAGATTTCATTGCTCCCGAGATTTTGAAATCAGTTGCGTTTTTGGCAGAAGACTATTTAGTACCGTTATTGGTCGCCGATCACAGTTTTTTGTCCTTCAGAAGTTTGCCTGAATCGTCGAAGAAACGTCGACCGGGCAAGGATCGCCGGAGTCGTAAAAACACTTCGATAAAGAATAAAGATAAAGAAACTTCGATCAAAAACGCAACTATTGTTTCAGTTTTTTTTATGGAAGAGTCTGGATTGACTTGGTAGATGACTTGTTTCGAGTTTTTGGGATTCCAATACGTGACTGACGGGATAACTATGATTTCGTAAAGGTTGTCCATCGTTAGCACGATATCTCTCGAAGCGTTATCGTGAGTTATCGTGCTAACAGATGATAACTCAGGATAATCGATAACATTTTATTACATGCCATTTACTTGGCATGTAACAAAATTTATTCAAACAATGGTTCAAAGTCAGCTTGGGCTCAAAGAATATTAATATAACAAAATATACATGCCAAGTATATTTTATTCGAACTTGTCATGAGGACTCCTTGGGTCGAAGCACTGGTCAAGTTTATAGATAAGCCCTGGGAGGGGTTTCAAATTAAGGGACGAACAAAAAAATGTTTTAAAACGTCAATGGAATAGTGGATTTAGGGGTAAGGAGACATGCTGAATCCGTATCTGAAACTTATTTTCTTGCCAAACAATTAGTTGGTCCGGAATCCGGTCAAAACCGGAAAATTTGTTAAAAGTAAAAGTTTTATTTGAAGTTGATTAAATGTTTGATTTAGGGGTAAGGAGACGTGCTGAATCCGTATATGACAATCGATTAATAGCCGGGCAAGTAGTTCGGCCAGAATCCGGCCCAAACAGGAAAAATTTTTATAAGTAAAAGTTTTATTTGAAGTTGATTAAATGGTTCATTTATGGATATGAAGACGTGCTGAATCCATATATGACAATCATTTTCTACCCGGACATATAGTCCGCCCAGAGTCCGGCCGAAATCGGAAAATCTTTAAAAGTTTTATCTGAAGTTGATTAGAGATTCGATGTAGTGGAAAGGAGGCATGCTGATAACGTTTACGAAAATTATTTTCACGCTGGCCAAATAGTTCGCCCGGAATCCGGCCAAAACATGAATTTTTTTTAGAAGTAGCCTAAGTTTATCTGAAGTTGATCACAGGTATATAGGGTTAAGTAGATATGCTGTATTTATTTTGAGCTTTAGTTTTTTGCCGGACAAGTACTAGGTCTGGAATCCGGATATTTGGCAGAAGTAAGGCAGGAAGTTTCGATCAATTTAGTCAAAGTAGGTGTGACGTATAGTGGTTAGTTTGATCCATACCTGAACTTGGTTTTCTCAGGTTACTAGCTATTGGCATTAATCTGTTCCTGAATTTTAGTAGTACAAACGTGAATAGGTAAAAGAATTATATTTCCTGGATATGCCTCTCTACACGACGCTATTGTCTGGATCAAATACTAAATTTCTGGGATCCCATCGAACTTTTGGTCTTGTTTTTATGGAAGTGTCTTGACTCTTATTATTGAATCAAGTGTGAGGGTGCGGACCGACACATCAGGGTCACCTTGTCGGCCCTTTCATCACAAAAGCTGAATCTCAGTTTTTGGCCCTTTCATCACAAAAGCTGAATCTCAGTTTTTCCGTACTAAATGGACAATAGTTACGTTTTTGATCGAAGTTTACAGAGTTACCTTCAGCCTCAAAAGTCTCTGTTTAATTACCGTTTTTGGTCGCCGGTCACAGTTTGTTCGTCCTCCAGACTCTGAAGGTCGAACTACGTGAGCTAGCAAATTCGAAGTTAGCTTGAATCGTCGAAGAAACGTCAACCCGACAAGGCTTAAAACACTAATTAAGCAAACGGTGATCTTCGACGGCGTTTGAAACGGAAATTAAGCAACCGACTACGCTAGCGGCGAAGTGCGAACAAAACTTCGATCAAAAACGCAACTTTTGGTGCCGAAAATCCTGGCAGAATTCCAGTCCTCGACCGCCTGAACTCCCCCCTCGGAACTAGATGTAATTTCTCCTCTGGCTGGCTTAGCAACCAAGCGCTTGACCTACCACCAGTGTTGCGATACTGATTTTATTAATTGTACGCGACAAAGGTCTAATAACGTACTTCCCGGGAAAAAATGTAGCAGACTGCAAAACAATTTTGTTTGCGTGTTGCGCGGTACTCCACTAATCTAGAAAATATCTTCCTTTTTGCTTATTTTCCTCTCTTTACTCCTGTCTGCTTTTCTATCCTCTTTTTCCCGCACCTTTGTGTCTTTGGGGATAGAGCTTAGCAGTGCTCAAGACCTGCTCGGGACCAAATGTGCCTATCAAGGTAAACTAGACCTACGTTGCCCGGGCAACGTGAAGTGTTGCGGCAACCTTTGTCCGGCTTCGCCGGCTAAAGTGTTGCGAGAGCAACACTTTGGTTTTGTTTCTTCGCTGTCGGTTAAATGCTGAAATTGTCAACTTATCGAAGCTTTTAAAACGGTATGTTCTAAAAAGAATAATCACATAATCAAAAGCTGTTCTTTAGCGTTGTAAAACCAACAACAAAACAATATCGGAAGAAGGCTATTTGTAACGTTTCAGGATTAAAATACCATAGATGACACTATTAATTATTACAAAACTACCTTATTGTTTTACATTACCGTATCGTTTGTACCCGTTGCGTAAACAGTTAATCCTAGGTTATAGCGATAGACCATCGATACAAACTTGCTTACTGTCATATTTACAGAAATCGAATACAATGTGCACCAATTTTCAAAAATTTCTAGCCCCTCGTGAACCGATCTTACTTACAAGTCCGTCTCCCGACATTGACAATAAATTCACCGGAAACAAATAATGGATGCACCAGCTATCAAGAGTTGCAAACCCCTCATCGCTGAAGATGATTATAGCATAAAAGCCGATTATTACTTACAAGTCCCATGCATGTCTTACAATTGGGAACAAAATTGTTCTTACCATCGAATACACCTGAGACAAATAACAGGTATACCAACTAGCAAAAGCTGCAAACTCCTCGTTGCCGAAGATGATTATGAGCTAACAGTCGACTGTTGCTTACAGTCGAATGTTGCTTACAAGTCCCTTACATGTCTCACAACTGGTATCGCCTATTTTTGGTTTCAGTGTGTACCTTACTCCTGAAGTTGTCAACCCCTTGAAACTTTCAAACTGGCTTATCTCATGAAGGATTTTTGTTCAGAAAATTTGATGGCATATATTTTGATCAGCTCTTCAAGGGCTATCGATTGCCCTAACCACAACAAAAGCATATCGGAAAAAGGGACTAAATTGACTTTGCAGTCAGTTGAACTTTATCCTTTTCAATCGTAGACATCGTGACGGATGAAAACTTGGAATAATATCCTATATAATCTAGTTGGTATTATAAAGCTATCCGTAACTTTTTAGGATTAAAATACCATAGATGACACTATTAATTATTACGAAACTACCTTGTTTTACATTACAGTATCGTTTGTACCCGTTGCGTTAACAGTAAATCCTAGGTTACAGCGATAGACCAACGATACAAACTTTCTTACCGTCAGATTTATATAAATCGAATACAATGTGCAACAATTTGCACTAATTTCTAGCCCCTCGTGCACCGATTCTACTGACAAGTCCCTTTCCCGTGATCAAGTTCACCGGATAAAAATAATGGGTATACCGACTAGCAAAAGTTGCAAACCCCTCATCGCTGAAGATTTGTGTAGCATAACAGCCGATTATTACTTACAAGTCCCTTGCATGTTTTACATTTGGGAACCAAATTGTTCATCAAATGACAGGTACGCCAACTAGCGAGAGCTGCAAACCCCTCATTGCCGAAGATGATTATGAGCTAACAGTTGCCTGTCGCGTACAAATCCCCTAAATGTCTCACAACTGGTATCGCCTATTTTTGGTTTCAGTGTGTACCTTACTACTGAAGTTGTCAACCCCTTGAAACTTTCAAACTGGTGTATCTCATAAAGGAATTTTTTTTACCAAAAAATGGATGTCATATACTTTGATCAGCTCATCAGCGGCTATCGATTGCCGTCGAAGTTGAACTTTATCCTTTTCAATCGTAGATATCGTGACTGATGAAAACTTGGAACAATATCTTATATAATCTAGTTGATATTATAAAGCTATCCGTAACTTTTCAGGATTAAAATACCATAGATGACACTATTAATTATTACAAAATTACCTTATTGTTTTACATTACCGTATCGTTTGTACCCGTTGCGTAAACAGTTAATCCTAGGTTATAGTGATAGACCATCGATACAAACTTTCTTACTGTCATATTTACAGAAATCGAATACAATGTGCACCAATTTTCAAAAATTTCTAGCCTCTCGTGAACCGATTCTTGCTTACAAGTCCGTCTCCCGTGATTGACATCAAATTCATCGGAAACAAATAATGGATATACCAGCTATCAAAAGTTGCAAGCCCCTCATCGCTGAAGATGATTATAGCATAATCTTTTTAAACGGGATGTTCTAAAAAAAATAATCATATGATCAAAAGGTATTCTTCAGCGTTGTAAAAACAACAACAAAAAAATATAGGAAGAAGGGACTAAATTAACTTTGCAGTCAGTTGTACTTTATCCTTTTCAATCGTAGACATCGTGACGGATGAAAACTTGGAACAATATCTTATATAATCTAGTTGGTAATAGAAAGCTATCCGTAACTTTTCAGGATTAAAATACTATAGATGACCCTATTAATTATTATGAAACTACCTCATTGCTTTACATTTTCGTTTGTATCCGTTGTGTAAACAGTTAATCCTCGGTTACATTGATAGACCATCGACACAAACTTTCGTACCGTCAGATTTATAGAAATCGAATACAATGTGCACCCATTTGCAAAAATTCCTAGCCCCTCGTGAACCGATTCCTACTTACAAGTCCCTCTCCCGTGATATACATTAAGTTAACCGGAAACAAATAATGGGTACACCAGGTAGCAAAAGCTGCAAACCCATCATCGCAGAAGATGATTGTAGCATAACAGCCGATTATTACTTAGAAGTCCCTTGCATATCTTACCATTGGGAACCAAATTGTTCTTACCATCGAATACACCGGAAACAAATAACAGGTATACCAACTAGCAAAAGCTGCAAACCCCTCATTACCGAAGATGATTATGGGCTAACAGTCGACTGTTGCTTAAAAGTCCCCTATATGTATCATAACTGGTATCGCCTATTTTTGGTTTCAATGTACCTTACTATGAAGTTGTCAACCCCTTTGAAATTTTCAAACTGGTGTATCTCATGAAGGAATTTTTGTACCAAAAAATGGATGGCATATACTTTGATCGGCTCATCAATGGCTATCGACTGCCGTCGAAAAAAAAATTCTACCTGTCTTAGTTCAAAAGTTGACTTTTTTGCCGTAGGCCAACTTTCTAACGTCACGACTTAGAAAGGAGCAAAGGATAAGCTCTAGTTTCTTTAGCAATGAGAGAACTTTTAAAGTTTAAGAGGCACATCTGATACCGTTACTCTACCACAAACCAAAGTGCAAAAAAAAAAAATTATAAACTCAGCTGAAATCGTCGCAGACATGGACAGAAACAATAGATGGCAGCACTTTCGGACCCGTGGGAAAAAGCCACTTTTTTGTCTCTGTAGATTTTTCTATTTATCACTCAAAGAAGACATGTTGGCTGTGGGGCCGGGTAACTGCCGCATATATTTAACACTTATAGATTTTAGTCCATCTTCAATTTGAAACTAGTGCCTGCCTGCTTGCGTGCTAGAACGGAGCTTTCCACTCGAAAGCAGAAACATCTTTTGATGAAACGAAAGGTTCGCTACACAACTTCAGATAGTCCTCTCTGACATAGGCTATACAACTCCACTTCACTTCGCAAACCGTAGGCTCTGGCTCGATGACAAGCAAAAACCATCCTTATTGGCCCCAGGCAAGAGTTCTACGGAGCTTTCCAAAATGTAATGTCATATTCATCAATCCGGCCTAAGGTCCACACTTTCCGTAAAAACCGCACAGGTTAGACCCTTCTCAGTTACCAGGAATAAAATGAAATCGGAGTCATAGGAAAAAAAAAAAAAAACAAAAAAAACGAGGACAAAACCAAAGTGTTGCTCTCGCAACACAATTAGTTCTGCCAAACCTAACTAGGAGCTGGAAAGTCACACAGAACCTGCCAGAAAGGAAAAGTGGTTGGGTCGCAAAGAAATTTGACTGGACCCTTGATCGACACGGACACAGAAATGTCTCTTCCGAGTAAGAGCTCTAGGTGAAGTACGACAAGTCACGTTCTTTTTCTTACTTTTAGAGAAAACGTACTGAATTTCTACCGGTTCGACATAGTTGTACTGATTTTTCGACTTTAAAAAAAAGTTGTACAGATGTACAGGTCAGAGAAAAAAGTACCGAATCTGGTACAGTTGTACCACCAATGGCAACACTGCCTACCACCCGGTTGAGTGTCGGGGGCCAAGCCCTCCTTCAGCTCTTGGTCCAACCCACTCCCGGACGAATAGGAAACACTCCTTTTGATTAACTGAAGTATAATATATCAATACGCTTATAAAAACCTGGACTGCAAATCATACACTAATACTGCCGCTTCATCTTGAGGGGTGTAACATTGGCCATCGCATCGTCAAACAAACTGTGGTAGTTTACCAAGGGAACATAGGCAGCGGTGATCACGCGACCTGAAACGAATTAAAGAGTTAAGAAACGAATTAAAAACTAAGAAACAAATTAAAAGTTGACGACTAGCAGGCCAACTTAACTGTTTTCTTGGGGTGGCAAACTAAGGTTGCGTTCCGGAAGTTAACGATCGTTTACTAATTGCTAACAATTGTTAGTTTTTGCGTTCCACGTTTCTGATTTCGAAGTTTAAGCTCCGCCCACCTACAATTTCTGCTCCAGAGCTTAACGACTGTTAACTATTTTGTAACGATGGTCTGTGAGCGTCGTTACAAAATAGTTAACAATTGTAAAACTGGCATAAGTTTACGATCGTGAAAGCTGTAGTTAGCTCCGCCCCGAAGTAAAGTTAACGATTGTTAACAAATGATAAGTTTGCGGAACGCAACCTAAGGCAAGTGATTATCCATAAGATTGTTAACGTAGTCCTTTGGATCGGAGCAGATATTAATTTCTCTGCTCGGAGTTTGTTGTTTTGTGGGATTTATTTTTTTTTTATTGTTAAACCGTTGCTTGTGGACTCTTCTTATTCGGGTGAAAATCCGATGAGAAAATCGAGAAATGACCCTGGGGATGGATCACTCGGCCCGTACCACGAAGACGAACGCAGCCTGACGCGTGATTCCATGAGAACTGCAGGACACATGGAACGTCCATCCTTCGAACGCACATGGCACTCCAGCCTCTGGCTTGGACTACAAAAATCTTGCAGTAAATAGTCCTATATAATACAACTCTAATAAAATGTAGCTGACTTATCCGTTTTGCACCGTCAAATCTTGCAGTATTTACTACTGGGATTAATCTTCTCTTTATTGATAGAAGATTCTCCCTAATTCGGATTAATTTTATCCCAATAGAGATGAGATTAATCCCAGTAGCAAATACTACATCCGTATGTAATCATAATATTACATACGAAGAGGCTCTCATTAAACTTGACATTCCTAAATTATCTGTACTCTTTCAAACAAATTTGGAGCTAAGATAAAGTGTTGTCCCCAGATGACCCATCTATTCCCCCCTCCCGTCTTCCGTGCGTCGGTCCGATAGGAATACTGCCAATAAGTTTCCCCCATATCCCGCTAATTCTTCTACCCAATTTTTACGTAGTTTCATTCCATCATTTATTTCTGGTAATTTCTTGTAAGTGTATTAGTTAATTTGTTTCTTGTGTGTCTGTGTATTTTGTAAATTTGTATTCCTTTTCTAGCTTTTAGCTATTCGGATTAAACTGATTGATTGATCCTTATTCGGAGAAACTGTTTACAGTGTATACCTGGCTGAGGATCGGTTTATTATATACATGCGACTGGGAGTTGGTACGCGGTGGGGTAAAACCCACCGCTAAGATTCCCCCGGTTCGTAGCATGTATATATTTATTGCCCATCATATAAGTAAGAATACAACGCTGGTGGAGTAATAAAGAAAGAAAAGGAAAAGAAACGAATAACTACTGTCGAAAACAAACAGAACAAAAAAAATAAAATAAAATAAGGGCAATCTCATACAGGGCCAGGCACACGGTCAACGAAGGGCATTTGGAAGGTAGCTGCTTCCGATGTCTCTCGTTTCTTTTCTGCACCGCGGACACTGGACTAGCAAATCCGTATCGCGAGGATACGGAGCTGTCGTTAGTCCAGAGAGGCAGCCGTAGCAAATATTTCGCATACTTGTAGAAGCACTTCCGTATGTCCTTAATATCCGAAGCAGTAAAAAGAGACCAAAATGGTGCAAGGGCAAGCAAATGCGGTACAACAAATGTATTATACACCCTAGCTAGGGTACGGCGGTTAAATTTCGGGAGGATTCCCAACGGCCTCGCTGTCGTTCAGGGCAACCTTCTTAAATGTACGATAATGTCCATCCGTCCGCTTGTCTATGATCACAGTAGTTCCGGAATAGACTGACATGGGGGGTAGGTCGCTCACTGTATCAGCTGATTTCTCATTTCAGAGCTGATTCATTGATCCGCCTCTGACATTACTTTGTAAAAACTGGTGATTTTGGAACATAACGCCGGTCCCAGTGGAGTTGATTGAACTGAAGTGGATTTAGATGTTAGAATTAGGGTTAAATAGGCTTCCAGAATTTGCAGTTATTTAACTTATGCATGTTTGTGTATGCAGTTTTTAGTTTATTTAGTTATTTGTTTTATTTGCTGAAATTTAGCGATTGTATTCAGTTGTTCTTTCTTTGTTTTATTTTAATGGCGACGAGACTCGATTTTTTTTTTATTGATTCGGTATTGACCCATAGGTAACGAGCCATGGAGCTCTGTAAGGGTCGAAACTTATTTTGTTCATTCATTTGTGCATTTAATGTAATTGAACTGAAACATGTCCCCTCGAATGGCCACGACGCACCTTAAGTTCAAATTCAAAACTGAAACCAGGCAAACACCTACCTCCAAACCACCGTCCATGTAAAGCACTGACGGATGCGGCAGCAGCCATTATAGAGGTACATTTGACATACACGTTTCCTTGCGGCGAGGCTCTGTCAACATACATATGTAAAACGCCACCGTGCTTGTTGCACTCCTCGATTACGTCATCACGGATGTCTTGGTCCCAGTTTGGGTTTCCGTCCCTGCAAAGAAAGTTAGGTCAACACTGCATTTTATTTACAATTCAACTTGCAGTATTTTAAAATATTTGGATACTTTAAAACTATGCTGTTTTTCAACAAATAACCCATGGTTTGGCTGTTTTAAGCCCTTTCCGAGACCCGTTGACTTGTAGCGAAAACAGGTAAACAATTTACAGAATTGGTTTTCCAGAAAGACTTCTCGCAGAGAGCCGTCGACAGTGTGATACACATCGATGGTGGCAAACACGGCAAGTGAGAATATCAGCGTGGTTTTATTACAGGGGTTAGAATGTACCGTACGAAATTGGGGTCTCCGGGTCTAGAAATAAATGGAGGGATTATGGAAATAGGCTGCATTAGTATTATAGGTAAGACAGGTCCTTTAAAGGACGCGTCGTACTTATGATGGTTAATTTATTCTACTTAAGTAGTTTTTCCCCAAGATTCTTCACTTCATAAGTGTATCCTACGTCCTCTATTTTCAATAAACTGATACACGCTTGTCTTGTTTGTTCTCTTTACTTGACGGATCATGTTCACGATCGTTGTTTCCGAGGGGCATATTCATCCGGATACCAGTTATGCATATTTTGCCGATACTGTGATCCGAGGCCAGGGACAGGGCAAGAGGCTAAAAACAGCCGAAGCCGTGTGCAATTTTCTGTAGGCGTATCTTCGTTGTAAAGTGGTCCAACCAAGTCACAGCATCGGAGCAGAAACAGTACATAGAGCGAGGTGTCCTTTAAAACAACGGCGCAGGCAAAAAGAAGACCAAAGGTTTCGGTGTGATCCCAAAAATGTAATTTTTTTTCCGTCATGACAGTTGGGTCTTTAAACATTCGGTCTTCGCCAGACTTCTTAAACATTTTTACTATTAAAATTTAGAAACAGATTAAGGCCAATGGTAATTATCTGAGAAGACCACGTTCAAATTTGGATTCAGCATGTGTGTTTACCACTATAGCCTACGTAATATCTACTTTGACAAAACTGATCAAGACTTCTTTCATTACTTCTGCCAAATTTCCGGTCTTGCCCGGATTTCGGTCGAACTAATGGCAAAACACTAAAGCTCAAAAACGAATTCAGCATGAACGTCGAATTAACCACAGATCATATTTTTCTTTTTACAAGTTTGTTGGTTTCAATCGGATTCCGAGCGAACTTTACGTCTGCTGAAAAAATTATTGTCATAGACGGATTCAGTATGTCCTCTTACCTGTAAATCGAACATCTAATCAAATTCAAAAAAGAACTTTACTTTTAACACATTTTCCGGTTTTGGCCGGATTTAGGGCAACCTACTTGTCCGGCGAGCAAAATAAGTTTCATGTTCGGAGCATGTCTCCAACATCTAATCAACTTGACATTGAACTTTTACTTTTCAAAAAATTTCCGGTTTTTGCCGGATTCTGGGTTACTACTTGTCCTGCGAGAAAATAAATTTCCTAGACAGATTCAGCATATCTCGCTAGTCCTCAATCGACACTGTATTGTGATCCCAAAGAAGTAAGTGACGGGATACCTATAATTTCGTTATAATACCTATAACTTGGCATGAGGACTCTTTGGGTCGAAGTACAGGTCAAGTTCGAAGATGGGCGCTGTAGCCCTCTATTTGGGTTGGGGGAGGGTTTCAAATTAAGGGGTGAAATTTAAATCAAATGAGATTAAGGGGTAAGGAGACATGCTGAACCCGAATGCGCGAATTATTTTCTCACCGGACAAGCAGTTCGCCCGGAATCCGGCCAAAACCGGAAAATCTCTGAAAAGTGAAAGTTTAATCTGAAGTTGATTGAAGGTTAGATTAAGGGGTACGGAGACATGCTGAATCTGCTGAAAGATGCATTCTTGACGGACAAGTAATTCTTCACTCAGAACCCGGACGAAAAATTTATAAAAAGTAAAAGTTTAAGCTGTGACTGCTCCTCCTTTTCATCCAGTATCGACCCCTGATACCTCTAGGTTCTAATGTACTTCTGTTCACTATGGACCAAGGCTGCACTTGTGACGGCAATAAGAGTATTTTTGGGGGGATAAAGTAAAATTTTTGTTTCAGACTATTTGTTTACTTTTAAGGTGAAGATTATCTCCTAATATCGAAGTTCTCCTAATATCGAAGTTGGAGCTAGAACCTGTCGGATCAGGATAATTGTTGGGTTTGTAATGGAATAATATTATGGTTCTAAGACTATGGATCTCGATTTACGTTCCGTTTATTACTTTTTTGGTTAGCCATTTTTTTTTTTTTTTTATAGCAATTCTTATGCCATGAATGAACGACTTGCCATGGGGAACAATGAACCAGTGGTTCACCGTAACCCGTTATGGACAGTGAAAGGCCAATCGTTTTGTTTACTTTACTTTACCAAATAAAACTTTTACTTTTAACAACCTTTCCGGTTTTGGCCGGATTCCAGGCGAACTAGTTGTCCGGCAAGAAAATGGTTTTTACCATCGTGTTCAGCGTGTTCTCTTACCCCTAAATCGAAACATCTAATCAACTCCAACTAAAACTTATACTTTTAACAAAGTTTCCGGTTTTGACCGGGTTCCGGACGAACTACTTGTCTGATGACAAAATGGTGTTCACCATCGTGTTCAGCACATCTTCTTACCCCTTAATCGACTATCACATCATCTGTTTAAAAATATTTCATTTGCCCCTTAAATTAAACCCCCTCCCCCACCCCTAAATTTAGAGCTATAGAGCCCATCTACGAACTTGACCTTACTCTTGACCCAAAGATTCCTCACACCAAGTTCAAAATATCTCATGCCCTTCGAGAGTTATGGTGCGCACAGACGGGCAGACGGGCAACTGCGATGTCATAGATATCCCGCCACTTACGTCTTGGGATCCCAAAAAGAAGTCAGCGCCTGACTTTGGAAAAGGCCACAGGATCTTCAGCAAAGGCCAAGAGCGTTTGCTCTGCAAGTAACTGACATTAAAGTGCATCCCAAAGTTCTCGACAGATGCCAAGCCGCTTGGACAGTCCACCTCAGCAGAACGTAGAACTCTGATTAACAGTCATGGCTGGCGGCAATCAGTGCACCTAGGACTCGTACCCCTCTCTGTTGGTGTTTCCGCGGGTAAACTTTAAGTCGACCATGCTCAGTGGGCCTCACCTGGGTCAATCGGCCCAGTATATTTGAAGACGTTAAGGGTTAAGGCATAGACATGAGCTTGCCAGATGTTGAGATAGAAGAAAGGAGCCATGGGCTTGTTGTTCCTCAGAAGAGTCACGCGTGGCACACTATGTTGCTGGGGGAATGTCCAATGTACATTGACAGTTTGGACCTTGAAGTGGAGTTCTGGAAGCGTTTGGATATAGAGGAATTTGTTTATACCGATGAGACGCGATTCATTTGAAGTTCCAATTGGTGTTTCGCCTCCCAAAGCCAGTACGTGTTGGTGGGAAATCCCGCCAAGCAAGGAGGTTTGTTTTTGGAATTAACCTTGGGAGGTTTCTACTTGGATAAAGTTGGTGTTTTATAAACTTTCTACTTTTTTCTTCATACTGCAATACCCAAAAATTACAAAGTAAAAGAAGATCAATCAGATGGTTCATTGTGCCCCGCGGGTGGTTCATGGTCCCCGGGGGGGGGGGGGGGGTAGGATGAACCAGCTGACCAAGTTTTCTAGAACCGTTGGTGTGCTATACTCGAACAACTTACATGTCAACGAAAAATACTCGGAGATGAGCCAATAAATAAGCTACCTTCTGAAAAGAAAAAGATGCTGAAAGTTCCTTTGGTTCGCCTGGAAAAAAATCAAAACACAAATGTGGTTCATGGTACCCTGCTCTCCCGTAAGAATTTATGCTGAATCCGAATAGGAGATTATTTTCTCACCGGATAAGTAGTCCTCCCAGAATCCGGCCAAAACCGGAAAATGTTTAAAATGTAAAATATTTATTTTAATCTGATTCAAAGTGACAAGACAAGCTTGTATATGAAAATCATACAATTCGCTCGGAATCCGGGTGAAACCCGAAAATTTGTTAAAAAAAATAAATTCTGAAGCTGATTAGATATTCGGTGTAGGGTTAAGAAAACATGCTGAATTCGTTTTTGAGCTGCAGTTTTTGCCAGACAAGTAGTACGCCGGGAATCCGGCAAAAATTTGGAAACTTAGCAGAATAAAGTAAGACTGGAAATTTTTTATCAGTTTCGACAAAGTAGAAGGGGTAAACACACATGCTGAATCTACATCTGAACTTGGTCTTCTCACATGATCACCATCGGACTGAATCTGTTAAACGTCTGGATCAAATATTAAATTTTGGGATCCCATCGAAACCTTTGGTCTTGTTTATCGAGGCTATCATTTGTCGACAAGAAGAGAAGCAGCTAAAGCCGCGATCGATTTACCCTTGTCTCGGTCCTGTCATCCAAATGTCGTATTATTTAATAATAATAATAATATAATAAAAAGGCTTTCGCCTCTATTAATTTCTCGAGACACTGTGTACACTAAACTGAATTTCAGCCAGGTGACGATCCACACCTGCTTTAAACTGATTGATATTTTCGGCATTTACGACATTTTGAGGGAGATTATTCCAGTGTTCCACTATCCGGTTTTTGAAGCTTCATTTACCAATGTCTTTTCAGAATTTCTCACCACGAATTTTCAAGCTGTGTCCTCTGAGACATTTATTTAACTGCCTTGTCCGCTTCTGCCGTTTTATTTGTCCTGTCAGCTGGCAACTGTTCGTGCCCTGTCAGACAGGACACCAGGAATGAGGACATGAGTTGCGTTTTTGCAGATACCATGGTAACTGGATCTGCAATTAGTCGTTTTTGCAGTTACCGTGGTATCTGATATACGGTTGCTCTGCAAAAACGAAACTGCACTTTTCGAAGTCATCCCCCCCAAAAAACTGATATTTAGTCACATCACTAAGTGCCAAACTTCTTTCTCACCATCCGACAAAAATTGCTGAAAGCAAGATTACTTTTCAGACACCACGATAACTGGCCAGACACCACGATAACTGCAAAAATGACTTACACCGTGGTATCGGATACCATGGTATCTGCAAAAACGCAACTGTGGTCTCAGAGCAAATTTGGACCCTGTCTCGAGCTGATTTCTTGACTGCGTTTTATTTGTGATGCTTGTCCTTTGAGTCATTCACCTGAAAAGGCTCATAAAACGGCTTTACGTGACAAGGTTGTAACAAGAAGACAAGACCGAGACAAGAAGGATACAAATCGAACGCAGCTGAAGACGAACCACAAAAAAAATGGTCTTTCTACCACACACACAATGATAACTATCCCTACTGCCACTATGAATGTTCAAAACCACCAAAAACACCGTGAAACAATGCACAAATAAAAAAAAAACCCACAAAATTCCCTAGGTCTGAAGTAATTCTAGTTGAACCAAATTATGGCACGTAGGTAGCCGCGGATGAAAATAATAATTCCCTGCTCCCACCGTTTATTACAAACGAAAATAAATGAAAAGCCAAAGACCAGCATGGTACTTCTGAAGACATAAAAAAAATAATCAATGAAGTCTTATAATTCTTTGCTAATCAAACGTTAATAATTTCGTCATCTGGGAAAGTAGACGTTCCGGTGGGTTTTTTTCTCGCGCCAAAACAGCAACCCGGCAATGAAGTTCAAATGTAAATTGGTGACTTTCGATCAGTAAAAGAAGATAAACACTTTTTTGTAAAAAGGAATTTGTATGTGACAAAGGAATCTTACCCTCCTGGTGTGAACATATTCGACAGCATAAAGCAGGGTGTCGCGATGGGAGGTACAGCTTGTGTAGCGGACGGCATAGGTGCCGAAGGTGCCGTCGCCGCCATGTTGCTCATGCTGAGTGCCGTTGCAGCAGCCGGCGGCAGTTCAAGACCAGTTCCTGCAAGAATAGCAACTTGCACTTCAAGGAAACGAAGAGCGCAAATTAAGTAAGTAAGTTAGTACTATCCCCCTGTGGTTCCTCTTCATGAAAGATACAGAAGGAGTTTTGTTCCAGCATTTGTTGAGTTGTACAACAACCGATAAGTTAGTCCCTTTTAGTGTTTTTTTTTTTATCATTCGTTACTAAGTGTTATGCATTCTTCATTTTGTATGACAAAAAGGTCAACTTAGGCGGTAACGCTGTGACAGCTGCTTTTGAGAAATAAAATTAACTTAAACACTATCATGGCAATGCCAAATTTGGGTATTACGTCAAGTGTAATGCACATTTTATAATATATACAAATGATCATCAATTCGTCATCACTGACCTATTATAAAATACAAATAAAAAACAAAAAGAAAACAGCGACGTTTGAATAATAACAAAGACAGCTACCGCCATCATTATAAATTTTTTTGAAACTCGGAACGAAGATTTTCTGGTACCGCGTATGTGTTGCAGGTACGGGGGGCAACTTTGGAACCTTTGAACTTGAGACTCTTTGAACGAGCGGAGCGGTCTTGTGGCGTACTGCCATTCTGTGTTCTACACCGCCAAATGCCTCTTTCTTTGTATACTGAGAGCTTGGTCACACTGGGCTCAAAAAGCCGCCTATTCGACAAACAATTGATAATGGGATAATGAGCAGACTGCAATCAAGGGTCAATTAGGGTTTCTGTAACATAATGAAACAAGCTGTTTCGCTCTAACTGATCTCCTGAATTTAAAACGACATAATTCAGAATTAGTTGTATCTTGTTCTTTTTCTATTTTTGCAACCACAAAAGCCAGGAGATGAGCCAAGTGTTACCAAGCCCTAAGTGAAAATGTATATTACACATACTCAGAAAATTTTTCAGACCCATTAACATTTTGAGTTAAAAAATCGACCTAAATGCAAGCCAATCAGATTATTTTGCGCAATTTTCTGACTGTCTAGTGCTTAACTGCGTCAAATAAACCGTGGAACGCGCTGCCGGGTAGCTTCTATAGTCCGAGAGAAGGGTTCCGAAAAAAAACTAGCACTTGAAAACAGTCAGAAAATCTACCACAAGGATGCGCATCCTTGTGTTAATGTTATACGGATAACCTTGTGTTAATGTTATACGGATAACCTTGTGTTAATGTTATACGGATAACCTTGTGTTAATGTTATACGGAACAAGGAGCATTCATGTACTAAACGTCATCAAACTTCAGACAGTCTATAACTGCATGGACCTACGGCTTCCGCTGTATAATAAATAAGACCCAGGGTTCGTGCACTTGCTCATCCAAGTTTTTCCCTGACTTCCCTGACCTTTTCTGGTGATTTTCCCTGACCTTTTCCATCAGTTTTCCAACACCTTTCGATTACCTCAGTGAACAAATTAACTCATTTACTGAAAAAACAAGAGCTGGAAGCTCATATGGCACTTGCAAGGCTGGGTCAGAGGATTAAAGTATGAACTCGTCAATTCGTGGGTTTGTTGCGATCATATGTAAGCAAAATCCTTGAGATAAGAACGGTCATGGGTCCTTGGAAATCACGAGAATGTATTGTTCGTAAAATTATTTTATTGATGCATTTGGCCGTGATGATGCGCACTTTAAGGGCGCTAGAAATTCTGGGTCAGAGGATTAAAGTATGAACTCGTCAATTCGTGGGTTTCTTGTGATCATATGTAAGCAAAATCCTTGAGATAAGAACGGTCAGGGGTCCTTGGAAATCACGAGAATGTATTGTTCGTAAAATCAATTTTATTGTCGCATTTGTCCGTGATGATGCGCACTTTAAGGGCGCTAGAAATTCATCTGTAATGAACACTCCTGAAGCACAAATGATGATAAGCTCATTGGCATCAAGAAAATGTATATTTTGCTCAAAATTATTGTTTGTATTTTAAGAAACTCAGTTGTAAGCAAAACCGGTGAGGCAAAAATGATCACGGGCCCTTGGGGATCATGAATATATATCGTTTGGTTAACATTTTTTTTTTACTTTTCGGTTAAGAAACGCACTTTAAGGCTGCTAAAAATTAGTAACACCTTTGAGTTAAATGTAAACTTAGCTTAAAAGTATTTTCTGTACTTTGTGCTTAGGATTAGTACTTTAAGGTGAGGATTGGTACTTTAACGGATGGTTGGATCTGACAAGTGACAATTTCTGACCCAATCTTGTCAAGTTTCTAATGTTGAAGCCAAGTTTCATCACCCTAGAACATCTGGAATTACCTTAGTTCGCGATCACCGAAATTCCGGACCCCCCACCCACCAACTCCCCTCACGGTGCCCGAACCCGGTCCGATTTTGTCACTGATGTATATAATTCTTGTCCTTTTTCTTCCCACCAAGTTTCATCCCAATCGCTCCACTCTAAGCGTTTCACAAGATCCGGTCTGGACTTAAAACGGGACATCCGAGACATGAGGTCTTCCCAAATATCATGTTTCGTTAAGATCCGACCACTCGTTCGAGAGTTATACATACATCAAGATTCCAGATTTCCCCTCCCTCCACTCCCCCACGATGGTTGGGTCGGAGAACTGATTATTTCTAAGCAATCCCGTCAAGTCTCTAATGTTCAAGCCAAGTTTCATCGTCCTAGCACATCTGGAAATACCTTAGATCGCGATAGCCCGATTTCCGGACTCCCCCCACAGTGCCCAAATCCGATCCGGTTCTATCACTGAGTATCTAGTTCTTGTGCTTGTCCTACCCACCAAGTTTCATCCCAATCGCTCGACTCTAAGTGTGTCACAAGATTTCCGGTCCCACATTCATCGGATCCGGCTTTAAATGGGTCATTCGAGGCACGAGCTCTTTCGAAATATCAAGTTTCGTTAAGATCCGATCATCCGATTCCGGATTCCCCCTCCCCCCACGGTGGTCGGATGGGGAAGTTGACTATTCCCAGGTTAATCTGGTCGGATCCTTCACTTGCCTGTCAAGTGTCATAGTCCTAGCCCACCTGGAAGTAACTTAACTCCGAATCATCGGAATTCCGGAAACCCCCTACAGCTCCCCCACAGTGCACGAATCCGGTCCGGTTCTGTCAATGATGTTCCTAGGGCTTGTGCGTTCCTCCCACCAAGTTTCATCCCGATCGCTCCACTCTAAGCGTGTCACATGATTTCCGGTCCGCCCCACTTCTACTCCCCCCCCCATATTCATCGTATTCGGTACGCACTTGAAATAGGACATATGAGACATGAGGCCTCTCCAAATATCAAGTCACTAAGATCCGATCACCCGTTCAAAAGCTATGCATGTCTCTAAATTGTGGATTCCAGCTCCCCTCCCTCCACCCACGATGGTCGGATCGAGCAAGTGATTGTTTCCAAGCTAGTTTGAACGGGTCCCTAGTATGCCTGCCAAGTTTCATCGTCCTAGCACATCTGGAAGTACCCTGACCCGCAAACACCGGACTGACATACCAACCGACAGACCGACGGAAAAGTGGTCGGATTATGGCATTTGGCCGGAAGGCAAGTGCCATAAAAACTGAACAAAACATCCATCAGCTTCGTAAAGCCGTTCAAACTGTACGAGAAATTAACAATGGGATTCCTCATACCACAAACTGGGACGGCTCAAAGAAAAGAGTTATCAACTCATAAACTTTGGACAGAGAACCGACGAAAAAGAAACTTCCAGTAAAAAAAAACTTGATGCATATGTATAGACTGAACTTTTCCATAAATTTCCCTGACCTTCTGCAACTTTTCACGATTTTCCCTGATTTCCCTGACCAAAAAAAAATTCCCTGACTTTTCCCTGATTTCCAGAGCAGCACGAACCCTGAAGACCTTTTGTTTAGTCTTCCCAACCGCAATTTTAATGACATTTATTATTGTCAAGCTTTTTGCGTGTTATACTTCTCAAAACGGTCCGAAACACGAGAGAAGTATAGCCGGCACAAAGACTTGTTGTCTAGTCTTTATAGATAGATAGAAAGTTTATTATACAAATCGACTTATTATTGTCAACAACAAACAAGACCAAAGGTTTCGATGGGATCCCAAAAATTCAATATTTGATCCAGACAATTGGGTCTTGTCTTCGCCAGATTTATTCTTCGCCCGACTCCTTGAACATTTTTACTTTTAAAATTCAGAAACAGATTAAGGCCAAAAAGCTAATCATCTGAGAAAACCAAGTTCAGTTATGGATTCAGCATGTTTCTGTTTACCCCTATAAGTCATGTCTGTTTTGACAAAAACTTCCTGCCTTACTTCTGCCAATTTCCCGGTTTCGGCCGAATTCCGGAACTACCTGTCCGGCAAAAAAAAAGAAAGCTAAAAAACGAACTCTGCGTTTCTTCTTTCCCCTATATCGAACAAATTTTCCGGTTCCAGCCGGATTCCGGGCGAACTATATGTCCGGGTAAAAAATGACCGTCATACACGCATTCAGCATCTCTTCCTACCCCTAAATCGGATATCTAATCAACTACAAATACTTCTAACAATTTTCCGGTTTTGGCCGGATTCCGGACGAACTGCTTGCCCGGCGAGAAAATGGTTTTCACCATCGTGTTCAGCATGTCTTCCTACCCCTAAACCGAACATCTATCAACTTCAAATAAAACTTTTACCTTTAACAGACTTCCCGGTTTTTGCCGGATTCCGGGCTAACTACTTGTCCGGCGAAAAAATGGTCTTTACCATCGTGTTCAGGATGTGTTCCTACCCTAAATCGAACATCTAATCAACTTCAAATAAAACTTTTACTTTTAACAGACTTTCCGGTTTTTGCCGGATTCCGGGCTAACTACAAGCACAGCGTCTACTGAAGAATCCAAGTGCGCTCGCAGCTTTTATATTTTTAGGATTACATTCCAGCACGTTGAGAGACGTGAGGTACTAAAACATTCTGGGGATCAGTACTAAGAGGAAAACTGAAAATAATAATCATTGGTACAATACCATAAGACAAGTTCAGACGGCACATACACGCGCCCGTGAGAAGAGAGGGCTACCGAGACCGGGTGGGACCTAAGTCAAGTATTATTACAATCGTTCATTCTAGTATACTTCTTTAGGCTAAGCTGAATGCGTTCATTTTCCCAGTACTGAGTCGAGTCTAAATTCGCTGAGGCCGTCTTTTCCTTTAAAAGGCTCATAAAACCCTTGTAAACCCTTTTGTTTATTGATGTAGTTTATTTATAAACTTGATTATTTTATTTGTAAATTTTAATGTTATCAGATAAGTAATCTTGACATGTCAAGTTGATTGATAGTGCTTCAAGTGTCTTCATTTGAACTGACATATCCAAAGCTGTTTTTATGTATTCAAAGGACCCCTCGCACTATTTACTCTTCAACTTACAGTACTTTAAATTTGAATAGTTTAAAACTAGACTGTGTTTTCAACAAATAACCCACGGTCTTGGCTGTTTTAAGCCATTTCCGAGACCTATTGACTTGTAGCAAAAACAGGGAAACAATTTACATAGCCAGTTTTTCTGACAGGGGAAAATTTACATAACCGGTTTTTCTTATGGAAAAACTTCTCGCAGACAACTGTCGACAGCTTGATACACATCGATGATAGCAAAACACGGCAAGTGAGAAAATCAGCGTGGTTCCGTTAGAGGGGTTAGAATGTATCGTATGAAATTGGGGCCTCCCGGTTTAGAAATATATGGAGTGATTATGGAAGTAGGTTGCGTTATTATTATAGGTAAAACAAGTCCTTTAAAGATATTACCGACTAAACAATCATTCATTTAAACAGAAAAATAACCTCATTCATTACCTTGTGCAAGTTTGGCCATGAGGTGCAACCTTCCAGTAGCACCGAGGTCAATCCCCGCTCGGTCCATCTCATCACTATCCAATGAGGAGGAGGGATACATTCCCTCCGGCCTCTCGCTGACGTGGCCAACTTTCATTGGTCGGCCAGCGAGTTCGAAACCGTTCAACTGCTCCATAGCGCGTTTGGCGTCTTCAGCGTGTAGAAACTAAAAAGGAAAGGTCACGTTACTGTTCGGTAATGTGATTGGCATCCTTCTAGATAAATAATCGCATGACCTCATCTTCTGCAAAACAACAAAGGACGATTCTGGTGAAATAACTTAGGATCTCACCTTAAAACAAACAAGAGCTACGAGCTCATATGGCACATGTTACGAGTAGGCGATGCAAGAAAGTAGATGAGAATGTCACAAAATAGCACCTTCAACCCCTTAGTTTCACTCGTCTGAGTATTTCCGGCATTGCGTCGGTTCATCTAGGGTATACTACTTTTATACCTTTTACGTTTAGATCCACTCGTTCGATCCTTAAACGTGCCACACTATTTCCGCCCCCCCCCCCCCCCCCTCCAAATACCCCTGCCACGGTTGAATCTGGTTCGGACACATGAATCATCTAAAGCATCTTCTCTTACCGCCTATCAAGTTTCACTCGAATCTGAGCATTTTCCAGGAAATTGCTCGAGCACGTGCTCGGATTCGGTCCGGACCCTAAAATATGTCATCTAGTGCACATGCTTTCTCTACTTTCCAAGTTTCATTAAAATCGCTTCACTCGTGACCCCTCGGCGAGCCACAAAATTCCGAGACTCCCTCCGAGACCCCCTCTATGACCGAACAGATTCGGACACTAAATAACGAACCTGGGACACATAAACTCGGTCCTGTCCAACTTGCATCCCATTCAGCGTGTTGGTAACCTTTCCATGATTTCTTGTCGATAGCAACAACCCATGGGCCCGACAAATGAAATCTCCATATATTCTCCAATTTTTTCTTTTATTTCACTGATATTGCCAATAATGTGAGGAGTAGGTGTCCAGCAATTACATTCGCCGCTAAGCGAACAGATAGAGTGATAGGCCGGATAATATTACTTACTAACTCAATAATTACTATAAATGGGTGATACATTTGATAAAATAGGAAAAGTTATCTCCTTAGTAAAAAGGATTCTTATAAATAAAATGATGAGAAAAGATCTAAATAATAGGATTGTTAAATTTTATTTATAATATAACTATAATTTAGATTTAAATAGACAAATATTTTTTCTTTTAAACCTGGCGAATTTCTTCGGTCAATCTTCCTACTTCCACTTCTCCCGCGCATCTCAATAATCGAACGGTCCTCCGGGTTGCTCTCGGGTCAGAATAGTAATATATTCCGAACCGAGGCCAACTCGGCCGAGGTGATTGAGTACACGGTGAGAAGGAAGCCCGTGAGAACCCCATCCTTCCACTCTCTCTCCAGCCTTGAGTTACCTAATACTTTGTATATATTGGTTATATCAAAAGAACCTTGAACCTCCCACTATTCATCACCGTCCTTCCGGTATCCAAAACCTTCCTACCTTCCCTTATCGCCATAAACATTACTGGACCTTGTATACATCTGCAAATACCAATGGGCTTTTGATTATGAGGTAATCTAGATGATGATGAAAAGGTAATCTGGATCAGTGGTTCCCAACCCTTTTCCGTTCCGCGTACCCCTTAATCAAGGTTCGAAAAGATTGCGTACCCCCTTTTTCAGAACGTAAAAAAGACGATAGTTATTATCCTAAACGATAAGGCATACATGTGTAAAAATGTATACAAAATCAATGAGGCAATCAGTAGAGGCTGCTTTGTAGCAAACATTTTCTCGAATCTCGGCTCGACGTCGTTAGCGGCATATTTTTTACAGTCAGCCTGTTTCTGTTTTTGGTTTTGATGTTCTCCGTGCTTTCATCAAGCTGCGACGCAAACTTTTTCGTTAGCTTAATTCGCAACCTGAATGACAATATCACTTGCAATGTCTTCGCTTCTTCTTGAAACAACATTGTTTGACACAGGAACAGAGTTTACGCCAGTAGGCTAGCTGTTATTGAATCAACATTATTTCACTGGCTTTCACTAGGCCTTGTCCGGGGCGTGACGCACGGGTTGACAACACCCATCCCCCCAAAAAGGTCGGCCAGACGTTTAAAAAGAAAAGAGTCGGCTTTCGCGCCTCGATTTTTCGTAAAAGCTGCTGGCTAAAAAAAAACAAAACAAAAAAACAGTCGCTAAAAATGACCTGTCGGCCAGTAAAAATACCATGCCCCATGAAGCACAATGGGCGCTAATTATGCTTTAATTTTTATAAAATGCTTCGCACATACATATTTCCGACTTCCGTTAGAGAGCGCTTCAAAAATAAGCCGTTTTCTTGTTATTGCTTGTCATTCCCTCTTCGGCGCCTCGACGGAGACTATTTCAGAGCATGGTATTACATGGCGCGGAAATTCGAAAACTGTCGGCCACTTCCGAAAACCAATCATTTTGTAAAGCTGAGTGATGAGAGTACCATGGCTGCACAAATAAACCGTCTCTGTAGCTATCAGACTGCTCTTGTGCTGTCTGATAAAACTTCTGTGGTTTGTGGTATCTAAGAAAAGTTTTGTTTTCTGGATGTAAAGTTACTAAACTACCAAAAATGTACACACATAACAGACTTACTTGCAGTTAATTCCAGAGCTTACAAGGAATTCCCAGTTAGAATTTTATTATGATTGTTTGTCAATAATACAAACAATCTGAGTGTCTAATAACAACGAATGGATAAGAATAAAGAAACTCCGCTTATATTTGTCGAAGCTGGTAAATTGGAGTATGTCAGTCACCAAAAAACGCCGTAACGATACATTTGCGAAAATAAGTTGTCAAGGAATCTGCTGATTTCTGATGTAAAATTGTATTCTAGCTGGTGGCAATGTGACATCATAATTGTTTTATCCGACCATTGAACTGTAAGATACATTTTGGCCGGTGATGCTTCTGCTGGTAATATTAGGCTTTTGGCAATAAAAAATGGGCAAGTCATTATATTAAAGCTACAGATCAATTTTGGTTAGGGTACGCGTACCACCGGTTGGGAACCAGTGATCTAGATGATGATGAAAACAAGAGCTTCATACTTCGTTGAGTCGGGCACAGATACTGATTTTCTGCAATACGAGCTTTCTTTTATTCGTCTGCCTCTTGATGTAATGCAAGTAGCTTGATTAGCAAGTGGACAAAAGGTTGCTTTCGACAGAACAGCAAAGAGCTGCATTACAAACTAAGGCATTGATTGTTGAGAACATGGAAAGCAAAATTCGTCGTTCTTATGGTCAAACTGTTTCAACCCAGTTTCATCTAAACCGAACTCTATTAGCAAAATTATATAATAGTTTTTTTTTATTATTATTAATCTTTATTTCAGCCAACAAGCCATAACTAACTACAACAACAACAACAAAAACAAAAAATAGAAGAAGAAAAAAAAAAAAAAAAACTACAAACTCCTCACTCTGTAGAAAGCAAATGCTTCCACGTACAGAGATTATGGAGGAGCGGATGAGCAACAACCCGAATCAAAGAGTTATCACTGTTCATAATTCTCGTGAGGAGAGATGAGCGAGCTTTACGCGCAATTTCCGGCACAGTAGAGCATGAATTCCACACATAAGCCTGCGTCGTGCTAGCCAATGGTGCTAGACGGAGAAGGCGACGAAAAATTCGACGGTGGCAAGCCTCAAGGTTATACCTCGCAGCTTTAGTGTGGTTACACACAAGGGCAATGGCATAAAACTGACTACAATAAGTACGAAATAGATGTATCTTAACACTCAAAGTAATATCACTAAATTTCCAAAGGAGCATATTACCATATTTACATAGCGCATTAGCCAACTGTTTCAACTGTAGATCATCACTCAGTTTCTCTGTAATCACAAAACCCAGGTATTTGCAATCCGCAACGTACTCTATAACTCTACCCGACAACAGAACTGGCAGCTTAGGAAGATGACAACCTCTAGGGAACAAAGCCATAGCTACTGTTTTTTTTGTGTTGAACTGTATGTCATGCTCCACCGCAAAAGCATCACAAATCTCAAGCAATCGATTTAGTGCATACACAGAAGGTGCCAATAAAACCAGGTCGTCAGCAAACAGTACATGGTTCAAGCAAGCACCAGCAATGAAACATCCAACCTTGGACTGCACAAGGACTGTAGATAGCCCATCCACATATATGGCATACAAAAGAGGGGAGAGCACTCCACCTTGTCGAAGACCATTGACCAGGCCAAAACTATCACTATTCTCACTACCCCACCGAACCTTAAACCTCTGATTACGAAACCAGTAAGCAAAAAGTTTCACATACTGGGCAGGAACGCGTTGCGCTACCCCATATTTTATATATAGCTCCATTTTCTGAAACTTTAAATGCGACGGACCGACTAAAAATTAAACGGATTTACTTTAAATTCGCAAAATACCTTCTTCGTCTTCCTCCTTGGACGCGCAATACCTACATGACCAATAAATACGGTATCGTCGACCCGATTCAAAAGCTCGATGAGCTATGTCAACGAGTAAAATGCAGTAAGAGCGGCCATGAGTGGCAAGGGATTGTTTTTTGACATTTTGTGATTCATAAGTGTGATTTTTCCCTCAGTGATTTGCCTTTCGTTTTTCTTTGTTGTGTGATCTTTTTTCTGTGTTTTTCTACTTTCTTTCTTTTTTATACTCCATCATTTTCTCTTTCCTGTACGATGGGTGAAAAATAAACATTACATTACATTACAGTTTGTTTAACAAACTAGGAAGGTACCACGATAAGAACATCTGGATGTTGATCTTTGGGGTACGAGCATCCTTAGCTGACGGATGAGTAAGACGTCTTCTGTCGACTCTAAAATAAATCAAAAGCCAGTCTCGTCACGCTGTTTCTTTTTTGATGTACTCAGTTAACCTGTTCATAGTTAGAAGCCTGCCCCAGCTAGCCAAGCCTTTAGTGTTTCCCTGGTAGGACTACTTATAATACTTTAAATATAGCAAACAGAACTGAATGAAAATGAATTGTGACGAATTATCCACGATTAAAGAACGTTATCAAATGATTAGACAATAAAGATAAAATCAAACTTGGCATTTTCGCTGTGAAAGTTAAATTCGACTCCAAGACTTACCGTAATAAAACCATATCCTTTCGACCTTCCGGTCTCAGGCTCTGTCGCCAACTGAATCGAGTCCATCTTTCCGAATGGTTCGAAAATCCCTCTTAACATATCTTCCGTTATGTTAAAATGAAGGGAGCCAACGTAGAGTTTCATCGGTCCCACTTGGCTCCTTCCCAAACCAGGCATAATGATGGGTAGACTACCCGTGCCTTGACGGTTCTTCTCAGCTTGGGTGGGTTGCACAATGATAGGGATTCCGAGTAATTTCTGTCCAGAGAGTCCGATGGCCTAAAGTGGAAAGTAATTTATCAGGAACGCGCCTGCAGCGAGAGGTTCCGCACTACACCGTACCTGATGTACACCCTTTGGCACCGGACGGAATCAGAGGTATTGGCCCTAAATAGGCGTTTCTTCCTTCTCAACATGCTTAACACGATTTAATGTTGTAACACGTGACAACCAGTACGAGCTGCTGTCGTCTGTTTGCCTGCACCGCGGCACTTAGAGCGTATTCCACCCTAATTACCGTAGTTACTACGCAAGACGTCATATTTTTGGCTTCTTGGCGTCAAAGCTGGAACGCAGTTTTCGATTTTCGGCGAAATATCATGCCACGGGCTAATCTAGCCAATCACGTTACAGAGATTCGTAGTTACCACGCTCACTACGCTCCCGCGCATGATAAGCAAATAGTTACTACTTCGAGAAGGTTGGAACGGCTAGCGTCGTGGCTTTTCAAGAGGTTGGAACAAAAATAGTAACTAATACTTACTATTGTTGGAAGGGTGGAAAACGCTCTTATTATACAAAGAAATCGACAGTGGCTAACCCCTCGCCCTGAGATCCAACTAACAGTTATTGTCTACTCTCTATATACTACTATAGTCTACTATATATCATCAGTACTACTATAGTCAGTGATATAGCATAGAGATATTGATACTTCAGACAAGTAATCCAAGGCAGTCCGGCGATAGTAACATCATGTGTACATTAAAATTTAGGCAAAAAGAAATTAGTTCCGAAAAATGTTGCGGTTCAATCCGAAAAGGAATCGGTAACATTTTTTCTTGGACTTTAGTTGCGTTATTGATCCGAATTCTCCGTTCTGAATTCTCGCTTCTCGTCCAAATTACCGTTTTTGGGATCCCAAATCGTAAGTGGAGGGATACCTATGAAAAAGTTCCCGTCTGTCCGTCCGTCCGTCTGTAAGCACGATAACTCTCGAAGGGAATGAGATATCTTGATGAAACGTGGTGTGTGGACTCTTTGGGTCATCAGACAAGTCAAGTTCGTAGACGGGCTTTGTAGCCCTACATTTAGGGGTGGGGGTTCAAATTCATGGGCAAACAAAATATTTCGAAAATGTGATAGTCGATTATGGGGTGAGAAGGCGCGCTGAACACGATAATGAAACCGTTTTCTCGCCTGACAAATAGTTCGTCCGGAATCCGGCAAAAACCGGAAAACTTGTTAAAAGCAAAAATTTTGTTTGATGTTGGTCAGATGTTCGATTAAGGGATAAGAAGACTTGCTTCAACACTTGTGTGAAAATCATTTTCTACCCGGACAAATAGTTCATCCGGAACCCGGCCAAAACCGGAAATTTGTTAAAAGTAAAAGTTTTACTTGTAGTTTATTAGAAATCCGATTGAGGGGTAAGTAAAAGAAATGATGCTGAACTCGTATATGAAAATCATTTTTTACCCGGACACATAGTTCACCCGGAATCCGGATGGAACCGGAAAACTTGTTATAACTTAAATTTTTATTTGAAGTTGATTAGGTGTTCAACAATGGGGAAATAAGCTACGCTGAATTCGTTTCTTAGCTTTCTTTTTTCACCGGACAAGTAGTTCCGGAATTCAGTCGAAACCGGAAAATTGGCAGAAGAACGGCAGGAAGTTTACACACATGCTGAATCATTATCTTAACTTGGTTTTCAAAGATTATCATCTGTTTTTGAATTTTGATATTAAAAATCTTACGGGAGTCTGGCGAAGATTGAATCTGGCGACGAGAAGACTCAATTGTCTAGATCAAATATTGGATTTTTGGGATCCGTTCGAACGGTCTTGTTGCTTCTGGCTTCTCCATTCTCGCTTTTGACAAAAACACTAATTTGGCGGCTCGGCCGCAACCCGGTATACGTGTGTATGCATACTGAACACCCGCAACGGAGAATCGAGAATTCACCATAGGAGCAACTTCTCGATTCTGCAGAATCGCGAGGCTTTCCCCGTTGTCGATATTGACAAAAAACGCAAGAAAAGGAAAATTCGCTTTAAATGATTAGTCCAAAAACACGAAATAGGAGAATTGCGGGGAGAATCGCAACGAGGATTCGGATCAAAACGCAACTATTAACTAATCAGCACTAGTGAAACCACAGGCTTGATCGATATTTTGTATTGATCTTGAGAAAGCAATCACAGAATGAAAGAAAAGACTGCAAACTTGGCCTGGGCCTAGTACGCTTACGCCAGTAGACGACGTCAACTAGATCTAGCCGCGGCACCGAAGTACTGCAATTCGCCCTACGCGCCGACATGTTAAACTGAACTGTTAGAAGTTTCATAGCAGATAACACAAGGATGCGCAGTTCAAAAGACAACACTTAGTGTGTTAGCTGTTATAACAATAATACAAAGCAAGAGAAAAGGCTTTCGCCTCTAAATAACTCTAAGAAATTTTGAGTAGTCGAACTGATCAGAGTTAAAATACCATCAATAATACACTTGAAAAAATTAATTGATTCAGCCCGCATCTTCGGTAAGGCTGTTCCAAGGATCAACAATTCTGTTGCCAAAACCCCACTTAAAAACGTCCTTGTGGAATCTTGATTGCATAATCCAACGATTACGCAAACGTTACACATTGAATGTTAAGCGTATAAGACAGTCGAAACACCGTCGACAAATATCTGCTGGCTTTTATGTTTATCTTCATAATAACTTTAATAACTTTTTTCTTCTTCATAATAAATTTTTATGTAATGTATGTCATCCTATGACCCACGGTCAGTTATATGACGATAGTCTCCACATAGAAAGCTAGATGTGAATTCGTTTCACCCTCCAGAGAGGACGATATGAAGTCATATCACCCTCCAGAAAGTCGTCCTACAAGTCAAACGTTCGGAAATCGGACCGGATCGCGGTTCGATGTCGACATCGATCTCTAATCCTTGCGTTATCTGTCATGAAACATTTAATAGCGTAGGTTGCATCCTCTGCTTCCCTAAAAGTCCTTTATAGTACAGTAGAGGTATGCTTATTTGAACACTTTTTTAACTGTTCCACTACCTTGGCTTTCTTACTTGCATATAAAAAAGTAAAACGGAAAAGAAAAATAATAAACTTGATATCAGATAACAGCCAACTGTTTCAGGGTTATCCTGGCACAAACTTGAAGCAGAAATTCAATTAAATTTCTTTGATTTTGAATTTATTAAAAAGGTCCTTCCTCTTTTGAAGGCATCTGACGGTTCGGACGGCCACTTTTCCATTGAAGGTGCGTTCCTCCCGGCACACTTTTCAAATTATAAAAACCAAAACAGAGGTGTCAGCTGAGTCACTTTCATAGTTGAATGGTGAATTAGCAAAATATTCAAAAAGTGACCAAAGCGTGAGTGATTATTACTAGTATTTATAGGAAAAAATGCCTGGTTTGGGTTTTAGTTTTGTCTTCGGCGATCGTTCACTGTTAGCAAACGTTCACATAAGCATACCTCTACTGTAGCAGAGACCGACAGTGTAATTACTCCTGATCTGTATTTAAATCTAGTAAAGCCTTACCAAAGAAACACTGTCGGGGTCAATGAATTCCACATAGCAGATCCCTTTGAACCTTCTTGTCTTATTACACATAATAAGTCGCACATCCTTAACCTAAAAAGATTAGAATTAGAGACACACGTGTCAATTCGTTTTCAAATTCCCGCGCCGAGAAGAGAGCATGTGCTCTGGCAGCGACAGCACGATATCGGAGCGTGTGCCTCTAATTCTAAAAGAGGCTGGCAAACCTGGGGAACAAAGAGTTATCGCTTGCGAACTTGACCACAGTACAACTCCCCACTCTTGAAAGACCGGAACACTGCTATTCATTCTTGACATTTGGCTTTCTGTGGCTTTTTAAAAGTATATCCAGTTGAATCACTTTACCGGTGGACTTCGGAACGGATAGGGTGGAACCGTAAACGTAAATTTACTTCAACGCAGCAAATTCCATAGTAATATTTTCTGTGAGGTAATTTTACAACTTATATGTGATTAGGCAGTTTGCTTGACCTACTATTATCCGTATTGTATTTATTGTTTGTGAACGTAAAATCAATTAGTCGGCTCGCCGACTTTTCAATATTTTTAACGAATAAACGGAACTGAATTGAAGAAGCAGTAGTTTTATTTTCATTCATACGGAGTGACTTAAACTGAACCCAAATTCTTTAAATTCAAACTGTCCACCCAACACGGAATCAGACAGGAAAGGGATCGAAATAATTTGTAAGGTTTCAATTTTCCGTTTTTGTCTACTTGACTTCAAGACGTGTCGGCGAAAAGACAAACAAAAAACACCCGTTCATCAATCGTAAGACCAGGGATCACCGCAATGATACTTTGTTTGAAGTAAGAAGGGAGAGCGGAAGGGCAACAACAAGTTCAAGTCCACAAGTTTGCCAACCTCTTAAGACTTGACGAGAGGTCAAATCCCAATTCGCACTGCGCTTACCAGAGGCATAATCTCTTCTTCATAGAACTCGACGTAGGCTGCACCTTTAAACTGACGGGTTTTGTTGTGCAATATCAGTCTGACGTCACGGACCTGCAAAGTTGCAGGAGAATTGGTAAGGGATCGACGTGATTAAAGTTGCGTTTTCTATGTAGTTTCGATTAAAAGCCGTTTTATTTGTTTTTAGTTCCTAGCCTGAAACTACGGAGCTCAAACTACAAACCACCTCGCAGATGCAGTTTGACTTTTCGGAAACAAGAACTCGATTAAACACAAGTAAGACAAAACAAGAGCTAGACTACAAACTTTAACGAAACAGAAGTGAATAAAAAACAAGAGCTACGAGCTCATATGGCACTTGTACGAGTAGGCTGTACAAGAAAGTAGATGAAAACGTCACAAAATACACCCGCCATCCAAAAAGGCGGTTCGTAAATAGAAATAGGATATTTAGTTTCACTCATTTCTGAGCAGTTCCGGCATCGTCTCGATTGCAAATGCACATGACTGTTCAAACTTTCATCCCAATAAATCCATTTGTTTGATCCCTAGACGTGCTACACGATTTCCGGTACTCACTCTATTTCCACCTACCGTGGCCGAATCTGGTTCGGAATAAAAAAAAAATCGACCACCTAAAGCATCTTCGTTTATGCATGCATGTCTACCAAGTTTCACTCGAATCTGAGCATTTTTGGAAAGTTCCGGTACCCCCCCCCCCCCTTCCCACCAACGTTGTCGGAGCCGGTTCGGGCCCAATCTCTTAATTCCCTCATCAAGTTTGACTGAAATTGGAGCATAGCCTATCTGAAAGTTTCCAGTACCCCCCCCCCCCCTACCTTGGCCGAATCCGGCCCAGACGCCAAATAACAAATCTAGGCCGCATAAACTCGGCACTGTCGAATTGCATCTCATTCGGTCCATCCGTTTGGTTTTTGTGCATGTCAAAAGTCCCCCCACCCCAAATTCCCCTAATCGTGGTCGCATATGGTTCGAACGCATGTTTTACATGTCGAGGCCATCGATTCGTATCACCCATGAAGTTTCACTCGAATCAGACCACTCGTTCGCAATTTATAGAAGTCCATATTTCTCTTCTCTTGCTCCCCCAAAAATGCTCCGATCTAGGAACGGAAGTTTCCGGGGGTATGTTGTGTCAGGTTTTTAAGTCAAGATAATTCGGGTCGCTAATATGCCTGCAAAGTTTCATTGTCGTTTTACATCTGGAACTATTCTAACTCACGACTACCGGAATTCCAGGAAACCCCCTCCAACTCCCCCCACAGAGCCCCGAAACCATCTGGCTCCGTCAATTTCATCTAGGCCTAATGCTTGTTCCATCCATTAAGTTTCGTCCCAATCCCTCTGCTTTTAGAGTTTCTTGAGTTTTCCACCCCCCCCCCCCCCCCATCCCCACAGGTATCGGACCCGACCCGGACGTGACACTGAACGTCCGAGGCGATAGCTCACCAGACAAGTTTCATTCAAATCCGATCACCCGTTCAAAAGTTATGCACGCCACTAGATTCCGGACTCCCCATCCACCCACTCCCCCCACGATGGTCGGGACGGGGAAACGGGTGTTCTCAAGTCAATCTGTTCGGATCCCTGACATACCTGCCAAGTTTCATCGCCCTAGGACATCAGGAAGTATGCCGAACTTGCGGGATCGCTAGAAATCCGGACCCCACCCCAACTCCCCCACAGTGCCCTGATCCGGTCCGGTTATGTCAATGACGTGTCTAGGACCTGTGCTTGTTTTTCCCACCAAGTTTCATCCCGATCCCTCCACTTTAAGCGTTTCTTAAAATTTCCGGTTCCCTCCTCGAACTCCCCCCAGTGTCATCGGATCCGGCCCGGATTTAAAGTGAGGTGTCTGAGACACAAGGTCATCCTAAATATCAATTTTCATCAAGATCCGATCACCCGTTCAAAAGTTATGAACGCCACTAGATTCCGGACTCCCCATCCACCCACTCCCCCCGCGATGGTCGGGTCGGGGAAACGGCTGTTCTCAAGTCAATCTGTTCGGATCCCTGACATACCTGCCAAGTTTCATCGCCCTAGGACACCAGGAAGTATGCCGAACTCGCGGGATCGCTAGAAATCACGACCCCCACCCCAACTCCCCCACACTGCCCTGATCCGGTCCGGTTATGTCAATGACGTGTCTAGGACCTGTGCTTGTTTTTCCCACCAAGTTTCATCCCGATCCCTCCACTTTAAGCGTTTCTCAAAATTTCCGGTTCCCCACCCCAACTCCCCCACAGTGCCCTGATCCGGTCCGGTTATGTCAATGACGTTTCTAGGACCTGTGCTTGTTTTTCCCACCAAGTTTCATCCCGATCCCTCCACTTTAAGCGTTTCTCAAAATTTCCGGTTCCTTCCTCCAACTCCCCCCAGTGTCATCGGATCCGGTCCGGATTTAAAGTGAGGTGTCTGAGACACGAGGTCATCCTAAATATCAATTTTCATCAAGATCCGATCACCCGTTCGCAAGCTAAAAAATACCTCAAATTTAGGCTTCACCCTCCCTCCACTCCCCCCCCCAGATGGTCGAATCGGGGAATTGATGATTTCCTATTTAAGCTGGTCGGGTCCCAGACATGCCTGTCAAGTTCCATCGTCCCAGCACATCAGGAAGCACGGAACTCGCGGGATCACTACAAATTCGGACTTCTCCCCCCCCAACTCCCCCAAAGTGAGCGGATCCGTTCCGGTTATATCAGTCACGTATCTAGGACTTTTGCTTGTACTTTCCACCAAGTTTCATTCGGATCCCTCCACTCTAAGTGTTTTCCAAGATTTCCGGTTTCCCCCTCTAACTCCCCCCAGTGTCACCGGATCCGGTCTGGATTTAAAATGGAGGGTCTGAGACACGAAGTCCTTCCATGTATTAAGTTTCATGAAGATCCGATCACCCGTTCGTAAGCTAAAAATATCTCATTTTTCCTATTTTTTCCGGATTCCCCCTCCCTCCACTCCCCTCCAGATGGTCGGATCGAGGAAGCGACAATTTCTAATTTAATCTGGTCCAGTTCCTGATATGCTTGCCAAGTTTCATCGTCCTAGCTTATCTGGAAGTGCCCGAACTAGCAAAACCGGGACCGACAGACCGACTGACGGACAGAAATAACAATCGCTATATGGCACTTGAGTAAGCTCAAGTGCCATAAAAACGCAACTTAAGGACCCCTCTCTCTATCTACTACTCAACTTAAGGTATTTTAGAGTATTACAATACTTTAAAACTAGGCTGTGCTTTTAACAAATAACCCAAAGCTTTTGCTGTGTTAAGCCATTTCCGAGATCCGTTGACTTACAGTGAAAACAGGGGACAAATTTACATAACGGCTTTCTGATGGAAAAACTTCTCGCAGTCAACTGTCGACAGCGTGATGCACATCGAAGGTAGAAAAACACGGCATGTGAGAAAATCAGCGTGGTTTTATTAGAGGGGTTAGAATGTACCGTACGATATTTGGGTCTCCGGATTGCTTTGTAGCAGACTATTCCTATTGGTTATTTGCAAGTGGCGAACAATTACAGAACAATCACGTCTGAGAGAATCATAAAGGTGGAGTGGGATGGAAATTCCTTAGGAGTTATTCACTCTTGCTGTAAAATACAGACATCGAGAATTCATTTGTACCGGATCATACTGCCCCACAGTAGCTGGAGGCAAAATTTGCCTAGTTCAAACGACCTTCGCGTTATCTAAGGTATCTTAATCTCTCATCTTCTTAAAAAAAAAATATTATAAATCGACAAGCGTCAGACAAATCAAGCATGCTTTGCCAAGTCACCGGTAACTTAGAATATTACTGCAATGACAAACCGAATATATCTTGATCTCATTGGATGGGGAATCCAAGGACCTCGATAGCTCAATCAATCAATCAAATTTATTTCCAAATAACTTAAAGAAGAGGAATAAAATATTTACGAAATACGCTAGAAACATCTGAAGCTCCAATCTTCCTATTTAAAGTCAACGAGCCGACGTCAGAGCAAAAGCGTTATGTAAATCAAGCCTGTTTATCCAAGTATCCAGTGAGCTGAGAATAGTACTGTAAGGACATATCCGTCGTATGTTGACCTCATACGACGGAGAATCCAAGGACCTCAATAGTATGGAACACCCCACCTTTCTAATTACAATCAAACATTTGATGACAAATCATTAAGGAAGCATGCTTCCCTATGAACGGATTAACTGCGAATGGCTCCGAAAAGGATACTCCGGATGTACCTTGATCTCAACTTATGTGGAATCTCTCGAAAGTTAATTACTAGTTTTATTTGAAGGGGATTGAAGAGCTTAACAAGCAGGTTGGATCCTCGACGGAGCTCAGAACATCCAATGAAAATTTGAAGCTGAACATCGCCACTATCTTTAATGGCAACTCTCTATAACTTGCTTTATAACATTATCACCGTGTAAATAAAATTAGCTGCGTTTTTGCTGATACCACGGTATCTGTTACCACGGTAACTTGATCTGCAATTAGTCGTTTTTGCAGTTATCGTGGTATCTGATACACGGTGCTCTGCAAAAACGACTATTGCCGAAATTCGACTTTTCAAAGTCATCCCAAAAGAAAAACAGATATCCAGTTACATCACTAAGTGCTAAACTTCTTTCACCAACCTGACAAAATTTGATGAAAGTGAGATGACTTTTCAGATACCACGACCAGTTACCACGATTTGACCGTTGTATCTGAATATCTGTTACCACGGTAACTGGCCAGATACCACGATAACTGCAAAAACGCCTTTTGACCGTGGTATCAGATACAACGACAACTGCAAAACCGACTTTAGACCGTAGTATCAGACACCATGGTATCAGCAAAAACGCAACTACTATCAATCTGACCAGTGGGTCGAGAACGCAAGGTGACAAAAGAGGTATGTGCTTCCGACGGGCTAATTCGAGGACTCACAGACGAATTCTGTCTAGTTACGCCAGCATATATATAACTGTCCACTTAGGTGTAAGCCGCAAGAGAAAGAAGGGGGATCCTCAGAACAGTGATCCTGCTCTTCCCCATTTTTCACGGCTGTTTGAGAAAGGTTATTTTTGGGGGGTTAGAGGCAGTAATACTGGAACATAAAATATGCACAGAAAGATGGATTAGTCCGAATCGGGGAAGAGATAATTGATGATTGTGTAACTGTACGAAAACACAGCAGAATTCGGAAATTTCGAGCGACAGTGACTTCGCCGCCCGTTTACCCTTCAGAACGCTTCGGGAAAATGAGACATATAAAGCCTCACGATGGAGGGGCTTTAGGACAAACATCAGAAAATTTACCTTTCCCACGGACGAGAAGAACTCTTCCAAGTCCCTCGGACGAACTCTGGCGGCCAACTGTAAACACAGGACTGTCCTCATATCGCGCTCTTCTGGAGTCAGCTCTTCAACGGGCTGGGCTCTGCAATATAAACCGAAAATAAAATTATGTCAGGACAGGATAATTTCCATCACCTCCAAGACGTATTCCAGAGCCCGGTAATTCACATTACTTAAAGGACCTTTTGTACTATTTACTCTTCACCTTACAGTATTTTAAAATACTTTAATACTTTAAACTAGGCTGTGCTTTTCAACAAATAACCCACGGTTTTGGCTCTTTTAAGCCTTTTCCGAGACCCGTTGACTCACAGGGAAACAATCTATTTAACCGGTTTTTCTGATGGAAAAACTTGTCGCAGACAAACGTAGACAGCACGATACACGCCGAAGGTAGCAAAACACGGTAAGTGAGAACATCCGCGTGGTTTTGTTAGAGGGGATAGAATGTACGGCACGAAATTGAGGTCTCAGGGTTTAGAAATATATGGAGTGATTATGGAAATAGTTGCATTAGTATTATAGGTTAGACAGGTTCTTTAACATCTCTACTCTCCCTCGCATCTCAGTAAATATTAAATCTGAAACGCAGTTCAAAGCAAATTCATGAGTACGGGCTTCACTGGAAGTGAATCGGATGGGTCCCTCCACCAGCACAGCATCGCACTCTTACCAAGGCGAGTGACGCAGGAGAATAGCACCTGTCATAAGCGCAACTTCAATGGTGAGCAAAAGTGTGCTTTCAGATCCGATCATGAGCGGTACATTCTTCACTTACATCAGTTTCCATGGTAACTGGACGGAACCTGTTTTGGACGGGTGTGTCTGGGGGGAAATTCGAGGGACAGCTGCTACTGGGCCACAGTTAAAATTTAACTGAAAAGGCAGCTTATTCTTAAATCTGATATTTGAAGACACAGAATTATTTTGACTCATGTATGAGATTTTTTTTCACCTTGGGCTCGAGTACCTAAGAACGTTCAGAATGTGCGCTGCTTGCGCGACAGCCCAAAATTCATCTAGACGCTGAGAAAATAAACTCGGGGAACTGGAGGAAGCAACTCACCCGAAGGGAGTAGTGAAGTGATGATAAAATATTGTGTTTTTTTTCATGGCTTACCTCTGTAGTTGCTGAATATTTCAAGCATTTAGGGACAAGCACATAGAGCTACCACAAATCGGAAAGAATTAGTTCATTCGATGGAATCGATTACCTGCGGGTAACGGACAAACGAAGTAACGCTTTTTTTCGGGTTTTCAGCCCTATTTAAGTAAATAAATCACAGTGTAACTAGACTGACTGATCTCGGCCCTGTTCGGTTCAACTTTAAGAAGGTCATCACACTGTTAGAAGTTTCATAACAGCTAACACAAGGATGCGTGGTTTTGACAGATAACCCTTAGGATATTAGCTATTATGTTTTTCAAAAATCCTAACACACGCGCATCCCTGTGTCAACTTTTGACAGTGCAGTATTAACAACTTACACAACTGGGGAGGGTGAGCGCCTTCCAGGTCCTCCTGACGTGCGACTAGTTGCTCCCGATCTTCCCCTACTCCTCGAACGACTTCTCCGGCGGTCCCGATCCCTGGGAAAACACAAACGTCAGATCGAGCGCAAAGAATACCTCCCTTCCAGAGGCTTTACTTTTTTTTTTGGGGGGGGGGGGGGGGGGGGGGTATTTACCGACTGGCTCCCCCCTCCTATATGTGACGCCCTTACTCCTTTCACAGCAGGTTGTATGTAACCGCATGTAACCGGGAAAGATATTGTAATAGCTTCATTCCGAAATTTGTTTGTCTTAGTTATTTTGTTAGAAACTTTATTTCGGGTGTTGACTTCAATGGTTTACTTTTTATTTTGAGTACAAATTCGATTTCCAACAATTGTTGTATATATTACCTGACAAAGGTCAAACAATTTGGTTCGACAACCACGAAATTTTGTACCTGAATTATACAATAAATCAAATCAAATCAGGTTGTAATAACGGTGCCAAGGAGAACATTATAATGCAAGATTGACTGGCGAATTCTATTATAGTTTTTGGTCCAGCAAGAGGATTCGCCAATATTACGCGCGTCATATGTGAATGAAGAACTGATTTGTTTGGAGGAGGAGTGAATGACGAGGAGTGGTAACAGCGATGGAGGATGAATCCTTCACGAGGCAGTTCTCCAGCTGGGACGATTCCTTGAAGAACCTGTCTTACTTATGATACTAATGCAACCTACTTCCATTGTCACTCCATATATTTCTAAACCCGGAGACCCCTATGCGGTACACTCTGACAAAGCCACGCTGATTTTCTCACTTGCCGTGTTTTGCTAAATCACACTGTCGACGACAGCCTACGAGGAATTTTTCATCAGAAAAAACTGTTCTGTAAATTGTTTTCGCTACAAGTCAACGGGTCTCGGAAAAGGCTTAAAAGAGCCAACACATTATTTAGCCCCAGTTAGTAATTCAGTCAAAACTGTCGTGCTTTATGTTAATTTTACTTGTGTAGTTTTTCCTTTTACTCCAGTGACGCCTTGTGGATTTGATGGGTCGCAAACCAAATACATACATATATCGCATCAGGATTATATCTTAGATTGCTCCGAAGTGCAATTGTACCGTGTTCTTCAAAACTGTACTAGCTACATTTTCATAATTTTTGGGCCAGTTTTGTTTATGCCATCTGCACAAAGAAAGTAGGAACTCAGAAAGTTAAAACTAATCGACCTGTTTAGATGGTGCTCATGTCGTCATCTAACACTTAGCACAATTTGTCAGAATACCAAATCTGCTATGTTCTTTCCAATAACTCACTTTTCAAAAAAATTCAGTTAGCGCAGTTTCGAGAACGCGGTACAGTTTAAGGTAAATATATACATTTCAGATCATTGTTTTTGGATTTGAATTTTCACTCGCCTGGCTTGTATCAGGTTGTAATAACGGTGCCAAGGAGAACATTATTTTCCGTTCGACAAGCGAAACACAACATCTCAATTGGGAAAAGAGGAAAAGCCTCGCTTGAGAACATGTGCACTCGGCCGGAGACTAACTGATTTTTCTTTTTTTACCCGTTTAGTCCCTTTTCTTTTTTAATATTTATTTTTTGACCTTGTGCATTTACTACATCATTGAAAGCTGAGTGTATTTGTTTCCTTTTATTTGTCTGTCCTGCGCTATTTTCTTCTTGTTAAGTCTTCCACCATCATCATCATCACTGTATGCACTGGTCCCAGAAAATATCAGAAACTTTACAGGCCAGCCGCCCCTAGTCGAGACAATTAAGCCGCTTTCACATTGACGCGTCGTTGCGTATGCTCTTATCTGGCGTTGCGTACAGGTTGCGTAGCGTATCTTTCACGCCTGTGCGAGAAGGTGTCACGCTGGTGCTCATTTTCCTTTCTCGGTTTCTTCTGCTGAATCTCGTTTCTTTCACAATTGGTAAGTTTTTCTTCATCATTGGTAGGTTTTTCTCTAGTTTTTCTTAAAGCACAATGAACACTTCTAATGCTTTAATTTGTATTAAATGCTTCACAAATAAACATTTCCGACTTCCTTTAGAAGGCGCTGAGAAAATAGGCCGTTTTCTTGTTATCCCTTGGCTTTAGCTCTCTGGCATTTCGGCGATCCAAGTCTTAGGAGCTGGGATATCGTGGAAGGAAATTCAAAAACTCAAAGCAATGCTTGATAGAAAAGGATGTATTTGAGATGTCACCAAAGTCAAGCCGCAGATGCAGTTTACCTGATTGTTCTAGTGTTTCATCAGAAGTTCCATGTTTAAAGGGCCTATTAGAAGTTTTTCTTTGTGGAATAGTGTTGTGAATCTTGATTAACTTGCTTTATAAAATGTACCAGAATATGCAATAAGTTTATAAAAATAACATAGCTACAAAAATCATTAAAAAACAAATAGCCTATTCAAATTTGAATTATACAAGCTGATTTATGCATAAAATAAAGATCTACTAAGTGTTATAAGAAGCATCACTTTTATCTTTGTCCAAGCTAGTAAATTGAGCATGTACTGGCCCAAAAAATCACGCTTTGAAATATCACAGAGAGGAAACTGTTGAAAAAGCTGCTGAGCTAGGGGGTAAGCATTGTTCCTAGATTGTTACAGAGTGGGATTGGGGTAGTTTGATGCCCATTGAACTTTAAAAACTTCCATTTTTAATTGAAGCATCTAATGTGTACGCGTCGACGCATCGCAAGAATGGAACTTGTTTCTATCCTTGCCTTGCCTTTGATTTGTCTGCGTAAGCTCCGCCTTGCGTAAGCTCCGCCTTGCGTCGACGCAGAGGTTGCGTAGCTGAGTGTGAACGGTTCAACGCGTCAATCTGAAAGCGGCTTAAGACGGCGCAGATGGAGCTACCTTGCTCATATTTTGCCCCTGGACGATTCCAGAATCACGAGAGAAACATTCTTTTGGCTACCCGTTGCAGCCAGGGTTGCCACATACAAAAAGAAATTAGAGAGTGATTTTTCGTAGAAAACAGAGAGTGAAATTTATTGTCATGATAAAAATGTGAAACGGTGAATTTCGTCAGAATCAATGCTGCAAAAATGACAAATATTAGTTCTGTTTACATGAAAAAAAAACGTGAAATACTGAATTTTGGTCGGAATCACTGCTGGAAAATGACACTTCTGGACATTTTCCGAAATAGAGTGAATTTTATATCCTACGTAGGACAAGAGTGACAAAATAAAAAAAAGAGTGACAACTCACACTATCGTGCGACATGTGGCAACCCCGGTTACAGCCTAAGACCCAACAATACCTCCGTCCCATCTTACAACAACGACCAGCGGCATCTGAACAGCTCACTGCAGTGATATCATTACGGCCGCTAGCTTCAGGGACTAGAGACTCTTTTTCCCACGCTGGGTGCCTCCCCAGACACAGGAGGATTTGAGGTCTAAAGGGTCTTAGTCATGGAAGTTCCCGATTGACTGATTTGGTCTTTTTGATGCTAAGTAATCAGCACAACAGGAACAAAAATAGCAAAAATTTCTTGAGGGAAACCAAGAAAGAATTATTAATATAAAGATTCACGAGGATAGGAGAAGAAGAAAGTTTGTTCAAAAGAATCCGGACTTTAAGGAAAAAAAGCGGAACACAAAAAAAAGTTTAAAGAATGGCGGTTAAACAGTAGTATAAGAAAAATCGCTATAGAGTTTTCCATGGTAACACATTAGCACTCGCTCGCACCCAGCCCCGTTCACTGTAATGCGTGGTTTCGTAATTTAGGTTTACTTTTTCTCCTTTCTTGGAATTTTAAACAAGGCATTTGGGCTTTGACATTTGGGTCTTTCCTCACAAGATCTACAAAAACTATGAAAGCCAGACCAACCAGTCACTTTGTTGCCCATCAATTCACCTTTTTTAAAAGTTTAACCCGAGAAGGATGAGAAAGGCCAGTCTAGTTACCAATCTTTATTCACCTGAAGCGGCTTGAAGACCAGATGAAAATGCGTTAATTCGTTCCTCCGCTATTCACAAATAATCGATTTACCCATAGTGGAATTTCCCTGTCGGATTTGTGGTACCTCTATGCGCCTGTACCTTGCTCTATGCTTACGAAAACGATTTATGGAAAATAGTGTTCACGCAGTGGGCTACCTTCCACGAGCCTGGCCATTAAAAAGCCATTTTTGTATTCGGATTCAAATTTTTCGCGTCATAGTAGAATTTTGCATTGTCAGGACGGCCGTCGGCCGTAGATATTCTGAACGTTAATACTCAGCAAACACTGAAGAACAAAAAAATCCCGTGACACAATCCAAACAGTACAGAGTATTCACTTAAATGCTACAAAAAAAGGAGTTGGCTCTTCCGTTAAACTTTAAGGCATTTAGCGAAATTTCTCATAAAAATTTTTGAGAGATGTAACTACGTTTTTCTCCAAAGTATTTCGTAGCCGTCTCCCGGGTCCCTTATTGGTAGCGACATATGGAGCGTGTTCCACTCTGCTTACCGTGTTACTGCGCATGACGTCACGAATTTTGGCTTCTTGGCGTCAAGGCTGGAACGCAGTTTTGAATTTCCGGTAAAAATATTCACTCCAGGGGGTAATCCGGCCAATCACGTTACAGATATTCGTAGTTACGACGCTTACTACGCTCCTGAGCATAGTAAGCAAATAGTTGCCATTTCGAGAAGGTTGGAACGGTCAACGTAGTAACTTTTTACGAGGTTGGAACGGAAACAGTAACTAATAGTTCGCCTGTCCTCCGACAAAACCTCTACAAAAAAATCGTTAGTTAGGAGCTGGATCCCACCTAATCAGACCACGAGGAATTCAATGGTGAAATCAAAATTTTTCTACGAGGCTTAGTTTCTTAGATCCCACCTAGTATCTACACAAAGTCTCAGCTTTATTTTCGGACTTTACCTAGTACGTACATACTATAAATTTGTTTTTTCTCCTAGTATCTGACAAACCTACGCTCCCCCAGCATCATTACTTTATTGTTTACAAAACTACATTAGTTTGCTGAATGCATACGAAAACAGAAGCAGCTTTTTTTTCTCGGAAGCTATTCAGGTCCAGATAGTAGGTTCGAGTTACTATGTTAGAAGGGTGGAACACGCTCATGATGTTACAAGGATATTCGGTTCGATTAATTTAGGCACTTTTTATACTCACATCTGTTTGGGTCCAGGAGGGTTGAACCCACTTCTAAAAGAAAGGATGACAATGAGGTTACATATACCTCACAGACTACCAAGACCTAAAGTTTCTATTCGATCCCAGAGGGGAATATTCGTTAATCGCAAATACAGACAATCGGGTCTTGCAAATATTCGGTCCTTCCGAACCCCATAAACATTTGACCACTTCAGGCATATTCTCGCCGTTCCCCGAGGAATCCTAGGGGAAGGAAGGGAACGCCGAGAATAGAGGGAGTCACTCCACACAGACTCCGCGTACAGAAACAGCGAGAACACGGGAAAGGCTTCCAAAATGGATTGTGTTCGAACAAAAATATACAGTTGAGGAAATTAGTCTAGATCCTCTTTATTTTTGATTTGTCTATTCTGATTGTTTACATTGCATCAATAAGAGCAAAATTGATTCCCCTCCGAATTTGAGAGGGAGTCCTGTTTGATGATGGTGATTATAATCGGAGCATTCCCCGTCTTCGGGGACTCGCTAGAATACGGGGAGTCAGTATCCGGCACAAACCAAAACGCCGGGGCTCCTCTAGTGGAGTCCTTGGGGAACCAGACCCATTAGGTAGGTTTATGGCTTCAGCATGTATTCCTGTCCCTGTCTCGGTGCTCGATTACCTTCCGAAACAAAGCTATCGACCAAATTTTTCACCGGATTCCACTCAACCTACTTGTCCGACGGGAAAATCAACTCAAAACGTGCACTCGGCGTATATTGTTACCTCTATAACGATTCTCTAGTCGACTTGACAACAAACTTTTACTTATGCCAAATTTCGTTTTTTGCCGGATTCCCGGCGAACTACTTGTCCGGTGACAAAAAGAAGCTTAGCTCTGGAAGCAGCATGTCTCCGAACGTCCCCCCCCCCCCCCAGTCGTGACGCCCCTGCCAACACCCACTTCAATGAACGGTAAAAATAAGGTTTAAAAGAACTAAAATAAATACCTCTCCTTAAATTGAACGACAACAGCAGGCTCTTGTTTTTGCCTACAAAGTTACATGGTTTTAAAAAAAAGATAAGAAGACCTGTAAGGACAGGACACACACGTTTTTTAGTTCCTTTTCGTAAGGACCACTGCCATTCGTGTATTGATACATACACCAATACATTGGCCTCACGGTGTTCGCTATTAGGATAAATAGCTCAGTATTTTCAATATCATTTCCCGAAAGAGAAAGGCCTCTTGCTCATAGTTATTTCCTGAAGCAGGCCTCGTCTGAAACACATCGTCCCTAAAGCCGCGTTCGGCCTTGTCCAGGTCCTGTCAGCCAAATGCCGTTTTATTTAACTGCCTTGTCCGCTTGATGCCGATTTATTTGTCTTGTCAGCTGACAATTGTCAGTGCCCTGTCAGAGAGGACGCCGTGAATGATGACATGCTCTCGGAGCAAGTTTCGGTCCTGTCTCGGGTAGATTTCTCGACTGCGTTTTATTTGTGATGCTTGTCCGCTGAGTCATACACCTGACAAGGGTAAATAAAACGGGTTTGAACCGTGACAAGGCAGTAACAAGAAGACAGGACCGACACAAGGAGGACTCAAATCGAGCGCAGCTTAAATATCTCGTTCCTCCAGTCATGTCCCACTATTAAAGAGTGGTATGACCGAAAACAGATTAAGGAAGAAAGCCTTTTCAATGGAACCAAGATGGCAGAAATTCCCTTCATTACATAACAGAATTCCGATACATGGAGCTCGTATCCCCTTATGTCCTCGCAACGTTTAGACACATTCCATACACTATCAGTTTCAATATCAAGTTCAAAACAGACAACACAAAGATGCTAGTGGAAAATACTGCAGTTAACTTCAATCCTTACCCGGAGAAACTTTTTACAGTGCAGATCTTGCACCACACACCTCTGCATTAGTAGCGGTTTGAGTACGTTGGGGGTGTTGGCCCTTCGTAGTTGAATGTTTCGCTTTGAAGGAGGGAATTTTGGTCTCGTAGGGAATGACGTTTTTGTGCAGACGCAGGAAGAAAATGGCTTCTGTCTTTTGTTAGGTGTATCAGTCAGTCAAGGTTGTCGGGGTTCTCTTAAAAGGTACATTCCACTCTCAGAAGTTTCATAATAGATAACACAAGGGTGTGTGGTTTCAACAGACAACACTTGGGATGTAATCTGTTGTCGCGACAAACGTTATGCATAACACGTTTTGACAGGAAGAGCCGAAAAAACGCCAAAACAGCATCTGCTCAATTTTCCAATATCATGACGACAAACAAAAAAGTCGTCAGATGCTATTTTGGCTGTTTTTTCGGCTCTTCCTGTCAAAACGTGTTATGCATAACATTTCATGCATAACGTTTGTCGCAACAACAGATTACATACCACGTGTTGTCTTCTGAAACCACACACCCTTGTGTTATCTAACATAAAACTTCTGAGAGTGGAATGTACCTTGTAAGAGAACCCCGACAACCTTGACTGACTGATACGCCTAACAAAAGACAGAGGCCATTTTCTTCCTGCGTCTGCACAAAAACGTCATTCCCTACGAGACCAAAATTCCCTCCTTCAAAGCAAAACATTCAACTGCTAGACATTCAACTGCTAAGGGCCAACCCCCCCCCCCCCCCCCCCCCGTACTCAAACCGCCACTAACGCACAGGTGTATGGTGCAAGATCTGCACTGTAAAAAGTTTCTCCGGGTAAAGATTGACGTAACTGCAGTATTTTCTACTGGGAATATTAATTTTTTAATTATTATAAAAAAATTATTAATTCTAATAAAAAAAGCTATAATAAAACGTACACTGTAAAAAGTTTCTCCGAATAAGGATGCAGTATTTGCTACTGGGATTAATCTTATCTCTATTGGGATGGGATAAAATTAATCCGAATTAGGGATAATTTTATCTCAATAAAGACAAGATGAATCCCAGCAGCAAATACTGCAAGATTTTTTTTTACAGTGTAGCTGACTAGTCCGTTTTGGACCGTCAAATATGATTCGCAGTCAGCTTGGGCTGAGCTCTAATAAAATGTAGCTGACTTTAGAAATAATCTTATCTCAGTAGAGACAATATTAATCCCAGTAGCAAATACTGCAAGATATTTCTTTTATCTTTCTGACGTATTACTGTAATGTACGACCCTCTGCGGCAATCTTTCAATCATAATATTGGTTAAGTAGTTTATGTTTCTTTTTGTTGTTTACTATTTTCTGCTTCTTTTTATTTATAATTACTCCCTGTTCAGCTGCATTTACGGGCAACAAAATTCAGCTCAATCAATAAGAAAAAAAAGGCCCGTGACAACGCCCACAACAGTACTTTCTTTCGTAATCAACTTTCATCTTCTTAAAGCACAACTCTTACTAGAAACAATCTTTTCACTATGAAACAGATCAGAAAAGACGTTTCGCCAAAAAATACCATTACTTTCCATCTGAATTTAGCGATCTTCTTGTTATGCAGCGTTTACACGGACAAGAAATCCCGTCGAGTAGAAAGGAATTCCGGTCGACTCCAAAGGATTCCGTTCGTAAAGACGAGTAGAAAAAAAGTCTAGCGGGACGGAAATCCTTTCATGATGAAAGGAATTCCGTTCTACTTGAAAGGAATCTTGTCGGCGGCGATGGTGAAAAGTACTAAAAAAAAAAGTCTAGCTAGCTTTTAAGAGCAGTAATCACCAGTACTGATGTCATAAATGATATCAAAACATTATTTTGTTGACAAGTGAATTTATTTTTGAATTTATTTTTTCCCTCTGCGTGTAAACATAATCCTGTCACCAAGATCGGATTCTGTTCAAGTTTTCCTGTACTTGTAAACGCTGCATTAGCGCTTGTCAATTCTATCCGGTCTTCCTGCTGCGCGACGCGGCTGCTGGGCGCAAAACGTTTGAAAACTGAACGCGCCGTGGTTAAAAAGTAGGAGATCTAAGCAAATAAAATAAGTCAAAAACAAAAGATACTGATATCCTTGCGTGTGAAAGAGTTGTCAGCAGACGTTGATGATTATGGCAAACGTTGCGTAACTGGCAAAACTCGGCACGGGTGAAAAAGCCCTAAAAACCCATAGGCACAAAACATAGCAGTGGAGAAAGGTGGGGATTTTGGATGCTTATAATCCCATAAGGGAGCTAGGCATATTATAAAGCGCAGAACAAGCAAGAGGGGTCCTCCAATGATAAGGGACGAAGAGGGAAATTAAAAATACGTTCATACCGTCGGTCTCGGGTACCCCTATCCCTGTTTCTATCCGGGCTGCGAGAAGACCTCCTCTTTCGATCCCTGCTGCGAGATCTGGATCTCTTCACCTTCCTGTCACGTGACGACCGGCGCTTGTCTCTGCTGCGGGAGCGCGACCTCCGGCGCTCGCGTGAGCCACGCCTCTTCCCTCTGTCGTCATCACGGCGACGCTCGTGGTCACGGTCTCGGCTGTAAACAAAATACTTTATAGGCGTTTTTCTGTGCTCCCACAAACGGTTTGTGGGTCGACTCCGGCTCGAAAAGAGTGTTTCCGCGGTCTTTCATGCGGCCTACAAGTGTTTTACCGCGACCAACAGGATTCTCGTGGCTCGCTTTGTGGCTCAAATTCGACAATAACCGGCGAGGTGATTGCCGATTTTGTGGCTCGGTTCTGGCGGGAAATTCAAATTAAGCAGCAAAATAGTGTCTAAACAATAAAATTAACTACTTTTTCAAGCATATAGACTTCAAACTGAGGATGCTTTTTGTACAGAATGGTAAGAAAATAAGCCAGAAGTTCTATTTATTGAGATTTTAAATGAATTTAGATGTTCGGATATTGGAAATTACCGCCAAAAAAATAAACAAAACGGCCTTTCTACGAGTTTCAGCTTGTGGCTCGATTGTGTGGCACACAATCGTGTTTCCACGACATAACACTCAGAAGTGTGTGGCCCACAACTGTGTCGCGGAAAAACGCCTTATATGACTAAGTTCAAAACACGCCAGTGATCCTCAGGAAGAAGGAGTAACCGTCCGCAACCACCGAAATCCTGTGTCAAACAGATCACGGCGATCTTTGGGAGCAGCTGTGACACCACTTCTGCCTTTCTTCCGCTAGGAGGCCGGAGATTTTACACCGGCAAGGAGAGATAGTCATCAAGAGTATTGAGTCAAACATTATCTATACAATCAGTTCTTCGAACAAGAGCTAGAAGCTCATATGGCACTTGCAAGGCGGGTTCAGAGGATGAAAGTAGGAACTTGCCACTTCGTAGGTTTGTTGTGACAATTTGTAAGCAAGACCCTTGAAATAAGAATGATCATGCGCCCTTGGAAATCACGAGAATGTATCGTTTGGTAAAAGGTATTTATTTTTGCACTTCGCCGCGATGATGCACACTTTAAGGGCGCTAGAAACTCATCTGCAATCAAAACCCAGGAGGCAAAAATCATCAGGGCCCTTTAGGATCATGAATATATGTCGTTTGTTTTTTTTTTCTTTTTGTTTAAGATGCACACTTTAAGGATGCTAGAAATTCAATCTTATAGGCAAAATTCCTGTGGCAGAAAGACCATGGGCGCTCGGGGATCATCAAATGTATCGTATGGTCAAAAGTCTTTTTTTTCACTTTGCGGTTAAGATCCGCACTTCAAGGGAGCTACAAATTCCTAAGCAAAATCCTTAAGGCAAAAGCGACCGTCGGCTCATGGGGATCATGAACATGTATATTTTGCTTAAAAGTAATTTTTGTGCTAACAATCATGGCGATCATGAAAACGTAAACTTTGTTAAAAGTAGTTTATGTATTTTGCGGTCAAGATGAGTACTTCAGGGATGGTCGTATCGGGGAAGTTACAATTTCTCAGCCAATCTTATCAATTCTCTAATGTTGAAGTTTCGTTTCAACACATCTGCAAGTACCTTAATTCGCGATCACCGGAATTCCGGACCCATGCCCCGTACCCCCCCCCCCCCATTCTCGGCAGTTTCTCATTCCGCTAGACTTTTTTCTAGTCGTCTTCACGAACGGAATCCTTTTCAAGTCGACCGGAATTCCTTTCTACTCGACGAGATTTCTTGTCCATGTAAACGCTACATCAACCAAATTTCCGGTTTCGGCCGGATTTATTTTTTACGCGAATGTTACATTAGACCTTGGGCTTCTCGTTTGATTCGTCGTTTCCGACTACCTGACGTTGTACTTTCAATTCTGCCGGCGGTGGAACTTCTCCGGTGTTTTGTTTTTGATCCTAAGTGCTCAGTGGACGGCGGATTAACTTCTTTTGTAAAGAATATTATAGCAATTCTCGTCTGATGCTAAGAGCTCGCTGGAACGGGCAGCTTAGCTTCTTATTTAGAAGATAAAGGCTATAGAAAAATAATGCAACAGGAATTCTTGTTTTGATGCTAAGTGGTCAGTGGAGCGGGGGGAATGAAACTGCTAGCGTAAAAGATAAAGGTTGTATTTAAAACATGGTGTAAAAAAAAATCCATTAGAAGCATTATTCATCTGAAATAATGTTTTTCGTTTCCGATGAATGTGTTCTATACCCACGTCGAGGTTCGCTACGGCCCTAAAACCTATTTTTGGGATCCCAAAACGTAAGTGGAGGGATACCTGTGACATCGCAAAAGTTGTCCGCACGAAAAGTTTAACATGAAGTAGATCAGAGGTTCGATTTAGGGGCAAGGAGACGTGCTGAGTCCGAATGTGAAATTTATTTTCTCGCCGGACAATTAGTTCGGCGGAATTCAGCCGAAACTGTAGAATTTGTTAAAAAGTGAAAGTTTTATTTAAATTTGATAAGATGTTCGATTTGCGGGTAAGAAGACACGCTGAATTCGCATATGACAATTCGGAATCCGGCTGAAACCGGAAAATTTGTTTAAAAGTGAAAGTTTAATCTGAACTTAATTAGACGTCAGATGTGGGGGTAAGGAGACATGCTGAATTCGTTTTTGAGCTTAGTTTTTTGCCAGACAAGTAGTTTGTCCGGAATCCGGCCGAAACCGGAAGTTGGGCAGAAATAAGGAAGGAAGGAGATCCAACGTAGGCTACAGGGTAAACCATATGCTGAATCCATATCTGAATATTTGACAGCGCAAAACGGATATCTGAATATATCTGAAATTGTTGAAATTCAGCTGGCGTATCCGGTTTGCACTGTCAAATACGAACTTGGTCTTCTCCGATTATTACCATTGGCCTTAACCTGTTTTTAAATTTTAAAAGTAAAAATGTTTAAGAAGTCTGTTGAAGACCGAATATCTACAAGACCGAATTGTCGGGAGCAAATATTAAATTTTGGGATTCCATCGAAACCTTCTGTCTTGTTTTTTATTCGCAAACAAGTTAATGGGACAAGTTGAAAGAAAGTAGACCCCAAACCCCGAATTTCCAAAGATAAACATTTATTTTTATTTATTTATCATTACATTTAGCGTTCAGCTTTTAGCTTGTCGCCATTACTTACACAAGTACACACAGATTACATACAGAGGGAAAGGTGATCTAAAACGCAGCTTTTTACTCTTTTCTTTCAGCAACTCTGTTTGTAATTCATAACGAAACAGTTAAGTAACCGAGAGTTGTCGACTCCCCAGCCCCTGCTGTACACCCTTTCCCAGCATCGGCTGTCACCGGCCAAAATAAGTGGGTGCCGGCTACACATCTCTCAAATGCTTATGAACATACCGATTTTGCGACCTAACACCGCGCACTTGCTGTACATCAAAACTGAGAGTGGGCAACTCCTCGAAAGTAAGGATAGAATTTCGGCCTGTTACTTAAAATACTGGTTTCGTCCAAGCTGACTGGAAATCAATGACAAAAAAAAAAAACGAAAACGGTTAAGCCAGCTAGGACACTCTTTTACTCAAACAATGTTTAACGAATACGTCAGCTACGATTGGTCAGCTACGATCAGGCTGTCAATCCTCTGGACAGCCTGACGAGGACCCTTGCCAAGAAGGGCCGACATATCGCTGTAGCTGACGTATCCGTTGTAAACATTGTTTGAATAAATGTTTCAAAGTCAGCTTGGGGCTCAACGAATATTTAGGACACTCTTCAGCGATATCGGCCCTTCTTTGCAAGGGACATATTCAAGCCGTCACTCGAAGAAACATGCTAACAAAACATGGCCATATTCGCCAAGAATATTCTAGCTGACGTTTCCGTACCTATTACTCAAGTTTTATGTTCGTCATTTAAAGTTTAACTTTAAGATTTGACGGTATAGTTACACTTCACTTATTATTTAAATACGCCCGAAAAACCCGATTAAAAGGCGGTACTTCGTTTGTCCGCTTTCCACAGATAATTGATTTCAACGACTGAAATTATTCTTTCGGATCTGTGGTACCTCTATATGCTTGTCCCTCTATGCTTGAAATATCCAGAGATCGCAAAGGTAGGCCATTGCCGAAAAATAACACATGTAACAAAAAGACATATCTTACCATTACTACTATCGCCAGGGGAGTTGGCATCCGCACCACATGGAAATGCAGGCTTACGTTGAAATTCAAATGCTCCGCGTATGGATTAATTTGCGGTTGTCGTGCAAGCAGCGCACATTCTGGAAGTTATTACAAGAGCCCCGAGTGAAAAAATACTAGATCCGACCAAATAATTCAGTGTATTCAAATCTGAGATGTAAAAATAAGCTGCCCTTTCAGTTAGACTTTAACAAACAAGTTTTTTGGGAAAAAAAAACTTGTGATGAAAAGTTAACTCACCTGTCAGACTTGACTGAGCCTGAACCGCCGTTTCTGTGCCGGTCGTGTCTGTCGTCAGGCGAGCCTTTGTCATCCTATGGTAGAGAGTGCAGCCAAATCAAGTCGGGTAGACAAGTCAGGGAGGGAAGAGCAAAAAGATCGGATTATTTCACTGGTTAAACAACCCTAACCCTTCTAACAGACTCTGGAACTCTCTCCGACTGCTCCACGCTCAGCCAAAAACAAGAATAGCAGGATTTGGAAACATCAGTGGTCTCATTTTCGTACACGCTTATTACCCCTGAACACTTCTCTTTGGATGAAAACAAGGATGCCTATTCGGCCGTACACAAACCCACCAATAGGGGCATAACCAGAGGAGCACTGCCTCACCTAAGTAGTATACTTCTCAGTTACATTGCAGTACCTACTCCAAATCCTACTTGATCTACACGATTCCATCTCACATCACAAGATCTCAGGGGGCGCTCATGGCAGTTGGACGCCAACTCTAACCAGCGAACGTGAGGCCCGTCTTCTTTGTCTCGTGTTCTAATGTGGGAAAACTGTCTCCAACAATCAAGAATTCGCTTGTAACTTGGCCTAATTGACACTTATGGGACCTATCATCAGGTCACAACATCCTTACGGCCTACATGTACAATTTAGGGTAAGGTTCCAAACTCAAAGGTTTACATATCTTGTTGCAATCGGCACTGATTTCCTCACATGTTCTTGTGTGTTGGATGAAGATCTTAAATCTCAATTAACGAGAGAAAGCGGACCGCTTGTTTTCACTGACAAGAAAATTTAGCAACTTTTTTAGCCCCAGGCCCAAACAATTTGCTTTCATCCAAAGAAAAGAGGGATTAGGTGTAGGCCATCTCTCATCATAGATTTAACCAGGTCCTCCCTTGTGTTGTAGACCTACTGTAGAGCCTGCTCACTTCTGTTGTTGGCTGAGGAGGGAAACAGGAGCACGGCAAACAAACAGGTTCCACGGGGCGGCCAAGTCCGCTGCATTTGCCTGACTTTCTCACCTGACAAAAGATGGGAACATTTGACCAGGCAACAACTTCCGGCATAGACAGCAACCCTTTCCCACACCTTGTGTCCCCCACATACAATCTTCTTAGAGAGTTTCCATCACCTGACAGGGCTTTTAGAACACAAATAAATAAAATTACCTAAAGGCAGCAGCCTTCCAGAAGAAGGTAGGAATTTGGACATAGAAAAATAGGCTACCTATAATAAGAGATTTACATTAGGTAGGATTAGGATACTATAGCAGCTTCTAGTGCATCCAACAAAGCTCTGAACCAGTCCCATCCTAGGCGCTTCACGTGCATCACCATATAAATGATCTACCAGTATCCAGGAACCAGCAGTATGAACTGCATAACAGTCGAAACTAATCCCACTAGTGTTGGGCGATATTCGATAACGATATAACGGACCAAATATCGATATCGAAAACGATATTTTTTCTCTCATAATTATTGTAAATAATCCAACATAACCTACATTTACATATCCGAAACTGTAGCAAGATGTTTTCCGTAATTTAGTTCATATTTATCCGGAGTTTGAGATGATGCAAGATGCTATTTAACGGCAATTTCGTTAGTGAATTTGGGCGAAACGAGACGTATCCTATAGCAAAACATACTAAAGGAATATCGATATCGATATATCGATTATCGAATGTGAAAATATTGATGTATCGAAAAATCCAAATATCGCCCAACACCAAATCCCACAACGCCGGCGAGAGACCCCAAGAAGCACTTTTAGAGGAGCTCAATCAATTAAAGTGGTGAACCAAAAAACTACAGGGAGGGATAATACTGCAAGTTTGGGCGGAACTTACTCATAGGTCAAACAGAATATTTTGAAGTATTAGTCGCTAACCTTTTCACAAATACAGGCTAAATGAGCATTTGTGGTGGACCTATCAGCTAAAGGTAATACTAGGATCAAACTTCTCTTTATGGGCTTCCATCAAACAATGCATCTCCTAATTTATACTGTTAAAGTTCAACGCTTTAAGTCTGCACAGTCAACTCCTAAGTCTTGTGGGGGAGAAAAACTCAGTGTCGCTGGAATAGTCTTTGCTAAGCTGGGATGAATGAGTAGCTTTACTTGTTCAGAATTCGTACACCTCCACAGTCTGTCTAACAGACCAGAGGTCTACAAACGAGTATTTTGCTTAATGAATACACTAATGCTAGCCTAAGGGAGGAAATGATGCATCAGGAGAATCACAGACGATGAGCCAAGCAAGACCTAAAAAGAACAGGATCTGTCGACCATCGGCTTTTCCGGATTTCTTCACGCAATCGTTTGGAGACAACAAGTACCCTGCATAAGAAGCACAGATCAGGGCAGGGATATAACTGTGCCAAACAAAACAAATAAAAACTGTCTTGGGAACCATCATCACCAGAAAACAGCCCGAAATAGTGAGCCAAATCAAAGCATGATGAATTAAAAATATTGGGCATACATGGACATCAACACAAAATCCCACAGGTTTTCTTTTTGACAGGGATAAGTAAGAATTGGTGAATAGTTGCTGACAGTAATCAAGCTATATTATTTAGCAAGCTGTTACGGTCAAAGAACTTTAATGTTACAGTCTATAACCAGTGGCACAAAAGAAAGCCTCTTCATCTTTTTCTCATATTTTTTCCATCTTTCACAGAATTTCCGAAATGGGTACCACACCTATCCATCTAAATATACGATGGCCAATAGAACTGCTTTCAAAGCACTGTCGGTAAAATCCAGATGAAAAACACAACACACTTTTGTGTCCTTAAACTTGTAGGTGATTCCACAGTGTCTAATATTGTGTAAATTCAGACTACTGCCTACCCTAGAGAAATTGTCTACCTAGGCGAAGAATCCACAAGAACTAACCTTTGTCAAAGCAGCATCTAGAAGGGCATCAACATCGAAGTCTTCTCCCATAGCTGCTATCTGAAATGGGGAATACACAAATCGGCAGACTGACTGGAGAGCACGGATTATCCTAGAAAAGAAAAATATTAGAAGACTGAATGAGAATTTAGCGACACAAGGCTGACTAAAACATGGATATATTAGGAAAATGGAGTAATTGCATACATTAATTAGCAAAATCCTATGCGCACCAAACAATTTACAACCTATCTGTGCAGGTTCTTACTTCTAACTAAAGATCTTGCAGAGAATCCTTGTAGAGGAGGGCTAAATGTCCGCAGAACAAATTTCATCTGTTCTGACTGCAGCAACCGGATGAAAATGGCACCATCCAAAGCTAACTAAAATTCAAAGAAGCATGCATCTACCATACACGCACATACACAAAATTCTTGCAATACCTACTTTACTCTTTAGCCTTAGAAGCCACAGTTTGTCTGTAAGTTTATTGTGACTTTAATTTACTTAAATTCTTCTTCAACTTAATTAACAACATAGTTATTTTAATTCATCATGGCTTACTGGAGCTGAGCATTCCCAGTCAGTTGGGACTGACAAGAATACAGGGAGTGAGTCCCTGTGACAAACAAGAACACGTGTACTCCTCAAATGGAGTCATCGGGAACAGCGTCAATACACCTATGGGCTCCAGTACTTTCGTGACATATAGGTATCTTAGCTTAGAGGTTCAATTACATCGGTTAACCTACAGCTAAACAAAAGGAACAGCCTAGACTAGGGCTGTCTAGCCTATATTAAACATGGTCCACATTAGTTTACACTTATTTGCCTACCTTTTACTGAGCTAGTAGATAGCTGATAACCACTAGGCTAATTGGCCTTTTTTCTCAAACTAAACAGAAATATGGCGACTATTTACGAAAGAGCTGATGATGCTGCTGCAGTATTTGGCAAGGATCACATTTGAACATAGAGGTACCACAGGCACTACACAACCGTGTCAAAGATAAAAGTTGTTTTATTACACTTGCTTTCCGGCCAAATGCCATATACCGATCACTTTTCCGTGGGTCTGTCGGTCGGTCAGTCAGTCCGGTTTGCGACTTAGGTGGTGTTGGGCGATATTTGGATTTTTCGATAAAGCGATATATCGATATTTTCACTTTCGATATTCGATAATCGATATATCGATATCGATATTTCTTTAGTATGTTTCGCTGTAGGATATGTCTCGTTTTGCCCAAATTTAGTAAAGAAATTGTCGTTAAATAGCATCTTGCATCATCTCAAACTCCGGATAAACAAGAACTGAATTGCGGAAAACATATTGCTCCAATTTCGGATATGTAAATGTAGGTTATGTTGGAATATTTACAATAATTAGGAGTGAAAAAATATCGTTTTCGATATCGATATTTACGTTTCGATATTCGATATCGATATTTGGTCCGATATATCGATATATAGTTATCGATATCGAATATCGCCCAACACTAGACTTAGGGTACTTCCAGATGTGCTAGGACGATGAAACTTGGCAGGCTTATTAGGGACCTGACCAAACTAACTAGGAAATAGTCTCTTGCTCGATCAGACTACCGTGGGGGGAGGGAGGGGAGCCGGAATCCGGAATTTAGTGACCTGAATAACTTTTGCACGGGTGATAGGATCTTATTGAAAATTGACATTTGGAAAGACGTCATGTATCAGATGTCCCATTTCAAGTCCGGACCGAATCCACAATGAATATGGGGGGAGTCAGAGGGGGGAATCGGAAACCATGTGTTACGCTTGAAGAGGAGCGATCGGGATGAAACTTGGTGGGAGGAACAAGCACAAGCCTTAGGTACATCATTAACAGAACCGGACCGGATTCGTGAGCTGAGGGGGAGTTGGAGGCGGGGGGGGGGGGGGGTGCGGAATTCCGGTGATACGGAGTTAAGTTACTTCCAGGTGGGCTAAAACAATGAAACTTGGCAGGCAAGTCAGGGATCCGGCCAGCTTAACCTGGAAATAGTCCATTTCCCGATCCGACCACATCTTGATGAATGTATAACATTCGAACGGGTGATTGGATCTTAACAAAACTTGATATTTCGAAAGACCTGGTATCTCGGATGACACATTTAAAGTCGGGTCCGGATCCGATGAATGCGGGGGGGGGGGGGGGCGGAAACCGTCTGACACGCTTAGAGTGGAGTGATTGGGATGAAACTTGGTGGGAAGCACAAGCACAAGAACTAGATCAGTGATAGAATCGGATCGGATGTGGGAACTGTGGGGAGAGCTAGAGGGGAGGGGGGGGGGGTCCGGAATTTCGGTGATAGCGAATTAAGGTACTTCTAGATGTGCTAGGGTGATGAAACTTGGCTTGAACATTATAAACTTGACAAGATTGGCTTAGAATCTGTCACTTTTCAGATCCGACCGTCCCTTAAAGTACTAATCCTAACCTTAAAGTACTTTTAAGCAAAATAAAATTTGACTCAAGGGTGTCGCTCAAAAACAGTTTTTAGCACCCTTCAAGTGTGTTTCTTGATCGGACAATTTAAAAAAAAAAATACTTTAACCAAACGATATATATTCATGATCCCCAAGGGCCCATGGTCATATTTGCCTCAAGGGTTTTCCTTACAGCTGAATTTCTTAAAATTCAAACAAAAGTCTGAATATACATTTTCGTGAGCTTATCATCATTTATGCTTCATGAGTGTTCATTACAAATGTCTCTAGCGCCCTTAAAGTGTGCATCATCACGGACAATTGCACAAGTAAAATAGTTTTTACGAATAATACACTCTCGTGATTTCCAAGGGCCCGTGACCATTTTTATCTCAAGGGTGTTGCTTACAAATGATCACAACAAACCCACGAATTGACGAATCTCTACTTTAATCCTGTGACCCAGCCTTGCAAGTGCCATATGAGCTTCCAGCTCTTGTTGCAGATACCATGGTACCTGATACCAGGGTGTAAAGTCGTTCTCGCAGTTATCGTGGTATCTGGCCAGTCGTCGTGGTGTCAGATATCCAGATACCACAGTCCGACCGTGGTAACTAATCGTGGTATCTGATAAGTCATCTCACTTTCATCAAATTTGTCGAATTGGTGAGAAAGTAGTTCAGCACTTAGTAATGTAACTGGACTTCGAAAAGTGCAATTTCGGCAATAGTCGTTTTTGCAAAGCAACCGTATATCAGATACCACGATAACTGCAAAAACGACTAATTGCAGATCCAGTTACCGTGGTAACAGATACCATTTTATCTGCAAAAACACAACTTTTATCTTTGATACGGTTGTGTATTGCCTGTAGTAGCCTACCTCTATGTTCAAATGTGAAGCTTGCCAAATATTGCAGCAGCATATCAGTTCTTTCGTAAATACTCTATATGACTAATGCGAACACACGATCAGGATTTCCCGGCCGGATTTCCTGCACTTTCATCATCAAGTTGAAAAAATTTCAACTTTTCCATAATTCAAGAATTCCAATTCATAATTCAAGAATTAAAGAATTTCAAGAATTCTATATTATGGAAGTGATGATGGTGGCAAAAATCCGGGCAGGAATTCCAGTCCGGGAGCTTCCTATCCTGATCGTGTGTGCGCACTATAAGTCCAAAACACGCCATTGATCCTCAGGAAGAAGGGGTAAGCGTGTCCGTACGACTCAAACTCATTAGTTGCGTTTTTGATCCGCATTCTCCTCCGAATTCTCCTCCGAATTCTACTAATTCTCCTTTTCTTGCGATTCTGCAGAATCGAGAATTTGCTCCGATGGTGAATACGTCCTTCATAAAATCCGATGACGAATTGCCGCCAGACGCGCCAGGGGAACAATAACAATCACACGTGAGATGGGGGGATAAGTTATCTGACGCGTGAATAAGCGATTAGGCTTTCTCTTCATATCGAGTCGCGCATTAGTCCCGTTGAAAAGTCAGCCAGCACTCAGCACTGAAGTCGGAAGCCAGATATGACAAGCTTGATGACGCTTGACAGAACAGAGTTGGGTAAAGCAAAAAGAGGGGAAGAGGCATTTTAAACAGTTTTAACATGGTTAGGCCTAAGAGGAACTGAAAATAGCAAAATAAACCTGGATAAACGTAAGCCAAGAAGTAACGTGTCCTTGTTTTCTTTACGGTAGCGCACCTAGCGGACAAAAAAGAACTAATCTGAGAGGAATTTTATGAGGGGCGTATTGTCGATTCTCTTCTTTCCGTTCTCCTCCCTGATTGGTGAACAGAGTTCGGGTGTTCAATATGCATATACACGTATACCGGGTCGCGACGAGCTGCAAAATTAGTGTTTTTGGCAAAAGAGAGAATGGAAGTCAGAGAAGCAAAAACGGTCATTTGTACAAGAATCGAGAATTCAGAAGCGATAATTCGGAACGGAGGATTCGGATCAAATACGCGACTATTAACTCAAATCCTGTGTCAACCAATCACCGCGATCTTTTGGCGCAGCCTCGACACCACTTCTGCCTTTCTTCTGCTAGCTACCCTGAGAGGCCGGAGATTTTACATCAGCAAGGAGAGATAGTCATAGCAGTAGTTCTTTGCGACGGTCATAGATCCTAGTGCTTCCACTCCAGAATTTTGAAAAGACGTAGGCGGTAGACGTAGTTCAAAAATCAGGAGATTCAGTAATCCAAAAAATCAGGAGAACTCTAAGGAGATGTTCTAGAAATCAGAAGTTTCTAAGGAGATTTTAATTAGGAAGGGATTTGTATTTGTTTGTCAAAGAGGGGAATATTGAAAGTAGCCTATAGGTGTAAAGCAACAAACGGATACGTCAAATGAACTTTATTACAGCTATATTTCAACCCTTCTTGAAAAGGGTCCTCTTCATGCGCTGGGAAGTGAAGTTTAAATTTTGAAAAATTAGTAGAATTGGAATCTACTGTAAAAATAAACAGTGTGTAGCAGTTACTGAAGTCCAGGCTCAAAACCCAGATCTCCTTAAAATGAATGGTTTTCAACAGTTTATCAAACTTCGTCCGGCGGACCATCCCCTAGGTAAGAAAGGAGGTGGAGTAATGATTTTTGCAAGAGAATCTCTGTCCCCTGTCTCCCTTCTTGTGCCCGGAATTGATGTGTATGATGAAATAATTTGGATTTCATCTAAACCCAAATGCCTCCCTCGCCCCTTCACTAACATAATTATTTGTTCATTTTATTATTCTCCAGGACAGAGTGCTTGCTCTCGCCGAGAGTTCCAACTTCCAGGACAAGCTCCAAGCAAGCCTTGACTTTGTTACTACTAAATACCCGAATGCAGGAATTATTATGGCAGGCGATGCAAATGAACTTCGCCTAAATTATATGTGTAAGGACCAAAAACTTGAGCAAATTGTAGATATCCCAACTACAAAAGGTGGAACTAGTTTAGATGTCATTTGCACTAATCTTAAACATTTTTACAAGTCCCCCACCCCGCTTCCTCCCCTTGGTGGAAGTTACCATTTTATTTTACACTTCATTCCTCTACAAAAATTTAAAACACACGTAACGGTTTCTGAATATTCTTACCGCCCAATAACAAATCAAGGGCTTCTAGACTTTGGTACTTGGATTTCTTCTGAGACTTGGGAAGATGTTACAGCTTGTGAGACCCTTGATGCTAAGGTTTCCCTGTTTCAATCAAAATTAATGAAACAATACACGTCTTTTTTCCCTGAAGTAACACAAAAGTTTTGCTCTTCCGATAAACCTTATATCACTGAAAAGATAAAATCACTCATTCAACAAAAATTAAAACTGTTTCGTCATGGAAAAAAAGATGCTGCAATTGCTTTGCGTAAAATAATAAAGAAAGAAATCAGACGAGCTGCTTCCAATTATGGACGGACCAAATTAAATATTCTTAAAGAAAGTAAGCCCTGCCAATGGTTTAGAAAAGCTAAGGAGCTTGGTGGTCGTACGCACAAGAATCTTGATTTCCACTTGGACGAGCCACCTTTGCAGACGGCAAATGAGCTCAACAAGCACTTAGCCACAATAGTCCAAACTTTCCCCCCATTTTCAAATAGCCATAAAATCCCAAGTACACCAGTAGAAAATATCCCATTAATTACAGTTAACGAAATTATTAGTAAAATAAAGAAGCTTAAAAAAACTAGCATTTGCCCCATTGATATCCCAACAGCTCTAATCAAAGCTTTCCCAGACAAATTATCTGTTCCGCTGTTAAGTATTTTTAATGAAATTAGTATATCGGGAAATTATCCGGCTTGTTGGAAGTTAGGGTATATTACCCCGATTGAGAAAAAGGGAGGCCTAAATGACTTCACCGGAGTACGACCAATTACACTGACCCCGACATTTTCAAAGATGTATGAAAGTTTTCTTGCCGATTGGTTGAAGGCAGAAATCCTGGAACTGATTGACCTTAAACAGTTCGGGAACCTGAAGGAAACGTCTACCTCTCATTACCTTGTGAGTTTACTTGACTTAATTTGTAAAAACCTCGAAAACCCTGATACATGGTTAAATCTTCTGTTAATTGATCTCCAGAAAGCTTTTGATCTTATTGATCATAATATTCTTGTTGAAAAGTTGCTTTCAGAGTTTAAAGTTAGTCATTTTTTGATAAAAATTTTAGTTTCCTTTTTGACAAATCGATCACAAATTGTCAAATATAATAATGTTTTTTCTGAACCACTCCCTATTTTTTGTGGTGTTCCCCAAGGTACTTTACTAGGTCCGATTTTATTTTTAATTATGATCAATAGTCTTATATCCGAGTACCCTGACCGATGGAAATATATTGACGACCTTTCAGCTCTTGAGATTTGCCGGCGAAATATCAAGAGCTCAGCAATGACCATTCTGGATGACATCACCCAGGAAGCTGCTCTGTCGCAAATGAAAGTAAACTCCAAGAAATCTTCAATTATGACAATTAACTTTTTAAAATCTACCCCAGCCTTTCTTGACCCCATTCCCCCAGAAATCTCCGTTAAAAAAATTAAACTACTCGGAGTTACTTTAACCAATGATCTAAAATGGGATGCCCACATCAAAAATATTTTAAAACAAGCCTCCCCCTGTATTGCCGTTTTGAAACTACTTATAAAATTTTCTTGCCCTCCTAAAGACCTCCTTCAAATTTACGTTAGTTTTATCAGACCTATTCTTGAATACGCTTGTCCTGTCTGGCACTTCGGGCTCTCTTCAGAACACACATACCGTATCGAGAACATTCAAAAAAGGGCCCTCATGATTATTAACGGGGAGGGTAAAGTGCCCTACAGTTACCTACTAAAAAAGTTCAGACTCGCTACCCTGGAAGAGAGACGAACTCGCCTTAGCATCGATTTCGGTATCAAAACCCTATCTGTTCCCCGATTACGTTATATTCTCCCACCCCCCTATTCTCCTGTACGTACTAGACCCCAGCGAGAGAAATCCCAGAAAATCTCACGAAAGATATAGAAGACTAGCCCCTGTGGCCCCTCTTCGTAAAAGATACAGAAGGAGTTTTGTTCAGAATTTGTTGAGTTGTACAGCAACCGATAAGTTAGTCCCTTTTAGTGTTTTTTTTTCATCATTCGTTACTAAGTGGTATGCATTCTTCATAAGAATGCATGGGGGGGGGGGGGGGGGGTTGACCCCCCCCCCCCCGAAACAGACAAAAACAATCATTTTTATAGGCTTTTCCCTCTGATCTATGTGTTTTTTGTACTTTTTTGTCCGACCAGCAGGCAATACCCCCCCCCCCCCCCGAAATAAATTCCTGGATACGGGCCTGTCACACTATATATTTTAATTGGAAATAATACACTTATGAAGCAACCGGTTCCATGTCCGATCTTTCCTGCTTATAAGGAATATTCCCACATATGTAATGCACACTCTGAAGTTGTGTTACCTCGATCATGCACCTGAAGATCGAGGCAAACTTAAAAAATCTTATGCTTGTGGACGTGTCGCCACTGAACGTTTTGCCGTGGGGACGATTTGCCATGGCGACGTTTCGCCGGGGATGTTTTGTCATGGGGACGTTTCGTCGGTAAGCTCCTGGTTCACAGGCGCACAGGCAATCGGCATTTGGGTAAAGGGTAAGACAGAATAGAAAATGAATAACGTACGCACGATAGGCTTCAGGACAAGAAGACATAGATGCACAGAAGTAGTGAAAGATCCTATGCCCAGAAAGTGCCTACCCTAGCTGATGGTATTTGCTGCTCCTAATGTACCCCTATCCAAAATAAAACGCGCCAAATATTGAAATTAGAATAACAAAATATCAAGAAACACTATCGCTTATTTCGAGAGACGGGAAATACACTGGAAGTAACAAATTACAGGTCAAATGATAACTTCAGAATTAAAGCTTATCCTTACTTACCATCAAAAACTTTGTGTTATGACAAATACGACAGAGAAAACAAAAACAACTTTATCAAACCTTACCTTACTAACCTTACACTTCGAAAGTCAAGGCAACTGTAACTCAACGTTTTCACAGCGGAAACCAAAGACTATTTCTTTGACGGAAACCGTGAGACTCTATTTACTATAGTTGCGTTTTTTTTTTTAGGTAGTTTCGGCGTACTTTGATCGCTTAAAAGCCGTTTTATTTGTCCATTCCATTTGCTTTAGTTTCGAGCCTGAAACTACGGAGCTCAAACTACAAACTAACTCGCTGACGTAGTTTGGTGTAGTTTGACTTTTCGGAAACAAGAACGTAAGACAAAAGTAAGACAAAACAAGAGCCAAACTACAAACTTTGACGAAACAAAAGTGAATCGAATAAAACGCAACTTATATTTGCTCAACGCTTCTCGAGAGTACACCCTAAAGTTCCGGGAAACTTTCACCACTTTGCTCAATGCCTACGTTGGCTTAAAGCGAGGCTTCACCTTCCAGATTTTTCTTCCGGATTCCGGACAGCCGTTTCTTCGAGACGGATCTGGAAGGTGAAGCCAGGCCAAAAACGTCTGGAAGTCCGGGGTGTTGAACACCCCAGATTCCGGATGTCTGGGAGGTACCATAGATGCAATCCATTCGGGAGACAGAACAAACATGCAAATGTAGGAAAAAGGGAAAGTGATTGACAGTTATGACTGGGATGCAAGAGATATTTTAAATGCGAAGGGGACATCTAGGAAATGTTGAAGAATAGCGAAATTCGATGTCATCATTATCATCAAAATCTGGAAGGGTTGGCTCGACTATGCGGAAGCTCCGGACGTCTGGGAATCTGGAAGATGAAGCCTGGCTTTTACCCTTTCCATATATTCATTGAAATCCCGGGTTACCGAAACTGCGAAAGGTATACCTGATCTTTGTCAACTTTCACTATTTTTATTTTAATTAACAGACCTTTAGAAAATAAGTTCTTAAGCAAAGATTACAACCACGATTTCCTCTCGTTTTGCACAAATCTGTTACAGGCGGAAATTCCAAAACCTCAGCTTCCAGGATGTTTAACGAAAATCCAAATCTCCAAGGGGACATGGGAATTCTTTTACGTATATTATATTTTCCGAGCTATGGCTATTTCATCCGAAAGGCATATTGGCATTGGCGCATCGAGGCCGTTGAGCATGGGGGCATTGATTCACCAGGACGTTCCCAGACTACGCGTTTATCGAGGGTGTCTACGTAGGCGTAAAATCATGGGGTTGTGAAAATCAGTTATTATTGTGTTCTGTCTCTTTTTCGTGATTGGTTATTAATTTTTATATTAGTACTTTTTTTTTGTTTTGCTAGTTAATTATTGGTTAGGAAATGAGTTCTATGAACCCGCCCAGTTGCAAGTGCTTTTTTTACCTTTCCTGGGGCGGTTACTGGCATCACAGTTAAACGTATTTGGGTCGTAAAATAAACTGAACTGAACTATTCTCATTTTTCGTTTTTGTTTAGAAATAAAACTTATTGCCGGTATCTCTCTCGTCTTGTAAGGTTGGGCTATAACTCCTTGGCGGTGGGGTGGTCTCTTAGGAGGGTTTTTGACTTCAGGGGGAAAACCGTTCGCGCTACCAGTTGTTATTTTTTTTTGTCCCCTCGTACCAGTGATATGTGGTAGCGGAGATGCAAAGAGGTGACGAGAATTTGATGAGAACTAGAGTGAAGCCAAGCGAAACCAATTGGAATACCTTCGATATTTTGTGACCCGAAAGATGAAATAAGTTAAATCGAACCATCAAACGAAAGACGACGAAGAGTTGAGTAATTTCCTCATCGCTCGACGCTACCAAGGTAGCGTTCCAGCGGCTTATTATTAGTTACCATCGTTATTGTTCTTGTCATTATTGCCGTTCCAGAGCCCGCCGTATAAGTAAATTGGCTCCTCCCACTTCTTATTTTCGTTCCACGACTGTTACGATCGTTACAATTTACTTATGATGGCCGCGAGCATTATAAGTGATAATAACTATCGGTTCTGCAGGAAATCCCGTTAGAGTGATGACGTGTGTTCGCGTTGTTATTATTTTCGTTCCAGAGAGCGTTCCACAATACGGCGCTCGCCCGCCCCCCTCTTATCATCGTAACTTGTAATACCTTCACTGGAACGCTACCCAAGATTAATCAGCCCTAGAGCTTCGGATTAGAACACAAAGGAGGTAAGGCCCATCGTTTCACAGGACAAGGTTCCGTGTTTTACGTTCTTGGATCATCAGCGTCCGCCGACACATCAACACGTCAACAACGAGCTGACCATCTTTTTTAATTGCTTTCGGATTGCTTGTCAGTTCAGCCTTCTCGGAGAGAATAACTCTGTTATCTCGTCGTCAGTTTCTGATAGCATCTAAACTGTTAGAAAATTTGTCCGGAACCTTGGAAAATAAACAGACATCAGATTCCGGTTTGGCCCAGAACTACGGCTGGGCCAGTAATGTTTAGCCGCTGAAACAGTGCAGATCCCCTCCCGGATTGCAATCATGGCCTCGGATAAGCTCAGAGCTCTATCGTAAGTTATAGTCGCTTCCGTGCAAGTTTAGGTGTAAAGGACAATATCATGACCTCTGGGCTGCTTCTCTCGCATAATACAAATAGTAAAATGAAGAAGGATTCAAGGGTAAAAGTTATGTAATGAATGGCAACCAGTTGAAGCTACTGTAAATGCTAAAAAACAAGAGCTAAATAAATGTCAATTAAATTACCTAGCTCAGTAACAGGGTTGAACCAGATAATGAATTCATACTAATAAAATACTAAGAAAAATAAAATAAGCAACAGACCGGAAGCGGTAAAACAACCGGATTCCGAAATGGATTAATCCTCTTGTTAGAACCACCTAAAACAACCAAATGTGGCAAGTCTGATAATAGATACGGACTAAAAAAAAATCCGGTGAATTGCCGAATTCGGTCACGCATCAAAACCAAACGAATCTGATTAATCACCTTGTAATGAAAAGAAACGACCAAATGCGAAGTCCGGTGAATTACCGAATTCGGTCACGAATGAGATCAAATAAACAAATAAACAACTGAACAAAAGTTAGATGAGTAACCAACTTCAATATTTCACCGGACTTCCCATTTGGTCATTTCATTTCATAATTAGGTGATTAATCAGATTCGTTTGGTTCTGATTCCGTAATTCCGTTCCGTATCTATTACCAGACTTGCTACATTTGGTTGTTTTAGGTGGTTCTAACAAGAGGATTAAGCCATTTCGGATTCCGGTTGTTTTACCTCTCCCGATCTGCTCCTTGTTTTTTTTTGTTTTTTTTTGTTAAAGAATGGGAACGCGATAATGACGTTAAATCACCCGATTTAGAAATATGGGGACAAATGATTTTATGGGCATCTCGGCTTGACCACGATGCCCGTTTTGACCGAATGCTCAAAACGTAAGGGGGGCGCTGCCCCCCCCCCTCGGGACGCCCCCGCATCCAATGCAGGCGAGAAGGAAAGGCGTGTCATCGAACTTGGATAGTAAGCACCTCATCCAAGTCAAGTGTTCAGTTTTATTACGACTAATAATCTTGAGATGACGCAGAAAATAAAGCAATAATTTTCAGGAAATAACAGATATCCGTTAGTTACAAAATGTTAATACAAGTCAGCTATGACTGGTGGTGATGTCGGCCGTCGTTTATGTGGATGTTCTAGCAGTGCGCTGTTGTACGATTGGTACGTTTTTCTTTCGCTGAGTTTCAATATCGGACGAAGTGTTGTGAATTGACTGGCATTTGGGATTTTGCCCTGAGTAAAAACGGAAGAGACGAGAACCAGAAAACTGGCTATTAAATAAATCATGTATTGACACCTGACAGGTTGCACTTGCATGCACTTGAATTTTTTTTAATAAAATTTTGCTTCGGTATGAGAGATATGATGTTTTATTATGCATAATCGAACATGACGTATTAGCCAGCAGCGAGTGCGGTCGCGCTTCATTTGACAGAAATTTGAAACATATTCGTAGCGTAATCAGTCCGACACCTCCTGTCAAAACTCTAGACAAACGGACAGGCCCGTATCCAGGAATTATTTCGGGGGGGGGGGGGGTGCCTTTCGGGGTGGGGGGTTGCCTGGTGGTTGGACAAAAAGTACGAAAAACACATATATCCTAGGGAAAAGTCTATAAAAATGATTTTTTTTTTGTATGTTTTTTTTTTGGGGGGGGGGCGGTAGGGGGTTGCAAACGCGGCCTTGCAAACGGAATAGTGTGCGCTCTCCAACACATTTCAAGCCACAAACATATCAATCAGAATGAAGGTGGTTGACAAGCACCAAGAACAAATAATTCGATAGAACCTCTGTCTTTGGTCCCATATGGATACCCCCCGACAAAACTGAGCGGAGTTAGAGATAATTGCTGAGCTTTCAGTTGATACCCATCTACTTCCCTCTTCGCCGCTGCGTATGTCAGAGGAAAAACTCTCACAGGCAGTGCTGCCACTGGTCGCAGAATTCTGCGATATTCACAGGTTTTCGAATTCTCCCCAGATTCACAGCTGTGAAACATTTGTCACAGGAAATCGCATTTCTGCAAAAATATCGCACATTCTTCGATTTCAAAGCATTTTTGCTTATCTCAAGGCAACTCTTTCCCAGAAAAAAAGATTTAATTGTTTAACGAATATTATCTTCTGTTATAAGAGTAAAGTTGAACCTCAAAATCCACGAATGATTGACTGAAAATTAAAAAAAGGACTAAATTTTGAGGGCGCCAGAATGTCACAGATTTTTGTTTTCCTAATGTCAAAGATTCCGTCAGAGATAAGTGGCAACAGTGCTCACAGGCGAGGAGGACCCGCTCTGCAGTGCGTCACGCTTGAAGTCATGATGGTAGACAACCAATCGACTATCACCTTTGAAATTTCTTCTCTGGGGCTCTACTGCGACATAGCTGTTTGTAGAGGTAACGAATTGTGATGTTCCGTGTAGCTCCTACACGTCCTTGAAGCACGCTGGTAAATCCATAGCAGGATTCAGGATTCAACAACTTTACTAAAAAAAATCATTCCGGCTTGACGACCGGTTACACACAAAGCACATACGCGCTTGAAAAACGCAACCAGTACACATTTACTATCATATTCTAACCAAACCTTCACTAAAATAAACTAAAAATTTATTAACTAATTTGTCAATTTGTCCTCTCTCGTCTTCATAACCCTCCACTCACCAACTACCCTCAAGGAGATGTTTCTTTAACCGATTTTTAAACTGCGGTACACTTTCCGCTTCTCGAATTGAGTCTGGAAAAGTATTCCAGACCACCGTACCTGAATGCCTTGCCACATGGCTAGAACGAACCTTGGCTCACTTACCAGGTCTCCAGCATGCCTCGTAGCATGAAGCATGCCTCGTAGCATAGTAAATGGTTGCCCCAGCAACCAACAGCAGCGAGAGGCACTATCCGAGCGAGAGTATCAACAACCAGTCACGGACCTTGCTGCTCGCCATCTAAACATAGACTCCGCACAAGCACTTTCGACAGGCTGAACGTGAAGTCCCAAACTGTCCTCATGAACAAAACGAACTTGAAATGGGGCGCAACCCACTCCCCAAACTACCGATATGCAATGCAGAAGAAGAAACATCAGAAAACTTCTTTTCGAATGCCGCAACCTTCAAAGAAGAACTTGAAAACTAAAAAGCCTTTGCGACGAGCTAAAACTCCAGAAACAATACTCTTGATGACTATCTCTCCTTCCCTATACAAAATCTCCGGCATCTCCGGGTAACTAGCCGAAGAAAGGCAGAAGGGGTGTCACATCTGCTCCCAAAGATCGCCGTGATTGGTTGACACAGTATTTGAGTCGTTACCGCGACGCTTACTCCTTCTTCCTGAGGATCGCAGGCGTGTTTTGGACTTAGTCATTTAGAGTATTCGAACACATCACCAACGCAAAACTACCTGCACAGACAGAATATAAAGTATTCGAGATTTTGATCGGGTTGCTAGTTGAGAACGGAGTCGAACAAGCAAAAGTTCTAACCAAAAGTAACATGCACCAACGATCAACCGAGAAGGCAGAACGAGATCTACAATTTGGAACTCAACGCCATTCAAACCTCATGATGATGATGAAGTCGAGCGTTCTTTGTGTCGAATGGGTGCGGCCGCACTTTTTGAGGTCCACTATGTCACGCTTGATTCTTTTGACCGAAAGTAATCACCAACAATCAACCGAGGAGGCAGAAAGAGATCTACACGAAGTGGAACTCGACGCCGTTCAAACCTTAGCTGCGTTCTTTGTCACGGGAGTTCTCACCGGTGGTCTCCGGTTATTCTTATAAGGCGTTTTTGCATCCACCGGCGACTACTCACCAGTCTTCTAACCTGTTTTTTAACTAACCGTAGGTCGGTTTTATCTCACCGGTGCGGACTAATGCCCGGGCCACAATCAGTCACATCTGTAGGTAATTTGGTTCGTAAATCTGGTTATTACCCACTCTTACTTTTCAACCTGTTCACACCTGGAACGAAGAAATTCAAGATATATTACCATCATCATCACTCAAACGTAAACAAAACTCGCTAAAATCAGCGACTCTGGTCTGTGATGTGTCCAAACACTCCAAAGATAAGTTACGAAATGGCGGAGATGGATTTTTTCATCTCGACAATCTTACGTTTTCAGCGTCTTTTCTTCCCCCTTTTCGACCGTGAGACGACCTTATTACCGGCGTTATTACTAGGTGTGACTATAGTGGGGCCCGGGCATAACCAAAACCTACTCGGGAGCCCAGCTTTAGCGAGAAGTTAGCAAATTTTCTTCAATTGACTGGGTTTACCCAAAATTTTGTCCGTTTTTGCACTCACCGGTGACAACCCACCGGTGAACCAAAACACGCGTTACAAGAGAAGAACCGGACACCGGTGACGAAACACCAGAGACAGCCGGGAGTGCAACGAACGCAACTTAATTATGAGGATGATGAAGTCGAATCGTTGTTTGTGTCGAGTGGGTGCGACCTTTAGCGGTCCACTTTGTCACGCTTGATTCTACGCAGTGAAACATCGTCAAAACGCTTGTTCCAGGAATGCTTCTAGCAACTAGAAACATCAAAGAATATGGTTATTCTAGCCTGAACAAACCCATGCCAAAAAGGGCCGAAATATCGCTGGATTCGATATTTTTTTATTGGATTCGACTAACGTATCTTTTAAGTCCATACTTTTTCCAATAAAAAAACAACTCTTCAGTAATGATGAAATTTCATTTACGGACTAGACAAGAAGAAGTGAAGAGTAAGAAAAGAAAAAAAAAATACACTGAGCTTTCAGAAACGGGGTAAACGCACAAGATCAAGAAATAAAACACAAACAACAGAGAAGGGACTAATCGGTCTAAAAAGTGTCTTCCTAGATGGAATGCGGAGAAATGGCAAAGGGTTGAGACGTGAGAGGTCCTGGGTAATAGAATATAACTTTGCACATGCGTCAGAGGGCAAACAGTTCGCAATTATACAGTAATTCCTTTAACGTCGACGAAGGTACAAAAGAAATGTACTCTATTTGAAATAATGAATTCTGAATGTTTTAAATTTTTTGTCTCAGAACCTCAAAAATTCAGGAAAAGGTTGCTAATAGAGGTAGAAAGAAACCTATTACATAAGTTATCAAGGGCTTTTCTGTTACACCTTCTTCTGTAGGAACTATTTTTGGGATCCCAAAACGTAAATGGAGGGATACCTATGACATCGAAAAAATGTCCGTCTGTCTGTGAGCACTATAACACTCTAAGGGAATGAGATATTTTGATGAAACTTGGTGTGAGGATTTTTTGGGTCAAGGGTAAGGTCAATTTCTTAGATGGGCTCTGGAGCCCTACATTTAGGGGTGGGGGAGGGGGTTTCAAATTAAGGGGCCACACAAAACATTGTTTGAAAGCTATTGAGATAGTTGATTTAGGGGTAAGGAGACATGCTGAATCCTGATATGAAAGTTATTTACTTGCCGGACAAATAGTTCACCTGGAATCCAGTTAAAACCAGACACAAACCTTGTCGACCATTTTCTGGCTATAGCAGTCCTACCCCTTTATTCTCAAATCGTTATGGCTCTGCGCGCGTGGATGCCAACATTCATTTGTTTATTCTTCGGGCGTCGGAGAGCCCTAGTGTAATTGAAGGTCGAAGGGGTTCTCTAAGATTTTATACAGAGGAACAAGACCAAAGGTTTCGATGGGATCCCAAAAAATTCAATATTTAATCCAGACAACTGGGTCTTGTCTTAGCCAGATCCAGTCTTCGCCAGACTCCTTGAACATTTTTACAATTTAAATTCAGAAACAGATTAAGGCCAAATAGCTAGTCACATGAGAAAACCAAATTCAGATTTGGATTCAGCATGTGTGTTTACCCCTATAAGTCATATCTGTTTTGACGAAAACTTCCTGCAACTTCTGCCAATTTCCCGGTTCCGGCCGAACTCCAGAACTACTTGTCCGGCGAAAAAAGAAAGCTCAAAAACGAAATCAGGGCATCTTCTTTCCCCAGTAATGAACATCTAATCAACTTCAAATAGAAATTTAGCTTATAACAAATTTTCCGATTCCAGCCGGATTCCGGTCGAACTATATGTCCGGGTAAAATGTGATTGTCATACAGGGACTCAGCATCTCTTCTTACCCCTAAATCGCTTATCTAATCAACAATAAATAAAACTTTGACTTCCAACAGATTTCCGGTTTTGGCCGGATTCCGGACGAACTACATGTCCGGGTAGAAAATTGTTTTCACGTAAGTGTTCAGCTTGTCTTCTCGCCCTAAATCGAACATCTAATCAACTCCAAATAAAACTTTTAATTTTGACAAACTTTCCGGTTTGGGCCGGATTCCGGTCGAAATACTTGTCCGTCGAGAAAATAGTTTTCTCCATCGTCTTCAGCATGTCTTCCTACCTCTAAATCGAACATCTAATCAACTTCAAATAAAACTTTTACTTTTAACAAACTTTCCGGTTTGGGCCGGATTCCGGGCGAAATACTTGTCCGATGACAAAATGGTTTTGACCATCGTGTTCAGCATGTCTTCTTATCCCATAATCGACTATCAAATTAGCTGTTTCAACATATTTTGTTTGCCCCTTAATTTGAATCCCCTCCCCCACCCCTAAATGTAGAGCTACAAAGCCCATCTACGAACTTGAATTGTCCGATGACCCAGTGAATCCTCACACCAAGTTTCATCAAAATATCTCATTCTCTTCGAGAGTTATCGTGCTTACAGACGGACGGACGGATGGACGGACGGATGGACGGACGGACGGACAGACGGACAATTTTTGCGATGTCATAGGTATCCCTCCAATTACGTTTTGGGATCCCAAAAACAAGTATGTTTTGGAAGCTACTGTAGGTATTCATTGAGGGGGTAAGGAGGTTCCACTGAATCCATATCTGAACTTAGTTTTCTTGCTCGACAAATGGTGCATCACTAATTCGGCTGAAACTGGAAATACCTTTGGTCTTCCATATCCGACACGAATGGAATCGTGAACAGCCGAAAAAGTGTTCTCGCAAACAAATCTTAGAGATCGAGCTATGATCACGCCAAGCCATTTTACGGTAGTGGAATTTGTGAGTTTCTCGTTTTGAAAAGAAATATAGGAATCTTTTGGGCTGTTGAGTTTAAAATACTGACATTTAGAAATGTTACCAGAAAGGCCAATGTGAGATAGAAACCGACACAGCGTTTTTATGTTAGATACTAACCCACCTTTAGTTCCACTCATTAATAGAATGTCGTATGCAGATGCGTTACTAGCCAAAATGTTTGGGGGGGGGGGGGGCGAGGCATTTACCGACTGGCTGGTAATTTTTACCGACTTTTTCTTTAGAAAAACGACTGTTTTCAACAACAGAAGTGACATTTTTGAAGAAAAAAATCGACTGATTTTTAGAAAAATCTGCCGAAAATCTGCCGATTTTCAGAAAAACCAACTATTTTGACGAAAAATCGACTAATTTTCAGAAAAAAACCACTGTTTTCATAAAAAAAATCTACTGTTTTGATGAAAAATCCCGGCGCTTCGCGCCAACTCGGTTATTTTTTACCGACTGGCCGACAGCTTTGGGGGGGGGCGTCCCCCCCCCCCCCCAGTCGTGACGCCCCTGGTCGTATGTATAAGATATGTAGTTCATACTTAAGTCTCCAAGGACAATGTTGGGAAGGGTCAAAGGCTAACCTGCCAAGGACTAGGTATCCTCTAAAATGTCAACAGCAGCAATTATTTGAAGAAAGGAAAGAAATAAGAAAGATAGGAGCGCGGTTTGCCTAGTTTGAGACTCCGAAAAAAAAAAAAAAAAACCCTGCTAACTACCCCCAACAAATAAAAATAACGGTTGAGAATAACTCAATTTCGTAAACTCATAATGAACAGCAAATCGGTGAAATAGTGAAAGAAAAATCCACTGCAGTCACCATTACGACATACTGATCGAGGAGCTTTTTCGTTGCAACATGTTGGCGTAGAAATCAAGAACATGTTGCCGAGCTGCGGAAAAGAGTCGGTGTCTTTGAACTCTATCCAGAAAAAAATATTTTCAAATCTTGACAGTTGGTGTGATTTATTTTGTTTTCTCGTTGTTCTTTGTATGAATGGTTGACGCGGATACGGTTGTCACAAGTGATTTTCTTAAAGGACCCTCACACTATTTACTCTTCAACTTGCAGTATTTTAAAATATTTGAATACTTTAAAACTAGTCTGTACTTTCAAAAAATAACCAACGGCTTTGGGCTGTTTTAAGCTTTTTCCGAGACCCGTTGACACATAGTGAAAATACGGAAAAATTTGCACAACCGGTTTTTCTAATGGAAAAACTTCTCGCAGGCAACCGTCGACAGCGTTATACACATCGAAGGTAGTAAAACACGGCAAGTGAGAAAATCAGCGGGGTTTTGTGAGAGTGGTTAGAATGTACCGTACGAAATTGGGGTCTCCGGGCTCAGAAATATATAGAGTGATAATGGAAGTAGGTTACGTTAGTATTATAGGTAAGACAGGTCCTGTAAGAGATGTAATTTTTCTTCTTTAGAGAGGTGTTTATTTTTTTGAGTTCCTGAACTGGGCCTTTAGGGCCTTTGGCATGTTGACAGTTCCGTGATTTTTCTTTTTATTTGTTTGCTGTTTATAAACTAATAAAAATCAATCAATAAATCAACTTTTTACGGAAATCCAGCGAAACACTATACAATCCATTTCGCTCGATAAACCTTCCCGTACTGAAGGCCCAACATGTCTAATAGGTTCTTGCCAATACGCCCCTCATAAAATTCCTCTCAGATTAGTTCTTTTTTGGCCGCTAGGTGTGCTATCGTAAAGAAAACAATGACACATTACTTCTTTGTGTACGTTTATCCAGGTTTGTTTTGCTATTTTCAATTCCTCTTAGGCCTAACCATGTTTGAAACTGTTCAAAATGCCTCGTCCCCTCTTTTTGCTTCACCCCAACTCTGTTCTTTCAAGCGTCATTGCTGAGTGCTGGCTGTCTTTTCCACGGGGCTAATGCGCGACTCGATATGAAGCGAAAGCCTAATCGCTCATTCACCCGTCAAATAACTTATCCCCTTATCTTACGTGTGATTGTTTTTGTTCCTCTAGCGCGTCTGGCGGCAATTCGTAATCGAATTTTATGAAGGACGTATACTAAACCGCTGCTGTTATCAGCCGGCCTACGGACCAAATACAAACTATGAGTTTCATGATCACGAAGAGATGATGCACTGGCAAAATACGAAGAAAAGCACGGAGTTCACGATTCATTGTTATGTAGTTGTAGACGACTTTCTCAGACGACTTGTGTAGTTTTACACGGAGAAGAAATCCCGTCGCGAAGAAAGGAATTCCGGTTGACCTGAACGGATTCCGTACGTGAAGACGACTAGAAAAAAGTCTAGCGGGACGAGAATTCCTTTCACGATGAAAGGAATTCCGGTCTACTTGAAAGGAATTTCGTCGGCGGCGCTGGTAAAAAAAAATGACTAAAAAAAGTCTAAGCTACCTTTGAGACCAACAATCATCAGTACTGACGTTATAAATACTATCAAAACCTTTTTTGTTGGCTAGTAAATTTATTTTGTCAGATTTTTTGATTTGAGAAAACAGTCTTTTTCCCTCTAGTGCTAGTGTAAACATAATCTTGTTACCAAGACCAGATTCTTGAGCCACTCCATGTCCGCCGGGAAAACTTAATTTTACGTTTTGGCCGATCAATCCTTGCCAGTGAAAAACACAGAGATATTCTGCCCGATCTAGCACCGGTGACAGGACGGACCCGGCATCAAAATCTCCTTGTGCCAGTTAAATGTCGCACAAACCGGTATTCAAATTCCTTTGTACCATATTTCACTGAGAAGATTAACAAAAAACAAGTGAATTCTAAGTGATTTATTTTCTTTTATGTAACAATTGTATATATTCAAGTATTTTACTCAGTTATTCAAGTATTTAAATGTAATGGTCGACGTATTTAGTGCCATGTCGGCGCTACGAGTTGGATCAATAAACATATCTATCTATCTATCTATCTATCTATGATTCTTTTCAAGTTTTCCTCTATACTTGTCAAAGTTGCATTATCGATAAATAGTGTCTTAAAGAGTGTACATCCCGCAAAAGCTAAAACGCTAAGTTCCTTGTAACGATTCCTTACAAACATCATTCGGTTATCACCACACACGAATCTTACGGACGTATTCTCTGTAACACAAAATGCAGCGTTTACAAGTACAGGAAAACTTGAACAGAATCCGACCTTGGTGACAAGATCATGTTTACACGCACTGGATGTGCTCCTTAACAAGCGCTCAGACGTGGAGTGTAAAAGTAAAATGTTTATCACATTTTATATACAGACAGCTTTAGAACCAAGACATTTCTCATCCCCAGTAACCAAACAAGGACTGAAATAACCTAATCTGTAATCATCCCACTTTAAGAGCTTTAAATGTAAACAAACCGCCAGTATAAATCCAAAGATATGTTGAAGATCTTCCACGAATAGCACTAGTTCGAACACTGAATGGTCTGCCAGCCAGTCCCACCCTTTAAACCTCTTTTCCATTAGCAAGGAAATAACAAGTGCAATAAACCAAACAGTAGCAGCCTAATGCCCCCTGTCTCATAATTCATTAAGAATGGCATACCATCGACCATATGACAAAACAGTCAAGTTTCAAACTGTTCCTTAAAGGTTAAAGTACGTCGCGTCGCGTATTTGTTGCTGTTGCTCCAAATGCTCATCCATAGATATATCTACCCATATATACAAGAGTTGGACTTGAGACCTGTCATTGACGAACTTAACTCATGGGAAACCTGGGCCCAGCTTCCCAAGAACGGGACGGGGGGGGGGGGGGGGGGGAGCATGCATATGCGTATTTGCACCTTTTTTCTCAAGTAAACCAGCTTAGAGTTTGATTCCAGTCACGGGTAAAAAACTTATGTCATGGGCAATTTTGGCCCACTTGCCCATGAACGGGGAGGGTGGTTAAAACTCTCCCAAACCCCTACGATACAAAAGCACAAAGGAATTTCATCGCCTTATCTCCTCAGTAAAAAGAGACCCCAATGCTCACAATCCTTCCAAGTTTCAACTTGATACCTCTTGATTCCTGTCACGAGTAATGAACTTTACTCCTGGGCAATCTGGGCCCAGTTCCCCATGAAAGGAGTGGGTGGGGGAGGTGCAATTTGAAAAGCAATTTCCCAGGCCTAGGATATAGGCTACACGTCCAAGAAATTTCATCGTCCTATGTCCAGTTCTGGTAAAGTTATGAACATTTATTCACTGGGCAATCTGGGCTCATTTGCCCCTGAGTCGAACGGGTGTGGGGGGTGGGACCCCGAAAAGGCACAACTAGATCCCAATAGCCACAAGTGTACCAAGTTTGAACTTGGTACTTCCACTCGTTCACCAGTTATGAGCTCCACAAAATATGGTGAAAACCGAAAACCGAAAGCTGAAAGCTGCTACAGCGCTCGCAATAGTGGATTGTTCCAAGGAGCACTCCACTACAAACGACTTGTGACGAACAGGAGTTGAGAACCGCGAGCCTGAAAACGCAACTAAAGCAAAAGATCATCATAACAGCGTATTTTGTTAATTTCAGCTTGCCTCGGTGGAATGGATTTGAGGCTAAATTCGTCGAAAATGTATTTGAGAATCCCTTAAATGTCTTCAAGGAACGGGTGTTTGAATTCGAGCTAGACGAAAATTTTCAAGACCTTTTTTTAGGTTTTCGAGAAACTGCAAAAAGTATTCGAGAAAACACTACAAGTATTCGAGAATTTTCAAAATGTATTTGACATTTTAATTAAAATGAGGGACTCACAAATGGAACGAATGTATTCGAGACTGACAAAAATACATTCGAGAATTTAAAAAATAAACATTCTCGAATACAATTATGTCATTCTCGAACACCTAATTTCAATTGAGACATCAAATACTTTTTATCTTTTCTCGAATACTTTATGTGGTTTCTCGAAGACTCTTCATCGATTCTCAAATACAAACACCGACTCCTCGAAGACATTTGAGGGATTCTCGAATACATTTCCAACGTATTTAGCTTCAAATCCATTCCATATGCTTCTCAGCGCAGGGCCGTCACCAGCGGCTTGAAACCACTGTGCTCAGGATAAAATGAATCTTAGCGCCGCAGGCTGATTTTTTTCTTCTAGCAAACTGCAACTTCTCGAAATCTAGCTCTTGATGCTCCGAAGAAGTCGAACCTAAGACCCAACGTTTTATTATAGGTTGATGAATGAATGAATGAATGATTTATTTGCAAATTAAAGCCATCCGGCCATCATGCAACAAAACGAAACAAAAAGTAAACAATCTTACATGCGCATATACACACTAACACACTCTTAATATTTTTAATTTACACTGAATACTTTCTTAGCACAAAAAACACAATTTCCCCATCAGAAGAAATCTTTCCGGTGTTCTTATTTCTTTAAATCTTTACTTCCCATCATTTTTAATAATCCATTTCTTATCAGTTCCCCCACCCCGAAAATCTCCTCCCCCCGTAACTCTCTACAATCACACAAAAGGTGGCATACATCCTCGTTCATTTCTCCACACATAGGACAGAAGTAGTAAGGACCCGATCTTTCCTCTTTTTTCCCCATATACCTTCTTCTTGCACCGAGCGGCAAACCATCAGTCCTCATACTTATTAACAAACCCCCTTGTGGTAGGGGTAGGGATTATTTTGTTTGATAGTTATTTAGTTATTAGAATTATCAGTTGAGTGTTGAATATTTGGACTGGTACATTGCAGTTGGAGTGCTTATTTATTTTTATATTTTGTCCCGCTGTGGCCCATAGGGCCAATACATATAAGGCCCATAGGTGGAATATGTTCATTTATAAATGGCCCTTCCATTAATAAAGCCTACTATGAAGAGCATCGCATTGCATTTTAAAGTATAACTGAAAAGCCAACTTATTTTTGTGTCATTTCATTGAACACATTGAATTATTTGGATTCTGCAAAGTTTTTATTTTTATTTTCCACTATCTGCTATGACGTTTATAACATCTATGGCCGTCCTCACATCGAAAATTCTACAATGTCGCGGGATATTTTAATTTCAACACAAACGCGGCTTTTCAGTGGGCAGCGGTGAGATTGATGACGATTGCTTAGTGCCTGAAAAAAAAAAATCATAAATCTTTTCTCGTAAGGCATACACCAAAAATACAAGCGCATAGAGGTACCACAAATCACACGGAAATTCCACTATTTGAAAATCGACTATTCGTGAATTGCGGAAAAACAAAGTAACGCATTTTCAGCGGGTCTTCAAGCCAATTTTAGTGAATAAGTGATCGGTGACTAGATTGTCGTATCCCATCCCTTTTCGGTTAAACTTTAAAGTACCCGTGATCAGTGAAACCACCCCTGTCACCGATAGCGTGTTCCAACCTATTTACCGTAGTTACTACGCATGACGTCACGAATTCTGGCTTTTTGCCGTCAAGGAATATAAGGTTTGAAGACAAGCTGACCATTTATTTCAAATAAAATAGAACAAGACCAAAGGTTTCGATGGGATCCCAAAAATCTAACATTTGATTTAAACAATTGGGTCATGTCTTCGCCATTCAGTCTTCGTCAGATTCCTTGAATATTTGGACTGTTAAAATAGAGTTCAATAATGGATTCCGCATGTCCTCTTGCCCGATACCGAATCTGTAATCGATTTCAAAACAACTTTGAGCTTCAACCAAATTTCGACTTTCATTCGAATAAATGATGCACCATTTGTCCAGCAAGAAAACTAAGTTCAGATATATGGATTCAGCGGACCTCCTTACCCCCTCAATGAATATTTTGTTAGCTTTTAAAATATACAGGTTTTCACCATAAATTTGAAACCCCTCCTCTGCCTCTAAAGATAAGAACTTGACCTGTACTTTACCAGTGAATCCTCATTGAACAAAATCCTCGCTCGAACAACATTATTTCCTCGTTTGAACATTATACAAGGTAAGATAAGATATTTATTACCTTAAAAGCCCAAGGGCCATGGCAATACAAACAAACGGAAACACAAAGACAAACTTAATTCTAACTACCACTAAAACTACAAAAATCATCTCTATGTATCGTTGTCAGCTTGAGGAATCTACCCAATTTCTTTATAGTCTTTATTGACATTTTTTTGTTGCCCCTATATCTACGAAATGGACCTCACCCTTGCCCAAAGAATCCTCACACCAAGTTTCATCAAAATATCTCATTCCGTTCGAGAGTTATCGTGCTTACAGACAGATGTCATAGGTATCCCTCCACTTACGTTTTGGGATCCCAAAAACGAGATTTTCGGTTTTTTTTGTCAGCTAGTTACCCCTCCAAGATGATGTGCGTGGGATAAATATTTATCCCACGCACATCATCTTGGAGGGGTAACTATCTGATCAAGAAAAAAAAAACACGAAAATATCGTTTTCTTATTTTAATTGCCATCAAGGCTGGAACGATTTTTCTATTTTCCAGCAGAATATCATGCCACGGGCGAATCCGACCAATCACGTTACATAAATGCGTAGTAACTACGCTTACTACGCTCCAGAGCATGGTAAATAGTAACTATTAATGACTATTTCGAGAAGGTTGGAATGGTCAGCGTAGTAACTTTTCATGAGGATGGAACGGAAACAGTAACTATTGTTTGAAGGGTGGAACACGCTCCGTTTGAAATACAAAACACTAACCCGATATTAGTTTTGCATACGAAATCCAGAAAATCCTGATCATGAAAAAAATAATGAGATTGGAAAAACCTTGAGATCTCATGTGAACTATTGAGAAGTAGAAACATAGGGATACCCAGACAAAATTGAGCAGAGCCAGAGTTACTTGAGCTTTGAGTTGACACCCGTCTACTTTCCTCTTACCCAGCTCGCATTTGACAGGAAAAGAAAGCTGCAGCCGTGTGATGTCCGAGCAGTCTGTTTACTCTCATTTTTCTTCTCTGGGGCTCTACTGCGATGACCTGTTTGGATTCAGGGTTCAGTAACTTTACTAAACAAAATTCATTCCGGCTTGACGACCGGTTAAAAAAAAAAAAAAAAAAAAAAAAAAAAAATCTTCTGAATTGTGGGTTCTCTTACTGACTTGAAGATCATTCAAGTTGAATGTGTTGATTTGATATAGAGTGGTTATGACAGGCTTGCTTGTTAGTGAATATTTTGTGCACTTGACTGTTGCCATTTTTTGGTTGTGGTGGAGCGCTTCTAGTTCACTATAAATGTTTAAAAATAAAAGTCCGACATTTAAAAAAAAAAAAAAAAAAAAAAAAAAAGCACGTACGTGCTTAAAAAACGCAACCAGTAAACATTTACTACCATTTTCTAATCAAACTTTCACTAAAATAAACTAAAAATTAATTAATTAATTTGTGAATTTGTCCTCTCTCGTCTTCCAAACTCTCCACTCGCCAACTACCCTCAAGAAGATGTTTCTTTAACCGATTTTTAAATTGCGGTACACTTTCCGCTTCTCGAACTGAGTCTGGAAAAGTATTCCAGGCCACCGTACCTGCATGCCTTACCACATGGCTAGAACGAACCGTACTTCTTGGCTCACTTACCAGGCTCCAGCATGCCTCGTAGCATGTTCGTCATGAAATGAATTAAAATGAAAAAATTACTAAAAACATGAGGCGCGAAGACTCTGAAACACAAAAATACCAATTTGGAAATCTCTAATTTGACCTACCTTCAAAATTCTAAGTTTCCTAAAGATTGACTCAGTACTTAAAGTTCAACCGAAAAGGGCTAGGATACGACAGTCTAGTTACCCATCACTTGTTCGCTTAAATAATCTTGAAAACCCGATGAAAAAGCGTTAGTTTGTTTTTCTGATATTTCCAAATAATCGGTTATCCCACTGTGCTTGCCGCTCTTCCCGTTTTTGTGATATCTCTATGGTGCCTGGAACATTTGGCAACAAAGCCAGCAGCAAACGAGTAAATAAACAAAGAAGTGTCTGCAGTCTGCAGTGCCAAAAACTAGTGCTAGCTAGTGAGGTGTCTTGTGTAGTGCTAGTTTAGTGATTTTCGCGGGCGAATTGTGGACGGATTCACCATGGGAAAGCGTCCACATTCCCAACGTCCCTACTGAAGACTACTGTGGAGAGAATGAAAATCCCCAATAGGTGTTGCAATAATTCAATGTATTTGAATCTAAGATGTAAAAATAAGTTGCCTGTTCAGTTAAACTTTAAAACTCCAGTATCATACTTACCAATTTGTGGAGGTAACAAATTGCGATGCTCCGCGATGTTTCCTGATGTTTGTGCATGTAATATTTGACTTCGGGTGGTTGTAGTGCAGATAACGGGAGGCGGAGGTTCTAATTCTTATTTGTTCTTGATAACATGTAGCAACTTTGCAAGTTGCAAGAGGAGGATTGAACCACTTCCTCTTATCCTGTGTCGTCACCAGTTTAAGGGAATGCTGTCTTTTCCATTTCCAGCTGATGACAGACTTCAGCCTGTGGTGGTAACTAATGGTGACAAGCGTATATTGTTCGTGAACACTTATATGCCTTTTTACTCGATTGATAATATTCCTGAGTTTACACTATATATTGGAAAGTTAATTTCTCTACTCCAGGAAGATTTTTCGTATGTTTGTTTCGTTGGGGACTTCAACGCTGATGCGCTGAAAAAGTCACCATTTTTTGATGAGCTTGATCTGGCCATGAAGGAAAACCAGCTGTGCCTGTTGGATGTTGAATGCCTTAGTTCTACATCCTTTACATACATGAGTCCAGCTGGCTCAACTTCATGGCTGGATCATGTTGCATGTTCTTTATCTCTAAGGAGTTATTTGAGCCATGTAAATATCAGATATGACATTTTCGGGTCTGACCATTTTCCCTTAGTTTTCGAGACTAGGTTGCTTTGTCCAAGCACTGATATCCAGCAGAGGTCGTGTTCTCCTTCCGTTTCCCCCCCGGTGGTGGCTTGGGATAAAACGACTAACGAGCAATTATATGCTTACCGTGGTGGTGTGGAATCTAGACTTAGGGATCTACAACGTAATTGTCCTGCCCCCTGTGGTGATGGGTCTTGTGGGGATGCTGGTCACCGAGCTAATCTGATAACCCTTTATATTTCAGTAATAACAATCCTTATTGGCAGTGCTTGCGAAAACCTACCCTATGCAGGTAGAGTATCGCATGCAGGCCAAAGAAATGTGGTTGCTGGTTGGTCCACATACGTAAAGGACCAGTATCGGGCAGCAAAGCTGGCTTTTCTAGCTTGGCTGTGGGCTGGCAAGCAGCCTGGTGATGAGCTTGATGCAAGACGTCGGTCCCTCAACCGATCGTTTCGAAATGCGTTAAGGTGGTGCAGAAAGAATGTGGAGAGTCTGAAAGCATCCGCCCTTGCCAGATCACTACTTCATTGTAAGTTTAAGGAGTTTTGGAATCGTGTTGCTAAATGCAATAAAAACTCTGTCCCTAAGCCTCCTGAGACTGTAGGGGGTGTTTCAGGGCCTGCCCAGATTGCTGAGCTTTGGGGAAGGCATTTTGGCGAGGTGTTTTCGTCAGTGCCGTCTGATACTGGTCCGATGGAGCTATCTCTTAGTGCCACCCTTTCTACAACCAGCAAGCAGCTGATTACATGCGAGGATGTTGCCAAGGTGGTGTCTGGGCTGTCTGGTAGTAAAAGTGGTGGACTGGATGGGTTGACTGCTAATCACCTGAAGCATGCAGGACCGATGCTAGTTTGCATGCTTACCGCTCTGTTTAATGGTTTTCTGGCGCATGGTTTTGTCCCGGATGGTCTAACGGAGGTCTGTCTAGTACCTATCCCCAAATCATTGGTGCTGGATCTTAGTAGTATTACTAACTATAGACCTATTGCTTTGGCGGCTGTGATATCCAAGGTTTTTGAAAAATGTCTGTATGGGATTGTCGAACCTCAAATACGGTCATCAGCTTACCAATTTGGGTTCAAGTCAAAGACATCTACTGAATTTTGTGTATTCGTACTAAAATCGGTGGTGGAATATTTTTGGGCTTTTTCAACCCCCGTATTTGCATGTTTTATTGACGCAAAGGCTGCTTTTGACCGTGTCAACCATGAGAAACTTCTTCGTAAATTGCATGATAGGGGAGTAGACCCCCGTATTGTACTAACCCTTGCATGTTGGTTTAAAAACCAAAGATTTTATGTGAAATGGGATGGGCTGCTTAGCTCCCCATTTCGTGTCCTAAATGGTGTTAGGCAGGGGGGAGTACTATCCCCACTCCTTTATAACTTATATGTGGATGAATTAAACAGTGCGCTTGCTGATGCAGGGGTAGGTTGTTTTATCCAGGGTAGTTGTTTTAATAACATTAGTTATGCGGATGATTTGGTGGTGATGGCTACTACCATTCATGCCCTAAATGAGTTGATGAAAGTTTGTGATGTGTTTGCTTCGGCACATGATGTGATATTCAACACGAAAAAAACCCTTTGCATGGCATTCGTCCCACGTGGCCTGAAGCTGGTTCATCTTCCACCCGTTCTACTGTCTGGCCAGACACTGAAATTCGTGGATACTTTTAAGTACCTTGGATTTATTTTTACGCCAACGCTGAATGATGATCACCATGTTAATGCTTTAGCAAGGTCATTGAGCGCTAGAGCGAATCTTCTTATTCGTAGGTTTGGGTCTTGCAATGCGTCTGTCAAGACATTCCTTTTCAGAATGTACTGTTCCCAACTATATTGTTACTCTCTTGTGACTAACCAATCTCATAAGCGCGAAAAGACCTTTCGCGTCTTGTATAACAACTCTTTCCGGTGGTTACATGGGTTTAGATGGAACTGTAGTGCTTCGGGTATGTTTGTTGGTGAAGGAGTCCCTTCTCTCCCTGAAATCCGTCGTTCCTCCATTCTTTCTCTTCAGTCTCGAATTCTGGCGTCGAGCAATCCTCTGCTGGTGATTCTGTGTGGTCCGCAAATGCGCCTGTCTCTGCCTCTGTGGCAAGCATGGGGGAAAGACATTTATTGTGGGTTTGACCCATCCTGATTTGAATGGGTTGAACCATCGTGATTGAGTATTTTGTTTGTTGGAGGCTTCGTGCCTTCAGCATATTTGTTTTTTAGTTTTAGTGTATATAAATTATTTGTTATGTAGCAGCCCCAGTTGGCTATATTTTGAAATAAATAAATAAATAAATAAATACCAGGAGCTATCGCATTTGAGGGAGAGAGATAAGTCTATTTATACAACATCGTAGCTGACAGCAAACTAATACAAGTAAATAACAAACTAATACAAAGAAAACGGAAAAAGATCACTCGGGTAACATTTGCTGGGGGTGGGTTGGAATCGCTTCCTCGTATCCTGGAATCTACGAACCCCAAATGTATCGCAGACGTTTGTAAATATGTGACTAAACTATTTAGTATCAGGAGTAAAAGTTTAACTTAGTTTACAGTGCCAGCCATTCGCCATCTGCCTTATGAAAACCGGCTTCAAAAACTACGATTACCCAGTTTATCTTACAGATTTCTTCGAGGTGATTTGAACGAAACTTTTAAAATTTGCCATAGTTATTATGATAACGTTAGGCCTGATGATGTCTTTACCTTCAATCACAACGGTCTCAGAGGACACAACTTGGAACTGACTGGTAAGAAGTTCCGGAAAGACATCGGAAAATGGAGCTTTAGAAACCGAATAGTAGAATGTTGGAATAATCTCCCAGAATGTCTTGTAAATGCCGAAAATATCAACCAATTCAAAGCAGGTGTCGACTACCACCTGGCTGAAATTCAATTTAATGTGTAAAGTGTCCCGAGAAATTTATAGAGGCGAAAGCCTTATTATTGCAATTATATTATTATTATTATTATTATTTACGTAGCATAGTATTTGTAGAGGTGTAATAAAGTATTTGTGAAGTGTGACGTGTATTAAACCTTGTATGGCCTTTTTGCTCAATAAACAAGCGTTATTATCATTATTATGGAGTACGATGGCTTAGAAGTTACATAAGTCTGACCATGACAGACAACAATATAACAAATATGGAAAGATACAACATTCGCAATATATATTCGTAATTTTTCTAATAATAGTAACATTCCTTGCTAATTTACTAGTCACATATTTAATATGGTCATCAAATGTATGCTTCCTGCTTAGTAACTGCATGCTAATTTTTCCAGGAAAGTCAAAGTTGTCTTCAAGGCTCTAAATGCCTTCAAAGAAAACTTGGAAAGCAATCCGACCACAGTGCCATCTTTTGATGCTGACAACATCACTTCGGATCCGGGAGAAGAAGGTTCAGATGGCGCTCGAGAGATAATCTCATATGTTACGGTGACGATTATACCATTTATTTTGATAGCTGGTCTTGCTGGGAACATAATCACTCTGATCATATTCTCGAAGCCGCAAGCACAAGTAAGTCTAAAATCGAAATTATCGCTCGACGGTTTTCATCCGGCCGAAGCTGTGTCGGATTAAACCCTGCAGAGCTCCGTAGGCTGTCGAATTTTCAGGACCCTAATTATTTCGTAGTAGTCTACCAGTCGACCGCTAGTTTATCTCACTTGTACTAGTTGTGTTTTTGCAGATATCATGGAATCTGATACCACGGTCTAATATCGTTTTTGCAGTTATCGTGGTATCTGATACCACGGTCAATAGGCGTTTTTGTAGTTATCGTGGTATCTGATTTTCAGATACCACGGTCCGACCGTGATATCTGAAAAAGTCATCTCACTTTCATCGGGTTTTGTCAAATTGGTGGGAAAGAAGTTTGTCACTTAATGATGTGACTGAATTTTTCTTTTGGGATTACTTCGAAAAGCGCAGTTTCGGCAATTGTCGTTTTTGCAGAGCAGCCGCATATCAGATACTACGATAACGGCAAAAACGATTAATTGCAGACAGGGGCGTCACTATGACGGGGGGGAGGGGGGGGGGGGACTCCCCCCCCCCCCAAAGGTCTAGAGAAAGTACTTTCATCGGGCTAACACAGAAGAAATAAAATGTTGTATGCTTTTGTTAGGCTTCGGTCGACTCGTCGGCACATCGGGTTCTTTTTATAGGCAAGAAATAAAATCCTGCAAACATTTGTCGGGCGAAACACTGAAGAAATTGAATTCTGCATGCTTTTCTCATGCCTCGATGGTCTCGTCGGCACATCGGGTTCTTTTTATACATAAGATATCCAGAAGAAATAAATTCTTTATGTTTTTGTCGGGCGTCGGTTGACTCTTTGGCACACCGGGTTCTTTTTATACGCAAGACATGAAATCCTGCAAACATTTGTCGGGCAAAGCACTGAAGAAATCGAATTTTGTATGGTTTTGTCGCGCCCCGGTATTCCCGTCGGGACATGGCTTTGTCGGGCGTCGGTATTGTCGTCGGCACATCAGGTTCTTTTTACACAAACACGAAATTCTGTAAATTTTTTTATCGGGCGCATGCGAAAAGTTGAAGTCTCGTCGGTACATCGCACAACGTAAAGATTAAAGTTCTTTACTGTCTTGTCGGGCAAAACACAAATGAAATCGAATTCTGAATGCTTTTCGGCGTCGGTATTCTTGTCGCCACATCGGGCCTTTTTATACGTAAGAAATCAAATTTTGCAAAGATTTGTGGGGCGCAAATTTTTCCGGAAATTTCGCCGACGTTGCTTAGTTTAATTTGTTCTGGGTACAGTCGTTGAAAACTTCGCTTTTTAGCGAAAGCTCAAACGAAAAGCCGAGTATGTGAATTTTAATATATGAATTTACATTAAAGGAACAATCACAACTGATGCACTACACTTAGTTTTACCCAACATTGCGGGGCATTTTGTAGTATTCTCTGTTAGGAAGAACGGTGCATCATTGAGTTTTCGTTTTAGGACAGAAATTCTTGGGGTTCGAAACACGTCAAAAGCCGCAAATTGTACGGTACTATAGCTAAAAATTTCCGGAAAAAAGGCAGATTAAAAAAAATTGCATTCGGCGCTTGGTTTGTCGTCGGAAGCTTCGCTTTTTACCGAAAGCTAAAATGAAAAGCCGAATATATGAACTTTAATATACCAAAATATGCCAAAGGAATAATCTCAACTGATGTATTACAGTTAGTTTACAGAAACGTTTTGTCTGCGTCGCATTATGTAGTATTCTTTATTCGGAAGAACGGTGTTTCATTTAGTTTTAGGATTGAAATTCGTGGGGGTCTGAAACACGTTAAAAGCTAAAACTTGTACGGTAGGTATAGCTAAATTATTCCGGAAAAAAGTCAGATTGAAAAAATTTAGCCTCCGGCGCTTAGTTAACTTGTTCTTCGCTAAAAGACAAATATTAACTTAAAATACGAAATTACATCAGAGGAATAATCTCAACTGATGCATTACAGTTAGTTTTAGCCCGGTTCTATTCTTTGCTGGCGGGAAATGTACGCTGTTGCCGCGAAGCGGCAACTTCGTTTTTTGTCGGCACATTTTTGAGTCCTTCGGCACAAACCGGACGTCCCCCCCCAAAGGTAAAAGGCTAGTGACGCCCCTGATTGCAGATCTAGCTACGTGGTAACAGATACCATGGTATCTGCAGAAATGCAACTAGTGCCAGCACTTGTCCACACACACAGTAAACAGATCCATAAGTCAATAGTTGCGTTTTGCAGATACCATGGTCTAAAGTCGTTTTCGCAGTTATCGTGGTATCTGATACCACGGTCAAAAGGCGTTTTTGCGTGATGTAACTTAATATCAGTTTTTCCTTTGGGATGACTTCGAAAAGTGCAATTTCGTCAATAGTCGTTTTTGCAGAGCAACCGTATATCAGATACCACAATAACGGCAAAAACGACTAATTGCAGATCCAGTTACATGGTAACAGATACCATGGTATCTGCGAAAACGCAACTGGTGTCAGCCCTTTTCCACAGACATAGTAAACAGATCCGTAAGTCCATTTTTGCAGATACTGTGGTATCTGATACTACGGTCTAAAGTCGTTTTCACAGTTATCGTGGTATCTGATACCACGGTCAAAAGGCTTTTGTGCAGATATCGTGGTATCTGGACTGTTATCGTGGTATCTGATATTCAGATATCTGATATTCAGATACCACGGCCCGACCCGTGGTAACTGATCGGGGTATCTGAAAAGTCATCTCACTTTCGTCAAATTTTGTCACATTGGTGAGAAAGAAGTTTAGCACTTATCACTATAGTGATGTAACTTGATATCAGTTTTTCTTTTGGGATGACTTCAAAAAGTGCAATTTTGTCAATAGCCGTTTTTGCAGAGCGACCGTATATCAGATACCACGGTAACTACAAAAACGACTAAATGCAGATCCAGTTACCGTGGTAAAAGATATCATGGTATCTGCAAAAACGCAACTAATAAGTGGAAAATCTGTAATCTGCTTCTCGAGCAATGCAAGTTTTGCACTGTCTTTGGAGTAGAAAGTGAGGGCTTTTGTTTTTTGCTCATGTCTCCATCTGTCGCTAATTTTGGTAACGAGACAATGTGGGACTTTCGGAAACAAGTCGAAGACGGTAGCGCTGAAGTGGAATAAGTCGAATTTAAGAAAGCTTGACTCTAGTTTTCTTCTTTTAGTATTAAGTAAGTGAATATTATTTTGAACTGTTATCGTGGGCAGGGGCGTCACGTATGGGGGGGGGGGGGGGGAGGGGAGGGGGACGCCGAAGCGATAGCGAAGCCCCGCTGTTTTTTCGGAAAAACAGTTGGTTTTCTGAAAATCAGCCGATTTTTCATCAAGACAGTAGATTTCTTCTTAAAGCTTAACTGAAAAGCCAACATATTTTTGTATCATTCAACTGAATTGTGTTAAGGATTTTATTTTTATTTTTCACTATTTGATCTAGAATGATGTTCCCAGGCCCGTATCCAGAATTTGTTCGGGGGGGGGGGGGGGGTTGCCTGTGGGTCTGACAAAAAAGTACAAAAATGACAAAGGGAAAAACCTATAGAAATGATTATTTTTGTATGTTTCGGGGGGATGGGGTTTCAACTCCCTACCCCCCCCCTGGATACGGCCCTGGAAGTTCAGAATATCTACGGTCATCCTCACAACGCAAATTTCTACTATTACGCAGAGAAATTGAATCTCAATACATACGCGACGTTTCAGTGGCCAGTGATTACCTTACGGAAGGTAGCTCACTGCGTGAACACTTATTTTTCGTGAATTGTTTTCATCGCGTGTACAACACAGATACAAGCGCATAGAGCGTACAAATTAGACAAGGAAGTTCTACTGTTTGAAAATCGATTATTCATGAATAGCGGAGCAAAGAAGTATTCAAGCTTCTTTAAATGAATAAATGATGGACAACCTGTTTTTCCTATCTGAGAACTTTCTAGTTAAACTTTAAAAATAGTCGAGTTTTCTGAAAAACTAGTTTTTCCGTAAAACTGTCGTTTTTTCTGCAAAAGCAGTCGGTAAAAATGACCAGCCAGTCCGTAAAAACCTAGCCCCCCCCCCATACAATTTGGCTGGTAACGCCTGTGCCCTGGTCGTAGTGCCACTAAAGAAAATCGGGACTCCTAGGTTGCGTTCCACAAACTTAACAATTCTTAACAATCGTTACTTTACTTCGGGGCGGAGCTAACTGCAGCTTTAACGATCGTGAACTATTCCCAGTTCTACAATTGTTAACTATTCTGTAACGATGCTCACCGACCATCGTTACAAAATAGTTGACAATCGTTAAGCTCTGGAACGGAAATTGTAGGTGGACAGAGCTTCAATTTCGAAATCAGAAACGTGGAACGCGAAAAGTTAACAACTGTTAACAATTTGTTAACGATCGTTACGTTCCGGAACGCAATCCTAGGTAGGTGTCCACCTCTCTGCCTATTTCGTTATCCGGCACAGGGGACAAGGGCCCATGCTTTTCTTGATTGGTCCCAACGCTAAGCAGACAAGACACTTCATCTCTTACTAAAGAGGTTTGGGGTAGTTTGATATCTCGGTGTCTAATATAAAATAGCGCTAAAATGTGGTGGATTTTTATCCTACCATAGGAGATTTTTCACAGAATCGGATAATTCCGAAACTTTGCACCGCAAGCAAACATTTCTAACTCAGACTTTTTTCTGCTAAAATATAGAGGTTTTAAAATATAGGGATTGAAATATGCGCTTCCTATTCTCTACTTGTAAAGAATGTAACCCGTTTCAACTGAAAAGTCCTAGCTTCCCTTTATAACTCCGTTGCAATACCCCAATTTCTTTACCTAGCTCCGTTCTGGCAAATCTTCTCAGCTAGTGAAAAAAATAAACTCCGTTCCACTTTCTTCAGATTCTCCAAATACTTACTTCGGCTCCCCCCTTGGACAAGAAGTACCAAAATGATAAAAATATATAACATAAAAGACCCTGAGCTTGCTATTTCTAACTTGATTAGCAAGTACAACTAAAAAATCCAGTCCCACCCTTGGAGCAAAATTCTCAAAGTTTAAGTGTATATGTATGTAATCGTGTTCGGTTTTTAGTCAGTCAGAGAGTCTCAGTTAGTAATTTTTGTGTGTGTTTCCCATGAAAGTGTTACGTTTTGCTTTTGTTTTGTTTTTCTTTTCGTTTTTGTACTCCGTCCCTTTTCTTTTTGAAATGACGGGTGATAAATAAATAAGTAAATAAATAGTACGAAACCAGTAAACTGCATTATGTCATTCTGACAAGTTCGAAACATATGAATGCCATTCGAACAAGCTCCAAACATGTAGTTGTCTTGTAACACATGGCTTATAGAAAATTTATACGTAACTATAGGCCAACGACTAGAAACAACTTACTTGTTGGACCAATTCACGATTAGCTAACTGCTTTATCGGGCAAGTTAAAACTCTGTATTTCTGACAAGTTCAAAACTTGCTACTGTCTCGTAATATACGGCTAGAAAATCTGTTCGTAAAATACGACAAGCAAAAGGTCATTTGCAGGCTGAATTCAGCGATTTCGTGTCGTTCTGGCAAACTCAAAACATACGACTAGAAAATCTCTTCGTCGCAGTAAGAGTAGAAACAGGTGATCTGCGGGCGAAATTCACGTTTGGTATTTGCTTTATGTCATTCTGGCAAGCCCAAAACTTACGACTGTTACACAAGTACGATTCTCTGAAGCTACCCCCCCCCCCCCCGTGGGGACTTGCGATAGGATCTAAGGGTGTACTATCTTCATGTGTTTTCCGCTTCAAAAGAGGGTAACACGAAAGAATGATAGTACAAAAGAAGATCTTATCTGCAGTGGTCTTGTAAATGAGGCTTCGGATCTCGCAGAAAGTTTTAGCCTGCTTTTCTTTGTTTTTTCTTAATTTAGGTCGCATAAACTTGGTACTCTCCAACTTGCATCCCATTCGGCCCATCCATTTGGTTTTTGTGCATGTCACAAAGTTTTCGGACTGTAAATGAAATTTATAGACTGTAAATGAACAAATTCATTTATCATTATTAAGGGTGTGTTCCGACCTTCCCAATATATTAAACTATTTCGTCGTTCAATCCTGCGAACGTAGTTAACACAATGTCAGAATTTCCATATCATTTATATAAGGACAAAATTTCAACAGACACTGTCTGTAGACGCTACGTAATAATTATTTTATAAGTCTTAAGAGAAGAGTAGACTTTTTTTCATGAAAGGTAACTTTCACAGCGGCCTCGCCAAATTTGACCTTTACATCAAATATAATCACACTGAAATATATATCTATAATCAATCAATTCGTCATTGCAACAAAAGTATAATACAATTCATAAAATATGCCTCTGCAAAACTAATCTAAAACATTGTTCGAAGTAAACTGTTTCGACATACTAACTGTCAGGAAATCCTTGAATACATTAACAAAATCTCTTATTAGTATATTGGTAAAACATAGAAAGAGAAAGATTTATCCTTTCACATGTTCACCGAATTTAATCTTTATTACCTTAAATTACCTTAAATCGCCCTTCCAGCGAGATAGGGTGGTACGTCAAACTTAATTTCGCTGGAATACTTGCATAAAATAAATACAAATATAATTAAAGGGTCGAAAATGTTACTTTAATTGTTACTTTTCTGCAAAGTACAAGAACAGACCAAATGAGCGAAAGACAAAAGCTTATTGGGAAAGTTAAGTTGTGTTCTGGTCCCTAGTTTTGCCCTATGTGCATTCAGAAAGGGAGGAACATTTGGTGGGTCGCTGAAAGATTTGAGAACAGAGACCTTTGGGCGAGAAAATATTGAAGAGGCCTATCTGGTTAATATTATTGAGAAGAAAAATCAGCTTGGGAGGTTCCTCAAGCAGACTATGGAGCATTGGGAGTTTTTTTTGTGGGATCCGAAAACGTCAGTGGAGGGATGACAGATGACATCGCAAACGATAACTCTCGAAGGGAATGGGATATTTTGATGTAACTTGGTGTAAGGGTTCTTTGGGTCAAGGGACAGGTCGAGTTCGCAGATGGGTTCTGTAGCTTGACGTTTAAGGGTGGGGGAGGAAGTTCAAATTAAGGAGTTGAGCCCAAGCTGAAATATTATAAATATATAAGCCCAAATATTCTTTGAGCCCAAGCTGACTTTGAAACACTTATTCAAACAATGTTTACAACGGATACGTCAGCTAACGATTCTTCATCATCTGTAATAAATAACTGAAGCTTCTACGCTTCAGTTATTTATTACAGGTTTGTTTCCTTCCCCGACGTTGACCCAGAGGATTGACAGCCTGACGAGGACCCTTGCCAAGAAGGGCCGAAATATCACTGATGAAGAATCGTAGCTGACGTATCCATTGTAAACATTGTTTGATGAAAAGTTATGGGATATTCGATCTAGGGATAAGAAGACACGCTGAACACGAGTATGAAAATCATTTCCGCGCCGGACAAGTAGATCGCCCGGAATCACGCCCAAACCGGAAAATTTGTTAAAAGTAAAAGTTTCGCCTGAAGCTAATCAGACGTTCGATTGGGGAGTAAGAAAAAATGCTGTATCCGCATATGACGATCATTTTCTACCCGGGCTATAGTTCGCCCGGAATCCGGTTGAAACCGGAAAATTTCTTATAAGTAAAAGTTTTATCTGAATTTGATGAGAGGTTCAGTATCGTGGTAAGGAGGTTCGCTGGATTCGTTATTTGACGGTGAAGTAGTTTGCCTTGAATCCGGTCAAAACTGGAAAGTTTGTTAAAAGTAAAAGTTTTATTTGAAGTTTATGAGATGTTCGGTTCAGGGGTAAGACGACATGTTTAGTATGAATGTGAAAATCATTTCCCCGCTGGACAAGTAGTAAGAATTTAAAAGTAAGAGTTTCGCCTGAAGTTGATTACATGTTCGATCGGGGGCTAAGAAAACATGCTGAATCCGATAAGACAATCATTTTTAACCCGGACATATAGTTCGCCCGCAATCCGGCTGAAACAACATTTTTTAGAAGTAAAAGTTTGATCTGAAGTTCCTGTTCAATATCGGGGTAAGGAGATACGCTGGATTCGTTTTTTGCCGGTAAAGTAGTTTGCCCAGAATCCGGCCGGAAGGGGAAATTTGGCAGAAGTAAGGCAGGAAGGATAGATTTTTCCACAACTTCCTTTTTCCGATTTAAGCCGCTTTGAGCCTGAAGAGGACCCTTGCCAAGAAGGGCCGAAATATACCTCTAATAAAATTCATCTGACGTATCCGTTTTGCACTGTCAACTAAGGCAGGAAGTTTTGATAATTTCGTCAAAGTTGATATGAAATATAGGGATAAACACACATGCTGAATCCATATTTGAACTGGTTTTCGCAGATGATTAACCGTTGGCCTTATCTGTTTCTAATCTTCCATATTAAAAATGTTCAAGGAGTCTGGCGAAGACCGGATATCTACAAGACCAAAATGTCTGGATCAGATATTAAGTTTGTGGGATCCCATCGAAACCTTCGGTCTTGTTGAAGTAAGGATTTTACCCTTTTGTTGTTTTTATTGAGTTTTGAGTATCAATTTGTATTTTTTTCCTGCCATGGCCCCACAGGGATTTTGGGAACAAATTGAGGGATCGACCAAAAAGGGGCATGGCAAGGCATGGCGCAGGAGGAACAAGTAATTAAAAGAGATTAGAAAGTAGTAGAAATGGACAAGTAAGTGGGAGTTCGTAACTCCAGAGCCTAAAAGAAGGCACGTTTGCCCCTCACTCTGAAGCTTGAGGCCCCTTTTAGTTTCCGTGCCTCTTTTTAGTACTCGTGCTTCCTACGCCATGTCTGCCGTGCCTCCTTTTAGTCGATCCCACAAATTCATTCATGGTTTGCAACTTTAGGCTACTCTTAGCGAAAATATAATACTCAAAGGTCAGAACTTCCGCAACGTCAACGGATGATACATTATCCTATATCTGTTGAAATGAGCGACCTTGAACATACTGGACATTTTACCAATGGTACTTTTGGGGGATCTTCTGCCAGGTACGCTCTGGGGGTATCCCTGCAACAGACAACCCGATTAGAAGTGGTCTCCAGATGCAGCAACAGATAACATAAAAACGTTATTGACATTTTGACCCCCCCCCCCCCCCTATCACCCATTGAAGAGGCGAATGCAGGCCGGTTTCACTTCAATCATCCGTGACCTCAGAAGAATTACCTTCGGTCCCATTAGGCGGTAGATGCTTATGTCAACAGGCAACCCGATAGAGTTGGTCTCCAAGATAATCATTCCAAAGCGTCCTATGTCTTGCCGATTTTCCAAACCACGGAATGGAAAATTGACGGCCACATGTTTGGTTGAATAGGTGTTCTAGGAGTACTGAGGGATTTGTGACACTTTAAAGATCAAGCGCTTCTAGTGTCCTGTTTTGTGCTCGACAGAAATTGAGGAAACACTCTGTCAAGGATAAAGGGGAGCCCTTGAAGTTCAAGAGGCATGAACTGACAGTTGACAATCCATGCGGACGAAATCACTCGTTGAGAGTATCAACTGGGGGTCAACTGAACATGAAAGTGCGATGGGGAAACGGAAACCGTGTGACACACTTGGAGTGAAGCGATCGGAATGAAACTTGGTGGGAGGAACACGCACAAGCCCTATGTACATCAGTGACAGAACAGGACCGGATTCGGGCACTGTGGGAAGCTAGAGGGGGAGGGGGGGCGGTCCGGAATTCCGGTGATCGCAAGTTAAGGTACTTCCAGACGTGCAAGGGCGATGAAACTTGGCTTGAACATTAGAGACTTGACATGATTGGCTTAGACATAGTCGGTTCCCTGACCCGACCATCGTTGGGGGAGTGGAGGGAAGGAGAGCTCTGATTCTTGAGGTATGTTTAACTTTTGAACGGGTGATGGGATCTAAATGTAACTTGATGTTTGGAAAGACCTCATGTCTCAAATGCCCTGTTTTTAGAGTGGAGTGATTGGGATGAAACTTGGTTGGAAGAACAAGCACAAGCCCTAGATACATCTGTGACAGAACCGGACCGGGTTCGAGCACTATGGGGGGAGTTGGAGGGGGTCCGGAATTTCGGTGATCGCAAATTAAGGTACTTCCAGATGTCCTAGGATAATGAAACTTTGCTTGGAAATTAGACACTTGACAATATTTACATTTTCGAGATTCCTACGGGTCCATGATCATTTTTGCCTGAAGGGTTTTGCTTACAACTGAATTCCTTATAGTACAAACAGTACTGTTGAGTAAAACATACATTTTCATTATTGACAAGAGGACGTGTTTCTGATCAAAGGATACAGTTCTGTAATCCGCAAAGGCCCATGGTAATTTGCACCTCAAGGGTTTTGCTTACATGTGAACATTTTCATTTCCGGGAACTAATCCGACAACAGTTGGGGGGGGGGGGGGGGGCTGGAAAATACGTGACTGGCTGATACTGGAGAAACTGGTAAACGGTAATTTGCATCTCAAGGGTTTTGCTTACATATGATCCCTAACCAACTTCAAATGCAGATCTTCATATTTATTTGTGACCCGCTTTTTGCGTAACAGCGGAGTATGAATAAAATACACAAAGTAAAATATACGTATTAAAACACTTAAAGAAAACAATGTACATAAACATGACAACACTATTTTCATATAGATAAGAAACACACTAAATAGACTTAAAATTTTTGTACATTGACAAGCACATTAATCGTGTTCAGGAATGAAAAACTGGCTAATAATTTCAATCAATCAATCAATCAAGTTAATTTAATGGGCTGAAAGAGCAGGATGTTTGTGGAGGGAAAATAGATTTGAATGCGAACGAAAAAGTGTATTGATCCTATCCTGAACATTAAAATTAGAAACCAATTTACGATTACGAAAAGATTTTGGAAAGATACATCAGAAATTTACAGTAGGCTACTTAAAGAAACAAGTTCTCAAATTTTTTACACCTTTTTTCAAATTTTTTATATGTTTTTGCAAATGGTTAACTTAATTTTTTTTTTTTATCACCGTTTGTAACTATAATACACGTAACTATAATACCAACCGACCGATCACACTGACAAGGTAACTCTTCATTCCCATCCCAGTACGAGAACTTGAATACATGAGCTTATAGCTCTTATTTAAAAGCCAATAAGATTGTCGATCTAGAGGTAAGGAGACATGTTGAATCCGAATATGAAAATTCTTTTCTCGCCGGACAAATGCAGTTCACTCGGAATCCGGCAAAAGCAAGAAAATTTGGAATAAGTAAAAGTTTTATCTGAAGTTGATTGGATGTTCGATTCAGGGGTAGGAAAACATACTGGATCCGAACATGTTTTCACCCGGACGAGTAGTTCGCCCTGAATCCAGAAATTTAGCATGAAGTTTTAACACCCAATGACATCCCAACCGGCACTTACTGGGTCGAAAAGTCGAAATGCATCCGACAACTATCTGGTAACAATTTAATAAAATATGTGGACCAATTTTCCAGTCCCTACCCTACCCCTTTATTCACACAGGCGAAAGCTCTGCAAGTGAGTGACGTCACTTTGTTTAATCTGTAGACCCAGGAGGGATGGTGACTTCGGTAGCGTGGATACGCGCAAAGTTTATTGGGTTTAATAGAAGACTGTTTAAACCTAGCGTGCGTATTCTTTGGGTTTTGGATTGTCGGGGGGTCGAAGGGGTTGATATTTGTTGTTCAAATTTTGCATGAGGATTAGTAGATGACAAGTAGAGAGACAAGTCCTTTAGCCCTATATTCAGGCGCGGAGGAGGGGGTTTCGAATTAAGGGTTAAAACAAATTTGGTTTATAAGGTGAGGCCATATTTATTTATTTATTTATTAATAGAAAAAAGACGTTAAGCCGAAGCTTCTCTCTCTACAAACACATAAACTTTTACTACATTTTTCAACACTGCACTATACACTTATGACACATGTGAGTGGGAAGGCCCACTGAATCGATATCTGAACTTAGTTTTCTTGCCGGACAAATGATTCACCAGGAATTCGGCCGAAACTAGAAATTTGGTTGAAGCTCAAAGTTGTTTCTGAAGTCGATTGCAGATTCGGTATCGGCAAAAGGAGATGCTGAATCGAATTTTGAACTTCATTTCTTTGACGGATTAGCTGGCAAAATTTGCAAAATCCCAGAAAATTTGGATTAAAAGGTCCGGCTCTTATGACACTAGATTTTGCTCTGCATGTGGTTCGCCGGGAATGCTGCTAAAACACCAGGAATTCGGTAAAAAGAAATTCTAAAAGACCTTTTTGAAGTCGATTAGAGATGAGATATTGGAGTAAACATGCTTTTTGAATTTATATCTGAACTTGGTTTCCTCGTTTGATTAGTTGTTTGGCTGTAAGCAAAAAACCTCAAAAAGGTAAAATTTGTGTGTACATATCCGAACGAGTGATTCTGTATAAATGGCAAAAATGGTAAAGGGGTCTCGCAAAGACTCGGAAATGTGCAAGATTCAATTGTCTGGACCAAGAAGTCTAATAAATATCAACATTTTGGGATCCCATCGGAACCTTTGGTCTTGTTCTTCTTGTGAGACTGTTTCTTTTCTAGATATCCTTGTTCCGCTTGATTTAAGAGATGGCCAGCCTGTTATATAAAGGATGCGATGTTTTTTTTTTATAAAAGCCAAAGAAATTCTCATCTTCCACCATCGACGCGACATTACTTTCTCTTAACTAAGGATATAGTTGGCGGGAGGATGAATACTGATGGAGCTTTTTGATCTTCTTTGGTTCCCCGATCTTTAGCTTATTCCAGTTTTTCTTTCAGTTTCAAAGTCTTCTCGGACTCTACTTCTCACGTCTGGCGACCGCCGATTTGGTCGTGATCATATTATGGATCCCTCTCTTTTTACGGATGATTGGAGTTTTCGAGAACAATACGAAAAGTCTCACTGTCGCTGTTTTTTATGCGCACTTTGAGATCCCTTTGCTGAATGCTGCGATGGGAACGAGCATCCTTATCGTTGTCACGCTGACGGTTGATAGGTAAGTTTTTTTTTTAGTGATGAAGAGATTTTTTATTTGAGGGTTGATAGGTAAGAATTCTCCCATAACAGAGTCCCAGCGTTTTCATTTGTCCCAACGACTTTCTTCCCTGGGGCGGGTTCTAGAGTAAATCTCTGCCAATTATCCGATGCTGGCGAGGGGATGTGACGTCACGGAAAAGGTTGGGAAACTCGATTAAATGTATAATGTTTAATATGTATTCGGAGTTGGATATATATATGGATTTAACTTTTCTCGAACAGGTATTTAATGTATATTTTCCTTTGTCCCACATTATGACAATAAATTTGCGGAGGTTGATACGATGTCGTATCAGCCTCCAGAGCGGAAGTTACGAAGCTGTATCAACCTCCGTAGAAGTTTGTTGAGCACTTTCCCTCAACTACTGAAAAGTAGAACCCGATCTCCAAAAAATAAATAGAAGACATCACTTTCAGAAAGAAAAACAAAAACATAGAAAAAAATGTTAAAACACTGAAAGAATATGTTGCTTTCCGAGCCAACCAACCTGGGTCATACCTTGTTACAATCACATTCCCACTGAAAATGTAACTTGTCAGCTGAAACAACATTACTTCCAACTTGGTTCAGCTTATTTTCCTCTACTCTCCAAAAGGCAGGTATTCGGCAATTACAACAGTCTTTTTCTTGATTTTGCTCTGACTAACATTCCATTAATAAAAACTCCAATCAGTGTTGCCACTTTTCTGATGGAACGTGTGGCTTTTAGCCGGAAAAAAAAATGTTGAACTATCAACGAGAAATCTCGCTTTACCGTCTTCATAATGATGATGCAATTTTATTTACGCACTTAAGAAGAGGAAAATAGTGCAGTATAGACAAAGAAAAGGAAAAAAAATACACTGAGCTTTCAATAATATACTAAATGCACGAGATCATAAAATAAATATTTAAGAAAAAATAAAGAAAAGGGACTAATCGGGTCTAAAAAATCTTCTTCCTAGATGGAGTGCGGAGAAATAGCCAAGGGCAGAAACGTGAAGGTCTTGGGCAATCGAAGATAACTTTGCACAAGGGTCAGAGGGCAAACAAGTTGAAGCTATACGGGAATTCCTGTAACGTCGAGGAAGGTACAAGAGAAATTTACAATATTTGAAATAAAAAGTCCTGATACGTTTTAAATCTTTTAGACTCAGAATACCGAAAATTCCCGAAAGGTTGCAGACAGAGGGAGAACAAAATCTATTATATAAACTAGCAAGGACTTTTCTGTTATACCTTCCTCTGTTCGGAACTATTTTTCCATATCCGACACGAATGGAATCGTGAACAGCCGAAACAGCGTTATCGCAGATTTTTTTTTGAGACTGTGCTATGATCATGCCAAGCCGTTTTACGGTAGGTGAATTGGGGAGCTTTTCATTTTGAAAAGAAATACCGGAATCTTTTGGGCTGTTGAACTTAAGATACTGACATTTAGAAATGTTAACAGAAAGGCCAATTTGAGAAAGACTCTGACAAATCGTTTTTATGTTAGATTCTAGCCCACTTTTAGTTCGACTTATTAATAGAATGTCGTCTGCGTAAGCTATGTAATTAACACTTAGGTCTCCAAGGAAAAATGTTGGCAATAAACCTGAGAGGCATTCATAAATGGCACTTTTAAAAACAAAAGGAGATAGGACTCTACCCTGTGGTACCCCCTTGCTCACAGGAATGGATTCCGAAACTGCCCCTGACGATTTCGACCGAACAATCGCGTTACGCTACCAAAACCTTACACAGGAACAATGGAAGCATTAACACCCTGACGCAATAAAGAAAGTAGAGCCTGTGAATGTACTACATTATCGAAAGCTCCAGAAATGTCGATTGCACAAATATGAACGGTAAATTTTACAAGAGTCGCCTCCTTGAGAATTGTAGACAGGACTCTATGAGCATGGCTGCAACTGAGTCTTTTTTGAAAACCAAACTGGAAGTCGCCGAACTGACACTTCGACGTAATTTCTGGCACTAACAGATATTCAAAATTTTTGCTAAAGATACAAGACACTGTAATTGGACGGAAAGAGCTGCACTGGTTTGGATCTTTTCCTTTTTTTAGAATTGACGTAATAGTTCCAGAAAGAAAACTGTCTGGAACTATAGACGTTGCCAGAATCGTCTGAAATAGTAGCTGAGTGTGGAAGATGAGTTCGGGAGAGCTGAACTTGAAGTGGCTGGAGCAGAGACCGTCGCTGTCAACGGAGGTGCTTTTCAATCTGTGTATAGCTCTTATGACTCCGTCTCTGGTGACGGTGTAGACTGTTGACTGTTTTATATTGATCGGAAGAAGTTTTGAAAGGCGCTCGCCAAAAAACGTTGAAGTAGGCCATCACTAGAGCTGAATACAGAAGAATAGTGGTGCAACCAGTCCTTCATCTGAAGTGGCGACGGAAGTGGAGGAGTGGTTTTGTCAGAACGCAGAACTGATGCCCAATCCTTCTTCTTCGTCGGGAAATCCAGATCCTTAACGCGCATTGACCTAAGGGACTTTTTGAAATTTCGCTTCGATTTTTGCTTGAGGTCAAAGACAGTCCCATGCATAGGGCGACCTCAGGCATTCGAGATACCAGGTCCGCGCACGGCTTTTAACTTTGTTGATCTCCGGGTCGATTTTCCATAAAGGTTTCCTTGTACCAATTGACACGCTCAAGAGGGACAGCCATTTCTTCTGCTTGTTTTAGACACCATACGATCTGATTGTAATAAGAGTTGATGTCGAGACGGGCTGACTGATGGGGTATCAGGGTCTGGAGCAAATGGAAGGGTATTGTTATCGTGGACAGAAGCGTAGTTAGGTACTGTAAAAATATCACTTTGTTACACCTGTTCCAGTTGCGCGTTTCACACCATTTAGGGGGAGCGTTATTCTGTTGGAGAGCAACGAGTTTTGATCTGAAGCTGCACGAAATAGACAAGTGGTCATCGTCAATATTTTCGGTATCCACATGGAGAAGGCCATCAAGTGGATTATCTGAAGAAGTGATTATGTGGTCAGTGTTTGACGTTGCACTGTCTACGTTGTGGATATACGTGTAGTCGAGGTCTTTTGGCGCTATGTGGTATCCATCAGGTAGGCTATCGAGTAACAGCGTTGATCTAGGTGGAGTTTCCAGAATATCGCAGTTCAGATCACCGGCCAAGATCCATGGCGTTTGTTGATTTGAGATGCTTTTAAGAATCGTCTGGAGTTTTCTGCAAGCATTGGCAAAGGCATTCAAGGATTGGGAGTTGCGTCGATTGCACGGAAGATACACATTAATGAGGGCGCAGTCTTGACAGCAAGAATGTTGTTGTCCGAATAGATTAGATGGACAGAAGCAGAGATGTCGCAGCTAACAAACGTGGCTAATCCTCCAGAAGGTCTACCCTTGGTTTTGCGTGCATCCCGAAGGAAAGTGAAGTGATTTTGCGATCGTTGGAGAAAACGTACGTTCGTGTTGGTCAATAGGTGCTCTCGTAGGAATATTATATCATTTTTCGCCAATAGATCGTTTATTAGCAGATCCTTGTCCTTAGTGCCATTGATGTTGAGAGAAGCTAGCCTGATAAGGGTCGAATCCATTTATGATAAAGATTTCTCGGCTGCTTTCCGTAAGATGGGGCACTTCATGCTGAAGGAGACGTGGTTGCCCTGGCAGTTGGCGCACAGTGGATTGTTTGAGCAGGGATTCGATTTAGAGTGCATGTGGTTTCCAGAACAACGAGCACACCTCGAGCTGTTGCTGTCGAGTTTGCACTTGTCCTGTCTGTGACCAGGAGATTGGCATTTTTTACATCGCGGGGAATACGGCGATACTCCACAACACGGAAAAATTCATAGCCAATCCGAGCTCCGTTTACAAGGGCTTTCCCCAGCGCTGACTGATCCAGGAACACTAGCTTGAAGGTGCGTGACGTTCCAAGCTGAATGACTTCAGATGTGCCTGGGATGCAACTGGTAAGTTGAGCGGAGGTTATGTTCTCTGGAACATTTCGGATAACAGCAAGGCAACTCGGTCTAACAACGGTAGTGCGGGAGCCTGGGTGTTTATCCGTAATCGCCTTTGCTATGCGTGAAGCTGATTCCTGGCTAGCGGTTTCCAAAATCCATGGATTTTGGAAACTACTGACTTTTACGTTGGTAATAGAGTCATGCCCATCTAGCTGGTCAAGTGCGGCTTTTCGGGAAAGCGGATCAGATATGCCGTCAGGAGAGTTGTCAACGATTATTTTCACAGCATCGGAGTATGAGGGCCGGTGGTTGCGATTGTCTGATTTGTTGCCGGCTGCAGACGTTTTTGGCCGAGTGTTAGACAAGTTATTCATCGAGAAAAGTCTGTCAGACATAAGCTAGACTTCGTTAACACAGGTAGTGATTTGGCAGGAAAGGGTGGCAAAGGCTGAAGCTGGGAAAAACGGTACCTCACTTGGAGGCTTGATCACGAAATCAGGCAGAGAGACGTCGTCTTCATCGCAGCGAGTGAAGGCACCGAGAACATCGGTAGCATTAGCCGACGCGGCGTTGGGACATGAACGACGTGGGACAGGATCCTGCGGAAAAGCCTTCTTCCAAAGTAGGCGCTTTGCAGCCAAAATAGCTGCCTCAGGAAAAAACTCTACAGCGCATTGAGCAATGCTGTCATGGCCGATCCTCTTTTTGAAATTATCTTGCAAGAAGTTCAATACAGGGTCGTAGAAAAGCACGGGAGACGACATGGCCAACTGCCAGTTTTTGGATTCCAAGTATACAACGGTCCCTTTTTGACAGTTGAAGCTTGAAACCGATAATTATCAAACTGAAACGGAGATTGCGACCGTTCAGCTCATCGGTCAGACGAAGACTGTGTTATAATTATACCCCTAAGCTTTATGCTTCATTTTGTATTTGCTGGTAAGGAACCGGTCGCGGAGTTCTTGCTCACTTTGTCGAAGAAACGAAAATGTATGACAAACCAGAATTCTGGGACCAGAGACTGCACCTATTTAAGCTTGATTAATTGTATCTCTCTAAGAGCCCACCGCTAGATGGTATCTGCTACGCCACAAATGAAAAACATGGTGTTGGATAAGGATTGCATTGTTATACGGAAATAACAGGGTCACAACAGTAGTAATTTTACCATTTCTGCAGTAGGCCAGGATTGCCATTTCACTAAACAAATATTCCATACACAATTAGCAAATAATTACTACCAAAGAAGACAAGAATCTGCTCGAAAAAGTTATAATAGTTAACATACCTACATCTCAGTTGATATTGGAAAAACAACCCCTTTTCCGATAGCAACCTCGACGTCTGAAGGTAATCTTTAATAACTTTTCTCGAACTCGAATAACAACCGCTTTTCTCATATCAACCTAGATGTCTGAAGTTAATCTTTAGTAACTATTCTCGAACTTTTCTCGAACAGATATGCACCCACAGGAAGTTATTTTATGACAATTACTTTTCTGGAGGCTGTTACGACCTCGTATCATCCTCCAGATAGGCTGATATTGAAGCCGTAACAGCCTCTGCAGATGTTCATCGACCACTTTTCATCAAATAGTGAATTCATCGAGTTACACATTCATCGTTGTTGTACAAAACACCAGGGTTGGTCACCAAAAGTAACTTCGTACACCCTGGAAAGTAACCGAAAAGTATCTCAAAGTAACCCAATGTATCCTAATGTAACCCAAAGTAACCCAAAGTATCCTGAAGTAACTCGTACACCCTGGTTCTTGGCGACCCAACCCTGGACAAAACACTTCGGCTCGGATCAGGTTATTTTCCGTGACCGTCTCGTTGTTATTTTCCGATATCAACCTCGATGTCTGAAGTTAAGCTTTAATATACATGGATAGATCTGTAGGGTTGAGCGGCCAGTGAGGCACCGGTCGCTTTTACATTTACAAACCGTTCTAGGGACAATCAGTTAGGTATGGAAATGAAGAATATGAGATTTTAACTAGATGTAACGTCACGAGCCTCGGACAGAGGACTATTCTCGACAGCGTTGCCACATAAAAAATAATTAGAGAGTGGCTTTTGGCCCGAAACAGAGAGTGAAATTTATTGGACAAGAGTGACAAAAACACAACAGAGTGACAATTCACAAGATCTTGCGACATGTGGCAACCCTGATTCTCGACCGTCCAGGACGCGGGGTGCTTCGACTACCATCACAATCATCAAAAAGGGTATCAAGGATTGTTCAAAAGACTATTTGAGATCAACATGGAGTTTAGTTGTGGGATAAGACTGATTTCGAGAAAAAGGTTTTTGATTTTTTTGCTGTTCTACAAAACACAGACGTAAAATAAATAAAACAAATCAGAAGAAACAAAAGCGAAAAAAAATCATTTGGGGGGGGGGCATTCTCTGTGTCCTAGTTTTTTCCCGCACGAGGAAGTGACCCTCTATCCCTATGACTCCCTTCGACTCCCTGGGGAACGACGAAAGTTAGTCTTATAGGTAGAATTTAGTTTCCCTTTTAGTACCAGAATCAGATAAAATGGTTCAGAATTATCGTTTTTCCAAAATACTAATACTCTCCAGTCAAATTGCGATTTTCTAGTTGTTGCTTGTCAACTACTTCCAGACTCCCGCCGAACAGTCCGGCAAAGTGCAATTTAATGAACGCAAATCCCTACTCCAGAGATGGGCGAATCCGGATTCGTCCTTTTGGCAGGATTCGAATCCGGATTCGAATCTTCTACTTCTCAAGCTGGATTCGGATTCGGACTCGGATTCCAAACCCTCAATCTTACGAATCCGCCCAATTTCTATTCTACGTCCTTCCAGTTTTCGTTTTCCCAATTTTTACACAGTGGGCTTCAGACAATAAAATTTGTTTGGTGTCCACCACCAAACATGTTAAGGACACCTGAATGAAGAGTACCAAGTATCATCCCTATCTGTATGACGTCCGTTAACATTGCCTGCAGAAAACCCAATCCAAATACGAAATACCGTTTCCAAGCTCTGATTTTTGCTCCATTTTGGATCTGTCCTTATTTCAGTACCGAGCAATTTTAGAAATGAACAAATGTCTCCAATCAACCCTTCTTCTGGAATATTTTTTAACCAGATAAGCCCAAACGTATATCTAGAAGAAATTCCGATACGATCCGGCCAGCGCTGTGCAAGATTTGAATGAATTGCGCTTTTTGTCTTGGAGTCTGCATGTGCAAACCTCCGGAAACAATCATCCCTATTTTGAAAACGTCACGCTCAGGAGAAGAATACTCTCCGTGTCCATGTCTGTAAATGTATTCTCCATGCTGTGTTCAAGTATGGTTTCATTGTTTAGGTGTCCTTTAAGTAACTTATCACATTATTTGATTACCTGAAATATCAGTGTTTTTTTGTCACCTCTGATTTTTAAACTATAACCTATGTACATGATTCAATTTTTGTTAATGTCGGATTTGAATCCGGATTCGATTCCGGATTTGAATCATCAGCATGAAATGGTGGATTCGGATTCAGAATCGGATTCGTACCTAGCCCTGGATTTGGGTTCGGATTCGAATCCTTTCATGATCGGATTCGCCCATCTGTGGAGTGGCTCTTTGGTATTAATCTTATTGTCCATAATGTCGGAGAAGAATTTATATTTATTAAGACTAACCAAGGAAGACCTGCTATTCGAGCATATACCAATAGAGTTTTATTTGTCTAGTGATCGACTTGTCGATTGAAAAATAGTCAAGTGATATCTAGCCACAAATGAGCCTTCGAAAAGAAGGACGAGTTGCGCTTAAGGGTTAACGCTGTTTTCTGTTATTCGTGAATAGTTGGCTGGTACCGGATTTTGCGAGAACAAATATACGCTTGTCTTCGCAGTAATTATGTCGACTTGTATAGTGTCAGAAGTCTGATAACAGATAGCAAATATGTGTGCATCCTTGTGATACACGTTATGAGGTTATTGAAACAAGCTTAGCGCTTAAAGTCTTTGAGTCATGTGGGCCGAGAAGGTGAGAGACCATCGTTTTCGATGGGTAGGATTTTTACGAACACACTGTTACCACTGTTTTCTTCAAAATCCTCACGTTAGCCGACGTTATCCATAAATTACTTGAACACAATTCACTCTTGAAAGGAAATTTACCATTGCTAATTAACTATTCACTGATCTCCCGGCGGAGGTCTAAAGAGTAACTAAAACCTTCGAGAAGATTAAAAAAGAGAGGTATATCACCATATGAACGTTTAGATATGTAGGAAGAAGAAATCATCGGCCTATTTGACATTTTTTGGCCTCGGAACTCATCCTTCCTTCTTGGACTCACGGGAGTTAACAAGAGAAAAAAACAGCAAACCAAATACTAAAAGAAATCGACAATGCAAATAATTAGTTTGATTTTTCTACACATTTTCCATATGCCTGCTAAAATAAAAAATATTTTGTTAGATCCATAGTCAAACTGTGATCCCAGCCTCCCCATGTCGGGCGCTTTCGACCCGCGCCACTAGATGACCCAGCGGTCGGATCGAGTCGTGGCTTCATCTTGGGTCTTGGGGGGGGGGGGGCTCTAGACTTTGCAAGTGCTAAAATGCCTATGATACTACTTCTTTAAAGTTTAACTGAAAAGTCAACTTATTTTTGTATCCTTTAACTAAACACACTGCATTATTTGGATTGTGAAGGGGTTGTTTTAGTTTTCACCATTTATTCTAGCATGACATTCAGAATATCGCGGCTGGCCTCACATCGCAACATTCTACTATGACGTTGAGAATTTGAATCCTAATACAAATGCGGCTTTTCAGGAGCAAGTGATACAGCTCGCGGAAGGTAGCTCACTGCTCTACAACTTATTTGTCGAAAATCATTTTCGTGAAGCATGCAACGCAGGAAAAAGCTCATAGAGGTACCGCAAATCCACAAATAACCACAATTCATTTGAATTAACGAAAAAAGAAAAATAGTTAGATCATCTTACGTGATTCATAATCTGGGGCCTTCTGTTTGGAATAATCTGCCGGCTAGCATCAGAAGTCCGCCACTTCATACGGGTTTAAAAAGAAACTGACAGCGTTTCACTTAATTAATACGTGTTGAAGGGTGTGTGGTCTTTTTCTTCCTTTTTTTTTCTTTTTTTCACAGTTGTTCGGGTGGGGCTGAAACTGGTAATGAGTAAATATTAAGGATTCTTGGTGTGTTTAGTGTTCACGTTTAATTGTTTGTTATTTAAGTCATAGGCTAGGTGGATAATTGTCAGTTGTTGTGTTTAGGTATTTATTTATTAGCTACAAGTAGTATCGCTAAGGTGTTTGATAGAGATTTACCATAGAAAAATGCTGAAGATCCTGGTGAGTAGAGGAGTTCCGCCTCAGTTTGTCTGTCTATTCGCTTTTTGGTTCCGTGATCAATAGTTCCGTGTGAGGTGGGGGTCAGCATCTAGCAGTTCTTTTCATCTGGTGAATGGCCTGAGACAAGGAGGAGTCCTTTCTCCTCTTCTCTATGCAGTGTATGTTGATATATTGTCTCAAATTTGAAGGAGTCTAATTTAGGCTGTTTTATTGGTGGGACTTGCTCCAACCACTTTCTATTTGCTGACGATCTCGTTTTTCTTTCACCTTCGGTGTTTGGGCTTAATAAACTACTAAGCATTTGTGATATTGTGGCTTTGAAGTTGGATACTATTTTCAACTCTAAGAAAACGTTTGCTATGGCACTATTTCCGACCGGATGCTTGCTCCCACGACATCAGGTTCTGTTATCCGGACGGGTCCTTGAATATGTTAGTGAATTTCTTTACCTGGGTTTTTGTATTAATGATAAGTTGAGGGATGACTCCCATCTCCGTGAGCTGACTCGCAGCTTATGCAAGCGTGGGAATATGCTTATTTGGAAGTTTGGTGACGTTAATCATGTCATCAAAGTCCGATTGTTTAAAATTGCTACCAGTGTTTTGCGATGTCTTTGTCGTACAGTAGTACAGCCAAATCTATGAAGGTGGTTGAAGCGTGCTACAAACGGTTTTTCCTTCGTCTGATCCGCCTCCCACCCCGAGAGAGCATTAGTCAGGCGTTTGTGCTCAACCATTGTCATACTTTCGACGAGGTAGTAAGGAAATCTCGAGCATCGCTTGTTTTGAGGCTACGGCAGTCGAAGAATTGCCTTGTAGCGTTAGCTTCACACCTGCTGTTCTACTGTCTTCCTGTTTGGCGACATCTGTCAAGTGATGATTAATTAGTGTTTTCGTATTTGTAGTGTAGTAAGTCTACAATTTTATAGCCAAGTGAAGGAAACGTATGGTGAGGAATATTATTTTAAGTTGGATATCCCCAAAAGGTTTATGAAGGTTTGGTTGCAGGTGCGAGCAAATTGTCTACCTTTCGAGAAAGTTTGGGAAAGAAAGAGAAATCCGGAAATGCATAGGTCTTGCCCGTTTTGTGGGGAAGGTGAGTATGGGCTTGGCCACATTCTCCTGCGGTGTCGTAGCCTCTCACATTTGAGGGGAAGTATCTTTGAAAAGGGGAATGATGGCTTTCTCCCTGGGATTTTGAAATCAACGTCGCCAAGGTATATTATCGCAGTAGGGAATTTTGTTGGAAGGGCTTTAGAGTTTAGTAAGATTGAGGAAAGAGATAGAGCAAGTGCGCCGTAGAAATTATAGTAGTGGGGATTGAATGCTGGTTGTATTTATGTATGTTGATTGTTACTGTATATGGCCATACGGCTTTCAAATACAGATTATCTTATCTTATCTTATGACGAAAGCTGAATCAAGTTGAATAAATAAATAAATAAAGTATTAATAGATTGCAGCACAAGTCCTTAGGACTTTCTTTTTGCTGCAATAGGATATTAGTGATATTATTTTATTTTATTTTCAATGTTTTCGTTAAAAATAAAAACATACCTACCTACCTAATCCGACAGGGAAATTCCACCATATTGAAATCGATTATTCGTGAATAGTGGAGCAACGAAGTAACATATTTTCATCGGGTGTTCAAGCCTCTTTAAGTGAATAAGTGATGGGTAGCTAGAGTATCCTATCTCAGCCCTTTCAGATCAACTTTAAGGCCGAATATACTAATAAATAAGGTTCAGGTTCATTTATTGATATGGCCTACTTACTTTTATAAAAATAAAAATCTACACAAATCCGTCTGAACGCACAACACGAAAAGGCCGGAACTAAATAAATAAAAAAGAAATAAATAATTTGGGTTTTGATCCTTTTAAACGTCATCTTTTGGCGAACATACACTTAATAAGGTCATAAAAGATTATATTCTCCGTAAATTTCACACAAGGATGCGCAGACACCTGTTATCTGTTATCAAACGTCCAACAGTGAAGTCGATTCCTCTATTTTTCGCCAAATCAGTTAACTCCCTTAATCTAGTATCCCACGGAAGCAACATAAACGCTGTAACGCCCCGGATTTTATCCTTTATCACCGGGGAAAGTCATTGCAAGATCGAATCATGTCGTGTACTGTTGCTTGGCAAAGTTCGTCTTTCCCGAACGCAAATCATTATAAGAAATGTTCCCCGCAGTAATTTCGAAGGCGTCTCCCTAGAGTATTTGAATACCGTGCCTTATCAAACACTTGTACTAGAAGGATTTATTATCGACTTTAAGATAGGATATCGAAGAGGATGGGTGTCTCAAGAGAATTATTTTGTTGGGTGCTGACTTTTTGGCCTTGAGCCGCTAAGATAGGTCAGGTAATGACGCTGTCACGGATCAGAAGATTTACTTCAGCGGATCTGCAGACCGTCTGAAGTAGATAAAGCAGGGGCAGTCATGAGATATATGGATCAATAACAGCCTAGACGCATAGAATAAAATATAATAGAAATTATTGCACAAAAAGCCTAAGGCCATGGCAAAAATGGTAAAAAAAAAGAGAAGAGATATACACTTATATTGACTCGTTCGCATTCATTTCAGTCAAACTACGCAGACTGGACAAACGCTTTGTATATATATATATATATATATTTTATTTATAACCCCCCAAATACAGAATGTGGTAGCGGAGTAAAGGGAATAACGCGAAATAACACAAGATAAATAACAGTATTAACACATACACAAATTTAGACATATTTACTGACTGGGCCCGAAAAATTCATGAAAAACATCATGTACTCGAAGACCAGGATGACGAGATGTAGATAGTACTGACGCCGACGTTTTCTCCAGTGAGCGAATCACATCTTGGACGCCGAACTTCTGAACTAATTTGTGGTTGCGACAGGAACGAGGAAGGTACATAAAAAATTTACAATGATTGTAGTAACAGGTCTTCAAAGCTTTAGTGTCTTTTCTCCGCAGAATGTGATAAACACCGGAACAATACACGATGTAAGGAGTGCAGAAAGCGCTATAAATTCGCCCAAGTGCTTTCCAGTTGTAGCGACCTTTGTTTGGACATAAACGACCATATTCTATGCGAATCAACCTAGAGGTATCTTGAATAATAGCCGAACAAGTCTTGGAAAGCGTTTTTTTTAAACCGAGGCCAAGCCACTTTAACGAATCGGTTACTGGAATCGAAATAGGTCCCACGGACAGCGGCACTAGTTCACTGGTTTGTCTGCGAAACGTTCTCATGGCGACATGTCCCCTTGGAAAAACTTAATAATAATATAATTCATTAATAATATCTTTAAATACATAAAAATAGCTTTGGAAATGTCAGTTCAAATAAAGACACTTCAAGCTAGATCAATCAACTCGACAGGTCAGTATTACTTATCTGATAACGTTAAAATTTCTAAACAAAAAAGACTTTAGGTAACGCTCGGATGAATGTATTGGAGGATGAATAAGTCGCTTCTTCTGATTCATTGTGGGATTTTCGGTCATTCTTGGTTTCGGCAATTCGGCAAAACGTCACGATGTAATTCGGACGCTAGTAGTTTTGTGCAAAATCTCGTGGTAAACCCATGCCTCCTTTGTCTTCCACATCAAGTCACTGCTAATATTTAGTCCGAGGATTTTGATGTTTTGTGTTGTAGCAGGGACCCATAAATTTCCTGTAATGACTCGCCATTCAGGGGTCTTGTCAATGAGGCTCGGGCAACATAGCAACAAAGAAGCACAGGAAATGACAAGCCCCCTGAATGGCAAGTCATTAGAGGAAATTTATGAGTCCCTGGTTGTAGCTAGCTCGTCCCATGTGAGCTCAGGTATGTCTCTTTACGAGAAGTTGACTCGGAAGAGTGTTGTCTTTTCTTTGCTTATTTCGAGATTCACTGCCTGGGCTTCTGATTTAAGTTCTTCCAACACCTGCATGACTGGGTCTTTTTTTTTTCTTGAAAAAAAAACTTCCAACTTCCGTATGCAAAGGTCCCCATGACAAAAGGTCCCCGCCTAATAATTAAACAAAACACATGCGAAATCACCACAGCGACGTTTGACTGAGGACATTCAGCAGGTAAGCTGAACCTCGTCCCTCTAGCAAAAAAACGTCCCCATTGCAAAACGTCCCAAACCAAAGCATCCCCACTTTCAAGGCCCCCGGGAAAAACGTCACTGCTTCAGAATTAAACAAAACACATGCGAGATCGTCACGGGGACGTTTACTGGGGACTTGCAGCAGGTAAGCCGAACCTCTTGCCCCTGGCAAAAAAACGTCCCATGGCGAAACGTCCCTAGCCAAAACATACATATTTTGAAGGACTACTTCACAAAACGTCCCCGCCTCAAAATTGAACTAAACCCGTGCGAAATCACAACGGGGACGTTCAGCAGGTAGGTGGAACCCCTTTTCCCTGAAGGTTTCGAACTTTTACTCAAATTGGAGTGGAGTCTGGACGGGAAGTGGAGTCCGACGTAATTTGTTTTGTACCAAGATCTTTTAGCATAAAAGAAGTATTTTTTTTTTCAATCTTTAGCAACCAATCAATCAACTTATTTTGCCACCAATGGTAATTGGCTAAGACGGGTAAAAATCGGAGAAAGACTTAAGAATAAACGAACAATACACAAACAAATATAAAAACAAAGAAATACTGTAAAAAAATTTGATGAATATGGAACGATCTAGGCGATGAACGATCTATGACGACTAGTAGAAGACGTTGATTTGCTTTGCAAGCATTGACAGGAGGTTCAATGACGTGGCTAATGATTGCAGTACTCCTAAATTAAGCCCTTTATGATATGTAAGCTGTTTCTATTGCTGTCAATAACAAAAAAAAAAAAATCTAGCTACTTTATTTTGAAGGTCTGCCACTTGTTTTGGGAAAGTCGAGTGGAAGAATATATGCTGCAGAAAGTCAGTCAGTGCCGGGTAGTTGTGGACAAGAATTCATGCCAATATTTCTGACACCATCATCAGTTCTGTACGGAAAAGTTGAGATTATTTTATTTTATGATAAAAGAGCAGTAAATCCGGTTGGGAAACCTGATTTCTGAAAAATGGTTGAAAAAGTTATTATTTTAGTAGAAAGTTTGTAGGCATTAGCAAGGTAGGAGTGTGAAGGAAAGTGATGAGGTTATGGTGCACTTTTGTGATTTAAGAATGTTCTGGATATTACTTAGAAGCTTTAGAATACAGATATATTAAAAGTTTAACTTCCGACATCGAGGATGACATCGGATTATAACAACGAGATGGCCATTGAAGATAACATGTCCGAGCCGAAGGCGATTCTTTTGTATCCACATTTCCAAATTAGGCGATTTAACGTGTTTATTGGTTCCCTTTCTTTATCGAATTTGGTAATGAATCCAGCTTTTGTTCAGTTCGAGTCGATTTCACTGTATTCGGTACGTCCCTACGTAAATTCGGTTATTTAACATATTTATTTGGTACACTCCTTATTGAATTCGGTTTATTATGAAATATTTTTCATAAATAGTTTATCAAAACTATTTGCTGAGCGCAGCGAGGCTGATATTTTTAAATGGCCTTCGAGCTTCTTATTCCAATATCAACTGAGATGGAGGTATGTTACCTATTATAACTTTATCGAACGCAATTTTGGTCTTCTTTGGTAGTACTTATTTGCTACTTTTGTAGGATTTTTTTTTTTTTTACTGAAATGGCAACTCCAGTCTACTGTCTACTGTCTTCTGCTCCAGTCTACAATAAAATAATCTAATCTAAAAATCTAATCTAATCTAATCTGTAGAAATGTGAAAACGACTACTATTGTGACCCGGACATTTCTGTTTGTAACAATACAATCATTATCCAACACCATATTTTTCATTTGTGCGTTGCAGACGCGATCTATCCCGGGTGTCGCCTGGTTGCGAATTCCGCAATTTGTCATATATTTTAGTTTCTTCCACAAAGCGAGCAAGAACTCTGTGACCAGTTCTAAATACAAAAGTGAAGCATAAAAGTTGAGGCGTGATTAAGCGAGATTTCTCGTTAATAGTTGGTGAAAAGGACCTAGTTTCGTGGGTGCGAAAATGTCACTGTTTTTTCCGTCCACACGGCACAGGTTCCATCAGAAAAAGTTGCAAAACTATTTTTATTAATGGACTGTTTAATCAGAGCAAAATCAAGGAAAAGGACTGTTGTAATTGTACAATATAAGTGCAATTATAACATTTCCAATTTTGGAAGTAATGTTGTTTCACTTGACAAGTTGCATTTTAAGTGGGAATGTGATTGTAAGAAGGTATGACCCAGGTTGGTTGGCTAGGAAAGCAACATTTTCTTTAAGTTTTTAGCGTTTTATTCTTTCAGTCTTTCAACATTTTTTCTGTATTTTTTTGTGTTTTTTTTCTTTCAGAACTGATGTTTATCATTTATTTTTTGGAGGTTAGGTTCTACTTTTCGGTAGTTGACGAAAAGTACTCTCTGGAGGCTGATACGATATCGTATAAGCCTACACAAAGTTTATTGTCTGTAGGACATAGGAAGATATACATTCCGTACCTGTTTGAGAAAAGTTACTAAAGGTGAACTTAGGACATCGAGGTTGATATCGAAAAATAATGTCGAGACCCCCATTGAAAATAATCCATCCGAGCCGAAGGTGAGGTAGATGAAAGAAATAGAAAACCGTGATTTTATGGAAAACCAGACGGTTTTAGAAAACCGTGATTTTATAGAAAACCAGACGGATGGTAAATTGTAAATATAAACAGAGCTCAGAATTGTAAATAATCACAGATTTGTACAGATACATTTTTAAAACGCACATTTTATCTTTCGTTATTTTTTTTGTCTGCATCCCCACCGTTTTCTTCTGGTTTTTAGTTACATCTCGTCTTCTTGTCTGTCGGTTCCGCATCGTTCTCCTGTTGTGATTGTGGTGGATTTTATGATTTAGTTTTGTTTTGTTTTTCGCTGAGGACGGTTTGCCGGAAGTGCAACCGAAATATCCGAATTTATATTTATCCCTCGCACATCATCCTAGAGGGATAATTAGCTGATCAAGAAAAGACCCCGAAAATCACGGTTTTCTATTTCTTTCGTAATGAATGGTCAGCTTGGCTTCAAACCTTACATTCGTCGAGGTAGATGATGAGAATATCTCCCCAGCTGAAGGCGAGGTTGAGATTTTTTAGTGGGCGTTAAGATTGTTTTTCCGATATCAACTGATATTGATGTAAGTTAAGTACTATAGCTTTTAGGTATGGGTATGATACAAATAGGTATGATACAAATAGTTTTTTTGTTAGCCTACTGTTGTGACCCGGGTGCGTCTGTTTCTGTTAATACAATCTTTACCCAAGAGACATCTTTAAAGCTGTGGCGAAGCAGATACGATCTAGCGACGGGCTTTTATCGAAATAGAATTGAAATCAGAGGAAAACAGTGTGTTTAAAAAGCTAAATGCTCAGATGCTCAAGTATGATGTTGTTTCAGCTGTATTTTCAGTGGAAATGTGATTGTAAGAAGGTATCACCTATGGTGGTTTGCTTGGAAAGTAAGATGTTCTTTCAGTTTAATGAACAATGTGTAATATTTTTTGAAATTTGTGTGAAGTTTTTAAATTTTTCTTTTGTTTTTTCTTTCGGAAAGTAATCTTTTTGTTTATTTTGTAGACCAGCTTCTACTTCCTGTTTTTGAGCAAAATAGCCCGATGAACCACTGTGGAGGTTGATACGACATCGTGTCAGCCTCGACAAAAGTCATTGTCATAATATAACTAACTACCTCTGGGACATAGGAAGGTATGCATTAAAGAGATACCTGTTCGAGAAGGTTATATTTATGTATATATACAAATTTATTTACATATACAAGTGACTCACAAGCTTGCAAATTAATTTTAGGGCTTATTTCCTCCCGTCGCATGTCTGAGCTTATGAGCTACAAAGCCTGAAATACTCTATGAAAGCAAGTCTTTAAACCGGCGAAAGGTGCATAAGATACGCTGTAATGATTTCGGGTTCAGCCTCCAATGAAAACCATATTTTACGAGGGGCAGGACCTGTTCTAATTTTATTCTTCTTCTTCCTTAATCTTTGAGAGACAGGAGCCCTGCTGTGGTGAAATTAGTATCCTTCTTCCTTTACAGATCAGCATAGTTGTTGATCTACTTGTTGATATTTATTAACGGAAGTTGAGAAAAAGTATCAAAATTGCGAAGCCCTTTTGAAGCCACGCAAGAGATAATCGTGTGTTTTTTGTTCCAAGGTCAAATTTTGTGGGATTTCTAAGGCTTGAAGAATATTTAACTTGGCTTATTGGCTTATCCGTGAAGCAGAACTGAAACCTGATACTCATAAATTATTTTCCTTCTCAGTAACCGGTGCTGTATACGTATCAAAATCGATTTCCTTTTGCGGTTGTTTCCGTTCTTTTGTTCTCAAGCCACAGGCGATCTTCCCTTATATTTAAAAAAAAGTTAAAGCATCTGTCTTACCTGTAATACTAATGCAACCGACTTCCACAATCACTCTATATATTTCTAAACCCGGAGACCGCAATTTCGTACGGTACATTTTAACCCTTGTGACAGAACCACGCTGATTTTCTCACTTGCCGTCTTCTGCTACCTTTGATGTGTATCACGCTGCCGACAGTTCTTTGCGAGAGGCTTTTCCATCAGAAAAAACGGTTATGTGAATTGTTTCCCTGTTTTTTGTTACAAGTGAACGGGTCTCGGAAAAGACTTAAAACAGCCAAAACCGTGGGTTTTTTGTTGGGATAGGTTAATTGTTTAGGATATTAGTTGGGATGAACTATCCGAACACGTAAGTGGAGGGATACCTATGACTTTGTAAAAGTTATCCGTCTGTCCGTCTTTTATTTTGTTTTTTATTTATTTAATAATAAAGCAAAACATATCTGTCGCGGGCACAGCCCACGATGTTTTGTTTAGTCATAAACAAAAATAAAATAAGTTGTCAACAGATATTGCTAAAGATCATTATACTGCTTTACGAAGCTCGGGACAAAGCTTCTACAGTAACGCATAGTGTTACAGCAGATTGGGATCAGTTTGGGAACCTTCTTAGCCACTTCTCGGGGGGGGGGGGGGGCGAGATTTTACAGGAACAAACGGGGGGGAGGGGACGGTGCATGGGGCGATGGAGAAGGGAGGAGCCAAAGTTGCGGCATAGTTTTTTGCGGCGGGAAGAAAGGGATTCAGTTTTAAATTATTTGAGGTAAAAAGAGTATGGTAGGGGGGAACCGCCATAGATAATTTGCAGCGATCTCTTCTGAACTCGCTCTATTTTATCAGTTTCACCTTGGGTAAGAGCAAAGTGCCAAACCGGATAATCATATTCGATAAAGTGTTGAATGAAAGAGCAAAACATTAGCTTTAGCTTGTCCTTAGGAACCCGAAACTTTTTCAGTGTTTTTAGCATTTGAATTGCGCTGTTAGCTTTCTTTACAATTGTCTTTGTATTTTCGTGCCATGAAAGGTCAGTTGAGATCATTACACCTAGTAGCGCTATTTTTTCACTAATGAGCCCAGGGTCGAATGGAGGTTCGAAAGACGGCCGAGCTTTCCTAAGAAAAGAAAAGTCGTAACCGAGCACTTATCTTTATTCACGACCATATTGGATTCAGTCGCCTCTGAGATAACCTGGTCGATGAGACCGACAGCGTTGCTTTTCAAATCCTCACATACGACTTCCGCTAGGGACAAATCGTCAACGTATTTCCATCTGTCCTCCAGCCCAGCAGTAATTTCATTTATCATGAGGTCTGTCTATCTGTCTGTCTGTTAGTACGATAACTCTCGAAGGGGTAGAGATATTTTGATCAAACTTGGTATGAGGACTCTTTTGGTCAAAGTACAGGTCAAGTTCGAAGATGGGTTATGTAGTCTTATATTTAGGGGTGGAGGAGGGGTTTGTTAAGGGGAACAAAAGAGATTTTAAAAGCTAATGAAAGGGTCGATTCAGCATGAAAATAGTTTTCTCGCCGGACAAGTAGTTCACCCGGAATCGGGCAAAGACGGGAAAATCTGTGAAAAGTAAAATTTTAATCTGAAGTTGATTGGAAGTTCAATTTAGAAGTAAGAAGCCCGAATATGAAAATTACTTTCTCGACGAACAATTAGTTGAGCCGGAATCCGGCCAAAACCAGAAAATTTGTTGAAGGCAAAAGTTGTCTTTATATTTGATAAGATGTTGAGTTTGCGGGTAAGAAGACATGCTGAATTCGTATGACAATCATTCTCACACCGAACGTATAGATCGCTCGGAATCCGGCTGAAAGGAAAAATCTTTAAAAGTAAAAGTTTTATCTCAAGTTAGCGGTTTGATGCTGGGGTAAGGGGACATGCTGAGTTCGTTTTTGAGCTTTAGTTTATTGCCAGACAAGTATTTTTTTCCGGGATCTGGCCGAAACGGAAAATTTGGCAGAAGTGAAGAAGGAAGTTTTGATCGGTTTCGTAAAAGTAGATATGACGTAGGCTATATAGGGTAAGCACACATGCTGAATCGTATCTGAACTTGGTAAAATTCAGCTGACCTATCCATTTTGCACTGTCAAATATGAACTTGGTCTTCTCAGGTTATTACCATTGGCCTTGATCTGTTTCAAAATTTTAATAGTAAAAATGTTTAAGAAGTCTGTCGAAGACCCAACATCTACAAGACTCAATTGTCTGGATCAAATATTAAATTTTGGGATCAGGCCCGGATCCAGGAATTTATTTCGGGGGGGGGGGTGCCTGCGGGTCGGACAAAAAAAAACTATAGAAACGGTTATTTTTGTGTATTTCGAGGGGGGGGGGTCAACCCCCTACCCCCCCCCTGTATACGGCCTTGTTTGAGATCCCTTCGAAACCTTTGGTCTTGTTTAAATTAGCGCTACAGTGACTCGGCGTCAGAGCAAAATAACCCTAGGGAGTTGTGCTTTCCATGGAATCGAAAACGGGCCTCAGTCGCAGCGTCGCATACTACACTAGCGACATCTAAATACTCTTGATGACTATCTCTCCTTGCCCATGCAAAATCTCCGGCCTCTCCGGGTATCTAGCGGAAGAAAGGCAGAAGTGGTGTCATTGCTGCTCCCAAAGATCGCGGTGATTGATTGACACAGGATTTGATTCGTACGGACACGCTTACTCCTTCTTCCTGAGATTTTTCCCTCTGTGATTTGCCCTTTGTTTTTTTTGTGACCTTCTTTTGTGTTTTTTATACTTTCTTTCTTTTTTATACTCCATCATTTTCTCTTTCCTTTACGATGGGTGAAAAATAAATATTACATTACATTACTTCTTGATCCAGACAATTGTATCTTGTACATTTCCGAGTCTCCGCGAGACTCGCTATTTATCCATATTCAACCGCTTGAATGTGTAGGCCTACAACAAAAACATGTTACCGTTTTGAAGTGTTTTTGCTTACGACCAAACGTCTAATCGAACGAGGAAACCAAGTTCAGATATGGATTCAACAAGCATTTGATCCAGTATCTCTTACCTAATCGACTTGAAAAGGGTATCAAATTTCCAGTTTTTGCAAATTCTGCCAGCTTCTCCGTCAAGAAAAATTAAGTTCAAAATTTGATTCAGCATGTCTCCTTACCTTTATCTCCTAATCGACTTCAGAAACAAATTTGAGCTTCAACCAAATTTTCAGTTTTGGCCGAATGCCTGGTGAATCATTTTTCCGGCAAGAAAACTAAGTTCAGATATGAATTCAGTGAGCCTCCTTACCCCTTAAACGTACTTTGCCAGTGAATCCTTCTACGAAGTTTCAACAAATTATATCAACCCCTTCGACCTCCCCCCCCCCCGACAATCCAAAACCCAAAGAATACGTACGCTAGGTTTGAACAGTCTTCTATTGAACCCAATTAAGTTTGCGCGTATACGCGCGAGCGAAGTCACCATCCCCCCTGGGTAGGTGCGTAGATTAAACAGATTGACGTCGCCCACGCGCAGAGCTTTCACATCTGTGAGTAAAGAGGTAGGGTAGGGACTGGTCAGTGGTCAAGAATTGGTCAACCTATTTTGTTGAATTGTTACCACATAGTTGTCGGATGTATTCTGACTTTTCGACCGAGTAAATGCTGGTTGGGACTTTAGAGATAACTAAACTGATCGCATACACTTTTTGTTTATCATCAGTATGTTCGAAAAATGCAATAGCATGCTAAATCTACAGATTCAGCGTGAAGTACTTGTCCGGCGTGAAAATAACTTTCATATTCGGATTCAGCATGTGCTTCTAACCCTGAATCGAACATCTAATCAACTTCAGATGCAACTTTTACTTTTTCGAAAATTTTTGTTTTTGCCGGATTCCAGGTGAGCTACTTGTCCGGCGAGAGAGTAATTTTCCTATTTGGATTCAGCATGTTTCCTTACCCCTAAATTGACTATTTCATTAGCTTAAAAAAATATTTGTTGTCATCCCTTAATTTGAAACCCCTCCCCCACCCCTACATACAGGGCTACAGAGCCCATCTTCGAGCATGATCTGAACTTTGATCCAAAGAGCCATCGTTACAAATTTGAAGAAAACATTTCAACCCCTTCTAGAGTTATCATGCTAACAGATGGACAACTTTTGGGATCTCATAGGTATTCTCCCACTTACGCTTTGGGATCCCAGAAAGAGGAACGCTTGACGCTACAATTAAGTAAAACAATACACCATTCTCCTTGCCTTTTTAAATGATAGCTTGGTCACGAGCTTTAGAGCATCCCCGAGGATCACGAGGGCCAGGATCATTGCACTAGCAGTTCTGTCCCTTCTCTGGTCGATTGTTTCAGCAAAATTTGCTGAGCAGACCCGAGCGAGAAATAGGAGGGACAGGGAAGGACCCATGTTCGAATTGGGGTCAACTCCTGCCCAGTCGATTGAACTAAAGGAGAAATAGAATTGCTAGAACCTTGTCCTTGTCGCTGGCGACCTTGCTACAGAACTCGTGACCAAGCGATCGACTAAATGGAGGAAGGGATGGAGCATCGTTCCTCTTTTAGTAGCTTGATCGTGGCGCAGCGTTCCTCTATTAAGAGGAACCGTTCCGTTTTTGTGATCCCAAAACGTAAGTGGAAGGATACCTATGACTTCGTAAAACTTGTCCGTCTGTCCGTCCGTCCGTCCGTCTGTCTGTAAGCACGATAAACTCTCGAAGGTAATGAGATGTTTCTATGAAACTTGGTGTGAGGACTCTCTGGTCAAGGGAAAGGTCAAGTTTGTAGATAGTATCTGTAGCTCAACATTCAGGTTTGGGGGAGGGGGTTTAAATTAAGTGTCGAACAATTTTCTTTTTAAAAGCTAACGAGATGGTCGATTTAAGGGTAAAAAGACAGGCTGAATATCAACATGAAAACTATTTTCTCGCGGACAAGTAGTTCGCCCGGAATCCGGACAAAACCGGAAAGTTTGTTGAAAGTAAAGGTTCTATATAAAGTTGATTTGGTGTTCGATATATAGGGGTAAGAAGACATGCTGATCATTTATATGAAAATCATTTTCTTGTCGGACAAGTACTTCGTCCGGGAATCTGTCCGAAACCGGGAAATTTGTTAAAAGATTAGAAGTTCGAGTGAGGGGTAAGATATGCTGATTCCTCTTTCGACAATAACTTTTCACCCGGACATATAGTTCGCCCGGAATCCGGTTAAACCGGAAAATTTGTTAAAAGTTTTATCAGAAGTTGATTAGATGTTCGATACAGGGTCAAGGTGATAGCTGAAAGCCGCGTTCGATTCATCAACAGTTATCTATTATTGTCGACGACAGCCCTAGATGCCGTTTTATTCAACTACAGCGTAGCGCTTTTGTTGTTTTATTTAAAACTGTAGTCGTAGTTCTACGAATCCGTCTGATAATATCCGAAATTCCCGAAGGAAGTTTTTTTTACGTTCTGTGATTTCCGTCGAAGTTCTAGCGATGATGAAAATCGTTCGTCTGTTGTCGTTCGATTCACTCTATGAAAATGAAAAAATTGCGTTAAGAATGACGTCATTATTCGTGAATAAAACGACTATAGCATTTTGGAATAATACAGTCGGATAACCGTAGGTGAATCGAACGCGGCTGAAGTCGTTTCGCTCGGAATCTGGTCGAAACCGGAGACTTTGGCAGAAGAAAGTCAGAAAGATTTAATCAATTTCGTCAAAGTAGATATGACGTATAGCCTAGGGTTAAATACACACATGCGGAATCCATATCTAACCTTGTTTTTTCAGATGATTAGCCTTTCTGACCTTCTGTTTCTAAATCTCAACATTAAAAACGTTCAAGGAGTCTGGCGTTTAGTTGTTTAAAGAAAATGTAAATTGTTTTCAGAAATTTAAATGAGGGAAGGAATTTCCAAATATTAGGGGGGAAGAATAGTAAATAAGATATGGGTTTATTCTCAAAATTTAGATGACTTGCAGAAAAACATACTGCAGAAAAATATATTGAAATTAACGTCATTGAGGGATGGAGGAGTAGCCACAAAAAGTACGAACTATGATTTCTTAGTTCTTTAAATGATATTAAAATAAGTTAATTAAAAAAGATGCTACGGACAAAAAACATAAAAAAAGGAGTCTGGCGAAGACCGGGTAGCAAGGCCAAATTGTCTGCATCAAATATTAAATTTTTGGAATCCCATCGAAACCTTTAGTCTTGTTCAGTATGCGTTGCTCCTTTTAGTACTCATTCCGACTGCACCATGCTCTTTCATTCCGTTCCCCCTTTTAAACGATCCCAGTTTATTTACGGCAAGAGGAAAAGTCGCGAGGCATCTACTTACAGAGGACCCCGGGAGCCAGCGATGTGGTCAGATCGTTTGCCTAATCGCTAACAAACCGGAATGAATAAGACTGACTTGTTTACCCGACGTCTCGCCCGACGTCTACGTAAGATAGTGAACCACGACGGAGAGTGCGAGAGGTAATGCCTGTAATGCCAAAATATGTTTGTCTGACGTAACAACCCCTTATTATCAGTTATTCTTATTATTATTATTAGTTTTTATTACCCATTAAGATGAAGAAGCCTCTTCTTCACTTTATTTTATTCTTTCTTCCGGTTGTCCGAGTCTTCACTCTCCAAAGCACCGGCGCGAAGGTCTGTTAATGGGGCGTCTCTTACATTGAGTAGTGAGAGAAAAAGGTCACTTCGTTCCAGTGCATTAAGTTTTCCTCAGTGTCTTTTTTCCAGACGTCACACTTCAATAGAAGATGTTGATTATTTTCCGAGTTCCCAATCCCACTCTACCGAATACCTAGAATTTCGACTTGTCATCAGAAAAGCCAGCAAGGCATGTAGTCGCTCTTGCAATCTGCCAATAATTTGTTTTTGATCTCGCAAAATGAGCGTCCGTGCAGTTCTTTAGTCGTTGGTAGAATCGGCCACGGACTTTCATCGTTGCTTAAAGCACAAGTGGCAGTATATAGACCTACAGTTTATATCCCAATATTCGAACATAAGTGACTCCTTGGAAGCTCTGGTGAGTTTCTCAAAGATTAAATACCCTTCTCGTCTTTTTCTGTCCTCGCGCAGTCCCCTTGGTTTTGGTAACAGACACAGAAAACTTGCATAAGCAATCCTGAGCAATTGGTTCTTCGGAAGCGATAGGCTGCAACTCAAGTTGACTGAAAAGCGTCAAACAGGAAAATTGGAAAAAATCAGTCTACCTGCCTGCCGTTAGGGTGAACCAGAGCAAAATAACACTAGGAAGTAGCGATAAGACTTGAAAAAATTTACACACACTCGAGTAGCAGCGATACTAGCACACAAGCGATAGAGAACGTCCCTACTGAAACTCATTCAGTCGTTCACCAGCACTGGCTCTTACCACTTCATATCCTGAACATAGCAAAACAATGATACAGCCTCCATTGTTTCTTTGATGTGTGCAGACCGCACCTTCGGTTTACTAGGAATTGCTAAACCGACAAGTGTGTCTCGTTTTAAATGCCGCAAGCGTAGTTGGCGGCTCTACGAGTATGGTCCGCTTGCAAAGAATGGAAAACATAGGTCTTGGCGATACTCCCTAGTGTCATTTTGCTCTGGGGTGAACAAAACACTAAATTGCCAGTTCGGAGTGTCGGGAGCAAGCAGGGATGGGACGATTTAGGAACCAGTATTTCAGGCACGGTTGCCACGGCATACAAAAGTGCCCGTTGAGTTTTTGGAAATCTTGCGATTTTAGTGTAGTTTCCAATGCGAAATAACCAAAACTCAGTAAACTGTGATACAAAAAATAATGACCAAAACTATCCCGCGGCAACCCTAAGTAAATAAGAAGGGTCCTTAAAGATCAAAGGAATTTTCATTATTTCAGAACTAGAGACAAGTAGTCACTCAAAAAATTTCAGTCAAGGTCATCCTTCCAGAATACGGCAATTTACGGCCGAGTCTAGATTGTAGAGATAGTTCATATCTTCTGACAAGGGAGAATCTCAGACCTGTTTCATGGAGCGGCTCTTAATAGCTTCTCGTCTCCCGGCGCCCTTTGACGAGATTAGAAGCTGGTAATTTGGTCTGCTGCTCACTTGCAGTGTTGCCACACCAAAAATATTTAGAGAGTGACTTTCGCCCAAAACAGAGAGTGAATTGGGAGTGAAATTTATTTTCATGAAATGTTCACTTTTGGTTGGAATCGCCTCTGTAAAGATGACACACCTGAATTTTACTTTCATGAAATTCGGACAAGAAAATTGAATTATCTATTTATTAATATCTATTTATTGATAAAAAGTAATAAGGTTTGAATATATATATATATATATATGTCTGTATTGAAAAACCCGAAGGCCATATACAGGAAAAACAAACAACTCATAGGAAACTAAACAAAATACAAAAAAATAAGGAACAGTACTTCTCAACTCGAGTGATTTTTGCACAAAATTCCCAAAAGAGACAATCACTCTTGGATACGTAGAGTGTAAAATACCAAGAAGCTGGCCACCATTCCCATAAAATAATGAACCCCTTAAACCTAGAATTCCACGAGTTACCACCACATAGCGGTAAACAGTTTGCTCGCACGTGAATCCAACACTTCAAAAATCTAAAAGGTATTCCTAACTTAAAATAATATTCATTACCAAAAGACTCTTTTACTTGCCTGTAATAAATTAAACTCGGTGTCTCATCTAATTCAGACCACCATTTTTGAATTTCTTGGTCATCTAAACGGGTCTTATAACTTTGGTAAAAATTGGAAGGCTCATTTGTCGGACCTAGGCCTTCATTCCAAACAAAAGAAAAACCTGTTGTATTCAGTATATTTTTAATTCTGTAAGGCCATGATTTTAATTTTTTATCCATTTGAACCATTTCATCATAACCTGCTTTTACGAGCCGGCCATTAGGTTATTCAACTATCCTTAACCAAAATCTTATCATTTGTAGGATTCTCATCTTTCTCAAATAAAAATTCCAAAATCACCCCTCATTACTAAACTATGCGTGGTGACATGGAGACCAAACACCCTTTTCAAATATTGCAGCTGCAGCGTTTCCAGCTCTTTCGCCTGTTCATGGTCCCATAATTCAGCACCATAATGTAATGCAGGTAGCACTTTCGTATTAAATATGTGTTTATGCATTTGCAGGTTCTTTACTCCCATAATTGCAGGGTTTCTATTTAAAGTACATAGCGCAGCTTTCCCTCTTGTTGCCATTGGCTGTGATATGACTTTGTCAACCGCCCAACTGCAAGTGCTTTTTTGTACCTTTCTTGGGGCGGGTACTGGCAACATAGTTAGATGTATTTGGGTCGTAAAATAAACTGAACTGAACTGAACTGAACTACTGTTTGTTGACAGATGAAACCCAAGGTATTTAACCTGTGTAGATTTCTTAAGCTCGATTCCTTTTAATGAAATATTCCTGTCTTGAGAATTTGATTTAACCCTTCGAAAAATTACAATTTCCGTTTTTGAAGTGTTGAGTAGACCTTTCGAATCAAAAAATTAAGCAGCCAAATGAAGTAGTGTTTGAATTTCGTCTGCCGATTTTGCGACCAAAGCACTGTCGTCCGCAAACAATAAAAGTGAAAACGTTAGATTACATAGTTTAACAACCGGGGACCACCTTTTCTCAAAGAAAGTCACAATATCATTTAAAAATATAGAAAATAACTTGGGTGACAAAATGCATCCTTGCCGAACTCCTGTATTACTATTAAACGATCTAGAAAATCCTTTTTTCGCTATCATAACTATTCCTTTTGTCATTACATACATAGAACTTAACAATTTGACAAAGGGAACCGGCATTCCAATCTCAAGAAGAGTTATAAATAAACTAACTCTACTAACATTATCGAAAGCTTTACGCAGATCTAGAAAAGCAACAAAAAATCCATTCTCACCTTTATCATATTTATCAATTAAAGAATTCAATACCATCATTCGATCCACCATTGAATAAGCTTTTCTAAAACCTCCTTGATCCTCTCTAATAATTTTCAATATATCCAACCAAAGCCCTAATCTATTGTCTAATATCCTTTCCAACAGCTTACTTACAGACGAAACTAAACTAATAGGCTTGTAGTTATCGTGCAGTTCAGGATTGCCCTTTTTGAAACGGGGTAAAACCAGAGAAGTCTTCCATGATTCCGGCCAGCATCTCTTAGAAAGAACAAGATCAAATAATGTTAGTAATATTGGAAGGAGAGTAAGACGTAGCTTCTTGAACACAGTAGCAGGGATACCGTCGGGTCCTGGTGCCGACCCACCTTTCGAACTTCGAATGGCTTCCTCGACCTCTTCTTGAGAAATATTGTCACATGTTTAAAATAATAGTTTAATAAAATGAGATGTTAGTGTTGCCTCTCGATGAATTTGTTTATTTCTTATTTTTTTTTTATCTTGTTCTGTGATGATGTGGAGGTCGGTTGTATTCGCGAGTACACCTGGTGAATTATTTGATTTGTTCTAAAGATTGTTTTTTCCCAACCAACGGTCCATAGAGCCCTTGGGATTGTGTTTAATAAATAGATTTTGCTTATTGTATATGTTACTATTATATTAGTTTTGTATACCTAAGTTTGCCAATAAAATGAGCTTGAACTTGAATGAAAAAAATTGTAATAGTCACGTCTGGTCGGAATCCCTGCTGCAAAAATGACACATTTGGACATTTTCTGAAATAGAGTGATTTTTATGTCCTACGTAGGACAAGAGTGACACAAATAAAATAGAGTGACAATTCGCAGTATCGTGCGACATGTGGCAACCCTGCTCGCTTGTGCTCTTATTTCTGATTTACTCTGCCCTTTTGTGACACTCGTTTGGAAAGGAATGAATTTGGTTTGCTGACTGGTAGACATACAAGACTGAGACAACTAAGTTCAGGCATGGATTCAGCATGTGTGTTAGTTCCTATATGTCATATCTACTTTAACGAATTTGATCAAAACTTCTAGCCTTACTGTGGCTTCCCCTGGGGTGAGGTGCAGGAAGGTAATTTATTATTTTTTTTATATTTTTTTTTTGAGGTAAAGATTGTGGTCTCGGCGTCCAGGAATAGACTGAGTGTTTTAATTATGTGCGATTTATTTTCTTATTCAGGTTAAACTTCAGGTTAAACCCAAAGCTCAAACACGAATTCAGAGTATCTCCTTACCCCTGTAAACTTAGGAATTTCCGAACCAGTAGGGAGGAATGATTATGATGAACATTACAGTACCTCTTTTTTCTGCAAAATCCTTACTCCAGCCAACATTATTCACAACTAGGATTGTATGAATCAATCCTACAAGACAGCCAAAAACTTGGCTGTAGGACTTGGAAGGAGACTCCAGAAACTTGTCTCTTCATGATTTAATCGGGTGCAAAATCCTCTGCAGCCAGGAAAATCCTCTGCAGGAATCTTCTACAAATCCTTAGCCCAGTATACAAATAAGAGGAATATTAGTAAATTCTACAAGACAGCGAGTCTGATAATCTTGCCCCTCATAAATTGTTCAGTAGAATAGCTAGAAGGCTTACCGTTGGAAAAATTACATAAACACCTTAAAACAAATTATTGGAGGATTTAAATTTAAAAAAAAATATATTTCGATCAACATACCAGCTCAATGTTTTGCTGTCTGATTTTCTGGTTAAGGTCTGTAGGCTATTTGGAACTTGCAAATGTGCATGGTTCCGAAGAGAGATGATCCCACTGTCGTACTTGAACTCGTCACTTGGCTCGGTGTGATCTAGACATCGTAAGTAAGTAAGTAAAGTATTTATTCCACGTATTTGTCACTTAAGAACAAAACGGAGTAAAGAAGAAGATAAAGAAAAAGTAGAGAAATTTAAGGCACAACACAGATACAGACACATGACTTTTTGCATAACAATTACGCAATCACGAACTATAAAATTGTTTAAGCCAGGGGTGGTTCCAGTTCCCCTGGAAATTTGAAATTACCTGATTCACTGCGATACTAGGGTCCGCAATCTGAGCCTCGTCTTTGTTGCAATAGCGCTGCCGCATCGCTACTGCAGCACTTCTTTGCTTTTGTATAATATGCGTTTTTGGATTCATTTTCTTCTTGGTTGAAGCGGCAGCGCTGCAGCATCTTGCAGGGAAGCACGGACTTGGTCGGGGAGCAAGTCCGTGATTCTCAAGAAGCGCTGACGTCTTCCTCGGAAGCGCTGCAGTGGAAAAACGGATGTAGAAAGAATCGGTCCGGAATCCGCCGAGAAGTGGACCTGCAGCATGCAACAAAAACGAGGCTCTGGTATTTTTGGACCATAAAGGTGTTCCTGATCCACAAGGGACAACGCAGCAGACACTTTGCAAATCTGAAGTAAAGGGACCGGAGCTCACGTTTTTGGGTCTCGGTTAACAAATTCCAAAAAGGAGCGATATACAGAACATGCGGCAGTGCGACAGCGTTATACATGAGCGCGAGATACTAGTTGCGTTTTTGATCGAAGTTTGAAGTTGAATGAATGATCGTTTTAATTTAAAAGAAAAACTATCACAGCAAAATGCCGAATTCGTTTCTTCGTGTCAAACTTCAAAAATACACTGAATGAAATATAAATTATCAAAAATAAAACATTGTCATAAAACAAACTCAATTTGCATTAGACCATTCAGTGAAACTAGGCACGAAAATTTTCTTGAACCGGTCAGTGTGGCAATGAATTGGGGCGAGCTTTGGGACCTTCACTGCTACTGCTCTAGGTTGGCGAAGTCTCTCGGGTAAATGGGGACTAGGGAGGAGGGAACGGTGCAAGGGGTGGGAAAGGAGTTTGAAGTTACCTTCAACCTCAAAGGCCTTTGTTTAATTACCCTTTTTGGTCGCCCGTCACAGTTCCTTCGTCCTTCAAACTCTGACGGTCGAACTTCGGTGAGCTAGATAGTTCCAAGTTTGCTTGAATCGTCGAAGGAACGCCAACCGGGCGAAGCTCGCCGGAGTCATAAATGCATTAATTAAGCAAACGACGAACTTCGACGGCCTTCGAAAACGGAAATTAAGCAACCGGCTAAAGCATTGTCCTAATAGGTGTAATAAGGTGAATAGCGCTATACGCGATGTTTACGTCTTAATACACACGCCTGTTCAAATACAACCCAAGAGGTTCTTATCAATGCGGCTTCCGCTGTTGCCAAGGTAATACAATTTTTCGAGCTCTAAAAATATCCGAAAAGGTTCTTGGTACTACTTGAAGTACACGAGTACAATATAACGCAAACTATACTGTAAAAAAGCTATTAAAATAAAGGATGGACAGCATTGATCCTCGAACTGACGAAAAGGCGTTGTAATAGAACAAAAACGTGTTTTGTTAAGAAAAGTTGTTTCTTTAGCGCTCCAACAAAGTAGAACTGTTGTGCTTTCTTCGGCAACCCTGACGACGCTGCGCCTCTCCTCGGCCCGCTGGCGGAACCAACTAAGCGATCTGATTGGCCCTGCATAAGCCAGAATAGAACGCTAGTCTATTCTCCTTATTCACCTTATTACAGCGCGCTCCGAGGAAAAGAGGAATCTGTAATAAGTCTTATACGCGGTAATACACCTTATTACACCTATTAGGGCAATGCTTAAGCGAACGGCGAACAAAACTTCGATCAAAAACGCAACTACTTTCGGCATAATAGGAGTCTGCTGGCGACGATAGAACCGTATGCGGTACGAAGTTTTTTCTCGACGTGTTTAACGAGTAGTACACGAGTTTCTTTAAAGGACCGTTCAAGTTTACGTTTAAGGCGCAGTATTCTTGAATTATATTTGCTATCCGCGAATATCTGTGGTAAAACTTTCATCCCGCCAGGCTTGCTGTGGTAAAAATTAAAAGGAACCGGTTCTATTCTGTGTGTTAAAAGTTATACGCGACGAATCACAGCTTGCGTTTCCATCACGTGACTGTCAAGGAAGAAAGAGAGAAACGGATAAGGAGAGATATTTGTAATTATTATTGAAACTGAATGAGCTCTTTGAATGGGAAGACAATGATACTAAACTGTACAGCTAATTGCGTTTTGACAACTACAAGCCTTTACCTTATCTGAAGTAATTACAGTAGGCCAGTAATCCTGGTAGGCTCACAACTAAATGGAGAAATTTACATTGGTCCAACAGACACAGCAACAGATATTAAACTGAATTTGCACACAACCGGTCGAGGCTGACCTAAAATTCCACATTTCAGGATGTTCGGTGTCCCTAAAGTCATCAAAGGTTAGGTTCTCTTGGGATTCTTTGTCAGGCTCCAGGCTCAGTGTGGTTTAGTTACGGCATACGTGGGCGTACAACTTGATTTTCAAGTTGAACGGGAGAGGAGGATAAGGCTTACAATGCGAAGTATTTTTATTCATGTTACAACACAAGCGTGAACGGTCCTGAAGGTTGCTGCCTATCGGCAGACCAAGGTATAAGACGTGAGACGAAACGGTAACGGTGATAGGAACTCGTTCTACTTCAGTAGTATTTTCATCCATTGTCAATACATCACTTCAAGTGTATCACACCTCATCTGATAGCAATACACTGATTACTACGATTTCCACCTGTGTTCTCTTTACGTGACATAAAATAGAATAGAACTTATTGCACAAAGAGCCTGAGGCCATGGCAAAAATGTTTAAAAAAAAAGTACACTTAAAGGAAATAACGGAACTAAACTAAAGGAAATTCTTTCTGCGGGATAAACTACCGTTAGGAACTTTACCAGCCTCTTCAAATCTTAAAAACACTTACTTCCAATAACGTTCATCATACACACTTCATCATTTATTCTAATTATATTCCCAAAATCTCAACCCGCAGGTCATCTAGCTCACGGCATTCACACATCAGATGTAACAAATTTTCATTCTCGCTACCACACATAGGGCAAAAATAGGGACCAGTACGTCCTAATTTGTACCCCAAATATTTCTTCCATTTTCCCAATGGCAAACAATCAGCCCTGCAACTAATTAAAATTGTTAGAGCCAACCACTTAATCCCAGCCTTAAAATAAACCTAAACCTCCATGCGCCCGATTATTGTTTCCGAGGAGCTTCTTCGGCCGGAGACCGGATATGCAAATATGCCAAGATTGTCATCCAAGGCAAGGGGCATGGAAAGAGGGTAAAAACAGCTTAAACCATGCGTAGTTTTGTGTAACCATGTGTTAGTTGCGAAGTGCTCAACTATATCAGAACATCTCAGCAGAAAACACTATAATGCGATGTGTCCTTTAAAGTTTAACAGAAAACGGCTGAGATAGAACAATCTAGTTACCCATCACTTATTCACTTAAAGTTTAACTGAAAAGGTCTCCGATAGGACAATCTAGTTATCCATCACATATTCACTTAAAGAAGCTTGAAAACCCGGCGAAAATGCATTGCTTCTTTGCTCCGCTATTCAAGAACAATCGATTTTCAAATAGTGGAATTTCCTCGTCTGATTTGTATGCTCTACGCGCTTGTATCTGTGTTGTATGCTCGTCGAAAAGATTTACGAAAAAATCAGTGTTCACGAAGTACCTTTAGCAAGCTGATAACTGGCCACTTAAACGCCGCGTATGTATTGAGATTCAATTTTTCTGCGTCATAGTAGAAATTTGCGTTGTGAGGACAAGCGAAGATATTCTGAACGTCATTCTACAGCAAATAGTGAAAAATTAAAAAATTCCTTAACACAATCCAAAAATGCAGTGTATTCAGTTAAATGATACAAAAATAAGTTGGCTTTTCAGTTAAACTTTAAATAGGCTTGAAGACCCGATGAAAATCCTTTACTTCGTTGCTCCGGTATTCACGAATAATCGATTTAATATAGTTGAAATTCCCTGCCGGCTTTTTGCTTGTACCTGTGTTGTATGCTTACTGAAAAAGATTTGAAAACATTTGTGTTCAGGCACTAAGTACTTTTCACCAAGATCACTACTGGCCACTGAAAAGCTGCGTTTGTGTTGAGGTTCGAATTCTCCGCGTCATAGTAGAATTTGCACTATGGGGACAGCTGTAGATACTCTGAACGCCACTACTGAGCAGATAGTGGAAAATAAAAAAAACTTTTAGCAGAATAAAAATGATGCAGTGTCTTCAGTTGAATGATACAAAAATAAGTTGGCTTTTCAGTTAAACTTTAAGGCATGTATTAAGGGTGGCTTGAAAGGAAGGGAACACAGACTTTCCTGTCTTTTGGTGTTACGTATCCACGGAAGGTTCTCAACATACCACCCCTTACTGGATCTTTACTTCCGGAATGCTATCACGGCATTTTTATAGCTTGTCAAAACTGGATGCTGTCCAATATCCCACACTAAGATTTAATCACAAGTTTTCCCGTTTCTGTCGCAGGAACAATATAGCAACACACAAGGGACAATTCCTATCCTGTTATGAAATTCCGAGGATTATTAAACAAAGGTATCCCAGAGCGGAGGCACAACCGTCAGCCGAAATATGAGAAACACCAGTAATTGCCACTAATATACAGAGGGGGGATCCGAAATCCGTAACCAACAGATTTATTCGGAGAGATGCTCATTCAGAGCGAGGGAGCAGTTGCTACTCGTCTGTGACATTTGGCTTTGACACCTGTGACATTTGTCCACGAAAACCTGTCTGTCTTTTGTGCAGTTTCAGTGAAAAACTCGTAGATTTCTATGGTTGACCAGAGGTGCGTTTCAAATGACTAGTCTCTACAGCTAGTCTGGTAGCAGATTTCGCAATTTCTGTCTTTAAGTAACGCAGATTTCATCGTCTTTTTTATTCGGCTGAAAAGGGTAAGGTGAAAATCCGGAAAAGGCAAAATACGTCACGTGATCAAAACAAGAAAAATACAGTTGCTTTAGAAAATAAATTTCCAACTTGCTCTTAAAGACGGAAGTTCGTAAAACGAGTAAACCTTTTTTTTCTGACAAGAGTTGTTTTGAAATTGGCTAAAACGCTTTAAAGTGTAGAATTGGGCGATGGGATCTGTGACCCCATATTTAGGGGTGGGGAGGGATTTCAAAATACCGGACGAACAAAAATGTTTCAAAAAGCCGATAAGATAGTCGATCCATATCTGAAACTCTTTTCTCGCTGGACAATCAGTTCGTCCGGAATCTGGCCAAAACCGGAAATCTTTTTAAAAGTAAAAGTTTTATTTAAAGTTGATGAAATATTCGATTGGAGTAAGAAGTCTGAATATGACAATTGTTTTCCACCCGGACAAATAGTTCGACCGGAATCCGGCCAAAACCAGAAAACTTGTTAGAAGTAAAAGTTTTATTTGATGAATCAATGAATGAATGAATTTATTCCCAATAAAGCCCAAGGCCATGGAGGGAAACATAACACTATAACAAAAACAAAATATCATACACTGTTGATTAAACGTCCGATTTAGGGTTAAGAAGACATGCTGAATTCAGAAATGACAATTATTTTCTACCCGAACATATACTTCGTCCGGAATCCGGCCGAAACCAGAAATTTTTAAAAGTAAAGTTTATGTGAAGTTGATTAGAGGTTCGATATAGGGGTGAAGAGATATGCTGAAATCGTTTTGACCTTTCGTGTTTCGCCGGACAAGTAGTTCAACCGGAATCTGGCGGAAACGGATTATTTGGCAGAACTAAGGCAGGAAGTTTCGATCAGTTTTTGTTGAAGTAAATATGACGTTGGCTATAGGAGTAAACACAAATGCTGAATCCATACATGAACTTGGTTTTCTCAGATGACTAGCCACTGGCATTAATCTGTTTATAAATTTTAATAGTAGACGTGTTAAAGGAGTCTGGCTAAGAACGGATATCTAGAAGACGCAATTGTCTGGATCAAAGATTAAATTTTTCGGATCCCGTGGAAACATTTCCTCTTGTTAGTGCTTATGCCTCCTGCCGTGCTGTGCCTCTTTTTAGTCAGTCCCCACTTCTGCGCCCAGTTTTCGAGTGTGCTTCCGGTGTTTGTATTAAGCTTGATGCCCAGTAGACGCGAATCTTTACAGTGGCGCGACGCGAACAAAATTTGACCTGAAGCGTATTCTTGCCGTTCCCCGAGGACTCCACTTGAGGAGTTCCCGCGTTTTTGTTTGTCCCGGGGACTCACTCCCTTATTCTACTGAGTCCGAGTGTATTAAGATATTAACATACCGTTTAGCCCTATGCAGCTGGTTAAACCTATTTGAACTATGCTTTATTGTTTCTTTAGGGGATCACTAAAAAGAGGGATACACTAAAACCAGGAAGGGAAGGGAACGCGAGAAAAGCAGGAAGGCATACTAAAACCAGGAAGGGCATACCAAAACGAGGAAGGGCATACTAAAACGAGGAAGGCTGTCCCGGAATTTGCCGCACCATTCCCTTCCTCTATTTAGTATTCTTTGAGGGGTCGGCAACTTTTCAAAATCAAAGTTCACCATCCCTTCCTCGTTTTATTATCCTGACATGGGTAGGCATTATGTTCAGTGAGGGGCGGCAACTATAACAAATTGTAATTCACCTTTTCATTTCTCGTTCTGACGGTAGGCGACTAAAATCCTCCGAAAATGACCCCTCAAAGAATACTATTCAATTTCAATTCAATTTATTTTCAAAAATTCGCTCACGGACGAAGCCGAACATTGAATTTCTTCCGTCATCTAGAGGATATAGGAAATAGAGGAAAGGAACGGTGCGGCGAATTCTGGCGACAGCCTTCGTCGTTTTAGTATGAAGAAGGCACGTTAGAACATTGTTCCTGCCAGAGATGGGCGAATCCGAATCCGGATTATGATTCGAATCCAAGATTCGTCCTTTTGGCCGGATTCGAATCTTGTGCTTGTCCCGCTGGATTCGGACTCGGATTCCAAATCCACAATCTTACGATAATTATTCTTTGAGCCCAAGCTGACTTTGAAACATTTCAAAGAAACGAGGACCCTTGCCAAGAAGGTCCGAAATATCGCTCATGAAGAATCGTAGCTGACGTATCCGTTGAAAACATTGTTGGAATAAACAATCTTACGAATCTGCCCAAATTTCCAGTCTTCATCCTACCAGGTTTCGTTTTTCCGATTTTACACAGTGAGCTTAGGCAATCCTTCTTTTTGGTTTCCACCACCAACAATCCTCAGTAATTAATCACCTTTGATTACCTCAGGTACTTTTTTTCACCTCTGACGTTTAAGCTATAACCTATCTAGCCTAAATGATTTGATTTTTGTAAAGGTCGGATTCGTATCCAGATTCAAATTATCAGCATGAAAAGGTGGATCCGATTCGGAATCGGATTCGTACGTAGCCCTGGATTCGGATTCGAATCCTTTGACATCGGATTCGCCCATCTCTGGTTCCTACCCCTCACTCTGAAGCCTGAAAGATCCCTCTTAGTTTTAGTGCCTCTTTTTAGTACTCGTGTCTCCAACACTATATCGTGCCGTGCCTCTTTCTAGTCGATCCCGTTCTCTGGTGAATCCGACGGCAATTCGTCATTGGATTTTAGGAAGGGCGTACAATGTTGTCTTCGCAGATTTTTTAACAGTAGTTTTTCCTTTCAGGTACATATCAGCATGCTGGCCTCATCACTTCAAGCTATTCCATACAAAAGAAAATGCCGTAAAAGCAGTAATATTCTCCGGTTTTCTATCGTCTGCCTTCAGTGCCCCACTGTGCGTGTTGAAAGAGTTTGAGAGCTGCGATGATGGCGGGTACTTAATTAGCGAGAACACAGCGGTGACTGAGCTTATGGCTTGGAAGATCTTCATCCTCGTCAGTGAGATTCTCATCAGAATCGTTCCCATGTTCGTCCTCACAGCTCTGAACATTTGTATTTTACGCCAGTTCATCCAAATATCAGAGAAACGACGGAATATGAAAGGTGTAAAGCGGAGCAACTCCAACCCAGGGGAGTACAGTAGGGAGAAGAAGTACTTAATCATGCTATCTGGCATCATAGTCATTTTCATTGTTACCACCCTTCCCTCCGCTATCATGGCCATCATTTACTCAGAGGAACTCGAAAAGGAGTTCTCTTTCCTGGTCTTTCGGAATATTGCGAACGTGTTAGAAGTTTGCAGCTTTTCTAGTAACTTTTACTTGTACATTTTCTGCAGCTCTGACTTCCGAAAGATCCTAAAATCAACTCTGGCTTGTTCTTGGCGTCAAGGAAACTCAACAGAAGGAATAGTCGAAACGTGCCTCTGACTTCCTGTCGAGGCCTTTTCCCGATCAAATTAAACCACAATTACGGGCACGTGTCCTAATTTTTGGATTGTGAAAGTATTTTTCGATATTCTTAGGATCTGACGAAACACTGGAAATGTACATCTTCGTGCGCGTAGCAAGACATACTAACGTCTGACCTACGTAGTCTGTTCACTCGTGTATGCTGTAACGTCTTATAATTAAAGTTATTTAAACCGCCCAAGACCTCCTTTTTTCTTTTTTTTTAAATTGGTCTATACTTTGCGATGAAACAAGACCAAAGGTTTCGATCAGATCCCAGAGGGGAATATTGGTTGCCCTTATTGATACACAGTTTTGTATTATAATCTCAGAAATCACATTGATTTATTGCCAAAACAATCACATATTTCTTTTAGAAGAAAATTCCAGAGTCTTTTTTATATTGCATTTGCCTACAGGTTCTTTTGTCGGGTGTTCCATCCTCACCGGCGAAAGAATTTGGCTAAACCGTGGGCACAGTACAGAAAAACTGCAGATTGCGGTTCCAGATCAAAAAGAAATTGTGTGAAAACGATAATTTAGAGACCTACCAGACAAACCAGTTACTTCCCTGACACACCGGGAGCTCTGAATTATATTTAATGAACAGTTACTGACACGGGTCCTTTAAGGCTTTAACTTCACCACACGTAGGCCTGTATTGTCAAATAGAACTGATCAGCTGAAAACACTCCTCTTAGGTCGTAAATAACAAGAGCTGCGAGTTGAAATGGCACTTGCATATGGCCGGACCCGTTCCTCAACTTACCAAGACTCTCGCCTTCGACCTACCAAACTTCACTCGAACCAAATCATCAGTTCAGAAAGTAAACATGCACACAGTTTCCGGAGTCAAACCCTGTCAAGCCGGACGGATTCAAAATACGAAGATTGGCACCGGGTCGGTTCTAGTCCCGAACACACTGGTCAAGTTGCTGCTAGCACGTGCGGCAGTCCGTCTTCTTGAATTCTTCGAGGATCCTCTGTGTTCTGTAATGCTGAGAACAGACGATCAGGTTTTCTGGTCAGGTTTTCTTCCCTTTTCATTATGAAATCGAAAACAAATGGAAGTTCTAGGGCTAATAACGGTCAAATCTATCAAATTTTCTCACGATCGCTTGATCCGTTCGGGAAAACATGTGCCGCAAAATTCCCCCCCCCTCCCCCCTGTATTCCCCTAGTGTGACAGATCTACGGCTTGCTAAATTTCGCCGTACTAAATTTCATCCCGATCCCTCTGTTCGGTCATCACTTACTATATGCACCACAAGGTTTCTCTGACCCCATAAACTTTCCCCACAGCCGTAAGAACAGGATTGAATATACAATTTAACATCTAAGTTTATGATCGCATACCGAAATTCGTCCCAATCCGTCCACCGCTCGGCACTTTCCGTGACCTCCCCTCTAACCTCCTCAAGTTCGCTATTTCCAAGTGAATCTGCTCATGCCCTAATATGTCTAGCTAGTTTGATCCTCCTAGATCATCTGGAAGTACCTTAGCTCGTGACCAGCGGACTTGTCTACAGACCGACCGACCGACGGAAAAGCGATCGGTGTACTCTTGATTACTAGCTCTGCCTGCCGATGAAGAACCGCCGTGCACCTAGCGGAAGAGCTGGAAGCGTCACCACAGCTGTCCCCAAAGAACACTCTAGATTGGTTGACACAGAATCTGGGTCATCGTTCGGGCGACGTTTCCTGTTCTTCCCGAGGTTCGCTGGCGTGCTTTGGACTTGGTCAGAGTATTCGAGCCGACGCCTGCAAATGCCATACAGAAGGAAGAAAGATTCAATGTCTGCAAACAACAAGATCAAACGTTTCGATGGGATCCCAGCTATTGAATATGTATTGGACTACTTGATCCAGACAAGCGAATCTTATACATTTCCTGTCTTCGCCAAACCCCTTCAATATTTTGCTATAACTTATTACCAAGTTTAGATATGGATTCAGCATGTATGTTTACTCCAGCATCTCATCTCTAATCGACCTCAGACAATTTCAAGAACAAATTGACCACTTGACCAAAATCCTCCTTTTAGCCGTAGGTTACTCTCGGCGAACTGCACGAAGAGCAAACGAGCTGGTGACATTGAGAGGCGAACCTATCGATCCAAAATTTCCGGGTTAAGGCAAATTTTGCTAGCTTATACGTCAAGGAACTAAACTTCAAAGTTGGATTCAGGGATTCAGCATTGTCTCCTTACCTCGACACCGACTCTCTAATCGATCTTTAGTACGTTCGAAAGCCGCAACAGCGTGTCTCCTCACCCTATATCGACTATATCATTGGGTTTTAAAATTTCATACTAAATCTCCGGTTGTGGCCGGATTCTGGGCCAAGTACTTGTCTGGCAAGAAAATAAATTTCATATTTGGTTTTAGCATATCTCCTTAACCCTCAATCGAACCTCTAATCAAGTTCAGATTAAACTTAACTTCTTACTAAGTTTTCTGGTTTTTACTGCATTCCTGAACTACTTGTCGGGCGAGAAATTAATTTACATTTTCGGATTCAGCATGTTTCCTTACCCCTAAATCGACTATCTCATTAGCTTTAAAAAAAAATTGTTTGCCCTTTATTTGCAACCCCTCCCCTACCCCTAAATGTAAGGCTACAGAGCCCATCGTCGAACTTGTCATGTACTTTGACCCAAAGAGTCCTCATGCCTAGTTTGAATAAAATATCTCAACCCATTCGAGAGTTATCGTGCTAACAGAAGGACGGACAGACGGACAACCTTTGCGAAATCAGATGTATCCCGTCACTTACGTTTTCGGATCCTAAAAAGCACTAGGAGCTAGCTTCTGAGAATGCATAATCGGAGAACTCTCAAATCCATCATAAACGAAGGGGCTTCTATTCTAGAAGCGGGGGTGGCTCGTAGAACTCAGGCCAGGGGGGGGGGGGGGGTGAGACCTCTCACTTCAATGACCCCTGGATCGTAATATACGACTCGCAAGTACTGACAAAATAGAACTGTTGCCACTACGCGGCAATTACGCACGTTCCCCACCCACAGATATTAAAGCCGGTGTCAAATTAGCTGCAATGCATCAGCTGAAATTATTCTTGAAAATAAAATTTGTATATAAGTACCTTCATAGCCTCAGCTTTACATTCTAGCTTTCGCTAAAGAGGAAAACTTCCAACGCCTGTACCCGGGACAAATTAAAGCAATCACCGCAGGCAAACATTTTTAATCTGCTTTTGTCTAGAGAGATTCTAGCCTTTAAAGTTTAACCGAAAAGAGCTGGGATAGGACAATCTAGTTACCCATCACTTATTCATTAAAATTGGCTTGAAGACCCGCTGAAAATGCGTTACTTCGTTGTTCCGTTATTCAAGAATAGTCGATGTTCAGATGGTGGAATTTCCGTGCGATTTGTGGTACCTCTATGCGCTTGTAGTTTGTTGTATGCGTTACGAGAAAGATTTATGACTTTTTTCTGTTCAGGCACTAAGCTATCTTCACCAATCTCACCACTGCCCACTAAAAAGCCGCGTTTGTGTTGGGATTAAAATTTCCCGCGTCATAGTAGAATTTTCTTTGTGGGGACGGCCGCAGATATTCTGAACGTCATAACTAGATTAGATAGTGGAAAATTAAAAAATCTCTTTGCAGAATCCAAATAATTCAGTGTGTTAAATTAAAAGACACACAAATAAGCTGGCTTTTCAGTTAAACTTTAACGTGTTTCAAATCTAAGAAATTCGAAGCCAAATGGCCAAGCAAATGACACACCGTTCCTCTAAATAGAGAATACTGTGAGCGACACAGGCGAAATTTTGTGACACGCCGAGGAGCAGAGCGGCTTTTTGCGATCCCATGGAAAAGGAAAAAATAGCTATGAAATCACAAATCTGTCCGTCGAAAAAAGAAAACAAAGCAGACACAAAGTAGATTTGTTGCGAATCAATAGCAAAACAAGTAATTTTCACGTTAAGACACTCTTATTCAGAAACAAAACGAGGAAAACAGGTTTGCCAGTGCATTAAAAAAAAATCCGGATTTACGGACGTAAACGCTGAGGAGCTGAGCGTCCTTTTGCGATCCCAATGAAAAGCTATGAAATCACGACTCGGTCCATCGAAAAAAGTGACAAAATAGTGCCCATCGAAAACAAAGTAGATTTGCTCCGTACTATAATAGAAAAAAAAGTAATTTTCACGTTAAACAAGACCAAAGGTTTCGATGGGATCCCAAAAATTCAATAAGAATCGGGTCTTGTAGCGGTCCAATGGTAATCGTCGGAGAAGACGAAGTTCAAATATGGATTCAGCATGTGAGTTTACCCCTATCCTACTATCCTTGAATCGAACCTCTAATCAACTTTAGATTAATCTTTTATTTTCGATTAATTAATCTTTTATCAGATTAATCTTTTATCTACTTATCTGACAAGAAAACCATTTTCATATTCTGATTCAGCATGTCTCCTTACCCCTATTGGATATCTAATCAACTTTTACTTTTAACAAAGTTTCCGGTTTTAGCCGCATTCCGGGTGAAGTACTTGTCCGGCGAGAAAATGGTTTTCATATTGGTGTTCAGCATGTCGTCTTATCCCTTAATCAACTACCTCATTAGCTTTGAAAAAATATTTTTTTCGTCCCTTAATTTGGAACCCCTCCCCTCCCCTAAATATGCAGCTATCGGGCCCATCTACGAACTCGACCTTTCCCTTGACTGGAAGAGTCCTCACACCAAGTTTCATCGAAATATCTCATTCCCTTCGAGAGTTATCGTGCTGACAGACGGACGGACGGACGGACAGACGGACAACTTCTGAGATGTCATAAGTATCCCTCCACTTAAGTTTTGGGATCCCAAAAACACACTTCCTCAGAAACGAAACGAGGAAAACAGATTTGCTAGTGCATTTAAAAAACAAGAGCTGTAAGCTCAGATGGCACTTGCAAGCATACGCAGTAGGTAATCTGAGATTCTTGCTGTGTTGAGGAACAGACGACTTTGGACCTTTCAGATTATTGAAAATGTCTGGTTTAGTAAAAATATGCAACGCAATTTTGGTTACAATACGCAATTTAAGAGGGCTAGGAATCCGTTTTATAAGCAAATACACTGGAGCACAAATGGTCAGATGGGCCCTTGGCACACGAAAGTTTATTGTTAGCTCAAAGTATTATTTTTTTGCATTTTGCGGCTAAGAGGCGCACTTTAAGGGGTTCAAGCTGAATTTTGAAGCAAAATACTTGGTGCACAAATGATCATGGGCCTTTGGGGATCCTAAGAATGGTTAGTTTCTTAAAATGTTTTTTCAAATTTGCCGTAATATTCGCACTTTAAATATGTTTGAAATTCATTTTTAAGCAAAAACCACGAGGCACAAATTATCACGGGCTTTGGGAATCAGGAAAATCGATTTTTTGGTCAAACATATTTTTCCACTTCACAGTTCAGATACGCACTTTAAGGGTGCTAAAATTATCTTGAGACCTTGGGGGGGGGGGGGGGTTTAACGTATTCGTGAGATCAGAAAGACATCCTTTTTTCAACTCTCAAGTTTTCTTCGGATCCGAAAAACCGTTCAAAAGTTATGCATGAAATTCTGGTGGTCCGGATTCTGATTCCCTCCACTCCCCCCGCCCCGAAGATAGTCCGATCCATTTCTGTCAAAAATATATTTACAACTTGTCCTTGTTCTTCTCATCAAGCTTCGGTCCCTCCACTCTCAGCCTGTTCCGAGATTTCCGATCCCACTCCAATCCTGCCCCTCCCCCCCCCCCAAAGTTATCGGTCCGGGCATGAAATCGTATATCCGTGACACGAATTCTTTCCAACTGTCAAGTTTCGCTTGTGTTCGATGCCCCGTTCGAAATTTATGCTTGCCTCAAGATCCCAGATTACCCCCCCCCCCCCCCACACGATGGTTGGATCAGGCAAATGACTTTTCTTGAGTCAATCTGGTTGGGTCCCTGATAAGTCTGCCAAGTTTCATTGTCCTAGCACATCTGGAAGTACCTTAACCCATGATAACCGGAAATCCAGAACCCAGAATCCATCCCCCACTCCCACAGTGCCCGTATCCGATCCCGTTAGGTCAACGGTTTATCAATGGTATGTTCTTGTTCTTCCCACAAAGTTTCTTTCCGATCCCTCCACTCTAATCGTGTCACGATATTTCCGGTACCCTCCCTCAAACTCCTCCCACAGTTGTCGGATCCGGTTCGGACGTAAAGTGAGACATGCCTCAATCTTCCGGATTCCCCCTCTCTCTCCTCCCCCAAGATGGTCAAATCGGGGAAGTGACTGTTTCTAAGTCAGTTTTGTTGGGGTCCCTCATGAGTTTTTCAAGTTTCATAGTCCTAGCACATCTGGAAGTATCTTAACCCGTGATAACCGGAATTCCGGGATCCAGCCTAAATCCCCCCCCCCCAGAGTGCCGGATCCGACCCGGTTGTGTCAATGATGTGTCAAGGATATGTGCTTGTTCCTCCTACCAAGTTTCATCCCAATCCCCCGAGTCTAAGCGTGTCACAATATTTCCGGTACCCCCCTCTCCAACTCCCCCCACGGTTATGTAATCCGGTTCGGCAGTAAAATGGGACACTTGAGGCATGTCTTCTTTCCAGATATCAAGTTTCATTTAAAACTGATCACCCCTTTAAAAGTCACGCTGCCTCAATATTCGGGATCCCCCCTCCCTCCACTCCCCCCACGATGGTCGAATCGGGGAAGTGATCGTTTGGTCGGGTCCTTTATATGCCTGCCAAGTTTCATCATCCTAGCATTTATTCAAACAATGTTTACACGGATACGTCAGCTCTGATTTTTCATCAGCGATATTTCGGCCCTTCTTGGCAAGGGTCCTCGTCAGGCTTTGACAGCCTGACGAGGACCCTTGCCAAGAAGGGCCGAAATATCGCTGATGAAAAATCAGAGCTGACGTATCCGTGTAAACATTGTTTGAATAAATGTTTCAAAGTCAGCTTGGGCTCAAAGAATATTTATCATCCTAGCACATCTGGAAGTACCCTAACTCGCGATCACCGGACCGACCAACCGACCGACCGACAGACAGGCAGACAGACAGACCGACCGACAGACCGACAGACCGACCGACGGAAAAGTGATCGGTATATGGCACTTGGCCGGAAGGCAAGTGCCATAAAAATCCAGATTTACGGACGTAACAAACTTTAGGTCTTCGCCCGACAGGAGTTTACAGATAGAAAAAGACCAAAGGTTTCGATGGGATCCCAAAAATTCAATATCTGTTCCAGACAACTGGGTCTTGTCTTAGCCAGATCCAGTCATCGCCAGACTCCTTGAACATTTTTACACTTAAAATTCAGAAACAGATTAAGGCCAAATAGCTAGTCATCTGAGAAAACCAAGTTCAGATATGGATTCAGCATGTGTGTTTACCCCTATAAGTCATATCTGTTTTGACGAAAACTTCCTGCCACTTCTGCCAATTTCCTGGTTTCTGCCGAACTCCAGAACTACTTGTCCGGCGAAAAAAGAAAGCTCAAAAACGAACTCAGGGTATCTTCTTTCCCCAATAATGAACATCTAATCAACTTCAAATAAAAATCTAACTTATAACAGATTTTCCGACTCCAGCCGGATTCCGGTCGAACTATATTTCCGGGTAAAATATGATTGTCAAACACGGGTTCAGCATCTCTTCTTACCCTTAAATCGGTCATCTATTCAACTAGAAATAAAACTTAAGCTTCTAACAATTTTCCGGTTTTGGCCGGATTCGGGGGGAAATACATGTCCAGGTAGAAATTTTTTTCACATAAGTATTCAGCATGTCTTCTTGCCCTAAATCGAACATCTAATCATCTCCAAATAAAACTTTTAATTTTAACAAACTTTCCGGTTTGGGCCGGATTCCGGGCGAACTACTTGTCCGTCGAGAAAATGGTTTTTCACCATCGTCCTCATCAGCATGTCTTCCTACCCCTAAATCGAACATTTAATCAACTTCTAATAAAACGTTTACTTTTAACAAACTTTCCGGTTTTGGCCGGATTCCGGGCGAACTACTTGTCTGATGACAAAATGGTTTTCACCATCGTGTTCAGCATGTCTTCTTACTCCTAATCGACTGTAAAATTAGCTGTTTCAAAATATTTTGTTTGCCCCTTAATTTGAACCCCCTCCCCCACCCCTAAATGTAGGGCTACAAAGCCCATCTACGAACTTGACTGGTCCGACGACCCAACGAATCCTCACACCAAGTTAGATCAAAATGTCTCATTCCCTTCGAGAGTTATCGTGCTTTCAGACGGACAGACGGACGGACGGACGGACAGACGGACAACTTTTGCGATGTCATAGGTATCCCTCCACTTACGTTTTGGAATCGGGATCCCAAAAACAAATCCCGATTCATTGACGAAACAAACTTTGGTTTATCGCCCGATCGAATCACTATATCTTTTCCCTTGGTGTGAGGATTGTTTGGCTCAAGGATAAGGTCGAGTTCGTAGATGGGCTCTGTAGCCCTATATTTGGGGGTGGGGGAGGTGGCTCAAATTAAAGGGTAAACAAAATATTTTTAAACATCTAATATGATAGTCTATTATGGGGTAAGAAGACATGCTGAGCACGATGGTGAAAATCATTTTCTCGCCGAACAAGTAGTTCGTCCGGAATCCGGTAATAAACGGAAAGTTTGTTAAAAGTAAAAGTTTCATCTGAAGTTGATTAAATGTTTGATTGAGGGGTAAGAAGACATGCTGAGCACGATTTTGGAAATCATTTTCTCGCCGGACAACTAGTTCGCCGGTAATCTGGACAAAATCGGAAAATATGTCAAAAGCAAAAGTTTTATCTGAAGTTGATTAGATGTTAGATTTAAGGGTAAGAAGATACGCTGAGTCTGCATATGACAATCATTATTTACCCGGACATATAATTAGTCCGGAATACGGTTGTACCCACATTTTTAAGTCAAAGTTCTATTTAATGTTGATTAGATGTTCTTGTAGGGATAAGGAGATACGCTGGATTCGTTTCTGAATTTTCTTTTTTTGCTGGACTAGTAGTTCGCTCGGAATTCGGGTGAAACCGCAAATTTGGCAGAAGTAAAGCAGGAAGTTTCGGTCACTATCGTCAAAATAGATATGGCTATAGAGGTATAGATTGATAGATATATGATTGATGATTAGCCTGGCGAAGACTGGATCTGGCAAAGACAAGACCCAATTGTCCGGATAAAATCTTAGATTTTTGGGCTCCCATCGACACCTGTGGTCTTGTTTCACTTGTAGTCAAACTAGTCAACAATCCATGCACATAACCTTGTCTCTCAATTTGGTCTATAAGGAATATCAGTGTTATCTAGTCAGACTTCACTTTAACAGCTAAGCTATTGTAATTTTGACAGACTAAAGTCTGAAAGGCCTAAGTGAGGCAGATACAAATCAACAACATTTTTTTTGAAACGACTCGGATTGTTTTTAATTAAAATGAATGACCGGGACCTCGGCCAGGCCAAAATAAACGACTTATACTACTTGGCAAAAGACAAAAGACTTCGGGCCACCCTTGTCTAGAAGGAAGTCTCAGTCTTTCTGATTGTTTTTGCGAACTAATCTGTCCTAGCGAAACGAAGCTATAATCTCTAAGCAATCATTAATTTCCAAAGACAAACACACATTAATTTAGCTTACATGGTTTCACAGAAACTGTCACGCTGTCAGCTCGGGAAAATCCCATTAGTACAACAAGACTATTGTCTTGTCAAATACAGGCTTCCTTCCTAACTGCCGTAATTGGCCCTCGTTATCCTTGGAGTCGCTACTGGACACGCGACTGTAAGCAATGCAGTGCGTGTCTGCACCGGACAGATGGGAAAAGTGTTCAGTTGAATCAAGAGAATAGAATAGCGTGCCGAGGGAAATTTGAAAAAATGTGTCTAGTATGATGGTCACGACTTTATCTGCGTAGATAGACGTGAGTTGCGTTTTTGCAGATACCATGGTATCTGTTATCACGGTAAATGGATCGCAATTAGTCCTTTTTGCAGTTAACGTGGTATCTGATACACGGTTGCTCTGCAGAATTGACTATTGCCGAAATTTCACTTTTCGAAGTCGTCCCAAGAGAAAAACAGATATGCAGTTACGTCACTAAGTGCTAAACTTCTTTCTCATCAAATCTTACAAAATTTGATGAAAGTGAGAAGACTTTTCAGATACTACAACCAGTTACCACGGTCTTACCATGGTATACCACGATAACTGGCCAGATACCACGATAACTGCAAAAACGTCTTTTGACCGTGGTATCAGATACCACGATAACTGCAAAAAGGCCTTTTGACCGTGGTATCAGATACCACGATAACTGCAAAAACGCCTTTTGACCATGGTATCAGATACTACGATAACTGCAAAAACGACTTTTGACCTTGGTATCAGATACCACGATAACTGCAAAAACGATAACCGTGGTATCAGATACCATGGTATCTGCAAAAACACAACTACGGTAGTCCGCACAGAGTTTGGTCGAGTTCATTGACACAAATAACCTAATCTTCGTTACTTAACCTTTAACTTCAATGGGCTAATGTTCTGGCTTGGAGCCAATCCTTTTCCACCTTTTCTTTTCTTCTCATCTGACTGTTTGGACGTCGTGAGATTGCATGATTTTCATCATCAGTTTCAACATCGTCACCTCCTACTGTGAATGAATGAATGAAATGAATGAACGAATTTATTTCTTAATGAATTAATTAATTTATTACGTACGCACTGTCCTATAGGACAGAAGCCCTGTAAAAGAGAAAAAAAAATGTATCGGGAATGAATGGCGTCGGGGATGTGTTGCAGGTTAGATGACAGTCTCGGCAATGCTGAGAGTTTTTGGTTTTCCACGGCGTTTAATTGGCAGTCGATTTGCTGTCGAGCTATTTCCTGTTTTTGGTTAGCTGATCGTCCCATGCTGTTTTTCTACGTCTTTTCCCAGACCCATTGACTTCTAGCAAAAACTTGGAAAACCGATTTCACGCATCAAAGCATGATACTGGACTAAACTAACCTTCCAGATTACCAGACGTCCGGGGCTTACGCATGGTCAAGCGAACCCTTCCAGATTTTCATGATAATGATGACAGCTAATTTTGCTATTCTTCAACATTTCCTACAAGTCCCCGTTGGATTTCAAATTCTCTTCCATCCCAGTCACAACTGTCAATCACTTTCCCTTTTCCTCCTACATTTGCATGTTTGTTCAGTCTCTCAAATGAATTGCCTCTATGGTACCCCAGATATCCGGAAACTGGAGTGTCCAAGACCTCAGACTTCCATACGGTTTTGGGCTGGCTTCACCTTCCAGATCCGTCTCGACGAAAACGGCTGTCTGGAATCCGGAAGAAAAATCTGGAAGGTGAAGCCTCGCTTTAATTCTACCTCAGTCTCTACCTTCCTGATAGAAAGCTACCCTCTCTTGTGGGCAACAGCGTTGCCACTGGTCGCAAAACTTTTTCACAGGTTTTGTCAAAAATGTTGCTGAATTCTGCGATTCCAAAGCTTTTTGCTTTTTGCTGAAAAAATAATTGATTGGTCTTACGAACATTGGCTCATTTATAAAAGCAAAACGGAACTTTCTTTTCAAACTAATTGATGTTTATTTTTTAATCAAGTGACGTGTTTGATTTTCCCCCGGATTTTCGCTCCTTTCAAGTGAATTAAAAAACCGATAAGTCACTTGAAACGAAGAGTTTGAAATCGGCGACCTGTTTAGCTGTAAAAATTCTCCTCTTAGCCTACATACCGACTCGTATAGAGCAAGATCAGAAATAAAACTTAACGAGACACTCAAAATATCCACAAGATTTTCACTTGCTGACGTTTAAAATTCTTCGATTATGACATTGCTATCCATTGATGGAAAATGGAAGGAATTTAGGAATCCTGGTGTAACAGATACGTCTTCGCAAGGGGAGAATCGGGGGGTCAGACAGTCTGTAGTGGCAACTCGAAGCAATGAAATGAGCGTATGTGGAGTTGTGTCAGTGTTTATATATTTACCTGGAAGGAACAAGTTGTACGGTACATAGAGGGTTCAATTTAAAACAGAAAAAGATTATTTTGAAGCCCTCTATAAAGTTTAATAGAGCAGGGTAAATACAAAAGTCTAATTACCTATCAGCTATTCGCTTAAATAGATCTGAAGACCCGATGAAAATGTGTTGCTGCGTTCTTGCTCCACTGTTCATATTTGTTTTTGGAATTGTATATACCTATGTGTCTGTACTATGTGTGTTTGGAATATTAGGCAACTAAAACAGTAACCGATTTCCGAAAAATAAATCTTACTTTGGTCACACGCAATAGCATGCTTTCTTCACAAGTTACCTTACAATTTAGAACTGAATGTTCACTGCTGAAATGCACGATTCCGTTGAAATTCAAATTTCCGGGTCGGGATTAACTTTTATTTGTCGGGCCAGCACTGCATATTCTGTACGTCAAGATAAACAATCAAAAATCATTTAACAGAGTAAAAACAAGACTAAAGGTTTTGATGGGATCCCAAAAATTTAATATCTGATCCAGACAATTGGGTCTTGTCTTCACCAGACTCCTTGAACATCTATACTATTAAAATATAGAAATAGATTAAGCCCAAGTAGCCAATTATAAAAAAAGAAATCAACAAAGAACCCAACGAAAATGGGGTTTGTAAAGGCCAACGAATATACTGAAATAAAAGGCGATTATTCCGGGAGGACAACTTCCTCCCTTCTTCAGCACAGACAGAAAACTTCACGGAAAAATGACAAAACGAGGATGAAGATCAACAACCAAGAAAACTGAAACAAAGCAGAAAACCAACAGTAAACCGAAAATTAAAACCAAAGTTGGAAGAATGGAAAGCCTAAAATAAACACAGCGACCCACTCACCAATACCTGCGAATAACAATTAGAACTGTTCTCGCTCGGTACTAATGAGAGTAACGAGTGAGCTAATCTTCGTAGCTAATCACCTGAGAAAACCAAGTTCAGGTATGGATTCAGTATGTGTGTTTACCACTGACGAAACTGATCGAAACTTCCTGCCTTACGTCTGCCAAATTTCCGGATCGGCCAAATTCCGGAAATTCTAGTCTCGCAAAAAAATAAAGCTAAAAAACGAACTCAGCGTATCTCCTTACTCCTATATCGAACATCTAATCAACTTCAAATAAAACTTCACCTTAATTATACAAAATTTTCCGGTTTCAGCCGAATTCCAGCCGAACTATATGTCCGGGTAGAAAAAACGATTGTCATCTATGGATTCAGCATCCCTTCTTACCCCTAAATCGGACATCTAATCAACTACACATACAGATTTTGTTTTTTAAAAATTTTCCGGTTTTTGACAGATTGCGGGCGAACTACTTGTCCGGATAGAAAAGGATTTTCACACAAGTGTTCAGAATGTTTTCTTACCCATAAATGTAACATCTAATCAACTTCAAATAAAACTTTTACTTTTCAGACACTTTCGGGTTTTGGCCGGATTCCGGCTGAACTATTTGCTCGGCGAGAAAATGGTTTCAATATCCGTGTTCGGCACGTCCTCTTACTCCGTAATCGACAATCTCATTAGCTGCTTAAAAATATTTTGTTTGCCCCTTAACTTGAACCCCCTCCCTCACCGCTAAACCTAGGGCTACAGAGCCCATCTACGAATCTGACCTTTCCTTTGACCCAAAGAATCCTACCACCAAGTTTCATCAAAATATCTCATTCCTTTCGAGAGTTATCGTGCTCACAGACGGACAACTTTTCAATCAATCAATCAAGTTTAATCCGAATAGCTATAAGCTAGAAAAGGAATATAACTTTTGCGCTCTCACAGGTATCCCTCCACTTCCGTGTTAGGGATCCCAAATAACTCAGTGTATCAAATTCAAGATATTAAAATAAGCTGGCTTTTTAGTTAAGCTTTAACAGGGATCGACTAAAAGCAGTAAAGGAAGGGCGAAGAGAAAAGCAGGTAAAGATACTAAAAGCACGAAGGGCAAAGGATAACGGGGAAAGAATTACCAGAAATCGAGGATTTGGAAAACTGTCAAGCCTTTCCTCTGTTTAGTATACATTGAGGGGTCGGCCAACGAAAATTTGTAAAGGTTCACCTTTTCCTCCTTTTAGTACCCTGTCCATGTGAGACTAAAATCATGCGAGTATCCAGCGAGGGTCGGCAACTAAGATGCTTCATGTCCACCATTTCTTTCCTGGTTTTAGTAACTTGTCAAGGATAGTACCTTAGAGTATTAAAGCGAGCAAAGAAATTGGGAATTCTGAATTATTGTTGATGGGTCGGCAACTATCAAAATTCGTAGTTACCTTCCTCGTTTTAGTAGCTTTAACGGTCGGCAACTAAGATATTTCAAGTCCACCATTTCTTTCCTCGTTTGAGTACCTTGTCACCGATAGTTCCTTAGAGTACTAAAACGAGGAAAGAAATTAGGAATTCTAAATTATTGAGGGGTCGGCAACTATCAAAACTCATAGTTCGCCGTTCCTTTCCTCATTGTATGAGCTTTGAGTGGTCAGCAACTAGATACTCAGTCAAGCCAGGGGTCGGCAACTAAGATACCTTTAATTCTTTTCCTTGTTTTAGTACTCTAAGGAACTCAGCTATCCATGAAAAGTTACTAAAACCAGGAAAGAAATGGTGGACTTTATCTTGGTTGCCGACCCATCGCTGGACTCCTATGATTTTAGTTGCCTACAGACAGGGTACTAAAAGGTGAACTTTGACAAATATAAGTTGTCAACCCCTCACGAGATACTAAAAAGAGGAAGAGCACGGTGCAGGTTCCCAGTGTTTCGAATGCTAAAAGGAGGAAAAGGCTAACTTTTACAAATGTAAGTTGCCGATCTCTCACAGAGATGCTAAAGAGAAAACGAGCACGGTGCAGCTTGCTAGTTTTTCGAATCGTGAAACGAGGAAAAGTTTAACTTTTCAAATCTAAGTTGCCGATCCCTCACGAGATACTAAACAGAGGAAGAGCACGGCGCAGGCTTGCCAGTTTTTCGAAAGCTAAAAGGAGGAAAAGTTTAACTTTTACAAATCTAAGTTATCGACCCGTCACGGGATACTAAATATAGGAAAGGCTTGCCAGTTTTCGAATCCTCGATTTCTGGTAATTCTTTCCCCGTTTTAGTTTGCCCTTCCGGCTTTTAGTATCTTTGCCGGCTTTTATCTTTGCCTTTCCTTTCCTGCTTTTAGTTGATCCCACTTTAACAGTCCACAAAGTGAGAGGAAGCAAAAGCCGTCAAGATTCGAAGTTCGGCGCCAGTGAGTTTTCCAGACAGGAAGTCTCTTTGCTGTATTGAAGGGACCCATTGTCAAATGACCGTCTTGCAATGACCTTTTACCAAACGACTCTAGAGACAGGGAGGGACACTAATGGCTGTGCCGAACGGACTTCGATTTAGAAAGAAAACTAAACGAGCGATCGCTTCTGCTTCACTTGCTTCTAATATCACACATCTTAGTCGGTTTCATCTTTCTAAACTTTACAACAGTCTAACGGTGCCCCATCTTCTTGCTATGTCCCCCATTTGGCAATTTGTTTCTGCTTCTAATAAGAAAAATGTTCACAGGATCTATTTTAAGTTTGCCAAGGATCTGCTGCATTTACCCCCTTGGACCAGTAATTCTTTCTTGGCGCAGAAATTCCATCTGGGTCTGCCTGCTAACATTATTGGTAAGAGAGGGGAAGATTTCAAATCTTCGGCTAGTAAACTGAACCACCAGTGGTCTTCCCTTTTCGTATAATCTGTAATTATGTTTGTGCTGTGTTTAGTATAAAGTTTTCCTATGTGCATTGTATTTCTTGTAGTTGTTTTTTTTTCTTTTCCTTTTTTTCGTACTCCGTCACTAGGGCTACACGCCCTCCATTGTTTTTGACGGGTAATAAATAGATTGATTGATTGATTGCTTTTGAAAGAAGAGCTGAGCCCGAGAGATAGGATTAAACTATCGTTTTCTGTTTGTGAAGGACTCCAACGTGTCCAAGCTGGCTGTGACTTGTTTTATGGCACCGGAGGAGAAAGTCCAACAAATCGAGCTTGATGGCTGGTTTCTTTCTTCTGGCTGCAGACTGACGAATACCCTCGCCAGAAGGGCGAAAATATCCTCTACCCAATCTTAGCTATATAGTGTAGAGACATCGAAAACCATTTAATGTGTTCGTCACACGGCCTGTCGTTCTCGCAATTCGCTGAGGTCAGGAACTGGCCGTCACTCTTCGCTGTTTAGCTAAAATTCAAACGAAAAGAGAAAATTCGATTTTTTAGCTAGCGTAGTGACATCAAAAAACCATTTAGTGTTTTCGTCACACGGCCTGTCGGGGATCGACTAAAAGCAGGAAAGGAAAGGCAAGAGAAAAGCAGGAAAGAATACTAAAACCAGGAAGGGCAAACCAAAACGAGGAAAGAATTACCAGGAATCGAGGATTCGAAAAACTGGCAAGCCTTTCCTCTGTATCCCGTGAGGGGTCGGAAACTTCCATTTGTAACAATTCACCTTTTCCTCCTTTTAGTATTCGAAAACACTGGCACGCTGTGCCGTGCTTTTCTTCAGTTTAGTTTCTCGTGAAGGGTCGGCAACTTACATTTGTAAAAGTTCACCTTTTCCTCCTTTTAGTCGGTAGGCGATCATGAGTCCAGCGAGGGGTCTGCAACTAAGATATTCAAGTCCACCATTTCTTTCCTGGTTTTAGTAGCTTGTCACGGAGAGTACCAAAACGAGGAAAGAAATTAGGAATTTTAAAAAACTGGCAAGCCTTTCCTCTGTTTAGTATCCCATGAGGGGTGAGCAACTAATATTTGTAAAAGTTCGCGTTTAGTATTAAAAAAAACTGGCAAACTGTGCCGTGCTTTTCCTCTGTTTAGTATCTCGTGAGGTGTGGGCAACTTACGCTTGTAAAATTTCACCTTTTCTCCTTTTAGTCCCTCAAGGGATACTATAGGAAAGGCTTGCCAGTTTTTTCGAATACTAAAAGGAGGAAAAGGTGAACTTTAACAAATGGAAGTTGCCGACCCCTCACGGGATACTAAACAGAGGAAAGGCTTGCCAGTTTTTTCGAATACTAAAAGGAGGAAAAGGTGAATTTTAACAAATCGAAGTTGCCGACCCCTCACGGGATACTAAACAGAGGAAAGGCTTGCCAGTTTTCTCGAATACTAAAAGGAGGAAAAGGTTAACTTTAACAAATAGAAGTTGCCGACCCCTCACAGGAACAGGAAACAGAGGAAAGGCTTGCCAGTTTTTCGAATCCTCGATTCCTGGTAATTCTTTCCGCGTTTTAGTTTGCCCTTCCTGGCTTTAGTATTCTTTCCTGCTTTTCTCTTGCCTTTCATTTCCTGCTTTTAGACGAGCCCAGTACCGTGTACCATTTTTTGGTCCATCCGACATGCTTTACCTTAATATCTAGTACGGCAACGAGTATGGCAAACTACAGTGAAACTACATCCGAAGAAAGGCAACTTCAAAATGGTTTGTAGAATTGGATCGTTCGCCCGACAGAAGTTCGACCAGCCTCCTACATCTGCGACATTACCACCAGCCTAGGTCCGAGTCTCATTGCGCGACGGAAGATGCACAGCAATACTCTATATGACTAAGTCCAAAACGCGCCAGTGATCCTCAGGAAGAAGGAGTAAGCGTGTCCATACGACTCAAACTCAACGACTCAAATCCTGTTCACCGCGATCTTTGGGCGCAGCTTTGACACCACTTCTGCCTTTCTTCCACTAGCTACCCGCAGAGGCCGGAGATTTTGCATCGGCAAGGAGAGATAGTCATCAAGAGTATTGAAGAACGAGAAGTCCGCTTTCAGATACTTACCGTAAAAGAGATCGTTTTGGCCTGTCCAGATATTATCACCTGAGAGACTGCGGATTTTACGAAGGCGGTGCCGATGTGTTTTAAGCCGCATTCACAAGCATGACTAGCCAAGCACAGATGCCTAGGCATTTGCCCAAGCTTAGCCAGGCACCAAGTTCTAGAGCCTGGAACTGGGATCGACTAAAACCAGGAAGGGAAGGGAACGCGAGAAAAGCAGGAAGGCATACTAAAACCAGGAACGGCATACTAAAACGAGGAAGGGCATACTTATCTCTCCAGACCCGAATTCTTCGCTCTCGAAACCCCATGCTCGTGGTTTTTTCGAGTCCCCATATGAGACTGACGTTGCCTGTGTGGTTAGTCTGGAACCGCGAACTTTACGCGTGTTGCATAGAAGGGTAGCAATCTTAAATGTATTTTGTTGTTGTTTTTATGTGTTGTATGTGTAATGGCTCTAGAAGCCGTAGTCGAAGTTAACCCATTAACACCCAAGACCAGTTACCGATGAAATTTCGTGGTGATTCCTTGTGAATGGTGAAATGGACTTCTAACTTAAAGTTTTTTAGTGCCGGATATTTTTTTGCACCATTGGTGTAACCACGGTGCTATGTTCCCATATGGGAACGTTGGGCGTAAAGGGTAGCTCTGGTACTATACAAAAATCATATATTGAACAATGCTTATAAAAGACAAATTCAAGTTATGCATGGAATTGCTCGTAGCACAGTTGCAAGTGAAGTCTGACGCCACACGCTCTACACTCTAGACGTGCATTCTTTTTGCAGACTTGGCACCGACCCTGCTTCTCTGCTGTAACCAGGACATGGGCGGTTGATTTCTTTGGATAAATCCTCACACATCCTGAACTCCCACCACGGCCTGCATGGTAGGTTTCATTGTTGATGAGACCTGAACAACTTTACGAAGGAATTCAAGTTGCGAGATTTTTCTAGCTTCATCACTGTCATGTAGGTGACGGTAAAATCGCCAAGCTGCGACCATAAGCGTGCAAATAAGGTTTTGGCCTATGATCCAATACCATTTTTTCCCTCGCAAGATCGGTCTGTATGCCGATAAGGCATTATCGAGCAAGTCGACACCTCCCATTCCCTGGTTGTAGTTCTTGATAAGTCTTGGTGGTCCGATTCCTACGTCTTTTCACTTGGCAACTGAGTACCTCTTTGCCTGGTGAAGTGGGTCTATGGAGTCGTAGTTCGTTGCTAAACACACAGGTTTACTATCATTCCACTTGACAGCCAAAACCACTCCATCTGATCTGTAGTCGTAGTAGCCACGTTCCTTCTTAGCCATAACTTTGGTTTCTTCGAGAGCACACCCCTTCAAGCGATTTTCTCACACAGTGCCTGTGGCACGAAATCCCACTGAGTGCAAATGTGTGAGAAGATCCTGGCTTGTAAAGAAGTTATCAAAGAAGACTTCGTGATGGGCTGCCTTTTCAACAACAGACAGCAGATTTGTGACTACTCGTGGGCCTAGAGGCAGGGGCGTCGCAAGGGGGGGGGGGGGTGCGGGGGGTGCAGCACCTTTTTGAGATTCGGTGAAATTTTGGGCCGGACGCCCAAAATTTCACTAAAATTGTTCGGTATTTTTTCGATTTACGGGGATTCGGTAGTTATACAGAATCCTAAATAGGCTATCTGTACAAATCTCTTCGGTATAATGATAGGGATTCGGTATAATTGCCCGTATTCGGTAGTTACCACGAATTTGGTGAGAGAATTTACTGAAATCATTTCGTAATTTTTCGATGCCGGAACTATTCGGTATATTTATGGAGATTCCGTAGTTACACAGACTACCGAATAAGGTATTGGTTCGAAATTATTCGGTATCATGATTCGAATTCGGTAATATATTCAGTACGATTTCCAGGATTAGAAAGTTAACCACGAATCCTGACTTTGACAATTCGGTATAGTAACCGGGATACGGTAGTTATACAGAATCCCGATCGCGCTATCGGTCTAAACTTATTCGGTATAATAACAGGGATTCGGTAACTTATTCGTTGTAATTGCCAGGATTCGGAAGTTACCACGAACCTCGAAACTCAGAAGAGGTCGAGTGAAGCACACGTCGCAGACAAAAGGGATGATCTGTGATATCATCGATAGTCCTTACTTTTATTTTGGATCCCAACAAGAATATCTAATCATATATATTTAGAAAATTCCGCCTGTAGCACTTTTCGTAATATTCTCTATTTTGTGGAAGGGCGCGTCATTTGACGCGGGTTTTAAGCCAGTTTTAGAATTGAGATTTCGAAACATTTTTTGCCTGCGGCGCTCACTTTATGTGATCATAGGTAGTATATTGACTAGATCACAGTTGCTGCTGCTGCCGGAACGTCGCTCGATCCGATTTCTGGAACTTGTTAGAGTCTCGGTCTTTCATCAACGGTATATGATATAATTTGTAAGAGAAGCAGTTAAATTTTAACCTACAAACACAAAAATGGATTTCGAAAATTTTCGCCTGCGGCGCTCCATTTAGTTTTCTATTCGCTATAATAGATATTAGCTGTTACTGCAATCATGCCCGGAATATATTCTCCACGTGGGCTTCGCCAAAACGCCGCCTAATAATTGGCGTATCGTCGTTCATGCTGCCTTTTATTGTTACTCTTCCTACGTAATCGTTTCTGTTCCATAATTTAAAGCGAATTCTTAGTTCTAGGATTCGGTAAAATTTTTGAAAGATTCGGTAAAATTTTGGCTCTGCACCCCCCCACCGAAAATGCACTTGCGACGCCCCTGCCTAGAGGTGTTGTGGGCTGTTGCTCACTCCTTCCGCTCGGTACTGTCGCTGGCACATGGGGCTCTTTTCTATATAAAGAATACAGAAGAAATAAAATTTTGCATGCTTTTGTTGGGCGTCGGTCGACTGGTCGGCGCATCGGGTCCCATTTATACGTAAGAAATCAAATTCTGCAAAATTCGTCAGGCGCCCATAGAAAGTTCAAGTCTCGTCGGCACAACGGCTTATTTTTACATGCTCGGAATCAACTTCTGAACAGTCCAGTCGAGAAAACACAGACGAAATCAAATGCTATATGTTTATTTCGAGCGTCGGCATTCTCCTCGGCACATTGGGTTCTTTTCACACGTAAGAAATCAATTTTTTAAACATTTATCGGGCACATCACGAAAGTTGTAAGTTTCGTCGGCACATCAGGTTCTATTTAACATGTAAGAAATAAAAATCTTTACAGTCTTGTCGGCCAAAACACAGAAGAAATCGATTTTGAATGCTTTTGTCAGGCTTGGGTATTCTTTCGGCTCATTGGTTTTTTTTATACGTAAGAAATCAAATTCTGCAAACATTTGTCGGACGCAAACTTTCTTTTTCTGAAATTTCTCATGCGGCGCTTAGTTCAAACGAAAAGGCAAATGTGTGAATTCAAATATACAAATTTTTCCCTTTCCCTATTTGGAAGATTGGCGTCTCCTTTAGTTGACGTTTTAGGACTGATATGTGAAACACGTTAAAAGCTAGAACTAATGTGGTTGGTATAGCAAAATTTTAGATTAATTTTTTTTTGCCGGCGGCGCTTCCTTTAACTTTTTCTGGGTACTGTCGTTGGAAGCTTCGCTGTTTAGCGAAAGCTGGAATGAAAAGCAGACAAAATTACAGTAAAAGAATAACCTCAACTGATCCATTACAAATAGTTTTACACAAATTTTCGCCTGCGTCGGCATTTTGTAGTATTCTCTGTTTGTAAGATCGGTATTAATTCAGTTGGCGTTTTAGGATTGACATTCTTGGGGGCCTTAAAAGCTAGAGCTTGTATGGTAGGTAGTGAAAAATGTTTCCGGACAAATGGCAGATTATAAAAAAATTTCCTGCGGCGCTGACTTTAACTTGTTCTGGATACAGGCGTTGGAAGCTTCGCTTCTTAGCGAAAGTCGAAATGAGAAGCCGAATATGTGCACTTTAGTATACGAAATTATACTAAAGTTTGTGCAGCGTTGCGGAAACGGCGTGTTTTGTAGGCAAATGTTTTAGTTCGTCGGCACAAACCGGACGCCCCCCCCCCCCAAAAAAAAAGTAAAAGGCTAGTGACGCCTCTGCACGTCAGCCTCGCTTTATAATCAACGTTTTTCACTGTCCTGGATACACTTGCTTCGGACGGTTTCGCGGGACTCCTTTCATTTAAATTCTGATGGCTTTTCCATTGTGTTTAAAACGTCATGCCTTCTTTTCCACTTGGCGTCAAAGTTTGATTCACAATCTGTGCACGTATCCTGGTCTTTCAGTTCTAGTTTATAGGTTTACTCACGTTACCCAGTCAGACTTCACGTTAACAACCATTTTATTTTGATAGGCTAAAATCTGAAAGACCTATTTGAGACAGATATAAACCATTGTCGAGTAAAACAGGTTTTAAAACAAGGCGACTTGCTGTAGTCCAGACTCTTTGTTCGATAATCATGTCTCCGACCTAACGGGGTTATGGAACCTGACTTAAATGACTTTAGCTTGCCTTTGACTGGGACGGATTTGCAACTGAAGCTGGCTAGTGTCAAAATTAATATTTTTAAACGACTCGGATTGTCTTTGACTAAAATTAGCGCCCGGGGTCTCGGCGAGGACAAAATAAACGACTGATACGACTTCGCAAAAGACGGGGGAAGGGGGGGGGGGAGGGGCAGAGCAGATCGATCACAGCGGCGTAAAATCCCAACAGGAAAGACAATACACGATTTTCTGTCTCGCCTCCGGGTCTAGTAGTCCTTGGGGGACATAACGTGCTTGGGTTACCGGTGTTTCTGAAAATACCTGTCATTTTGACCTAGGATGGCTGCGCCGTCCGGTATCCTTTACTAGAAAAATACATGCCATAATCACACTACTACATAGCTATTTCTGCTTCTCGTGGGTCTCCAAGGTTCTCGTCAAACGTCACGACTTTTCTGGAACAATGAGGCAATGTATTACACTGATGATTGTTCAAATACTTCATATCATAGACATTCACTTGATTATCAGGGTCAAGAACGGTGGCAAGAGCGAGCTTGTTTTGTGCGGTGCACATACTAGCTTGAGCCAAATTGTTAGGTGTGCCCGAGGCGTGACCTGAGTGGGACTCCCGAGGCTCAGGCCACTCCCCATGTCAGGTGCCTGTGGTGCCGGCTGGGCTGCCATTTTCCTTATAGAACGAAGAGCGCCTGAGCTTCAGCACCAGTGGTGCTGCCCTCTCTTGCAAAGCTGCGAAACACGTGGCCATGAAAGCCATGCCGATTATGATATAGAAGTAAAACAAAATTAAACTGGTAGTATTAGTCGCGGACTTAACTTCATCATTGACATTGGTTCCTGGTAATAGTGTACCAAATCCAACTGTAGCCAAGAGGCTAAAACAAAGACAGATGCTGTCTAAAATCTCCCAGTTCTCAAGACTGGCAAAGAGAAAACCACCACAAATCACGTAAATAAACACCATTGAAAAGCACAGGCTTAGTGGGACATAGACCGTTTCATTGCTGCGTTGGTGGGCCGAATTCATTCCATTCTGTGTTTCAGTGCCTTTCGTCTCAGAATAGAAATAGGCTTCCTGGAAAGCCTGTGGATATGAATAATTGTTGGACACAGAATTCGTGGAAGCTCTGTGCTTCAGGCGTGATATCTCCCCCTCTTTCTGACATTTCCAGAGCTTCCGACGGAGACCTCTTATAACTGATGCCATACTTTCCCCAATCGAGGACAGGTATAGGAGAAAGAGGGGGATCCCGACTCCAGCATAGCAGGTGGTAAATATCTTCCCAGCCAGCGTTCGTGGAGTGAAGTAGCCGTAGCCTGAAAAGAGGAAAGAGTGACTAAAGGAGTCAATTTGGAAGCGTCAAAGCGAGGCTCCACCTACCAGATTTTTCTTCCGGATGCCAGACAGCCGTTGTGGATCTGGAAGGTGAAGCCAGGCCAAAAACGTCTGGAAGTCCGGGGTTCCAGAGACACTACAAATATGCAAATGGCGGAAGACAAGGGAAAGTGATTGACAGTTATGACTGGCAGGGGCGTCACTATGGGGGGTGGGACTGCCCCCCCAGAGGTCCTGAGAAAGTACTTTCATCGGGCGAAGCCGGGCGAAAGTTCACTTGTTTGTCTGCGCGAAGCGATGGCAAACACAGAAGAAATAAAATTGTGTATGCTTTTTGTCAGGCGCCGGTCGACTCGTCGGCACATCGGGTTCTTCTTATACGCAAGAAATGAAATCCTGCAATCATTTCTCGGGCAAAAGACTGAAGAAATCGAATTCTGCATGCTTTTGCCGTGCCTCGGTATTCTCGTCGGCACATCGGGTTCTTTTTATACATAAGGAATCCAGAAGAAATACATTTTTTATGCTTTTGTCGTGCATCGGTCGACTCGTCGGCACATCGGGTTCTACTTATACGTAAGAGATCAAATTCAGCAAAACTTGTCGGGCGCACCCGGAAGTTCCAGTCCCATCGGCACAATGGGTTAATTTTACATGTAAGAAATCAAATTCTGTACACTCTAGTCGAGCAAAACACAGAAAAATCAAATGCTCGATGGTTTTGTCGGTTGTCGGTATTCTCGTCGGCACATCAGGTTCTTTTTCCACGAAAAAAAAAAAAAAAAAATCAAATTCTGTAAATTTTTATCGGACGCGTGCCGAAAGTTCAAGTCTCGGCGGCACGTCGCTGATACGTCGGTACATCGTACAACGGAAAAAATAAAGTTCTTTACTGTCTTGTCGGGCAAAACACAAGAAATCGAATTCTGAATGCTTTTGTCAGGCGTCTGTATTTTTGTCGGCACATCGGGTCTTTTATACGTAAGAAATAAAATTTCTCAAACATTTGTCGGGCGCACATTTTGCTTAAGTTGCTTAGTTCAACTTGTTCAGGGTACAGTCGTTGGAAGCTTCGCCTTTTAGCGAAAGCTGAAACGAAAGCCGAATATGTGAATTTAAATATATGAATTTACATCAGAGGAACAACCTCAACTGATGCATCACATTTAGTTTTGCACTAAATTTCGCGCGGCGCATTTTTTAGTATTCTCTATTCGGAAGAACGGTGTTTCATTTAGTTTTTGTTTAAGGATAAAAATTCTTCGGGTTTTAAACACGTTGAAAGCCGGAAATTGTATGGTACCATAGCTAAATTTTCCCGGAAGAAAGGCAGATTTGAAAAATTTCGCCTGCGCCGCTTTTTTTTTTAACTTGTCTTGGTACAGTGGTCGGAAGCTTCGCTTTTTAGAAAAAGCTAAAATGAAATGCCGAATGTGTGAACTTTAACATACGAAGTTATACCAAAGGAATAATCTTAACTGATGCATAACAGTTGGTTTACACAAAAATTTCACCTGTGGCGCATTTTGTAGTATTCTTTATTTGGAAGAACGTGTTTCGTTTAGTTGGCGTTTTAAGATTGAAATTCGTGGGGGTCTGAAACACGTTAAAAGCTAGAACTTGTATGGTAGATACAGCTAAATTTTCAGAAAAAGGACAGATTAAAAGAAGCGGCAACGGCGTGTTTTGTCGGCACCTTTCTGAGTCCTTCGGCACAAACCGGACGTCCCCCCCCCCCAAAGGTAAAAGGCTAATGACGCCCCTGGTGACTGGGATGCAAGAGATATTTGAAATGTAAGGGGACATCTAGGAAATGTTGAAGAACACTAAATTTAGCTGTCATCATTATCATGAAATTCTGGAAGGGTTGGCTTGACTATGCGGAAGCCCTGGACGTCTGGTAATCTGGAAGGTGAAGCCTGGCTTTTGACAACGAATTATATGATTAAAAAAAAGTAGGTATCAGCACCAGCCTATGCAGGCCTAACTAGCGGTGCTGATCTCCGATTCTCAGCCCTCAGTCAGGAAGTGCAATGGGTGGTTGGGGCTCAGCCATCCTGGTGCTTTTGCACACCCTTCCTGTCCCCTTCTCTAGATTTCTCCAGATACCAATTTGAAGCTAGGTGGACTTTGGCTTGTCTTACAGGGTTACGCCCCCCCCCCCGTTAAAAAATTCATCTCAAAATAGTACTAGGAAGTAGTACGAAAAAGTAGCATGCAGTACTAACGATGGTACTACATGCTTCTACTTCAAGGCTATCGTGTTACTGCATACTACTATATGTTACTATTAGCAAGACCGGATGCTACTATGGCAAGACAGGATGCTACTGGATACTACTACATAAGGTTGGACCAGTCGGAGGCACATTAAATGATAGTATTCTTTGCTATTACATGGTATTACATGCAACGTTTTCGTACTACTACCATACTACTACGCAGGCTACAAATTTTTCATCGGGCCCCAACCCAAACAAAACTTTAGGCACAACCGAAACCCGAAAACTGCTGATTTAACACTATCGCTGTATCGGTGACCGATTTTTGTTCCGCTACAAGTCCAAGAATGGAGATAATAAGTACCAATCCTGGCCCAAGGTTCTCTGTAGGGCAAGAGTGGTTTTGCGAGCTAGGAGGGAAATTCTGCTGACCAAATCGCTTGAGGGACATGGGCCTGAATGTGCAAAAATATAAGTTACTGAAGCGAAAGCGGCTATTCGGAAACGCCTTCGCGAAGAAGTAACAGTGGCACTAGCAACCATATTTTCAGAAGAAGTGTCTCATCTTTTCGAGAAGAGTGTCTCATTTAGTTTAATCGGACTAGACATCTTGCAAGCTTTAACGAAGTTTTTCAAATTTTCGTGTTTTTACTGTATTGTATTCTCTGTAAACATGAATCAAATGCTTCAAGAAATTTTCTGGCGAGGTCCTAAAAAGTCATAAGATTTTACTTGTTGAATAGCTAGGCCAAATGGATTATTTAATGAGTTATGAGAGTGGCGAAAAATCCTAGGTCACTAATCTCACTAATCCTTCAGGTAACTAAGCAAGGTTCAGTGCATCATTAGGATATGGGTTGAGACCCAAAGTGGCGAACAATACCCAGTGGCGAAGAATCCCGGTGGTGCAAAAGCACTGCTACGGGTAGAGTACGTGGAGGTAGTAGAGGGGTTACCATTGCTACACACCCTTTCCCGTCACCGACCGGAATCAGTGGTGGTGCCTTCGCTGCCGGCCATAAATGAGCAATTGAACTTCCAAAGTAGTAGTAGTAGTAGAACAGTTTTATTGAAAATTAACATTTTGTTTTCAATAGCACAACAAAAGCGGGGCTTGCGAGGCTGTGCTAACTTATAAGAGATACAAAAAAAAAAAAAAGAGTAAAGAGAGTATGGAGAATGAGACCATGTACCGAAACCAAAACAAAACAAAAACATTAACGAAAAACATTACCTTACGTAACCCCCAAACAACAAAACACAACAAACGAAAATGATATAAATCTTACATAAAACAAACCTGAAAGAAAAAATTATTTAATCAGTTTCGAAGGTATACCTGCTGAGCAACTCCGTACGTAGATCCGACTTAAACTGGTTAAAATTACCTATTTCCTTAATACCTTTACTTAGTTTATTCCACAGCTTGGATGCTCTGTAAATAATAGAGAAGGAAGACCTACTTGTAACTAGCCGAGGAACGCTTCTATACATACTTTTTTTTATGTTCTAACACATTGCAACCGGTGCCGACTGGTGCCAGTCGGCGCCGTCACCGGTCACTTGCTATACACTAAAATCGAGAGTGGGGCAGGTAACTTATACCAAGATCTCACGTGTGATAGTTATTGCTTCTCCATCGCATCTAGCGGTAATTTGTCATTGGATTTGATAGGGGATTTGATTATCTGTAGGGCAGACAGTCTGCCTCTTGGGGAGAGAAGGCGATACATTGGGAGGGCAAAGGCTCGGTCCAGTCCTTACTCATGTCCGATTTGTGGTACTATGGAGGAGAATTTGAAACATTTATTGTGTGAATGCGGAAATTGAAGAGGGGTGGATGAAGAATGGATGTGCAGGATCATGGGAAATAGTTGTTTTATGAGTATTAAACAGTTGGCGAGGTTCCTCAGGTAGCCCTAGCCCATAGGGATAGGTGCTTATAGAAGGTATTATTTTTGTTTTGTTTTTTATGTATTTGCCATGGCTTTTGGCTCTTTTTTTATAAATATAATTTTATTACGGTAATTTTTTAATCCCGCGTAGCATCTTTTCTATAAAATAATCCTGTTTTCGAACTTTTGGACTAATGCTCCTCCTCGACTCGGTGACGTTAATATTTTTCTTAAACTCTTTAACGTCACCTACTCTTTCGATAACAAAAAACTACAAATTTATACTTCAAAACTATAATCTTTTTTTCAATTATTAAACTATTTTATGAACTTCAAATTACAGATTCACATTTTATCTTTTAATCCTTTTATCCTTTGGCTCTTAGTGTAAATAAATCTTATCTTATCTTATCTTATAACAATAATAATAAGTTGTTTAACTTTGTTATATATGCGGTTGCGAGGATGACATTGTAGTTTATTTGGTGTGGGAGTGCATTTAGTTGAAGGAGTGGGGTCTTCTGAGATAGTGAATATGACGAAGAATGGATGATAGGTGAATAATCGCAAATTTGGTTTATAACCACGATAGTCGATTTTTAAAATAAACTTTCTATCTATCTATCTATCATGAAGGATAAATGTTGTGAGCAAGGAAAATTTGAGTTTTATTTGAGGTTTGCGATGAAGCGTAAAACGAGACTCTTAAATTAAAAAGTTTTTCTTTGATTGACTGATTGAACTGCGTTACCCGTAAAAGTTTAGAAAAAAAGCAGGGAAATACATAAATAGATATACGATTATAAAAAAAGGTTGACACACGAAAATGCAGAACTACAAAAACTAACGTAAACAAATTAACTGATAACGATCTGGAAAAAAGGCCGCTGAGCCTCGTATAAATATACATCAGATTATTCTCTCTTTTTACATACCAGTACTTATGTACAAGTCTTAGTGCCAAATCGTTAATGTATATATGTGATGCTTTAACTGCCTAGTGAGCTAGGGTTTTGGACTCCTGGATTTTTGTCTTTCAGATCACTACTTATAAATGATTCCATTTTGAGGGCGCCTTCCCAGTTAAATACGATCTTGGGTTTTATTTGATTTTCATCATGAGGCGCGGCTATGTGTCTCCGGGTTTGTTTCTAAGAGATGGCAGTCCAAAACTTCTAAATACAATAAAAAAAGTTTAGCTCTTGTTTACTTGTCACGGTACAAGTCCCTTGTACAATGTCCCATCTATGTAATATTCATGTAATTCTTGAGGGCGTGGTCCCCGCGCATTTTCAATCAATCAATCAAGTTTAATCCGAATAGCTAAAAGCTAGAAAAGGAATACAAATTTACAAAATACACAGACACACAAGAAACAAATTAACTAATACACTTACAAGAAATTACCAGAAATAGATGATGGAATGAAACTACGTAAAAATTGGGTAGAAGAATTAGCGGGATATGGGGAAAACTTCTTGCCAGTATTCCTCTCGGACCGACGCACGGAAGACGGAAGTGGAGGGGGGAATAGATGGGTCATCTGGGGACAACACGTTATCTTAGCTCCAAAATTGTTTGAAAGAGTATTTCTACGTACAGATAATTTAGGAATTCTGGGGATATCCTGGCGGAACGGCTAGTACGCCGAACTCACAAGCGAAGGGTTGCTAGTTCGAGTTTCGGTTGTGCCTAAAGTTTGGTTTGGGTCGGGGCCCGATGAAAAATTTGTAGCCTGCGTAGTAGTATGGTAGTAGTACGAAAACGCTATAGCTATAGCTATTCAACAAGTAAAATCTTATGACTTTTTAGGACCTCGCCAGAAAATTTCTTGAAGCATTTGATTCATATTTACAGAAAATACAATACAGTAAAAACACGAAAATTTGAAAAACATCGTTAAAGCTTGCAAGATGTCTAGTCCGATTATACTAAGTGAGACACTCTTCTCGAAAAGATGAGACACTTCTTCTGGAAATATGGTTGCTACTACCACTGTTTCTTCGCGAAGGCGTTTCCGAATAGTCGCTTTCGCTTCAGTAACTTATATTTTTGCACATTCAGGCCCATGTCCCTCATGCGATTTGGTGAGCACAATTTCCCTTGTAGCTCGCAAAACCACTCTTGGCCTACAGAGAGCCTTGGGGCAGGCTTGGTACTTATTTCCTAGATTCTTGGACTTGTAGCGAAACAAAAATCGGTCACCGATATAGCGATAGTATTAAATCAGGGTTTTTCCAGTAATAATTTTCCAGAGTTAACCCTTCGTAGCCTAAGTAGTAGCAAAGAGTGGCGCAAAATCCTTCTGATATTAGCTGCATTGGTTGCAGTCCGGGCTGTCTCTGGTGTTTAGTCACCAGTGTCCGGTTCTTCTCTTAAAACGCGTTTTTTTGTTCACCGGTGAGTTGATGAAAACTGGCTAACTCCTCGCTGAAGCCGAACTACCGAACAGGTTCTGGTTAGTCCGCACCGGTGAGATAAAACCGGACACTGGTTAGTTCAAAAACGGGTTATAAGACTGGTGAGTCGCCACCGATGGATGCAAAAAAGGCTTATAGGAAAAACCGTAGACCACCGGTGAGAACTCCCGTGACAAAGAACGCGGTTATTTTTTCGCTAATCCCACCACTTCTATGTAATCTGTTTTTGTCCTTTTTACCTGCTGCGTTACCTAATAGTGTCGAAAAATACCCAGTGGCGAAAATCACGGTGGCGCTAAAGCACGTATCTCACTCTGCCTACTCTAGTGCCTCTACGGTACTTAAACATGATAAGTTAGACTGCAAACATTAATGTTAATTACCATAAACAGTAAAAGGCCTAATTTAATTGATAGTTGGTAATGTTAATTTTGCTCTGTGTTTTTAGTCCAAATTCCAAATGTGGACAAAATAAAAGCAACTTTTTGCTAGTCAAAAGGTCCACTAAGAGAAGGTTCTGCTAATTTACCAGTAGGCTGCGCTCACGTCTCGTGCACTTGCGTTTATATAGGATATTCATTTAGTCGATTCTTTTTTTTTTTTTTTTTTTAACTAATATTGGTTATTTCCCTGTCATAGCCAAGCACTCCTTTTGTGCTTTTCTGGCAGGAATACTATGCTAGTTCTTTAAAAAAAATTTCTTTGAAACTGAAAAAAATTGATGCTGAGGAATTCCAGTACAACCACCACTGGCCGCTAAGAGGAGTCTTGCAATGCAGAACGTCGAAATCACTAAAGGTATCGATCTCAAAACTTTTCCCAGAACATGACTGAGACGGGAACTCTAAAAACAGGGAACGGTTTAAGGAAGCCTTATGCATACCAAGTAATTCACACGTTATCGATTTTCCAAAATGTAGTTTTGGCGAAACCTTTAAAAGCATGAAAACGGGGTTTAGCGAGCTTGGTTGAGCAAGTCGCGAATCGATCATGTTCTACATTCATAAAACTTTCAAGTTGAGGAGTCTGCGCTTAATCGTTTAGTTTTTCTTTTTTACCCCTCTTGCGTTGATTGTATTGCGAGCAACACTTTGGTTATGTCGTGTCTTTTTTTCTGGTTTCTTTTTCTTTGTTTCAACTTGTTACTGGAAAGTAGTAAGGCCGGACTCTATCTTAAATTATGCAGCCAAGCTTTTGTTTCCTCAAACCATTTTTCTTGCTTTTGCAAGCAGGCACACACCAGTCACAGATTGAAGACGAACTGAAATCTATATAAGTGCTTAATACGTGCGGCATTTCCCCGGCCCTCCAGCCAGGGGTGTCATGACTGGGTGGGAAGCCCCCCCCCCCCGCCAACGTTGTTGACCAGTCGATAAAAAAGAACCGAGTCGGCGCGAAGAGCCGCATTTTTCAAGACAAGTCGGTTTTTCTCAAAACTGTCGTTTTTTCTTGAAAACAGTCGTTTTTCTTACCAGTCAGTCGGTAAATGCCTCCCCCCCCCAAACATTTTGGCTAGTAACGTCTCTACCTCCACCCAATATATCTTCTTTTAGTGATAAATATGCACGAAAGTTTCCAGAAATAAAAAAAAGTGGCATTTTCCCACGTTTCTACCCATTTCTGTTGGTGACTTCTACTGGGTTTATAATTCCATCTTTTATACTTGAGATTAGGAAGAGAAATGGTATCAGATGTGCGTCTTGAACTTTAAAAGTTCTCTCATTGCTAAAGAGATAAGAGCTTATCCAACAGTTGTCGGATAAGCTCCTGTCTGAACTGACTCTTGAGTAGAAAGTGAAAACCATTATTTCTGCTCATTACATTATTTCGTCGGTGTCAAGCGGAAACCACCTATCTGGCCAAATTTGCGATTTTCACTTTTTGACACAGTACTACTCTCCGAAAAATTCTGCGTCGAACGGTGCGTATCTCGATTGCCTCCGACTCATAGTTTTGGAGACACAACCAAGATAGAAACCACGTATCTCGGATTAACATAGGGGGCTGTACTACTAACGAGAAAAAGTTATTATGTTTTTTTCACTCCTGAAAAGTTTTGCAAAAGGGAGATACTTGGTTTACGCTTGACACCAACGATTTGTCCATATTTTATTATCTCTGTCAGTAGTGCTGCTACAACAGGGGACTTTCAATAACTAGTCCGCTTGGGGCGCTGAACTGGACTAAGGTGGATTCTAAAATCGTCAAGGTGACCTTACCTACTGTTGATATCAATGTCAAGGAGTACAACAGTGCCATCGGGAAGGTCCAAGCATGCTTGTATGAATATCTATCTGCCATTACGGAACTCCTCACACTCTTGGCTATTTCTTCCTGGTATTTTCTTAGTTCTAACGATGCCAGGGAGGTCCAATTATCCTTGTACAATATATTCAGATCCTCGGTCACCGACCAAAGGCGCTCGACTGTTCTCAAAGTCACTTCCCTAAACTCGATTTCTGAGGTTTTCTTCTTTGGTAGATCCACTCTCCCCTCAATTAAAAGGAAGATCAAAGCACCGATTGACGTGTAGGCAAAGATGATTAAAGTTAAACCAAATGAGCTGCAGGTAAACTTCCGACACTTTTGAAGGCAACTTTGGCATTTTGTTTGGGTCTGGGGCACTGCGCAGGCAGAGAAAGAATACGAGTTCGGTATGATTCCGGCAGAACTAGGCTGATACATTACCTGAAATAAGAAAATTAATAGAAAGATCCATGCAGTGATTAGTATACCCACACCCCTTCACCGATCAAAATATTTCCACACTCTTTTTAAAAATGCCCGAATATATGTTAATCTTACAGAAGCGGGCTTGCAAGATTATCCTTGGGCAAGATTATTCCACATATGAAGATGCCTCACAAAACTTAGTCTTCCCACTTTGGCGTGCCGTAGACACAAGCTCACCATGGACTTTGGACTGAAATGTCAATCTTCAGATAATCACAGATCCATTCTACCTGATTACCAATCGCCCAACCCCAGCCAATCACTAGACTAAGAACTGAAAACCAAAATCGGCTTCAAATTACCCCGCCCCTAGTAAATTCGTCTGACCGATATTTATCATCATTCGTACCTTATTTTATTTCTCATTTTAACTCTTGATATTTTATTTTATATTCCCCATTCTAATTCTTGTTGTGTGACATGTATTATATTATGTAGGCCTATTCATTATTATCATATACTGTATATATTGTACGTCACTGCTTTGACATGTGTTACGGCATGACGATCCTCTGCTAGCCTTGTTGTCCTATTATGGAAATAAAGAATATATTTATTGACATTTATTTAATCTCATTAAATATTTTGTTTTCTTCTGTTTTTCGGGTATGGTAACTCGGGAAATGTGTGTTATCGTTTGTCATAAGTGGTATCGGCTAAAAAGAGGCACGGCACGGCACAGCATGGCGAACGAGGCACGAGTAATAAAAAGAGATTAGCAAGTAGTAGAAGTAGACAAGTAAGTGAGAGTTGGTAATCCATAGCCTAAAAGAAGGCACGTTACAACTCCTGCCCCTCACTCTGAATCCTGAAATAGCTCTTTTAGTGTTCATACCTCTTTTTAGTACTTGTGCCTCCTACACTATGTCGGGCCGTGCCTCTTTTTAGTTGATCCCCCGTGGGAACCCATCTATTGCCCACCCGTCATTACTCCCAAAAAAAACTGTCACATCCTCCACTTTTCCCGATTGTTCACCCACCTGTCACAAGACCCAAACTTTCGTCCATCCCCCACCCGCTTTTTTCGCCCACCCGTCGATTTACCCATCGGTCAATTCCTCTACCCATCGATTAGCCCCAGCATCGGTTTCCTGAAGCGTCGATTTGCCCAATCCCAAAATCCGACGATTTGCCGACTCCTGAAATCCGTCAATTCGTCCACCCGTCATATCGCCTAATAAACCCGTCACAACCCCCATTTCCGACAGTTCGTCCACTTTTTAAAACTGGCCTGTAATCAAGCGTGGCTCTTGTCATTGAAGTGGGTAAAGTCCCAGGGGAGTAATTAAGAAGGATCCGATACTGTCCCATTTTTAAGTAAGGGTGAAAACTAGTCAATACAGCTTGAGCCAGAATGATCAGAAGCATGATGTCAGACCATAGCGCTGATAACGAAAGTGGAAATGGAGAGGATGATTGCAAAAGTGAAATATCAGAAAAAGTGCTACAGGTTTTTAAGGTACAAGATGTATCGATAAAGGTAGGCTACTCGGTCAGAATATGTGGTTGGTCAAAAGAAATTATGATGCCACACGATCAATCAAGTCTCAATGATTCTAAGCATTTCCCACAGATGTCTTCCCACTCTAACTCCCCCCGCAAACGAGCTTTTAAATTTCCAAGTCTCGTCTCAATTCATAACTTCTATTGACGTAGTATTTATAAACCCAGTCGATTTGAGTATCTCATTCCATTGATGTGGTCATAAATTAATCCGCTTTGAAATAATTTCGGTTCTGATGAAACCATTGAAATCCCCCGAAAAAACTACTATCTTCATTGTTATTGGTTTATTTTATCCGGGAACATTTCACTATTGGGACGTTATGAATGGAGACGTTTAGCCACGTGGACGTTTTGGTATAGGGACGCTTCGCCCATGGGGAAGTGGTTTGTCATGGGGACATGTAGCCACGGAGACGTTTTGCAAATGGGAATGTTCTGTCGAGGAAATTTCAATAGGGACGTTTCGCCGACAACCCGGGTCGAAAAGGACTAGAAGCTACGGGAGATGAGGAATCTCACCACTCGTCCTCGATGACCGTCCAGGGTTTGCAAGGGCACAGTTTTCGGGACTTTCGATTTGTGTATCTACCAATTTCTTGTAAAAAAAAAAATCACTTGACCTCTATTTTTGTATCTCTCCAATAAAAAAGTTGTCATTCATTGAACTTGCACGTTGGGAAGTTATCATATAAGGTGATTGTCTAACGGGAATTTGCCTAGCATTTTTCGTCAACTGGTAGGCTTTGTCGGCTAAAAACTTGTCAAGTGATATGTAGCCTTACTTAGTCCGATCCTTTTCTTGCTCTGGAAATTGCGAACACAGATGTCAACTATATCCAACAAAACTCTGTTTCTCACCACCCCCCGTAATCAAACCCCTCCGACCAGCCTCCCCCTCCCCCACACAGTGTTAATGTTAATAAATATTCCTTGAGCCCAAGCTGACTTTGAAACATGACTTTGAAGCATCGTAGCTGAGGTATCCGTTGTATATATTATTTCAATATAATATCAATAATATCAACTAAACGAATATATGAAATATATGAAATGAGTGGTAGCCGGTATATGAAGAAGAGCGCACAGTGGCGGCTGTCAAAATGTCGAGCGTTTACATTTAGCTCGCGTGTCAACAGCAAATCCTAAAGTTCTCGCGGTCCAAACTGCAATTTTTTCTAGGAATTGTTTAACTTCTCCTATGTTTAGGTTGGAGAGGGGGGGGGGGGGGACTCTGGAGTTTTCACCTGAGGGGTTTGATGCCGGGGGGGGGGGGGGGCACCATAAAGTTTGACCAGTACCTCTCAGTGAATAATCTGACCAAAGGTTGTCCATAGGACTCACAGGATATTCCGATGTCTCGGCTCCTTTAAAGGATATGTTGATCCTTGTTAGTCTTATTAATACATGAGTGAACCTTCTAGAATGAATCGGAAGATGGTGTTCTTTCCTACATTTCCAGTTTACATCAGAACACGATCGTGCTGATTAGCCTACTCGGAAACATTACAATCTTTATACAAAACAGCTGGCCAAAGACATTTACGAGAACAGTGTAAATTAACCTATTTTCTTCGGTACATCGTGTACCTAAACAAGAGCTAGAAGCTCGTATGGCACTTGTGACGCGGGTTAGAGGTAGAAAGTAGAAATCTGCAGAATCCATGGGCTTGTTGTGATAATTTGTCAGCAAAACCACCGAGATTAAATTTATCATGGATCATCACGAGGTTGTATTGTTTATAAAAAGCATTTATTTTTTTGCACTTGGCAGTGATGATGCGCAATTTAAGCAAAATTCTTAAAAGAAAACTGATGACGCGCTCATCGGGATCATGAATATAGACCGTTTGGTCAAACGTATTTTTTCACTTTTCGGTTAAGATGTGCACTTTAATCATAGGTTCACACAGACGTTCACAGTGAGGCGACATTGACCATCGCCGAGATTCTCGTCGCCAAAATCGGCGACATCTGTTGCTTCGTCAGGCTGTTTTCAATGTTGGGAAAATTCAAGTTTAATTGGGCGACAGTACGATTTTCTGCACGCAACAGCAACATAGACGACCCTTTTGATGATTCACCTTTAGAAAAAATAATTATTTTTTCTTATTTAATTATTTTAAGGATTATTTTTAATTATTTCAATTATTTTTATATTCTGTTGCCGACGAAAATTCAGTGTGACAGAAACACTTCTGTCGACAGAAAATCTTCTGTCGCTGCGATTGAAAAACCTCGTTCATCGCCGCGATTTTGAATTATTTTTGTATTCTGTTGCCGACGAAAATTCAGTGTGACAGAAACACTTCTGTAGACAGAAAATCTTCTGTCGCTGCGATTGAAAAACCTCGTTCATCGCCGCGATTTGCTCTATGTGAACCTAGGGCAAGGGTGGTAGAAATTCATTTCTAAGCAAAACTGTTAAGGCAAAAATAATAATGTGCTCACGGGGATCGTGAAAATGTAAATTTTGCTGAAAAGTATTTTATGTACTTTGACAGTTTCGAAGCCATTGTTGTCAAGTCTCTAATACTCCAGCCAACTTTCATCGTCATAGCACATCTCTAAGTACCTTAACTCTCGATCACCGGAATTCCGGACACCCCCCTCCAGCTCCCCCCTCAGTGACCGAATCCGTCTCTTTCTGTCACTGACGTACCTAGGACTTGTGACTGTATCTCCCACTAAGTTTCAGCCTGATCGCTCCACGTGTAATACGATTTCCGGTTCTCCTCCCTTTATCAGATCCGGCCAGACTTGAAATGGGACATCTCAGACACTGGATCTTCCGCATATCAAGTTTCATTAAGATCCGATCACCCGTTCGAAAGTAATGCATTCCACTGAATTCTGGATTCCACCGTCTCTCCCTCCCCCCAGAGTGGTCGGGTCGAGAAGTGACTATTACCAAGTTAATCTGGTCGGGTCCTTGATATGCCTGCCAAGTTTTATCGTCCTAGCCCACCCGGAAGTACATTAGCTCCGGATCACCGGAATTCCAGAACCCCACTCCAACTCCCCCAAAAGTCTCCAAATCCGAGTCAGTTGTTTCAGTGATGTACCTAGAGATTGACCTTGTTCTTCCCACCAAGTTTCTTTTCAATTGCTCCACTTTGAGAGTTTCACAAGATTTCCCCCCCCCCCCCCCCCCCCCCTTCGACTCCCCTCCCCCCGCCATATTCATGGGATCCGACCGGACTTGAAATGAGATATCTGAGGCATGAGGTCTTTCCAGATATCAAGTTTCGTCAAGATCCCAATGAAAGTTAAACAACTAAATTCCGGGTTTCGCCGTCTCCCCCCACGATGGTCGGATCGGACAAGTGACTGTTTCCAAGTTAATCTGGTCGGGTTCCTGGCACGCCTGCCAAGTTTTGTCTTCCTAGCACATCACATCTTGAAATACCCTAACTCGCAACCGTGGGAGTGAAAGACCGACAGAAAAGAGATCGGTGTAAAAATGGTAACCATTTTTCCCTGACATTTTACTCTTGTGTTCGTCCTCTCAGCTTCTCTCTTATTATCAGCCAGAACCAAGGTCTGACATCGTGCTTCTGACCATTCTGGCCCAAGCTGTATTGGCCAGTTTTCACCCTTATTTACACGGGACAGTAGTACTCCGCTGAGACTCGCGCTTTTCTACCGACTTCAATGATAAGAGCTGCGCCAGTGCCCAGATCAGAGGTCGGTTCGAGAAGTGAACGAACTGTAGGAAAAAGTGGGGGTTGTGACGGATTTGTTGGAGGATATGGCGGTTGGTCGAATTGACGGATTTTAAGAATGGGCAAGTTGACGGATTATAGGAGTGGCCGAATTGACGCTTAAGCGACAGGACGTTGGGCGAATCGACGGTTGGATCTGGGAAATTTTCAGTATCCCTTCGAACTTCGCCTACCGAGTTCAGATTGACCCCGGACTTCAAGATGACCCAAGACCTTTGTGCCGTCTACTGTCGGAAGGTTCATAACAGGTAGCACAAGGATACGCATTTTTCATCAAATAACATTTAAATGTTAATTGTTACGGTTTCAAAACTTTATGCATTAAAATGCGAAGAGCTGCAATAACAGCGAAAGAAAATCTGATGAGTTTTTTGTTTGTCATCATGGCCTACTTGAAGAGTTAGCAGACACTTCTTCGGCGATTTTCGGCTCTTCCTGGTCTGGTCTTTCTTATGGTCTGCAAAACCATAACAGATAACATCCCAAGTGTTATCTGTTGCTCATCCTTGTGTTATCTGTTGTGAAACTTCTGACGGTGTGTTTTGTCCCACTATTCTACCCGTTTGGTCTCTACGTGTTTCTAGAATTTTCGTGATCGTTCTACGATAGAAATCAGCATTTCAACAGATCATGGTGAAAATTGGTAACTCGACTGGTTTTGCCGAAGACCGAATCACAGCTGGATAGAGGTTCACTTGTAGGCCAGGTTTTGGTTTTGGGAAATAAGGCACTGAATTGCGGTGATCCACTCTCTTCTCGAAGTGTTTTTCAAGTTTAAATAAATTCTATTTCACTAATCAGCAATTTTAATACAAACACCTTTGCCTGAATGATAGCCTGAACGGGCCTGCGAGGGTAGTAAAAATAAATGTATAAAATAATAACTCAAAATTAACCAATAAATACTTCTGCAAAAAAGAAAAGGACACTGAAATTAAATTGACGTTCCTGAATTAACTGAGCGCAGAAATACTCTTTCAAACAAATTTGGAGCTAAGATAATGGACTAGGGAATAGACATCTATTCACCCCCCCCCCCTCCCGTCTTCCTTGCGTCGGTCCGAGAGGAATACTGGCAATCAGTTTTCTCCATATCCTGCTAATTCTTCTGCCCAGTTTTTACGTAGTTTCATCCCATCATTTATTTCTGGTCATATGTTGTAACTGTATTAGTTAATTTGTTGAAGAAAAGGACGCTGAAATTAAATTGACGTTCCTAAATTAACTGAGCGCAGAAATACTCTTTCAAACAAATTTGGAGCTAAGATAATGGAATAGGGAATAGAAGTTCCATCCCAAGATGGAACATCTATTCCCTCCCCCCCTCCCGTCTTCCTTGCGTCGGTCCGAGAGGAATACTGTCAATCAGTTTTCTCCATATCCTGCTAATTCTTCTGCCCAGTTTTTACGTAGTTTCGTCCCATCATTAAATTCTGTTCATATGTTGTAAGTGTATTAGTTAATTTGTTTCGCGTTTTTTTTATTTCGTAAATTTGTATTCCTCTTCTAGCTTGTAGCTATTTAAATTAAACTTTGATAATGATTTAATAATGATTTGATTATGGTTTTACAAAAGGCAATTCATAACATGGTCATAAAAAAAAAAAAAATGATAATCTTTCTGGACGGTGGTCTGTCAAGCAATATTTCTTCAGCCACGCCTTGAACTTCTCGCCTCTTGGCCTTTTTTGCATCACTCGTTCGATTGCTATCCCAAGACTTCGGAGCTTCTCACTAATTTGTCCTACTTCTACCAGGACCTGCTCTTATCCACATTTCCGAATACACATGACCTACGGTTGTCCAAGAGAGCAGCTTTGTAACAATACCGACGAATTGTCGTATTGAGAAGGAAAAGCGAGAAATGAAGTAAAAGTCCTGTGCATGGTTGCTACGCCCCAATCGTGCAGCAAAAACAGCGGCAATGTCAAAAATTAAATCTCAGGACCTGCTCTTTCTTTACAGTAGTATTTGAAAGTAATTTGCCCTAATAAGATATGTATAGTGGATAGAAGCTTCAGTTATTTATTACAGGTTTGTTTCCTTCCCCGACGTTGATTCAGAAGATTGACAGCCTGACGAGGACCCCTGCCAAGCAGGGCCGAAATATCGCTGATGAAGAATCGTAGCAGACGTATCCGTTGTATACATTATTTGAATAAATGTTTCAAAGTCAGCTTGGGCTCAAACAATATTTACGGGCGGTGATTTACCACCATTTTTTATTTTCTGTTTGTATCCCGAATTTTCAAATGTATAAGAACAAGAAGTTCATGAAAAGTCTTCAAAATTTCCGCACAGGTCAGCCGTGATAGAAAGAACACTCTGAAAAATCACTAAAGTAAAGTTCAGTCAACTACATCGAGTAACTTTTCTCACATAAAAACTACCTTCTTCAGCTTTGCTAAACATCTTTGTCGGATATAAAAATTTGAGTCGAATTCTTTTATGGTGGAGACTTATCGATTAAAAAACCCAATAGATATCATAAAAAAACCATGCTAATTTTCTTTCTAGAATTCCTTGAATCCATTAGAACCTCGCTGAGGCTGTAGCTGATGGTTGAGTTATTATGCTTACGTTTTATTTTTGTTTGATATTTGCCTGTTGATCTGTTTATGCGTGCGGCCTTGTTATGTCATAGGGTTTTGTATTTTTGGCTAGTTATGTATGCGTTTACTATGTCTTTTACTCTCCAATTTCTGAAGGAATTAAATGAATTGAATTGAATTGAATATTCTATATCACTAGTTCCCAACCTTTTTCCGTACCGCGTACCCCTAATCAAGGTTCGAAATGATTGCGTACCCCCTTTGTCAGAACGTGAAAAAGACGATAGCTATTGTCATAAATAATAAGGCATACATGTGTAAAAATATATGCAAAATCAATGAGGCAATCACTAGAGGCTGCTTTGCAGCAAAACTTTTGTCAAATCTCGGCTTGACATCATTAGTGGCATATTTTTTACATTAGCCCGTTTCTGTGTTTGGTTTTGATGTTCTCCGTGATTTCATCAAGGAGCGTCGCAAACTTTTTCGTTAGCTTAATTCACAACCTTGCAAAGTCTTCGATTCTTCTTGAAACAATATTATTTGACGCAGGAACAGATTTTACGGCAGTAGACTAGCTGGTTTTGGATCAACATACTGACTTCCACTAGGGCTTGTAATCAGAGGCATCACGCACGGGTTGACAACACCCATCACCCCGAAAAGGTCCGCCAGACGATTAAGAAAAAAGAGTCGGAGCGAAGTGCCTCGATTTTCGTAAAACCAGTTACTTAAAAAAAAAATACAGTCGGTAAAAATGACCTGTCGGCCAGTAAAAATACCTTGCCCCTAAGATACATTTTGGCTGGTGCTGCCTCTGCTAGTAATATTAGGCTTTCGGAAATCGAAAATGAATAAGGCGAGATTTGAAGCTACAGACTAAATTAATTTTCGTTCCTTCGCGTACCCCTTGCAAGGGTCTCGCGTACCCCTTGGGGTACGCGTACCACCGATTGGGAACCACTGGTCTATATGACTAAGTCTGAAACAGTCAATCTCGGGAAGAACAAGAAACGTCAAGAAACCCTCAGAAGCTGCGTTTTCAGCTATTGGCGTGTTGAACTCGAATCCTAGCACGATGCCTTGTCACCCGTTCGAGGTGCCGGTTTTCTGCATGAGAGAACCCCAAACAGGATTTGGTACCCTTGCGAATCCGTTTGTGTTTGGATTCTGTGTTGAACTCGAAAGAAACACGCTTGAAGACACAGAACCCGTGTTAAGATGCGCACTGGATGTGCTTCGTACAGATGACTTGTGACAAACATGGGTTGAGGATCGCGAGCCTGAAAACGTTCAAATCCCGTGTAAACAAAGCAACAACGCTTGTCGTCTGTTTTGTAGTTGTTTTTTCGTTATATATTAAGGGAGGGAGGGGTATTTGGTCTATGGCAGGTTAGACTAGATTTTTGTTATTAATTCTAGATTTACCGTCGCTGGAAAAACGAGCAGGTCATGAAGTGTATAGCTTTTGTTGGGAATCGTCCAATTCCGTTTCTCACCCTATTTGAATATTCCGCGCTTTTCCATTTATAACGCCATCTAGCAGTGTTGAGTAAAGTAAAGTATCTTCATAGAAGCGCTACCAGTTGAGTTGGTAGACAGCCTTCAACCAGATTGATGTCTTGTAATATTTAAAGTGCATTTGCTGTAATTTTAAGGGTCCTTGATCTTTCCTGACTACTATTATTGCTGAGGTTTTCCCAACACTGTTATTTGAGGAAGATGCAGATGAACAAAAGAAATGCTGCTCCTTGGTCACCAATTCCGGTTCACTGACTCAAACGGTAGGCCTAAAGTTTCTTTTTTCTTTTAACGATGGCTTAAACAAATTTTCTTTGACTTTTAGACCTACTGACCGATGGAATCATCTGGAGCAATAAGCGAAAGCTTAATATACTTTAAATATACTATCTTACTCAATATACTAATTTTTTTTTTGGTTCCTTATTATTTTAATTGGTTAGAAGTTAGATTCATGTTGCTTTTTGTATGGTGTTATGTTTTTCCGTACATTAATTTTCCCTCTTTTTCCAACTTGACCGGCTTTCAGCCTGAAGAGAACCCTTGCCAAGAAAGGCTGAAATATAGCTCTGGTAAAATTCAGCTGACGTATCCGTTTTCCACTATCAAATATCAGCGTATTGCTAGTAGGGTGAGTAAAAACATGGGAAGTTCAAAATCTCGGTAATGAGAATCGACGGAGCATTTACACTAAAGTAATAATACCACGACCTGTTTTTTTGTATTTCTGCTTAGCATCAAATGGCAATACCTTCTAGCTCTAAAGGTATAAGAACTTCCGCGGACGTTTACGATGAAAAATGGCCACAGCCGATTGAACTAATTACGCGGAAAGCCTGTGCTGGAAACGATTAGTTATTTCCAGCGTCTGGAAAATATCCGGCGGTCAGACGATGAAAACAGACGGACAAATAGATTTGATCTCTTGAAATGACGACAAAGGATTGTCATATAAACAAGGTGATAATCTCCTGGAACTTGACGAGGAAAGCGGAACATCCCGAGGGAAATGGTTTGAAACAGCCGGTTGAAATATCTGGAGCGACTGGAACGAAGACGAATGAACGAAAATAAAGTGTGAAAGTTATAAATTTCCGAACGTTACACAATACCATCTGTATGGGAAAAAATACAAGAATGTGGTCTAGAAATAGTTAGAGGGAAGCTCATTGCTTGTCAGGTCCCGACTTAAAGGATCGGTATTTAGAAAATATAATTATTTCTGAGTTTAAAATTCTGATAAGAACCTCAAACTAATTACTGAAAAATAATTTATCATGATATTTATTTTATGAAAAATGGAACAGTTAATAGTGTAGATGCTGTAAGAAATGATTGCTTCCTGTGTTTGAATTGGTTACCATAAAATTTTTTCTTACTGATGTAAAATTGTTTGTAGCTCGGTTTGTAGTTGTTTTTTCGTTATATTTTAAGGGAGGGAGGGGTATTAGGTCTATAGCAGGTTAGACTAGATTTTTTTTTTAGTCAGTCTAGATTTACCTAGCACAAAGTTGTTCTTGTGTTTACGACAAAATTGTTAAACAAGCACTGTACTCCCGATTATATAATTCTGTTCAGTGCTTGTGTAACCTAGTGAACGGACACGTCGCACTACATAGTGTTCTGCTAAGATGTTCTGCAAGGCTTAGGCTGTTTTTAGCATCTTTCCATGTCCCTTGCCTTGAGCGACAAATGGGGCAAAATTTGCCTAGCCTGTCTGCTGAATAATAAGCTTCTCGGGAGCAGTAATCGGGAGCCGGATACGTCGCGCAAAGAGAACAAACATGGCAAGCGTGACAATCAGCGTAATACCAATAGATGCGACATGATACACTGATAAAGGGTAGATATCTCAGGGACGAAAATGGACGAAATATCACGAGTATGATGCATCTGTTTCTATGATGAATGAAAAACTTGAACTTGAACTTTGCAAACAAAAGTAGTAACTGAAAAATTACGGTTCCAACTAGGAAAAAAAAAAGCAGGATTGTGAGGTAATTCCTATCTCTTCTCCCGGCAGGGGCGGAACTACTACTTTCCTTCTTAGTGGTAGTCCCACTGTTGTTATGAAACCCTTGAGCAGTCTAGAATTAAAAGCAAGGCCAACCGTAACACACAAGTAACCAATCATTAACCAACCGCTAATGTGTAGTCAATAATAAATAACATAGTAATGTATAGTTTATTTTTCCCCCAAAGTACACGAAAATAAAATAATGTAGTGTATGAAAGAAATACTGAAAGGGATCAGACAAAAAAAGAAAACAAAACACAAACAGAAAAGCAGACGCTGACAATCACACTGATCAATTTGCTGAATTCCGGAATGAAGAAAATATTTTTTCCAACAACTTCGCAGAATTTTTTTTGTTACAGAGCGTGTTAGCTACTATTTTCGTTCCAACCTCGTCAAATGTCACTACGCTGACCGTTCCAACCTTCTCGAAATAGTAACTAACAGTAGCTGCTAGCAGGTAGAAAAATTCCTTACAGCGTTGTCGCCAAAGAGCCGGAAACTGTGACGTCATGCGTAGTCACTACGGTAAGTAGGGTGGAGCATGGCCAAAAAATGGTGCTGGTGACGTCACATCCCCCAATCAGGAGTATAGATGAAAATTTAATTGCCGGTTGAGTAATGCTACAAACGTATCCATTACTATCGCCAGATTCCGGTCGATCGGCTTTTGGTCCGGACGATAACTTGTTTTAACCTTTAGTTTAGACTATAGTAGATAATCAGTCCTTGACGGATTCCGGTGGAGCTGCTACTCCTGCGACAAACGGACCTATCCCTGCCATCGACAATCAAAGCAATCTGCGAAACCAACCACCAGTTCGACTCAACGCTTGTATAACGTCGGCTTTGGAGGTTCCTCAAGCAGTCTATGGAGCATTGGGAGCGTTTTTTCGAGTAAGGGTTCCCTCCTTTTGGTGTAAACACTATGTTTTTGAGTGTTATTTTGTGTGTATTTTGTTTTCCTGCCATCGCCCAGGGGCTTTTTAGAAATAAATTCATTCATTCATTCATTCCATCTTCACATAAGTTACATGTGAAGATGTAACTTATTATATCTTCACATAATATTCGGAGATAGGTGACTGAAGGAGTCATCACACAAAGGCTCGCAAGGATGAACTTATTACATTCTGATATGTAAGACACGTACATCGATGATTTTCCATTTTTACGTTTAAGTGACAATTTATTGTACTTAAGAAACGCAATTAACGTATTGAACAATATAGCGAATCCTAGTGTGAAGTATGGTGAACCAAAAGACAAACATACTCATAGGGCAGGATTGGAACCTACGACTTTCGGCTTCAGTTACCAACGCTCTAACCACTAGTTAACCATAGACTTCTATCCGTAGACCTTGAAAGTCCTTTGTGTAAATTACACTTTATGTGAGAACAAGAGCTACAAGCTCATATGGCACTTGTTACGAGCAGGCGGTACAAGGAGGTAGATGAGACCGTCACAAATTACCCCACCATCGAAAAATATGGTTCGTACCAAGAAATAGGATACATACTCTCACTCAACTGTGAGCATTTCCGGCATCACCTCGTATTATCTAGGGCACATGACTTTTCTACCTTCCAAGTTTCAACCCAATAGGTCCACTCGCTGGTTCCCTAGACCTGCCACTCGGTTTCTGTTACCCCCTCCTATTCCGTCTACCGCAGCTGATGTTTCGGACTCCTAAATGGATCCTCTGAAGCATTTTATCTTACCATCTATCAAGTTTCACTTTAAAATTGAGCATTTTGGGGAATCTCCCCCCCCCCCCCGAAACCATGGTCGGATCAGGTCAAACCCCAAAATAAGTCATCTAGGCCATATGGCCTCTCTACATTCCAAGTTTCGCTCAAATCCCTCTACATGTTTACCCCCTATGCGCACCACAGCATTTCCGAGACTCCCCTTCCAGCTCCCCCCACTGTGGCTGAATATGACTCGGAAATTTAAATGTCACATCTCTGACTCTCCTCTTCCTGTCCGCCAGGTTTGAATGGAATCGAAACATATCCTATCTGCAAATTTTCGGTTACTGCTCTCCCCCTCCCCCTACCTCGGTTCGATTCGTTCCGGATGCAAAATAACAAATCAAGGCCGCATAAACTCGGTACTGTCCAACATGCATCCCAATTTGTCCATCCGTTTGGTTTCTCTATACCCCCTACTGAGCCCCGATACGACCTGGTTCTGTCAATGACGTATCCATGGCTGAAGATTTCTAATCTCCTCCTACTCCCTGAATGTCAACGGATCCGGTCCTCATTTAAAATGGGACGTCTGAGGCACGAGTTGTTTCTAAACAACTAGTTATCCGATCACCCGTTCAATAGCTGAGCTTGCCACTAGATTCCGGATTCCCTATCCCTCCACTCCCCCACGATAGTCGAGGAAGTGCCCGAACTAGCAAAAGCGGGACCGACAGGCAGACTGACGGACAGAAATTGCGATCGCTATAAGGCACTTGGCCGAAGCGCAAGTGCTATACAAAAAAAAAATCCAAACAGCTTGCGCTGAAAAAACTGGTTTTGCAAACTAACTATTTGATAAAGGGATTCTGACTAAATAGAGGAACGGCATGGCACGGCATGGTACTCCTACACATAGTGTAGGAGGCACGAGTACTAATAAGAGGCGCGAAAACTAAAAGAGCCTTTTCAGGCTTCGGAGTCAGGGGCAGGAACAATGTTCCAACGTGCCTTCTTTTTGGCAATGCAGTTACAAGCTCTCACTTACTTGTCTACTTCTTTTACTTGCTAATCTCTTACTCTTACTCGTCCCTCCTGCGCCATGCCGTGCCGTGCCTCTGTTCAGTCGATCAAACTTATGAAAAACGATAACACACATTTCTCGTTTTAACATACCAAAAGAACAGAAGGAAACAAAAGGTTTAATGAGGTTAACCTGTAGTCGGTATTTTTATATACTAAATGCTTCTGATAGCGCTTGACCTCCGGAGGCTTGGACATCAACTAAAAAGAGGCCTGACATGGCATGACATAGTATAGGAGGCATGATTACTAACAAGTGCGCAAGCTCTCTGACGTGGAGTGTTAGTGTAATATGTTTTCACATTTGGTGTGAAAGAGTTTGATGAAGAGTGGTTAATTAGAGTTGCTAGGAATGAATGTTTTACTACGATTAAGAGATTGGGGCGATTCCTGAGGACAGCGATGGAACATAGAAGTAGATTTTTGGATTATGAAAGTAACAAAGAAATGTTAAAAATGGTTATTAGAGAAGAGAAAGATTAAGGAGGAGCTTCTCTCTTTTGTGTTGTTTTGTTGTGTGCGTTTTATTCTAGTATGTGATACTTTTTTGTGATCTTTTGTTGCCATGGCCCTCGGGCTGCTTAAAATTAATAAATCTATCTATCTATTATATATAAACAGCTTTAGAACCAGGACGTTTCACATTCCCAGTAACCAAAAAGTATTGAAATAATCTAACTTGTAATCATTCCACTTTAAAAGCTTTAAATGTCAACAAACCACAATTATAAATCCAAAGAAATGTTGAAGATCTTGCACGAATAGCTTGAGTTCCAACTATGGTCTGCCAGCCAGTCCGACGCTATAAACCTCTTTTCCATTAGCAAGGTTATAACAAGTGCAACAAACCAAATCGTATCAGCCTAATACCCCCTAATACTCCCAGTCGTGCCTGGTCCTGGTCATTCAGGGAGACCGGTAGTCAAACTTTGTAAACGAGTTTCTCATAGTCGCTGATCAGCGGTAGTCGAGAGAGACGTGGATAACAAATATTTGGATCGATTTTTGGAAAGTGGGGTGTTGTAATACACCCCCCTTGCCAGTAAGTCTCCGTTTGAAGATGTTCCGTAATAAACTGGCTTCGAACTGAAGTCCGATAGAAGCGGCTTATAGTTAATATTAGAAGTATGGCATCATCACCGATAACACAGAAAAAGTTCGAGGAATCAATGAAACTAGTGAATGAACAAGACCAAAGGTTTCGATGGAATCTCAAAGATTCAATATTTGATCCAGACAATTGGGTCTTATCTTCGCCAAATCCAGTCTTCGCCAGTCTCCTTGAACATTTTTACTATTAAAATTCAGAAACAGATTAAGGCCAAATAGCTAATCATCTGAGAAAACCAAGTTCAGATATGGAGTATCAGCATGTGTGTTTACCCCTACAAGTCATATCTGTATTGAACTACTTGTACGGCGAAAAAATAAAGCTCAAAAACGAAGTCAGCGTATCTTCTTTCCGCAATATTGGAGATCTAATCAACTTCAAATAAAAAATTTAACTTATAACAAATTTTCCGGCTCCAGCCGGATTCCGGTCGAACTTTATGTCCTGGTAAAAAATTATTGTCATCCACGGATTCAGCATCTCTTCTTACCCCAAAATCGGATATCTAACCAACTACAATTAAAACTTTAACTTTTAATAATTTTCCGGTTTCGGCCGGATTCCGGGCGAACTACTTGTACGGGTAGAGAATTGTTTTCACAGAAGTGTCCAGCATGTTTTCTTACCCCGAAATTGGACATCTAATCAGGTCCAAATAAAACTTTTTAACAAACTTTCCGGTTTGCCGGATTCCGGGCGAACTACTATCCGGCAAGAAAATGGTTTTCAACGTCGAGTTCAGCATATTTTCCTACCCCTAAATCGAACATCTAATCAACTTCGAATAGAAATTTTACTTTTAACAGACTTTCCGGTTTTGGCCGGATTCCAGGCGAACTACTTGTCCGTCGAGAAAATGGTTTTCACCACCGTGTTCAGCGTGTCTTCTTGCCCCTAAATCAAACATCTAATCAACTTTAAATAAAACTTTTACTTTTAACAAACTTTCCGGTTGTGGCCGGATTCAGGACGAACTATTTGTCCGATGACAAAATGATTTTCAGTTCCTTCAGCTTAGGCCACGACTTGGTGCTATTATTATTATTTATTTTTTCTTCTATCGTGTGGAGAGTTTGGTATTGCGTGTGTAAGTATACAGAATAGAACGAGTCCTTCTTTCTCTTGTGTGTTTATTTACAGAGGAACGACTGATTTATACTATGTACATATAGTCAGTGTTTAAAATGGGGTCGAGCTAACGAGCTCGTATCCCTTCCGGCCCCCAGTGATCAAAATATATTTTCACAAAGTATTTTAGAAATAAAAGAACCTGAACCTTTGTCAAAATTCATTAAGAACGGCATATCATCGATCATATGACAGAAGAGTCCAGTTTCCAACTGTTTATTAAAGAAGTGCGTCGCGTCGTCTTATTTGTTCCTGTTAAACCGAAGTCCTCATCCGATAAAACTCCACAAATATACAAAACTTGAACTTGAGACCTATCACAGACGAACCTAACTCATGGGAAATCTGGGCCCAGCTACCCATGCATGAGAGAGGGGGGGGGGGGGGGGGGGGGGGGGGGGGTCGGGACACATCAAAATGCGTATTTACACCTTTTTTTCCTCAAGTAAACCAGCTTAGAATTTGATTCCAGTCACGGATCAAAAACTTTTTTCATGGGCAATTGGGTCCACCTTCTTGGGGACCTTCAAAATGCAAACGAGACTCCAATGCTCACAAACCTACCAAGTTTCAACTTGATACCTGTTGATTCCTGTCACGGGTAGCGAACTTAACTCCTGGGCAATCTGGGCCCAGTTGCCCATGAACGGGGTGGGTGGGGGAGGTGCAACTTCAAAAGCAATTTTCCAGCCCTAGAATCTACATGTACAAGTAATTTCATTGTCCTATGTCCAGTTCTGGTCAAGCTATGAACACTGTTCCCTGGGCAATCTGGGCCCATTTGCCCCTGAACCTGGTTTGGGACCCTCAAAAGGCACACCTAGACGCCAATACCCACTAGTGTACCAAGTTTGAACTTGATACTTGCACTGGTCCGCAAGTTATGAGCTCCACAAAATACGGTGAAAACCGAAAGCTGCGACAGCCCTCGCAATAGTGGATTATTCCAAAGAACACTCCACTAAAAAGAAGCATGAAAACTAAAAGGACCCTTTCGTGCCTTCTCTTAGGCTCTGGGGTTACGAACTCTCACTTACTTTCTACTGTGACGACTTGCTAACCTCATTTATTACTCGTGCCTCCGTTGCCATAATGCCGTGCTTCTTTTTAGTCGATCCCCTTGACCTCTCGCCAATATCTTGTCGCATATAAGAAATCTTGGAGTAACCTCATGCTAGTTTTAGATCTTGGCTGATGTACTGGAACTCGTTGGTAAAACAAATTTTTTTTTGGGAATTTAGCAAGTACCTCTTTTCCGAGCTTGTCCCGAAACTAGTTGCCACTAGGATAAAAAGTTTAGCCGCTGCGCAGCAAAGTTAAGATGGCATACATGTTATTGATCGCTGTGGGAGCCACGATGAAACTTTTTGAAAGTTTAGGCCCCACTAGGACATTTTTGTCTGTCAACGAACTAGCCGAGTAGTGTTCTTGTTGTCATCTTTAGGGCAGTATAAAAGTTTACCTTTACGTGTTGATGTGAAAAAAGCAATGAAGAGAGAGGGCTTTCAGAAGGAAGGGATGGGTCTGAAGTTAACTTTTTGGCTGAATTGTGATAAAAGCTAATTTAGAAGGTAATAGAAGCCACTGCATTGCGCCAATTCTCAATTTTAGCTGTTCCAGTGTGCAGTCGGAGTTCGTTGGTTAAAATTTTGACTAACATAAGGTTTGAAGACAAGCTGACAATTCATTACGAAAGAAATAGAAAACCGTGATTTTCAGATTTTTTTTTTTAATCAGCTAATTATCCCTCCAGGATGATTTGCGAGGGATAAATGTAAATTCGGATATATATTTTTTTTTAGTTACATATCGTTGTATGTTTGTTGGTTCCGCATCGTTTTTCTGTTGGTTTTGTGTTGGATTTCATGATTTAGTTTTTTGTTTTTTTTCGCTGAGGACAGTTTGCCGGAAGTGTAACCGAAATATCCAAATTTATATTTATCCCTCGCACATCATCTTAGAAGGATAATTAGCTGATCAAGAAAAAAAAAACCAAAACCACGATTTTCTATTTCTTTTTTAAAATCTGACCAAGTCAGAGTATAGGAGCCCAGTTTGCTGACTGAAATCCAAACAGGGGTCTTCAGTCAGAACAAGGATCCTGACTTAAGGAAGAAGAACAAGAAAACCAAAAGAACAGGGATCATAACTTTTCGCTTTTCGAAATTTTTTAGAAGCGTCTTTCACACCCAAACAATTCCAAAAAGGAAGGAAAAAGCGCTTTTCTTACTGGTTCTAACACACTAGAGCAAAGCTACGAGATCGGTTGGTCTGCCGTCTATTATCACAGCTTTTGACATTATTCAAAATTTCCAGATGCTCCTTTCATATTCAAACAATCCCACAGTCGCTTTCCCATGCCCATCCATTTGCATGTTTATTTTTTCTCTCAAATCCGTTGTCTCTTGGAAACCCTCTAAGATTGCGGAATCGGCAGGTCAAATAACCTAGACTTCCAGACGGTTTTGGGATCCCAAAACGTAAGTGGATGGATACCTATGACATCGCAAAAGTTGTCCTGCTGTCCGTCCGACCGTCTGTCCGTCTGTCAGCATGATAACCCTCAAAGGGAATGAGATATTTTGATGAAACTTGGTGTGTGGATTCTTCGAGTCGAGGGTAAGGTCAAGCTCATAGATGGGCTATGTAGCATGCGGTTCAAATTAAGGGACAAACAAAATATTTTTAAGCGGATAATGTGATAGTCGATTCTGGAGTATGGAGACATGCTGAGCACGATAATGAAAACAATTTTCTCACCAGACAAGTGGTTCGTCCGGAATCCGGCAAAACCCGGAAAACCGGTTAAAAGTAAAAGTATCACTTGAAGTTTATTAAATGTAAGATTTAGGGGTAAGAAGACTTGCTGATCATGATGGTGAAAACCATTTTATCGCCGGACAAGTAATTCGTCCGGAATCCGGAAAAAACGGGATTAAAGGAAAAGTTTCATTTGAAGTTGATAAATGTTCGATTCAAGGGTAAGAAGACATGCTGAACTCGATGGTGATCACCATTTTCTCACCGGACAACTAGTTCGCCCGGAATCCGGTCAAAACGGGAAAATTTGTTATATGCAAAAGTTTTAACTGAAGTTGATTAGATGACAGACTTGGGGGTAAGAAGAGATGCTGAGCCTGTATCTGACAATATTTTTTTTTGCCCGGACATGTAATTGTCCAGAAACCGGTTGTAACTAGAATTCTTTTTTAATTCAAAGTTTTATTTAAAGTTGATTAGATGTTCTTTGTAGGGATAAGGGGAGACGCTGGATTCGTTTCTGAATTTTCCTTTTTTGCTGGACTAGTAGTTCGCTCAGAATTCGGGCGAAACCGGAAAATTGGCAAAAGTAAAGCAGGAATTTTCCGTCAGCATCGTCAAATTAGATATGGCTTATAGAGGTATAACTGACCTCGTTTTTTTCTGATGATTAGCCTGGCGAAGACTGGATCAGGCGAAGACAAGACCCAATTGTCTGGATCAAATATTAGATTTTTAAGATCCCATCGACACCTTTGGTCTTGTTGGCTTAGCCTAGACTCAACCATTAGGCAATGTACCGGATCCCGACAAAAGCGGAAATCTTGAATTCGGATTAAAGAAGATTTAGTTTATTTATTGAAATCTCCCTAAAAGAAAAATATCATCATGAGAAAACGTCGGGATCGACAAAAAAGAGGCACGGCGCGGCACGACATAGTGTGAAGGCGAGACTAATAACAAAACCAAAGGTTTCAATGGGACCCCTTTAATGTTTTCTATTTATCAATAATCATCCGCTTGAATATGTACACAACAAATGTTACCATTTTTAAGTTGTATGCTTACGGCCAAACAACTAATCAAACGAGAAAACCAAGTTCAGATATGGATTCAACGAGCATGTTTACTCCAGTATCGAATATGTAATCGAGTTCGAAAAGGTCTTTTAGAATTTTTTATTTTTTACCAGATTACTCTTATTTTAGCAGCATTCCCGGCGAACTGTATGCAGAGCAAAAGATCTAATGACACAGAAACCTTTAAATCCAAATTTCCAGGTTTTTGCAAGTTTTGCCAGCTTATCCGTCAAGGTTCAAAATTCGATTCAGCATGTCTCCTTATCCCGATACCGAATCTCTAATCGACTTCAGAAACAACTTTGAGCTTCAACCAAATTTCCAGTTTGGGCTGAATTCCTGGTGAATCATTTGTCCGGCAAGAAAACTAAGTTCAGATATGGATTCAGTGAGCCTCCTTACCCCCTAAACGAATGTCTAATTAGCTTATAAAACGTATTTGTTTTTACCCTTAACCCAAAACCCCCTCCTCTGCCTCAAAATATAGGACTGAAGGACCCATCTACGCACTTGGCCTGTACTGTGCCAGTGAATCCCTCTACTTATTTTGAACAATCGCCCGACAATCGAAAATCCAAAGAATAAGTAAGTTAGATTTAAACAGTGTTCTATTGAACCCTATTCACTTTTCGCGTATACGCGCGACCGAAGTCACCATCCCCCCTGGGTGCATAGATTAAACACGCGCACAGCTTTCGTATGTGTGGATAAAGGGGTAGGGTAGGGACTAGTCAATGGTCAAAAATTGGTCAACAAATTTCATTAAATCACTAACAGATAGTTGTCTGATGCATTCTGATTTCGACCAAGTAAATAAAAGTTGGGACTTCAGAGATAACTAAACTTTGATCGCATACACTTTTTGTTTATCATTAGTATGTTCGAAAGTTGCAACAGCATGTCTCCTCACTCTATATCGACGATGTTAAAGTTCAATGGGCACACCAAACTACCCCAGTCCCACTCTGTAACAACCTAGGAACAATACTTACCAGCTAGATCAGCAGCTTTTTCAACATTTTCCTCTCTGTGATATTTCAAAACGTAATTTTTTAGGCCAGTACATGATCAATTTACTAGCTTGGAAAAAGAGAAAAGTGATGTTTCTTATAATACTTAGTAGGTCTTCATTTGATGCATAAATCAGCTTGTATAATTCAGATTTTAATAGATTATTTGTTTTTGAATGGTTTTTGTACCTATGTTATTTGTTATAAGCTTATTGCATATTCTGGTACATTTTATACTAATCAAGCTTCACAACACTATTCCACAAAGAAAAACTTTTAATAGGCACTTTAAGCCATGGAACTTCTGATGAAACACTAGAACAAGTCAGGGAAACTGCATCTGCGGTTTGACTTTGGTGACATCTCAAATATATCCTTTTCTATCAAGTATTGATGGGAGTTTTTGAATTTCCTGCCACGACATCCCAGCTGTAAAGATTTGGATCGCCGAAATGCCAGAGAGGTGAAGACAAGGGATAACAAGAAAACGGCCGATTTTCGTAGCGCCTTCTAAAGGAAGTCGGATATCTTTATTTGCGAAGCACTTAATACAAAGTATAGCATTAGAAGTGTCCATTGTACTTTAAAACTTCATATCAGCAGGTGTTCCTACTCCAGAATCGAACACTTCAGGTACAGCTTTTATTTTTCCAAAATTCCATGTTTTCCAAAAAGACCATGTTTTTGCCGGATTCCGAGAGAGCTAACTTGTCCGGCGAGAAAACAACTTTCATATTCGGATCTCATTAGCTTTTAAAAATATTTTTTGTGTCTTCCCTTAATTTGAAACCACTCCCCCACCCCTAATATAGGGCTACAGAGCCCATCGTCGAACCTGACCTGTACTTTGACCCCAAGAGAGTCGTCGTGCCAAATCAACTTCACCCGAACATCAACCCCTTCGACAGTTATCGTGCTATACGGACGGACGGATACTTACGCTTTGGGATCCCCAAAAAGAGGCACGAAAGCTAAAAGGACCTTTTCAGGCTTCAGAGTGAGGAACATATACAATGTTCTAACGTGCCTTCGATGCTGGGGGATATTTTTCGGGGATGTTTTCCAGATCGACTAAAAAGAGGCACGGTACGGCACGTCATGGCGCAGGAGGGACGAGTAATAAAAAGGGATTAGCAAGTAGCAAAAGTCGACAAGTAAGTGAGAGTTCATAACTTCAGAGCCTAACTCTGAAGTTATGAACTCTCACTTACTTGTCGACTTTTTCCAGGAATTGATTTTTTTTTTTTTTGGGGGGGGGGGATTTGCTTGCGAGTCGGACAAAAAAAAGTGCAAAAAATACATAGAACAGAGGGAAAATCCTATAAAAATGATTATTTTTGCGCGTTTCGGGGGCGGGTTTCGACCCCCTACCCCCCCCTAAATACGGCCTTGTGTGTAGCTTTTCCTTCCTTTTTTCTACTCCATGTTTTTGTATTTATACATTATGATTTGTAAATAAAATTGTTAATTAATTAATTCCAAAAAATAGTCCAGCAGCCGCAATATAAAAATGTTCGCATGGATGCATGAAACAATCTGAGTTGGTCCGCGGAAAACGACATACGTCCTTGAACTTGTGCGGAACGACGCACGGAACTTGTGTGTGAGTCAAATAGCAATAGCATAATCGAGTAAAAGTTTGCTTACACTCAACCGACCGACTTCCGCATTATGCACTTAATTTAATTAACGTCAAGTTTTCTCCTCTCCAGTATTTGGCTTACGTCACTGGAACAGATGCTTTGGACTAGTTCGGGAAGGACCGTAGGTTATATAGCTGCCCTGACATATCAATTTGTTTCATATCTTAGTTTACATATGCCATCTGCCAGCAGATATTTAACAGATCTATCCTCGGAAATTGTCTTAACAGCGGGGACTTTCAGAGTGAACTTTTACCATGGCATATAGTCCGGGCGCCGGACTAGGTGATCTGAAAGACACAGTCAGTTTGACGGTAGTGTCCGACTATATCAACCACGCTGAATCTGAATATGGGTGGTGGCAAAGCTGGAGATGACGGCTTGACCTTTTAAAAGCTGAAAACACCCTTTTTAGGTCTGTCTTTTTAGGTCCCTTTTTAGGACTGTTTATTTTGTGTCTAATGTGCAGTAGTCCAATTCAGTTGCGGGTCATCTTGTTTTATTCCTAACAATGTTGTCTCTTACAATAAGTATTATTTTTACGGTATCTCGTATAGGACCGGACAGGCCAGTATCAATTTATTTCGAGGGGGGGGGGGGTGCCTTTTGGGGGGGGGGGGGGGGGGGGGGGGGGGTTGCCTGCCAGTGGGACAAAAAAGTACAAAAAAGACATAGATCAGAGGGAAAAGACTATACAAATTATTATTTTCGGATGTTTCGGGGGGAGGGGGTTGAACCCCCTAGCCCTTATAGGCTAGTATTTATTAATCTTCTCTGAAAATGTCAAAATTCCAAGGTTTCTTAGGCTAGGGACGTATCTCGTAATTTAATATATTCTTAGGATTTTTCAACTTTACCAGAATTTACCTTGTGTATTGAGCTTCACATTGCAGTACAGTTCCAAGCTCCAACTGTTCAACGAAGCCGCATTCAATTTTTTTTTAAAGTATCGGCTAACAATATATGAGAAAGTATAAATTTGTTGATGTGTTGATGTGACACAATATTTTTTGCTAGAACTTGGCGTAGAATTCAAATACCACCCTTATTTTTCAACCAAATATTAACTACTGTTGTCATAGGCTAATTACTTATTTGTATACTTAAACAGATTTTCGGAAAAATCATACCGCGAGACATGTTTCTTTGCCAAATTTTAACCCCGGTTGCAACATTAGTGTTGGTTTGGCCAACGTGCGTCAAATTTCGTTAATATAAGCTATTTAATTTGCTATAAGGTCTAATTTTCTTGCAAATATCGTTGTAAGTCAAGACTACACTGAACCCACGAAGCTCTGTAAGGTTTTCGACTGACCCAGAAGCATCATCACTCTTGACAGAAGCTGGGGCTGAAAGTTGTGAGTGCTAGTATGATTAAAGAGTGTTATGTGACGTGGGCTACTGTACATTTATTTTCAAATCCATATGCTGTGAAGATTGATCTAGTAAAGAACACAAGTAAAGTTGCCAGAATATTATTCGTGCACATCCCAACGGTTTCCCCCAATGTACAAATAAAAATTATCGTCTAAATATTAGCTGTCAGCACCGTATCACCCACCATATGCGCCAAGAGTGTCGCGTATCATTTCCCCAGACAAGGGTCATATTTGCCGAACGCAGTTTACTGTAAGGTCGAAGCCTTGTTGACAAGTGGAGGCCACAGCGTCAGCCCTGACGTCACTGGACTGACCCTTAAAGTGTCGTGACGGGCCAGCCAAACTTTAGTGGGTCGAAGGATTATTTTTTGTAATATATGATAAAAACCAATTTCGTAAAACATGCAAGGTTTCGGGCTCGTACATGATGATGTTAAGAATATCACTCCTCGCTCTCAGTGTAAGCTCAGCGATTTATTGAAGGACCTGAGACTTAACAGCCAATTTAGCATATGTTGTTTTTGCCTTTCGATAATGGAAAGCTGACCGCATCAGGTCAAGTAGTACAATAGCTGCGTTCGTTGCACTCCGGACTGTCTCTGGTGTTTAGTCACCAGTGTCCGGTTCTTCCCTTAAAACGCGTTTTTTTTTGTTCACCTGTGAGTTGATGAAAACCGGGCTAACTCCTCGCTGCAGCAGGGCTCACGAGCAGGTTCTGGTTAGTCCGCACCGGTGAGATAAAACCGGACACTGGTTAGTTCAAAAACGGGTTATAAGACTGGTGACAAGTCACCGGTGGATGCAAAAACGGCTTATAAGAAAAACTAGAGACCACCGGTGAGAACTCCCGTGACAAAGAACGGAGCTAATTTAGCAGCCCTATCCTACGACAGCCCATAATGTTCTGTTTACAGTTTGGTGGATCGGAATGACTTTATCACGGAACTGATCTTAAAGCTGGGGTTCATAGAACGGGTAACATCTGCAGAAGAATAGTTCACGATAGTTCTGCAACAGAATGACTACAATGGATGTATAATTCGCTTCAACAATTACATCCGCTTTCACATCGTCCCCCACCGGGGGCGCTATAATCGTAAAGCTTTGGGAAATTTGTACAGAACCTTCTGCGCTCCTTCTATACTATTTCCTTCTGGCGTCACTCAAGTTCTGCGAAAAAAAGAGATTGAAAAGATGAGATCATGCTATTTTAAATATGCGAAGCACCTGCTCCACTTGTCAAAATTATGTCATAACCATACATTGACGGAGAAATTCAAAATTCAAGATGCAAGTGTTACCCTTTTGGATGTTTCCTCATCGCTTTCAAAAATCATGGACAACAGGGCCCAACCAGCGCACGACGTCGTCCACTGCTTCCTGACCGAAGATTGAAAATTAAGTGTCTTTTTCTGTGTGTTTATGTGTTTTATTTATTTTTTTCATTTACTCTACCTTTTCAAAATGGCGGGTCATAAATAAATAAATTAATTAAGTAATTACATTAATTAATTAATTAATTACATTAATTAATTGCCGCGTTGAGCCTTTCACACTGAGCTACGCAACCTCTGCGTCACGGTTGCTGCGACGCAACGCAGAGCTTACGCAGAAAAAAAAAAAGCATCGCAAGAACAGAACCAAGTTCTATTCTTGCTTTGCGTCGACGCGTTCGCATCAGACTTCTTAGTGAAAAAAAGAAGTTTCCGAAGAAAAACTGGAGAAAACCTGCTAATGATAAAGAAACGAAAATTCAGCAGAAGAAACCGAGAAAGAAAAACGTAAATACTCATCCAGCGTGAAAGCTTCTCGCACAAGTGTGAAAGATAAGATACGCAAACTGTGCGCAGCGCATACGTAACGCGTCAATGTGAAAAAGCGGCTTACTTGGGAACATTCGTTTTCGGTAGCATTCGAAGGCATGAGTTGCGTTTTTGCTGATACCGTGGTATCTGTTACCACGGTAACTTTGATCGGCATTTAGTCGTTTTGCAGTTATCGTAGTATCTGATACACGATGCTCTGCAAAAACGACTATTGCCGAAATTGAACTGTTCGAAACTGAAAAACAGATATCCAGTTATATCACTAAGTGCTAAACTTCTTTCTCATCAATCTGACAAAATTTGATGAAAGTGAGATGACTTTTCAGATACCACGACCAGTTACCACTGTCGGACCGTAGTATCTGAATATCTGATACCACGATAACTGTCCAGATACCACGATAACTGAAAACACGCCTTTTGACCCTGGTATCAGATACCACGATAACTGCAAACACGCCTTTTGACCGTGGTATCAGATACCACGATAACTGCAAAAACGACTTTAGACCGCGGTAACATATACGATGGTATCAGCAAAAACGCAAGTATGGACAGCCACGCGTGCGTCTACTTCTTGAGATGAGCTGCATAAGCTCATTATGCAGCACAGTGTAGTCATTTTGGAAGGGATCAGTGTTAGCACCTTCGTTCTTTACCTGAATCCGCCAGAGAGGTATTCTATGAATCCCAAGTCAGAGTGACAGAAATGGCTCCAAAATCCAATTAACACATCATTATATCCCAGTTTTCTAGCACCGTGCAGTTTGCGACGACGAAACTCTTCGTCACTGAATATCCTGTCCGCTCATGGCATAAAGTACTGCCTTTGAGAACAATAGGATGTCCTGGTAATGTTGACAAGACCGAACACTCCGTCGTGTCAATCAGCTACAATTTGAAGCTCGTTATAATAATAATAATAATAATAATAATAATAATAAGCTTTTATTCCGCCAAAAGACGAGTTTAAAAAAATAGAGATCGACAGCAACTAAACATCGGCATCATAAACACAATCATAACAAACCACTATGTAACTAATAAACAAAATCTATCTCGAATAAAAAAACTAACGTAAATAATCTTTTCACTGAACTTTTAAAAGTTCACTTTCAGCGTGTAATTTTAACAGAAACTAAAATATTTAATAATAACTATACTTGAGCAAGATGGTGGTTGAGTTCCTGATACCGGGCAGACAGCTTATCTTCCTTACTTCTCGCAACAACAATAGGGTCTTTCAGATTTAGATCTCGTATCATTCTTGTATTAGACTCAAATCTGTTAAATTTGCAGAGCCACTTACCAAACTTAAAGAAAGTAACTCGAAGGTGTGTTACATCTGAAATTCTAAAATAATTAAAAACTGAACTAGCAACTAGAACTTGGGGGAGGGCAACCGTATTAAAGATCCTAGCGAGAGTTCGTCGTGTTAAAAATTCTCGTAGGCAAACAACCCGACCGAAACTAGCGCATATCCGGTTTTCTATACTCTATAGATTTTGGGGGTCGATTTAGCAGTCTTCCAAGGACTCGTTTCGAAAAATGTCGATGTTTTTGGTTTTTCCTGGCATTTGCGACCGGATTATTCAAATTAACGGCATGAAATCTACCACCACACCATTTCCCGTGATCGTGTAGTCGCTACTGCGCTTTGCCAGCCTTCTAAATTTGTAGAGTTGCAAATGAACTCGGGAAAACTTAACTTGGTAGTCTACCCGATCGAAGTGACAACAGCAACCAGAATCTTTTTAACAGCTTCTGATTCAACTTGAACGCTGCGACCGGTCTTGGTTTTCGAGTTTGGCCTGTTGATTTCGCAATGAGTCTCTAATTTCTAATCTAGGAAAAGAGATTGTATTTTCTAGAAATATGCTCCAAGTGCCTTTAAATCACAAGCACTTGCCCTCAGGAGGCTCTTTGCCACTGTCTCATCAGCGACTTGATTTGACTCACCACATTGAGTCACCAATGATTCCTCGCCACATATAAATGGATCAATATCGACAACAGACAACAGAGACTTCGAGAAAAACATACTTCGACAAAAGAGACCACATTACTGAAAGGTTTTACTGGCGTTTAAGATTACATTTTTTATTTTTTCACTGTCAAATTCACTCATATTGTCAGTTCCGGCAAGTCGACTAAGTACAGTGAAAATCAAAGTACAGAATAGTATGAGGTTATGCACTTGACAACTTCCATTGAGATTAGTGTAACTCCCTATATTCCCCTGGATGATCATGGGCAGCATTTTCACCTACGGCTTCTGTCAGGCGTTATGCTCCCGGGTCGGTTCGCTACCTTCGAGAGCTGCATGGGTTAATTAAATTTAGATTTACAACGATATTTCCAATAAAATTAGAGCTTATAGCAAATTATATACCCTATGACAACCGAGTTTGGCACACGATTGCCAAACCATCACTATCGTTGCACCTGGGGTCAAAAGTGGGCATAAAAATATGTCTCGCAGTACCATTTTTCAGAAAAATTTGTAGGCCTATAAATAAGTATTTAGCCTATGACAACCGTAGTTAATATTTGTTTGAAAAATAAAGCCGAAGTTTGGATCCTATGCTAAATTACAGTATAGAATCTTGTGTCACATCTGCATTTTGTAAAGACATATTTTGTCTTACATTTTAGCCTATACTTTTTCAAAAATTCTGTAGGGGTTCACAGAAAAGTTGGAGCTTGGAAATCTACGGCAATAGGAAGCTCGGTACCCAAGGCTAATTCTGGTTAAGTCTACAAAATCCTAAAAATGTATTAAGTTACAATATACCTGCCGAACCTAGAAATAAACCTTTGAGTTTCGTGATTATCAGAGAAAATTAATAAATACTAGCCTATAGCTAGGCTGGATAGAATCGACAAGCGCTAACAAGAGAATGGCTAAATTCAGGTGGAAAATGATGGTATTTTCGAAAAATGTTTTCTGATCCACTTCGTAGTGAAAACAACATCATTTCTAGTTAGAGTTGTGCTTTAAAGGTAGGCCTGTGGGGACTATGTGTTGCCTACTTACTAAAGAATCAAATATGCCCATCACATAACACGGTAAGGTCACGTAAAACGGAAGAAGAATAAGTATAGAGCCTCTAATAATTAAATTATTTTGTGGTTGGGATTATTCGTAGATTAGAAGACAAGATAAAAAAAAGATAAAAATACGATGCAAGAGTAAAAATTGTGTTGCGAGAGCAACACTTTGGTTTTTGTCTTTGTTTTTTTTTTGTTTTTTTTTTCCTATGCCGCCGATTTTTATTATATTCCTGGTAACTGGTAAGGGTTCTAGCCTGTGCGGTTTTTACGGAAAGTGTGGACCTTAGGCCGGATTGATGAATATGACATTACATTTTGGAAAGCTCCGTAGAATTCTTGCCTGTGGCCAAAAAGGATGGTTTTTGCTTGTCCTCGAGCCAGAGCCTACGGTGTGCGAAGTGAAGTGGAGTTATATAGACCATGTCAGAGAGGACTATCTGAAGTTGTGTAGCGAACCTTTTGTTTCATCAAACCATGTTTCAACTTTCGAGTGGAAAGCTCCGTTCTAGCACGCAAGCAGGCATGCACCAGTTTCAAATTGAAGATGGACTAAAATTGATAAGTGTTACATATATGCGGCAGTTACCCGGCCCCACAGCCAACATATCTTTTTTGAGTGATAACTAGAAAATTTTACTGTCCGAAAGTGCTGCCATCTATTGTTTCTACCCATTTCTGTTCACCATTTCAGCTGACTTTGTCATTAATTTGTTTGCACTTGGGATTGCGGTAGAGAAATGGTATCAGATATGCCTCTTAAACTTTAAAAGATCTCTCATTGCTAAAGAAATTAGAGCTTATCCTTTGCTCCTTTCTAAGCGGTGACGTTAGAAATTTGGCCTCCGGCAAAAAAGTCAACTTTTGTACTAAGACAGGTAGGGGACTTGTAAGCAACAGTCGACTGTTAGCTCATAATCATCTTCTGCGATTAGGGGTTTGCAGCTTTTGGTAGTTGGTGAACCTGTTATTTGTTTCCGGTTTATTCGATGGTAAGAACAATTTGGTTCCCAATTGTAAGACATTCAAGGGACTTGTAAATAATAATCAGCTGTTTATCTTCAGCGATAAGGGGTTTGCAACTTTTGCTAGCTGGTGCACCCATTATTTGTACCCGGTGAACTTGATGTCTATCACGGGAGATACAGTAAGTAAGAATCGGTTCACGAGGGGCTAGAAATTTGTGCAAATTGGTTCACATTGTATTCGATATCTATAAATCTGACGCTAAGAAAGTTTGTATCGATGATCTATCGCTGTAACCTAGGATTAATTGTTTGCGCAACGGGTACAAACGATAATGTAAAACAATGAAGTAGTTTCGTAATAATTAATAGTGTCATCTATGGTATTTTAAACCTGAAAAGTTGCGGATAGCTCTATAATACCAACTAGATTATATAAGATATTGTTCCAAGTTTTCATCTGTCACGATCACGATGTCTAGGACTGAAAACGATAAAGTTCAACTGACTGCTAAGTCAATTTAGCCCCTGCTTTCGATATTCTTTTCTTGTTGTCAGGGCAATCAATAGCCCTTGATGAGCCGATCAAAGTCATCCATTTTTAGGTACACAAATTCCTTAATGAGATGCACCAGTTTGAAAGTTTCGAGGGGTTGATAACTTCAGAAGTAAGGTATACACTGAAACCAAAAATAGGCCGATACCAGTTGTGAGACATGTAGGGGACTTGTAAGCACCAGTCGACTGTTAGCTCATAGTCATCTTCGGCAATCAGGGTTTGCAGCTTTTGCTAGTTAGTGTACCTGTTATTTGTTTCCGGTGTATTCGATGGTGAGAACAATTTGGTTCCCAATTGTGAAACATGCAAGGGACTTGTAAGTAATAATCGGAGGTTATGCTACAATCATCTTTAGAGATGAGGGGTTTGCAACTTTTGCTAGCTGGTGTATCCATTATTTGTTGCCGGTGAACTTGATGACTACCACGGGAGAGGGACTTGTAAGTAGGAATCGGTTCACGAGTGGGTAGAAATTTGTGCAAATGGGTGCACATTGTGATCGATTTCTGTAAATCTAACGGTAAGAGAGTTTGTATCGATGGTATACCGCTGTAACCTAGGATCAACTGTTTACGCAACGGTTACAAACGATAATGTACAGCAATGAGGTAGTTTCGTAATAATTGATAGTGTCATTTATGGTATTTCAATCCTGAAAAGTTACGCATAGCTTTACAATACCAACTAGAATATATACAATATTGTCCCAAGTTTTCATCCGTCACGATGTCTACGATTGAAAAGGATAAATTTCAACTGACTGCAAAGCCAATTCAATCCCTTCTTCCAATATTCTTTTGTTGTTGTTTTTATAACGCTGAGGAATAGCCTTTGATCATATGATTACTGATTGTGTTCGTTTTAAAACATACCGCTTTATAAGCTTCGATAAGTTGACTACTTCAGCATTTAACCGACAGTGAAAAAACAAAACCAAAGTGTTGCTCTCGCAACAATTTAGTCGGCGAAGACGGACAAAGTTGTTGCAACACTTCACGTTGCCCAGGCAACGTAGGTCTAGTTAGAACTAACATTGGTTAAAGAAAGCTACGAACTACTTACAGAAAGTATACAAATAGTGTACAAAATTAATTTTTGAATAGGCCCATTGAAGTTTCTACTAAAAATAAAAAAATAAATTAGGTTAGACTAGACATATTTGACTGACAAAAGTAGTAAGCTACCAACCTTTCGTTAAAGGGTCACCAAATCCATTAACCAGGGGTAATTCACTTAATTCCAAGTTTTCTTCTTACTCGGATTCAAGCAAGTTCTAGGATAATCATTCCCTAGCACTGCTTCTCTCGGACCCGCAAAGGGGCCTTTCAATCACCACTACACGAACAGGCTTGCCCCCAACAAACGTTAGTGTTTGCCCAGGTGTCGGTCAATCCTCAGACGATCAGCACTCAACCAGCAGCAGTTTACCGCCGGCAAACCTTCGTGTTTGTAGCCACTTATACTAGTCTTGGTCTGTCACCACAAGATCAGCGAACAGGTTTGCCCTCACTAAACTCTTAAACAAATACAGGTAGGAACACAGGTCTAAGTTTTCCAGCAGCCTGAAGCATACTGAAGAGAAGGAGGTGATGCTTTGAATTTCCAAGGAGCACACATTACCGACTTGCTCACTACGAAGGGATCGATAATAAAAATAAAGGCAGCTGGGAGAAGATGCTGATGCTAGGGCATTACTTTGAGTCATGGCTAGATACTCAAGATAATTCAATAGTGATATGTGATGGTGCAAAACGGATACGTCAGCTGAATATTCTTGGAGCAATATTTCGGCCCTTCTTCGCAAGGGTCCTCTTCAGGCTCAAAACCGCTCAAGTTGGAAAAACAAACTTGTGAGAAACACAAGTTCAATAATGCGTAACAAACGAACGCCTACCGCTGTCAGTGCACTCTTCGCGCGGCAGTTGCAGATGTTTACGCTGAGAAATTTTAGCCATATTTCTGTCCATCCGTCGGTCTGTCCAGGTTTTGCCAGTTCGGGCACTTCCACATAAGCTAGGACGATGAAACTTGGCAGGCATATCAAGGATTCCAAAAGAATAAGTTGGAAACAGTCAGTTCACCGATCCGAGCATCGTAGGGGGAGTGGAGTGAGGAGGAATTGGGACTTTTTAGTTATTTATAACTTGTGAACGGGTGATCGGATCTTAATGAAACTTAACATTTGGAAAGATCCCGTGTCTCAGACGACCAATCTCAAATCCGGACCGGATCCGGTGACTTTGGGGGGAGCTGGTAATTTTCGGAAACGCTTAGAGTGGAGGGATCGGGATGAAACTTGGTGGGAAGAACAAGCGAAAGTCCTAAATATATCGTTGACTTAACCGGACCAGATTCGGGCACTGTGGGAGGGGGGGGGGGCTCTGGAATCTGGTGATCCCGCGAGTTCAGTACTTCCTGATGTGCTTATAGGACGATGAATTGGGAGGACTATCAGTGACCCGAACAGGCTGACTTGAGAATAGTAGTTTCCCCGATAAAACCGTCACGGGGGGAGTTGAGGGATGGGGTGCCGGGATTTAGTGGCATGCATGACTTTTCAACGGGTTATCGGAATTGAATGAAACTTGGCAAGTGGAAGGAGCTATCGTCTCAGATGTTCCACATCAAGTCCTGGTCGGATCCGATACCTGTGTGGGGGCGGGGGGGGGGGGGGCTGGAGTGGGGCGCCGATAATCTCAGAAACGCTTAGAGGTGAGGGATTGGGATGGGAAGAAAAAGTGTTAGCCTTAACTGACAAAACCAGATCGAATTGGGGCTCTACGGGGGAGTTGGAGGCTGTTTCCCGGAATACTGGTGATCACCAGTTAGGATAGTTACATATATTCTAAGGACCAATGAAACTTTGCAGGCGTATTAGTGACTTAAGGACCAGACATAATGCCCTATGAATACTTGTTTTCCTGGATCCAACCATCTTTGGGGAGCTGAGGGAAGGGGAATACGGATATCAGTGGATTCCGTAAGCTGCGAACAGGTGGTCCGATTCCAGTGGAACTTTATGGGTGATAAGAACTGATCATCTGGACAAACAAAACATGCGTCCGAACCAATGCGGCCACGGTTGGGAGAGTTAGAGGAGGGGGGGGGGGGGACTTTTTAACATCCACAAAAAACAAAAAAGGAATGCAAGTTGGACAGTACCGAGTTTATGCGACCTTAATCTGTTATTTGGCGTCTGAATCGAATCCGGCCAGGGTACTGAACGGGAATAGAAAATGTCAGATATGTAAGTTTTATGTGTCTGAGTGCTATTCAGCCACAGCAAGGGGGGTCCCAGAAATGATGTGGCTCGCATAGGGGTCAAACAAGTGGGGCGATTTGAGTGAAACTTGGAGTGTAGAGAGATCACATGCCCTAGATGACATATTTTAGGGTTCAAACTCGATCCGACCACGGTGGGGGAAGGGGGGAGAGTTACCTAAAGTTCCAAAAAAACACTCAGATTTGAATGAAACTTAATAGGCGGTAAGAGAAAATGCTTCAGATAATCCATTTAGAAGTCTGAACCACATTCGGCCACGGTGGGGGGAGTTCGAGGGGGTTCGGGAAATCGTTTGGCACGTCCGCGGACCAAATGAGTGGATGTACTCGGTTGGAACTTGGAAGGTAGAATACTCATTTGCCCTAGATGATCCGAGGCGATACCGGTAATGCTCAGACTTGAGAGAAACTAGATCTCTCTTGTTTGCATTACGTAGTGCCAATTTAAAATTGTATTTTGTGTGTTGTTCATTTTTTTTTCCTTTTCCTTTTCTTTTTTGTTTATTTTTCTTTTCTTATACTCCATCAGTGACATTTTTATGTAAAGATGGGTAATAAATATATTCATTCATTCATTCATATCCTTATTTTTGGATGGGCAGGGTATTTTGTGACGTTTGCATCTTCTTTCGTGTACCACCTACTCGTATCAAGTGCCATATGAGCTCCTAGTTCTTGTTTTAATATCGGACGGACTTTTTTCAAACTTGATGTTAAAGTAAAGAAACATTATGCATGGCCTTCATTCCCCCTGGTATGAGACTCGTAGCAATTACACCAGTGTTTCTTTCAGGGGTTCAACTTGAATTTCTGGCATCCTTCAAGTAGGCTATTGGGGTTCACTTTTAAGCCCAAGCTGAATGATGAACTCCATGTGAATGGATTGGCCAGATCACTTTGTGCTCGCGCCAACCTCCTGATCAGGAAATTCGCGAAGTGTGACGGAGTGGTGAAATCTTTCTTCTTCCGGGCTTACCGCACACAACTTTATGGTATTTCTCTTGTGACTAATATCACGGTCAGATGCCGTAATTCTTTTCGTGTTCTGTACAATAACTCCCTCCGGTGGTTGCACGGTTTTTCTTGGAATTGTAGTGCCTCGGCAATGTTTGCTGGTGAAGGTCTCCCATCTTTCTCTGAAGTCCGTAGATCAGCTTGTTTTTCGCTCCAGTGGAGTCCCAGAACCCTCTGCTGGCTCTTCTGTCTGGGCCGCACATGCGGCTATCTCTTCCCATTTGGCTGAAATGGGGGGAGTTGGTATATTGTGGGTTTGACCCAACTTAGTGTTTAAAGTGTAAGTTTGTAAAGTGTTCTTTTGTTTTGTATAATGGCCCTAGTTGGCCGGTATTTGATTCAAATAAATAAATAAATAAAAGTAATAAGAAAATGTGTTTTTGTTGTTGTTGTCAAATGATCAATGAACTTTAAAGTAATAAATTTTAAGAAATATTGACGGGATGAACATTCTTAAATTAATGAAAAATAAAGCTAGAGGAAAGGGTAGGTGACGCTAATTAGTTATGTCGTTATTGTGAGTTAGACGTAAACAAAAAAAAAGAATCGAAGACCGTTGTCATCGCCGAGGGTAAGTGGAAGCATAGAGCGTGTTCCATCCTACTTATCGTAGTTACTACGCATGACGTCACGAATTCTGGCTTTTTGCCGTCAAGGCTGGACCGATTTTTCTATTTTCTAGCAGAATATCATGCCACGGGGGAAACAGACCGATCACGTTACAGAGATCCGTAGTTGCTACGCTCTCGAGCGTGGTAAGCAAATAGTTACTATTAGAGTGTGTTCCGTCCTCCTTACCGTAGTTACTACGCATGACGTCACGAATTCTGGCTTTTTCCGTCAAGCCTGGAACGATTTTTCTATTTTCCAGCAGAATATCACGCCACAGGCGAATCTGACCAATCACGATTCAGATATCTGTAGTTACTACGCTTACTACGCTCCCGAGCGTGGTAAGCAAATAGTTACTATTAGTTACTATTTCAAGAAGGTTGGAACGGTCTGCGTAGTAACTTTTGGTGAGGTTGGAACGTTGTGAAAAGAAACGGTGTCAAAGCTGCGCTGACTCAGATTAGAGTCGTTGTGTTTGAGTCGTTACGGACACGTTTACTCCTTCTTTTCAAGCCGTTTTTACATTGACCCGTTGACCCTTTCAGACTGATCTACGCAACCTCTGCGTCACGCTTACGGTGACGCAACGCAGAACTTACGCAGACAGAACTCCAAGCAAGAATATACAACCAAGAACCAAGTTCTATTCTTGCGTTGCGTCGACTCATACAGATTTTGCAGCGAAAAATGGAAGTTCTTGAAGAAAAACCTTCTACAAGGATGAAGGAAAACTTACTAAAGATGAAAGAAACCGAAAAGGAAAACGTAAATACACATCCGGCGTGGAAGCTTGTTGCGCAGGTGTGACAGATACACTACGCAACACATCACAAATGCATACGCAACGACATCAATCTCTTTTAAAACAGATTTATTCCCAATAATGTCGGAAGGTGACAGAACTCCGAGGATATTTTATTAGATGGCTGAAGGTGGGGGCGTGAAATGAAGATGAGCAAAAAGTGATCTATAGGATTTAACTGGGCTATGCAAGTTTAACCAAGATATTTATGGAAATTTGAGCTTATAAAATCACATTTCAAAAGCATCAGATTGGTTGGACCCTGGATAGAAGACGATTAATGCTTAATTAATCAACAGCTTCAAATGCGGTAATCACTTCATTGATTTATTTCATTTTTTTTTTTACAAATCAATCAGAACTATCGAAGTACCATTTTTTTATGCCACTGGCACGTCTGTCGCTTTTATCCAACTTGATTTTTTTCACAGTTGTCATTCAAATTGTACCTTACCTTACTTTTATTTTTTTCACATCATCATCGAAAAAAGAGAAACACAAATAATTCTAACATTGTGAAGCTTAAGAACCTGGTCACACTTAATGGCTCATTTCCTGGCTTTTTGGGTTGCTAAAGTAGGAAGAAGAAAAAGAACAAGATGTAATTAATTCTGAAAGTTGTCGTTTTAAATTCAGGAGATCAATTAGAGCGAAAGAGCGTGTATAATTATGTTACAGGAACCATAAGTGCAGTCTGCTTATGATCCCCAAGCTGCCACAAAGCGCATCAAATCTCACGTCCCCTGGGGATTTTCAGTTGTTTGTAGAATACCTTACCTTAATTACCTTAAATTGCACTTCGGAGCAATTGCTCCAAAGAATTATATCTTAGATTAATCTAAGATATAATGCTCCTAGGTGGCTTTTTGAGTCCAGTGTGACCAAGCTCTAAGATTTTTGACTCTAAGGCTGAATTATCGACGTTTGAAAGCTACTGTGAGCCTGTAAGGTATTGAAAACATTTTCTGACCCTTTCTTGATTGTTTAATCACAGCATTTTGACTGATTTTGACCTTCGAGTTAAAGCCTATGCCGCCTAACTTGGGTCACGAGCATCCAGTCTTTCTACCAATGTTTTTAATTTGGGTATGTCGTCTTTCTAATTCATCCACAAGAAAATTTCAATTTTTGTTCTAAAGCACGTTTCCCGCTTGTTTCGAATTCATTCCCTGGATTCGGGGAATGGGCATTAGGGCACAAAATTCACTTGTGCCCTGTTGTCGCAAAAATGCCGAACCTAGTCCCAAACCACAAATTGCACTGTTGTTGAAACCGTCAACTTATGATACTGGTTCAGCAAAAACGAAACTAAGTCAAATAAAATAATGAAATCAATTGCAGAATCCTCAGCTTTGTTTTGCGAAGGGGCAAATGCGGACAAGATCAGATTCTTTTTACCGAGTGAGACTATATTTACTGAACCAAATTCTATTTACATGCGATCAAATTCTATTTTGAGGTGGCCCGAAAGGGGGGGGGGGTGATTCACCCCCCCTCCCCCTGCCTTTGTAAAGTCGTATCAGTCGTTTATTTTGACCTCGCCGAGGTCCCGGGTACTCATTTTAATCAAAGACAATTCGAGTCCTTTAAAAAGGACTCGACTGCTTCCCAAGCAGTGCAGGTTTCTCCCAAGCAGTGCAGGTTCACTAATGAATGATATATGTCAAGAGGCAAAGGTGGACAGAATGACTGTCAACTGCGACAAATCTGTAATTTTAACCACTTCTTTTTTAAAATCCACGCCAGTTTTTAACCCAATTATTCCCAGCGCTAGTCACGTGACCGAAATCAAACTACTTGGTGTCCATATAACTTCAGATCTGAAGTGGAACAAGCACGTCGATGGCATGTTAAAGAAAACCAATTTGGCCATCAGATCTCTAAAGTTGCTGGCTCGCCATGGAATCCCTACCCCACACCTCCTACGCATTTATTTTTCTTTTATTCGTTCGACACTCGAGTACTGCTGCCCTGTATGGCATTTTGGACTGACGAAGGAACAGTCTGACCGGGTTGAGAGGGTGCAATACCGTGCCCTCCTAGTAATTTCAAAAGCCCCGAAAGTACCATACATATCCCTCCTTAATCAGTTTCAACTTCAAACCCTTCACTCCCGTCGTTTAAAACTCTCCCTATCTTTTGGACATAAAATCCTGTCGAGCCCCATTCACCGAAATATCCTCCTGCCCCAACATGAACCGGCTCGGTTAAGGCCAAGCAGGTCCATTGCAGAGCCTGTACCGAAACTTCAACCTGTGACTGCTTCACATGCTCGTTATGAGCTTAGTTTTGTGCCCTCGTTTGTTAAGTTGTTCAATGCCGGGTCGATTTTTTAGTCTGTAAAATAGTTATCAATTGTATATATTGTATTTTTGTGCATGTTATTTTTGGCTCATCGATTGACATACATGTTGACAACAAAAACTAATAATCGGCTCTGTCCGTCGCATGTTTTTCGAATAAAGTGAATTGAAAATTGAATTGAAAAATGATTGTTAACTTTGGCACTGCCCAGCTTCTGTGTAAACCCGTCCCTGTCAAAGCCAGCCGAGCCGTTTAAACCAGGTTTCATAGCCCTGCTAGGCCGGAGACATTATTCATGGTGGCAGCAATTCGACTACCCGTTGAAAATTTTATCTCAAAATAGTACTATGAAGTAACAGGGGCGTCGCAAGGGGCGCCCCGGAAGTAACACAAAAATCGAATATACAGACATAGAACTGAAGATCTTTTTTTGACGGAATGGTAAGGATGAGAGCATGGAGTTTACTGAGATTCTTACAGGATTTATATATATATTTTCAGACATTTGAAATTACAGCCCCCAAAAATAGACAAAAACGGTGTGTCTGCGAGTTTCAACTTGTGGCTCGATTGTGCATGTGGCACACAATCGTGTTTCGGCGAAAAGAAAAATCAGAAGTGTGTGGCCTACAATTCTGTAGCTGAAAAACGCATATAGTGTTTCTATCGTGCGAAAGCGAAAGTTTTTTTCGTCAATGATCAGGTTTTGTTTTTACTCAGAAGGAATCTAATTTTGCAAACAGTTTAAAGTTGCAGTTTTTCAGATATAGTTCAGATGCAGCTTGACGTACTTTAGTTTTAGTTATAAAAGTACAGCGTGTCGAATGGACAAATAAATTAAACCAGAAAAAAACAACTTAAGTCTCGTCGGCGAACCAGCATCTCTTTAAAAATAAAAAGTCAAGTCTGAATCTGTAAACTCGTTTCGAGCGAAGACTAAAAGCCCATAAATCTGGATTTTCTTTTTCTTTTACATGCACTGGCAAACCTGTTTTCCTCGTTTTGTTTCTGAGTAAGCGTGTCTCTAACGTGCAAATTCTTTTTGTGCTGTCAATTCAGAACTAATCTACTTTCATCAGAAAAACAAGACCAAAGGTTTCGATGGGATCCCAAAAATTCAATATCTGATCCAGACAACCGGGTCTTGCCTTAGCCAGATCAAGTCATCGCCAGACTCCTTGAACATTTTTACAATTAAAATTCAGAAACAGATTAAGTCCAAATAGCTAATCACCTGAGAAAACCAAGTTCAGATATGGATTCAGCATGCGTGTTTACCCCTATAAGTCATATCTGTTTTGAAGAAAACTTCCTGCCACTTCTGCCAATTGCCCGGTTCCGGCCGAACTCCAGAACTACTTGTCCGGCGAAAAAAGAAAGCTCAAAGACGAAATCAGGGTATCTTCTTTTCCCAGTAATGAACCTCTAATCAACTTCAAACAGAAATTTAGCTTATAAACAAATTTTCCGATTCCAGCCGGATTCCGGTCGAACTATATGTCCGGGTGAAATATGATTGTCATACAGGGACTCAGCATCTCTTCTTACCCCTAAATCGCTTACCTAATCAACTAGGAATAAAACTTTGACTTCCAACAGTTTTCCGGTTTTGGCCGGATTCCGGGCGAACCGGTAGAAAATTATTTTCACATAAGTGTTCAGCATGTCTTCTTGCCCTAAATCGAACATCTAATCAGCTCCAAATAAAACTTTTAATTTTGACAAACTTTGGGCCGGTTTGGGCCGGATTCCGGTCGAAATACTTGTCCGTCGAGAAAATAGTTTTCACCATCGTCTTCAGCATGTCTTCCTACCTCTAAATCGAACATCTAATCAACTTCAAATAAAACTTTTACTTTCAACAAACATTCCGGTTTGGCCGGATCCCGGGCGAAATACTTGTCCGTCGAGAAAATAGTTTTCACCATCGTCTTCAGCATGTCTTCCTACCCCTAAATCGAACATCTAATCAATTTCAAATAAAACTTTTACTATCAACAAACTTTCCGGTTTGGGCCGGATTCCGGGCGAAATACTTGTCCGTCGAGAAAATAGTTTTCACCATCGTCTTCAGCATGTCTTCCTACCCCTAAATCGAACATCTAATCAACTTCAAATAAAACTTTTACTTTCAACAAACTTTCCAGTTTTGTCCGGATTCCGGTTGAACTACTTGTCCGATGACAAAATGGTTTTCACCATCGTGTTCTGCATGTCTTCTTACTCCATAATCGACTATCACATTAGCTGTTTCAAAATATTTTGTTTGCCCCTTAATTTGAATCCCCTCCCCCACCCCTAAATGTAGAGCTACAAAGCCCATCTACGAACTTGACTGGTCCGACGACCCAACGAATCCTCACACCAAGTTTCATCAAAAGCTTACAGACGGACGGACAGACGGACGGACGGACGGACGGACAGACGGACAACTTTTGCGATGTCATAGGTATCCCTCCACTTACGTTTTGGGATCCCAACTAGGTGGGGCTCGGGCAACATAGCAACATAGAAGCACAGGAAATGACAAGCCCCCTGAATGGCGAGTCATTACAGGAAATTTATGGGTCCCTGATTATACGAAGTACGTTTGTGAATAAAACTATTTATATGTTAACGTAAAGCCTAGTCTACTACCACCCTCGTTTACCCTAAGCCTACGGCGTACGCTACACCTTGGTATACAATAGATGCTCATCTAAAACAGTTGGTAGACACTCAATGAAAGCAAGAACAAATAAGGAGATAGAACTGCTGTCTTTCTATTTCGGTCATACAAACATCTCAAACAACAGTCGAGTAAAATACGGCCGACACCCGACGCAAACAAGCGGAGGTTACTAGCTTCGCGTCACATCACATTTGGTTACCTCTACAAATAGCTATATCGCTGTTAAGTAGCTGAAGAGGAAATCTAGCAGTCAAAGCTGATTGGTTGTATGGACGCTCTCCAGAGCGGGGGAGGGGGGGGGGTGGAGTACGCCTCCTGCTAGCCTCCTTCAGTATTTCTTGCGCGATAAACAACGGTGAAGACGGAAGAGGAGAGGAGTAAACGGGGATCAGCATCAGCTCAGAGCATCAGCATCAGCTCAGAGCATCAGCATCAGCTCAGAGCATCAGCATCAGCTCATACCTGTAGGTCCGCTCAATTGTGTCTGGGTTTTCATAGTCGCTGCATGCAACTAGAGACATAAGTTCTATCTGATTATTTGTTCTTGATGAAAATGGACTCGCCAAGAGCAGCCTGACTATCGGGTATTGCATTTTTAATATATTAGTTGCATTTTTCCAGATACCATGGTATCTGTTACCACGGAAACTGTATCTGCAATTAGTCGTTTTTGCAGTTATCATGGTATCTGATATGCGGTTGCCCTGTAAAAACGACAGTTGCCGAAATTGCAATTTTCAAAGTCATCCCAAAATAAAAAGTGATATTCAGTCACATGACTAAGGTGTCAAACTTCTTTTTCATCAATTTGACAAAAAGCTGATGAAAGTGAAGGACTTTTTCAGATACGACGGTCGGACCGTGGTATCTGAATATTAGATACCACGATAACTGACCAGATACCACGATAACTGCAAAAATGCCTTTTGACCGTTGTTTCATTTATTCAAAGAAGAAAGCTGCGAGTCTGTGGGACTCTGGCTTGGCATGGTCTACCACAAAACGATGATACCCTATGCCAAAATGCTAGACCTGTATCCTGTAACTCATCCTGTATCCTGTATCCTGGCCTCAATACCGGTCAGGAATGTATATCGACTCCGGGGGGTATCGGTATCGAGAAATTAAAACACTATTTTTTTTGTTTTTATTTATTTAATTCAGCCGTAGCCATATACACAGAGGAAAAAACACACATTCTAGCCTAAATATCACACATAACCACATGTGTATCAAAAGAATCAACGAACCACAAGTTCATCGCTCCATTTTTTCCACAAAGGCAGTGAAAGTTGAAAAATTGGAGCGGTAAGAATTTGGATCAGGTTGTTATCTCATCTCAAAAGGCGGCTTTTTAGCGATGAAACTGCTTTACGTCTTAGTTCGTAAAACGAAGTCATACAATTATGGAGCGAAATTTTATTGCAAGGTGAACTTCTACTTACAGCGCGTTCGATTTCTATTTACTTAGAAGAATTTAATCTTGTCCGCTTTTGCTGTTTATGCTAAATGGGTTTGCAATAGACGGACTTCCAGTACTTGTTACTTCCCCTCTATTTTCTACTAAAAAGATTCACGACATGAAAAGAGACACGAAAACTAAAAGAGCTCTTTCAGGCTTCAGATTGAGGGGCAGGAACAATGTTCGAACGTGCCTACTTTTAAAGTGAAGCTTCACCTTCCAGATTTTTCTTCCGGATTCTAGACAGCCGTTTTCGTCTGGACGGATCTGGAAGGTGAAGCCAGGCCAAAAACGTCTGGAAGTCCGGGATGTTGGACACCCCAGATTACGGATGTCTGGAAGGTACAATAGAGACAATCCAGTCGAGAGACAGAACAAATATGCAAATGTAGGAAGGAAAGGGAAAGTGATTGACAGTTGTGACTGGGATGCAAGAGATATTTCAAATGCGAAGGGGACATCTAGGAAATGTTGAAAAATAGCAAAATTGGATGTCATCATTATCATGAAAATCTGGAAGGGTTGGCTTGACTATGCGGAAGCCCCGGACGTCTGGGAATCTGGAAGGTGAAGCCTGGCTTTTAGGCTCTGGATTTACCAACTCTCACTCACTTGTGTACTTATACTACTTGCTAATCTCTTCTTATTACTCGTTCCTCCTACGCCGTGCCATGCTTCTTTTAGCCGATCCGAATCGAGACATCCCGATGTTCGAACAATTACGAGCATTCGCAAGCTCTCGTGACTATTTAAGTATCAGTTCTGATATATGGATAGCCTATATTGTTACAGTAGGTCTATATATTATTTTAGTATTACGGGCGAACCATAACTTCTCAGTTCTATATTGTTACAGTAGGTCTATATATTATTTTAGTATTACGGGCGAACCATAACTTCTCACATACTCTCCAAAGTTAGCGACTGGTTGTCGGAAACTCCGTGTCGATTTGCGACCAATATGATATGATATGATGTTTCTTGCAAAAAAGCCAGGGGGCCATAGCAACACAAATACTCAGTGAAAAAAAAAAAAAACCAAATGATGAACCCCAATACACTAAAAATTAACTCAACAATCCTTAAATGAAATACTCACGATGCTTCATTGCCCAGTCTGAAGAATCTTCCCAGACTCTTAAGCCTCGCAAAATAATCTTTATCATTCTCGTCATCCATTCCTCATCATAGACTAATAGGTCTACACAGTACTAGGTTTTGCCCATTGTCACTCATAACCAAAACGCGACGCAACCAATTAGTGGTCCCTTTCTTGATTAGGTCACGTTTAGGTGTCACACTTTGATTCAGGGCTAGTACTCGAACCTAAGTTTTACAGACCTCCCAAGCTTTGGCCGAATGAACCGAGCCTGGGTTTCGTCTCACCTTTTGGCCGCTCACGTACTAAAAACTGGGTCTCGTCTAACCTGAATCAAAGACGGGCCAGGCTCCCAAGCTAGACGAACCAAAATCGGGGTATCATCTCGCCTGTCTTAGAAGCCCCACTCTACGCATTTTCATCGGCCCTGACCCCCCCCCCCTCCCCCCTCGCCTTAATGGGCAGCTGGGCCCAGATTTCCCATGAGTTAGCTTCGTCTATGAAAGGTCTCAAGTTCCTTCTTGTATTTTTAAACCATAGCCTATTATATGATTTATTTTTAATAAGGTCGGAATCGAATCCAGATTCGAATCCTCAGCACGAAAAGGTGGATTCGGATTTGGAATAGGATTCGTACCTAGCCCTGAATTCGGATTCGAATCCTTTCAGGATCGGATTTACGCATCTCTGCTACTGCCGTGTCGACTCAGATCCGTTTTCGTTGGCTAGGGACTGAACACTGGGTCTTAGCGCTTGACCAACCTTTACGGAACATAATCGCGAACTTCCGGCTCAGCACAGAGGCTAGGGTTTATTATCCGCCCTTGCTATTTGTACAGAAAAACAACTTGTGCAGCTTATAAGAAGAAATGACTTTGCTCCCCTATCATCTTGACACAGTGTGTCAGAAATTCTAACTCCCGAGGTTTACAGAAGGAAGACAGAGGGAAAAGGGAATCTTTTCCAAACTTTAATTTCCGAAATGTTTGCGAAGGTGTCGATTCGAAGTGACAGCAAAGAGAAGACAAGAAGGGAGATCGTTCAAACAAATCTTTCCCGTATAAGAACTTTTTAATTCCAATTTACCGATCATTACACAGTAATTGATTTTTCTTTATCTGATTGTGGTTTTTCCGTTATGATGCGATAAATCAAATTTACGTCTATGGTAACGTTAAAGTTTGCGGAAGTACTTTAGGGGTACTTTTTGGCTGTTCTGATTAGTACATTTTGGTTCAAGTGACAACCCTGCGTTCAAATAACAATACCTGTACTATGTAATGTACCTTCAGCCAAAGCTGATTGCGAATCATGTTTGATAGTGCAAAATGGATACGTCAGCTGAATGTCACTAGAGATATATTTCAGCCCCTCTTGGCAAGGGTCATGTTTAGGTTCAAAGCCACTCAAGTTGGAAAAACGAACTTGAAATTTTTTTTTCCCACAAGTTCATTCTTCCAACTTGAGCGGCTTTGAGCCTGAAGAGGACCCTTGCCAGGAAGGGCCGAAATACAGCTCTAATGAAATTTAGCTGATGTATCCGTTTTGTACTATAAAACATGATTCGCAGTCAGCTTGGGCTGAAGGAACAATAAACAGTAGAGGTATGGTTATTGGAACGCAGTGTTGCCATTCGAACAAAATTATTGGTACTAATCAGAATAGCCAAAAAGTACTCCCACTTTAGCGCTTTGTCGATTCTATAGATGTCACTTTGATTTATCGCATAATAACAAGACTTTCATCTTTTGTCTGTATTTGAGATAGGCAAGGTATCTTTCTCATACTTTCTTTGTTGTTGCAAAACGGTCAATTATTTATGTCTATGCATTTACTTGGATCGTCACACGCGCAGTTTCATTGCAGAGCCCAATCTTACCGAATCTATTAGAAAATCCACCAAAACCTCGAAACTGACAATTTCAGTTTTCAATAATTTTTAAGTAACTATTTAACTAAAAACATGGAAGCTTATATGGCAGTTGCAAGGCTGGGTCAGATGATGAAAGTAGGCACTCGTCAATTCATGTGTTTGTTGTGATCATTTGTAAGCAGAACCCTTGAGATAAAAATGATCATGGGTCCTTGGAAATCATGAGAATGTATCTTTCGTAAAAACTATTATTTTTGTACCTTAGCTGTGATGATGCGCACTTTAAGGGCGCTAGAGCTCCGTCTGTAACAAACACTCTTCAAGCACAAATGATGATGAGCTCATCGGGATCATGAAAATGTATCTTTTGCTCAAAACCATTGTTTGTACATGGAAGCTTATATGGCAGTTGCAAGGCTGGGTCAGATGATGAAAGTAGGCACTCGTCAATTCATGTGTTTGTTGTGATCATTTGTAAGCAGAACCCTTGAGATAAAAATGATCATGGGTCCTTGGAAATCATGAGAATGTATCTTTCGTAAAAACTATTATTTTTGTACCTTAGCTGTGATGATGCGCACTTTAAGGGCGCTAGAGCTCCGTCTGTAACAAACACTCTTCAAGCACAAATGATGATGAGCTCATCGGGATCATGAAAATGTATCTTTTGCTCAAAACCATTGTTTGTACTTTAAGGAATTCTTGACTGTTGACACAAAAATGATCACGGGCCGTTTGGGATCATGAATGAATGAATATCGTTTGGTCAAAAGTGTTTTTTTTATATTTTCGGTTAAGATACCGACTTTAAGAGTGCCAGAAATTAATTTTTGAGGAACACCCTTGAGGCAAAAATGATCATAGTCTCATGGGGGTCATGAATTTTTGTACTTTGCGGTTACAATTACTACTTTAAGTAATGGACGGATCTGAGAAGTGATAATTTCTAAGCCAATCTTGTCAAGTCTGTAATGTCCAAGCCAAGTTTATCGTCCTAGCACATCTGGAAGTACCTTAAATCGAGATCATCGGAATTCCGTATCCTCCCCCCCCCCCCACCACAGTGCCCGAAACCGGTCCGGTTCTGTCACTGGTGTATATAGGGCTTGTGCTTGTTATTCCAACCAAGTTTCATCCCAATTCATCCTCCTCTCCAATCGTGTCATAAGATTTACGGTTCTCCCCTTCCCCCTCCCCAACATTCATCGGATCAGGTCCGAAGTTGAAATAGGTCATTTGAGACACGAGGCCTTTCCAAATATCAAGTTTCATTAAGATCCGATCACCCGTTCGAACGTTATAGATACCTCAATATTCTGGATTCCCTTTCCCTCTACTCCCACCATGATGGGCGGGTCGGGGAACTGACTATTTATTTTTATTTTTTTTTGTTTGTTGCCGCGTAGCATCTTTACCGTTATTCCTGTCTAATATGATTTAGCCAGGTGACTACGCTTCCACTTCCCTCGGTGACGCCAACGGTCCTAACATCTAATATTTTAATTTATTTTATTTTTTTTTCAATGACAGACCTATATATTTAGCGTCACCTTCACTTTCCTCTATCTCTACATTTAATTTTTTTAATATTCTTTCTTATTCCCACTTTTAGCCCTTATTTCTCATTTTACCATTTTCAACACATCTTTAAAACCTTTTATTCATTTTTCCTCCCTAATATCTCCTTTCCGTAAAATTTTCATTCTTTAAAAGCTTTATATTTACTATTTACTGACTATTTCTAAGACAATCGTGTCAAGTCTCTAAAGTTCAAGCCATGTTTCATCGTCCTAGCACATCTGGAAATACCTTAACTTGCGGTCACTGGAATTTCGACCCCTCCCCCCTCTAACTTCCCCCAGAGTGCCCAAATCCGGTCCAGTTCTATCATTGATGTATCTAGGGCTTGTGCTTGTTCTTTCCACCAAGTTTAATCCCAATTGCTTCGCACAAAATTTCCGGTTTTCCCCTCCCCCTTCCCACATTATCCGATCGTTCCGAACTTGAAATGGGACATCTGCTACAGGAGGTCTTTGCAAATATCAAGTTTCATTAAGTTATACATACCTCAAGATTCAGAATTCCCCCTCCATCCATTTATTCAAACAATGTTTACAACGGATACGTCAGCTCTGATTTTTCATCAGCGATATTTCGGCCCTTCTTGGCAAGGGTCCTCGTCAGGCTGTCAATCTTCTTATTCAACTTCGGGGAAGGAAACAAACCTGTAAAGGAAACAAACCTGTAATTACAGGTTTGTTTCCTTCCCCGAAGTTGAATAAGAAGATTGACAGCCCCCTCCATCCCCTCCCCCCACGGTGGTTGGATCGGGGAAGTGACCATTTCCAGAGTTAGTTTGGTCGGGTCCCTGATGTGCCTGCCAAGATTCGTCGTCCTAGCACTTCTGGAAGTACCCTAACTCCAGAACAGTGGCCTGACCGACCGACTGACTGACCGAAAAGTGATCGGTATAATTATATAAAAGCGAAAACTATTAAGTACAAAATAGCACAAATACCAAAAGGCAGTCCGAAAGAAGATTAGACAGCTACTCGGCGCTTTTGTGAAACCACTTGGGGAGGAAATTGCTGGGCACAATACTCTATATGACAAAGTCCAACACACGCCAGTGATCCTCACGAAGAAGGAGTAAGCGTGTCACGTGTCACGTAAGCATCAATCACCGCGACCTTTGGGAGCACCTGTGACACCACTTCTGCCATTCTTCCGCTAGCTACCCGGAGAGGCCGGAAATTTTGCATCGGCAAGGAGAGATAGTCATCAAGGGTATTCCAGCAACAACTGCTCCCCGTGTAATTTCTGGGTTTTAATGTGGACCAAACCCGAACATACAAGGGTTTCCAGAAACTTTAACACCAGAGAGAGTGAAGCCCCGGCAGTACTTTCTAGCTACTAAGTATACTATAGTATATTAAAGTGATTTGTCACCTTTTTTTAAGCCATTCCTTTCAGGCATTCATTTGTAAGTCAAATCCGGTTCGGTCGAGGTCATGACCTCACGCGCGTAAAAATATGTCAAATATCCCCCATAACTGGGACTATAAATATTGATTAGGCGTCTGGAAACTTTTTGTCGGGGGTCGTCTGCTGAAGACAGTGATAAACAGACAGAGAGGTCACGAGGGACTGACTATGACTCAATTTCTGATGTAAGCTGATAATTAGGTAATTCGAAAAGGTACTTCAGAAGGACGCAACAATACCAATGCAAACCCTCGAAGCAGCTTGTTCTGTCAAAGAAAAAGGAAAAAAAAAAACAGACGGAGGAGACGGTCATCGTTGGGATGACCCTATCTGACAAGCCGATTCCTCCAGTCTAACCTTAAATAACGTTTGTTTTAATGACAACGACTATTTACAGATATACAAGTCAGGTATAATTGTAGTAATGTACCCTATAAATAATGAACCTTTTACTTTATGAATGAATACTTCAATTCCAAGTTTATAATTTTAATACATTTCTTAATTATATAACTAGTGTAATATTCCGAAAATGGTTTACCTTAAGATCACAAGCAGCTTGTTCTGTCAAAGAAAAAAGAAACAAAAACCAAGAGCTGGAAGCTCATATGGCACTTGCAAGGCTGGGTCAGATCCCGATGAAAAATTTGTAGCCTGCGTAGTAGTATGGTAGTAGTACGAAAACATTGCATGTAATACTATGTAATAGCAAAGAATACTATCATTGAATGTGCCTCAGACTGGTCCAATCTTATGTAGTAGCATCCAGTAGTATCCTGTCTTGCCATAGTAGCATGTAGTAACACGGTAGCCTTGACGTAGAAGCATGTAGAAGCATCGTTAGTATTGCATGCAACTTTTTCGTACTACTTCATAGTACTATTTTGAGATAAATTTTTCATCGGGATGGAAGTGATGTTCAAAAGTATTTGTTTTCCCTTTTCCGTTAAGAGAGGATGGAAGTGATGGAAGTAATGGGATAAATTTTTTTTTTTTAGTTTTCGTTTGAGATGCGGACTTTAAGGGTGCTAAAAATTGATTTCTAAGCAAAAGCCTTGAGGCAAAAAGGATCATGTGCTCATGGCGATCGTGAAAAGTAAATTTTGCTTAAGATATTTTTCGTACTTTGCGGTTAAGATGAGTTCTTTAAGGGATGGTCGGATCTGAGAGTGACGATGTCTAACCCAATGATGTCAAGTTTCTAATGCTCCATCATAGTTTTATCGTCCTAGCACATCTGGAAGTACCTTAACTCACGATCACCGGATTCCGGACACCCCCTACAGCTCTTCCCCCCCCCCTCGGCACCCGAATCCGGTCCGATTCTGCCACTGATGCATCTAGGACTTGTGCCTGTACCAAGTTTCATCCTGATCGCTTCACTCTATGCGTGTCACAAGATGTCCAGTTCTCCCCCCCCCCAGTTCATCGGATCCGGTCCGAACTTGAACTGGGACATGCTGAGACATGAGGTCTTTCAAGATGTCAAGTTTCGTTAAGATCCGATAATCTTTTCGAAAGTTATGCATGCTACTAATTTCCGCACTCTGCCGTCTCCCCCTCCCCCCACGATAGTCAGATCGGGCAAGCAACTATTTCCTAGTTAATCTGGTCGGGTCCCTGAGATGCCTGCCAAGTTTTACCGTCCTAGCCCACCTGGAAGTACATTAACTACGGATCGCCGGAATTCCCGAGCCCCCCTCCGCCTGCCCCCACAGTGTCCAAATCCGGTCCAGTCCTGTCAGTGATGCATCTAGAGCGTGTGCTTGTCCTTCACACCAAGTTTCATCCCGATCGCTCCACTCTAAGAGTTTCACACGATTTCCAGTTCTCCCCTCCGACCCCCCCCCCCAGATTCGTCGGATCCGGTCCGGACATGAAATGAGATATCTGAGACACGAGATCTTTCCAGATATCAAGTTTCATTAAGATCCGATCACCCGCTCGAAAGTTATGCATGTCCCTGTTTTCCGGATTCCGCCACCTCCCCTTCCCCCCACGATGGTCGGATCGGGCAAGTGACTATTTCCAAGTTAGTTTGGTCGGGTCCCTGATATGCCTGCCAAGTTTTATCGTCCTAGCCCACCTGGAATTACATTAACTACAGATCGTTGGAATTCCGGAACCCCCCTCCAACTCCCCCCACAGTGCTCGAATCCGGTTCAGTTCTATCAGTGGTGTATCTAGAGCTTGTGCTTGTTCTTACCACCAAGTTTCATCCCGACCGCTTCACTCTGAGAGTTTCACACGATTTCCGGTTCCCCCCTCCGACTCCCCCACCCCCAGATTCGTCGGATTCTGTATGGACTTAAAATGAGACATCTGAGACACGAGATCTTTCCAGATATTAAGCTTCATTGTGATCCTGTTTTCCAGATTCCACTACCTCCCCCCCCCCCACGATGGTCGGATTGGGCAAGTGACTATTTCCAAGTTAGTTTGGTCGGGTCCCTAACTCGCAAACACCGGACTAACCGACCGACGGAAATGGGATCGGTATATGGCACTTGGCCGGAAGGCAAGTGCCATAAAAACAGACGGATGAGACAGTCATTGTTGGGATGACCCAATCTGACAAGCCGATTCTTCCAGTCCAACCTTAAGTAACGTTTATTGTAGCGACAACGACTATTTACAGATGTACAAGTCAGGTATAATTGTAGTAATGAACCCTATAAATAATGAACCTTTTACTTTATGAATGAATACTTCAATTCGAAGTTTATAATTTCAATACATTTCTTAATTATATAACTAGTGTAATAGTCTGAAAATGGTTTACCTCAATATTACAACAAATCCACTTTAAATATTTGAAGCCATTGACCTAAACTAGTTAAAAAAAACTGGTTCAAAACTGGTTCAACCTAACCAGTTAAACCAGTTCAACCTAAAACTGTTTCAACCAACTCATAGATACTGAGAGCGACACTTCTTTGTACCACTGAACTGATGTCACTACTATCAAGATGCGTTACTGTTAACTTTACCCAATGCTACTAGATAGTGTTTTAAACTGGAAAAGCGCCAATTACTCAAATAGGGTGAGAAACGGAATCGCACGATTCCCAACAATAACGAGACACAGACTATAACACAATTTTTAAAGTAATAGCTGATAATTAGGTGATTCGGAAAGATGCTTTACAAATATGCAACACACTCCAGGTAAACCCTCCAAGCGGCTTGTTCTGTCACAGAAAAATGGACCTGAAGAAGTAACGTTCGGAAGAACGACCAGGTCGGGCTGTCGCTGACCAGAATTCCGAACAGTATTCTATCCTGCACCTTACTACAACCAGTCAGCTTAATAGGATGGGGTATGTGAACTAACCCTCCGAGAATTCTCCTGGGGGGCTATCACGAAAAAAACTGCCTTGCTGTAGTTTAATTTATTCCCTCAAATACCATTATCCTCCAAACTCAAACGGTACGGTACTCTCGCCAAACTTCCTTTCCTCCCAAAACAGAATAGTGAGAAAAAACTTGTTTGCACTTCCTGCCTCCGAAAGCGCGCAGGATGTCATGATCGAAGTGCAGAAATCTGGCCGGGAATACTTGGTCGTCGGTCTGCAACAATAGTCAGCAATAAAACGGGCACTTGGAATAATCCTGGAAAAGTAGGTAATTCGTAATCACTAATTATATTATTAATGATATAATTCCATTAATTTCCAAGCGAGGGCTCAATAAACAGGGCTTAATGTGCGACCGCAACCTTTAACCACGCGAATGGCCTTTTTGGTTATTTTGGGGATCCCAGAACGTAAGAGGAGGGATAACTATGACATCGCCAAAGTTGCCCGTCTGTCAGTCTGTCCGTCTGTGAGCACCATAACTCTCGAAAGAAATTAGATATTTGAAACTTGGTGTGAAGATCCTTTTGGTCAAGGGAAAGCTCGAGTTTGTAGATGGGCTCTGTAGCCCTACATTTAGGGATGGGGGTTCAAATTAAGGGGCAAACAAAATGTTTTTAAACAACTAATGAGATAGTCGTTGAAGAGGTAAGAAGACCTGCTGGACACGACTATGAAAACAATTTTTTCGCCGGACAAGTAGTTCGCCTGGAACCCAGCCAAAAACCGGAAGTTTGTTAAAAGTAAAAGTTTTTTGAAGTTGATTAGATGTTCAGTTCAGGTGAATGAAGACATGCTTAACACAGGTGTGAAAATGTTTTCTCTACCCGGACAAGTAGTTCGCCCGGGATCCGGCCAAAACCGGAAAATTTGTTAAAAGCAAAAGTTATATTTGTGGTTGATTTGATGTTCGATTTAAGGGTAAAAACGGACATATAGTTCGCCCGGAATCCGGTCGAAACTGGAAAATTTGTTATAAGTTAAATTCTTATTTGAAGTTGATTAGATGTTGGGTATAAGGTATAAGGAGATAAGCCGCTTTACTTTGTCGCCGGACAAGTAGTTCCGGAATTCCGTCGAAACCGGAAAATTGGTTTTGTCAAAATAGATATGACTTATAGGAATAAACATACACACTGAACCCATATCTGAACTTGGTTTTCTCAGATGATTAAAGAGTCTGGCGAACACTGGATCTGGCGAAGACAAGACCGAATTGTCTGGATCAAATATTGAACTTTTGGGATCCCATCGGAACCGCTGGTCTTGTTTCCTAAGTCTCAGAAATTCATTGCACCAACTGCTTTTAGGAATTCTTGCCCCATTGTTTTCAAATAAGTTCGGACGAGCTCGAGTTCTTGGACCTGGTATGTAGTGGAAAGACGGGCCAAAGTTCTTGTAATTTGTGGCTTAATGACTGGACACGGTTCAAAACTGACCGCAGTTCTCGTCACATGAAATTGGACGCAAAAGACACAAGTCCAGATGTCTTTTAACGACGTACTTTGAGGAACTAGGTTAACAACCTGTTTTTTGCTGAACTGGAATGTCACGTAAGGTTTGTCTGAAGAAAAAAACACAATGTTGGGGATCAGCTGGCACTTAAAGTTTAACTGAAAAGGCTAAAACCGACAGTCCAGTTACGCATCGCGTATTCACTTAGACAGGTCTGAAAACCAGATAAAAATGCGTAACTCCGCTGTCCACAGATAATTTCATCGAATGAACAGAATCTTTCGAATATGTGGTACCTCTATCCGCCTGTACCTCTATGCTTGAAATTTATAGCAACAAACCAGCTGAAACATTATTTTCAAATATCTCCGTTTTCTTCTGTACCTTCCTCGTCGCATGCGCAATCACCGAATCAAGGAGAAATTTTGTGTCTTGGACCCAACTATCAAGCTAAAAGAAATAATAATAATAACGATCATTCAACCATTGCACCATGCGCCAAGCTAATGCCGTAAATTTATTGTTGTTTTCGTGTTTCGTTGTGTACTTCTTGTTTTGCGTTTATTTATCTTTTGCTGTGGCTGTAGATTTTGTATACCCACTGTATTTATTGTTAAGCGTGCATTTACCTGTTTTATTTCTTCATGTAGCCTACTGTGCAAATGCCTTATTACTACGCTGCACGTACTAAATTAATGCATTCATTCATAAAGCCACTGCCGAAAAATAGGCGTCATTTAATGGCGAAGACCGGATATCTACAAGCCCCAATTGTCCGGATTCCATATTACATTTTTGGGATTCCATCGAAACCTTTGGCCTTGTTAAGTAAGTTTTGTTGGGGAAGTTAGTGATGGCGTGTGTATGACACGAACTGTCTAAATTATTCTGCGCTTTTTTCCTTTGCGTTTTATGCGTCGGAAAAGTCATAAAATCAAATTGTTGAGTAAGCCTCAAAATACTATTTCTGGTTTAAAAACAACTTTAATCTCCGTATCCTAACACCTGTAACTTTTCCTTTCATCAAAGAATCCAAATAATATGCGAAAATCACGTGTTCATTCACTACCTTCAGTTGTTAATTGCAGAGTCTCTAACCCCTTGCTCATTGCTTGTCAGTAATTTCAAAAGATTATAAGTGATATCGGGATCCCTAAATTCTCAGTATAAGCGGCAAAATTCATCTGTATCACTGGCAGTGGGATGGTTGAGGTCTTTTGGATATATGTGGTACCTCTATCTCACTTACCAATAAACCAACATTAAGCCACTGCGGAAAAATAGGTGCCCGCTTATTGTCCTTAATCCTGCAAACGCAGGCTTTTTCTCAAATACAAAATCTTCGCACCAGGACGACTTTTGGGTTGTCGTTGCAAGCAGCGGTCATTTTGAACGTCATAACTACAGCCTCTGGTGAAAAAAATGCTAAATTCATTAGATGCGTCAAAATGTTTCCGTGTATTCTAAAATTAAATGTAAAAATAAGCTGCCTTTTCAGTTAAATTTTAAGATCGATCGGTTACGCAGCCGTCGCTTAAAGGACCTGTCTTACCTATAATACTAACGCAACCTACTTCCATAATGGCTCCATACATTTCTAAACCCGGAGACCCCAATTTCGTACGGAACATTCTAACCCCTCTAGCAAAACCACGCTGATTTTCTGACTAGCCGTGTTTTGCTACATTCGATGTGTATCACACTGTCGATGGTTGCCTGCAAGAAGTTTTTTCATCAGAAAAACTGATTATGTAAATTGTTTCAATTTTTTTGTCACAAGTCAACGGGTCTCGGAAAAGGCTTAAAACAGCGAAAACCGTGGGTCATCTGTTGAAAGCATGGCCTGGTTCAAGTATTCACATATATTTAAATACTATAAGTTGAAGAGTAAATAGTGCTAGGGGTCCTTTAAGGGAGGACAATACAATACACATCTTCTCAACAGATCCCCACGAGGGTAGTTCAACTATTTGTCTAAGGAACAGAGGATATCATTTTGTATCTTTCAGCTGAATTCTTCTTGGTCTTTAGCTTATCTTTACATGAACGCCGCTGATTCACTCTCACAAGTAAGTAAGTAAGTAAAGTATTTATTACCCGTATTTTTCACTTTGGAACAAAACGGAGTAAAGAAGAAAATAATAAAAAGAAGAGAAATTTAAGGCACAACACAGATATAAGGCGTATTCTCACAATTCCCCGAGGACTCCTCGGGGAATCAAAAGGAACGGCGAGAATAGAGGGAGTTACTCCACGTGGACTCCGCGTACAGAAAACAGCGAGAACACGGGGAATGCTTCTAAAATGTGCAGTTCATGAAGTTAGTCTGGATCCACTTTATTTTTGGTTTTGTTTATTCCGATTCTTTTTAATTAATTTTACACTGCACCAACACCAGCAAAAATTGGACCAGATGGTTTAGGCATAGTTCTGTTTTATACAATATTTTGTACTCCTCAGTTCTGAGGGAAATAAATGAATAAAAAAACAAAAGCGCGGGACTCCTCAAGTGGAGTCCTCGGGGAACGACGAGAATACGCCTTTAGATACATGACATTTTACATAACAGTTACACAGTCCTTTCCTAGTAAATCACGAAGAGGCCTTACGGTCGTCCTTGTCGCTTTTATGTGGTTCTTTGGTGGGATTTTCAATAATGTAAGTTTCCTAAGAGCGTGATCCACTCTTCTAACAATAGTAACTATTAGTTACTATTTTTGTTCACACCTCATGAAAAGTTACTACGCGACCGTTCTAACCTTCTCGAAATAGTAACTAATAGTAAATATTTGATTACCATGCACGGGAGCGTAGCAAGCGTGGTAACTAAGGATTTCTGTAACGTGATTGGTCGGATTCGTCCGTGGAATAATATTCTGCTGGAAACAGAAAAATTGTTCCAGCATTGACGGCAAAAAACCAGAATTCGTGACGTCATGCGTAGTATCTACTGTAAGAAGGGTGGAACACGCTCCCAATGAATGTTTGGCACTTCCTATCTTCCGTTTTTAAGCAAATTTGGTTTGGGAAGTTATTATGGCATGTGCTCCGAACGAATGTCTCAACCATTCTTCACTTTTTTCTTTTCGTTTTATATGTCGGAAAAGTCATAAAACCAAATTGTTAAAGCACAACTCTTACTAGAAATCATCTTTTCCCTATGAAATGGATCAGAAAAAACGTTTTCAAAAATGTCATTACATTCCCACCGAAAAGCGATTCTCTTGTTACCACTTGTCGACTATATCCAGCCTTCCTGCTCTCCGACGCGGCGGCTGGGCGCAACACATTTGAAAACTGAACGTGCGTTGGTTAAAAAGTGGGAAAACTGCGCAAATAGAAGAAGTAATAAACAGAAGATTATCACATCCTTATGTGTGAAAGAGTTGTAAGCGGGCGTTGAAGATTCTGGCAAACTCTTCGTTGGGTGACGGGAAAACCCGGCAAGCCCGGAAAGGCGCTAAGAATTCGCAATTACGAAACGTGGGGAAAGGTGGGGATTTTAGAAGCTTATAATTTCCCTATGGGAGCTAAGTATATTAGAAATGGCAGAATAAGCAAGAGGGGTCCTTTAAGTTAAAGCACAATGGACACTTCTAATGCTTAATTTTGTATTAAATGCTTCACAAATAAACATTTCCGACTTCCTTTAGAAGACGCTCCGAAAATCGGCCGTTTTCTTGTTATCCGTTGTCTTTACCTCTCTGGCATTTCGGCGATCCAAATCTTAGGAGCTGGGATATCGTGGCAGGAAATTAAAAACTCCCAGCAATGCTTGATAGAAAAGGATATATTTGAGATGTCACCAAAGTCAAGCCGCAGATGCAGTTTACCTGATTGTTCTAGTGTTTCATCAGAACTTCCATGGCTTAAAGTGCCTATTAAAAGTTTTTCTTTGTGGAATAGTGTTGTGAAGCTTAATTAGTTTGCTTTAAAATGTACCAGAATATGCAATAAGCCTATAAAAAATAACATAGCTATACAAATCATTAAAAAAACAAATAACCAATTCAAGTCTAAATTATACAAGCTGATTTATGCATCAAATAAAGATCTGCTAAGTATTATAAGAAACATCACTTTTATCTTTGTCCAAGCTATTAAATTGAACATGTACTGGCCCAAAAAAGTACGCATTGAAATAATCACAGAGAGGAAACGGTTGAAAAAGCTGATGATCTGGGGGGTAAGCATTGTTCCTAGGTTGTCACAGAGTGGGATTGGGGTAGTTTGTTGTGCCCATTGAACTTGTCTCAAATATGCAATTTCTGCTTTCAAAACAACTTTAATCTCCGTTTCCCGACACCTGTAACTTTCCTTTCGTCAATGAATCAAACCGCGCGTACAGTCACTCCCTTCAGTTATTAATTGCAGAGTCTCTAACCCCCTTGCTCATCGCTTGTCGCTAATTTCAGATTATTAAGCGATGTCGGAATTCCTAAATTCCTAGCATAAGCAGCAAAATTCATCTGTGAATAACTGGCAGTGGCATATTTGAGATTTTAAACATGAACAGTTAATGCTTGCTATAATTTTGAATTTCTTCTTTCTTTTTCGCTTCTGTCTTCGTCGAAATGGATTGTTATTAAGGACAGGAATGTTTGAAACCTGAAATCTTGTCTTGCCCTGACGAAGACCCACAACAGACGGTGGGTTTAAGCGAAGCAAAAGCTGAAGACTTTAAAGTATAATCGAATAGGGATGAGGTCTGACAGTCTAGTTTCACATCACTTCCTCACTTAAAGCATATTCTCGTCGTTCCCCGAGGACTCCACTTGAGGAGTCCACGCGTTTTTGTTTGTCCCGGGGACTCAATTCCCGTATTTTCGCGAGTCCCCACGGATGGGGAATGCTCCGATTATCATCACCTCCCTTTCAGATTCAGAGGGGAATCAATTTTTGCTGGTGTTGTTGGAATGCAAAATTAATTACAAACAATCAGTGTAAACAAAACCAAAAATAATGAGGTCCCAGACTAATTTCGTCAACTGCATATTTTATTTTACTTGGCTGTGATGACGCGCACTTTAAGGGCGCAAAAGAAATTCACCTGTAGTCAAAACACTTGAGTCAAACACACTGTTGGACCTTTAGGTATGATCCTTGGACCTTTAGGATCATCTTAGCACATGCACGTATAAGCATCTTAACTCGGCATCACCGGAATTCCGGAACCCCCACTCCAGCTCCTCCCACAGTGCTCGAATCCGTCCGGTCTTGTCAACTTTTTTTTTAGGGCTTGTGCTTGTTCTTCCCACCAAGTTTCGTCCCTATCCGTCCACTCTGAACAAGTCACACGATTTCGGGTTCCCCGCTCCAAGTCCCCCCAAAGTCACCGGATCCATTCCGGACTTGAAGTGTGACATCTCAGACACGAGATCTTTCCAAATATCAAGTTTCATTAACATCCGATCTCCTGTTCAAAAGTTATAAATACGTCAATATTCCGGACTCCCCCTCCCTCCACTCCCCCACAGTGGTCAAATTGGGGAAGTGACTATTTCCAAGTTATTTTGGTCGGGTCCCTGATATGCCTGCCAACTTTCATTGTCCTAGCACATGTGTAAGCATATGAACTCGGGATCACCGGAATTGTGGAACACTCCCTCCAACTCCCCCCACAGTGCTCGGATCCGGTCCGGTCTTGTCAAATCCGTATCTTGGGCTTTTGCTTGCTTCCCACCAAGTTTCATCCCGATCTGTCCTCTCTGAACATGTCGTCCAATTTCCGGTTCCCCCCTCCAACTCCCCCCGAAGTGACCGGATCCATTCCGGACTTGAAGTGTGACATCTGAGACAGGAGGTCTTTTTAAATATCAAGTTTCATTAAGATCCGATTACCCGTTCAGAAGTTATACATACGTCAATATTCCGGATTCCCCATCCCCCCAAGGTGGTCGGATCAGGGAAATGATAATTTCCCAATCAGTTTGGTGGGGTCCCTGATACGCCTACCAAGTTTCATCCTCCTAGCCTGGAAGTGCCCTAACTCGAGATGAGTGGACCGACCGACCGACCGACCGAAAGGTGATCGGTATATGGCACTTGAGCGGAGCTGCAAGTGCCACAAAAACAACAACAAAAAAACATCACCAACAAGAAAAAAGACAACGCACATATGAACAAACAGCACAATCATATCTATAGATTGAGCGAAAAGGAAAGACCACTGGTGGTTCACTTTACTAGCCGAAGATTTGAAATCTTCCACTCTTTTATCAATAGTCTTAGCAGGCAGACCCAGATGGAATTTCTGCGCCAAGAAAGAATTATTGGTCCAAGAGGGCAAATGCAGCAGATACTTGGCAAACTTAAAATAGACCCGGTGAACATTTTTATTATTAGAAGCAGAACAAAATGGCCAAATGGGGGACACAGGAAGAAGATGGGGCACGGTTAGACTGTTGTAAAGTTTAGAAAGATGAAACCGACTAAGATGTGTGATTTTAGAAGCAAGTGAAGCATAAGCGATCGGTATTTTTTTTAGCGAGGTTTGGAATGGCAAGCTTGATGGTTTCTTTAATGGTTTTTCCTATGGGCATACGAAGGTTCATGGAATGAACTTAATCTTGATCTTGTTACGATGAAACAGGACAGAAATGTCGTTTTTCGAAATACCATTACTTTCCACGTGATGATCCATTTTCCTGTTAGTGCTTTTCAACTCTACACTGTACAAAATTTTTCCGAATAAGGATGCAGTATTTGCCACTGGGATTAACCTTATCTCTATTGGGATAAGATTAATCCCAATTAGGAATAATCTTATCTCAATAAAGACAAGATTAATCCCATTAGCCAATACTGCAAGATTTTTTTTTACAGTGTACCCAGCCTTCCCCCTCTCCGACGCGACGACTGGATTCAAAATATTTGAAAACTGAACATGCAGTGGTTAAAATTGTCCAAAACAGAGTATAGACTTACGCGATCGACCCATTCATTCTTGAACACGGAGACTCGTATTCCATGCAGTCCGTTCCAGTCAGTGCTGCCATATGTCACTCTATTTTTTTTTATCACTCTTGTCCTAGGTTCCTAAAATTCACTCTATTTATGAGAATGTTCATATTTGTCGCACAATAGTGTGACAATTTCAGAAAATACAAAAATAAACGCGGAATTCAACTCAATGCAAGTAATTTTTCAGGTATTCCACTCTGTCTGTACTACATAAAGAGTTAGTTTTTACTTTCGGTGGTAGGGAAGAAAAGTACCCCATGGGTAGGATTGTCCAAAAGATTTCAAGGGCCTCATCATCGAATTACACGTTCTGCCATTGATCACGTGTTACGTACTACCGTGAACTGGAAAGATTGTCGGTACCAATTGTACTTGCGTTATTGCGTGTTACGTACTACCGTGAACTGGAAACACATCGGTACGAAGTATTCGCACGCCTACTTTTTATTTGGGCATGCTTTGTCCTACCTTTCTTCTCTTGTAATGTGGATCGTTCCACCATTATGGTACTAGACAGTCTATTATATATGTCGAGGTCGGAATTGTCTACAAATATGACGAGGTCTGAATACTAAAACTGGAATTTTTCGGGCTCGTCATGCTAGGAGGATTCTGAACCAATTGAGATTCCGCCGCAAAGCATTTTTCCAGCAGTGATTCCGACCAAAAATGACCATTTCACGTTTTTTCATGAAAATAGAATTTCACTCCCAATTCAATCTCTGTCTCACCCAAAAGTCACTATGTAAACTGTTCTGATGTGGCAACCCTGGTTTTCACCCGGACCCGGTACTAGCGAGCGACTGTTGAAAGAAATTCCATTCCACATGCAAGCTTCCAGTACCCCCTAGCGACAACTCGCTGATTTTCACAATTCTTGTTTCGCTATTTACGATGCGTATCCCGGCGACTGTTTAAGAGAAATTGCGTCGTCAGAAAAACCGGTTATACAGAAGAAATAAGGGGACCTGGACATAGGCTTAAAACAGCAAAAGATATGAGTAATTTGCCCAAAGCAGAGCCTGGTTTTAAAGTAGTCAACCAATTTAAAATGATGGAAAAGTAAGCAGTGCAACTATTTAGTTAGTACTTTTTGGGATCCCAAAGCGTCAGTGGAGGGATACCTATGACATCGCAAAAGTTGTCCGTCTGTCCGTCTGTGCCCGCTATAACTCTTGAAGTGAATGAGATATTTTGATGAAACTTGATGTGAAGATTCTTTGAGTCAAGGGTAAGGTCAAGTTCGTAGATGGGCTCTGTAGCCCTACATGTAAGGATAGGGGAGGGGGTTCAAATTAAGGGACAAACAAAAACATCTAATTTGATAGTAGTAGTGTACAATATATTTTATGCTAATGAGCTAAAGTTACCACGGGGAAACCCCGTCGAGGTACACCCAGTTCCTAACACCTGATTTTTTTTGATTTTTTTCTTCCAAGTTTCCTAAATCGACCATTTAATCAACTTAGAATAAAACTTTTACTTTTAACCAAATTTCCGGTTTTGCCGGATTCCGGACGAACTACTTGTCCGACGAGAAAATGGTTTTAACTATCGTACTCAGCATGCCTTCTTACACCAGAATAGACTATCAGTAGTGTATAAGGGTGCGGACTCCTGATGTATTTTCTGCCAATGAGCTAAAGTTACCACGGGGAACCCCCGTCGAGGTACACCCAGTTCCTAACCCCTGACTTTTTTTTCAAGTGAGTAACCCCTCGCTTGCACCTGGAATTGGTTCACCGAGCACCTAGGACTGGCTCACACACCCCTAGCACCAGGGACTGGCTCACCCCGACCCCACCCCCTCCCCAACCAACTTTAGTACACCCAGTGAGCAACCCCTCACATGCACCTGGGACTGGCTCACTCCGACCCCGCACCTCCCCAACCAACTTTAGTACACCCAGTGAGTAACCCCTCACTTACCCAGTACACCATTTTTGCCAGTGAACAACCCCTCATTTACCAAGTACACCTTTTTTGGCTTCACGTTCCAGATCCGTCTCGACGAAAACGGCTGTCTGGAATCCGGAAGAAAAATCTGGAAGGTGAAGCCTCGCTTTTAGACGGAATCCGGAAAAACCGGAACCCTTAATTTTGTTCTGGGTATTGGATGGGAAATATGCGTGTCCGCTTTGTGGTGGTGAAGATGAGGATATCGATCATTTTCTACGCCGGTGCCAAGAGCTTTCGGATCTCCGTAGGGAGATTTTCGGTGGGGATATCCCGGCACCTCCTGGTATCCCGAAGTGTACATCCGCCCAGTTGATTAGCAAGATTTGTCGGTTTGTATCTAAAGCGCTTGAATATAGAAAGCTTTCCGTAGATTAGTTGTATGGTGATTGACGTTTTTGTGTATTAATAACCTGTAGCTGTACATGGCCCTCGGGCCTTTCAAATACAGTTATTATTATTTTGCATTACATTGCGAAGAAGCGTGCTGAAATCCGGGTAACAGCCTTAACAACTTTGTTTCGTTTTCTTGTCATGCCAGAGTTTAGACCGGAATCCCGCAAAAACCGGAACCTTTCACGCTCTTCATAGCATATATGACATTACGTGATTGAAACCGCATTTGTCACGCTAGGCAAAGAAACGATCGCGTGCTTAACACCAGCTCATGACAAGTTGGAGAAAATATGAAAGATGGTCATAAAATAAGTTAAGCACCAAAGAGTGAAATCGCATTCTGCACCGAACGTGTATTTGTCATGTTAAAGACTTAAAGCAGAACTGAACCTGACACTATTAACTACTCAAGGTTGTTTATTATCAAAACTCGTTAACCCACTATTAGACAGAGGGACAAACTTCGTAGAGTTAGTGCTTGCTCGATGTTTCCTTCCACAGTTTTTGTCAAGCTTTTCCTCCTTGGCTAAACCTAATCTCCCCTTGTCTATCCTCCCTTGCATAATCCCCCAGTCTTTCAAAATTAAGTTCCGCCGCCTCTTGCGTCATTTTTAAGGTAGCCCGACACATCGCCCACCCGCCATTTCGTTTTTTTTTTTTTTTTTAGTTTTGTTTGATTTAGTCGGAGGTTCAACTGTAAAAATAGAAAGATGAGAAAAGTTATATGTAATTTAGTCTTGTATTTGCGTTAATTTGTGTGTGTACGTGACCCAAAGAAGTCTCCTCTCGACATCTGACGCGGCTAATCCACTTATTTATTGTCCCGGTGGTCATAAACCATTCTCATTTGGAGACCGTTGTCAGGCCTGTCGAAGGGACACTTGCTTGGGTCACGTATACATACAAATTAACGCAGATACAAGACCTAATTACAAATAACTTTTACCTAACCTAACCTAACCAATCAGAGCCAACATTTGTTGGCAAAGTTGAAGATGAGCGAGCGAGTGAAAGCATAGGACTTGATATAATTATAAGGTTTGAAGCCAAGCTGACCATTCATTTCAAATAAAATAGAAAAACGAGATTTACGGGATTGTTCTATCTTATTTTTTCTATTTTATAGAGGCCAGTTATGTGGAGGTTTTATTCAAAGTGAAGACATTATGGATTTTTGAGTGGGCCGTTTTCTGGGTGAAAGCTTTTGTGCTTTCCCAGACGGATGGTAAATTGTAAATATACACAGAATTCAGAATTGTGAATAATCACAAGTTTGTACATATACACTTTGAACACGCACATTTTATCTTTCGTTATTTTACTTTTATCTGTTGTCGTTCAGTCTTCATCGTTCTCCTGGTTTTTAGTTACATGTCGTCTCATTGTTTGTTGGTTCCGCATCATTTTCCTGTTGTTATTGTGGTGGATTTTACGATTTAGTTGTTTTTTTTCGCTGAGGACGGTTTGCCGAAGTGCAACCGAAGTATCCGAAATTGTATTTATACCTCGCACATCATCTTGGAGGGGTAACTAGCTGATCAAGAAAACCCCGAAAATCTCGTTTTTCTATTTTGCTTGATCTGTTTATCTTTCTTCCGGAGCATTTGAACTGGAAAGCAGAAAAATTAGAAGTAAAGCTCTTTAGCGAACATTTTAAAAGTTAGATTTTTCTGTTCGACACCTCCGGAAAGATTTGGTACTGCTTAATATATTTTCCCCAGATAATCAATGGTTACACTTTCTTCAAACTAAACTAATGTATCTTTTAAAATTGTAAGTGCTTCCTTCACACGCTTGTTTCCTCATTGCTTTCAAAAATCATGGACAACAGGACCCAACCAGTGCACGACGTCGTCCACTGCTTCCAGACCGAAGATTGACAATTAAGTGTCTTTTTCTGTGTGCTTATGTGTTTTGTATATTTCTTTATTTTCTTCATTTACTCCGCCTTTTCAAAATGGCGGGTCATAAATAAATTACTTACTTACTTACTTACACATTTCGAAACTTACACGATTAGGTAGGATTTGTGAATTCCAGAATACCGGGAAACAAAATCAAACCACCCCCGACAATTTTTAAACTAATTTTAGACCCGTCATGGCAAGATTCCTCTTCAGGTCCTAGCTAAAGATTTTTTTCAATCAGTCAATCAATTTCAGCTGCGGCCCTTACGAACAAGGACCGAGATTTCATAAAAAAAACTACACATGACTAATCCGTACGCACCATCAAACATCATTTTCATTCAGTCTTGGCTGAAGAAATATCTATAGTTGTGTTTTTGCAGATACCATGGTATCTGTCACCATGGTGACTTAATCTGCATTTAGTCGTTTTTGCAGTTACAGTGGTGTCTGACACTACGGTTGCTCTGGAAAAACAAGAAATGCCGAAATTGAGCTTTTCCAAGTAACCCAGAAGAACAAGACCAAAGGTTTCGATGATCCAGACAACTGGGTCTTGTCTTCGCCAGATCCAGTCTTCGCCAGACTCCTTGAACATTTTAATATTAAAATTCAGAAACCGATTAAGGCCAAATAGCTAGTCATCTGGTAAAACCAAGTTCAGATATGGATTCAGCATGTGTGTTTACCCCTATAGTCATATCCGTTTTGACGAAAACTTCCTGCCACTTCTACCAATTTCCCGGTTTAAGGCCAAATTCCGGAACTACCTGTCCGACGAAAAAAGAAAGCTGAAAATCGACCTCAGGGTATCTTCTTTCCCCAATAATGAACATCAAATCAGCTTCAAATAAAAATTTAACTTATAACAAATTTTCCGAGTCCAGCCGGATTCCGGTCGAAGTATATGTCTCAGTATATGTTCAGCATGTCTTCTTGCCCTAAATCGAACATCTAAAAACCTCCAAATAAAACTTTTACTTTTAACAAACTTTCGAACTACTTGTCCGATGACAACATCGTTTTCATCATCTTGTTCAGCATGTCTTCTTACCCTATAATCAACTATCACATTAGCTGTTTCAAACTATTTTTTTTCTCCTTATTGAACCCCCTCCCCCACCCCTAAATATAGGGCTACAAAGCCCATCTATGAATTTGACTTGTCCGATGACCCAACGAATCCCCACACCAAGTTTCATCAAAATATCTCACTTCCTTTCGAGAGTTATCGTGCTTACAGACGGACTGACGGACGGACGGACAGACGGACAACTTTTGCGATGTCAAAGGTATCCCTCCACTTACGTTTTGGGATCCCAAAAGCTGATATCCAGGAGCATCCCTAAGTGTCAAACTTCTTTCCCATCAATTTGACACAAACTGATGAAAGTGAGATGACTTTTTCAGATACCACGGTCAGTTACCACGGTCGGACCGTGGTATCTGAATATCAGATACTACGATAACTGGCCAGATACCACGATAACTTCAAAAACATCTTTTGAACGTGGTATCAGATACCATGATATCTACAAAAAGAACAATTTGTAACCTGCGTAGTTGTATGATAGTTGTACGAAAACGTTGCATCTAGTGATATGTAATAGTAAAGAGTCCTATCATTTAATGTGCCTCAGACTGGGCCAATCTTAAGTAACAGTAGGCTATTCAGTAGCATCCTGTCTTGCTCTAGGAGCATCCAGTCTTGCTAATAGTACCATGCAGTAGAATGCAGTAACACGGTAGCATTGAAGTAGAAGCATGTAGTAGTATCAATTCCATGCTCCATGTTACTTTTTCGTACAATTTCATACTAATATTCTCAAATAAATCTTTCATCGGGAATGCACCACAACGCACGGCTTTATTTTCCCCAATCCCACCTCGGCTTTTAGTTCTTCCTGACTGCCTCTGCCAGGTTATAATTTGGGGGAGACTTTACCCATTTAAACTCACGCCCCCCCCCCCCAGCAACCCATTTCCTCCCATTCGTAAGCATGGTCTTAAGAGACAAAAAGGCATAATCCTGTGATGACTAGAGACATCTTCTATCAAAACATTCTGACTTATTTTTATCCAGCAAAATAGGTTTAAAAAGGAAAAGGCAAGGAATAGAGAGCGATCAGGGGACCCCCAATATTTTTAAGCCTCTTTCGCCCATTTCATTCGTCTTGGGTTACATCTCATTCCAACATTACCAGTGGTCAATGTCCCCAGGTCTCCAAGCTATCCAGTATAAGCACCGGTTCAATATTTACAAAGCACGGTCAGGATTTCGGGAACGTCTAAAAGCGGGAACGGAACGGCTCGGTGTAGGCGGAAGGAGTAATAAAAAGATAATTTAGACTAAAAAGGGAACAGCGGACTAAAAAGAGTAATTCTTCACCAGGAGGCAAGCTCTAAAAGAGGAACAGTCCAATATCCCCTTGCTTCTTTTAGTGGGTCACTTGGTCACAAGTTCTAGAGCATGTCCGCGCATGACGAGCCGCACTAGCACTCTAGCAGCTCCGTTCCTTCATTTAATCAATCTGTTCCACAAGATAAATAACGAAGGGAAATGAAGGAGCCGTGTTCGAGAACACCCGAAATAATGATTGTTTCTTCATTGTGACAACTTGCCTTCTGTTGCAGCGTTCCTCTTTTTATTATGTCGTTCCTATTTTGGTAAGCGTTCCTCTTATTAGTAACCGTTCCTGAATGATGCGCTTAAATTATCGGTCCTGTTCGAACGGTTAGCACGCCGAAATCCCAAGCGAAGGGTCGCTGCTTCGAGTCTTGGTTGTTACTACAGTTTGGTTTGGGGCAGAGGTTTGTGGAGTACCTGTAAGACAAGCCGTAGTCCACCCAGCTTGAAATCGGCACCTGGACAGATCTGGGGAAGGTGACAGGAAGTGTGTACGAAGCACCATGATGATTGACCCCAACCGCCCTTCGCACTTCCTGGCTTAGAATCGGAGACCATCACCGGCAGATAGACCCGTGCAGGCTGACGCTGACACCTTTCCGTATTTTCCACCATCCCCTTCCGTTCCCTTCCCTTTTTTAGTCGGTACCAGGAATACTGCTCGGCGCAAGTGACCGAGAACATACAATTCTCACCATGACTTGTCATTGACCGTCGACTACCTGTCGACCTGAGGACCTCGGTAAATGGATTTTCATTGCTTTGTAAAGAGATTTTTTGGCAGTCGCAAATATACAATTTGTCATTTTGGCACGTAATGCTGCCTTTCCTGAGCAAATATCTCTAAGACCATTCCCGATCCATAATATAGTAAACAGGTGTATTTAGGACACTAGTAGTAAGCAGGGCCAACAAGTTGACAGTCGAATTAAACTGATACGGGATGAATCGCGGGGACGGAGAAATCCAGTTGCTACGGGTCACGCAGTAGCACGGCCGTTATTTCTTCTAAAACATGGGCGTGCGGCCGGTGAAAAATTATAATGTAAGTATACAGCCAGTCTTTCAGAGGAACTACGAAAAACGCATGGCACGTTTTACTGCTTCAAACATAGGCGCGGGTGTTACGGTGATGCCATCTGCATTCCGTACGTTTTCCTTATGCCGCCGCTAGGCAGCGTTACTCCCTTCCATTGCCTGTGTCTTTTATCTTTTATACCGTCGCGGCCACTCTTTCGTATTACTTATTAACTCTCTGGCCACGCCGGGTGTGAGTCACCTTCTTCTAAGGACTTCTTTCCCGGTTCCCGGCCGGGTAACAACTCTTTTCACTTAAAGATTGTTCTTTTGTAAGTACATCTATTAATAAAACCTTTTGTTTACTTACGGACCATAGGTCACTTCTATGAGTCTTTGTTAAGCTCCTTAGAGTGGGCTGGCCTGTAAGGCCTAGTGTATGATGGGTGGTTGATAACCTGTTTTGTGTTCGGTATGCAAACCATAGTGTGAATCGACCAGGGGAATCCATAATGAACCCGTGAAGTTCTGCACGTGTAGTAGGCCACCAACGCCCTAGGCCATCCTGACTCCGATGATTGTTTACCTGGACATTTACCATCTTATGTCCGGCTTACTACACCCCTCGCCATAACATCAGGTTCGAGAGTGCAAACTCCATATACAAAAACAGTCATCGTAACAATGGTTTCAGAAGTGGGATTTGGATTTTTTCCCCGCACCATTGTCGTATCAATGATATAAGAAGTGGATTTTGGATTTTTTTTTTTTCCCCACACCATTGTCGTAACTATGGTACATGAAGTGGGTTTTTGGATTTTTTTTCCCCATTGCTTTATTATAATAATAGGTTAAAAGTAAATTTGCAATTTTTTTTGTCGAAGAATGTAAAGTAAAATTTTCTGATTTTTTTTTTCTTCGAAGAACGTAAAGTAAAAACTTTGGATTTTTTTTTTCGAAGAACGTAAACTAAAATTTTTGGGAATTTGTTTATTGTTTGGAATAAATTATAGGTTTAATAGCAAGAATGGGGAATTATTATAAGATTTAAGGGGGAAAATAACTTAAAAATTAAATTTTGGTCGATTTACGCTTTGGTTTGTAGTACTGGACTTTTTGTCGTTTAGTTTAAAGTAAGCGTTACCTTATGACAACTTAGGCCTAATATCCCCATTTTTCTTGAGGTATGCCCCAGATAAGAGAGGCTAGTCCTCTATTTACAAGTAAAAATATGGGTATAATATTTTTATTTTGGGTATTTAAGGATATTTATTAGGTGAGGTTCCACTAATAGCATGATTGATGGGTGCATTAAGAATGAATTTGCCAGAAGTTTTGTAACTATTTGGTCTGGTTAATAGTTAGTATGACTGTTGCATATCATTTTTTTTTTTTTTGTCCAATATTTATGATACATTATTCCCTGATCAGGAATTTTTCTTTCATGAATTATGTGGAGCATTTTCACTGATATTTTTCACCAGTGGTATTGTTGTTTATGTTAGTCAGGAGTCATGACCTGAGCTAACAACTAGCCTCACAGATTAGAATTTTATATGGAAATGGATGTTACGTCCATATTTTCCTGTTATGACAGGAATTACGACCTGTTTTGACATTACACATGATGATTGTGAATGTGAATGTATTTTAGTGGTATGATTGAGTCCCCTATTTCTTTTTTTTAGTCATCCTTCTTGGCTGCCAGTTTTATCCGTTATGTTTACTTTATAACTGGGTTGGTTAACTAAGTTGGAGACCCTCCCCCCCTTGTATGCTTGTTGATACGGTATGAGTAGGCCTCACATTTTTTTTTCTAGTCAACCTACTTTCCTGGCAATGTATCCCTTATGTTTCCTTAATAAGTGGGTCGTTAGGTTAAGTTGGAAGACCCTTCCCCCCCTATAGGCATATTTATGGAGATGAATTGTGGTGCTATTAGTCCCTGTGTTATTGTGGTTCCCCTCTCACTGAGATATAGCACCACTGTTCAAAGACCTTTGTCAGAAGGCAAGAAGGTTGAGCCTTTATTATAAGGCATTATTGAGAGATGATGAGTCACATTGTGACCATGCCCCTTCACATATTTTTATTATTCCCCCCTCCCCCTTACCTGATGGGCTATTCTCTTAATGATAGAGATTTGTATATGACATTGAAGTCATAGTGAGTGAACTAAAAAGTAATGTCATAGGTTAAGGACCATGTATCTTTCTATGAGGCTGTATGTTAAACAAACAATGAATAACCCATTTGTGTGAGATGTTTTTTTTTATATGATATGTAATATTCCAGTCATATTTCTTAGTTTTTTGACAAAAATATTCTTCAAGAATTAAAAATACCTCATAAAATGAGAGATTTATGTGGTAATAATTCACATTTGGTATTTAGGTTAGAAGAGTTGGAACCTCACATATTTTTTTTTTACAAGTTGTCATATGGTAGTGTTTACTTTATTGGTTGTTGCCCCCATTGTATATTGGTCCCTGGTCAGTCTTCTCTTTTCTCTCATATTTTTTTTTTTTTTTGTTGAATCTCATTTGGGAGATTTCTCTTTGATATTTTTGTTTATTACATTGAATTAAATCTAAAAAGTAAGAAGTATTCTGATTATATTGAATAAGTTAAAGATATAAAGATAGTATCTAGCTTATTCATGATTCCAAACCGTGTTACCGGTCGGGGCCCTTTTGACTCCCCCCCGATCACCCCAAATATCATGGCGACTGAGGATCCATCCCCACCCTACTCGACCTTTCATTCTGAAGCACCTTCTTTGGCCCCATTAAACTCCTTCCAGCCCATTCCGGAGCTGCGACGTTCGGTCAGGCACCGCAACCCACCTGAGCGGTATGCCTCTCACGACCACAGACATTAGACCTGTCCCCCAGACACGGCGACATCTCCAACCCTGACGTGACATTTATACTTTTCTGCGCCAATGCGCCATTTACTCCGCCAGCGGCATATATGCCTTTGCAGCCTGGCCGTTTTCAAACCCTCTACCCTGATGTGACACTGACATCTGATGTAAATAGTTTACCGTGATAGTTTCGCGTACCTGCGGCCACAATTCATAAGGCCCATCATGGCAGATTGCCTACTATTTTGTGTGTTTAGCATATTCGGCCAAGTTCGGCTCGGCTCTGTCCATACTCGCTTGTGTGCTTGACAAGCCGCCATTAGTGTTCCCTCTTTATACCACTTTAATGTTTGTACTGCCTGTGTGGCCGATTCTGTTCGGCTCAGTTCTATTCGCCTGTGTGGCCGATAAGCCACGAACATCGTTTCTTTTGTGTTACGTTATGTACTGCCTGTGTGGCCTAGTTCGGTTCTCTTGTGATATTTGCCTGTGTGGTCGACTAGCCGTCGCTAGTGTTCCCTCCTTTTTATTATTTAATGTTTATGTACTGCCTGTGTGGCCGAGGCCGGTTTCGCCTAAATGTACAGTCCTTTGTTTTTCTGACAAGCTCAAGTTCAAGTTCCTTCTTTGTTGTTGCCTTTGTGGCTTATTTTTTTGCAAATTATGCCCTTCTGGCCAAGTATTTGCAGAGATTCATGATCTCATGATGGATTTTGTGGCATTTTGTCACTGTTATATATATTATGTTTGTTATGTTGGCCTTCTGCCTCTATATCAATTTAACTTTGGCATTTTGCCGTTATATTAAATTAAGCCTTCTGCCATTATCCACTTTGGTCAATATTGTTTATTATTTATTTATATGAAGTTTTGTTGGACTTAGGAGTTTAGCACCTGTTAACCCCAAACTGGCATTCGGGTGGTTTTTCTTTTATTGGGTGGACATCGGGTGGTATAATTATTTTCGTATCTTTTATATACGAAGAATCTGACCAATTCTTTCTTTTTTTTCACTTTTATAGAATTCACTTAACATTACATAAAATTAATTAAACTTTAAAAACAATCCCCTGTTCCTTTCTTTTTATTGTCCCCTGAGGGTGGATCAGTACGCGGTACATCAGCAGCCCAGCGCAACTTCGGCCATTTCCAGCAGCCCAGCGCAAATCCAGCATAAGCAGCACCATTTCCATCACCTCCAGCCTTAGACAATATCAGCTCCAGCCTAAACCAACATCATCATATCCAGCGCCTGAATCAACATCGTCCTATCCAGCGCCCGTACCAGCTCTGCGACGCACATCTCGCCAGAGTACGCTCCACCTGCCCAGCCAACTCGCAGTCTTCGGCCACCTAATTAACCAGCTCCAGCTTTAACCACCATCTTTCCCGCTTGCTTATGCAACATCACCATCCACCATCTACACCGTTCCAGCGCAACACCAGCACCATCCGCTTTTGCCATACCGGTACCAGCTAACAGCTCCACCTGTTCACCAACATCTTCCCCGCCTGCAAGACCACCCATCGCCTATGCCGCTCCAGCAACACCAACACCATCCGCTTGTGCTATGCCCGTACCAGCTGACCCCTCAAACCACAAAGCTGACGAACCACCATGCCGACTCTACATCGCCACTCCACCCTCTTGTATTTCTCTAAACTTTAAAAATAATATATTTTAATTTGGGTCTAAGGTCAGATTTATGTAACATTTATGGTTAACTTTTAGCAGATGGATGCCAAAAGTTTGTTAATCTGGTGCTTAACTTTTAAGTCCGTGGGTCACGGACTCAATATGGAGGGGAGGTATGTTACGGTGATGCCATCTGCATTCCGTACGTTTTCCTTATGCCGCCGCTAGGCAGCGTTACTCCCTTCCATTGCCTGTGTCTTTTATCTTTTATACCGTCGCGGCCACTCTTTCGTATTACTTATTAACTCTCTGGCCACGCCGGGTGTGAGTCACCTTCTTCTAAGGACTTCTTTCCCGGTTCCCGGCCGGGTAACAACTCTTTTCACTTAAAGATTGTTCTTTTGTAAGTACATCTATTAATAAAACCTTTTGTTTACTTACGGACCATAGGTCACTTCTATGAGTCTTTGTTAAGCTCCTTAGAGTGGGCTGGCCTGTAAGGCCTAGTGTATGATGGGTGGTTGATAACCTGTTTTGTGTTCGGTATGCAAACCATAGTGTGAATCGACCAGGGGAATCCATAATGAACCCGTGAAGTTCTGCACGTGTAGTAGGCCACCAACGCCCTAGGCCATCCTGACTCCGATGATTGTTTACCTGGACATTTACCATCTTATGTCCGGCTTACTACACCCCTCGCCATAACATCAGGTTCGAGAGTGCAAACTCCATATACAAAAACAGTCATCGTAACACGGGTAACTTTACAGTTGTCTTGTATATCCTCTTGTTAGTTCACTGTGGCCTCTTTAATAGGCTACTATTCAGTTTTAAGTATCTAAGCATCTTCTGAATTTCCTCTCTGGACCATCACCACTTGGATTGGAAAAAGAACAAAGAACGTTAATAATTCCATAGGTCAACTGGAAAATGTAGGAATACATTTTTAGAGGAGTCAGATCGTGCATATCCTTCACAATATTTGTACAGTCCGATAAGGATGGTTTATGTGCGGCGTTTATTGTAGTTATTGTTGCTCGTGATTTAAGCCTATTTGTTAACTCAAAACTTTTATCTTCTTTTTTGTACCCTGCCTTTACCATCTTGGTGTTAGAGGTGAATAAACATATAACGAACATATTTTGATTGTGAGATGGCTGGAATATTTGATTCATTGAGAAAAATAGGCTGTAAACTTTCAGCACATTTTTACTTAGTTCGAGGTCCTTTATATTTCTGTGAATAAAAGTTTAAGACCCCGATGAAAAATTTGTAGCCTGCGTAGTAGTATGGTAGTAGTACGAAAACGTTGCATGTAATACTATGTAATAGCAAAGAATACTATAATATAATGTGCCTCAGACTGGTCCAATCTGATGTAGTAGTATCCAGTAGCATCCTGTCCTGCCATAGTAACATCCAGTCTTGCTAATAGTAGCATATAGTAGTATGCAGTAACACGGTAGCCTTGAAGTAGAAGCATGTAGTAGCATCGTTAGTACTGCATGCAACTTTTTCGTACTACTTCATAGTACTATTTTCAGACAAATTTTTCATCGGGACTGGATTCCAGGGCAACATCTTTGGGACAAAGTTTGGGTCCAAATGCTCCAGGCGTCAGTGCCGAGCCGCAATCTTGTCACCGCAGTCTTTATTCTTTCCTTTGCGTTTAAGAATCCATATTTTCAGTGCACTTACTATGAATCCCGGAAATTGTCTCAAGGACGATAATTGCCATCCGGAAAATGAGGAAAGTGAAAAAAAGACCTGGTAGGTTGTGGGACGACATTCGGGTCCGAGTGCCATATAAGTAGGACAGTTAGAAGAATGTAGACCTACTGTTAGTTGTGTGACGTGGGAAAGTAATTAGTTATTAGAAAGTAAAACAATTAGTAATTAGTAGAAAGTAATTAGTGATTACTTAGATCTGCTGGGTTGTTTTTTGTACATGGCCAACGGGCTTCTATACACCGTCAGAAGTTTCATAACAGATTGCGCATAACACTTTCAAGAATAACACCTTTTCACTTAGAAATAGACTGTTATGACCAGTTAAGTTCATACTATTTCGTGCCTAGATCGTGCCTAGATTATGTTTCTTTCGTAACGGGAATGAAAGAAACATAACAGATAACATCCCAAAGTGTTATCTGTTGAAACCGCGCATCTCCTTCTGTTGTCGCTATGTAACTTCTGACAGTGTAGTATTTTTACCTATTGAAGGTGTTGTTGGAGATCTAGGCACGAAATAGTGTAAACTTAATTGGTCATCACACTTTATTTCCAAGTGAAAAGGTATTATTCTTGAAAGTGTCAGACGCTATCTGTTATGAAACTTCTGACAGTGTAAACACCTATCATTTGGATCCATGTGCTGAAAGTGTCGGTGCGTAGCCGCAGTCTTTATTCCTCACACACACGTTGAAGTAGCCAGATGTTCAGTGCACTTATTTTAAATTCCGGAAATAATCCCTGTAACGATCAACCGCCCTAGGGAGTGAAAGGATTTTCTAAGAAATTGTCGCCTACATTCCAGATTCCAGGAAAATAGCAGTTTCCTCCAAAGTATAATCAACAAAGGGATCAATACAATATCACTCAGGGATCGACTAAATAGAAGCACGGCACGGCACAACATAGTGTAGGAGGAACGCGTACTAAAGAGGCACGAAAAGTAAAAGGGCCCTTTCAGGCTTCAGATTGAGGGGCAGGAACAATGTTCTAACATGTCTTCTTTTAGGTTCTGGAGTTACGGACTCTCACTTACTTGTTTACTTGTACTACTTGCTAATCTCTTATTATGACTCGTGCCTTCTGTGTCATGCCAGTGCATGCCGTGCCTCTTTTTATTCGATCCCTATCGCTCAAGCTACTGGAAATATGTACTGGTTAAAAAAAAATGTCTGAGGTGTGGTAAAAAAGCACAAAGGAAATGTCCTGAGAAATATATAAAGTTCGCGAGAATCAAACGCTTCACGGTGCCAAAATATTCTTTGACTCTCAAATCTCGTGTCGTTTCAGATCTTCGTGGGGAAATTTTTGGTGTTAGTAACTGGGGGGAGGATTGGTTGGTAAAGGTAATGGGAAGTAAAATATTTGGTGATATTGAAAAGTTGGGAAGATTCCTTTCGGTCTCGATGAACCGCAGAGAAAGATTCCTGTAAAGGAATATGTAAAAGAGTTAGCATTTATTTGGTTTGTGTTTTTTCTTTTTTTTTGTGTTTATTTTTTTCCCATGGCCTCTGTGCTTTCAGTGGAATAAATCTTATCTTATCTATAAGTAAGTAAGTAAGTAATTTATTTATGACCCGCCATTTCGGAAAGGCGGAGTAAATGAAGAAAGTAAACAAAACACATACAAACACAGAAAAAGACACTTAATTTTTAATCTTCGGTCAGGAAACAGTGGACAACGTCGTGTGCTGGTTGGGCCCTGTCGTCCAAATGTATAGTAGAGGTATGCTTGTTTGAAGTTGCGTTAGTTTCATCGGTTGTCGAAGAAAACACAAAACCTATACCTCACAACTTTTGAACCAAAATACATGCCGAACACGTTCCTTTCCTGTGTAGTTTTATCAGACATCAGCTGGATTTTTCTTCTGTTTCGTCATACAAAGTTGTTGCTATACCGTGCGTGAATTCACCAAGAAGATGGTTTTCAGTTCAAATAGCAAAATGGGACTGAAAGAAACACATGTTTAAAAGTAAAAAAAATTTACTACAACTTACTATAGTGTCAGAAGAAACCTACTTGGCTATTGGTTTCTATCAGGTTTTTTTTTGTTTTCTTATCTGACTTTTTTTAATTAGCAACAACAGCTAGAAGCTGATATGGCACTTGCAACGCTGGGCAAAAGGATGAAAGTAGGAACTTGCCAATTAGTGCGTTTGTTCTGATCATTTGTAAACAAAACGCTTGAGATAAGAAATAGCATGGAACCTTGGAAATCACGAGAATGTATCATTTGGTAAAAAGTATCTAATTTTTACGCTTGGCTGTGATGACGCGCACTTTAAGAGCGCTAGAAATTTATCTTTAATCCAACCCTTGAGGCAAAAATGATCCTGGGCGCACTTTAAGGGAGCTAGAAATTCATGTCTAAACAAAATCCTTGAGGCGAAAATTTTCATGGGCTCATGGGGACCGTGAAAATGCATATTTTGCTAAAAAGCATCTGTTTTGTACTTTGCGGTTAAGATGAGTACTTTAAGGGATGACCGGATCTGGGAAGTGACCAGTTCTAAGTCAATCTTGTCAAGTCTCTACTGTTCAAGCCAACTTACATCGTCCTAGTAGACCCGCTGCGACTTGTAGAACGCCGCGTCCTAGTAGAACGCCGCGACTTGAAGTACCTCAAGTCGCGATCAGTCGAATTCTGTCCCCCCCTACAATTCCCCCCAGAGTGCCCGAATCTGGTCCGGTTCTGTCACATGTGTATCTAGGACTTATGCTTGTTCTGGCCACCAAGTGTCATGCCAATCGCTAGACTCTAAGCGTGTTACAAAATCCCAATCCCCCCCCCCCCACATTGATCGTATCGTGGCCGCACTTTAAATGGGACATCTGAGACTTAAGTTCTTTCTGAACACCAAGTTTCATTAAGCCCAGATCATCCGTTCAAAAGTTGGGTATACCTGAAGATTCCGATTCCCCCTTTTCAACTCCCCCTACGATGGCTAAATTGGAGAAACCACTGTTCTTACGTTGAAACGGTCGAGTCCCTGACATGTCTGCCACGTTTCATCGTCCTAGCACATGTGGAAACATCTTAACTAGGGATCACCCGCATTTGAGAACCCTCCCTCCAACTCACCCCCACTGATCACGAATCCGGTCCGATCTTGTCAACTTTGTATCTGGGGCTTGTACTTGTTCTTCCCACCAAGTTCCGCCATGATCCGTCCACTTTAAACATGTAACACGATTTCCGGTCCCCCCCCCTCCAACTTACCCCAGAGACACCGCATCCGTTCTGGCCATAGAAGTGTATCATCTGAGACACGAGGTCTTTCCAAATATCAAGATTCATTTAGATCCGATTCCCTGCTCAAAAGTTATGCATACGTTAATATTCCGGATTCCCCCTCCCTCCACTCCCCCCACTGTATGGAAGTAATTAAGTCATAAACAATTGTTTTCAATTTGTTAGTCAACAACAATTTTCCACAATTGTTTTCAATTGTTTACGACAGTTAACAACTCGAAACACTTGTTAACAACTGTGAACAGTTGTAAACAGCTAACAATTGTTAACAATTGTAAACAGCTAACAATTGTTAACAATTGTAAACAGTTAACAATTGTTAGCAATTGTAATTAATTATTTACGACGGTAATTGTACCATCGTTTTTCGTTTCCATTCAAAACGAGCGTTTTCAATTGTTTCCAATCGTTTTCATTGTTTTGACCGGAAACAGTTGATTTTGCTTTCCAGTCGCGAAATAAAGACCAGAGTTTTAACAACGGTAATAGGGAAGTTGATTTTTATGGCACTTGAGCTTACTCAAGTGCCATAGAGCGATCGTAATGTCTGTCTGTCTGTCGATCTGTCCGCATTTTGTTAGTTTGGGCACTTCCACATGACCTAGGACGATAAAACTTGGCACGCATTTCAGGGACCCAACCGGATTAACTTGGAAATAATCACCTCCCCGATCCGATCATAGTGGGGGGGGGGTGGAGGGATTGGAAATCCGAAAACTATTAACATGTATAACTTTGGAGAGGGTAATCGGCCATGCGTGAAACTTGACATGTGTCAAGAACAAGTGTTTCGGATATTCAGTTTCAAATCCGGACCAGATTCAATACCTGTGGGGGGGGGGGCTGGAGGGGGGCACAGGAAATTTTCTGAAACGCTTCCACATAAGCTAGGATAATAAAACTTGGAAGGCATATGAGGGAACCGACTAGGTTAACTTGGAAATAATCACTTCCCCGATCCAGCCATCGCGGAGGAGTGGAGGGATGGGGAATCCGGAAAGTAGAATAATACATAACTTTGGAACGGCTAATCCGAAATGCATGAAACTTGACAAGTGTAAAGAACAAGTGCCTCAGATTTCCAATTTCAAATCTGGCCCGAATCCGATAACTAGGGATGGGGGTAGAGGGGGGACCGGAAATCTTTTGAAACGCTTAGGGGCGAGGGATCGGATGGAACTTGAAGGGAAGAACGAGCATTAACCAGTAGATACTTTTTTTTGACAAAATAGGACCGGATCGTGTCGCAGTGGAGGGTGTCGAGGGGGGGGGGTCTTGGACTTCCGCGGTGATCACGAGTTAGGATACTTCCAGATGTACTATGACCATGAAATTTGGTACATATTAGGTACTCTCCTAGGTCGACTTGAAAATAGTTCCTTCCCCGATACGGTGATGTTGGGGGGACTGGAGGAATGGGTAATCCAGCATCTAGTGACATGCATAGCTTTAGAACGGGTGATTGAACGTGAATGAAACTTGACAAGTGTCAAAAACAAGTGTCTCAGATGATCAATTTCACGTTCGGACCAATAATTGAGGGGGGGGGGATAGCTGGAGCGGGGTGCAAGAAATCTCGTGAAGCGCTTAGAGTCGAGAGATCGGGATGGGACCTGGAGGAAAGAACAAGAATAAGCCGTAGAGACAATACAAGACAATACTGACAAAACAGGACCGGATCTTGTCACAGTTGGGGGAGTTTGATAGGGTTTTCCACAATTCTGGTCATCACGAGCTGGGATACTTCCAAATGTGCTATGACCATGAAACTTGGCAGGCATGTTAGGGACTCTGTCAGATTGGCTTAAAAATAGTCCCTCCCCCGATCCGATCAACGTTGTGGGAGAAACCGTTATCCGTGAGTGGAATAACCGTTTCAGATTTAGTAGATCAAGCCGGTTTTCTGATGAAATGAATATCGGGAGAGAGATGCAGCCTTGACAACTGCAAACCGTATCTGACAAACATGCTGACTGTTCTCACAAGTGTCATATGAGCTTTCAGTTCTTGTTTTAGTTGTAAACAATCAAAATAGTTAAAGCGAACGAAGAATCTGAAGTCTCTAATCGTAAACGGTTGGAAACAGTTGTTTCCAAAGCAATTTTACAACTGTTTACGATTGTTTTTTTCAATTGTCATCAAACAACTGCTTACGATCGTCTTCGGTTGTTTTCATTGTTTTAAGTTGTTTTCGACCGGGAACGGTTGTTTTCAATCGGAAACAGTTGGTTTGGTTTTCAAAACCTGAAACAAGACTCAGTTGTTCAGTTGAGAGTTCAGTTAGTCTGGGGTCCACTGAACCGAAAGTCTTCTCCTTCTAAAAGTGGAGGGTCTTACTGGGGCAACACCTCTAGAGATCACAGGACCTCTCGTACGTTATGTTACTCACGAAAGTTACCGGGATACAGCTTTTTGGTATATCGGACATGTTTTTCTAACCTCTTACACTCTAACTATTCTGCGGTTGCGGTTTGTTCGGTTATATCCGCGGTCCAACTTTCGACCAATCAAAAGCAAGCAGATGTAAACAAACATTCAAACATTTCAGAAGCAGCGTTGCCGCCTGTCGCAGAAATCTGCGGTTAATGACAGTTTCCACTTCTTCGACAGAGCAAGCCAAAATTCTACGACCGGTTCCTTGCACGTAAATATAAAAAGTAAGCAAAAAATCTTTTGCGGCCAAAAGTCACATGTTCCAGACAAGAATAAGTGGCAATGGTGTTTACAAACCAAGAATTCCAAGATATTTCACCTGAGAATTGGAGGATATTAAGAAGAATAAACAGGTAAAATCATTCAAGCAGAGCTGCAATGTGGTTGTTCTTGAGTGTGGGTTAAGGCCTTTTAGGTAGTAGAAAGCTCCACTTGCTTATAGGCCCAGATTAAACAGCAAATAAGTTGGACTGTCGAGAGTTTAAGATTATTCATGGTATGTATGTTTTTTTTTGTGAATGTTACAGAACTGTTAGTCAGTCCATTATAAAAGCCTCACTTTTGGAGGCCGGAGGCTATGCCAAGTTACTGTCACTGTCAGAGGCGTTATTAGCTGAAATGTTTGTCGGGGGGGGGGGGGGGGCAAGGTATTTACTGACTGTTGTTGCAGAAAGAAGAACTGTTTTCAAGAACAAAAATGACAGCTTTGAAAAATAATTGACTGATTTAAAAAAATGACTGTGTTGACAAAAAATCAACTGATTTTAAGGAAAAATAAATGTTTTCATGAAGAAAAAAACTGTTTTGATGGAAAATTGCAGTGCTTCACGCCAACTTAGTTATTTTTTACAGACTGGCCGGACACATTTGGAGGATATTTGATCGTGCAAAACGGATACGTCAGCTGAATTTTATTGGAGCTATATTTCAGCCCTTCTTGGCAAGGGTCCTCTTCAGGCTCAAAACCGCTCAAGTTGGAAAATGAACTTGTGGGAAGGGTTCGTTTTTCTAACTTGAGCGGGTTTGAGCCTGAAGAGGCCCTTGCCAAGAACAGACGAAGTATAGCTCCAAGAAAATTCAGCTGACGTATCCATTTTGCACCATCAAATATGATTCGCAGTCAGCTTGAGCTGAAGGAATATTTACATTTGGAAGGGACGCCCCCCCCCCCCCCAGAGTTGTGACGCCCCTGTTCACTGTACATACTGTACAAATGTCTGACGCTTGTCGGCCATGCCACATGGCTATTTCCATTTTTTTTTATGATAACTGAACTAATTTGAACAGCTAAAAAGGCTGAGCAGCTCAGTAGCAAAGTCGGGTTACAGTAAATTAGTAGCTTAGTGAATAACCTAGATGCTGTGAGTCTCCGACTAGTCAGCAGAAATATGTTCATATCCTGTGGTTTGATCGTTAGTAGGGTACAAGAAAAAATACAGAACCCTGAAGCTGCTATGCACAACTATGGTAGTCAGAATAAAGTTTACTTGCAAAAATCTCCATTATTATAAAAGGCTAACCATGTTGAGTCCGTAATATGTGTTTGTATTGTTTATTTTCTTTTTCTTATGAGATATTTTATGGTCTTTGTTTGCCACTAGTTAGCCAAGCTAAAAATCAACAAATTTTATTGTATTATATTTGTTTTAACAACTGGAAATTCCTCTGTAATTGCAAGGTTTGTTAATACTATAATATCTAAGTACCTATGGTGTTGTAACATATTTTATTCTTAACAGGAAATTGAATGGATCAACTGACCAAGAAGCAGGTCCGGATTGCGAATAGCCTAAAGAAAGAGGAGAAATCTGACTTCTTATTTTGTGCCAAATACGGATATTCTTCCTTTATCAGAGGCTTGAGTCCTGGACAAGCTCAGTGATACATTGAAGACAGAAAGAGACAGGCACTATAGGCCTCTGATGACTACAATGGCAGGTGCTGCTATTGCCAGCACCTAAATCTTTGGTGGCATGCAGTGAGAAGGCCAAATATCATGAAAAGTTTATCAAGGGGTTTCTCAATCTTTAATCAGTGGAAGAAGAGATTGTAGATGGTTACGGTTTGCCAAAAATGGATGCTGTTTGCCAACAGCCCATAAAAGAGAAAACTGATTGACTTTTCTATGTGTATTTGTGCCAAACAACTGACATCGCTCCTTGGTCACAGGCTAAAGTGTTAGACAAGCTAAGTGATTTGCTACAAAAAAGCTCATGACTGCAATGTCAAAACCTGATTTTTGTGATTTTGTGTTGTATGAAACTAGTAGGAAAAAGTTTTTTTCCACTTCTAAGTCCTCAGTCTTGTTAGCTGATGGAACTTCTGACACTGTGCAACTTGTACATCAACATCAACTCCTAGTCCCATGGTCCTACAGTTAAGGTCTCAAAGTGTTGACTTTTCATATACTGACACTTTCCTCTTTTACCTGGAAAAAGAATGTAAAGAGAGGCCAGAGTCTCAACTTCGCAGAGTTTCTGAAGCGTCAAGGAGCGTTAACATAGTAATTGAACATGCTTGTGCACTAACTGAGCGAGATATTCTTCTTGCTTCTGGATGCAGGGGTCGTGATCTTGTTGCAGAGAAGGCCAGGTATCTCGATAAATGCTTGAGGAACTTGTGATGGAAATTGAACCAAAGTGTAAATGATGGTAGTGTGTACAAGACATCACAAATCAGAGAAAACTTTTCTGTCCTTTTAAAGCAGAGTGACAGCCATACTATGAAACGGCTGAAGAATTGCCTAAAAATGATCTCCGTATACATCTTTTGCCACGCAAAAGGAGCCCATGTGGCTGTCACCCACCGACAGATCATTTTTTTTTTGCACTGGCTGCGTGCATTTTTGCAATTTCCGTGTAGACGCAAGCTCACGACCCAATGCCTGTCTCTTTGAACCCACTGGACTATGGATGGGCCGATGAGATACGTGGGGGAGCAAAAGCAGTGGCAACTGATGGGCCATATTTTTCCAGACAGTGTGGTTGGTGTTTTTTGTGCCTGCAAGAAATCTTGCAGCAAAAATGCTCATGTGCTGTAACCAAGAGATCTCGTGATTTACTATGCGCATCCGCGGGGAAATGTATCAATGTCATTGTAATAGACGAGGAAGAAGAGGATTTCGAAGCCTAACTCATTTGTGATTAAATATGAAATTTGGCAGGACCAATTTTTGCACATATGGTTTTATTAAATGTACTCTTTCACCGTAAATAAACATACCTAAATAAACTTTTCCATTGTTTCTGAAGGATAGTTATTAGTCAGAGTTGGAATCACCGTAGCTGGTTAGCTGATAATAGTTTTCGATCCGCTTTAGAAAAATTAAATGGAACGCCAAGACATCCGAATTTGAATGTTGGTGCGTAACATCTTTAGCACATGTCTGATCCCAGTATCCCGCCCAGATTCGAAATCAGCGTGGTCGATTTACCTAGAATCCATCGTCGGATCAGCTGCCCCCGACGGGAAAGCTACTTTTCACATTTTGATACTTGGGCCCCAGACTAAGTTGTAAACGATCAAAATAGTTTAACTGAAACAGTAAATCCGAAATCCCAACCGTAAACTATTGAAAACAACCGTTTCCAACGGTAATTTTACAGCTGTTTACGATTGTTTTTTTTTTTTTCAAGTGTCATTAAATAACTTCTTAAGATCGTTTTAGTTGTTTTCGACCATTTTCAGTTGTTTTCGACCGGAAACAGTTGGTTTAGTTTTCAAGTCCTGAAACAAGACCTGATTTTTAACAACGGTATAGTAGGGAAGTTGAATTTTGTTGAGTTGAAGAGCAATATTTCAAAAGCAGCTTTCGCAGTTGAAGCGTTCTCTATACTGCTAAAGCGTCTTCTGGTATTTTGCTTCCATTTATTCGGTAATTTTGAAGAAAAAAATGCCGCTATATACCACAACGCAAGAACCGCTCCACTAATATCCTTGACTGAATTGAACACAGAAAAATTAGCATTAGCTGAAGTTGGAGAGAAGTTGAAGTCCTTCAAACTTATCGACAAGCTACAGTTTAGGGCATATGGGTGGGGGTGGAGGGTGTGTTGAATAAGAATCTAAAGTCGGAAATTCTGATCGTAAACATACGATCGGAAATAACTGTTTTCAATCGCAATTCGTAAAAATACAATTGGAAACAATCGGTTTCAATCGTAATACTACGATTGTAAACAACTGTTTTCAGCAGGAAACAACTGTTTCCAATCGTTAAAGTACGACTGGAAACAACTGGGTTTGATCGTAAAAATATGATCGTTAACAACTGTTTACAACCGCAAACGATTGGAAACAATCGGAAACAACTGTTTACAATCGTAAAAAACTGTTTCGAATCTTGAAAAAAAAAAATTACAACTGGAAAAATGTCCCATAATACAATTGAAAAAAAATATTTCCACGCGGGCATGGTGATCGGATCGGGAAAGTGACTATTTCCAAGTTAGTTCGGTCGGGTTCCTAATATGCCAGCCAAGTTTGATCTTCCTAGCACATCTGGAAGTACCCTAACTCGTGCACCGGACTAACCGGCAGACGGAAAAGTGATCCGTATATGGCACTTGGCGGCAAGGCAATTGCTACAAAACCAAACCAAGGCAGTGAAAGGTTTAAAGAATTGTTCAAAATTTCTGTGATACGTGAAATCCCCCCCCCCTCCCCCTCTTCCCTAACATTATACGTTTATCTCCGACAGTTGGAGCCGGGATCTCCTGTAACATGCAGAACTGGTCTCCGATCCTCCCTAGACAATCGAGCGGCAGCTGGCTTATCCGTTTGGCGTCACCAGCCATAACAAATCTTAGAGAATATAAAGCTCTTAATTTACTGTTTCCATTTGATCGTTTTAGATGCGAAATAAGGCGGTTTAAAACTTAAAGATGTTTTCAAAGAAGCAGACCTCTACTGCATCAGAAGGCCACAATAATTTTCGTTGCAGTGTCCTAACCCCAGGGCCGTATCCAGGGGGGGGGGGTTAGGGGTTTGACCCCCCCTCCGAAACATACACAAATCATCATTTTTATGGGCTTTTCCCTTTTGTACTTTTTTGTCCGATCTGCAGGCAACCCCCCCCCCCCCCCCCTAAAATAAAAAAATCGTGGATACCCGGCCTGCCCAGCCCTAAGACCGTCATGAAGCTTATGAACTTGATAAATAACATGAGAAAAACTTCGAAAACAGGACAAATGCTAATCTCGGCTCAGCTCCTTGATATCATGGAATATTACATAGTTCACTGTCAAATTATTTTCTTTTTTTCAGACTTATCTGCTCCCCACACCTTTCAAGCATTTTGAGGAATCCGAAGCACGCAAGTCAAGAAACAGCTTTAGCTTCACAGCTCTTGAGCCTGTCCGTTCGATTGAACTATATAGATACAAATTTACTGCCAGTGGTTCTAACTACCGGGTATCACAAACTAAAAAAAACAATTACTAGAAAAAAAGAACGCCTTCCTTTTCTAGCTCTGCGTAAATCAGTTCGAACGTCATAACAAAATCGGTTGACATGATCAGGTCATGACCAGTCGATAGTCTTTCGGGAGATTAAACCCGAGGAACACCGAGCGAAGACAAGTTGTCCAACAAATCCAGGGATTAACTAGAATACCCTTATTCCATCATATTCATTCCACTAAGTACTAAGAAGAACTGAGAACCGCCTAGAGGAAGTAATCATAGATGCACTCGGATTTTGTGTTCCGGAGAACTCATACAGAGCTCAGCAAAAGGACTACTTTCGACGATTCCCCAGGGACTCCCACAGAGAAGTGCCCGCATTTTTTTTCCGAGGATGGGAAATTGACATCATCAAAAATGGTATCTTTCGAGATTCAAGGTGAATCGTCTTTTGTAGGCTCCAGTTAATTAGATTTCGTCATCGTGTTAACTTGGTCAACGAGGTCAACTCATTGCCGTTCTTACTCTTACTCGTAGTTACCGGTGTCGCTGAATTTTTGAAAAACAGGTACGAAAATTTTGACCAGTAGCGAGTTAGTTGTCTGACAAAATTGATATCTTAGTTTATCGTGCTTTTAAATAAGTTTATGAATAACCCAATTTCAGAATGGAATTTATTTTTACAGAATCGAAGAAAGTAATGGGGATGTAAACCTTCACTGACTAATTGTCTGACACGGAACCAGGCTGGCAAGGAGAGTTTTTCCGCGATCCCAAAAAGTATTTGTGGCTCGATTCCACGGTTATTTGTGCGTGGCCCACGCAACTGTAACTCCACGACCGGTTACTGCGGATTGCTTTGTGGCTCGAATTTGAGACAGGTGTCGAGGTGGTTTTCTATTATTGCTCAACTTTGGTGGGAAATCCAAAGTTACAAAATCCTGTCCAAATAGCGTACGAAAGTTAGCTTATCGAGCAGATAGCCCTTCTTTTTTTTCTTCTTTTAAATGTTTATTTTTTTATCTTGTGCATTTACTACATTATTGAAAGCTCAGTGTGTTTTTCCTCTTTTTTTGTTTATACTGCACTATTTCCTCTCCTTAAGTGCGTTAAGAAAATCATCATCATCATCATAGACGTGAAGCTGACATGCGCCTGAGAACCACTAGGAGCTTCTGAATTCAACAAAACAAGGCCCAACCAAAACCTGTTTTATGGCACTTGAGCGGACTCAAGTGCCATACAGCGATTGTAATTTCTGTCGGTCGTTTGTCTGTCGGTCTGCCCCGGTTTTGCTAGTTTGGGCACTTCCACATAAGCTAGGACGTTGAAACTCGGCCGGCATATAAGGGACCCAACCAGATTAACTTGGAAACGATCACTTCTTCAATCCAGCCATCGTGGAGGGAGTGGAGGAATGGGAAATTCGGAAACTAGTAACATGCATAACTTTGGAACGGGTAATCAGACATGCATGAAACCTGACTTATGTCAAGAACAAGTGCTTGAGATGATCAGTTTCAAATCCGGACCAGATCCGATAACTTGGGGGGGGGGCTGGAGGGGTCACCGAAATCTCGTGAAACGCTTCCACATAAGTTAGGACAATGAAATTTGGCAGGCATATCAGGGAACCGACCAGAATAACTTTGAAAAATCACTTCCCCGATCCGGCTATCGTGGGGGGAGCGGAGGGATGGGAAATCTGGAAACTAGTAACATGCATAACTTTGGAGCGGGTAGGCTAATCGGACATGCATGCGATTGACAAATGTCAAGAACTAGTGTTTCGTATGTTGAGTTTCAAAACAGAACCAGTTTTGATAACTGAGGGGGGCGGGAGCTGGAGGGGGGCACCGGAAATCTCGTGAAACGCTTCCACATGAGCTAGCACAATAAAACTTGGCAGGCAAAAGAGGGACCAACCAGATTAACTTGGAAGTAATCACCTCCCCGATCAACTTGACAATTGTGAAGAACAAGTGTCTCAGATTTTCAATTTCAAATCTGGACCGAATCCGAATTCTAAGAGGGGGGGGGGGGGGTAGAGGGGAGACCGGAAATCTCGTGAAATGCTTTGGGTCGAGGGATCAAGATGGAAATTGAAGGGAAGAACAAGCATTAACCATAGATAGTCTATTGACAAACAAGACCGAATCGTGTCACAGTAAAGGGGGTTGAAGGGGTTTACCGGTTTTGCGGTGGTCACGAGTTAGGGTACTTCCACATGTACTAGGACCATGAAACTTGGCTGAAATATTAGGTACTCTCCCAGGTCGACTTGAAAATAGCTTGGAAAATAGTTCCTTTCCCGATCCGATGACCATGGGGAGGGTGGAAGGATGGGGAATTGGGATTCTAGTGACATGCATAACTTTGGAACGGGTGATCAGACGTGCATGAAACTTGTGAAGTGTCAAGAATATATTTCTCAGATGATCAATTTCAAGTCTGGAACACATCCGATAACTTCGAGGGGGGGGGGGGGAGCTGGAGGGGGGGGGGGGGGGGTGCCGGAAATCTCGTGAAACGCTTAGAGTCGAGAGATCGGGATGGAACTTGGAGGGAAGAACAAGCATAAGCCGCAGATACATTATTGACAAAAGAGGACCTGGTCGTGTCACAGTGGGGGGAACTGGAGGGTTTTTTCCACAATTCCGGTGATCTCGAGTTAGAGTACTTCCAGATGCGCTAAAACCGTGAAACTTGGCAGGCATGTCAGGGGCTTAAAAATAGTCTCTCCCCCGATCTGATCATCGTTGGAGGTAGAAGCAGTTGTCAATGAGTGGTGCAACCATTTCAGATTTACTAGATCAAGCCCATTTTCTGATGAAATGAATATCGGGAGAGAGATCCAGCCTTGAAAACTGCAAACCGTATCTAAAAAACATGCTAACTCTTCTTGCAAGTGCCATATGAGCTTTCAGCTCTTGTTTATTTCTTTTATCTATAATTGTGAAATCTTTGTGGTCTTTCCTCAAATAAAGCAGTTTATGTGGAATACTTAGTTAACAGCTAGTCTCAGAGCAACGAGCTTGCATACGATCCCTGCTGCCGCTTAATTAATTTTCCACGGTATATCTGTGTCCCGCACAGCACGTTTTGGATGCTTGTTATGCAAACAAAAGTATTATGTGATCCTGACTAAGTCCTAATATCAATTTACTAAATACAGCATCAGGCTTCGTACTAAAAACATCTATCATACCCTACGATCAAGCCCCTGAGAAACTGAATTTACCATCGCTAGGGCGTCCGGCTTGAAAAACTGATTTTGCAGTCTGGCAATCTATCCTAGCCAAAACGAGCCACCGGTCACTGCTACCGGCCCCTCCCAATAACCGAACTCGATTGCAAAATAAACTTCTACCCCATAAAGTCCGCACTCATCGTTACGGGAACTTGTTTGTGTCTATTTTTACCTCGGTGTTCAATGCTGAATCGTAGTGTGTGTTTGTTATTTATATGTTTGTTATTTATAATTTGTAAGAAACCGAATTTAGTTACGCTATGATAGTTTCTAAATATACCGATTTCACTCTCTCTCTCTCTCTATTTGGATCCATGTTTTGTGTTTATCTGGTTAATACAGAGCGTGTTCCATCCTTCTCACAATAGTAACTACTAGTTACTATTTCCGTTCCAGCCTCACGAAAAGCTGCTACCCTGACCGTCCCAACCTTCTCGAAATAGTACCTAATAGTAGCTATTTGCTTACCATGTTCGGTAGCGTAATAACTACGGATCTCCGTAACGTGATTGTCTGGTTACCCCGTGGACTGATATTTTGACGAAAACAGAAAAATACCTTCTAGCCTTGACGCCAAGAAGCCAAAATTCGTGACGTCATGTATGGTAACCATGGTAAGTAGGATGGAACACGCTCATAGTTTTAAAATTTGGACTGAAATCTCCACGAAATTCGAATTTCCCGCCGAAGTTCAAGCCACAAAATTTGAAATCACCTAGAGACATATGTCAAACCTAAGGGCCACGTGCGAGCCAGAGAAAGACTTGAGTTGGGTTTTTTGGATTCACTTTTGTTTCGTCAAAGTTTGTAGTTTGACTCTTGTTTTGTTTTACTTGCGTTTTTTTTAGTTCTTGTTTCCGAAAAGTCAAACTACACCAAACTATGTCGGCGAGGTAGTTTGTAGTTTGAGCTCTGTAGTTTCAGGTTCAAAACTACAGCAAATGGGATGGACAAATAAAACGGCTTTTAAGCGAAACTACGCCGAAACTACATCCTAAAAAATGCAGCTTTGTTGTTCGTAGAAACAGAATTATGGGCCGTACACACGGTAGCAGAAAACACCCTTTTCGTGCAACAGCTATTCCTGGGGATCGCGGAAAAATAACTTTAATCGATAGGAGGATATATCTACATTTTCAGGATAGGAGAAGTTCATAATCAATAAAAAAAAGTATATTTTTGGGAATTTGTTCAATAGTAACTAAACTACGGGGAAGCACCATGTATAACATTCTCTCGAAACAGTAAGGCTGTGGCCGGCTTCCAAACTTCACTTTGTCAGCCGCCAATTTAAACCTCTTGGCCAGGGATCGACTAAAAAGAGGCACGGCACGGCACGACACGGCGAAGGAAGCACGAGTAATAAGAATAGATTAGCAAGTAGTAGAAGTAGACAAGTAAGTCAGAGTTCGCAACTCCAGAGCCTAAAAGAAAAAAACATTAAAGCACAACTCTTACTAGAAATGATCTTTCACTATAAAATGGATCAGAAAAAACGTTTCTCGGAAATAGCATTACTTAACACATGAATTTAGAGATTTCCTTGTAAGCGTCTCGACTGTATCCAGCTTTCCCGCTCTCCGACGCGGCGGCTGGGCGCAAAAGGTTTGAAAACTGAATGCGCCGTGGTTAAAATGTGGGAAAAGCAAGCAAATGAAAAAGTCAAGAACAGAAGATTCTCATATCCTTATGTGTGAAAGAGTTGTCAGCTCACGTTGAACATTCCGGCAAACTTTAGGTTGTGTTACAAGCAAAACTCGACACGGCCGGAAAGCGCAAAAATTCGTCAGCGTAAAACGAAACAATGGAGAAAGGTGGGGATTTTAGAAGCTGATAATTCCATAAGGGAGCTAAGTATATTATAAAAGGCACAATAGGCAAGAGTTCCTGCCGCTGACTCTGAAGCCTGAAAGGACCCTTTTGGCTTTCGTGCCTCTTTTTAGTACTCGTGCCTCCTACATTGTGCCGTGCCTCTTTTGAGTCGATCCCTCTTGGCCAGGGTCCGGGTTCTTGTCGCTTATTTAAGGAAGAAGTACATCTCCCTACAGAAGAAGTATATTTCTTTGAATGTTAGTTCTGTTAACTGTTAGCAGTTCCATTCTCATCCACTAGATCTGTCAAAACTGAGCAACCGATCAGACAAAGTAGCTAGTTAAGGGCTTCTACACCGTCAGAAATTTCATAACAGATAGCGTCAAGAATAACACCTTTTCACTTAGAAATAAAGTGTTTTAAGTTTACACTATTTTGTGCCTAGATCTCCAAGAACACCTTCAATTGGTAAAAATACTAACGGGAACGAAAGAAACACAACAGATAACATCCCAAAGTGTTATCTGTTGAAACCGCGCATCCTTCTGTTGTCGTTACGTAACTTCTGACAGTGTAGTATTTTTACCTATTGAAGGTGTTGTTGGAGATCTAGACACGAAATAAACTTAATTGGTCATAACACTTTATTTCTAAGTGAAAAGGTGTTATTCTTGAAAGTGTTATGCGCAATCTGTTATGAAACTTCTGACAGTGTAAGAACACCTGAATGGGAGACAGTGTAAGAACACCCAAATGGGAGTTTTGAGTCTCCAGTTTATCACTTAGCCAAACGTTGCTCTGTTCAAATTTAACTAACATTCAACAAATCATACTTCTATTGTACATGTAACGATGGATGTGTAAATAGTCCTGATCACAGATTTCGTTTTTTTGGCTTGAGTCTGAAGAAGACCTTGCCAAGAAAGAACGAATGCCACTAGGATAAAACACATCCGTTTTGTATGATGTGATTGATCATAGGGGGAGAAATACCGGCCGGTGTGTGTACTGCTTTGAACAAAAATAGTCTTCACTCTTATTACCCGTTCATTCACTGAGCTTATGGAAGGACGCATCAGTCCTTCAATGATTTATTGAACTGAACAGTCACTAAGGTCTGAAGGAGCTGATCTAGAGCGTGTTCCACCCTTCCACAAATAGTAACTATTGGTTACTATTTCCGTTCCAACCTCACCAAAAGTTACTACGCTGACCGTTCCAACCTTCTCGAAATAGTAACTAATAGTAACTATTTGCTTACCACGCTCGGGAGCGTAGTAAGTGTAGTAACTACGAATCTCCGTAACGTGATTGGTTGGATCCTCCGTGGCATGATATTCTGCTGGAAAATAAAAAAAAATCGTTCCAGCCTTGACGGCAAAAAGCCAGAATTCGTGACGTCATGCGTAGTAACTATGGTGGAACACGCTCCTAGTGTCTCGGGTGCTCCACCAAATCAGAGCAACACTTCTTTCACACTATTATTTATACCATAAACTTCGGAAGGTGGAAGCACTTTTGAATAAACGTTGTATTCTTTCCCCTTCATTCCTTGAGGATAATCAGCTCGCAAGGTCAATGACATTCACACTATGAATATTCCTCCTTCACACACCCGAATGTCTTTGCAACCCTGCGAATCTTCGCCAAGACTTCTTCTTGCATTAAGTTAAAACACATAGCAATCAACGCCATACCAATAATTAAGTAAGTTGAGCAAAATATGAGACTAGGTTCAACCCCTTCTGAGGCATTGAACGAATCACCGGGAACCAAGTCACCGAATCCGATAGTACTTAGAGAGATAAAACAGAAGTAACAACTATCTAATAAGTCCCATGTCTCCCAGTTCATAAACAACATCGCACCACCATACACATACCCCACCATAATGGCCATGGATATAGTTAAAGGTACCGTTACGGTAGAGGGATCCAATGGCTGGTCAAGGTCACTACTTGCGCTTCCATTAACTGTATGCATTTTCTTTCCTCCACATAGGCACAGTTTAACATACGTCCACCGGAAACATGTCGCTAGGATATCGCCGATATTCGATACATAGAGAAGAAATATCGGCATCCCAATCATGGTGTAGAATATAGTCATCAGCTTCCCGGCAATGGTTGTTGGTGCAATATTACCGTAGCCTGGAAAAATCGAAAGGTTATTAGCCGGTTTGCCATAGAAAAATATACAAACATATGTATGTATGAGGTTCTACAACAAGAGCTAGAAGCTCATATGGCACTTGCAAGGCTGGGCCAGGGGATGAAAGTAGGAATTTGCCGCCTCGTGGGTATGCTGTGATCAGTTGTATTCGTAAAATTGTAATTTATTTTTGCACTTGGCTGTAACGATCCGCACTTTAAGGGCGCTGGATATTCATCTGTAATCAAAACCATCGAGGCAAAAATGATCAGGGGCCTTTTAGGATCATGAATATACATCGTTTGGTCAAAAGTAGTTTTTTGACTTTTGGTTAAGATGAGAACTTTAAGGATGCTAGAAACTGATTTTGAAGCAAAAACCTTGTGGCACAAAGACCATGGGCCCTTACGGATCATGAAATGTGTCGTTAGGTCATAAGTTACTGCTTTTGGGATCCCAAAAAGTAAGTGGAGGGATACCTATGACATCGCAAAAGTTGTCCGTCTGTCCGTCCGTCCGTCTGTCCGTCTGTAAGCACGATAACTCTCGAAGGGAATGAGATATTTTGATGAAACTTGGTGTGAGGATTCATTGGGTCGTCGGACCACTCAAGTTTGTAGATGGGCTTTGTAGCCCTACATTTAGGGGTGGGGAGGGGGTTCAAATTAAGGGGCAAACAAAATATTTTGAAACAGCTAATTTGATAGTCGATTATGGGGTAAGAAGACATGCTGAAAACGATAGTGAAAACCATTTTGGCATCGGAAAATTAGTTCGCCCGGAATCCGGCCAAAACCGGAAAGTTTGTTAAAAGTAAAATTTTTATTTGAAGTTGATTAAATGTACGATTTAGGGGTAGGAAGACATGCTGAGGACGATGCTGAAAACCATTTTCTTGATGGACAAGTAGTTCGCCCGGAATCTGGCCCAAACCGGAAAGCTTGTCAAAATTAAAAGCTTTATTTGGAGTTCGATTTAGAGAGATATTCGATTTAGGGCAAGAAGACATGCTGAACACTTATGTGAAAAAATTTTCAACCTGGACATGTAGTTCCCCCCGAATCCACCCAAAACCGGAAAATTGTTAGAAGCTTAAGTTTTATTTCTAGTTGATTAGATAACCGATTTCAGGGTAAGAAGAGATGCTGAATCCGTGTTTGACAATCATATTTTACCCGGAAATATAGTTCGATCGGAATCCGGCTGGAGTCGGAAAATTTGTTATAAGTTAAATTTTTCTTTGATGTTGATTAGATGTTCATTATTGGGGAAAGAAGATACCCTGAGTTCGTTTTTTAGCTTTCTTTGTTCGTCGGACAAGTAGTTCTGGAGTTCAGCTGAAACCGGGAAATTGGCAGAAGTGATAGGAAGTTTTTTTTTTTTTTTTTTTTTTTAATCCCGTAGCATCTTTTGTAATTTAATTTATTTTTATATTATTTATAAACTAAGAAATCAGATTTCGTACTTTTTGTGGCTACTCCTCCATCCCTCAGTGACGTTAATTTGAATCTATTTTTACCCAATTTTAAATATTCACGTCACCTAACTTTCAAAATTAAACCCATGTTTTATTTACTATTCTTTCCCCTAATACTTGGAAAATAATTATCTCATTTATATTTTGTAAAAAAATTCTTTAACTACATTTCCTTTTTTTTTTTTTATTACTTATAATTCAAATCTACTAATATTAAACCCACCTCCACTCATCTCAATAACATTCTTTTTCCTTTACTCAAATTTAACTTTAATCTAATTTACCTTTTGAGCAGTCAAACTATAGTCTAATAACGAAAAATAGGGCAAAACACACAAAAACAAAAACAAAAAGCACATCGATATCTCAGGGTGCCCTTCCGGCATAGAGCACCCCTTCCATCGCAGCCACTATTACAACTCTTTAAACAAACAAAAAACCCTATTTTTCTTTACTAAACCAAACAACCCCCCTCCCTACCAAAAATTAAATGAAAATTAAAAATAAAAAGTTAGAAAGTTCTGCTTTTACAACCTATAGCCTACTCATAATACTTTACATCACAAAACACACTTCCGTAAAGCAGAACGTTCTAACTATCCCAATTTGTTCCTTTTTAAAAACAAAACCACACAACAAAACAAAAACCAATTTTGACTGCTCAAAAACAAAAAAAAAATGTGTAAAAAAACCCATAAAAAACAGGAAGTTTTAGGAAGATAGGAAGTTTTCGTCAAAACAGATCTGACTTATAGGGGTAAACACACATGCTGAATCCATATCTGAACTTGGTTTTCTCAGAAGACTAGCTATTTGGCCTTAATCTGTTTCTGAATTTTAATTGTAAAAGTGTTCAAGGAGTCTGGCGATGACTGGATCTGGCTAAGACACGACCCAGTTGTCTGGATCAGATATTGAATTTTTGGGATCCCATCGAAACCTTTGGTCTTGTTCACTTTGTGGTTAAGATGCGCACTTTGACCACAGGTGGCCCGAAGGGGGGGGGGGGGGGTAAGGGGGTTATTCACTCCCCCCCCCTGCCTTTTGCTAAGTCGTATCAGTCGAACACATATATCAATCACCTGTAGTTTTACGTAACATCGTCTTTGACCAGGATAAGCTTTGCTTATCTTCTTCGTTCCGCTGAACAGTCTAATTCCATCTCAGACCTAATTGTTCAGTCGACTGGCTATAACTTTTTTGGCGATTTATAAACTTTCTACTCTTCAACGAATCGACGTTTTCAACTGAGTTACATGGGATTCCTTAAAGTTTTCCCAGCTGCGAGCTTTCGCTGTAAATACACTTTTCCTGCTACTCATTACAGTGAATGAAATTCGACAAATTATTTTCCCTTAGAGCCCGTTCATCTTTCAAAGAACTATCGGTTCAGGCGAATCCCCTCTCAATTCGAGCCTCATAAATCTATAGGTAAACATTGCGCCCAGAAAACAGAGGATGGTGAGAATTCACGAAATTCCGATGGTCAAAAGCTGTTCAGGGGACGTTACAAAGAGGGGAAATTGTGAAATAAAATGTTCTCTTCTGACAGTAAATCGACAGAAAAGAAAAGCCAATGGCGATTAAGCCATCTTTGTGCAATCGACAGTTCTGGAGCTTTCGATAATGTAGTACATTCACAGGCTCTACTTTCTTTGTTGGGTCAGGATGTTAATACTTCCATTGTTTCTGTTTTAAGGATCTAGTACCGTTGTTCGATTGTTCGGGCGAAATGGTCAGAAGTCCCATTTATGAATGCCTCTCAGGTTTATTGCCAACATTTTTCCTCGGGGACCTAAGTATTTATTTCATAGCTATGCAGACGACATTCTATTAATGTCGAACTAAAAGTGGGTTAGAATCTAACATAAAAATGATTTGTCAGTCTTTCTCAAGTTGGCCTTTCTGTTAACATTTCTAAATGTCAGTATCTTAAATTCAACAGCCCAACAGATTCCGGTATTTCTTTTCAAAATGAAAAACTACCTAATTCCCTTAATGTAAAATAGCTTGGCTGAAAACAAGAGCTGAACGCTAATATGGCACTTGCCAGAACAGGCAAAATGTTGGCGGGAGTTTTTTGTTTTTGAGTTTTGTACAGAGTCGAATAGTATTTTATTATACACTAGTAAGTAAAAAGTACTGTAAAATCTAGAACTCCTCTTCTTCGTTGGGCGGTTCAATGGTCTTCAATATGGTTTCAACATGTATATCAAGTACGTTTCTTCTTTGAATTGTTGATGCTTAATTTACCGTTTCGAGGAGACGGACCTCTGCCTCGTCAATGGTTTCGCCTACTAGTAGCTAGCTAGGACGATGAAACTTGGGAGGCGTGTCAGGGACCCTATCAGTTTGATATGAGAATAGTCGTTTTCCCGATCCGATTATCTGAGGGGGTGGGTTGGGTGGAGGAGGGGGATTCCGGAAAAGTTAGGTATATTGAACTTACGAACGGCTGATCGGATCTTAATGAAACTTGATATATAGAAAGATCTCGTGTCTCAGATGCCCCATTTTAAATTTGGACCGGATCTGGTGACATTGGGGGGAGTTGGGAGAGCTGTAATCCCACATGGCACTTGCATGGGTTGAGACGTATTGTTTGATAAAAAAGTACTGTTCGACTGGGCGATTCAGATGCGCACTATAAGGGAGCTAGAGAAAAAGTATTTTATTGTTTAACTTGGCTGTAATGATGCGGACTTTAAAGGCGCTAGAAATGCATCTGTAAGCAAAATCCTTGAGGCAAAAACGATAGCAGGTTCTTAGGGATCATTAATGTATACCGTTTGGTCGAAACTAGAACCCTTGTGGCACAAATGGTCATGGGTTGAGATGTATCGTTTGATAAAAAGTACTTTTCGACCTTGCAGTGAAGATGCGCACTTAAGGGAGCTAGAACCTCATTTGTAAGCAAAACTGTTGAGGCAAAAATGGTAATTGGCTCATGGGGATCATGAAAATGCATATTTTGCTTAAAAGTATTTTCCTTAATTTGCGGTAATGATTGGTACTTTAGGGAATGGTCCGATTTGGAAAGTGGCGATTTCTAAGCCAATCTTGAAGAATTTATAACATTCCAGCCATGTTTTATCGTTTTTTTTTAATTTTTTCCATCTCTAGCCTTTTACCTCTGGAATACCTTTCTAGTTTTGACAACAGTACTTGAAACAATCGCCAAAAAACGGCGTTGCTACATAGTGACAATGTTGCTAACGGCTGTACCCAGGATTAATTAAGGCGCCGCCGTCGAAATTTTTGGAATCCGCCTTTTTTTCTAGAAACATTTAACTACTTCCCATGCAAATTCTAGCTATTAACATAGTCCAAGCCCCCCAAAATTCAAAGTCTAAAACGCCCACTCTATGACGCACCCTTCGTCCAACTATAGTTCGGAATGCGCCACAGGCGAAACTTTGTGGAAATACTGATGATAAAAATGCCTGTTTGCAATCCCCAGATTACCTATTAAACCGAGATCTGTCTGGAGAAACGAAAGGGGCGATCGAGGATAAACTAGATACAAAGTACATTTGTTCGGAATTTACAGCAAACAAAAGTAGGCTTGTTTTCATGTCAAGAGAGGTGCTTATTCCTGAAGTACTGCAATCCTAAGAAGTAAAAAAATGAAGAGCAACCAGCTGAAGCTACCGTAAATGGTAAACAACGAGAGCTAAACAAATGCCACTTAAATTACCGAACTGAGTAACTGGGTTGAAGCAAGTAATGAATTCGTACTATACTGAAGAACTAACTAAGAAAAAATAAGAAACAGATCGAGAGCGGTATAACAACCGAACTGATGGAATAAACTCTTGTCAGAACCACCTTCAACACACGAATTCGGCAAGTCTAATAACAGAAATGAACTAAAGAAAAATCCGATGAATCACCGTATTCGGTAATGGATCAGAACCAAATGAATCTCACTGAATTTGATTATGAAATGGACTGTCCGAATGCGAGCGAATTACCGAATTCGGTAAAGAATGAGACCAAATAAACAGGTTAAATCACCGAATTTACGTAGGGACGGGCCGAATGCGGCAGAATTTATGCGGACTGAACAAAAGGTGGATGAGTTATCGAATTCGGTCACGAATCAAAACCAAATGAATCTGATTAATGACCGAATTATGAAATGGACTGACCAAATGCGACTGAACAGATACGGACTGGAGTTAAGTCCGGTGAATTACCGAATTCGCTAACGAATGAGAACAAATAAAAAGGTTAAATCACCGAATTTACGAAGGGACGGGCCGAATGCGGCAGAATTTATGCGGACTGAACAAAAGTTGGATGAGTTATCGAATTCGGTCACGAATCAAAACCAAATGAATCTGATTAATGACCGAATTATGAAATGGACTGACCAAATGCGACTGAACAGATACGGACTGGAGTTAAGTCCGGTGAATTACCGAATTCGCTAACGAATGAGAACAAATAAAAAGGTTAAATCACCGAATTTACGAAGGGACGGACCGAACGCGGTGAAAACGATGTGGAGTGAACAAAAGATAAAGAAAAGGGAACCAATGAACACGTAAAATCACCCAATTTGGAAATGCAGGGACAAACGATTTTATGAAAAGAGTTTCACCGAATTGACCGAATGCCCAAAAGTGGTGCAGGACGCCTCTAATCTGGCTACGGAAGACGTCAAAGAGTTAAGTTCAGTCTTATGCATAGAAACAGAAAGAAAAGGAAATACTTAAGACGGAACCAGGTCAATAGACCAACTGAAGCTTATGAGGAAGGAAGCGTTGTTGAATCCATTTCCATGGGTTCCATTTTTAGAATTGTGGAATCCGTGGAAAAGTGGAATGGATATCCTTGGATTCGCTCCTTTGGCTTTCTTTATAATATTACCCTTTGTACATGTCTTCTCAAATGGAAAGAAAGTTCACCAACTACTCGACCAAAAAGTTTCTTCCCACCACTTTCTATTTAAACCTAGCTCCTTTGATGCTAGAGTAATCTTTTCTTCCCAGAAAAGTACCAAGACGAACCGCTCCTTTGATGCTTTACGCATTCTTGGAAGAAGAGCTCGGCACCCAGTGATAACAGGAGATGCAGGAGCAGAGCAAAATTTAGTATATTTACGTAGCATATTTATAAGCCGTTGGGTTTCGCCTTACATTCTGTAACCGGGACAAGTAAAACTCAGGGAGTTCAAGGAATTCCTGTTGTCAATGTTTTGGTCTTGGCCTTTTATGGGGGGTTCATTTGACGGAGTGAGCATTGGATAGTCAGAGTCGGGATAGAGAGAGTGAGTAGCTGGAATAGAAAGTGTTAACCAGAGTGCAGATGACGGACAGGAAGCATACGATTTAAGTAATTTTTGTAGTTGATTTTCGTTAGCGTGGGGTCCATCCTGATTAAAAAAAATTTAGCCTGCGTAGTTGTATGATAGTTGTACAAAAAAGTAGCATGTAGGCTATTGATATGTAATAGTAAAAATACTATTATGTATTATTCACGTGTAGTAACCATGTAGTAGCATCGGGATGTAAGTTGGTCTGGTTGTGTTAGGCTGATTTGTAAGTATAATTGAGTCTACCGTGTTCAAGAGTAACGTCCTCGAAAGTAGAACCTAACACCAACACCGTTGCTGTGTAAGAGTGATTGTATCCCATACTTACCAATGGTTGTGATTACTGTTAAGCAGTACAAAAATGACCCTGAGAAAGTCCACTGGCTTGCGATATGTGTTACTGAGTCATCACCGTCATAACCTTCACCAACTGCTTCGATCAAGTTCATCTGATACTTCCTGACCTGGAAAAAGATTAACTTAATTAGTATTATGAATGAATGAATGAATTTATTTCCAAAAAGCCCGTGGGGCCATGGCAGGAAAATAACATACACACAAAATAACGGTTATAAACACAATGTTTGAGGGAACCCTTACTCCAAAAAACGCTACCGATGCTCCATAGACTGCTTGAGGAACTTCCCAAGCCGGCGAAGGTCCCCCAAATTTGTCTTCCCATGACTTTAACCAAATCCTCCTCCTCCATCCTACTATGTCCAAAAATCTCTTTGCGCAGATCATTTAACTCAACCCATCTACCCACCAGATGCAAGATATCCTCCCCTAGTGAGCCACACATAGGTCCGAAGGAAGGACCAGAAAATAGCTTAACTTTACCTATAAAGTTTCTTCTTTCCCCAGTGGTAGAGAAAGTCATCAATGTCATCACATTGTATTTATGACGCGTAATGCCAGACTGTACATCCTAATGTTAAAATTTTCTAAGAGAGGAACAGAAAGTCTACATTATGCTTTCGGAATAGACAAGACTTCAACCGATTTCACATATTTTCCAGAAAGAAAACAGGACTTTGACAAAATTTAAAACAAGAATCTTGAGTTGTGTTTTCCTATTTGTGAACGTTTGGTTACCAGATACCTTCATTGTTCGTACAAACTATCAAAATTTTCTACAAGGATAAAACAACTTGTTTACATTGACATTAAAAAGGACTTAGTTGTAGAGATCCGAGTTCCTCGTAACCGGATAACGCAAAATTTACTCGAATTTCCCAACTTCTTTCATGGCGTCACATTACGCCAGGAGCTTCGGATAATCCGCCCGAATTTGCTCTAGTCTAAATAAAAGCTGGTGAGGGACGCAGGGTATCAAATAGAGTGGAGGGCCACAGTGTTCAGTAAATCAACAATTCCATACAGGCTTTGTTCCCATGTGAATGACGTCTGACCCCGAGTAAAATAACACTAAGGAGTAGCGCCAAGACCTATGCTTTCCATGCTTTGTAAACGGGCCATATTCTTTGCGCCGCCCACTTCGCTTGCGGCATTTAAAGCAAGACAAACTTGCGGGTTAAGGAATTTCTAGAAAAGCAAAGGTGCGGTCTGCATACACCATGGAACCAATGGAGGCTGTATAATTTGTTTGGTCTATTCAGAATATGAAGTTATCGGAGGCAGCGCTGCTGAACGGCTCAATGAGCTTAAGTAGGGACGTTCTCTATCGCTAGTGGTGCTCGTATCGCTGCTATTACAGTGTGTGTCAATGTTGCCAAGTCTTGGCGCTACTCCCTAGTGTTAATTTGCTCTGGTCTGACCAAGCAACACACCGGAGACAGTCAACGACATTCAAGGACCAATCAACAAGTTTTTCGCATACATTCTGCTTGGGCTCTGCTTCTGCATTTCCCCTTTGATTATTGTGTACATTAATGTACACGTTTCTTCTGCAAGTTACCAACACATATATTATTCACAGCTAAGAGGAAGCATAACCAGCGTTGCCACATCAAAAATATTTGGAGAGTGACTTTTGGCCCAAAACAGAGAGTGAATTGGGAGTGAAATATATTCTCATGAAATTTTAGGTTTTGGTCGGAATCGCCTCTGTAAAAATAACACATCTTAATTTTACTTTCATGAAAAAACTTTAAGTCAGTTCTGGTCGGAATCCCTGCTGCAGAAATGGCACATTTGGTCATTATGTAAAGTAGAGTGATTTGTATGTCCTACGTAGGACAAGAGTGACACAAACAAAATAGAGTGACAATTCACACTATCGTGTGACATATGGCAACGCTGAGCATAACACTAAAGGTTTAGTCGTGTTAATTTCATGTAACACCTCCAATGACTCAGTGATTTAAGGTTGAAGAATACCGGAGAAGAGGATTGGTTGAATGGGCTGCTCAGCAGCAGGTTAATTATTTCAGCATTTGATCAGGTGGGACTCAGACATAGAACCTTCTCCTTCGAGGCCGTGTTATTTAATGTCAGTTTATTTAGCCGATAGGTCTTACAAGATTAAAGACATGTATCCACCTGAAATACACTAAACTGAGCTTTCCGTTTGAAAATCATAAGCTTTTTTTTTTAAATTTAAAAAACTTCCACGATAAGGTTGGTGTTCGTAGGTTTCATGATACCGGGAAGTAATACCAGAACAACAACGGTTAGCTTATTATTAATAAGTTAGTGTTTGTTTTATAAAGTTCTTAGTTAATTTTTGTACCAAGACTTACGGACGTTGCTATAGGGGGGGGGGGGGTACCCCCTCCACCCCCTCGAAGAAAAAAAGGCTAAACTGGGCGCTCGCAGAGCACCCAACCACAAAATTGAGCTAAACTGGGCGCTCGCAGAGTGCCCGACCACCCAAATTCAGCTAAACTAGGTGCTCACGCAGGAAAGCTACCGGAAAGCTACGCGACCGAAGAAGTCAGTAAGGCACTGGGTTGACATACGGCGGCTCTGGGTTCTCGAGCGGTGGAGACTTAAGGAATTGCATTCTCAGTCGCATGTTTCGAGCTTGCCAGATTGACATAAAGAGGCGGGCTATTTCTACTCATCTCATTGGGATACGAAGAGATTATCATATTTTGTCAGGATTAGAAGTATGATTGTCAAATTTGAGCTTCCAAGACCACAAAAGATGTTTGTCAAATCATGAATGTCGTCCTGCAGCGCAAAGTAACCAAATTTTAACACGATCCGCTGTGTACCGATATCTCTCGATTCAAGTAAAAGTCAGGCTGATTTTTCTTGTGGAGTACCTTTTCAAGAATTGAATTGTTTTATGCAAAGCTACTTTGTATTTTAACAGAAAAATTTTAACACGGATTTTTAACACGATTGCTTTGCCTCAGACTCTTTTAGTTTCCCCTTTCCTTAAATATTTTACGTCGGGTAATACGGCTAGTATTAAGACTTCTTTTTTTAATTACGGAAAATTTTAATGCCGGTTGGTTTAAAAGATCCTATTGAAGTTATGCAGCGTAAGCGTTTGCGGTTTCTTGAAAAATGTAAGATGTTTAGCCATAACCTGTGTGAGGCTATCAGTTCTACTGAACCTGATTGATTGATGTATAGTGTTTAATCGTGTTATAGTTTATTTACTATTTTATACTCGTCGTATACGGCGGATACAAATAAATGAAATGAAATGAATGAAATTTGATGATAAGTCAGCAATGAGAGAAGATGTAAAGACGGGCATGATTATTGCAGCACGTCATTTGATTTTTATTTATTTATTTTTCTCAGAACAAGTCTGCTCTGTTTGAATTTTTTTTCTTTGGATGATCATTAGTTCTTTTTCGGAAAGGTTCGAATACCCAGCTAAATCTCTCATATTTTTCTGCATTCGTCTTGAACAAAGGCAGACGAGCAGATCCATGCTAAGTGGCCCTTACTTTCATCTGGGATCCAAAAGGACGTTCTGATCATACCGGATTCCACAAAATTTGCCTGCGGCACCTTTTGTGTAGTAGGCTCCTTTTACTGGAAGGTCGCGTCGTTTCATTCGGGTTTTAGGCTTAGAATTTCTGGCTTGGGTCATATGAAAAGTTGGGATTTGTTGGAGGGAAGTAGTGTTTTGCCCGAAAAAAGTCATAGCTTATTTCAAAAATTTCGCTCGGGGCGCACATTTTCATTCTGTCTGATATGCGGTCATCGCTATTGCAGAAGTAAACTCCTCTTATTACGAATGACGTTCACGTTAACCGTATAACACTAGCTTTAATGTTTCTTTAAATTCGTACAGTTTCCCGCATGGTGCTGTGTTTCTTGGCTTTTGTTTCTAACAGGTATGACTCTTAAGCCTTGCCAGACATCTACCAGTTGTATACTTTGACATAGACACCTCCCATGCCCAAGTCTCTCAAACCGTCCCTGAACACGGAGATACGACTAGGCTTCTTCAGTCTTCAACGCTTGCATGTATCAGCTGTTATTATTACATTTGCGACAAAAAACCGAAACGGGCGACAGGGCGCCAGTAGGCGCCCTGCCACCCCACCTCGATTTTCGGCTAGCGACGCCTCTGTCAAGGCCAAAGGCCAAGGCCCCAAGGGCACAATTCTAACACACATGAGTAGTTTTCGCTAAGTGGTTTTCTGAACTGAATCCTTGAAAATTCCTTCCCAGATAGGGACCTTTCCGAGCTCCGGTTAAATTCTACATTTCTCAAAGGAGGGATAACAGCTTATATTTCCAAACGAAATATAAAGGAGGAACGAGAAAGTGGGAAAAGGTTCTTGGTAAGATTGCAATTGGATGTTACTGGATGGAAGGGCCGCAATGAAACAGGCGAGTAAAACGAATGGCAGAAATAAAAGAAAATAGCCGACGACCCTCGTTTATGGAACAGTTTCAGAACGAAGAAATAGGATAGCATGGCACTGTTTTGGTAATTCTACTGAGTGCTTGTCTAAGACTACATTTAAATTTGTTTCGGAAATGTGTATATAAAATCCGTTTTTATTATCGGTTTATTGTTGTTTTGGAAATTTTAAACTGACTATTTCTGAATTATTGTTACCTTAAATTACCTTAAATCGCACTGGCCGGCGAATAAGGTTGGGTGAACATCCTGTAGATTCGGATTAGAAATAATATGACCCCTATTTCTACCTACTTCTAGCCCACTTTGAGGTATTTGTAAGGGCTGTCTGAAAATGATGAATATTTCTAGATATTATTGCTTTTCTTGTTCAATTACAAACAATATTTTTACTTTTTTAATAATTATGTGATTATCATGATAGGCTTCTGCACGACAAAAACTCAATGTTTGACTTCGGGACCGACTAAAAAGAGGCACGGAACGGAAGGCGCAGGAGGCACGAGAAAAAAAAAAAAGATTAGCAAATAGAAGAAGTAGACAAGTAAGTGGGAGTTCGTAACCCCAGAGTCTAAAAGAAGGCACGTTAGAACTTTGTCACTCCGAAGCCTGAAAGGATCCTTTTAGTTTTCGTGCCGCTTTTGAGTTCTCGTGCCTCCTACATGATTTCGTGTCGTGTCGTACCTCCTTTTAGTCGATCCCTTCGACTTCGGCCGTGAAAGAATTTTGAAAATAAACTGAAATGAAATTAAAGTAAGTTAAGCTTTCGAGCATTCTTTCTCCGAATAGTGTGGGTTGACTGATTGCCGATCCTCACTAAGATTATTTCTATTGAATATACGGCGTTTCTGTGAAATATTCCATAACTGGAGAATTAACAGCATTAATATATAAAAATTCCATCTTCACGTAAATATTTAATTATTCGGTGAAATAGGGATGTGAAGTCTGTTTAGAAATTAATCTGTTCAAATCCCACTTGCGGATTCAAATCCCACTTGAGCAGCATTTTTTTTCAGCTCACTACTATTATCGTTTCTATTTTGGTGCACCCAAACACTAGATAGGGATTTCTCCCAAGTTCGGAAATATATTTCTAAGAATACTGGAAACACGCCTACACTTATTGTTTCCAAGGAGAAAGTTAGACTCTGATCGGGAAATATTCCGCCTGAACTAATATAGACGAAATGGCCTTGGAGAAAAAGCAGTATTCGGGATTTTCTATAGTCTGTACACATGACCAATCATTGAAAGAGTGAACACTTCTGCCATTAATGATGGCGAAAGGTCTGCTATTGAGCAGCCGATTTAACCAGTCCTCATCTCCGGTACTGCTATGGAGGAATTCCAACCTTAAATCACCGAGTTCTTGGCAGTTTGGCAAGAAGTGGACCAGGATCAAAACATTTTCGAAACAAAAACTGTCTGTGGCTCGAAAAGAGTGATTCCACGGGGGATCAATTAAAAAGAGGCACGGCAAGACATAGTGTAGGAGGCAAGAGTACTAAAAAGAGGCATGAACACTAAAAGAGCTCTTTCAGGATTCAGAGTGAGGGGCAGGAACAATGCTGTAACGTGCCTACTTTTAGGCTCTCGAGTTACAAACTCTCACTTACTTGTCTACTTTTTACTACTTGATAGTCTCTTCTATTACTTGTGCCAGTTCGACGGTAGTGTGTGTGGCTCACAAGTGTGTTTCCGTGATCATTAAGATTTGTGTTACACTTGCTTTGTGCCTTAAATTTGACAAGCAACTGTTGAGGTTATTTCTGATTTTTTTGCTCGAACTTAGTTTGGTTCTACGTCTCAACAAGAACAAAGAATCCAACAGAACCTCCTTCTTGGTGCCATGCAGTGACTACGGATACCCCGACAAAACTGAGAGGAGCTAGAGGTACTTGCTGAGCTTTGAGTTGATACCCGTATACTTCCCTCTTCGCCGCTGCGCATAACAGAGGAAAAACTGTAGTAGGCATGGAGTACCCGCTCTGAACTGCGTCACACGTGACGTCACAATGGTAGAAAACAAACCGATTGCTGAGGACTATAAACAGCTGCAATATACATTTTTGTAGAGCTAAGAAATTATGAGGTTCCGCGATAAGTCAATTAATCAAGTTCTTTTTCTTAGTTTTAGAGAAAATCCCGATGAAACATTTTCAAAGTAGTAGTATGAAGTTGTATGGAAAAGTAGCATGCAGTACTAACTGATGCTACTACATGCTACTTCAGGGCTACCGTATTACTGCATACTGCTGCATGCTATTATTAGCAAGACTGGATGCTACTATGGCAAGAAAGGATGCTACTCGATACTACTTCACAAGATTGGACCAGTCTGAGGCGCATTAAATGATCGTATTCTTTACTATTACATAGTATTCCATGCAACTTTTTCGTACAACTACCAAGTACCGAATTTGTACCAATTCGTCATAGTTGTACTGATTTTCTGACTTTAAAAAAAAGTTTTAGAGAGAAACAAGTACTGAATCTAGTACAATTGTACCGCCCATCGCAACACTGGAGACGGAGGTTCTTGTGATTATGTGTTTTTGGTCTAACAACGGCACAATGTCTTATTATGTAAACGATGGTTTGCGGCATACAGGCAGGGTGAAAGCCGAGATCCAGTCCCAGTCATTTTTTTCAATTTTGAACAGTCGATTTTTCGGAACGTTGGAAAAACTTACCTCCTTTTTCTGATTATTCAACGTACCTCCTTTTTCTGATTATTCAACGTACTTTTGACTTCAGCAAATAAACAAGCAGACTTAGATACACGTAGGCTACCAATTATACTTTTTCACATATTATACTTTTTACATTTACCACAGCCCCTTCTGAGGTTCCGTGGCCCCAAACCCTGTTGTCAGAATCTGACATGTTTCGTTTATATTTTTGTTGAGATTTTTGTACCTACATGACCAGTATTGTGAAGTACCCAACCCCCGATAGCTGAATCCTGCGAACCAATGTGATTGTTCCTGTTCTTTCCTTGGTTGTTTAATGAAGATTGGGGCAGGATTGGGGAGGGGAATGGGAATTGGGTAGGCTAGGGTTGTTTGAGTGAAGAAAGCTGATTTGGAGTGAGTTAAAGTCTAACTAAGTGTATTACAAAAAAAAAAGAAAAACTGATCAATAGATCTTGATAATTTGATGTCCGTCTTGCACAAGTGATCTGTTGCTGTTGTCACATATTGAGACGGGCTATTGGTTTTAAGAATATGTTCAGTATGTTGTAGAAATGTTGAAGAAATGAAATTCCTTCCTTCCTTCCTTCATTCAGCGAAGCAAGGGGAAAGTGACTACATTAACATATTTTTGTAATGAATTGTTAGAATATAGCAGAACAAAATAACTCCAGAGAGTAATGCGCTAGCTTTGAAAAAGTAACACACAGTCAAATCACAGCGACACTAGCTCCGCTAAAGGATACGACCATCCCTACTGAAATTCAACCAATCGTCAACGAGCGCTGGCTCTGATCCGAGCAAAATACGAACAGTTCGTCTTCGCATTACTCTCGCTCTGGAATATGCTGGCAGATTTTCCGGGGGTGAAGGAAATTAGAGATAGTTTTTTTGGTGGGGTGCCCATACTATTTCCTGGTATTATGAAGTCGACGAATCGTCAGGTAATTCGGTCGGTATGTACATTTTTTAAGTGTATACTGGAAGTTTAGATTGGAGGTAATTTGGCGAATGGTAGAAGGGTAAAAAGAACTGATCTTATTGTATGTAATTTTGAAGGTCAATTTTGTTAGTTAAGTGCGAGAATGAATACTGTTGTATGGCCCTTTGTTGGCTTTAATAAATTATTAAATTATTATTATAGTTAGCTGCCGTACAGTACGGTTCGAAACTCGAAATTCGTCAGGAGTTCACCACATCAAACTTTGCGCATAGATTCAAAACTGAAAGATGCAATAGTAAATACATTAATTTACCTTTTCTGCGACGTAAAATGTCCAGTTTTCCTTGTGAAAAACGTTATGATCCATCGTAACCTCCCAGATTTCCGCGACCAGTTCATTGCGCATATCTCCAACGCTGATAGTAAGATCATATCCCCCATCGTCTTCGATGGCCATGAAGATGAAAGTGCCGACGATGATATAAGCAACAACAACGCCACAAATACCAACGTGGCCAAAAATGAATGCTGAAAAAAAGTTAATAGTTATTTCTTGGAGAGTGTCCAGTGCTCTCTGATTTAAGGGGCACTTACCTAAATGGGATTGGTCTTGCTCCCCAAGAGACTCTGCAAACAGTAATCCGATAACAAAGTTAAAATTTACTGAAAGTTCTCTACTTCTTTAGAAGGAAAAGCTTGATTAAGAGGGGGGGGGGAGTGTTGATAAGATTGTGTACATACAAACGTGGTGAAGATTGTCACAAGTATTGTATGAATGCAATGCAACAAGGAAATTTGTTTAATTTTTGTTTGTGCTTTGGTTGTGCTCGATGAAAAATTTATCTCAGAATAGTACTATGAAGTAGTACGAAAAAAAGCATGCATTACTAACGATGCTACTACATGCTTCTACTTCAAGGCTACCGTGTTACTGCATACTACTATATGCTACTATTAGCAAGACTGGATGCTACTATGGCATGACAAGATGCTACTGGATACTACTACATACGATTGGACCAGTCTGAGGCACATTAAATGATAGTATTATTTGCTATTACATAGTATTACATGGAACGTTTTCTACTACTACCATACTACTACGCAGGCTACACATTTTTCATTGGGTGTATATGGCCCATGTTGCTGTCAAATACACGTTTTTCCTATTCTATTTTAAACAAGAAGAAAGCAAGACCACCAGGCTTCAAGAGAAAGAAAAAAGATTAAACGATGTATTGGTGGTTTACTTCTCTTTTCCATCTTTTCTTTTCGTCGTTCAGTACTCCATCTCTACCTTTACATGTTGCTTTGAGCGTGTTCCACCAAATAGTTACTATTTCCGTTCCGTCCTCACGAAAAGTTGCTACGCTGACCGTTCCAGCCTTCTCGAAATAGTAACTAATAGTTACTATTTGCTTACCATGCTCCGGAGCGGGGTAAGCGTAGTAACTACGCATCTCTGCAACATGATTGGTCGGATTTGCCCGTGGCATGAAGTGGCTACTGAAAAATAGAAATATCGTTCCAGCCTTGACGGCAGAAAGACAGAATTCGTGACGTCAAGCGTAGTAACTACGGTAAGTAGGATGGAACACGCTCTATGTGTAAGTAATCATATGAATATTCGTCCATCCGTAGAATCATCACACCTTCAAAACTGTACCGAAGACTCAACAACAATTATTCAAACTAAGTTCGTAAAGCACAATTTACACTTCTAATGCTTTACTTTGTATTAAATGCTTCACAAATAAACATTTCCGACTTCCTTTAGAAGGCGCTACGAAGATCGGCCGTTTTCTTGTTATCCCTTGTCTTTACCTTTCTGGCATTTCGGCGATCCAAATCTTAAAAGCTGGGGCCTGGGATATCGTGGCAGGAAATTCAAAAACTCCCAGTAATGCTTGATATAAAAGTATATATTTGAGATGTTACCAAAGTCAAGCCGCAGATGCAGTTTACCTGATTGTTCTTGTCTTTGATCAGAAGTTCTATGGCTTAAAGTGCCTATTCAAAGTTTTTCTTTGTGGAATAGTGTTGTGAAGCTTAATTAGCTTGCTTTATAAAATGTACCAGAATGTGCAATAAGCTTATAACAAATAACATAGCTACACAAATCATGCACAAACAAATAACCTATTCAAATCTGAATTATACAAGCTGATTTATGCATAAAATAATGATCTACTAAGTATTATAAGAAATATCACTTTTATCTTTGTCCGAGCTAGTATATTGAGCATGTACCGGCCCAAAAAATTACGCTTTGAAATATCACAGATAGGAAACTGTTGAAAAAGCTGCTGATCTAGGGGGTAAGCATTGTTCCTAGGTTGTTACAGAGTGGGATTGGGGTAGTATGATGTGCCTATTGAACTTTAAATATGATCTGCATATGTTAAATGCATCTGATAGAGCGATACATGAATATTATATCTATGGATTTATTCTGTATATTATAGGCAACCATCTAATGCATATCTAGATCCCAACGGATTGAGACGAAAGTTAGTGTCTAAATATTAACTTCAAGAATGAGGTTAAGGTTTGAGGCAAGAAGTTGAGGCTTACAACTTCTTGCCTTAAATCTCAGTTCGGTCGGAATCGGACCAAAACCGCCCATTTGCAGCTGAAGATAATCGCCAACTAATCTGACTCAGGTTCGATACTTTGATAAAACGACAAGCTGGTAATGCCGTTAGTTTTCCGAGTAGACAAAGAAATGGGCCGAAATCCGTTAAAAAGTATGAGAACATATCAAATTCACCCAAATACTGACTCGGGAATGGGATCGATTAAAAAGAGGCACGGCAGGGCAGGCAAGGCGCAGGAGGTACGAGTAATAAATGAGATTAGTAAGTAGTCAAAGTAGACAAGTAAGTGACAGATCGTATCTCGCGAGCCTAAAAGAAGGCGCGTCAGAACATTATTCCTGCCCCTCACTCTAAACCCTGAAACGGACCTTTTAGTTTTCCTCGCCTCTTTTTAATACTCGTGCCTCCTACACTATGTAGTGCCGTGCCGTGACTCTTTTTAGTCGATCCCCTCGGAAATGGACACATAGAGGGTATAGAAGTTGTCGGAATCGAAAGTTTGACCGGAATTCGGAGAAAAACGGCGCCTAGCTTACGAGTAGGATAAGCTTCTTTGGCCACTTCACCAATTTTTCGACCACCCTTGTTTTGTTTGACACCTCTAAAACCGTCAAATGCATATAATAAAGTAAGAACTTGGTATCAGTTGACAACCAAGTGTTTTGTTTCGACTTCCCTTTGATATAAAAAATGGAATCTATTTCCATTTTTCTGTTTTGACCTTTTTGAATGTTCTTTTCTTTTGGCTATTAAAATAATTCAGAACTTTAGATCCAACTGGATGCCGGAGCATGGTTGGAAGTATATCAAAAGCAACTAAGCGTAAGATATAAGAAGATTTACAAAAATCAAAATTTTCGGCTTTAATTTGACTTCATCTTACTTAATTAATATTTGCACTCAGTATACGTAGAAATGCCTCGAATTTGTTCGTGTCCTGAAGTAACATACTTCTACCGTATTCAACCGAAATGGCCTTGGTAAATAGGTTCGAGAGCACTTATAGTGTAGAGGAGAGCTACCCAACCTCCAACCACATAACCCTCGAACCCACTATAATCCTCGAAACTGGCCTCAAAAATGGTAAAAGGAAATTTGTGTGCAGTCCTAACTAGGTCCTATCTGAAGAAACAAAACCTAATGACCTAGGACCTAGTTAGAATAGCAGAGAATTTTTTGTGTACTCCTTTTGAGGTCAATCTTGAGGTTATATGAATTCGAGGCTGAGTACCTCTCCTTTAGCTGAAGAACCTGATTTTTCTTGTTTGGGTGGAGTCAACCAAATTTTAAAATTAGGCGTGTGTAGACTCGTTCTAGTGTTATGTATATTTTACTGTTGTTGTTATTGTTTCGAGTCGTTTACTTATCTTTTTGTTAGCGGTTGTCATGATTATTAATTGCTACTATTTGTAATAGCTATAAGCTTTTAGCTTATTGTGTTGCGAGAGCAACACTTTGGTTTTGTCCTCTTTTTTTTTTTTTTTTTTTTTTTTTTTCCTATGACTCCGATTTCATTTTATTCCTGGTAACTGAGAAGGGTCTCACCTGTGCGGTTTTTACGGAAAGTGTGGACCTTAGGCCGGATTGATGAATATGACATTACATTTTGGAAAGCTCCGTAGAACTCTTGCCTGGGGCCAATAAGGATGGTTTTTGCTTGTCCTCGAGCCAGAGCCTACGGTTTGCGAAGTGAAGTGGAGTTGTATAGCCTATGTCAGAGAGGACTATCTGAAGTTGTGTAGCGAACCTTTCGTTTCATCAAAAGATGTTTCTGCTTTCGAGTGGAAAGCTCCGTTCTAGCACGCAAGCAGGCAGGCACCAGTTTCAAATTGAAGATGGACTAAAATCTATAAGTGTTAAATATATGCGGCAGTTATCCGGCCCCACAGCCAACATATCTTCTTTGAGTGATAAATAGAAAAATCTACAGAGACAAAAAAGTGGCTTTTTCCCATGTGTCCGAAAGTGCTGCCATCTATTGTTTCTGTCCATGTCTGCGACGATTTCAGCTGAGTTTATAATTTTTTTTTTTGCACTTTGGTTTGTGGTAGAGTAACGGTATCAGATGTGCCTCTTAAACTTTAAAAGTTCTCTCATTGCTAAAGAAAGTAGAGCTTATCCTTTGCTCCTTTCTAAGTCGTGACGTTAGAAAGTTGGCCTACGGCAAAAAAGTCAACTTTTGAACTAAGAAAGGTAGACTTTTTTTTTCCACGGCAATCGATAGCCATTGATGAGCTGATCAAAGTATATGTCATCCATTTTTTGGTACAAAAATTCCTTCATGGATACACCAGTTTGAAACTTTCAAAGGGGTTGACAACTTCATAGTAAGGTACATTGAAACCAAAAATAGGCGATACCAGTTATGATACATATAGGGGACTTTTATCGACTGTTAGCCCATAATCATCTTCGGTAATGAGGGGTTTGCAGCTTTTGCTAGTTGGTATACCTGTTATTTGTTTCCGGTGTATTCGATGGTAAGAACAATTTGGTTCCCAATGGTAAGATATGCAAGGGACTTGTAAGTAATAATCGGCTGTTATGCTACAATCATCTTCTGCGATGATGGGTTTGCAGCTTTTGCTAGCTGGTGTACCCATTATTTGTTTCCGGTTAAAATAATGTATATCACGGGAGAGGGACTTGTAAGTAGGAATCGGTTCACGAGGGGCTAGGAATTTTTGCAAATGGGTGCACATTGTATTCGATTTATATAAATCTGACGGTAAGAAAATTTGTGTCGATGGTCTATCAGTGTAACCGAGGATTAACTGTTTACACAACGGATACAAACGAAAATGTAAAGCAATGAGGTAGTTTCATAATAATTAATAGTGTCATCTATGGTATTTTAATCCTGAAAAGTTACGGATAGCTTTCTATTACCAACTAGATTATATAAGATATTGTTCCAAGTTTTCATCCATCACGATGTCTACGATTGAAAAGGATCAAGTACAACTGACTGCAAAGTTAATTTAGTCCCTTCTTCCTATATTATTTTGTTGTTGTTTTTACAACGCTGAAGAATACCTTTTGATCATATGATTAATTTTTTTAGGACATCCCGTTTAAAAAGCTTATGCTATAATCATCTTCAGCGATGAGGGGCTTGCAACTTTTGATAGCTGGTATATCAATTATTTGTTTCCGGTGAATTTGATGTCAATCACGGGAGACGGACTTGTAAGTAAGAATCGGTTCACGAGGGGCTAGAAATTTTTGAAAATTGGTGCACATTGTATTCGATTTCTGTAAATATGACAGTAAGAAAGTTTGTATCGATGGTCTATCGCTATAACCTAGGATTCACTGTTTACGCAACGGGTACAAACGATACGGTAATGTAAAACAATAAGGTAATTTTGTAATAATTAATAGTGTCATCTATGGTATTTTAATCCTGAAAAGTTACGGATAGCTTTATAATATCAACTAGATTATATAAGATATTGTTCCAAGTTTTCATCCGTCACGATATCTACGATTGAAAAGGATAAGGTTCAACTTCGACGGCAATCGATAGCCGCTGATGAGCTGATCAAAGTATATGACATCCATCTTTTGGTAAAAAAATTCCTTTATGAGATACACCAGTTTGAAAGTTTCAAGGGGTTGACAACTTCAGTAGTAAGGTACACACTGAAACCAAAAATAGGCGATACCAGTTGTGAGACATTTAGGGGACTTGTACGTGACAGGCGACTGTTAGCTCATAATCATCTTCAGCAATGAGGGGTTTGCAGCTCTCGCTAGTTGGCGTACCTGTCATTTGATGAACAATTTGGTTCCCAAATGTAAAACATGCAAGGGACTTGTAAGTAATAATCGGCTGTTATGCTACACAAATCTTCAGCGATGAGGGGTTTGCAACTTTTGCTAGTCGGTGTACCCATTATTTTTATCCGGTGAACTTGATGTCTGTCACGGGAAAGGGACTTGTCAGTAGAATCGGTGCACGAGGGGCTAGAAATTTGTGTAAATTGTTGCACAATGTATTCGATTTATATAAATCTGACGGTAAGAAAGTTTGTATCGTTGGTCTATCGCTGTAACCTAGGATTTACTGTTAACGCAACGGGTACAAACGATACTGTAATGTAAAACAAGGTAGTTTCGTAATAATTAATAGTGTCATCTATGGTATTTTAATCCTAAAAAGTTACGGATAGCTTTATAATACCAACTAGATTATATAGGATATTATTCCAAGTTTTCATCCGTCACGATGTCTACGATTGAAAAGGATAAAGTTCAACTGACTGCAAAGTCAATTTAGTCCCATTTTCCGATATGCTTTTGTTGTGGTTAGGGCAATCGATAGCCCTTGAAGAGCTGATCAAAATATATGCCATCCATTTTTGAACAAAAATCCTTCATGAGATAAACCAGTTTGAAAGTTTCAAGGGGTTGACAACTTCAGGAGTAAGGTACACACTGAAACCAAAAATAGGTGATACCAGTTGTGAGACATGTAAGGGACTTGTAAGCAACAGTCGACTGTAAGCAACAGTCGACTGTTAGCTCCTAATCATCTTCGGCAACGAGGAGTTTGCAGCTTTTGCTAGTTGGTATACCTGTTATTTGTCTCAGGTGTATTCGATGGTAAGAACAAGTTTGTTCCCAATTGTAAGACATGCATGGGACTTGTAAGTAATAATCGGCTTTTATGCTATAATCATCTTCAGCGATGAGGGGTTTGCAACTTTTGATAGCTGGTGCATCCATTATTTGTTTCCGGTGAATTTGATGTCAATCATGGGGGACGGACTTCTAAGTAAGATCGGTTCACGAGGGGCTAGAAATTTTTGAAAATTGGTGCACATTGTATTCGATTTCTGTAAATATGACAGTAAGAAAGTTTGTATCGATGGTCTATCGCTATAACCTAGGATTAACTGTTTACGCAACGGGTACAAACGATACGGTAATGTAAAACAATAAGGTAGTTTTGTAATAATTGATAGTGTCATCTATGGTATTTTAATCCTGAAACGTTACGGATAGCCTTCTTCCGATATTGTTTTGTTGTTGGTTTTACAACGCTAAAGAACAGCTTTTGATTATGTGATTATTCTTTTTAGATCATACCGTTTTAAAAGCTTCGATAAGTTGACAATTTCAGCATTTAACCGACAGCGAAGAAACAAAACCAAAGTGTTGCTCTCGCAACACTTTAGCTGGCGAAGCCGGACAAAGGTTGCCGCAACACTTCACGTTGCCCGGGCAACGTAGGTCTAGTTATTTTTAGGAAAGAAAACGAAACTTCGAGGAAACCACAATTCTTTAATTGTTTTCTCACCAGACACGCAGATGAGTACTGTAAAACTGCAGCGGGAAATAGCATCAAGAGACCGATAACTGCTGTTATCTATGGCAGTCGACTTCCTTTTCACTATTGTTGGGCGATATTGGATATCGATAACGATATATCGATATATCGTACCAAATATCGATATCGACATCAAAACGCCGATATCGATATCGAAATCGGTATTTGTTCATTTGTAATTATTGTACATGATCCAAAATAAGTTAATTCATGTATCCAAAACTGGATTAATGGTCTTAGTAATTTAGTTTTTATTTATTTGAAGTTTGAGTTCATGCAATATGCTTTCTTACGACGATTTTGGTCTTAAACTTTGGCAAGACGATACGAATACTATAGCGAAACATGGTTACGAAATATCAATATTGATGTATCAATTATCGAACATCGAAAGTGAAAATATTGATATATCTAAAAATCGAAATATCGCCCAACACTACCTTTCACAATCCCGGCAAAATGGACGTCTATTTTATTTGATGCTGGCTGGGTCAAAATCTTAGCGTGCTAAACCTAATCCAATCAGCTTCTGCGTAACACAAACCTACACTCTCTTGTGTCTCATCATCAATCCCAGCCAAGATTTCAGACACGAACTATTCTTCTCTCACATGCAACATGTTTCGAGTAAGAACGGAAAAAGAATACTCTACAAGACTAAGTCCAAACACGCCAGCGATCCACAGGAAGAAGGAGTAAGCGTGTCCGTACGACTCAAACTCAACGACTCAAATCCTGTGTCAATCAATCACCGCGATCTTTCGCAGCAGCTGTGACAACTCTTCTGCCTTTCTTCCGCTAAGATACCAGGAGAGGCCGGAGATTTTGGATCGACAAGGAGAGATAGTCATCAAGAATATTCAAAAGAGGCATTCCAAGTATTCGTCAGGATGAACTTATTACGGGTAGATATTTGTAACTCTCAGTTGTGACATCATTAGATTAATCGTTATGAGCAAAGAAGGAATTTACAATCTTGACGTCGCCCACTGCATCTGGGTTGCACTTTCGTTGAAAGAAAATGTTGCAGGTACCACGATATAAAGAGAGAAGCTGGTTTTAGACAGAAACAGAGGTCCTTTCGCTCCTTGCGGATATTTCCAGTATCTCCTTTTATGATTTCTGTTCTTGCTAGAAGTTGGTAACTGTGTAGCAAAAACTGTTTGATGCTTGTCTACTGGGAGGCCAGTATCCAGGAATTTATTGGGGCGGGGGCGCCTTTCCGAGGGGGGTTTGCCCGCGGGTTGGACAAAAAAACATAGATCATAGGGAAAAGCCTATGAAAAATGATTATTTTTTTATGTTTCGGGGGGGGGGGGAGGGGGTGAACCCCCCACCCCCCTGGATAAGGCCTTGTTTACTGGTATAAGCAGTCAGACTGCAGAGAGAAAAGAACTGACGACTAAACGGATATTTCTCGTTTTTCTTCTCTTTTCCCCAACTAAACCAGATGAAAAATTTATCTAAAAATAGTACTAGGAAGTAGTACGAAAAAGTTGCATGCAGTACTAACGATGCTACTACATGCTTCTACTTCAAGGCTACCGTGTTACTGCATACTACTGTATGCTACTATCAGCAAGACTGGATGCTCCAATGGCAAGACAGGATGCTACTGGATACTACTACATAAGATTGGGCCAGTCTGAGGCACATTAAATGATAGTATTCTTTGCTATTACATAGTATTACATGCAACTTTTTCGTACTACTACCATACTACTACGCAGGCTACATATTTTTCATCGGGTAAGGTTTGAAGCCAAGCTGACCATTCATTTCATAAAATAGAAAAAACGAGATTTTCGGGTTTTTTTCTTGATCACCTAGTTATCCCCCCCCCCCCAAGATGATGTGCGAGAGATAAATAAAATTTCGGATATTTCAGTTACACTTTCGGCGAACCGTCGTCAGCGAAGAAAACAAAACTAAATCATAAAATCCACCAAAATAACAACAGGAAAACGATGTGGAACCAAACAAGAGCTACGAGCTCATATGGCACTTGTACGAGTAGGCTGTACAAGAAAGTAGATGATAACGTCACAAAATACACCCACCATCCAAAAATGCGGTTCGGAAATAGAAATAGGATATTTAGTTTCACTCATTTCTGAGCAGTTCCGGCATCGTCTCTATTGTCTGTAGCAAATGCACATGACTGTTCAAACTTTCATCCCAATAAATCCATTTGTTTGATCCCTAGACGTGCTACACGATTTCCGGTACTCACTCTATCTCCACCTACAGTGGCCGAATCTGGTTCGGAATAAAAAAAAAATCGACCACCTAAAGCATCTTCTTTTATACCATCTATCAAGTTTCACTCGAATCTGAGCATTTTTGGAAAGTTTCGTTACCCCCCCCCCCTCCCACCAACGTTGTCGGAGCCGGTTCGGGTCCAATCTCTTAATTCCCTGTTCCTGTCCATCAAGTTTTACTGAAATTGGAGCATAGCCTATCTGCAAGTTTCCAGTACCCCCCCCCCCCTACCTTGGCCGATCCGGCCCGGACGCCAAACAACAAATCTAAGCCGCATAAACTCGGCACTGTCGAATTTGCATCTCATTCGGTCCATCCGTTTGGTTTTTGTGCATGTCAAAAGTGCCCTCACCCCCAATTCCCCTAATCGTGGTCGCATATGGTTTGAACGCATGTCGAGACCATCGATTCGTATCACCCATGAAGTTTCACTAGAATCAGATCACTCGTTCGCAATTTATAGATGTCAACTTCCATACTTCTCTTCTCTTATTCGGGTCGCTAATATGTCTGCAAAGTTTCGTTGTCGTTTTACATCTGCAATTACACGACTACCGGAATTCCAGGAAACCCCCTCCAACTCTCCCACAGAGTTCCGAAACCATCTGGCTCCGTCAATTTCATCTAGGCCTAATGCTTGTTCCATCCATTAAGTTTCGTCCCAATCCCTCTACTTTTAGAGATTCTTGAGTTTTCCACCCCCCCCCCCCCATCCCCACAGGTATCGGACCCGACCCGAACGTGACACTGAACGTCCGAGGCGGTAGCTCACCAGACAAGTTTCATTCAAATCCGATCACCCGTTCAATAGTTATGTACGCCACTAGATTCCGGACTCACCATCCACCCACTCCCCCCACGATGGTCGGGTTGGGGGAAACGGCTGTTCTCAAGTCAATCTGTTCGGATCCCTGACATACCTGCCAAGTTTCATCGCCCTAGGATATCAGGAAGTATGCCGAAATCGCGGGATCGCTAGAAATCAAGATCCGATCACCCGTTCGCAAGCTAAAAATACCTTAAATTTTGGCTTCACCCTCCCTCCACTCCCCCCCCCCCCCCAGATGGTCGAATCGGGGAATTGACGATTTCCTATTTAATCTGGTCGGGTACCAGACATGCCTGTCAATTACCATCGTCCCAGCACATCAGGAAGCACGGGACTCGCGGGATCACTACAAATTCGGACTTCTCCCCCCCCCCCTCCAACTCCCCCAAAGTGAGAGGATTCGTTCCGGTTATATCAGTCACGTATCTAGGACTTTTGCTTGTACTTTCCATCAAGTTTCATCCGGGTCCCTCCACTCTAAGTGTTTTCCATGATTTCTGGTTTCCCCCTCCAACTCCCCCCAATGTCACCGGATCCGGTCTGGATTCCAAATGGAGGGTCCGAGGCACGAAGTCCTTCCATATATCAAGTTTCATCAAGATCCGATCACCCGTTCGTAAGATAAAAATATCTCATTTTTCCTAATTTTTCCGGATTCCCCCTCCCTCCACTCCCCTCCAGATGGTCGGATCGGGGAAGCGACCATTTCTAATTTAATCTGGTCCAGTTCCTGATATGCCTGCCAAGTTTCATCGTCCTAGCTTATCTGGAAGTGCCCGAACTAGCAAAACTGGGACCGACAGACCGACTGACGGACAGAAATTACAATCGCTATATGGCACTTGATTAAGCTCAAGTGCCATAACCAGAAGAACGATCCGGTCTGAACGATATGCAAATAAAAGTAAAATAACGAAAGATAAAATGTGCGTGTTCAAAGTGTTTATGCACTGTAACTATTTACAATTCTGAATTCTGTTTATATTTACAATTTACCATCTGTCTGGGAAAGCGCAGAAGCTTTCATCCAGAAAACGGCCCACTCCAAAAATCCATAATATCTTTCACCACTTTGAGTAAAACCTTCCACAGAAATCATTCTTTTTGTTTTATAAGTGCTTCATCTTCCGCCAATGGTTTTTGTTGAGCAGAAGCTGAAGATTTGATTACGACTAGCGTCCAGGTTTTATACCGACTTTAAGAAAGCCAATATCCTATCCCAGTTACGATTCGACCAAAATCTTTGATCTTTTTTGGTAAGATTCAATATCATGAAAACAGGCGGTGCCCGAAAGTTTCGAGATACCGTCTTGTAGCTAGATTTTCAATCAACGAAGAAGGCAGCAAAGAGCTTCTTCAACTTTCATAAGTGGTGGAATAAGTTCTATGAATATGAAAGGGAATAAGTGCAAAACAAACGGAATTAAATTCGAAATGATATGAGCGAAGAGTGTTTTGAACGAACGTTTCATTTTAATGAGTTCCATGAGCTCTCCAGGAAATGAAAGGAACAGTGCAAACAAATTAGCGCTGAATGGAGAGGATTACGATGAATCAAGAGTTTTCGTCGCCTGTCTGGCTGAAGTTGAGGGACCGCATTTAATTGCAGTTGTTTTCAATCTGCCAGCTTTAGACAAGACGTCAATGATCGTGTTTGGATCCAACTTAGTCTACTAACTTCAGAAGTATCTTCTTACAAAAGGATTCTACAGAACTCAAGGTTCCTTGCGACAGAAACAAAACTCTTACGCACTTCCTTCGTCCATAGACCCATACGTCCGTTATACGTCGACATAAGCTTTCGCAAAGCAAAACACTAAGTAATCCCTCGTTAAATCTTTTAGCTCTTCACCGATGTTTAGAAAGTGCTCAGTATTTTCTAGCGCCTGTCTAAGCATCGGGCAGGAGAAAGACTATCCGCTACCCTACCTACACCTAGATTCTTTCAACAAGCTGCATGAAAATCGACCAGACTTTACCTCATCCTCTTCTTTGCCAGTGGCTGAGTGTGCATGCCGATTTTGCGGTGAGGTAGAAGAGAGTGTATGCCATCTGTTGACAGATTGTCCGGGGGTGAAGGAAATTAGAGATGTTTTTTTTGGTGGGGTGCCCATACTATTCCCTGGTGAAGTCGACAAGTCTTCAGGTAATTCGGTCGGTATGTAAATATTTTAAGTGTATACTGGAAGTTTAGATCGGAGGTAATTTGGCAATGCTAGAAGGGTAAAAAGAAGGGATTTTATTGTATGTAATTTTGAAGTTCAATTTTGTTAGTTAAGAGCGATAATGAGTACTGCTGTATGGCCCTTTGTTGGCTTTAATAAATTATTATTATTATTATTATCATAGACCTGCCTTAAAATATGTCTGCTTTATGGCACTTGCCTTCCCACCAAGTACACACCGATCACTTTTCCGTCGGTTGGTCTGTCGGTCCGGTGATCGCCAGTTAGGGTACTTCCAGAAGGGCTAGGACGATGAAACTTGGCAGGCAGATAGGGACCCGACCAAACTGACTTGGAAATAGTCACTTCCCAAATTCAACGATCGTGGGGGAGTGGATGTAGGTGGAATCCGGAATATTGAGGCATGCGTAATTTCCAGGGTGAATGAAACTTAATGAGTGGAAAGAACACCTGCCTCGCATATTCCATTATACGTCCAGAGCGGATCCGATAACTGTGGGGGGAGTTGGAGGAGGGGGGTATCGGAAATATCATGACATGCTTAGAGTGCAGAGATTGGGATGAGACTTAATGGGAGAACAAGCACAGATCCTAGATACATCGTTGACTTATCCGTATCGGATCTGGGCACTGTGAGGGGAGCTGGAGGGTGGGTCCCGGAATTGCGGCTATCACGGGTTAAGGTATTTCCAGATGTGCTAGGACGATAAAAACCGGGAGACTTATCAGGGAACCGACCTGATTGACTCTCGAATAGTTATTTCCCTAATCCGACAATCGGCGGGGGGGGGAGGAGGGATGGGAAATCCGGGATCTTGGGGCAAGCATAAATTTCTAACGGGGCATCGAGCACAAATAAAACTTGACAACTGGAAAGAGCTCGGGTCGTGTATGTCCCTTTTCGTGTCCAGACAGGATCCGACAACTCTGGGGGGGGGGATTGGAGTGGGACCGGAAATATCGGCACAGGCTTAGAGTGGAGGGATCGGGATGAAGCTTAGTGAGAAGAACAAGAAGAAGTGGTAACTATATTTTTGGTAGAAATGGACCGGATCGGCACACTGTGGGGGGGGATAGAGGAGGTTTCCCGGAATTCAGGTGATCGCGAATTAAGTTACTTACAGATGCACTAGGAATCAGTCATTTCCCCGATCCGACTATTTTCGGGGGAGTGAAGGGTATTGGAATCCGGATTACCAGAATTTTGTGTCATGCATAACTTTTGAAAAGTTGGTTGAATCCGAAGGAAACTGGATAATTGTACAAGAGGACCTGTTTCTGATCTAACTATACACTTTCATAATCCCTAAGGGCCCATGATCATTTGTGCCCCAATTATACGCTCACAAACCGTAAACGGAAATATTTTTTTTTTTTTTTCAATCAATCAATCAATCAAGTTTAATCCGAATAGCTAAAAGCTAGAAAAGGAATACAAGTTTACAAAATACACAGACACACAAGAAACAAATTTACTAATACACTTACAAGAAATTACCAGAAATAAATGATGGAATGAAACTACGTAAAAATTCGGTAGAAGAATTAGCGGGATATGGGGAAAACTTATTGCCAGTATTCCTCCCGGACCGACGCAGGGAAGACGGGAGGGAAGGGGGGAATAGACGGGTCATCTGGGGACAACACGTTATCTTGATTTGACCAAAAATACATTTTCGTGACTCCCAAGAGCCAATCATCATTTTTGACTCAACGGTTTGGCTTACATATGACTTTCCATCATCTTTAAAGCTTAAATCTCACCCGAAAGTAGAAAAAATATTTTTTAAGATCTCCAAGGTCTCATGATCATCCGTGCCCCAAGTATTTTGCTTGCAAATTCAGTTCCAGAAACACACCGTAAAGTGCGCATCTCGGCCATAAAATGCAAACAAAAAGTACTCATGATACTCATCAAAAATACAAGATCATCAAAATACTTACCCATGATCATGTGTGTACCATTGCCAAGTTTCGACATGAAAATTGCCTAAGCCGCAATCACTGAAATTCTGGAAACCCCCTTCACCCAACCTCCCCCCAAAGTGTCCGGATCCAGTCCAATTCTGTAAACTATTCATCTAGAGCAGATGCTTCTTCTTCCCAGCAAGTTTCACTCCGATCGCTCTATTCTTTCTCGAGATTTCAGGTCTTCCCCTCCCAACTCCCTCACAGCTGTCGAATCCGGTCGGGACTTCAAACAGGACATCAGAGATATGTCATTTATTCAGTATTAAAGTTTCATTCCAATCCGATCACCCGTTCGAAAGTTACGTACTACTAAATTTTCCAGATTCCCCCTCCCTCCACTCCCCCCACGGTGGTCAGATCGGTGAAGTGACTATTCCAAAGCTAGTTTGGTCGTGTCCCTAATATGCCTGCCAAGTTTCATCGTCCTAGCACATCTGGATGTACCCTAGCTCGCGATCATCGGGCTGAACGACTTGTTTCCACAGTCTTCATGAATATATTGTTTGCTGTCGTTCATATTATGTTAATTCACTAAAGTATTTCCGGTCTCTGAAAGTTTTACGTTAAAGAATGCGAAGAGGATCCGGGACAGTGCCACTGCGCCCCCTTAAGGTTTCCACGAAATACCAACTCTGCATGGGGGGGGGGGGGGGGGTGTAGCGATGATCTTGATGCTGTTGTACTAGAGCAGGTTTACAGAGAAAATAAACTGCGTTTACCACAATCAAATATTTCCCAGCTCGGGTACAACAGTAGCCTACCGATCATCACACAGTTCTTCTGTGACACGTGTATCCTCACGGTAACTTTCGCGTTCGAGCGAACTAAAGTTACGTTTTTTTGGATGCACTTCTGTTCCGTCAAAGTTTGTTGTTTGGCTCTTGTTTTGTCTTACTTACGTTTTATTGAGTTCTTGTTTCCGAAAAGTCAAACTACACCAAACTACGTCTGCGAGGTAGTTTTTAGTTTGAGCAGCGTAGTTTCAGGTTCGAGACTACAGCAAATGAAATGGACAAATAAAACGGCTTTAACCGAAACTAAATAAAAAAAAAAACGCAACTTAAGGCACGTTTCGATGTGGAGGATACCGTCACGCAATATTGGAGACAATCAGTACAAATATCCTTTTCTTTATGTTCGCTCCCGTGATTTCCCCAGAACTATCTTTCTTTGTCGGTTGTTAACTTCAGTACGGTCTGGAAGTGGCAGAGCCCCTACCGGGATACAATGAAAGGTTGAGCAAAGAGACTCGCTCGTTAGATTGGCTATTCAGTGGCACATCTTACGCAAAGAGGAAGACAGCCAATTTGAAGCTTTGGGGGAAATGCCGCTCTTGGGAAGAAAACTCAGTGAACAGATGGAAAAGGGGATGATATTCTGAAATAAAGGTGATGAAGAGAAATGAGAGCGTCAATCAAGAAAATGCTCGATTTCTACAGGATAGAGTCTTCGACGACATGAGGGAGCTGCAGAATGTCAACCAACGACGGAACAGTGAAGAGAAAGAATTGAAAGTATAGGACGAGAGATTTCCCCAAACTGTGGACGTGCTCTTATTGATGATAGTCAAGTGTTCTAGACTAATAGTTAATAGTCTTCTCTACCTACCTACCTACCTACCTGATACGCCGTTTGTTAATTTCCGACCCATTGTTGACGCCCTCTCCTCTAATTTGTGTTTTCCGATTGGAAACTTACCTGTCTACGATCCCATCAATGTAACTCTAAACTAGTGAACCTTTATGGAATATATTTTTATTATTTTATATTTCTTTGTCCTTTTCTACTGCAGTTACGCCCTTGGGCAGTGCGTCATAAATCCTTCATTCATAAGATATCTGTAAGGATGGACAACAAAGTGAGTTCGTCAGGGAGGTTGAACCCTGTTTCTGGCGAAGGAATAACAGATATCTTCAGTCAATCAATCAAGTTTAATCCGAATAGCTAAAAGCTAGAAAAGGAATACAAATTTACAAAATACACGGACACACAAGAAACAAATTAACTAATACACTTACAAGAAATTACCAGAAATAAATGATGGAATGAAACTACGTAAAAATTGGGTAGAAGAATTAGCGGGATATGGGGAATATCTTAGCTGTGTTTTAGTGGAGGTTGATGATGGTGATTATGATTCGTGGCTAGTCTGAATGGAACCACATGAGGGCTTTGTACTGGAATTTGTAGAAACAAATGAAGATGCTTAAACGATATCTCATTCTCTAGTTTAAAAAAAATGTTTAAGTGTCCAACTTCAGCCTAGACAAACTTGGCCAAATTTGTAGTTATAACACGTAAACAGTATAGCTGGTGCTCTTCCATCCCATTTGTCAGTCCCTTGTCTATTTTCTAACATGAACGCCCTTTTCTTTGCTAAATTACTAACAAAGATGTCTAATTAACTGAGAAGGACAAATGCCTAAGGGACCTGATTTTTGAAGTGAAGGCTAGAATTCTGGCTGTTGATGGCCGAGTGTTTAGTTATAATAAGTAAGCAGTACAGCTGGTGCCATCACCATTTATTTTAGTCTCTGCTGGTTTGTCTCCATTTATTCTAGTCTCTGCTAACTCCGTTTTGTTGTCAGGTTCCACTTCTTTTTGAGAGGTCGTAATGTCCATACTATCACTATCACTACTATCCCCCGTCTCAGGTGACTCGCAGGTCGCCACTTCGTTTTCTGAGTAGTCAGGAGGTAACTCCGACATTAAAAATCTCCATCCCACTTGAGTCCTTTTGCCTATTCGCTAACATCGACGCACATTTTTTTGCTAAACTAATAACAAAGATTTCTGAAAAGGACAAATGCCTAAGGGCACCGGTTTTTTTTTAAGTGAAGGCTAGGTGCGTGTTCCACCCTACTTACTGTAGTTACTGCGCATGACGTCATGAATTTTGGCTTATAGGCGTCAAGCCTGGAATGAATTTTTTAATTTTCTGTTATCACTCCACGGGGTAATCCGGTCAATCACGCTACAGAGATTCGCAGTTACCAAGATTACTACGCTCCCGAGCATGGTAAGCAAATAGTTATTATTAGTTACTATTTTGAGAAGGTTGGAACGGTCACCGTAGTAAGTTTTTACGAGGTCGGAACGAAAAGAGTAACTAATAGTTACTATTGTTCGAAGGGTGGAACACGCTCAAGAATTCTTGCTATTGTTTGCATATATAAAACGTGTTCCATCCTACCTACCGTAATTACTACGCATGACGTCACGAATTCTGGCTTTTCGCCGTCAAGGCTGGAAAGATGTTTCTATTTTCCAGCAGAATATCATGCCAAGGGCGAATCTGACCAACCACGTTACAGAGATCAGTAGTTACTACGATTGCTACGCTCCCGAGCGTGGTAAGCAAATAGTTACTGTTAGTTACTATTTCGAGAAGGCTGGAACCGTCAGCGTAGTATCTTTTGACGAGGTTGGAACGGAAATAGTAACTAATAGTTACAACTGTAAGAAGGGTGGAATACGCTTATAGACGCGCTGGGTAAAGTGGTCAGCTCCCTCCTTAGATTAGGTTGACAGGTCTAATGACTAATGCTTTGGCTATCGAATAAGAAGATGCTTACGAGGTTCTGCTGCACCGGCGTAATTGTGAATAGCCTGTAACTAATGGTGCACAGAAAAATGCGGATACAGTGCTTCTGAAATCGAGGCTTAATGATGCTTTACCAAAAGGGGCGCAGGGGACCAAATGGTACAAATGCTTGCAAGTTCACAATTCCAGACTGGTAATCTTAGAACATCCGTATATTATGGTCATTGCTACCATGTCTGATGTTAATCATCTTTTCTTAAAAACAAATCACCAAACGAAGAAATACCAGTAAGACTTCATCATTCTTTATCCATTTCTCATGATTTCTGCAATTTTGGCTAGAAATGTTTTGATTTTTTCGACATTTTTAGAAGAAAAATAGCAAACCTTTATATCGTGAAAGACACTCAATTTTTAATCTTCGGTCAGGAAACAGTGGACGACGTCGTGCGCTGGTTGGGCCCTGTCGTCCATGAATTTTTAAAGCGACGAGGAAACATCCAAAAGGGTAGCACTTGCATCTTGAATTTTGAACTTCTCCGTCAATGTATGGTTAGGACATTCGACAAGTGGAGCAGGTGCTTTTATATCCCGCTTTTATAACCCGCCATTTCGAAAGAGCGGAGTAAATATAAGAAAATAAATAAAATTAGACGTTGCAAGTGCTAGAATGCTTATGATATAACTCCTTTAATAAAAATTAACAGCAGGGACGCAAACCAAACAAGCAGTGATCATTCTCCGTCATTCCTTATGAACTGAGTGATTTTGGGGAGAAATTCTCTGATTTTTACATTTTTACAGGAAAAATACAGTAAATGCCATCTTTAGAAAAGAATTGCGAATGATTCACAAAATACTGCTATTTAGTCTTGACTCCTTTTTCCTTTTTCAGTAAACCAAAACTTCACTTAGATTGTGTAAAAATAGATGCTTGGGTTAACTAACGACTGTCGCGCCTTTTACGTTTCTTGTTATAGTAAAAATAGTAAGCTTACCAGTTTTCGAAAAAATCGCTAATTTCTTAGGTGAAACCACCAAAAATCGTCAAACAGAGAAAAATCAGCAAAGTCGGTGAGAAATTACCCCCCGTGGCAACCCTTGTCAGGGTATATTCGGTCAGCTGGAGAAACAGGTAGAGGTAAGAAGAAAAGAAACATACTAGCTTAATTTTACGAAACAAAACTGCGATACAATAGCTGCGTTTTGGCAGATACCATGGTATAACTGTTTAAAGTCGTTTTTGCAGTTACCGTGGTATCGGTCAAAAGGTGTGTTTGCAGTTATCATGGTATCTGAAATTCAGATACTACGGTCCGACCATGGTAACTGATCGCAGTATCTGAAAAAAGTCATCTCACTTTCATCAAATCTTGTCAAATTGGTGGGAAAGAAGTTTAGCACTTAGTGATGTAACCAATTTTTGGGATCCCAAAACCGTAAGTGGAGGGATACCTATGACATCGCAAAAGTTGTCCGTCCGTCTGTAAGCACGATAACTCTCGAAGGGAATAAGATATTTTGATGAAACTTGGCGTGAGGATTGTTCGCCTGAAGGGTAAGGTCGAGTTCGTAGACGGGCTCCGTAGCCCTATATTTGGGGGTGGGGGAGGGGGGTCAAATTAAGGACAAACAAAATATTTTTAAATAGCTAATGTGATAGTCAGTTATGGGGTAAGAAGACATGCTGAGCACGATGGTCAAAATAATTTTCTCGCCGAACAAGTAGTTCGTCCGGAATCCGGCAAAAACTGGAAAGTTTGTTAAAAGTAAAAGTTTCATTTGAAGTTCATTAAATGCTTGATTTAGGGGTAAGAAGACATGCTGAACACGATGGTGAACACTGTTTTCTTGTCGGACAACTAGTTCACCTGGAATCCGGCCAAAACCGGAAAATATGTCAAAAGCAAAAGTTTTATCTGATGTTGATTAGATGTTAGATTTAGGGGTAAGAAGAGGCGCTGAGTCTGTATATGACAATCATTATTTATCCGGACATATAATGAGTCCGGAATCCGGTTGTACCCGCATTTTTTCAAGTCAAAGTTTTATTTAATGTTGGTTAGATGTTCTTATAGGGATAAGGAGATACGCTGGATTCGTTTCTGAATTTTCTTTTTTTGCTGGACTAGTAGTTCGCTCGGAATTCAGGTGAAACCGCAAATTTGGCAGAAGTAAAGCAGGAAGTTTCGGTCAGTATTGTCAAAATAGATATGGCCTATAGAGGTATAGATTGATAGATAGATGGAATATCTGAATTCGGTTTTCTTTGATGATTAGCCTGGCGAAAACTGGATCTTGCGAAGACAAGACCCAATTGTCTGGATCAAATCTTAGATTTTTGGGATCCCATCGACACCTTTAGTCTTGTTCTTTCGGGATGACTCCGAAAAGTGCAATTTCGGCAACGGTCGTTTAAGCTGAGCAACCGTGTGTCATATACGGTACCAAGATAACTGCAAAAACGACTTATTGCAGATCCAGTTACCGTGGTAACAGATACCATGGTATCTGCAAAAAGTAACTAATGCCTTTAACACGTGAGAACTGCACGTGGGCACATGCTGAGGTGCCTTACCTGTAAGTGCCCTGCAGAAGTCAGCACACTTCGTTTTGCAGGATTTTCTTCTTCCATTGATAGATGGGCTGTCCATGCCAAGGGACCGCCGGAGTCAGAGACGTACCTCACTGGCTGCGGATGCATACCCGCCGCCTCGACGGGCTGATATCCGCAAGGAGCTACAAGACCGGATTTCCGGGACCGGATTTACCTAGAAAGCAATAATATAGGTTTAGTTTGTTTGTTTAGTAAAAAAGGTATTCTCTGGACCAGAGCTAAATAACTCTAGAGAGTAATGCGGGAACTTTGAAAAAGTGACACACAGTCAAACCGCAGCGACACTAGCTCCACCAGAGGACACGAACATCCCTACTGAAAACTCAACCAATCGTTAACGAGCGCTGGCTCTGATTTGATCCTCGATGTTTGCACCGCATCTTAGCCTTGCTAGAATTTTCGACGTCCGCCACTGCATACACGAACAGGGCGGCGCTGCGACGGAGGCTTTTTGCTCCACGCCCCTCCCACAAAGTATATCTTTATTTTTTAACGCAAATTAAGACTAGAGGTAGTGTATAAGTTAAGTAGAAAGGAAAAAGGATTAAAGCGGCCAAATTTCGGTGAATTTCATTGCCTTTCGGTCCATTGTTTTTAAACTACCAAATCTCAGTACTTATTACTGTCCCCAAAAATCTAGACTGAGTTAGAACCTTGAACCTTCTTTAACGACCTCTCTGTCAGCCAGTACGTGCTGGCTAGATTTATTCATATATTTTGTGGTTGCTTGTATTTTCCGGTCAGGTGACATACCTAGGACATGAGCTATCACTAGGCTTTGCGGCTGCCAGAGACGCCGGGAGTATCATTTGGTTCTCCAAAGAGTCTTGTTAGATGACCCGAGACGGAATGCAAAGAACCTTTTTAAGATTCCGGAGCGTCTCCGGTCAGAGTCTATACAATCTAAGGAGGAAGCACGCAGGAAGGACGGGAACTGAATGGTAAGTTGGTCATTCCAGACCCAGAGTGATGGTAATTCACTGAATTATTCCTGATTCCGACAGTTTCGGAAGGGTGGCCCACATACAGGTTTAAACAACGGAATGAAAAGGGTGGCATTGCCGACATGAGACCGGAGGAATTTTCCGGCTGCTTCCAGGAGATATACACTCTTCTGCTTGAAAACACATATATCATTATTAACTGTGTTGCTGTTTTTTTTAAATCGACCGCGGTGGAGTGTTTTTTGGTCTATTTAGTCTCATTTTGTGTACTCCTTTCTTGTATTTGGGGAAAACAAACATTATCAGTAATAATAATAATAACGATATTACAGCGGAATTATTCTCGAGACAAAAACATGAAACAATGTCGCGTTTTTATTTGTTCCTAGTCTGCGTCTAGTCCCCTTTCGACTGAGGATCGCTTCAGTCAAAGTTGAAAAGTTTTATAATTTGCCAACGAGCAGAACTGGACAACATGCTCTCCACGAAGTTACAAATTTTTGAAGTTCAGATCAAAGTTCGCTTTATCCAGAACTTATGCGACGGACAAAGTCGATTATTCGTTTCCAGTAAGCAGGAACCCGATCTCGACAAAAACAAAGCGAACTATTACAAACTAGTGGACGCGCGAAACGACGTGTGTGAACAATCACCCTAATAAACCCTACTTAATTTACACAATTATATGTAATGTAGCTGAGTCATTCATCAGCTCTTGACCCGTGATGATCTCTACTTGTTGTGGATAATCCGATTAAAAATGGTTTGGCAAGTTATGGGCTGGCGCGTGATTCAAAACGGAGTTTTGAACTTAATATCGCATCCATTTGACAGGGAAGTCCCCCCCCCCCCCCCGAAATAAATTCCTGGATACGGGCCTGTTGCCATTGGATGTGATTTTTACAGGAAACAAAGGATTGTTAACGCGAGAAAATGTTTAGCCGATTTCGATGATATGATATTTATTACACTAAGAGCCCAAGGGCCATGGCAATACAAAAGAAAAATACATAACCTACAACATAACTATAACAAACACTTAAATCTACAAGAAAAATTCTCTGTGATTCATAGCCAACTTGAGGAATCTGCCCACTTTCCTTATAGTGACAAAACATTCACTCTTCAGCATTCGCTCCATCCATTCCTGATCACACTCATTTACTCCAAATATTTCTCTTCTTAAATCATTCAATTCCCTACATTCACACATAATATGTCGCACGCACTCATTCATATCTCCACACATGGGGCAGAAGTAAGGACCAATCCTCCCAATCGGCTTACCCGTGTACCTCCTCCTATCCCCCAGAGGTAAAATATCAGCTCGCATACTGATTATTAATTTCAGTTCCTCCCTATCTAAACCCGCTTTAAAATAAACACATTCACCCCATGTCTCTTTCGCCTCTGTATAAAACATTCAAACCGAGGGATGGGACCAAAGACGAACTATTAACTGATCTAACTGAGGCCTTTGGGTCTTTTTGGAAGGAAACCGAAGATATCTCCTTTTGCATATATGATATAAGTGAAGTGCCAGATACTACTTTCAAATCGCGCACGGACCTTTCTAGGCGCCTTCAAAAGCTGGAGCGCAAACTCGAGGAGTGTTGCACGCATCATTCGAAACCCCTCAGAACCCCCCAATCAAGACCACTGCTAGTGCAGCTGAAACTATCCACAACAGCTATATTCAGTGGTTGCTGCAAACCCACCACAGGTTTCCGGTCCTAAAGAACAAGACCAAAGTTTCGATGGGATCCAAAAAATTTAATATTTGATTCAGGCAAATTGTTAAAATAGATTAAATGTTTATCTACAAGAAATTGTGTGGCAAAGTCGTAATTTAGTCGTGAGATTTTATTTTTGAGAAACCTACAATGAAACACCCTCACATATAGCGGATGTCATCTAGTACAGTGTCCTGTTGCTAGGTCCGGTTCGGTCCTCATTTCCGGCAAACTACTTGTCCGGCGAAATAATGGTTTTCATATTCGTTTTCAGCATGTCTTCTAACCCATTAATCGACTATCTCATTAGCAATTTAAAAATATTTTGATTCTCCCTTAAATCAAACCCCCTCCCTCACCCTTAGGGCTACAGAGCCCATCTACGATCTCGACCTTTCCAAACGAATTCAGCGTATCTCCTTATCCCAATAAAAAACATCTAATCAACTTCAAATAAAATTTTAACTCAAATATAAAATCCGGTTCAACCGGATTCAGGACGAACTATATGTCCGGGTGACAAATGATTATCATATACAGATTCAGCGTCTCTTCTTACCCTGAAACCTCTCATCTAATCAACTTCAAACAAAACCTTTGCTTTTAATAAACTTTCCGGTTTTGGTCGGATTCCGCGCTAACTAATTGTCCGGCGAGAAAATGGTTTTCACCATCACGTTCAGTCAGCATGGTTCCTTACCCCTAAATCGAACATCTAATCAACTTCGAATAAAACTTTTACTTTTAACAAGCTTTCCGGGTTTGGACGGATTCCGGGCGAACTACTTATTCGGCGAGAAAACACTTCTTACCATCATCTTCCGCATATCTTCTTACCCGACTATCACATTAGCTGTTTTAAAATATTTTCTTTGCCCCTTATTTTAAACCCCCACCCCTAAACGTAGGGCTACAAAGCATCTATGAATTCGACCTTACTCTTGACCCAAAGAATCCTTACACCAAGTTTCATAAAAATATCTCACAGAATCATTGAATCATTGATTATCTGGTTAATATTGTGGTTTTATTGTTTTATTAAAGACAGACCACAACACACAACTAACAAAAATATATTATATTAAATACATTAACTTCTTTCATATTTATAATTACAGAGTCTCTAATGATCGCCTATCACTATTTTTACCTGACCCAAGACACCGGGAATCCTAAATTCTTTCCCTGAGCATAAATCGTCGGTGAATAAGTAGTAACGGCATTTTGTGGGAGTCTTAGATGTGAAGTTTAAACAGTTAACCTTTTCAAATACTTTGATTGTCTTCTTCAGTTTTATTTCTTTCTTGCTCGAAAGGTGTTGCTATGTAAGAGACGACGGAGAGAAGAGGACTGATGCCTGGAATAGTATTTCGTACTGGTGATGATCCATAGCAGAAAGCGGGTTTGAAGGAAGCAAAAGCTGACTACTTGATAACGATTCGGAAAGCCCTGGTACGGATAGCTTTCATCGCGATTCCCGCCCTGTTGCAATTCTGATTTACGTTATTTTGATTAATTTAGTTCAGTTCAGTTTTTATTATATTCCAACTGAACAACAGCTCCCATCAAACGCATACCCTTCCCCCACCACTAACCACTAAAAACAATAAAGATACATAAATTTAAATAATTTTCCAAGAAAATTCTACCATTTTCTAAAAAAGTGATTGGTTTTAGATCTTCTGCAAATCTTCTGCCAATTTCCTGAATAAACGGCCAAACTCTGATCTTTTATTAAATAAGTCATCCGTTTTAAATGATTGCCGTCTCCACGACAAGCAGAGATTTAGGCGAAATCGTTAATCTGAGCTCAAGCCAAGACGACTCGGACCCAACTCTTTGTCCGTTCCCAAACGAAAGTCTTTTGAAACGATATTACTTCCAGTGGTGTCACGACTGAGGGGGGGGGGGAGCCCCCCCCCCCCCAAAAACAAAAATTCTGTCGGCCAGTTGGTACAAAATTTTTAATCAAAAAAGTTGTTTTTTTTTCATGAAAACAGCCGTGTTTTTTCTGAAAAGTGGTCAATTTTTTGTCAAAATAGTAGTTTTTCTGAAAATTAAAACTGTTTTTCAAAACTGTAATTTTTTGTTATTGAAAACAGTCGTTTTTTCTGCAGAAACAGTCGGTAAAAAATTACCAGCCAGTCGGTAAATGCTTCGTCCCCCCCCCAAACATTTTGGCTAGTAACGCCTCTTTCTTTACTTCGTCGAAAATCTAAAGTTCATATGGAACTGTTGGACAAACAGGAACAGGACAGTCACCTCCACCCGTTTCGACGAATCTGACAACAATACTTTTTATATTTACCTTCAAGAATTACTCGCCAAATCAACAGACTTTTTCTTTCCTTCGAGCATTTACGACACTAATAAGAACGTCCAGACTTCCATGATCCCAACAGGTGTTCTCATCCTTCGCGTTTTCTTTTTTTTTTTTTCTCAGTCCGAACAGAGGCTAAAAAAGCAAGTCGGTATAAATCGTCAGTTTTGAAAGTGTTATACGGCGAACCCCTGTAAGCGAACAACCATCAAAGTACAAAAGCTTTGATGACAGACTGAAGTGTGGCATCAAAGTAAGTGATATATAGACACGACAAATTTGAAACTACAAAACAAGCTCTGAAGGAAATATAATATTGTCAACTGGCCGAAAGAGGTATCAACAGCCCTTGAGACTATTTAGCCCTTGAGGCCCTTTGCTCACGACAGGATCAAAATAATAATATCTATGAGGTGCATTGTATAAATAAAATGAAAAAAAGTAGTGTTGGGCGACAATTCGACTTTTGATATTTTTGATATGCATATCTATATTTTGTGACCATTTTTCGCTGTCATATGTGAAATACCTAAAAGGTAAAATTACGTAGTAAATTCATTAATACCTCTCGCTTCGCTAAAATTTAAAGAACGAAAATTATAGACAAAAGAGGATTTTGGATCATCTATTGTTAAACAAGAGCTGGAAACTGATAGGGCACTTGCAGAGCCGGGTTAGATGAAAGTGATGGTCAAAATTATTTTTTTCACTTTTTGGTTAAGATGCGCTGGGTCAGAGGAGAGGGTGAACAGTTTTTTTTTTTTACTTTTCGGTTAAGATGCGCACTTTACGGGTGCTTAAAAATAATTTCTAAGCAAAACCCTTGAGGTAAAAAGTATCATGTGCTCATGGCGATCGTGAAAAGTAAATTTTGCTTAGAAGTATGTTTTGTAATTTGCGTATGAGTTCTTTAACGGATGGTCAGATCGGAGAAGTGACGATATCTAACATAACGATGTCAAGTTTATAATGCTCCAGTAAAGATTTATCGTCCTAGCACATCTGGAAGTACCTTAACTCACGATCACCAGAATTCCGGACACCCCCCTATAGCTCCTTCCCCCCCCCCCTCGGTACCCGAGTCCGGTCCGATTCTGTCACTGATGCATCTAGGACTTGTGCCTGTACTTCCAACCAAGTTTCATCCTGATCGCTTCACTCTATGCGTGTCATAAGATTTCTGGTTCTCCCCTCTGACCCCCCCCCCCCCAGTTCATCGCCCGGACTCAAAACGGGAGATCTGAGACATAAGGTCTTTCGAGATATCAAGTTTCATTAAGATTCGATAACTCGTTCGAAAGTTATGCAGGCCACTAATTATGCCACTAAAGTTATGCACCCCTCCCCCCACGATGGTGGGGACAGGCGAGTGACTCTTTTCAAGTTAATCTGGTCGGGTCTAAAAGTACATTAACTACGGATCGCCAGGACTCCAGAACCACCCTCCAATTCTTCCACTGTGTCCGAATCCGATACAGGTGTTGTTCTTCCCACCAAGTTTCACCCCGATCGCTCCACTCTGAGAGTTTCACAGGATTTCCGGTTCCCCCCTCCGACTCCCCCCAGATTCATCGGATCCGGTCCGGACTCGAATTAAGACATCTGAGACACGAGGTCTTTCCATATATAAGTTTCATTAAGATCCGATCATCCATTCGAAAGTTATGCATGACCCTATTTCCCGAATGACTCTCCCTCCCCCCACGGTGGTCAGATCGGGCAAGTGACTATTTCCAAGTTGGTTTGGTCGGGTCCCTAATATGCCGGCCAAGTTTCATCTTCCTAGCGCTTCCGGAAGTGCCCTAACTCGAGAACAGTGGACCGACAGACCAACTGACCGACCGAAAAGTGATCGGTATATGGCACTTGAGCGAAGCTGCAAGTGCCATACAAAGTATTTTATTGTGTTGCGAAAGCAACACTTTGGTTCTGTCGTGTTTTTTTATTGTTGTTTTTTCCTAGCACCCCGATTTGCGCTTATTCTTAGAAAGTGGTAAGAGTCTGAACTTTTTACGGAAAGTGTGGACCTTAGGCCGGATTGATGAATATGATATTACATTTTGTAAAGCTCCGTAGAACTCTTGTCTGGCCAAAAAGGGTGGTTTTTGCTTGTAATTGAACCAGAGCCTACAGTGTGTGAAGTAGAGTGGAGTTGTGCAGCCTATGTCAGAGAGGACTATCTGAAGTTACGCAGCCAAGCTTTCGTTTCATCAGACCATGTTTCTACCTTCGAGTGGAAAGCTCCGTTCTAGCAGAAAAGCAGGAAGGCACCAGTTTTAAAATGAATATGAACTAAAATCTATAAGTGCGAAATATGTGTGGTAGTTACCTGGCCCCACAGGCAATATATCTTCTTTGAGTGATAAATAGACAAAATTTACAGAATAACAAAAATGTCATTTTCCCACGGGTCCGACAGAAAGTGCTTCCCTCTATTCTTTCCCATTTATGTTCGTGTTTTGAGTTTATCATTCAATTTCTTACACTTGGGCCTCTTAAACTTTCTTTCACTGCTAAAGAAATTAGAGCTTATCCTTTGTACGTGGTGATATTAGAAAGTGGCATACGGCAAAAAAGTCAACTTTTGAACTAATACAGATAGAATTTTGTTTTAACGGCATTCGATAGACCTCGCTGAGCTGATCAAAGTATATGTCATCTGTTTTTTGGTAGTAAAATTCCTTCAAGAGATACAACAGTTCGAAAGTTTGGAGGGGTTGACAACTTCAGTAGTGAGGTAGGCCTACACACTGAAACCAAAAATAGGCCGATCCCAATCGCGAGCAGGGTTGCCACGTTTCGCACGGTAGTGTGAATTGTCACTCTATTTTCTATTTGGCACTCTAGTCCTACGTAGGACATAAAAATCACTCTATTTCATAAAATGTCCAAATGTGTCATTTTTGCAGCAGGGATTTTGACTAGAAGTGACTAAATTATATTTCTTTTACGAAAACTTTTGCTGAGGCAATTTGGACCAAAAGGGATCATTTCACGTTTTTTCACGAAAATAAGATTTCACTCTGTTTCGGACCAAAAGTCACTCTCTAAATGTTTTTGATGTGGCAACCCTGGTCGTGAGACATGTAGGGTACTTGTAAGCAACAATTGGCTGTTAGACCATAATCATCTTCGGCGATGAGGGGTTAGCAACGTTGGTAGTTGGTGCACCTATGACTCCTACTATTTCTTTCTTGTGTATTTGATCGTGAGAACAATTTGGTACAATGTCTATCACAGGGAGATGGACTTGTAAGTCAATTTGGTTCATGAGGGGCTAGAAACTTCTGAAAATTGGTGCACTTTTTTGTATCTCTATTCATCAGGAAAACTAGTCTCTTTGGTCTATCACTGTAACATGGAATTAAATCTTTGAGGGGTTGACAACTTCAGTGGTAGGGTACAAACTCAAACAAAGAATAGGCGGAACCCAAGTGAGACATATCAGGGACTTGTAAGTAACAATCGACTGTTATACCACAATCATCTTCGGCGGCGAGAGGTTTTCGACCGTGTTAACGCAACGGATACAAATGATAACATAAATCAATGACATAGTTTCGAAATAATTAGCTGAGTGGTATCTACAGTATTTTGATCCTGAAAAGTTACGGATAGCTTTATAATACGAACTAGATTATATAAGATAATATTCCAAGTTTTCACGAGTCACGATGTCTACGATTTAAAAGGATAAAGTTCAACCGGCTGCAAAGTCAATTTAGTCCCTACTTCGGATTTTCTGGTTTGTTTTTTTTACTTGTAAGTAAAAATCGACTGTTAGAACATAATCATTTTCAGCGATGAGGGGCTTGTAACTTTAGCTAGTTGGTGTACCTATTAATCCTATTATTTGTTTCTGTCTTTTTGAAGATCATTTGGCCTCTTAATTCGTTTTCGTGGGCGATACAGGAAAGACATCCTCGGGTCATTGTTCACCGTTGTTGCTTTACCTCATGTTCTTTTTGCTGCAACAATCGTAGAAAATGTTCGAATTTGCGACATATCTGCTATTAAAATTTCATATTTCAAATTTTCCAAATTTCTCCTTGGGTTCCCCATTTCGTTCAGTAAGTTGGTTTCCAATTTTAAAGTAAAAGACCCAGTTCTAATTTTGAGGAAAAAAATGACCAACTTTTATAAAAAAGCTTTGGTAGCCCTCCAAACCCACAACCTGTACCCATTTTTTAACAAGTGAATAATATAGTGCGTACATAATTGTAACTTAGTTGTCGTCATCGTGTGTATTTTTTATAGTATTTATGTGTTAATGAATGGACCAGATGGTTTAGGCATAGTTCTTTTTTATACATTATTTTGTACTCCTCAGTTCTGAGGGAAATAAATGAATAAATAAATAAATAACTGAAAACATTTTAGTACTATGTCTATCACGGGGGGATGGACTTGAGTAGGAATCGGATGCTAGTAGGGGTTCATAAGGGGCTAGAAACTAGTGCAAATTGGTGCACAGTTTATTTGATATCTATAAATCAGAGGGTAAGAAGATTAGTCTCCATGGTCTATCCCTGTAACTTAGAATTAAGTCTTTGAGGGTTTGACAACTTCAGTGGTAGGGTACACACTCAAACAATGAATAGGTGAAACCCAACTGTGAGACAATTCAGGGACTTGTAACTAATTATCGGCAATTACGGTTGCTAAGGCATTGTCATTTTCATACGAGGCTAGGATGGTCCATGGTGATGGTCTTTCACTGTAACCTAGAATTAAGTGTTACCGTAACGGATACAAATGATAATGTAAAACAACGATATGTTTCGCAATAATTAGTAGAATGACAACAACGGTATTTTGAACTAAAAAGCTATGGATAACTTTATAATACCAAGTAGGTTATATAAGATAATGTTCCAAGTTTCCACAATTTGCGATGTGAACGATTGAAAATGATAAAGTTCAACTGGCTGCAAAGTCAATTTAGTCCGTACTTCCGATATTCTGTTTTGTTTGTTCAACGCTGAGGGATAACCATATGAAGAAAAACATTCTTCATGGATTGGAACAGACCATTTTGAAAACCTAGGTTGACAAATTCAGCATTTAACCAAAGAAGAAACAAAACCAAAGTGATGCTCAGTGGTAGCCTACACAACAAGAAGAAATTCGGAATAGTCGTATTGAGCAGTATAATTTCTGATCTGGCCGATCCAGCATTCACGGCTCCACTTGACCACATCCTTGTACAATAGAAGTATGTTTATTTGAACACTTCTTCAACTGTTTCCACTACCCTGGCGTCGTTACTTGCATGACAACCCTTATATGAGCTAACAAACAACTGTTTCACGATTATCCTGCCATAAACCTGGAGTAGAAATTATAGAGAGTATGTGTTATTTTTAATTTACAAATAAGCTTCTTCTGTTTGACGCATCTGTAGGTTCGAACCGCCATCTTCTCTGTTGAAACGTGCTTCCCTCCTGGCAAAGTATTCCAACCGTGAAAGGAGAACCAGGTGGCAGTTGAGTCACTATCAGCTGTACTATCAGCAAAATATTCAAAAAGTGACAAAAAACGTAAATGGAAAAAATAATTTATAGTAAAAAATGCCTGTTTGGGTTTAAGTTTTTGTTTCGGCGACCCTTTACTATTAGGCGACGTTCACATAAGCATACCTCTACTGTAGAAACTCGATTCCAAAAGCTTAAAGAGGGCTTCAAAAGACACAGTTTCTGCATTAAACCAAGACCTCTCTGTTATCGTGATAGAAGCTCTTACTTCATTTTCACGAAAGTGTCACATCCACTGAAAAGACGCAAATACATTACTACTACTTGCAAACTGCTTGCTGTTCTGCTCACCACCGGGATGCGCTCAGGGGTGGCCCCAAGGGGCGATGAGGGGGGTGACTCACCCCCCCCCCCTGCCCTTTGCTAAGTCGTATCAGTCGTTGATTTTGGCCTCGCCGAGGTCCCGGTCATTCATTTTAATAAAAAAAAACAATCCGAGTCGTTTAAAAATTTTGTGTTAATTTTGTCTCTGCACAGCTTCAGTCGGAAGCTCGTCCCTAAAGACAAGCCGAGTCGTTTAAACCCAGTTTTGTAACCCCGATAGGTCGGAGACATGATTCATGGGGGCAGCAATGCGGCTACCTGTTCTACTCCCATGTGAATTGGATCTGCCTCACTCAGGTCTTTCAGATATTAGCCTTTCAAAATTACATAGGTTAGTTGTTGGCTAACATTGATATAGCTTATAGACCAGAAGCGAGAGACAAGGTTATGGGCATTGATTGTTGGTCCAACTTTGGCTATTAGTGAAAAAAGAAGGAATAGAATTTTTAAACAGAATGGAAAAGCCGTCAACAATCAAATGACAGGAGACCCGCGCAACAAGTGTGCCCAGAACAGATAGAAAAATGTCGATTACACAGAGAGGTTAGGAGCACGGTATTTACCGACTGGAAGGTAATTTTTACCGTAGTTTTAGGGGGAAAAAACGACTGTTTGACAAAAAAATTGACTGATGTAAAGAAAAACCGACCGTTTTTATGAAAAATCGACTGAGGAAAACTAACTGTTTTTGAAGAAGAATCGACTGTTTCTAAAAAAAATCGACTGTTTTTACGAAAAATCGCGGTGCTTCGCGCCGATTCAGCAATTTTTTAACGGCTGGTTGACAACATCGGAGGGGGCGTCCACCCCCACCCCCCCGCATATGTGACGCTCCTGAATGCTAGTGTTAAAGCAAATCTGAAAAGACTTCTTAAAATTCAGGACACTCAGACAACTCGAAAATGATCTCTTTTATGTTTAAGTTATTACAAAAGCGAACTTCTCGTCTTCACTTGCTGTGTATAGCATCTTCTGTCGCGTAGAATCAAATTCTGAAAACCAGTTTTAAGTTGCAATTTTTCAGATGTAGCTTTACCAGCTTTAGTTTTCCACATGAAAGTCAAGACAGTGTGTCGAATGCAGGACGAATGACAAATAAAACGGTACTTTCATAATGACACAAAGTACATCAAATCACCCGGGAAAAAAACGCAACTCGAGTCTCGTCGGCGAACCGGCGTCTTTTTCTATCTGTAAACTCATGTCAGGCCGAGGCCAAAAGTTTGTTACGTCCGTAAATACTGATTTTTTTTTGTTAATGCACTGGCAAACCTGTTTTCCTCGTTTCGTTTCTGAGGAAGTGTGTTTTGAACGTGAAAATTACTTTTTTGCTATTAGTTCGGATCAAATCTTTCCATGGGCATTATTTTGTCACTTTTTTCGGTGGACAGAGTCGTGTTTTCGTAGCTATTATTAACTTCTCATTGGGATCGCAAAAAGATGTTCTGCTCCTCGGTGTTTACGTCGATAAATCCGGATGATTTTTTTTCTTTTAACGCACTGGCAAACTTCCTCGTTTGTGTCTGAATAAACGTTTCTTTAACGGGAAAATTACTGTCATTTACTTGGCGAATAGGCTTGGGACTTTTTAGATCTGAAACAAATTAAAGGCTGAGTAGAATCTTCCTCGACAAAGGCATGCTTTAAAAAATTTCGCCTGCGGCGCTTGCTTTAATTTGTCCTGGGACCGGCAATGAAAGCTTTCCTATTTAGCGAAAGCTTAAATGTAAAGCTGAGGCTATGAAGGTATGTGTACACAAATTTTTATTACACGAATAACTTCATCTGATGCATTGCAGCTAGTTTTAACCCGGCTCTATTATTTGTTGGTGGGGAATGTGCGCCATTGCCGCGTAGTCGTAACAGTTATTTTTGTTGGTACGTGTGAGTCGTATATTACGATCCGGGAGTCGTTGAAATGAGTCGTCTCACCCCCCCCCTGGCCTGAGTGCTTGGGCCACCCCTGGATGCGCTTTGGTGACGCCGGCATCCTTAGTTTCATTCCACGAACATACTTCATCACTACTGAATTGGAATGAAATGTCTGTGAGCTTTAATAGCAGCATGTTATAAATTCACCCTTAAGATTATTTTTCAATCTCTCCTTTCGTTTTTATCATTGTTTTTCTCGAAATTTATTTCGATCTTGTACAAGAATGTTTCATGCCTGAACTCTTTGAGTCAAACATAAGCTGCATATTGAATCAGGACTAGTATATCCAAGTTTTGAGACGGACTTTAATTGCGTTTCCCTTATGACGTTAGAAACGTCACTCACTTCAAAGTTTTCATAATTCCAGCTGATATGAGCCGATTGTCTCAATTACGTCAAGTCTGAAGGGAAGAGATAGACTGGTTGACTACACAAGAGTATACCTGTTTGTCAATTAATCTTTATAGACAAATTAAAACCAGGCTTCACCTTCCAGATTCCCAGACTTCCGCGTAGTCAAGACAACCCTTCCAGATTTTTATGATAACGATGACAGCAAACATCGCTGTTCTTCAACATTTCCTTGATGTACCTTTTACATTTGAAATATCTCTTGCATCCCAATCACAACTGTCAATAACTTTCCCTTTTCTTCCTACATTTGCATATTTGTTGTGTCTCTCGAGGGGTTGCCTCGGGATCATGTCCCTACGTAGACACGACACTACGAAGACACGACAGTATATCGAAACGAAAACAACGTCAGTACATGGACACGTCACTACAAGGACACGACGGAACCAAGACCCACACTACATGGACACGACGGTACAAGTACCGACACTACATAGACACGACGGTACATGTACCGACACTACGTAGACACTTTTTGATTTTCGACTTAGTGTCGGATTTTGTTCTCTTAGTGACGTGTCCATGTAGTGTCGTTCGACGCACTGGCGTGTCTACGTAGTGTCGTTCGATGTACCGTCGTGTCGTCGGTGTACCGTCGTGTCGTCGGTGTACCGTCGTGTCTATGTAGTGACGCCTTTTTGTCTTCGACGCTGTGACGTGTCTTCGTAGTGTCGGGTCTTTGTTTTTCTCCGTTCTGACGTGTGCATGTAGCGTCGTGTTCCAGCTTAGGATATTGTCAAGAACAATCAAGAACAAATAAGAGCAAGAACTGCTGTCTCCATATCTCTGTCACACAACCAAGCTGAGTCGAGTCGACTCCCGACGCAAACGAACGGAGGTGGATCTTACCCGGGACATCAAAAGTCGTTACCTTTACAGAGAAGGTGTAACGCAGTAAACGACTGAAGAAGAAAAATCGAATGGAGGCAGCAGTGATAAGCCTGTTCACACTGGGCTGGGCGGGCGCTGAAACAGCGGTTGCCGGCTCATTGATTCAGACAAGCTTTCGGGGGTTGACAAGAAAATTCCGAAACAATTAAGAATATATCAAAATATACAGAAACTGTAATTTGATGCAAAGCAGGTTTTACAAATGCGTCAAATTTAGTTAAAAGTACGACAAACTGTATATATATCTGTATTGAAAAACCCAAAGGCCGTATACAGGTAACGTAATATGTATGGTAACGTAAATTGTATCTTTTCGGGGTCCATTCAATTAAGTGGTGTCAATATCCAGAAAAAGAAGAGATAAATTTCATTCCAGGTATTTGCTCTCATCTGAGAATATCAGATGGGAACAGGATTCTTTAAACAAAAAAAAAAGGCCGTGTTTCAGGTTTAATAGTCTCAGTGGAAATGAACAAATATTACGCAGATGGAATAGGCTTCTGCTCTGACAAACTATCCAGAAACAATTTTGAATTAAATTTAAAAAAACTAGGACTTCTATGTGGGTCTTAGACAAACTAGAACCCATGTGGCAAGGCCTCAGTTCGAAAACCAAAGACTTTATTTGATGGGAAAATACACCGTTGACATCGAATTATTTGTAAGTAGTGAGCGAAAAGACAAACGAGATAGACCAGGTTGAGACTTGAGGTGAACTTTCGTCTTTCGATTAACTACTGAATCGAAATTTAACTCACTAAATCGAAATGTATACAATTATACATCAGAAAAAAAGAAGAAAAAACACAAGATATACACTCACCTACTGGTATTATTTTGACTATTCCATGCTATTCTACCATTTCGGTAATTTCAGTAATCCTCCAAAGCCTTAATTACGTTACTCTTAGTTTACACTCGTCTGACACAGTTAATACTACAAATGTTGAAACTCAATGGGTCATGAATTCAGTAAGTGTGCTTCAAATCCCGGTTTGCACTGTATGGTTCTCCCCAGAGACATACAAACGAATGTCACAAGGGATTTCAATCTTCATATTGATGGTCATGGTATAACAAAAGCGATTATGAATGACCATCGTCAAGTTCGCGTTTATTTTTCGCATCACGAATTGTCACTAATCAGACGCCAGCGTCTACTCAAACAAAATCAACAATCAAAAAAATGCGACCAAGAAATGGGTCCACCTCCGCTCATTTTTGTCGGAACATTTTTAGTCGGTGGATGGACGAGAGACCATTGTTCTGACTCATTATTTGTTCTAGATATTATCCAGGGTTTCTTTTTGGCATGTTGAAGTACAAACTAACAATTAAGTTTCTGCCTGCTACCCCTTTGTTTACGCCAACACTTTAGTTAAAGTCAAGTATAGACGCTAGGTGATCAACATCAGCATATAGAGCATATAGTCCCAGCCAAATTAAGAGCTAGGGTTCTAGTCGTGCCTCACAGCAACTGTGGTGAACCAAATAATGAATTCGCACTACCGAAAAATTAACTAAAAGGATAAGGAGCAGATCGGGAGCGGTATAAAGACCGAATTTTGGAATGGAATAAAACTCTTGGTATAGAGCCACCTAAAACAACCGAATGTGATAAGTCTGGTAACAGATGCGGACCAAACCAAATCAGGTGAATTACCGAATTCGGTAACGAATTAGAACCTAATGAATCTGATTAATCACCGAACACTACCGAAAATTAACTAAAAAAATAAAGAGCATATCGGGAGCGGTGTAACGACCGAATTTTGGAATGGAATAAAAAGGTATAGAGCCACCTAAAACAACCGAATGTGGTAAGTCTGGTAACAGATGCGGACCAAACAAAATCAGGTGAATTACCGAATTAGGTAACGAATTAGAACCTAATGAATCTGATTAATCACCGAATTATGAAATGGATTGACCGAATGCGATAGAACAGATACGGAGTTGAGAATTCGCTAACGATAATGAGATCAAATAAATACGTTAAATTACCGAATTTACGTAGGGACGTAGACCGAATGCGGTAAAATCGACTCGGACTGAACAAAATATGGATGAATTGTGGAATTTGGTCACGAGATCCTAACGAATCTGATAAATGACCGATCTATGAAATTGACTGATACTGACTTGAGAAAAGTCAATTTGACCAAATAAATACGCTAAATCACCAAATTTACGTAGGGAAGTACTGAATGCGGTGAAATCGACTCGGACTGAACAAAAGTTGGATTAATTACCGAATTCGATAAAGAATGGGAACCAATACACAATTTAAATAGCCTAGTTCGAAATGTGGATGCAAAAGATTTTGTAAAACAGGCATCAGGGCTTCGCCGCGATGCCCATTATGACCGAATTTTCGCCTTCGGCGAAAATTTTACCAAACGCCCTAAACGTACTTAACCGTCATGACTCTGATGGTCATGTATAATGGGCGCTGCGACCCCCCCCCTCTCGGGACGCCTTTGATTATCTGTTGAAACCGCCCATCCTCGTGTTATTTGTTATGAAACTTCTGACAGTATATATGATACTCAAGAGCTATTCATTTACTTATAAATCCTAAAATAAAATTGTACGATCTCCAGTTTCAATTTCACTGGACTATATTTAAAGACAAAAAAATACACAATTTACATTCCTGCCAGGAAAGCACACATGTAGTGCATGACTAGGGCAGGGAATAACCAATGTTACAACACCAAATAGAATCAACTAACTGAATATTCTATTTAAAGAAAAAGGGAGGAGAGGAAAACAGTAACCTATGGTTTCAACTTTAAATAAAAGGAGAGAAAAAACAAGGAAAGAAGGAATGAGAAAGAAAGAAAACAAAACAAAAGAAAAACAGGGGGGGGGGTCTAAAGGAGGATAACACTAAAGAATTTTACTGAAATGACCTTCCGCTGCTCGCTTGAAGGAAATGAGGCTCTTCGAATTCCGGATATCTAACGGTAGCAGATTCCAAATTGACGGCGCAAAAAATCGAATTAAAAAAGAAGCCCTTTTTGTTGAGTCCAAGAACATCAGAACTTAAAAGTGTTAGGATTAATTAGAAAAATTAAAAAAAGGAACCATTTTTGTCGCCGCATATCAAGCATCTCAGCAAATGGGTTCCCAAAGCAAAATCATGGCGTCTCCGAAATGAATATTTTTTCCTACGCGGCAAGGATGCTTAACTTGCAGATTCTGCATTTCCTTTCCACCAGTCTCATAATTCTATATCTTCTCTGGTTCCTCTTTTTATTTTTAGCTCCCCAATCTCCCTTTACAAGAAAAAATTTGTTTTCTGTTGATTTTCCTCCATTTCTCTCTCGCCGAGTATTGCAACGAAGTCCCATCCTATGGTTTTTTTTGTACATCTGCCCTGTATTCCAGAGGTGATTCTTTCTGAACCAAGGGCAGTAAATACCGGATACATCTGACGTCCGGACCAGGATATCCTCTCGGTTCCCTGAGTCTAGTTCATAGTCGATTGCCAAAAAGCTGGAAACAACTGAATGTACACGTCTCAGCTCAATCTGATGGTCATGTCTCGCGTTTCACGAAGGATGCGTGAACCCGCATATGAGGTCGGAGGATCGACTAAAAAGAGGAACGGCACGGCAAGGCGCAGGAGGCACGAGTAATAAAATCCGATGACGAATTGCCGCCAGATGCGGTAGAGGAACAATAACAATCACACGTGAGATCTGGGGATAAGTTATCTGACGGGTGAATGAGCGATTATGCTTTCGCTTCAAATCGAGTCGTGCGAGCCCCGTGGAAAAGACAGCCAGCACTCTCAGCACTGAAGTCGGAAGCCAGAAATGACAAACTTGATGACGCTTGACAGAACAGAGTTGGATCAAGCAAAAAGAGGGAAGAGGCATTTTAAACAGTTCTAAACAGAGTTAAGGCTAAGAGGAATTGAAAATAACAAAACAAATCTGAATAAACGTACACAGAGAAGTAACGTGTCATTGTTTTCTTTACGATAGCGCATCTAGCGGCCAAAAAAGAACTAATCTGAGAGGAATTGGCCAAATTCCTGTTCAGCGCTTCCAAGCGGACTAGTTTATTATTTGGATCAGATATAGTAAAATAGATCCACAGGTTAGTAAGTTGAAAACCTGTCATCTCTGCCCCAGGTATTGGAGGTTTTGCATATGTTTCAGCAACGGAAGTGAAAGTGACCTACTACCCTATGGATTCGACTTTTTACTATGTCTTAACCAACACTTGTGTAGACATAGTAAAAAGTCGAATCCATAGGGTAGTGGGTCGCTTTCCCTTTCTGCTGCTAAAACATATGTAAAACCTCCATTACCTGGGACACAGATGACAGGTTTTCCACTCACTAACCTGTGGATCAATTTGCCATGTCTGACCCAAGTATTGACGGTGAGGCATGGGGGGATTAACAGAAACTAGTCCGCTTGGAAGCGATGAACAGGAATATGGCCAATTTTATGAGGGGCGTATACAAAGAGATCAGCAAGTAGCAAAGTAGACAAGAGTGAGAGTTCGTAACTCCAGAGCCTAAACGACGGCACGTTAGACTATTTTTCCTGCCCCTCACTCTGAAGCCTGAAATTACTATTTTAGTTTTCATGCCTCTTTTTAGTACTTATGCCTCCTACAGTATGTCGTGCCTTTCCGCACCTCCTTTTAGACGATACCTCTGGTCGGAGGTAACTGCAGGAATTATTACCGTACCGAGATGAGTGTTCATACTGGATGATGTGTACATGAGTTTTTATGTTCTTCTTTTCTTTTTATAATACACAACTAGTCCTTATGTAGTTCGCTGGTGTCAAGATCTTTTTTTTTGTTTTTGTTTTAATTGATACTTATTTTATTAATAAACACAATTTAACTCTTTTCTATTTACATCTAGTGCACTAATGGAAAAACCTACGTTTTTGCTGGCGTGCAGTAGTAAAGGTTAACCATTTTCTAAACCATCCAACAAACAACATAATAAATAACTAATCAAAAAAGAAAAAAAGAAAAGAACAGACCACAAAAAAACAGACCAAACTCCTTCACATTGTCACCTCCAAAATAAACATATACCTCCCAACAACCCTACTCCCTCCCTACCACCCCGACCACCCATTCACCAATTCCTCCCTACCACCCCCAACCAACCGTTCCTCCCTATCAACCAAACCACCCTACCTCCCTACCACCGCCTACCCCTAACAAATAAATACATTTCTCAACCATCTTTTATTAAATATTCTTTTGATTTTTTCTTAACTTCTAAAAGATGCTCAGCCGCCCTAATGCTCACTGGTAGAGAATTCCAGACTGCAGTTTCAAGAAATTGCAATCGAAATCCTGATCTTGTACTACTCTTAAGCTCAATCACCAAATTTTCACTATTCCTCGTATTATATTCATGAATATCACTGTTTGCACGGTAAGTATCACGAAAAACACTTGGTCAAAAATCACAAACGTTTATGCTCAAACGGCTACGCAAGCAGTTAAGTTGGTCGCTGCGAAAAATGAGTAAGGACAGGACCCTTGTCTCTTTCAGGGGCCCTATTAAGGCAAGAGCCCTGTTTCGAATGGGAACCCGTCACTACGCCCACCCGTCATTTCGCCCACCCGTCACTTCGCCTAAAAAATCCGTCAGTTCGCCCACTTTTCCCGACAGTTCGCCTAAACGTTAGTTCGCCCACTTTTTCCGACAGTTCACCCACCCGTCACTACACCCACCCGTCACTTCGCCCACCCGTCACTACGCCCACCCGTCACAACGCCCACCCGTCACTACGCCCACCCGTCACTACGCCCACCCGTCACTACGCCTACCCGTCACTACGCCCACCGTCAGTTCGCCAACCGTCAGTTCGCCCACCCGTCATTTCGCCCAAAAATCCGTCAGTTCCGCCAACTTTTCCCACAGTTCGCCCACCCGTCATTTGGCCCAAAAATCCGTCAGTTGGCCCACTTCTGAAATCCGTCAGTTCGCCCACTCTTAAAATCCGTCAGTTGACCCACTCTTGAAATCCGTCATTTGGTCCACTCCCCGTCAGTTCACCCAATTTTTCCGACAGTTCGCTCACCCGTCATTTGGCCCAAAAATCCGTCAGTTGGCCCACTCCTTGAAGTCCGTCAGTTGACCCACTCCCGACATCCGTCACTTCGCCCAATTTAAAAATCCGACAGTTGACCCAATTTTGCAGGATCATTAAATCCACGAAAAAGTACCGCGACCCCAGGGGAATAATCAGCTCAACTCGGCCCTGTCAGTAAAAAAAGGGACGCAATCCCAGCAGATTACTCAAACAGAGGCGACCTTCCTCGTTTAATTAGGTCAACACGAGATGCCTATGGGTGCAACTTTTATGTTTACGTAAAGAAGGATATGAAGATGGGTTTAAAAAAGGTATTATATGAAAAAGCACCGAGACCCCAGGGGAATAATCAGAAGGAGCCGACAATTAAGTAGACATTTAGTCAGAAACGTGGGGAGCTTTGCGAGATTCTGCGGCAAATTCAGTTGGAAAATCTAAAAGATGATAAAAAAGGAAAAATAGAGTAACGAGCAGTAAAGGGTTCTGATTGGCAATACGATTTAGAGTCGTTCACACGGAAATGGAAAGTAAAAGCATAATAAAAATAATATAATGCAGGACTTTACTACCGAGCTTCCGTGTACTATCTCCGAGTATATTCGAAAGCTATCTGCAATGTCTGAGTCTCTACTCTGAACGGGAAGTGTCCTCTTGTCAGTGGGAAAACTTTTTTTCCTAAATTTACGTAGCCCACAAACTAAATTTAAACTGCTCATCAACGTTATGTGATTCAAGGTATGTGAGAATTATAAATTTCTTTCGCCGACGGCTTTCAACCCAGCAAACCCGAATATTCAAAAGCTTTTCCAAAATATGATCGTAGATTCGTACAGAACAGCTTTTCCAACATTGAGTCCCTTGTGCTGTTAACCAAGGACACACCCAGGGTTGCTTACTGCAATATCTACTGCCAGTTTGGGGCCAGGGGTGGCCCGAAAGGGGGGGGGGGGGTTGAGTGGGGGTGACATCTGTCAAACAAAATCTCCGAGTCGTTTGAATTTTTTTTTTAATATCATCGTAAATCCGTCCCAGTCAAAGGCAAGCCGAGTCGTTTAAATCAGGTTTCAATACCCCGTCAGGGCGGTGACATGATTATTTCTCGAACGACGGGTACCATTGCACCCTTGTTTTAAAACCTTTTCTAGTCGTATATGATTTGTATCTATCTAATCAACTTCAAATAAAACTGACACTTTTACCAATTTTTTTCCGGTTTTGGCCGGATTCCGGGCGAAATACTCGGCCGGGTAGAAAAGAATTATCATATACGGATTCAGCATGTTTTGTTGCCCCTAAACCAAGCGTTCAATCAACTTCAAATAAAACTTTTACCTTTAATAAATTTTCTGGCTTCGGCCGGGTTCCGGACGAACTAATTGTTCGGCGAGGAAATCAGTTTCAGATATGGATTCAGCATGTCTCCTTTCCCCTATATCGACTATCTTATTTGCTTTTTAAAACATTTTTTGTCGTCTCTTAATTTGAAACCCCTCCCTCACCCCTAGGTTGGGGCTACAGAGCTCATCTACGAACTTGACATGTACGTTGACCCAATAGATCCTCATACCAATTTTCAAGAAAATATCTCTACTCTTTCGAGATTTATCGTGCTAACAGACGGACGGACGGACAGAAGGATAACTTTTGCGAAGTCGTAGGCATATTTATTCAAACAATGTTTACAACGGATACGTCAGCTACGATTCTTCATCAGCGATATTTCGGCCCTTCTTGTCAAGGGTCCTCGTCAGGCTGTCAATCCTCTGGTTCAACTTCGGGGAAGGAAACAAACCTGTAATCTATATTACAGGTTTGTAATAGACTATATATAATATTTGTCATAGGTATATGACCATCAGCATAATTCAGAGTTTATAAACTGTTGTTTATAAACTTTACGCAACGGTCAGATTTGATACAAGAGAGTATTACTGCGACAAGTAAGCCAGAAGTTAATGCTGGATTGTATAAAGGCCCTGCCTTGGTTTATCAATGATCAATCAATTTAATACAAATTCTACTTCTGGTTTATTTGTCACAGGAAGAGTACACAGTTAACCACATTTACAATAAGCTTAGCAGAAATGATAGTGCTTGGCCTAAACATAGGGGTTTCTTACCTATGAAACCCTCGTACACCAGATGTCAGTCAGGTATGCATAGTAACTTTGTAGTATCAGTAGGCTATATCGGTCTGCAACATCACCGGGTGCTGGAGCTTTGTTGAGGATATGCACGTGATCCATGTTACTTTATTTTACGTATTTACCTCTTTTTTTAATTGAAAGCCTACTGTTGTAGTCAATAAGGTAAGAAGTGGAACGATATTAAACAAGACCAAAGGTTTCGATGGGATCCCAAAAGTTCAAATTTGATCCAGACAATTGGGTCTTGTCTTCGCCAATCCAGTCTTCGCCAGACTCCTTGAACACTTTTACTATTGAAGCTTAGAAAAAGATTAAGGCAAAATAGCTAATCATATGAGAAAACCAAGTTCAGATATGGATTCAGCATGTGTGTTTAGCCCTTTAAGTCATATCTATTTTGACGAAGCAGATCGAAACTTCCTGCCTTACTTCTGCCAACTTTCCGGTTTCGGCGGAATTTCGGAACTACTTGTCCTGCGAAAAAATAAAGCTAAAAAAACAAATTCAGCATGTCTCCTTCAATCCAACCTCTAATCAACTTGCAATTAAAATTTTACTTTTAACAAATTTTCCGGTTTCAGCCGGATTCCGAGCGATCTATACGTCCGGTGAGAAAATAGTTGTCATATGCGAATTCAGCTTGTCTACTTACCCGCAAATCGAACATCTTATCAAATTTAAATAACACTTTTACTTTAAACAAACTCTCCGGTTTTGGCCGGATTCCTGCCGAACTAATTGTCCGGCGAGAAAATAATTTTCATATTCGGACTCAGCACGTTTCCTCGCCCCTAAATCAAACCTCCAATCAACTTCATATTACTTTTCACAAATATTCCGGTTTTCGCCGGATGCCGGGTGAACTATTTGTCCGGCGAGAAAAAAAATTTCATATTCGGATTCAGCATGTCTCCTTACCCTTAATTCGACTATTTCATTAGCTTTTAAAAAGTATTTAGCGTTCCCTTTAATTTCAAACCCCTCCCCCACCCCTAAATATAGAGCTACAAGGCCCATCTTCGAACTTGACCTGTATTTTGACCTAAAGACTCTTCATGCCAAGTTTGATCAAACTATCTCAACCCCTTCGAGAGTTATCGTGCTAACAGACGGACGGACGGACGGACAGACAGACAACTTTACGATGTCATAGGTATCCCTCCACTTACGTTTTGGGATCCCAAAAAGGAAGCATTCAAACGCGAAAGTTGGACCAGTCTCGATTTCAATAAAAGCGACTTTGTACTAGATCTGTTCGATATCCGTAATTGGAGACACCGGGACTCGAAACTCGCTCGTTTAGTGCATATGGCAACGTCAAATTACATGTAAAAAAAAATCGAGCTTTAAATGTAACAAGACTGGACTACTTCTTGGACATGATTCTGGTCAGTTATACACGGTGAGTGAGGGAATTCAGTGAGTTCCTCAGTTGTTGTCTGACACATGACAACTTGTAAAAAACAACACATTTTAGCTCAACGTCTTATTTTCAACTTTATCTATAATTTTTTGTAATTTTTCACAGTTTTTCAAGGAATATTCACAATTTTCGCAAGGTTAAATGGAGGTACTGAAATTCTAATACGACCTGTCTAAATTTCTTTTTATGGCACTTGTAGCCTCTGGCTCAAATGCAATACACCTATCGTAATTCCGTCTGTCGGTCTGTCCGGGTTTTTTTTGACACTTTTTCGAGCTAGGGTACTTCCAGATGTACTAGGACGATGAAACTTGGCAGACTTATCAGGGACCAACCAAACTAACCTGGATATAACCAGTTTCTCGATCCGACCATCTGCGGGTGAGTAGGGGGCGGAGGAATCTGGAAAATTAGGGCAGTTTTTCACACGTTTCCGAGTTAGGGTACTTCCAGGTGTGCTAGGACGTGAGGGACTGGAGGGAGGGGGAATCTGGAATATCGAGTTATGCGTAACTTTGGAACGGGTGATGGATTTGAGTGAAATTTCATAATTGAATAAAGGACATGTCTCTGGGGATCTTTTTCATGTCAGGAAGATAGGGGGGGGGGGATACGTGAAAGGCTGATACTGGAGAGATTGGGATGGAACTTTCTGGGAGTAAGAAAAAGAAGCTCTGGATAAATCTTTTTCAAAACTGGATTGACTTCGGCGATTGTGGGGGGAGTTTGAGGGGAGGGTGGGGGTGTCGGAATTCCGGTGATCACGATTTAAGGCACTTAGATGTGCTAGGACGATCTTGGCTGGAATATTAGACATTCGAGACGATTGGCTTAGAAATCGCCACTTTTCAAATCCGACTATTCCTTAAAGTACCAATCTTGATTGTAAAGTAAGAAAAATACTTTTAAGCGAAATATACATTTTCATGGGTTTTGCTTACAAATGAAGTTCCAGCTCCCTTAAAGTGCGCATGTTAACTGCAAAGTCAGAAAGCACTTTTTTTCAAATGGTCCATCTCAACTTATGATAGCCGATTCAACAGCTACTGGGGAGTTGATGGAGGGGTGGTCGAAAATTTCAAGAAACGGATAAAATGGAGGGATCGGAGTTAAGCTTGCTGGGAAGAACAAGCATTTATTCTAGATAAATCGTTTGCACAATTGGACTGGAGCAGGACACTTGGGGGTAGGAAGTGGAGGGGGGCCTTCCAGAATTCCTGTGATGGCGTTTTTAGGACGAAAGTTGGCAGGCATATCGGGACCCGAACATCTCACAGACCCCTTACCTATTACATACAGCTGCAAGTGCCATTTGAGCTTACAACAATTTTTCGCACCCATCTTCATACTCTTCTTTACGAAAACATAAAAGCTGCACTAATAATCAACTCGTGTTGATCCTAATTAAACGAGAAAGGGTGTCTCCAATGGAGTAATCTTCCGTCCGTCTGTCCGTCTGTCAGCACGATAAATCTCGAAAGGAATGGGCTATTTTGATGAAACTTTGTGTGAGGATTCTTTCTGTCAACGGTAAGATCAAGTTCGTACATGGGCTCTGTAGTCCTACATTTAGGGGGGGGGGTCATATTAAGGGGCAACACAAAAATTGTGTAACAGCTAATGCGATAGTCGATTATGGGGTAAAAAGACATGCTGAACACGATGGTGAAAACCATTTTCTTTCCGGATAAGGCAAGGTTGGTTGGTTAGAATTAAAAGTTTTCTTTGAAGTTGATTAGATGTTCTGTTATGGAATAAGAAGACATACTGAACGCGATGATGACAGACTAGTTCGCCCGGAATCCGGCCAAACCGGAAAATTTGTTAAAAGCGAAAGTTTCGTTTGAAGTTGATTAGATGACAGATTTAGGGCTAAGAAAAGACGCTGAGTCTGTATATGACACTCATTTTTACCCGGACATATAATTAGTCTGGAATCCGGTTGAAACCGGAAATTGTATAAGTTAAAGTTTTATTTGAATTTATTAGATGTTCTTTATAGGGATAAGGAGATACGCTGACGTCGTTTCTGGATTGTTCTTTTTTTTGCTGGACAAGTAGTTCACTCGGAATTTGGCCGAAACCGGAAATTTGGCAGATGTAAAGCAGGAAGTTTCGGTCAGTATCGTCAAAATAGAAATGGCTTGTAAAGGTATATCTGAACTTGGTTTTCTCAGATGGTTAGCGTGGCGAAGACTAGGTCTAGCGAAGACAAGACCCAATTCCCGGGATCAAACATTAGATTTTTGGGATCGCATCGAAACCTTAGGTCTTGTTTCTCAAGAGATATCCTCTTATTACATGGAATCCCAAAACTTGCAATGGATATTGCAATCTGTAACCCTGGTCTGTCGTGGTTAATCCGCGAAATTTCTCGAAAAAGTTAAGTAGCTTTTGGACATTCGGGTCCCTAGTTTGAAAGCCTTCGGTTCTTACACATATAAACACATATCTTTGATGTCCTATTTATATTCAGTTGGTAGGCTACGTAGAATTAGAAAAACCCTCTTCCCACTAACAAGAGGAAAATTTCCGTAAAGAGTTCAGTCTCGTACATTGCAATTACTTTTGATAGTAGGGCTAATATTCTCTCCAAGAAATACTAGGAGGCGACACGAGAAAGCTTGGCATTAAAATCTACGACCTAACCCTCAACTTAGGTCCGAGTCTCGATACGCGACGGGCGATGTTCTACACGGCAATTGAAGAACGAAAAGTTCGCTTACAGTTCCGAATAACGTACAATAAAAGGATTGTTTTCGAGTTGTAGGTGTTTCCTGATTTCCATCTGAGGGACTGGAATTCACGAAGGCTTTGCAGATGTTCTTTAGCACTACCATTGTAGCACACAAAATCATATCATACCACCGACCTAACGGGGTTATGAAACCTGGTTTAAACGACTCGGCTTGCCTTTGACAGGGACGGATCTACGACTGAAGCTGGCCAGAAGTGCCAAAATTAACAATAAAAAAAATAAAAAAATCGGATTGTCTTAAAGTAAAACGAGCATCTGGGACCTCGATGAGGCCAAAATAAAAGAGTGATAGGACTTAGCAAAAGGCAGGAGAGGGGTGAATCTCCGCTCCTTCGGGCCACCCCCCAATCGAGTTGCCAGTCGAAAACTTTCGCTGCACGTTACTCTATTTTTACCTTTTACTTTTGTGTTCATCCTCTATATTTTCCTTTCGTATTTTATGCAGAATCTAAAAACAAGCTTCTGATATTTCTGACTAAATGTTTACGTAATTATTATAGTGAAAAAGTAACATAAAAAACGACGAAATACAGCTCCGAAACCTACCTAGGATGTTGAACTTCGGATAGGTCTGTTTGCGAGTATCGTTGATCAATTTCCGTAAAAATTAGCAGGCTCAGGTTCAGGTTCTTTTATTTCAAAAATACTTTGTGACAATATATTTTGATCACTGGGGGCCGGCAGGGATACGAGCTCGTTAGCTCGGCCGGCGTTAGCAACAACCTCTTTATCAAGCAACAAAGTTTGTTACAAACTATTTGAACAGCTTTTCTTTTCACCCATCTTCACGTGAACGGGATCTTTTTTTTAAGTAAACAGAACAGTCGCACCCAAAGGAATTTTGTATCGACCCTAATTAAACGAAAAAAGGTTCGCTCCTTCTGATTATTCCCCTGGGTTCGCGCCCCTTCTTCATAGATATTACTGATCTAGCAAAGTTGGGCCAACTGTCGGATTTTTGGGCCAAATGACGGGTAGGCGAAATGTCGGAAAAGTTGGGCTAACTGACGGATTCTTAGGCGAAATGACGGGTGGGTGACTGTCATAAAAATTGGGCGAACTGACGGATTTTTAGGCGAAATGACGGATAGGTCAACTGACGGATTTTTGGGCCAACTGACGGGTGGGCAAACTGTCGGAAAATTGGGCGAACTGACGGATTCTTAGGCGAAATGACGGGTGGGTCAACTGACGGATTTTTGGGCCAAATGACGGGTGGGCGAACTGACGGTGGGTGAACTGACGGGTGGGTCAACTGACGGTGGGCGAACTGACGGGTGGGAGTAGTGACGGGTGGGTGATCTGACGGGTGGGCGTAGTGACGGGTGGGTGTAGTGACGGGTGAGCGTAGTGACGGGTGGGCGTACTGACGGGTGGGAGTAGTGACGGGTGGGCGTAGTGACGGGTGGGCGTACTGACGTTGGGCGAACTGACGGGTGGGCGAACTGTCGGATTTTGGAAGTGGGCGAACTGACGGGTGGGCGAACTGACGGGTGGGGGTAGTGACAGCGACCCTTTCGAATGTTGTTTTGAAAGGTAATCCTAGGTTCACACTTTTCGTACCAAACTTGACATTCTGCGACAGACGACACAAATCGTGCGACAAGCAAATCAAACATTGCATTTTGTGAGGAGGAAAAGAAACAAAAAGCAAAGATTTACGGATTTTTCGGACCAGAAGTTGAATTAACTTTATGAAAGAAAGTATTCTAAATATGATTAAACAAATATATCTTCAGATAACCCTCATTCAAACCGCTGTTGGGCTAGGACTGCGGTAGATGATTGAAAATTCTTATAGTAAAATTATCCCCAGGGTCTTGAGAGTAGTTCTGACGTCATGAACATCTCCCGACGATTTCTTTATTCCTTGCAGAGCCTTCTTGACAGACAGCCTTAGTTTCTTGTTGTGGTTTTAACATTTATGCAATTATGTCGAACGTCGGAAAATCTAAGAAAAATCGTGACACACAATGTCGCAATGTGAACCAGGGGTAAAACGGTAAACTGGGTCTCTGGGTGTGACTACGAAGACACAAGGGCCGCAAGAGACGAAGGTCCTTATCGTGACATATCCGATACGTTCTATGAATTCAAAGCTTCCTGGCACGAATTGACAGAATGGATACGAAACAGTTTGGAGCAGCACTCTTGTGCCACCAATTATTTGTAAATATTGGATTAGGCTAGTGATTCAGTCCATGTGTGTTATTTGTTTGTCTTGTTGCTAATTACCGGCTTTTCGAGAATAGGCTATATAAATCTCGAGGACTGACTAATATTGCTCTGTTAGTAAAATCCCATTTCGTGTCTGGCGTACGTACGTCAGGCGTGGTAGGCGTACCACGTTGAATAGGCAGGAAGTTGACAATTTATCGAACCTGCGCTGAGAAGCCACCTCTTTTTTATTTTTCTTAGAAGTCCACCATCTTCACTTATTTTTGACAGAGCCTTTCAACCCGATGAAAAATTTGTAGCCTGCGTAGTAGTATGGTAGTAGTACGAAAACGTTGCATGTAATACTATGTAGTAGCAAAGAATACTATCATTTAATGTGTCTCAGACTGGTCCAATCTTATGTAGTAGTATCCAGTAGCATCCTGTTTTGCCATAGTAGCATCCGGTCTTGCTAATAGTAGTATGCAGTAACACGGTAGCCTTGAAGTAGAAGCATGTAGTAGCATCGTTAGTACTGCATGCTACTTTCTCGTACTACTTCATACTACTATTTTGAGATAAATTTTTCATCGGGAAGGTCGCAGAAGAGAAGACATTCACAATAGCTACGGAACCAATTGTTGCGTTTTTGATCGAAGTTTTGTTCGCCGTTAACGTAGCCGGTTGCTTAATACTCTATATAACAAAACACGCCAGTGATTCTCAGGAAGAAGGAGTAAACGCGTCCGTTATGACCCAAACACAACGACTCAAATCCTGAGTCAGCGCAGCTTTGACACCGTTTCTTCGTTTCTTCCGCAGGTACCCGGAGATTCTGCATCGGCAGATAGTCATCAAGAGTATTTCCGTTTTCAAAGGCCGTTGAAGTTCGCCGTTTGCTCAATTAGTGTTTTGCGACTCCGGCAATCCTTGCCCGGTTTACGTTTATCCGACGATTCAAGTAAACTTCGAACTTGCTAGCTCACGAGGTTCGACGGTCAGAGTTTGAAGGAGAAAGAAACTGCGACCAAAAACGGTGATTAAACGAATACCTTAGATTAGATTAGATTATATATGGGGTTTATTGGAAAAAAATACTAAGAACTACAAAACCCTCTAGAAGTTTACACTTGTTAAGAGGTTTAACAAACCCCCTTTGAGAGATTAACCTACATAACACTATAATAAATAAAGAAATAAGAAAAAGAAAAGAAGAGAAGAGAAAAAAGTAAACAAAACACTTACTCGGTTCCTGGTCGAACACCCAACAAACAAAAAATTTATACACTCCAAAATCCCGTCTCCAAAAACAAACAAAACCAAATAAATAAATGAAGAATAAATGATTAAATAAACATAACGGAATCTGGGCCAACCTAAGAACGACTCAAATCAACATAAAACAATTTAAAACTCATATTGGTGAAGACAAAGGGTTTTAAGATCTCGACGGAACTCACACAAATTCTCTTGAGGTAGAAGGTAACTTTAAACTTCGATCAAAAACGCAACTGATGGCTAGCATGCAATTTTCTCGTTCATAGTTATATAGCGAACCTCACACTGTACTCGTCAGAATTTGCCAAGCCCCAGCAGGCTCGCACTTTTCGGCTGTCGTCTGCCAAAACCTAGTAACTGCATTTCGAGCGATTTTTCATGAAACGCAAAAAACTGATTTTCTTACTGCCTGAAGGAATGAAGGTGCCTGTAGATACTAGGCTTGTATCGAAGAAACTATGCAAGATGAACCAATTCTGATTACGCCATTCGATTCGCCGTGGTGGAATTAGTGGCCGTCAATGTTTAACTCAAAAATGATTTTTTTTTTTTTTTTTTTTTTTTATTTACTAGTTTTGACAGAGGACAGCCGATTTGTGTGGAATATAATTCACCTTCTGGGAAAAAACTACCTTTTCTCAAGTTCGGGTTCAAGCCTCTTCTTGTCAGGTCACTCCCACCAGGTGATTCACTAACTATTTATTTCAAGGAAAGTAGTCGCTGCGGTTCTGGACCTGCTCAGTCTGCTACTCCAGCAAGAAGAAACTTTTTGATATAAAGAAAGGTTATCCTCTTTGCAAAATTGGGAAGAGGAATATTTCCATCAACATCCTCCAGTGTCTCACGAATGCAAATCAAGGACGTTTCGAATTATTTTACAGAAACTACCTAAATTTGGTTTAGGTGAATGATGGTGGAAGTTCAATTTATGTTTTGTTTTACACTTTATGTATATGTTGGTACATACACTTGGTGAATGACGAAAGTATTTGGGGAATGTTAGGGAGAAATCTGGTCCTTATTTTTGTCGAATGTGCGGTGAGGGAGATGAGGATCTAATTTATTTATGAGTGGATGTGATAAAGTGATGGTTTGAGGGATGAAATTTTTAAGGGAGGGATTCATGGGAGGACGTAGTTGTTAAATATTATGCGGAGTAGGGATTTTCTTAGTATAAGAAACCTGGCGAGGTTCCTCAGAGTGGAACCAGTCTTCACAGGGAAAAGTGTTTGAGTGGGGTTTAGTGTGAAACCGTAGTGTGACCGTTTATTTTTGTATTTACATGTAGTTATTTATGTTTGTTTGTTATGGCCCTTGGGCTTTCAAAGGAAATAAATATCATATCATATACATATTACCACTGATATCTGTGGCTCGCTCTCCGATAAGGTCGGAAATTGACGACTTATTTTATCTATCTTGTCCGGCTTACTACCTAAACTTATAGCCAGTTCCGTATCCAGGAATTTATTTCGGGGGGGGGGCCTTTCGGGGGGGGATCGCCTGCGGGTCGCACAAAAAAGTGCAAAAAAGAGATAAATCAGAGGGAAAAGCCTATACAAATTAGTATTTTTGTGTTTCGGGGGGGGGGGTCAACCCCTAACCCCCCCCCCCCCCCCCACCCCCCCACCCCCAGGATACGGCCTTGCTTCTAGCACTTCCACGGCAACAATAGGCCTAATAAAATCTTGTCTGCACTTTGAAACTAAGAAGGAAAAGATAACTCACCGACTGAATTAATCCAAAATTCCGTCTTCTACTCCTTTGTTACGGATTCAATCTGACTGGACAAAAAACAAACGTTTTCTCTCTAAAAATCGGGCTCATTTTCCAACACAGCAAGGAGCCACAGTGCGAGATCTTTTGGCAACGACATCGGATTCGGAGTTTGAAGCCAAACTATTTTCTATGAAGGCGGGATTCTTAACGAGATCTTTGTCACAGGGAAATAGAGGTTAGAGTCGCACGTTTGGCAAATAAACATAATATGAGATGAGCCTGCCCGATGAAAAATTTGTAGCCTGCGTAGTAGTATGGTAGTAGGACGAAAACGTTGCATGCAATACTATGTAATAGCAAAGAATATTATCATTTAATGTGCCTCAGACTGGTCCAGTCTTATGCAGTAGTATCCAGTAGCATCCTGTCTTGCCATAGTAGCATCCAGTCTTGCTAATAGTAGCATATAGTAGTATGCAGTAACATTGTAGCCTTGAAGTAGAAGCATGTAGTAGCATCGTTAGTACTGCATGCTACTTTTTTGTGCTACTTCATAGTACTATTGTGAGATAATTTTTCATCGGGTGGCGCATAAAATGGAGCCTCAGTCGTAGCAAATCATGAGTTGGAGGATGGATGCACACGCCACCCGGTTCTTATTACAACCGTGTTGAAAGAGTAGAGATTACGAAGGGAGTCCATGGCTACCAGCCGCATGCTTGCCTAAAGCATTGTCCTAATTGGTGTAATAAGGTGTATTACCGCGTATAAGACTTATTACAGATTCCTCTTTTCCTCGGAGCGCGCTGTAATAAGGCGAATAAGGAGAATAGACTAGCGTTCTATTCTGGCTTATGCAGGGCCAATCAGATCGCTTGGTTGGTTCGCCAGCGGGCCGAGGAGAGGCGCAGCGCCGTCCGGGTTGCCAAGGAAAGCACAACAGTTCTACTTTGTTGGAAGCTAAAGAAACAACTTTTCTTAACAAAAACACGTTTTTGTTCTATTACGACGGCTTTCCGTCTGTTCGAGGATCAATGCTGTCCATCCGTTATTTTAATAGCTTTTTTACAGTATAATTTGCGTTATATTGTACTCGTGTACTTCAAGTAGTACCAAGAACCTTTTCGGATATTTTTAGAGCTCGAAAAATTGTATTACCTTGGCAACACCGGAAGCCGCATTGATAAGAACCTCTTGGGTTGTATTTGAACAGGCGTGTGTGTTAAGACGTAGACATCGCGTATAGCGCTATTCACCTTATTACATCTATTAGCACAATGCTTAAGGTCAGTGTCCCTGTTCTCTGGCACCAAAAGCGTGGAAGCGAGCAATAAATAAAGCTAATTGAATTTCGCTGAAACTGTCCTATATTAAATCTAAACGACTGTTGTCAAAACATGGTTTCTTTCTAACTTCTGTTGCGAGCTCATTCTTTAGCACTTAATGGTACCGTTAGGATTTTGCCATTAGTTATGCATTCGGGCAATTACGGATTCACCATCTGGAAGGAGTCAGAAATTAGAGCCAGTCGAAAGCCGGAGTGGGAAGTTAAAAAAACACAAATTGAAGATGAGAATTCTTTAATTACCTCCTTATATTTGCTAGGCTATTACTTAAGTGTCTCGTTATACTTTTTGCTAGGCTATGCTTGTAAATAATCTTCAAACATCAAACAATAAACATCAGTTCTTCTCTACCAGAGCCATACCCCTTTGGAATGCCCTCTCCGAAAAAACAGTTAACTGCCAAAAAGTTGAATCGTTCAAAAAATCCGTTGATGAGGAGGGGGCTGACATCGAGTGGAAGTTGAACTGGGATGCTGTTGATGCAATTGTCAATGTTTGAAGCTAACCACAAGTCAAATCGTTACACGGACCTGCCAACCGGAGTCAACTACGGAGCAAATCTACAGGAGAAATCCTTATTTTGCTCCAAGCTGCAATTTAAGGTAATTTAAGGTAATTAATGCGTTTAGGCTTAGCACCCCATTGAAAGGAAGCTTGTTATATTTGCTAGGCTATTACTTAAGTGTCTCGTTATGCTTTTTGCTAGGCTACGTCTGTAAATAAACTTTAGTTTAATCCATCGAGTTTTACGACTTCCTTGAAAGCAAAGAATTCCCACTGGTAGTTAAGAACTGGAGATGCAAGTCCAGATCATGACGTACCGTTTCTTTCCCCGAGCTAATCCGCGTCATTCCAGTTCAGCGGTCCAGACGGACTAGTTTCACGAAGTCTCCAATTTTCTCATTTCACACTTCTGACAAAGATATAGTAAAATATGGATTAATAAGATAATGAGTAGAACATAATAGCTTTCAATTTTACACCAAAGACAGTGCAAAGTTCCATTTCTCGGGAAGCAGGTTTCAGAATTTCCACTCATCAAATTGTGCATCTATCGCATATGTTGATAATCAGACAATGGGAGACAATCAGAAACTAATCCGCTTGGAAAAATTTAACTGAGAAAATGTTCGTGTGGTAAAACAAAGGAAAAAGAAGACAGTGAGAAACTAACTAAGCTAATCCACTTTCGTCGAAACTCTGTCTCCAAATAAGGCTAATTGACTTTCGTCTAAACTTTGTTTTCTTCAAAAAAAGCAAGTGTCTTCCTCGATCCACAAATTCAATTTGGTCCTCCTCAAAGGAACATGAACGAGCAACGGCAACACAAACACGAAACAAGAACACAAGCAAGCATAAGATCGGTTAAATCGGAAGGATTCTAGAATAGCCAATAGTTGCGTTTTTGATCGCTTGTGTAAGTTCTCCTGTGAGTTCTCGGTTGCAGCTTAATTTCAGTTTTTACACTCAGTTCGCCTGACGGCTTCGCCGTTTCAGGACGTAGGTGAATAAAAACAAAAAATAAGCATCCTTATTCATAAAATCGTCTAAATAAGTCAGGAAAGGGTAGTTACATTTGACAGTGAAAAGGCCATTCTTGTTGTCAAAATATACTAGTTGGAAGTTGTAATCATCCATTTCCAAACACACTATCCAACACTTTTGTCGGTTAATTTATTGATGACAGGCGAACTCGGACCGGGAACTTCGTCTCGTCACAGTTCGCCGTTTCACTCGCAGGTGTTGTAGAACCGAGAACTGACACAGTCTCCGAACGACAATTAAGCAAACTGCGAACTCGGAAGGTGATCGAAAACGACAAATAAGAAGAACTGAGATCAGGACCGGCAATTCAAAACGCAACTAATAGTTGCGTCTTTGATCGAAGTTTTGTTCGCCGTTCGCTTAGCCGGTTGCTTAATTTCCGTTTTTGAACGCCGTCGAAGTTCACCGTTTGCTTAATTAGTCTCCGGCGATCCTTGCGAGGTCGGTGTTTCTTCAACTATTCAAGCAAACTTCGAACTTGCTAGTGCACGAAGTTCGACGGTCAGAGTTTGAAGGACGAAGGAACTATGACCGGCGACCAAAAACGGTAATTAAACAAAGACCTTTGAGGTTGAAGGTAACTTCAAACTTCGATCAAAAACGCAACTATTCAAAAGCACCCTTTTTGACGAGCTCAGTATACATCAGACAATAGGCTATGGAGTAAGTTGAAGTAATTTTCCGGTTTAAAAAAAAAATCCCCCAAAATGTTGTTGATAACTAGTTTTTGATAACTTGTCGTCGGTCTTGCCCAGGTGACCTGTTGTCACATATCAAGACGGACTATTGGTATGAGAATATGTTTTATGTTGATACATATTCAGCCCACGCCCACTGAGAATCATATATGCTTGAATTATATAAATTATCTTTATTTATAATATTGAAAGCTGCTTATTTTGAAGAATGAACAATTGGGTATCGAACAGCTGAATAACTTATGACTAACTCGTTGTCAGAAAGAGTCGATTCAGTTTCTCTAAGTTGTGAGCAATGTTTGCTGGTTCAGGATTTTCCAGGAAAAAGGTACAGTAGACACAGTAGTGTCCACAACAGTCACTCGAATCGACTGGTAACGTTTCTCCCTTATATAATAGCCTAACAGTTCCTCACCTACTAGCTCTTGCTCCTGTTTGGTCTTTTCTTAACTGTGGTAAGAGGAAGCAAGGTCACCGCGTCTATTTTAAATTTGCATAGTATTTGATGGGACTGCTAGCGTGGACAAGTAATTCTTTTCTGCAGAGAAAATATCGACTACTAAACCCAGAGGAAGTTATTCAGAAGCGTATTAGTGATTTCTCTACTGAATGTCAGGAGTCATTCCATCTTTGGTCATTTCTGTTTGTTCCGAGTTCGTAGTTATCGAAGTATGTTTTTTCCTTTCCGTTGTTTCTTTTTTCTTGTTTATTACTCCGTCTTTTCTTGGCCTCACCAGTTTTGTTAAGTGATGTGTTATGAATAAAATGATGACGATGATTTCTTTAATAAACAGTAATGCAAAATTAAAATACAATAAAATACAATAAGTAACACTCACAAGCTCTAATCATCATAAACACCAAAAGCGAACGACTGCCTCTTTACCCAACGTTTTAAACGCCCCGAATCCTCTATAGCCTGCTGGAGAAACATCCCTAACCTGATTTTCCCGATGATTATAGATTTCTGTTTATTTATCGTAGTTTATTAGCGACCAAACTTTCCTCTTTTCCCCTATGCTGACAGATAGATAAGTTACGATGACTAATTATTACACGGGTAGCATCATTACATGTAAATTACATAGTAATGCCATTTTACTCTGGCAGCTGCTCTAGGGGCGGAAAGCTGACATGACAACACTGCAGTCTAGAAGAGAAATAATGGTGCTTGCATGTTTGCAATTCTAGCATTTTCTTGCCTGCTAGAAAACTCTGAAGCAACGAAAACGAGTGAAAAGAACGCTCGGAATACTCTACATGACTCAGAGCAAAATAACAATAGGGATTAGCGTCAAGACCTATGCTTTCCTTGCTTCGCAAACGGGACATACTCATACCGCCGCCCACTATGCTTGCAACACTTAAAGCGAAACAGACTTGCAGGCTTAGAAATTTCCAGTTGCTAACGTAAGGTCTGGACACCTCAAGGAAACAGGGGAGGTTGTATCTTTTTTTTGTTGTGTGTGTTCAGAATATGAAGTTATTGGAGCCAGCGCTAGTGCACAACCGATTGAGTTTCAGTAGGGACGTTCACTATCGCTAGTGGCGCTAATGACACTGCTATTCAAGTGTGTTTCACTTTTTTCAAGTCTCTACTCTCTAGTGTTATTTCGCTCTGACATGACGAAGTCCGAAACACGCCAGTGAACCTTGGTAAGAACGAGAATGTCTAATGTCTAAACCAATCAACAACGTTTGTTTCGTGACGTTTCTGGCTCTTCATTGGGCACTCGGCGATTCTTCATCAGCGCGAAGAGTTAGTCATCAAGAGTACTCCGCTGAAATCGTGTCGTGGAAAATCGAGCTGCCCGGTACCTAGCGTTCAGACCTTGATAGTAACAAACAAAACATGTAAAAACCAAGAGGATTTGTAAGCAGCATGACACGACACGTGAAGACTACCCCTAGGTTCACAATGCTGTTTCGTATGCGACACGATTTTTTCTTTGATGTTCCGATGTGCGACAGAATCGCATGAACGTTCCCACCACCACGCAGACGCAAAAGGAAAACGAAAATTTTCGTCGAGATTATTCTACAAAAGGACAAAGAAGCCCTTGGGGAGACGACCTCTGAAGATGCTGGGAGATTGCCTATCTGAATACCCACCCAGTCATTAGGAAATTTTCAGTCAAGCCCTATATGTCACCTTTCTCAAAGCAGGTTAACAAAGGTTTATTCAGAAGATGTTTTGCATTCAGCCATCCTAAGATTACAGTCAGACAAGGTAGAGCAATTTTTAGTCTTGAAAATTAACATTCTTTCCCTCAAAAAATTGCATGCGTTATGGCGGATCAGTTGAAATATTTCAATGCATCCGACACAACGACAAAACGCAAAGTTCTGCTTTGCTTGTCGCAATATTTGTGTCTGCTACCTTCGATGTGTATCACACTGTCGACGGTTGTCTGCGAGAAGTTTTTCCATCAGGAAAACCGGTTATGTAAATTTTTTCCTTGTCTTCGCTACAAGTCAACGGGTCTCGGAAAAGGCTTAAAACAGCAAAAGCCGTGGGTTCTTTGTTGAAAGCACAGCCTAGTTTTAATGTATTAATATACTTTACAATACTGTAAGTTGAAAAGTAAATAGTGCGAGGGGTCCTTTAAGTTAAAATTGTGGAGTCAGTAATTGCTTACGAAGTTTCATCGTCCCAGCACATTTCTAAGCATCTCCAGTCGGGATCACGGTAATTCCGGAATCCTTCCTCCACTCCCCCCACGGTGGTTGGATTTCCAAGTTAGTTTGCTGGGGGTTTTAATATGCCTACCAAGTTTCATCGTCCTAGCACATGTGTAAGCAACTTAAGTCGGGATCACCGGAATTCCGGAGCCAGCCCTCCAACTCCCCCCACAGTGCTCGGATCCGGTCCGATCTTGTTAACTATGTATCTAGGGCTTGTGTTTGTACTTCCCACCAAGTTCATCCCGATCCGTCCACTATGGATGTACAACGATTTCCGGTTCCACCCTCCAACTCCCCCAAAGTCTACGGATCCATTCGGAACTTGAACTGTGACATCTGAGACAAGAGGCCTTTACAAATATGAAGTTTCATTAAGATCCGATCACCTGTTCGAGAGGTATGCATGCTGCTATATTTCGGATTCCGCGGTCTTCCCTTACCCCACGATGCTCATATCGGGCAAATGACTATTCTCAAGTTAGTTTGATCGGGTCCCTGATATGCCTGCAGAGTTTTTCATCGTCCTTGCACGTCTGGAAGTAGCCTAACTCGAGGACAGTGGCCTGACAGACCGACAGACAAAGTGATCGGTATATTGCACTTGAGTGGAGCTGCAAGTGCCATAAAAACGGTAGTTCTTTGTTCTGATATTTTACTCTTGCATTCGTCCTCTTTTTGATGCTTCCGATCAATCTGGCTCAAGCTACATTGACTAGTTTTCAACCTTATTTACATGGGACGGTATCGCAACCTTCTTAATTAGTCCCCTGCGACTCAATGGCTTTCTGAAACCGCGTTCAGTGACAAAGGAAGCGCTGGATCAGAGGTTGATTTTAAGAATTGTGCGAATCGACGGATTTTTTGGGTCTTATGACGGGTGGGCGAATTCTTCTTAATTACTCCCCTGCGACTCACTCGCTTTGTGGTACCGCGTTCTATGACAAAGGCCGCGATAGATCAGAGGTTGATTTTGAGAACTGGGCGAACCGACGGATTTTTTGGAACTTGTGACCGGTAAGCGAGCAGTCGTAAAAAGTGGAGGTTGTGACGTTTTCTGGGGGTCTTATGACGGGTGGGCAAATTGACGTTTGCACGAATCGACGGATTTTAAAAGTGGGTGAATCGACGCTTCAAAAAACGAGGTTGGGTGAATCGACGGGAAGACGAATCGACGTGTAGGGGAATCGACGGGTAGGTGAATCGGCGGGTGGGTGAATCAGCGGTTGGGCGAATCAGCGGGTGGGCGAATCGACGGATATTTTGGGTCTTGTGACGGTTAGGCAAACTGTCGGAAAAAGTGGGGAATGTGACGTTTTTTTGGGCATTATGACGGGTGGGCGAATCGACGGGTTGACGAAAAGACGGGTCCCCGATATTACCAGGGGTGTTTTGCGAAGTATCTCAGGTACAAAGGCCAATCCCATGAAATTCATCTTCTTCTCTCCAGTCGTCAAGCGATAATGTCATCCAATATCCTCTCAGAACGACAAATTGTAAAGACTATTTCAGATGAAATACGAGAATCATAATGGCAATATATCAGTATTGCGCAGATATAGCATAATGTTTCAAAGCGCCACTGGGCACTCGGAACTGATACTAAACAAAGATGTTCTTCAGACATAGCCATGACCCCCCCCCCCCCTTCAACATGCGTCTGGGAATCGCTATGTCGGTCGTATTTTTTTTAGCTTTTCAGAAAGGCAGTAGAATGACCTTCTAGTCAGAGCCAGCTCACAGCCGTATGTTTTGAGCTATTCGGAATGCCATAATTAAGCATCAGTGAAGAATTAGAAACTGCATATCTGCGAGTTTGGCTAACTTTAAGTAAGGACGTAAGTAAGTAAGTATACTGTAAACATTTTGCTCTACTGGCTTGGAAGCAATATTTTTTTTTCAGTTTTTGAACCTTTTTTTATATAATGTTTAAAAAAAAAATTCAGTATCATGTTTATTGTTTTTCGTTTGTCTATCTGAAAGTGATTCCATTTATTTATTTTTGGAGGTCAGGTTCGGCTTTTCAGTAAAGTGCTCGCTGAACTTCTGCATAGGTTGATCCTGATACGAGAGAGGCCGGAGGCTGATACGACATCGTATCAACCTCCAGGCAAAAATGTTGAAACATTGTAGAAAAAAGGTTTAAAAACTGAAACAACATTACTTCCAACTTTCTTCAACTTATTTTCCTATACTCTCCAAAAGGCAGCAACTGAGCAATTACAACATTATTTTTCCTTGATTTTGCTCTGATTAAACAGTCCATTAATCAAAAACTCCAGTTTTCTCATTTTTCTGATGGAACCTGTGAATTTTGGCCGGCAAAAACAATGAAATTTTGACACGTAAGAGACTAGGTCCTTTTAACCGACCATTAATGAGAGATCTCGCTTTATCATCTTCATAATTATACGCCTCAAATTTGGTGCTTCGTTTCTGCATTTACTGGTAAGGAAATGGCCGCAGAGTTCTTGCTCGCTTTGTCGAAGAAACAAAAATTGTGACAAATCGCAGAATTCTTCGAGCAGTGGCAACACCGGTTTAAGTTTGACTAATTCTATCTCTCTAACAGCCCGCCGCTGGATGACATCTGCTTCGCCACAAATGAAAAAGAAGATGTTGGATAAGGATTGTATTGCTATAAACAGAACTTCCCGGGTCACAACAGTAATCATTTCCACATTTCTACTGTAGGCTAGGGTTGCCATTTCACTAAATAAAAATTCCCTACAAAAGTAATAAAATTAGTATCCTTCTATCAAAGAAGGCAAAAGTTCTGTTCGAAAAAGTTATAATAGTTAACATACCTCCATCTAATTTGATATTTGAATAATAAGCTCGAAGGCCATTTGAATATATCAGACTCGCTGATGTTCATGACCTGCCTCGCCTTCGGCTCGGCCAGATTATTTTTAATGGCTGTTCCATTTTTATAATCTGATATTAACCTCGACGTCGGAAGTTAATTTTTAATAACTTTTATCGAACAGGTATGCAATGTATATCTTCCTATGTCCCACATGACGTTATATTCTGACAATTACTTTTGTGGAGGTTGATACGACTTCGTATCATCCTACAGAGAGGCTGATACGAAGCCTATCAACCTCCGCAGATGTTTATCGAGCACTTTTCCTCAAATACTGAATTCATGGAGCACTTTCCCTCAAATAATAAATTAACTAATAATTTTATTACCCACCATAATGTATAAATACAAAAAAAAATAGAGTAGGAAAAATAAGGAAAAGCTACATAATACACAACACTACGTAATCAACACCACACTATCAACTATTTCAGGAGTCTATACATATCACTTGTCGGATCAAGATCTTCCCTATAACGCAGTAAACGTTTCTGCACAGCAATTACGGGCTGGGCTACTCCAAACTTCCTTGATATGCTGATGTTACTTGACCAAGGCGGAAGTCTCAACAGATATTTTGCAAACTTATAAAAACACTTGCATAAAGCTTTAATATATGACTCAGTGAAAATACACCAAAACGGTGCTAATGCAAGGAAGTGGGGAATAAGGAACGTATTATACACTTTACCTAGAATGCTTCTACAGAGCTTCTAATTTAATGCAACAAGAAGGCCATTACGAGTTTTTTCAGCGAACAAACTTTTTAACAACAGACGAGTAGCACGAACGCTGGGTCCAATAAGCAGCCCAAGATATGTCAGAGAAATTTAGCAACTCACCACCAATATCAATTTCGATAGGCTCTTTGGAACGAGGATTACATTATTTCAGTTTTACTTTTGTTGAACGATAAACCTACTCCTCCATACTCAGCATCAAGAGTGCGGAATATTCAATTCCTTTTACTGTACGGCTTATATTCAAAATGTCGTCAGCGTAATTAGCCATCGATACATCTATTCGATCTAAAATACAAGTGTGAGGGCTTTCTCTTGAGATTTTAACACACTATTAAGGTTAACAATATAGGGCTAAGATGCGACAGTCTGATTACCCATCACATTTTTACTTAATTACGCTAGACGAACCGACAAAAACGCGTTACTTCGTTACTTTGTTATCCACGATTCTTGAATTTTAGCTGACGTAATTTCTCTTCCGTAACTGTTGTACCTCTATACGGACGTAGCTCTATGTCTGAAATGTGTAGCAACTTCAGCGGCAGCCAATTGCCGTAATAACAAGTCATGGTGGATTTACGTTGTTCAAGCCAGGAAGATGAAAGTAACATGGGAGGTAAAAGTGATCAGGAAGAACTTGGCCTTCGCCATGAAGGAAGAACATGACCGGTTGAAAACTCGAACTTGCTAATCAACTTGGTGGAATCCCGGCCAAATTCTCTGTTGTCTGTGTCCTTCCACAAACGAAACCTATTCGGGGGTAGGACGGAACAGAGGGCTATTTTCGGATGTAATTCTGCAATCTGGAATCGAACATTTCGAAGCCTTCGCTTTGGTAGCCACTGAAGCACACGCCTTTGCAGACATTCAAATTTTCCGCGATTCGCCGTAAAGTTATTTGTCCTGCAACCAGTGGAGATTCCAAACGTCACTGCAAGACTACGCGACGTAAAAAAAACAAAAATCCCTTATATGAGTCAAATAATTCAGTGTCTTCAAATCAAATCTATAAAAATAAGTTGGCTTTTCAGTTAAACTTAAGTGGTGGGGGGAAGTCACTGCTCCCTGTCGGATACCTTTCTTAATAGGGATGGGAAGGCTGAGATTTTCTAGTCCATGACACTGTACCTTTACTTCAGCTTATTATACATATTTCGTATCACTCGAATCACAGACGAACTAACTCCCCTACAGTAAGCACATTATAGGATATGGGCATGAATACCAGAATCATTTTCATGTCATGGGCATGGGTTATTAATTTTGCAATCAGGCAGTGCGCGTGCTCACACCCTACCCTTTTTTTGAAACCATAATCATTAGTGGGTGTATAACACTTCATAGTAATATCATCGATCTCCAATAACTCGAGATCTTACATAGAACAGGCGACACAGCTATTGGCTTATATGAACTGTAGATATTGGTGGGTTTTCCTTTCTTAATAATCGGCTAATCCTTTCCTTTCTTAATAACCAACACAAAATAATGCAGCGTTTACAAGTACAGGAAAACTTGAACAGAATCCGGTCTTGGTGACAAGATTATGTTTACACGCAGAGGGAAAAAAATTAATTCTTCAAACCAGAAAATCTGAGATACATAATATCACTATCCATTAAAAAATGTTTTTAGAGCATTTATGACTAAAGTACTGATGATTGCTGCTCTCAAAAGCTAGCTAGCGTTTTTTTTTTACTTTTTACCAGCGCCGCCGTGAAGATTCCTTTCAAGTGGGCCGGAATTCGTTTTATCATGAAAGGATTCCCGTCCCGCTAGACTTTTTTTCTACTCGTCTTCACGAACGGAATCCTTTCGAGTCGACCAGAATTCCTTTCTACTCGACGGGATTTCTTGTCCGTGTAAACGCTACATAAATCTGGAACTAAACCCGAAGAAAAAATCATCTGATATATCAAGGTTAGATGCCCAAGAAGAAGAGACGAACCGGCCTGTAGGTGATTTTGACCGTGACACCAAACAGCCCAATTTGTTTGCAGAATTCGCAAGGCGCTAATCAAGAATATTATGATATTTCTCTTCAGTAGGCTGATCAGGTGGGCCAAACTCGCAACTAAAATAATCATACCAATCATCCATCGATATTACATCACTTTGGCAAGGTTGGTTTGGTTTGGTTTGGTTTACTGAAAAGTAGAAGCTAACCTCCAAAAAACAAATTAAAACAATACTTACAAACCAAAATAAAACACACTTATAAAAAATAAATTAAAAAAAAATAAATACAAAACAAAACAAAATAATGTTGAAAAAATTACAGAACATCTAACTCTCTTAGACAACTAGTCTATCCTAGCTCATATCTTGTCACAATCAGACTTCCACTGAAAATAAAGCTTGTCAACTGAAACAACATCTTACCATCCCTTGCTTCTAATGCTCGTTATGCAACTTTGACACTGTCTTTATTCCCGAACGTTCTTGTTTCTCAAGAGCCAACACGTGATTTTGTCTTTGTTTACTTTTTGGGATCCCAAAACGTAAGTGGAGGGATACCTATGACATCGCAAAAGTTGTCCGTCTGTCCGTCCGTCCGTCCGTCTGTCCGTCCGTCTTTAAGCACAATAACTCTCGAAGGGAATGAGATATTTTGATGAAACTTGGTGTGAGGGTTCGTTGGGTCGTCGGACCAGTCAAGTTCGTAGATGGGCTATGTAGCTCTACATTTAGGGGTGGGGGAGGGGATTCAAATTAAGGGACAAACAAAATATTTTGAAACAGCTAATGTGATAGTCGATTATGGGGTAAGAAGACATGCTGAACACGATGGTGAAAACCATTTTGTCGTCGGACATGTAGTTCGCCCGGAATCCGGCCAAAACCGGAAAGTTTGTCGAAAGTACAAGTTTTATTTGAAGTTGATTAGATGTTCGATTTAGGGGTAGGAAGACATGCTGAAGACGATGGTGTAAATCATTTTCTCGACGGACAAGTATTTCGCCCGGAATCCGGCCCAAACCGGAAAGTTTGTTGAAAGTAAAAGTTTTATTTGAAATTGATTAGATGTTCGGTTTAGAGGTAGGAAGACATGCTGAAGACGATGGTGAAAACTATTTTCTCGATGGACAACTATTTCGCCCGGAATCCGGCCAAAACCGGAAAGTTTGTTGAAAGTAAAAGTTTCATTTAAAGTTGATTAAATTTCGATTTAGAGGTAGGGAGACATGCTGAAGACGATGGTGAAAACTATTTTCTCGACGGAGAAGTATTTCGACCGGAATCCGGCCCAAACCGGAAAGTTTGTCAAAACTAAAAGTTTTGTTTGGAGTTGATTAGATGTTTGATTTAGGGCAAGAATACATGCTGAACACTTATGGGAAAACAAGTTTCTACCCGGACACGTAGTTCGTCCGGAATCCGGCCAAAACCGGAAAACTGTTCAAAGTCAAAGTCAAAGTTTTATTTCTAGTTGATTAGATAAGCGATTTAGGGGTAAGAAGAGATGCTGAGTCCCTGTGTGACAATCGTATTTTACCTGGACATATAGTTCGACCGGAATCCGGCTGGAATCGGAAAATTTGTTATAAGCTAAATTTCTATTTGAAGTTGATTAGATGTTCATTACTGGGGAAAGAAGATACCCTGACTTCGTCTTTGAGCTTTCTTTTTTCGCCGGACAAGTAGTTCTGGAGTTCGGCCGGAACCGGGAAATTGGCAGAAGTGACAGGAAGTTTTCGTCAAAACAGATATGACTTATAGGGGTAAACACACATGCTGAATCCAAATCTGAACTTGGTTTTCTCAGGTGATTAGCTATTTGGCCTTAATCTGTTTCTGAATTTTAATTGTAAAAATGTTCAAGGAGTCTGGCGAAGACTGGATCTGGCTAAGACAAGACCCAGTTGTCTGGATCAGATATTGAATTTTTGGGATCCCATCGAAACCTTTGGTCTTGTTACTTCCACGACCGCTAGAGTATTAATTTTAGTAGATCTACAGCAGGCTTGGGTTGCTACTTCACTGAAATAAAAAATTCCCTGTCCCAGTAGCAAAGAAAAAACATCAAAAGAAGAATTAGTCCTACCTATAAAGCTCTGTTCAAAAAAGTTATAACAGTTAATATAAACCATCATGGTTCATAACAGAATAACAACCTCGACAGCCATTTTAAAATATCAACCTCGCCTTCGGATCGGTAGAAATTTTCACAACCTGCCTCGCCTTCAGCAGGTTCTTTACAATGGCCGTTTAGTTGTTATAATCCGATATGAGCATCGATATTGGAAATTAACCTTTCGTATCATTGCGTATGCTCTTTATCCGCATCTGTACCACCTATGGGCGCATCGTTCCCAACCGGGGGACGCCCTGAATGACCTAAGGCGTTTTTCTGTGCTCCCACAAACAGTTGGTGGTGGGTCGACTATGGCTCGAAAAGAGTGGACACCCTGAATGACCTAAGGCGGTTTTCTGTGCTCCCACAAACAGTTGGTGGGTCGACTGTGGCTCGAAAAGAGTGTTTCCGCCTTCTTTTGTGCGTCCCACAAGTGTGTTTCTGTGACTAACGAGTTTTTCGTAGCTCGCTTTGTGGCTTAAATTCGACAAACAACTGGCGAGGTGATTGTCAATTTTCTCCCCAAATATACAAGAGTCATAGATGAACTTAACACATGGGAAGTCTGGGCCCAGCTACCCATGAACGGGAGAGGGGGGGATCGGGCCCATCAAAATGCGTATTTACACCTTTTTTCCTCAAGCATACGAGCTTAGAGTTTGATTCTAGTTACGGGTCAAAAACTTTTTTCATGGTCAGTTTTGGGCCCACTTGCACCTGAACGGGGAGGGTGGGGGTGGTTCAACTCTCCCCGGTCCCTATGATCCTAAAGCACAAAGGAATTTCATGGCCTTATCTCCTCTTATTGTGAAATTAAAAACATTAAAAAATGAGTAATCTGGGCCCAATTGCCCCTGAACCAAGTGGGGGTGGGGTTTGGGACCCGCAACAAGTAAAAAGAGACCCCAATGCTCACAATCCTACCAAGTTTCAACTTGATACCTGTTGATTCCTGGCGAGGGTAACGAACTTTACTCCTGGGCAATCTGGGCGCAGTTGCCCATGAACGGTGTGGGTGGGGGAGGTGCAACTTTAAAAGCTTTTCCCAGCCCTAGGAGCTACACGTCCAAGAACTTCCAGTTCTGGTCAAGTTATGAAGATTATTCACTGGGCAATCTGGGCCCATTTGCACCTGAACCGGTTGGGTGGGGGGGGGGGGACCCCCAAAAGGCACAACTAGACCCCAATATCCACAAATGTACCAAGTTTGAACTTGATACTTGCACTCGAACACGAGTTATGAGCTCCACAAAATATGGTGAAAACCGAAAGCTGAAAGCTACTACAGCGCTCGCAATAGTGGATTGTTCCAAGGAACACTCCACTAATAATGAATGGGCATTATACTGGCATGGCTGCTTTAAATAATCCTTCTAAGGTCGCTTGAAAAAGCTGGGTTTACTATCTCCATATTTTAGAAATGTGCGGGTTAGAATAAACTGTCTGAAAGCTCTTGACAAAAGACGCTCTTCTAATTTTTTTTTTACGTTGTTTGCCCCTCGGGAATCTTAACTCAACCACTTCCCCAAGTCCACTTTCAAGTCTGTAAGCTCCATAAAAAAAAAAAAAAATTTTAATCCATCTTCTTAAGGGGGTTTACCACATAGAAATAAATCGTAGACGTCACCAATAACTGCGCTGGCAACACTGGGAGGAAAGACTGAAAAGTTTTAAAGGACCTATCTTACCTATAATACTAATGCAACCTATTTCCATAATCATTCCATATATTTCTAAACCTATGGTACATTCTAACTCCTCTAACAAAACCACACTGATTTTCTCAATTGAAGTGTTTTGCTGGCTTCGATGTGTATCTCGCTGTCGATGGTCTGCGAGAAGTTTTTCCATCAGAACAAGACCAAAAATTTCAACAGGATCCAAGAAATTTCATATTTGATTCAGCCGGTCTTCGCCAGACTCCTTGAAAATTTTTAAGGCAAATGGCTATGATCTGAGAAAACCAAGTTCAGATATGGATTCAGTGTTTGTGTTTACCCCCTATACGTCATCTCTACTGTGACGAAACTGATCAAAACTTCTAGCTGCCTTACTTCTGCCAAATTTTCGGTTTCTGTCGGACTCTGGGCGAGCTACTTGTCCGTTAAAAAAAAAGCTCAAAAATGAATTCAGCATACCTCCTTACCCCTCTATAGAACTTCTAATCGACTTCAGATAAAACTACTAACTTTGACGAATTTTCAGGTTTTGGCTGGATCCCGGTGAACTATTGGTTCGACGAGAAAATAATTTACATATACAGATTCAGCATGCCTCCTTGCCACTACATCGAGCCTCTAATCAACTTCAGAAAAAACTTTTACTTATAACAAATTTTCCGATTTCAGGCGGATTCCGACGAACTATCTGTCCGGGTAGAAATTGACTCATTCAGCACGTCTCCTTACCCCTGATTCGAACATCTAATCAAGTTCAAACAAAACTTTTAATTTTTTTTTTCTTCCGGTTTTGGCCGGATTCCGGCTTACTACTTGTTCGGCGAAATAATAATTTTCATATAAGCGTTCAGCATGGTTTTCGCCGGATTCCGGGTGAAGTACTTGTCCGGTGATTTTCATATTCAAATCGACTATATCATTAGCTTTTAAAACTATTTCTTTTTTTCGTCCTTAATTTGAACCCCCGCCCTTAAATACAGGGCTACAGATCCCATCTTCAAATTTGATCTTTTCTTTGACCCAAAGAGTCCTCGTGCCAAGTTTGAACAAAATATCTCAACCCCTTCGAGATTTATCGTGCTAACAGACGGACAGACGGGTGGACGGAAAGACGGACAATTTTTGCGATGTCACAGGTATCCCTCCACTTACGTTTTGGGATCCCAAAAACCGGTTATGTAAATTGTTTCCCTGTTTTCGCTACAAGTCAATGGGTCTCCGAAAAGGCTTAAACAGCAAAAAGCTGTTTTTGTTTGCTGAAAGCACAGCCTAGTTTTAAAGTATTAAAAGTTTTTAAAATACTGTAGCTGAAAAGTATATAGTGCGGGGGGGGGGGGGGGGGGGGGGGGCCTTCGAGAAAATGCAGCAACTTTCTACGTTTCCTCCTCTGCCCCTGTAGTCTTTGTTAGAGCTGATTAACTTTTGAACCAGTTTTGATTTCGTTCGTACTAGGGTATATTATATTTTGTTCCGGGTTAGATTTCCTGAACATACTAAATTAGTTGAATACTGAACGCTGGTATGTAAGCGGTAGCAAAGTAAAAGCTTATTTAAATTGGATGCAACATTCCCAACCGCCGAGAAACCACAATTTCTGCTTTGCTACAAATCCCAAGATAAAACTCGTTACTGAGCAACACTTTTGCTTGGTTTCTTAACTTGTAGAAGTCAACCTGTTAAATTTCAGTTGAAAACGTTTAGTATTCCTCCTCTCTTCCTTATATAAGTCAGCGTTGGTAGGTTCAGTCTACGTAGCCACCGGGGATATGCCCTCGATTGTATTTCGCGACTTTCCTCTGTATAGTTGTGGAGGAGAGTCTGTTGCCAGTTTCACGGTTCGGTCTCGAAAGAGCGTGGCGTTGTTTGCTTGCGTGGTATGATGGTCCTTTTAATCATCCCGGGTGTCTGATTCTCCCCGGCAACATCCTTTCTAGCTTGGGCCTTCTGTTGATTATGCACGACGACACCGAGGACTCGTTTCTCTGCCACAGACTGAGTGATTACCGGTAGCCAGAAACCGGATTTTTCATTTAGTTGCTTCTTTGGGTTCTTGTGGTCGAAACGAAGGGTTCGTCATTTACCTGAGTAAACTCCATCTTCCATGTTTTGACCCAGTCAGTTTATTCCATGACTTGTCCCTTCCCCGTGCGAAACAAATTTTCCAGTGATGTTTATAATAACAAAACCAAAGGTTTCGCTGGGATCCCAAAAATCTAATATTTGATTCAGACAATCGAGTCTTGTCTTCGCCAGATAAAGTCTTGGACAGGCTAATCATCAGAGAAACCAAGTTCAGATATACCTCTAAAAGCCAGATATTTTGACGATACTGACCGAAACTTCCTGCCGATTTCCGAGCGAACTACTAGTCCAGCAAAAAAAAAAAATACAGAAACAAAACAGCGTATCTCCTTATCCCTATAAAGAACATCTAATCAACTTTGAATAAAAGTTTGACTTAAAAAAAAATCCGATTACAACCGGATTCCGGAATAATTATATGTCCGGGTAAAAAACCATTGTCATATATCGACTCAGCCTCTCTTTTTGCCCCTTAATCTGTCATCTAATCGACATTTTGCTTTTAACAAATTTTTCGGTTTTGGTCGGATTCCGGGCGAACTAGTTATCCGGCGAGAAAATTATTTTCACCATCGTGTTCGGCATGTCTTTTTACCCATAAATCAAACATTTAATCAACTTCAAATTAAACTTTTACTTTTAACCAACTTTCCGGTTTTCACCGGATTCCGGGCGAACTACATGTCCGGTTAGAAAACTGTTTTCACATAAGTGTTCTGCATGTCTTCTTGCCCTAAATCGAACATCTAATCAACTCGAAACAAAACTTGTAATTTTAACAAACTTTCCAGTTTCGGCTAGATTTCGGGCGAAATACATATCCGTCAAGAAAATGGTTTTCACCATCGTCTTCAGCATGTCATCTTAATTTGGACCCCCTCCCCCACCCCTAAATGTAGGGCTACAAAGCCCATCTACGAACTCGACTGGTCAACGACCTAACGAATCCTCACACCAAGTTTCATCAAAATATCTCATTCCTTCGAGAGTTATCGTGCTTACAGTCGGACGGACAGACGGACAGATGGACAACTTTTGCAATGTCATAGGTATCCCTCCACTTACGTTTTGGGATCCCAAAAACGGCAATTGGCCATTTCTCGGCATTCCATCTAGGATGAAGATTTTTTAGACCCGATTAGTCCCTTTTCTTTTTTTAATGTTTATTTTTTTATCCCGCGCAATTACTACATTATTGAAAGCTCAAGTGTATTTTTTCTTTTTCTTTGTCTAGACTTCCTCTTCCTAAGTGCGTAAACAAAATTTCATCATCTTTCATTGTAATGGAAATGGTAGACATGATCAATTATATAGACGGACAGTCAAACAAATCTAGTTATGCGCAACCAGTTGTACAATAATATATAAAGTGGATGGATCTTACCGTCTTTGTTGTGGAGGGGGGGGGAGGGGTGGATTACATAAAGGGAAGTATCCTTACATTACGAATCCAAAAAATAACAAGAGTTAGAAATGTACTGCATATAGTATTTTAACCTCTACCAGGGATATTTTTCCCTATTAGAGGATTCCCATCTTTATCTTTATCGAATGGACATCTTACAGAAAAATTTCGGTCTGGTAGCTTTTCTGAGCACATCAACAGAATCAGACACACCTCTCTACGAATAAGTTTCACCATTGACTTTTAACTGAAAAGCCGACTTATGTTTGTGTATTCTTTTTAAATACACTGATTTACTTTGACTCTACTGAGGGATTTTCAATATTCCCACAACAGGCTTTAGGAGGGACGTTGAGAATATGGACGGCCTCGCAACAATAGAGAGATTGCACTCTAACCGACGAAAACGGATATTGCTACACCATCATCACGGGCTCATAACAACAAAGTTAACATTGTACAGGACTTTCAACTTTGAAATTAAAGTATCGGCGTTTAATTCTGAGCCAGGGACTTACTGGAAATGTTAATTGGTCTATTCCTTAATTGTATAATTCTATTTTTGCAAAAGGATTTGCATGGATGTAAGAGCTTGAATGCTTCAAAGTTTGAACACAAAAACGGAGTCTCGAATCCTATTTGTTTGTTATGACGTGTCATTAAAAAACCAACCAATAGGAAGCAGTTTTCGTTTTTGTGGTGAAAGTCTAAAGTCTTCAAACTCTCATTTCTGACCAAACTTTTCTGTAAAGCTGTGATTATACGATTAAGAAAAAACTAGGAATCGTTTCGAGCTATTATAATCAAGCTCTTTACAGGCTTATAATAGTATTAAAACATGGATAAATTGTCTCAAAGCCGAAAGCCCTACACTTCACGATGTTGAATTACTCTTTTTCTACTCCTATCCGTTTTCGTTGGGTAGGCTGCAATCTCTCAATACCGGCCCTACTACTGAACCACTACAAGAGAACAAATGTGATTCTTTTGCTGCTCCTCGAATCGAGGTCGAGTTTCAAGGCTAAAAGAATCTAATATCAAATCATCAACCGATATTAGACGTTGAAAATATCAGGCTGACAGTGTTCCATTGTTGGTATGTTATGGAGACATCCCATAGCACTTTGCTCTGCAATAGTCCTCCTAGTTATTCCCTCCATCTATCGCCTACTTTTCTATATATCTCTTCGGTTTCCATCACCATCATTAATTTCCCGGCATCGTGACAATAGGTCACTCGGTCTTTATCCTAGCTTCAGTTAGCTGCTCGCTAATCCGAGGTCAGGCTTTGATCCATTTCATTCTAAGTATTTTGGCTGCGTAATGAATCACCAGCCAAAAAGGAGTTCTCTTTCATCCTTGGTCGGAGCAAGACCTCAGTTACTCTGTATTATAATTTATGGTAAGGACCAGTTTACATATTTAGTTAGGGACCCATTAGTGCTATATTATATGTGTCACACTCTTGTACACGATTTACATGAGATAAATTAACTATAGACGTTATGGTCCATCTCGGCTAGTAGGCCTCGGGCTTGACTGGATATGTGAATTCCAGCTTCGCTAGAATGTGTGAACCAGCTTGATTACGGATTTCTGGATTGACTGCGGCTGAGCTATAGAATTCCCTGAGACTTTCCCTTGTCTCTTTTGTCCGGTTTCCTGACTGGTCCTGGGGCTAGTGGGCACCTACGGTGTCAGAATGTCTTCAGCCCACACCCCAGGAGCCTTATCTTCATTAAACCTCGCCTCCACTCGTCCATCCTCTTAACAATGGGGTCCAGAAGTGGGATAACATTCTTAACAATGGTCTCAACAGTGGGATTCGATCCATCTACTTAACAATGGTATCAGAAGTGGGATGTTTACTTTTGTAAGCCCTTATTTTCTCATAATAAGGAGGACCCACGTCCAAATTTTTTTTTCGTAGTCACGACAATTAAATTTTTTTTCCACCCACCCGCCCTACCCTTTAATTTAGCAAAATAAAAATAACTCCCTTATTTATTTTATTTCATTTTTTTTATGGTTCAGCTCGGTCAGTCCAGAACAAAAATGTAGGTTTAGGTTTTTCCATTTCTGATCTTTGATATTTCCGTCGGCTTTCTTCACATATGAAAATTAATTTATGTCGGGTTTATCCTTTTGTTTTTGTTTTCCCTTGTATAGTTTTTGGATTTTTCCGGTCGCCATGTGAGTGTGTGTCGCGCCACTGACTGTGAATTTTCGTTCCCCCTTTCCTCCTACTTTTTTTTTTGTTTTAAGAATTTTCCGATCTACATGTGAGTGTGTTTCGCGCCACTGATTGAGAAATTTCTTGTCCCTCCCCCTTCCCTTTTAAGGATTTTTCCGGTCGCCATGTGAGTGTATTTCGCGCCACTGACCGCGAATTTTCTTTTCCCCCTTTTCCTCCCGTATTTTCAGGAGTTTTCTGTTGTCAAGTGAGTGTTTTTCGCGCCACAGACTGCAAATCCTGTTAATCGTCATCGCATCGGCAAAATAATTTATTCTCCGGGGTACATCATTGCGTCATTTCGCCGTGTCTATTTTATATCAGTGCTCTCAACACTGACAATGCGTGCTTGCGGTACCATTAATAAATTAGCATTCGCGTATGATTTCATATTTCACGTACCTGGAAACGTAATTTTGCATGCGATTATTCCATGACGATTATTCTGTTTAGTTCCCCGACATAAAATTTTCTTTTCGTGAAAGCTATGGTTATTCGGAATAAGATCAACCTTTCTCGCCTTTCGTTTTCGACGTTGTCTATATGGCACTATTTTCAAGCCCTATGGAGTGATTCAGGGACGTCGTATTTTTATTTGTGGCATTTTTTCGGCTTCTCCTTAATTTTTCATATTCCCCTATCGGCCAGTTTATTTTTTTGTTTGGTGGTGATCTGTTTGTATATTTTTCTTGCGGAGATAGATACTCTCTCAAGAATGTACATCGCACTTCATTCGTGACATTTTCGTCGAATTTCGACTGGTTTCGGTCTAAATGTGTGTAGTAATTTGCCACATAGACGTTGTGTGCGTTTCGCCAGTCGTTCCCTCTGTCATCCCTCCCCCACCACCACATTTTTTTTCAGGTTTTCTTGCGTTTCGATCGCCATCTAGCGTATGTGTGTTTATTCGCCATCCGGATGCGGCGATTTCGCATGAAGCCTCTGGCCTATTTTCTTTTGATAATAACTTTAAGGTTAATGCCATTTATTCATGCCACATATTTTTTTCCCTCATGAAGTAAAAACATTGGTTAGATATTAAGTTGGTTCCGCGTCTTAGTTTAGTCCGAGTTTACACGTCCAGTCGAGCTTGTTCCCATTTTCTTTGTAAACCATATATTTTTTTAAGTGTTATTTTCACATTTTTCGCAATTTTTTTGTCAGAACCTTCTCTCATGAATTTTTGAGCGAATATTTTGGTGTTGTTGGTAATTTGGATTGGTTTTTGTTATTGCGGACATTCATACCCTTGATTATTCTGGTCTCGTTTTTTTTTTCTTTCTCGGAAATGGAAAACTGTTTTGATCCTTCTCGTTTCCCTGCCCCTCGACCCCAGACATCGCGACCCCTCGCATCTCGGTTATTTTTCGAAGATGAATGTTCGCAACAATTTGACAATCCTCCAGCAGAACCTTTGTCTCGGTGGTCTCAGCGTATGCCTGATTACCGACCACAAGTACCACAATATCCCGCCTACCAATACCCGGCCCATCGAGCTGATTTTCACCAACCACAAGAATACCATGACCACTTTTATGCACAACAAGTCCCCACCCACCCAACCAACATGTATTTACCCCAAACATCCTTTTACGGTCCCCAACAATATCCCCAACAGTTTATTCATACCCGACCGTCTCCTCCTCAACCATCATTTGATACGATGCCCAACTGTCGTCCCTATGCCCCTGCCATAAACCCGAACCCAGCGCCACCCCAGCCTGCTCACCAAGACTTAATTGTTTTCAACGATCCACCGGCTCGGGAAGAAAACCCAGAAGTCACTCTAGCTCGGCTACGGCTTAAGCTAGAGATAGCCAAAGAAATCCCTACTTTCAACGGGGAAACGAGCACGGCATCCTGGCTTGAGCAAGCCTGACACAAATTTTCTTTTTGTGGAGTTGTTGCATGGCCAGAGCAGTTCGCAATCCTTTCTTCTCGGCTGGTTTCACCGTTAACCAGTTGGGTTGAAAGTTTGGACGCTCTACAGAAAGTTTCATGGGCAGCATTCGAAGCTTCCCTCCAGCTCCGCTGTCGGGGCAGGGAGGAGGAGTTTCGTCTGGCTGAGGAACGAGTGATTTATCAGCCGGAAAGCATGACGCCTGACCTTTATGGTCAGTTGATTCAAAAGTCTTTGGATTTGCGTTACTCTTATACTCCGGCTGACAGGGCGAAGAGTGAGGTTCTTAGGGTCTACTTGACCGAATTCATCAGAGGCCTCCCCGTCCCTTACTATGATGAGGTAAAAAGAAGGAGCCTGACTAGTCTTCCACAGGCAATAGAGGTTTTGCGACAGGTTAGGGCTGACCGCTCAGCCAGGGATTACCATGAGGCGGCACTTTCCCAGTCACGATCAATTTACACCGTCAAAGCCGACACTGTGACTACTCTTCCCGGAAATGAAAGACCTGCCGCGCCTACATCTTCGAGGTCCTTTGGAGACCAGCCAATTTGTGATTTTTGCTTGCGTGTCGGTCACGAAGAAAAATGGTGCCCGGACAAAGCCCGCGCTTTTCGCCCTTTTAACCAGGGAAACGTGCAAGGTCCGCGCTACTTTGGGGCTCCGCGACGGACCGGTCCTTCTACCCCACACCAATACCGGTTCCAGAACCCGCGCCACAATGTCCCTCATTCGCCCAGCCTAATGAGAGGCCCGAACAGGTCGCAAAACCCTCGTTTAGGCTAGAGCACTCTCCTCCTGAGTCTTGTTTAGTTTGCACGGTACAGGGCAGTTCAAATCTGTCTTTTGTAAATTTGTGTTTTGGGACTTACCGTGTCAAGACTTTGTACGATACCGGGGCCGAGTGCAACCTTATGTCTGAGGATACTGCTGCGAATATTCAGAGCTGCATCATTGACCGATCGAAAACATCCATTTCAGCGTCTACATTGTGTGGTCTGCTTACAGTCACCTCCGAGGTTACTGTACGATTTTCTTTATTAGGTCGAACGTTCGTGGAGAAATTTTTGGTGATCCCTAGGCTATGTTTCGGTGCTTTAGTCGGCCGGCCGTTCATTCGGTCCGCAGGATTGATGTTAGACCCAACCACCGATGTTTTCTCCCTCAAATTCCCTGGTCAGTCCCAGCCTTCGATAATGGAACCTAGAGTTTGTAGTATAGGTATCGGAGAAAAACTAGTCCCGTCGAAGTGCGCTTACCGCATAAGACCGCATTATGCAAGACCCATTAGTTGCAGTGTTTTAGGCCTACCCACGGGTACGAAAAACATATTGATTGAGGGCAATGAAGCTTTACAAGCCCGAAATATTATGGTTCTTCCGCAGTTGGTCCCTATTTCCCCAGATGGTACTGTCGTATTTATCGCAGAGAACCATTATCTGACGAAAGTACGATTACGGAAAGGTGACCTATCCCTCCTCTCGATTGACCCCCACCCCTCCGATGCAACCGCTTCTGATCTGGTTAACGACCTAGTCGAACCATTTTTCGAGTCAATGGTAAACTCTGTAAAAATCGGATGGAGCGACATTTCGAGGGATGATTACCTGAAAAATTTTCCACTTGATCACATCCCCCCCACTTATAAGACTGAAATGGAAGACATATTGTGGGAATTCCGGACCATTTTTGCCAGGTCTGATGATGATTTGGGCGACTGTACTGTTGTCACCCATCGCATCGAGACCGGTGACCACCCCCCCATCCGCCAACGCCCCTACCGAGTACCTATCCAACTGCAAAATGAACTGAAAACACGAGTTGAAGCCATGCTCCGACAGGGTGTTTTAGAAGAGAGTTGCAGCCCCTGGGCTTCACCAGTATCTCTAGTTAAGAAAAAGGATGGTTCATATCGGCTTGTGAACGATTACCGGCGTTTGAACAAAATAACTAAGTTTGATAGTTATTCCCTTCCGCGTATCGATGACATCCTTGACAGAATGCATGGCTTCACGGTTTTTTCAAAAATGGATCTCGTACAAGGTTTCCTCCAAACCAGCGTCCACCCTCCACATCGCGAGAAAACTGCCATTAATACTCCCTTCGGTCTATACCAATATCGCCGCATGGGTTTCGGTCTCTCTAATGCCCCAGCCACTTGCGAACGGATGATAGAAATTGTTCTTCGCGATATTTTGGGGTTAAATACGTTTGCCATGTTGGATGATACGGGCGTGGGCACCAAAGACCACCCTGAGCATTTTTCTGTCGTTCGAGAAGTTTTTACCCGGTTCCGTGACCACAACCTATAGCTCAAACCCTCCAAATGTGAATTTTGCGTCCCCAAGCTTACCTTCTTAGGCCACGTGATCTCTGCGGACGGTATCCAGCCGGATCCCGACAAACTTTCTGCGGTTAAAAACCTCCGTTATCCCCAAAATATTGCGGAATTGAGGTCCAGCTTAGCATTGCTAAGCTATTTTCGCAAATTTGTTGACGGTTTTGCAAAGATTGCAAAACCTCTTTCTGATTTAACACGTAAAGGTCGGGCCTTTGAATTTTCTGAACCCCAGATCACGGCCTTTGAGACACTGCGAAGCAGTTTACTTTCAGAGCCTATCCTCTCGTATCCCGATTTTGAGGGATCCGAATTCATTCTCACATGTGACAGTTCCGGTTTTGCCATAGGCGCTTGTCTTTCTCAGGTCCAGAAAGGGCAAGAGAGAGCCATAGCATATGCCAGTCGCGTTCTTTCCCCAGTCGAACAAAGATATTCCACGACCAAAAGGGAAGCTGTAGCCCTTTGGGAGTTTGTGAAGAAGTATAGACACTACTTAGTGTCTAAACCCTTTCTGGTCCGAACGGACCATCAGCCCTTGAAAGCCTTGCCTTTCATGGACTGCCCTAACGGAAAATTGGCTAGGATTTGCCTGGAGCTTCAGGAGTACACTTTTCGTGTCGATTACAGGCCAGGCAAGGAAATGTTCGTGGATGCGTTGTCCCGCCTGGTAGAAGCTCCAGTAGGCGAGAAAACTGACCCCCAACCCTTGGTGAATGTTGTTCAGCTATCTGAACTTCCCCAAGAGATAGGTTTAGATGGAATTCGAAGGGCACAGTCTGGTGATATATTCTGTAAAGGAATGGTTCAGCGTTTAGCAGGCAAAGCAGAGCTCCCTCCCGATTACTCTATACTTGAAAGAAGTGTCGAGTCCTTTTGTGTTGAAGATGAAATTTTGTGTTTTATTTTTTCACCTTCTGCTACGTACCGTGACATGGTTCACGTCGTGCCTGTTATCCCTGACAGTCTTGTGCCCCAGGTCTTGGAACATTTTCATGCTTTTTCTGGACATTTTGGTCTTTCCAAAATGCTCCACAAAATGAGATTTTCCGTGTGGTTCCCCAACATGTACACTAGGGCGCGACATCACGTTTCAGTATGTGTTGACTGTCTGAAACGTAAGGTCCCCAATAGGACTCCCATAGCCCCGCTAGGTATAATCCCGGTTCCATCTGGCCCTATGGAGCTTGTCTCCATAGATATTGTTGGCCCCCTCCCAAAAAGCCGTAATGACAATTCCGTTATTTTGACAGTTTGCTGTCATTTCACAAAATTCATGTTCGGCATTCCCCTCCCAAACCAACAAACTCATGTTGTCGCCCGGGCTTTAATCGAAAAAGTATTTCTCTCTCATGGTTTTCCGAGCCAGATTTTAACAGATCGAGGCTCTAATTTCACATCAAAAATGTTTGAAGAAATTATGAAAGTCATGCGCATGCACCACCTCACCACTACTTCTTTCCGTCCAAATTGCAACGGTCAGGTCGAGAGAATGCACCGGACTGTGAAAGACATTCTTTACCAGTACCTCTCCCCCAGTCGAGATGACTGGGACGAACACTTGCCGTTTGCGATATTTTGGTTGAATACCGCACATAACGTGTCTACTAAGGAGACCCCGTTTTATGCTATGTTTTTGCGTGATCCCATGCCTTCCCTTTTCGATGTGGCACCACGTCGCCTGTTTTATGATTCTATGGAGAACTACAAATCTGAGATCCTAAACAGAATGAAAATAGCACATGACCAGATTTCTGCCAATATTCATGTTTCAAAACAGAAGCAGAAATCCCAGTACGATAAAGATTGCGAAAAATTCACCCCGCATAGCCCTGGTGATATTGTTTTTCTCAAAGTCCCCCCTGCCCCTGGTATAGGTTCAAAACTTCGAAAAGAGCGCGCAGATGGACCATACCGCGTTATTCGCGTTATGAATGAAGGCCGGAATTATGAGATCCAAAAGTTCGGATCAAAGACGCAGGTCGTCCATTTTGACCGTTTGGAGGGATCTAGGTTAAGATCCCCATGGGTATTAGAACCCAAGGTTGAATCGACAAATTTGCCTGCCGTGCCGGCTAGTGAACGCCAGGTTTTACCCCCAATCGCAACGATTACGGAGCAATCTGCTCCATGTTCAGTACCGTTGGACTTGGTAGCGCTGTGTAACGCGCCTCTACTTCTGCCGCAAACACCAAGGGCCTCGAATTATTGTCACCTCGACAACCCTATCCCAGAATCTTTCTTACTACGACCAACGACAGAAGCACCAATGTGCCCTCGTATATCGCCGCCACATTTTGACAGTGAGTCAAATCTTCTCGAGACAACTGTCTTTTGCGAGGCGCCGGTGTTAAGGCCCGCCTCAATAACCCCTTCCACTCTCCCTCCCCAGAACAGCACTTTCCTTTCTTATTCCCCTTACCAAATCGAGTATACCGAGCAAGCTGATACTATGAGAAGCGATTGGCCCCGGCCATTAACGCCGGAGTGTCCCTCCGAGCAGGCATCTTTTCTCTTGCAGGTGTCGTCGCCGCTGGTGGACCCTCGCCAGTCGCTGCCCCGTGCCGTTTCTTCTAATAACCTCAGTTCAGATAGTCAAATCTGGGTCGCTGTCACTACCGCAACACGTCAGTTCGCATAAACGTCAGTTCGCCTAAACGAAAAATCCGACAGTACGTCAACACGTCAGTTCCTCTACACGTCAGTTCCACTGCACGTCAGTTCATCTAAACGTCAGTTGCACTACACGTCAGTTCGCCTACCGTCAGTTGACATAAACGTCAGTTGACATAAACGTCAGTTCAGTCACCGTCACTTCACCTATTTTAGAAATTTGTCAGTTCGTCAACACGTCAGTTCAGCTACACGTCAGTTCCCCTACACGTCAGTTCGCTTACCGTCAGTTGACATAAACGTCAGTTGACATAAACGTCAGTTGACATAAACGTCAGTTGACATAAACGTCACTTCGCCTACAAAATCCGTCACCACCCCCAGAGATTCAGACCCGCCTATTAGTTCGAAGTCGACTGGGTCACCGGAAGCAATTAAGCAGAGGGAATAAAACCCAGGGGATTAATAAAAAGAAGCCGACATTTGCGCATATTGATGAGGGTAAAATTAGTTAAGAATCACCGGGAGCTTGCAATCAGATGCGGCAGACGAGGCTAGTCAAACGAAAACTAAAAAATATGAGGTGAACGTATAATTAAACACAAATAAGGGCTTAAGAACTATCGCAAGGTGAAGGACCAAAATGTGCCAGTGATTCTCAATCTTTTCCGAAAGGGTACCGGAAACAGTGAGGGACGAACTCTTTTCTCTTGGCTCTTGGCCAGTGCTTCCTCTATTGTCTTCAAACAAGACCAAAGGTTTCGACGGGATCCCACAAATTTCATATCTGATCCAGACAGTTGGATCTTGTAGATAAATATCCGGTCTTCGCCAACCAATTTTAACTGGAATTTAGAAACAGAGAGACGTGGATTCAGCTTGCGTGTTTATTCCTATAAGTCGTATATACTTTGACGAAATTGATCAAAACTTCCAGCTGCCTTACTGCTCACATATTTTCCGGTTTCTGCCTGGTTCTTGGCGAGCTTCTTGTCCGTTATGTACTATATACTACCTTACAATATACTACAGAGAAAACTTTAACTTTTAACGAATCTTCAGGTTTTGGCCGGAGCCCGAACTATTTGTCCGGCGTGGAATATTGACACATAAGTTCAGCATGCCTCCTTACCACTACACTCATCCTCTAATCAACTTCAGATAAAAACGTTTACTTTTTCAAAACTTTACTTTTTCAGCCGGATTCCGGGAGAATATGTCCGGGTAGAAAATAATTGCCATATGCGGATGCAGCATGTCTTCTTAAGCCTGAATCGAACATCTAATCAAGCTCAAATACAACTTTTATGTTATACAAATATCCGGTTTGGGCCGGATCCCAGGCGAACTACTGTCCGGCGAAAAAAAAATTGTTTAATACGTGTTCAGTGTGTCTTCTTACCCCTAAATTGAACCTCTAATCTACTTCAGATTAAACATTTCTTTTTCAGAAATTTTCCTGTTTTTGCTGGATTCACGGTGAACTACTTGTCCGTCGAGAAAATAATTTTCATATTCGGATTCAGCATGTCTCCTTATCTCTGAATCGATTATCTTATTAGATTCTAAAATATTTTTTCGTCCCTTAATTTGACCCCCTCCCGACCCCTAAATATAGGGCTACAGACCCCATCTTCGAAATTGACCTGTACTTTGACCCAAAGATTCTTTATGCCAAATTTGAACGAAATATCTTAACCCCTACGAGAGTTATCGTGCTAACAGAGGGGAGACGGCCAACTCTTACGAAGTCATAGGTGCGGGATCCCAAAAAGTAGTAGCCCTCCAAAATAGTAGATAAAACTAGAATTTTCTGTTAATTGATAGTAATGCAATCACCAGTCCCATTCACAAGTTAGTTCTTAATGAGCCTTTTACTTTCAAGCTCCCCCTTCAGAATAAATTAAAAAAGTAAAAAAAATGTATTTCTGTCTGCTAAAATAAAAAGTTTCTAATATAGAGCCACATTATCCACATTAGAGCCTAACATCAATAAATTTTCTCCCCAGAAATAGCTATTATTCCAATAGTTCCGAAAAAATCATAAAAACAAAATAAGAGCTGTAAGCTCATATGGCAAGAGCTGTAAGCTCATATATTTTTCGTCAAAAGAACTTTGCGGTTAAGATGCGCGCTGTAAGGGGGCTAGAACTTCATTTGTAAGCAAAACCCTTGAGGCAAAAATTACACTTGGCTGATGGGGACCATGAACATACATATTTTGCTTAAAAGTATTTTTCTTACTTTGCGTATATGGCACTTGAGCCAGAGGCTGCAAGTGCCATGAAAAAAAAATATTCCTTGAGCCCAAGCTGACTTTGAAAAATATATTCAAATAATGCATACAACGGGTACGTCTGCTACGATTGATTGGCAGGGATGAACATTGACAGCCTGACGAGGACCCTTGCCAAGAAGGGCCAAATATCGCTGCCAAAGCATCGTAGCTGACGTACCCGCTGTATGCATTATTTACAAAAAAAAAATGGAAAATAAATATTTTTCTACTTAAATACAGACAGTTTTAACACAGACAGACTGTTTTAAAACTTTATACCGAAGTCAAAAATTTCGAAAATCAGACTCCTTCATGGTAAAATCGACCAGATTACTTTCCAAACAACAGTGTGTCGCAGACAAAATTTTTTAAGATGTATGTGTTTTCTGTAAAAACCCTAAGTCGCTTACTTACCCGATCCGACCATCGTGGGGAAGTAGTCAACTCATCGTGGATTTCAAAAGTTTATATTCCAAAAACATATTTTGTGTGAACTGACGACGCAATCATTAGTCTCATAGGCCTAGCTATCCCTCAGCGATGAAAAACAAGACCAAAGGTTTCGATGGGATCCCAAAAATTCAATATCTGATCCAGACAACTGGGTCTTGTCTTAGCCAGATCCAGTCATCGCCAGACTCCTTGAACATTCTTACAATTAAAATTCAGAAACAGATTAAGGCCAAATAGCTAATCATCTGAGAAAAACTTCCTACCACTACCGCCAATTTCCCGATTTCGGCCAAACTCCAGAACTAATTGTCCGGCGAAAAAAAAGAAAGCTCAAAAATTAACTCTGGGTATCTTCTTTCCCCAATAATGAACATCTAGTCAACTTCAAATAAAAATTTAGCTTATAACACATTTTCCGAGTCCAGCCAGATTCCGGTTGAACTATATGTCCGGGTAAAATATGATTGTCACACACGGATTCAGCATCTCTTCTTACCCCTAAATTGGTTATCTAATCAACTAGAATATTCCGGGTTTTGCCCGATTCCGGGCGAACTACATGTCTGGATAAAAAATTGTTTTCACATAAGTGTTCAGCATGTCTTCTTGCCCTAAATCGAACATCTAATCAACTTCAACTAAAACTTTTAATTTTAACAAACTTTCCGGTTTGGGCCGGATTCCCGTCGAAATACTTGTCCGTCGAGAAAATGGTTTTCACCACCGTGTTCAGCGTGTCTTTCTATCCATAAATCGAACATCTAATCAGCTTACAATAAAACTTTTACTTTTAACAAACTTTCGGGTTTGTGCCGGATTCCGGGCGAACTACTTGTTCGATAACAAAATGATTTTCACCATCGTGTTCAGCATGTCTTCTTACCCTATAATTGACTATCACATTAGCTGTTTCAAAATATTTTGTTTGCCCCTTAATTTGAAACCCCTCCCCCACCCCTAAATGTAGGGCTATAAAGCCCATCTTCGAACTTGACTTGTCCGACGACCCAACGAATCCTCACACCAAGTTTCATCAAAATATCTCATTCCCTTCGAGAGTTATCGTGCTTACAGACGGACGGACAACTTTTGCGATGTCATAGGTATCCCTCCACCTAGGTTTTGGGATCCCAAAAGTAAGAGCTGGAAGCTCAAATGGCACTTCCAAGGCTGGGTCAGATGAAATTGATGATCAGAAGTATTGTTTCCACTTTTTGGTTAAGATTTGCACTATAAGGGTGCTAAAAATTAATTTCTAAGAAAAACCCTTGAGGCAAAAAGGATCATGTACATGGCGATCGTGAAAAAGTAAATTTTGCTTAAAAGTGTTTTTTGTATTTTGCGGTTAAGGTGAGTTCTTTAAGGAATGGTGATCTCTAACCCAATGATGTCAAGTTTCTAATACTCCAGCAAAGTTTTATGGTCCTAGCACATCTGGAAGTACCTTAACTCACGATCACCGGAATTCCGGACACCCCCCCCCCCTTCCCCCTCGAATCCGGTTCGATTATGTCAGTAACGTACCTAGGACTTGTGCCTGTACTTCCCACCAAGTTTCATCGTGATCGCTCCACTCTATGCGCGTCACAAGATTTCCGGTTCTCCCCTCCGAACCCCCCCCCCCCTCCCAGTTGATCGGATCTGGTCCGGACTTGAAACGGGACATCTGAGACATGGGATCTTTCAAGATATCAAGTTTCATTAAGATCCGATAACCCGTTCGAAAGTTATGCATGCCACTAATTCCCGGATTCCGCCGTCTCCCCCTCCCCCACGACTTTCGGATGGGGGAGTGACTGTTTCCAAGTTAATCTGGTCGGGTGCCACTAAGTTTCATCCGGATCGCTCCACTCTAAGAGTTTCACACGATTTCCAGTCCCCCCCCTCCAACTCCCCCCCCCCCGATTCATCGGATCCGTTCCGGACTTGATATGACATATCTGAGACACAAGGTCTTTCCAAATATCAAGTTTCATTAAGATCCAATCACCGTTCGAAAGTTATGCATGCCCCCGTTTTCTGGATTCCGCCACCTCCCCCTCCCCCCACGATGGTCGGATCGGTCAAGTGACTGTTTCCAAGCTAGTTTGGTCGGGTCCCTAATATGCTTGCCAAGTTTCATCGTCCTAGAACTTCTGGAAGTACCCTACTCGAGAACAGTGGACCGACCGACCAAAAAGTGATCGGTATATGGCGGAGCTGCAAGTGCCATAAAAATCTAATTGTGTTTTAGTTGCCCAGCAATTAGTATTTATATCTTGAAGTTGTAAGCTAGCTCTCTTCAAAATACATTTATCACAACCGACTGTCTTTATTCGCCTCCCTGACCCCAGCTTAGCGAAGCTATCAATTACAATGAGAGTTTTCCCTGGTGTCTACCAACCGTATTCTTTCTTTCGTAACGTGAACCAAAACTGTCAGAATTGACGAGAGGCTCCTGACTTAATTTTTGCCCTCATTAAAAGTGAATTGTCGGCTTCTCTTATTAATCCCCTGGGCGAGCTTCCGTAACTATCCCGTCGACAACGGCGAACTGACGTTTATGTCAACTGACGTGTTGCGGTACTGACGGGACCCCTCAAATCTCAAGTCCGTCACTGTCCCTTGTGACTAACGATTTTGAGTTTATCAATGCTTCGAATACTACTTACGCAAGCTTGCCGGACCGGCTCTCAGTCCCGGTACAGCACTCATTGTCAAATTCAACTCCTAGCACACCTAAAATATCAGAAAGCAAATTCAGAAATTTCAAGTTCAACCCAAACCAGTCGGACCTCTATCAGCTAACTTTTAATTCAGAGCCATCCGAATCTAGTTCAAATTCTCTATCTGAAATCTCCGACGAAATTTTCTGTCACGACTTTTCCGCACGGCACGCAGGTAGCGACAGAAGAAGCAACGGCGTTGAGGTCCCAGCGTCTCCGAGCGTCACAGCGCCACCGATGGGACAACTCACATCGCCAACGCCGCCAACGGAGCCCGTAACGCCGTCGACGCCCCCGACAGTCATTATCACGCCACCAACGCCACCAACCTTGTACGTCACGCCACCGACGCCGCCAACCTTGCACTTCACTACGCCACCTATGACACGCACGCCTTGCCATCCGTATCCGCCCTCTTCACCCGGCGCTCCAGACGCTCATTCTCCTGTCTCCCCTCCACGGGTCGAGCTTACCCTTCCCCTCCGGAAATCCAACCGCCTGCAGAGACCACCAGATCGGTACCAGTCCGCCGACTTCCGTACCGCATCACGGTCCCGCTCACACGATGTGCCACGACCTAAAGCCACCAAACCAACTTACCCGCAACAATCAACTAAGAAAGGAAGAACCTACTCTACTACGTATCCTCACTCCAGCGATACAAGCTCGTAGAGTCATCAACAACGCCATTTCCAACTTTAAACCAACAACCAACAACTATTCCACCATCAACTCAACCCCCATCACTAGTCAAATCCTCCAAATCCACCTCCATCAATCCGTATCACCTGGACTGGACACCACGACAGCCAAGTGGAAATGTAAATATTTAGGTAGGAGTGTTAGGTCCGCGTTTTCCCGCTCGCAAATGCGGCTATAAATATTTCCGGTTAGGTGTGTATATTTTCGTCCCTCCCCCTTCTTAGTTTAATTGTGTAGGCCCTCTTTAAAGTCGCTTTTGTACATATGTTGATTTCGGTTTCGCTTCGCTAGTCCTTGCGATAACTGCACTGTTCCTTTAAGCATTGCTTTTTCTGCTTCCGCGCTTTTCATGCAGTTCCTTCAACTTTTCGGTCGATCTGACTGAAGCCGTTTGTCGGCCACCGCTAGCTTTTGTTTTCCGCGCTTTGTTGCCTTATACTTCTTCATATAATGTATATATTATCAATCATCAGATTGACGCCGTGTGTTCGGCCATCATTCTTAAAAATGCTTTGCGCCTGTTCTGCGCTTTAATTACTTGCGTGCCCTTACCTTTAGTGCTTTATTTTGCGGCTTAGAGTGCGTAGGACCTCCCCCATTTCTACTTCAAGTTTTTTTGCATCAAGGTCTTACCTTAGGTCGTTGCGACAGCTAACTGGAGTAATTTTTAAAATTGCGGCCTTTCTTTTTCCCTTTCCTCCCAAATTCCTCCTAGTTTTCCCTTTTCCATTTTCTATTTTTAACAAATCTCAGAGACTTCTCTTTTGGGACGAGTTGTGGTACTGGCAACATTTCCCCAATATTTCCCTGATAATCCCTTTTTAAAGTTTCTTCCAGCCCCTAATTTATTTTAGAACTTAAAGGCATCGACGCTTCAAATATTAATTCTGCCTTTATTTCGCATTTTATATTTGTTTTGGTTTGGTTCGTGTGGTCAGGGTAAGGTCAGTAGGACTGAAGCTCAATAAAGGACCCTGAACTAACTGAACAGAGAGTGGGCTTTGATTTTTCACACTTATTTGATTGCCCCCTCTGTCAGAAACTTGGGTTGCCGCGATGGCTTAGCTATCGATGGTATGTTAGTAGGTGGGGCTGGAATGGAAACATTGTAGAATCTTTTGTTGCCCGTACACCACTCTGCCCAAGGGGGGGAGGTGTGTTATGGAGACATCCCATAGCACTTTGCTCTGCAATAGTCCTCCTAGTTATTCCCTCCATCTATCGCCTACTTTTCTATATATCTCTTCGGTTTCCATCACCATCATTAATTTCCCGGCATCGTGACAATAGGTCACTCGGTCTTTATCCTAGCTTCAGTTAGCTGCTCGCTAATCCGAGGTCAGGCTTTGATCCATTTCATTCTAAGTATTTTGGCTGCGTAATGAATCACCAGCCAAAAAGGAGTTCTCTTTCATCCTTGGTCGGAGCAAGACCTCAGTTACTCTGTATTATAATTTATGGTAAGGACCAGTTTACATATTTAGTTAGGGACCCATTAGTGCTATATTATATGTGTCACACTCTTGTACACGATTTACATGACATAAATTAACTATAGACGTTATGGTCCATCTCGGCTAGTAGGCCTCGGGCTTGACTGGATATGTGAATTCCAGCTTCGCTAGAATGTGTGAACCAGCTTGATTAGGGATTTCTGGATTGACTGCGGCTGAGCTACAGAATTCCCTGAGACTTTCCCTTGTCTCTTTTGTCCGGTTTCCTGACTGGTCCTGGGGGTAGTGGGCACCTACGGTGTCAGAATGTCTTCAGCCCACACCCCAGGAGCCTTATCTTCATTAAACCTCCACTCGTCCATCCTCTTAACAATGGGGTCCAGAAGTGGGATAACATTCTTAACAATGGTCTCAACAGTGGGATTCGATCCATCTACTTAACAGGTATTATTCTCATTTGTATAGGTATATTTTCCGGGAGGCGCTTGCCGTTGTGGTTGCTAAATATTCGAAGATAGAGGATAAGCACATAGAGCTACAACATATTCGGAAGGGACAGTGCATTTATCAGGTCTTCAAGTCTATTTAATTGAATAAATGATGGATAACTAGATTGGCGTTTCTCAGCCCATTGTAGTTGCTAAATATTCGAGGATAGAGGTATAAGTACACAGAGCTACAACTAATCCAGAAGGGACAATTCACATTTTGAAAATCGACTATTTTTGAATAGCAGAACAAGGAAGTATCGCATGTTATCAGTCCATCATGTCTATTTAATTGATTAAGTGGTGGGTAACTAGATTGGCCTTTCTGAGCCACTTCGGCAGGGGCGTCGCTAGTCAAAAACTGAGGGGGGGGGGGGGGTGACGGGTCGCCTGCCGCCCCTTTTAGCTTGTCGTCGCATAATAAGGTACTAGGAAAAAACGCGATACCTACCTGCAAGCGTTGAAGGCGGAAGAAGCCTAGTCTTATCTACGAGCGCAGTGGCGGTTTGAAGGGATTGTGCGTGAGAAGTTACTACCTTAAAATGTACGACAGATGTACGGCAAGAGTCATACCAGTTTGAACAATAGCCAAGAAACGCAGCACCGCATGATCACATGAATCGGAAGGTGAACGTCATTTGTACCAAAAGGAATTCGCTTCCGCAATGGCAATGTATATCTGTATATCAGACAGAACACACATTTTTTAAGTAGCCTATGACTTTTCTCGGGCAAAACACTACTTCCCCCCGCCACAAAATCTAGATTTAGTGTGACCCGAGCCCCGAAGTTCCGAGCCTAAAACAAGAATGAAATGCGCGAGTGTCCAGTAAATGGCGAACTGGTGTTCGCCATGGGGGAGTCTTATCTCCCTACATCTTCAGATTAGCCGTTTCTTCTAGTTTCGATTATTTGAATCCTGCTTACTTCTTATAAGGATCATGCCGTCAGCTACATAGCCTACGCGGACGACTTGCTCTTAGTAAGCCGTAGCAGATCCACGCTCACAAAAAAATGTATAAGCTGTCGTCGGAACTTCTCAAAATCGGCCGTGAAGTTAACCTGTCAAAATGTGAGTACGGTACCTGCATTTCAACCCTTCGTCAAATGGTACGAATGCATCCAAAGCTTCTACCTCTCTTGGATCGTTCATCGTCAAATCAAAAGACTCTCTACGGTGGCTCGGCATAACATTCAAATCTTCATTGTCAAAATTTTCCTCTTCGATTGTCAAGAAGTTTATAAGTCAATCCGTAGCGCCTATGGGCGCATCGTCCCCAACTGAGGGCGCTATAATCGTAAAGCTTTTGGAAATTTGTACAGCACCTTCTGCGCTCCTTCTATACTATTTCGTTGTGGCGTCACTCATGTTCTGCGACAGAAGGAGATTAAAAAGATGAGATCATGTTATTTTAAATATGCAAAGCACCTGCTCCACTTGTCGAAATTATGTCATAAGTATACATTTACGGAGAAGTTCAAAATTCAAGATGCAAGTGTTACCCTTTTGGATGTTTCGTCATCGCTTTCGAAAATCATGGATAACAGGGCCCAACCAGCGCACGACGTCACCCACTGCTTCCTGACCGAAGATTGAAAATTAAGTGTCTTTTTCTGTCTGTTTATCTGTTTTGTTTATTTTCTTCATTTACTCCGCTTTTTCAAAATGGCGGGTCATACATAAATTACTTACTTACTTAAATAGAGTTAACCACAAAAGGTGCCGCCGGCAAAACTTTTTTAAATCCTGTATGATCAGAATACGTCTTTCTGATCCCAAACGAAATTAAGGGTCACTTGGCATGGATCTTCCCGCCTGTCTTCGTTCACGACGAATCCAGAAAATGTGAGAAATTTAGCTAGAAGTTGGCAATGTGCACTTTCCGAAGAATAAGAAGTAGCCTACTGAACATCAAGAAACAAAAAAAAACTAGAAACAGAGCAGACTTGTTCTGAGTTCCCACTTAAAAAGAAAAAACTAATTAAAAATCAAACGACAAGTTGCAATAATCAATCCCGTCACCTGGCATGGATCTTCCCGCCATTCTTCGTTCACGACAAATCCAGAAAATGTGAGAAATTTAGCTAGAAGTTGGCAATGTGCACTTTCCGAAGAATAAGAAGTAGCCTACTGAACATCAAGAAACAAAAAAAAACTAGAAACAGAGCAGACTTGTTCTGAGTTTCCAGTTAAAAAAAAAAATAAAAATCAAAATCAAACGACATGTTGCAATAATCAATCCCGTTATTACAGCGTCGCTCTGGAGGAAAATACTTCTGATCAAATTCTGTTCTGTTAAGAAATAAACCTGATTTTGAAATGAACTGAGGAGATATTGGTACATAACAGATTATAAACTGCCAATCTGGCAAGCTCTAAACATGCGACTGAGAATCCAATTCCTGAAGTCTCAAACGCTCGAGAACTCAGAACGGCATAGGTCTAAGCTGGATGTCAACTCAGTTTCATGGCAAACCATAACTAGACTTACCTGACTTTTTGGTCGCACTACCCATTAAGCATTCCTTGGTGAGCGCCCAATTAACTGAACCTATGGTCATGCGCTCTAAGCTCCGAGCACCCAGATTAGCTTTTCTCTTTCTTCGAGGGTGGGTGGCACCACTCCCCCCCCCCCCCCATAGCGACGCCCCTGCCTTTCGGTATTGAGCTTGTCTTTGGAAAAAATAGTTTGTGTGCTTTCTTTTCCTTTCAAATCCGGGCAGGAATTCTAGTCCGGGAGCACCCGAACCTGACAGTCTGTTCAAAGCTTAAGGACCCCTCTTTTGGCCGTACCGAGTTTTGCGCGCAACGCAAACTTTGCCGGAATCCTGGAGACCCTTACCCTGGAGACGACTATGTCATTAGCTCATTAAATATACTTTTCTACCCCAATCCTAACCCGCCTTCTCTGCCTGTAAATATAGGGCAGTGGGACCCTCGTCTTCGGGAGTCTCGAGACGGGACGTCTCGAACTCTCGTCTTATCCTTGGTCACGTATAATACTACGAAAATACGATCAGGATCTTCTGATCCTGATGGACAAATTGTTTGTGTGCTTTCTTTTCATTTTCAATTACTCGAACTCTCGTCTTCTCCTTGGTCACGAATAATACTGCGAACATAAGATCAGGATATTTTGATCCTGATGGACAAATTAGTTTGGTGGTTTCTTTTCCTTTTCAATTACTCGAACTCTCGTCTTCTCCTTGCATACGATCAGGATCTTCTGATCCTCATGGACAAATTAGTTTGTGTGCTTTCTTTTCCTTTTCAATTACTCGAACTCTCGTCTTCTCCTTGGTCACGAATAATACTGCGAACATACGATCAGGATCTTCTACCCTTTCATCATCAAGCTGAGAAATCTCAATTTTCCATAAGAAATTCACGAAGGTGCACAAATCCGGGCAGGAATTCTAGTCCGGGAGCACCCGAACCTGACAGTCTGTTTAAAGCTTAAAGGACACCTGAACAATGAAACCATACTTGAACACACCATGGAGAATGCATTTACAGACATAGGCCATGTAGAGAACTTCTCCTTAGCGTGGCGTTTCAAAATAGGGATGTTCGTTTCTTTGCACATGCAGACACCAAGACAAAAAGGGCAATTCCTTCAAATCTTGTACAGCGCTGGCCGGATCGTATTAGAATTTCTTCTAGATATACGTTCGGGCTTAACTGGTTAAAATTTTTAAAATTGTTCGGTACTGAAATAAGGACAGATGCAAAATGGAGCAAATATCATAACTTGGAAACACTATTTCGTATTTGGATTGGGTTTTCTGCAGGCAATGTTAACGGAGCTCATACAGATAGGGATGATACTTGGTACTCTTCATTCAGGTGTCCTTTAAGGACCCCTCTTTTTTAGCGCTTTTTTGGCCGTACCGAGTTTTGCGCGCAACGCAACGCAAACTTTGTCGAATCTTGACCGCGGGCCTCCTTAACCCCTGAGATGACTATGTCATTAGCTCATTAAATATACTTTCCTACCCTAATTCGAAACCGCCTTCTCTGCCTGTAAATACAGGGCTACGGGACCTATCTACGAACTTGGCCTGGACCTTGCCACTGCATCCTCATGCGAAGTTTGGAGAACATATTTCCTGCCCCCGACAGGACAGACTACCCTGACTAAACCCAAAGAATACGTCCAGTGTAAATAGTCTTAACCCAAAAACATTTGTGCGTTATACGCTTTGTCACTTGACCTGTATGGATAAAGGGGTAGGGTACAAGGATATTGGTCGACAAATTTGATTAAATTATTCACAAGACAGTTCTCGAATGCATTCTGCCCTTTTGACCCAGTAAATGCGGGTAGGGACTTAGGAGATAACTAAACTGACCACATACACTTTTTTATTTTCTTTATTATATTCGACAGTTGCAACAGCATGTCTCCTCACCCTATAATGAATACATCATTTGGGCTTTAAATTTCATGCTAAATTTCCGGATTCCGGGCGAACTAATTGTCCGGAAAAAAGATAGTTTTTATATTCGGATTCAGCATGTCCGCTTACCCCAGAATCAAAGACCTAGGGGAGACTTGGAGTAATTGGGAAGTTTACTTTTTAAACGTAACTGATCACAAACAGTTTTAGCTGCAAGGGTAAATCCTGCTTGGTAATATAGGCAACTACAAGGAGAACGTCTGGCCCAAAACCCAGCTTTCTAAGTCATCTTAACTTGGCCAAAAAAGTAATTCAGCAGAAGCCCTCAAATGTCCCAAGTATACAACTAGTTTTATACTTAGAACAAGGTCGTTTTGTACTTGGGACATAGTTAAATACTTGGGACGCCAGGGTTTCCATCTTTTTTTTAAGTCAGATATAGCTATCGTTAGTATTACAAAAAGATACAAAAGTTTACATGTTAGAGTGTTTACAATATATTATATACAGACTTGTCAATTGGACGGCTTGGCGTTCAGTTTGGCCAGTTGGTTCTGGGTTTGACAGCTTCTTTGCAACTTGCCACTTCTCAAACTGGTACGAAGCTTTTATAGCAATATATTTCTGAAAAGGAGCAACCCTTTTAAAGTAGCGGACTTTAACCTCGCTCTCGCCAACTTTTAAAACTTCTCCTACACTGTAAAATTCCTTTCCTCGCTTTTCATCGTCCATGACAAGGACAAAGCCCCATTCTTTATCTCCATTTCCTCAATCTGATTCTTCATGGTTTCGTGAGATGTTGATGGGTGTTCGCTTTCAGCTTCACTGCTAGCACTTACACAGTTTTCTTCTTCTGAAGATGTATCAGATAAAGAAATGGGGGAATACGGTAACATGGGAAGTGAGGTGTCTGTGCAAAGAAGTTTTGGACAGGCCAGACATTTAAGCAGCATCCCGTACAGATGCCATTTTTGACAAAATATCTGCTATGGCTCGCTTCAAGGCTCCTTCATATTGACTGGTGGGTTTTTCTTCCCCATGTTGATGAAACTAGTAAAAAAGGCTGTTCATAGAGCTAAGAGGTGGAGTTTCCCTAGTCGGGTGTCAACGGAACTTATCGTGAAAAGGACAAAGAGATCTAGTCGGGACAGAATTCAAGATTTGGTTGTAGATTCTATATTCTTAGTACTTGGGACTGTCTCAAGTATAAATTAATGTGTGTGTTGACACAAAATAAATACAGTAAGTAAGTAAGTAGGTAATTTATTTATGACCCGCCATTTTGAAAAGGCGGAGTAAATGACGAAAATAAAGAAAATAAACAAAACACATATACACACATAGCTTAGTGTTCACAGTAGATAATGCAGATACTCCTGTCTACACACCCTTTCAATGTCCATTTCCATTACATAGTCCTATTTTTCTGTAAGTGCCTGCAATAACATACGCGCAACTAACTACACAGATTTCGGAAATCTTAGAAAATATACTTGGAAAGTCTTTGTTAACCTCTCCCTTGAAAACCAGGTGGGTCACTGATATATTTATGCAGACGCCATCTATGACACCAGTTATTCAGGGTGCAAAATACCATTGAGAATGCTAGATGGCATCTTTTAGATGAAAGTGCTGTCCCAAGTATAGAACTGTCCCAAGTACTCGAAGTCTCCCCTAATCAACTTCAGATTCAATTTTTACTTTTTACAAATTTTCCGTTTTTTGCTAGATTCCGGATGAAGTAGTTGTCCGACGAGAAAATAACTTTCGTATGTGGATTCAGCATGTCTCTTTACCTACAAATCTCATAAGCTTAAAAAAAAAAATTGAATTCGCCCCTTAATCTGAAATATTTCCCCACTCCTAAATATACAGCATTGGCGCCCATCTATGAACTTGACCTTCCCTTGATCCAAAGAATCCTCACACCCAGTTTCATCAAAAATCGTGCTGACAGACGGACGGGCAGACAGACAGATGGACAACTTTTACGAATTCATAGGTATCCCTACACTTACGTTTTGGGATCTCAAAAAGCAAGAAACAAATATGAAGGTGTGTTCCGCAGGCATCAGTATCAGGTACACATACTCAATTACTCCTTTGAAATATGCAACCTTATAGCCGACACAAAATTTTCTTCTTCAAATTTTTAACAGAATCCTCCTCTTTCATCGTTTCTTGTTCCAAAATCTACGCTCTCAAACCTTGTACCACCACACAACAACAAAACAAATGAAAGTATCCTTCCCTTGTGAGCCGCGGCACATGTGCAAAATCACGTAAGCGCATGCAAAACCTTGTGCAAAGCCACGGACCAGGACGCAAACTTATTTTTCCCTATTAATCGTTTACCCGAAGCTGACCCGACCAAAACGGTGTACTTAACACTTTAAGGTACTGGTTCCTCATATTTTTCCAGTCTATCTCAAAACGGAATTTAGTCTAGGAATGGTTCCCCGGAAGTCAGTCATGATCCCTGTTCTGAACGCAAGGTTTCCGTAAAGCACTCCACTGCAGGTACAAGCGCACGGAGGTACCACAAATCCGACAGGGAAAGTCCACTATTCGAAAATCGATTATTCGTGAATAGAACGAAGTAGCGCATTTTCATCAGGTCTTCAAGCCTATTTAAGTGAATTAGTGATCGATAACTAGATTATCTTATCTCTGCACTTTTCAATTTAACTTTGTCAACGAACCCGGCTCCTACTACGTATACGTTACGTAACGTATACGTTAGTCTACTGAGGCATCTCTAATAACGATCTCATAGTCTTTACCGCATTTACTTTTAACTCGCAGTTTCATAGCGTGTTTTTCTGCCACTTACTGATCGAAAAAAAATCTATTGAGAACATAAAAAAACGACTTTCCGTCATTTAGATAGTATTGAGCTCCGTGCTAAGCGTAAATCAGCATTGCGTAAGTCGCGCCAAGCTCCGCGCCTTGGAGCTTGAGACTACGGCCCAAATGCTCAACTCTTCCGTTATTTGTATAACTGAAGTTCACAGGCAAGATTTAAATTTACTGAAAATGTCCAACTTCCTTTCTTTTGTTAAATTAAGGCCTGATGATCATTCTTTAGGAAAAAAGGGGGGAGGGGTCATGACTTTTGTTCATGATAGTTTACGACCTCAACTTTTGAATATTCCGTCTCTTAATGAATATGATGAAATTATATGGGTTAAAATACAACCAAAGCGACTCCCTAGACCTTTCTCTGCGGTAGCGATGTGTGTTTTCTATTATTCACCTGGCCAACCCGCTGCTGCAAGAAAGGCTTTTTGGGAAAAGCTGCAGGAATCGGCAGATTATATCCAGAAAACACATCCTTTTTTTTGGCATAGCCATGCTAGGAGATGCCAATGAACTAAGTTGTAAATCTCTGGCCAGGTCACTTAACCTCAAGAATGTTGTTGATTTTCCAACAACCAAAGGTGGTACGTCTCTGGATGTAATAATGACGAATTTCTGCTCTTACTATCAAAACCCAAGTAAAATCGCACCGCTTGGTGGTAGCTATCATTTTATGTTGCAGTGGACCCCCTTTGAGAAAGTTAAAGTCAATTACTCAGTAACCGAAATAACCTCAAGACCAATCACTGATCGGGGACTTTTGCAGTTTGGGGACTGGATAACGAAAGAAAATTGGGCCGGAGTCTCAACTGCTGAAGACTTGGATTCACAGGTGCAGAATTTTCACAGCAAACTAAATGAAAAGTTTGTTGAATGTTTTCCGGAAAAAAAGACTAAAGTGTGTTCAACTGATAAACCATACGTAAATTCAGAGATTAAACAAATGATTAAACATAAACTGCACTTAATTGGAAAAGGAAAGGAAGAAGAAGCAAAGAAATTAAGAAACAAAATTAAATGGAAAATTAAACAGGCGCAGGAAAATTATTATAAAAAGAAAGTAGATAACCTCCTTGAATCCAAGCCTTCACAGTTCTTCGGTAAAGTTAAACATCTGACTGCTAGAAGCCCGCAACCAGTTGATTTCATGAAGGAGGAGCCATCAGAGAAAACAGCGAACGACCTAAACTCTCATTTTGCTTCTATTGTACAGTCGTACCCACCACTGCCTCCTAAAAAGCCACCTTCGTTTTCAGCTGAAGCACCATCCCAAAACTCACAAGAAGATTCAAATGTAAATTCTAATTTAATGCCTGAAATTTCAATATCAGAAATTAGAAAGAAACTCTCCTCGTTAAAGAAAACATCAGTGGCACCCTTTGATGTTCCAGTAACCATTGCTAAAGCTTTTGCGAAAGAATTGGCGTTTCCTCTTCATATTATTTACAATAATATCACCAAAACTGGATATTTCCCCAAAAAGTGGAAAATTGGCTTCATCACTCCCATTCCGGAAAAGGGAGCAGCTAATGATTTCTCTGGTGTGAGGCCGATCACTGTTACATCAATTTTTAGCCGAATTTACGAGAGCTTTGTTGCTTCTTGGCTAAAAAAATATCTCTCGGAAGTCATCGATAAGAGGCAATTTGGTAACATCCCGAAGTGTTCAACTGTTCACTATCTCGTTAGTTTACTTGATTTTATTTTTAAAAATTTAGATGAACCCGGGAAATGGATAAATCTAATTGCAATAGATTTTAAAAAAGCTTTCGATCTTGTAGATCACAAGATTTTGCTGGAAAAAATGGCAGAGAAACATATTCCTGAATATCTTATTAATATAGTAAAAAGCTTTCTAACAAACAGAGAACAAATCGTAAAATATAAAAATAATTTTTCTTCTTCTTTGCCGTTTTTTTGCGGTGTCCCGCAAGGAACAGTGATCGGTCCTTTATGCTTCCTCCTCATGATCAATGAAATAGCTGTCGGGCTGGAAGAAAGATGGAAGTATGTAGATGATCTTTCCCTAGCAGAGGTAGTATTTGGAGTGTGTAAAAGTCAAACTTTCAATTATATTGAACAAGTTACCTCTGAAGCAGCAAAATTAAATATGGTGGTAAATAAAGATAAATCTTCAGTAATGACATTTTCATTTCTCAAGAAAAGCCTACCTGAATTCGAACCACCTATAGACCCAAACCTCCTCAGTAACAGCACTACCCTGCTTGGGGTAGTGATCTCTTCTGATCTAACTTGGCATGAAAACACAAGATTGATTGTAAAAAAGGCAAATGGTGCTATCCAAATGCTGAAGACTCTAAAGAAATTCCGGGTTCCTAAGGATAAACTAAAATTAATTTTCTGCATGTTCATCCGCCCACTAGTAGAATATGCATGTCCTGTTTGGCATTTCGCTCTTACAAAAGAAGAAAGTGATAAAATTGAACGGGTTCAGAAGAGGTCTCTACAAATCATCTACGGTGGTTCCCCACTGCCTTACTCTTTTTATCTAAAAGAATACAAACTTGACCCCCTTTTTGTCCGTCGAGAGAAACTGTGCCTAAAATTTGGTTCAACCCTCCTCCTCCACCCCATCTACAAGAACTTCCTCCCGCCTCCCTTTGTCCCCCTCAGATCCCGACTCCCCAGAGAGGCGGCTGCGAAAGTTTCAAAACTGACACCGGTTTACTCCAGGTCGCAGCGTTATTCTCGAAGCTTTGTGCCGAGTTTTGTTCGTACTTTTAACAATTCGTAACTTGTGCGTTTTATCCTATTCTTTTTGTTTTTCTCGTTGACAAATCGTTCTTGTATTAACTGTTTGACTAAAAGATACCATATTTGGACTATGCCTATGAGAGACTGTATCTGGTTTACATTAAATGATTTGATTTGATTTTTTGATGCCTCTTTTTTGTGAATAATGTTTTAAGTGAATTCTACTGTCTTACTTTTTCTTATTTCTTATATACTCCACTTCTTCCTTTGTGTTCTTATAGTGGGTTTGTAAAAAAAAAAATAAAAAAATACATTACATAATGTTATCCTTATAAGCAATTCGAGTATTTGGTTAAAAAATATAATGTTGCGGATGTAGTTCAAAAGTTCGGTGACCTACACAGAAAGCTTTCTGCGGACGCATTTTGTAAAATAGGCCCTGATCACGGTCTTATTCAATTTTTTGTTGAAGAGGATAGTGTTTAGTTGAAGTTCTTTTTCTTTTTATCGTTTACTCGACTTGTACTACTTGTATTTTGTAGTTGTGGGTGATAAATAAATAATAATAATAAAAAAACGTAAACTGTTTTAATGAACTGAAAACAGAAGTACATATGAGCGGGACTTAACCCGTCTCCTTTGACTGTTTACCGGGCCGACGCTCCAGAATAAAGTCCGGTCTTCACCTCCCGGAACTTCCGGAATCCGGGCTTCCAGATTATTCTTTGACGTCCCCTGTAAATTGCATCTCGAATACGAACCGGTCCAAGCGTATATCAAAATAATCCAGAAAAAAGGGGCTTTTGAACTTCCAGATTTCTGGAAAAAAATCTCGAAAAATCTGGGAACCCAGATTCCGGAAGGTGAAGACTCACTGTAAGTGCGAACGAGCTCAAACGTGAAAGAGCAGTATATCAAATGGGAAACCTGATTGTCTGTCCCCGTCAAGAATGGGGAGGGGCTACTTCTAGGTATCCTAAGGTCTACCTCACCCAAGCTTATAGTTTGTTTTAAAAAAATGGTTGAAAAGTGTTTAATTTAATGGAAAGTTTGTAGGTGTTAGCAAGGTAAGAATGTGAAAAAAAGTGAGGAGGTATGGTAGTTTTTGTGATTTAAGAATGTTCTCTGTATGGCTTAACAGCTTTAGCGTACAGATATATATTAAAGAATAACTTTTCTCGAACAGGTCTGTAATACATATCTTCCCATGTCCAACAGATTATATTATTGTTATATTATGACAATCTTTATCATACATGACAGCCACAAACGGATAAGTCAGCTACATTTTATAGAGCAAGATTTCGGCCCTTCTTGGCAAGGGTTCTCTTCGGGCTCAAGCTTCCAGCTTAAGCGGCTTGAGCCTCAAGAGGATCCTTGCCAAGAAGGGCCGAAATATAGCTCTAATAAAATGTAGCTGACTTATCAGTTTTGCACCGTCAAATATGATTCGCAGTCAGCTTGGGCTGAAGGAATATCTAATCTTTACCAGCATAAGAGAGAGGGCTTTAAAGGGAATATGGGGTTATATGACTGAAAACTTTTGTTGAGGCTGATACGATATCATATCATCCTTCGAAGTGGTTCATTTCAGCAGTTTTTCTCAGATATCGAAAGGTAGACGCTGGCCTTTAAAAAAAGGTGTTACAATAAGAAGATATCAAAGCTATTTGGTCACACAAGGACTCGAAACCACTTCTTCTCAACCAAAGTGGTGCAAAACTGGAACACCCTGTCAGTGTCAGTGCACTGACAAACTCATTCAAATCCAAAGCTTAGAAATACAAGTGGGATGCCCCGGAATCCCCTACCAGAAACTAATCAAAACCAGTCTCGACATCATGTGTGACCAAAATCACTCAAACCAGTGACCACCACAGGAGGACCATCCACCTTTGTCGCAGGACAATGCGATTTATGGTAATTATAAGATAATAGTAATTGTATACTGTTCATCGCAAATTTGTCCTCCCGCCTTAAAGAACAACTCTTACTGGAAATGATCTTTTCACTATGAAATGGAACAGAAATATTTTTTTTTTCGAAAATACCATTACTTCCAACTTGAAATTAGCGATTTTCTTGCTACTACTCGTCGACTCAATCCACCCCTTCCTGCTCTCCGACACGGCGGCTGGGCGCAAAATATTTGAAAACTGAACGCGCCGTGGTTGAAAAGTGGAAAAACTAGGCGAAACAAAAGAAGCTCAAACAGAAGACACATCTGATGGTATATCCTTGCAGATGAAAAAAAAAAACACTTTCAAGCTTCATATGTCCATATGCATGAAAGAGTTGTCAGCGGAAGTTGATGATGTCTGTCGAGGGGAAGTGGACGGAGGGAAAATCCTGAATGTTGCGAAAATTTGTCTAACTAATCATCCGATCTGCAAGATAATTCATCCAAGATCCTCCGTTTCAAGTCCGGACTTGGTCACAATATTTTTTCACGTTTCCCAAGGGCCCATGATCATTTGTATCTGAAGGTTTTTCCTTACAAATGAATTCCTAGCCTCCTTTATGGTGCGCATCTTAACCGTAAAGTGCAAAAAACAAATTATGTATTTTCGTGTTCCCAAGCCCGACTTTGCTGGTATCTAGTACCTGGTATCTGCCAAAAACGCAACTCAATATCTTTACATAACACGAAGAGGACAGTTTTTTAAGGTCGCATGTCTGATGCTCAGTTACAGGTCGAAATAGGATTCAAGCACGCTGGTGACAGTTAAGGATCTCGGAAATCTTGTGACACACTTCGGGTGGAGATACAGCACGATCATGTGCTTGGGGGGGTTTAAAGGGCGGGCAGAGCTATATAACTTAGACCACACGAACCTTAGCTTATATACGTGCATGCCAGTCCCATTATGAAGTTACAGCTCTTCTTATGCTCCCTATCCTCCTCTTGTTATGTCCCTAGTGTATTTGGGGGAAAATAAACACTAATAATAATAGTAATGATTCTGGACCTACGCCTTTCCCTATCCCTTCCTTCCTGTGGGCTTCCTCTTCCAGACGAATGGCTTGTTATCAGAGCCAGATGAACGCTTTCTATTTCCGTCATCGAGACGACCGTGGCGGATATACCTTTGATGAGCTCGTACATTTCTTCGTCCGTCCCAGCACACATCTGTCCATTTTTGTATCTCTCAACATGTCACTATCTCTTCCGTCACTATTTTACGGGCTGCCGGTTGCTCGCGTTCAGGACATCCGATGAACTCTCTTACCGAAAGGATATGTCTGCGATTACAATCAGTGAGGGGATATCCAGCTGTCCATCTGAGCGTGAGTGTTTTCTAGCTTTTATTCGTTTCTCTTTCACCAGGATAGAAAATGTTCCATTTTTAGTGGAGTGATGCTTGGAACAATCAATGTGGAGCTCATAACTCGTGAACCAGTGCATTTATCAAGTTCAAAGTTGGTACACTTCTGGTGTTGTGGTCTGGTTGTGTCTTTTGATGGTTCAAAATCCCTCATTTACCCGGTTCAGGGGCAATTGGGCAAAGATTGTCTATTGAGTAGAGTTCATAACCATTGGACAATGACAGATATCAAGTTGAAAGCTGGTATAACTGTTCGAGCTCGAGTCCAGTTGTACTGAGGAAGCCCCCCCCCCCATGTCCACCAGGTTCAGTTGCAATTGGGCCCAGATTGACCATTGAATGGAGATGATAACCCGTGAACAGTGACAGAGACCAAGTTGAAACTTGATACAAGTGGGGTTAGTTGTGCTTTTCAGGGACCCCGCCCCCCACCTAGCTCAATTAAGGTCAATTCAATTCAAGACTTTTTTTCCGGCCATAAACAAACACTACAACGAACGAACAAAAAAAAACATAAAGAAGTCTTACAAGACCACATAAAGTAGCCGCACCCTTCTTTTTCATACATGTTAACCCGACTGGCAAAGAGAGCGAAGCCGCGGGTTACGTAATGCCACAATTGTATGCAATTTTGCGATAGAAGCAACCGATAGAAGCAACCGATTCTTCGATGGGACCCCAAAAATTCAATATTTGATCCAGACAACTGGGTCTTGTCTACGCCAGACTCCTTGAACATTTTTACTATTAAAATTCAGAAACAGATAAAGATACCCCTATAAGTCATATCTGTTTTGGCGAAAACTTCCTGCCTTACTTCTGCGAATTTCTCGGTTTAGGCCGAATTCCAGAACTACCTGTCCGGCAAGAAAAAAAAGCTAAAATCGAATTCAGCGCCTCGCTCAGCGTTTGTTCTTTCCCCTATATCTGACATATAATCTACTTCAAATTAAAATTTAACTTAAACAAATTTTCCGGTTCCAGCCGGATTCCGGGCGAACTATACGTCCGGGTACAAAATGACTGTCATACATGAATTCAGCATCTCTCCTTACCCCTAAATCGGACACCTAATCAACTTCAAATACTTTTAACAATTTTTCGGTTTTGCCCGGATTCCGGGCGAACTACTTGCCTGGCCAGAAAATGATTTTCACCATCGTGTTCAACATGTCTTCCTACCCCTAAACCGAACATATAATTAACTTCAAATAAAACTTTTACTTTTAACAGATTTTCCGGTTTTGGCCGGATTCCGGGCTAACTATTTCTCCGGTCAAAAAATGGTTTTCACCATCGTGTTCAGCATGCCTTCTTACCCCCAAATCGAACATCCAATCAAAATCAAATAAAACTTTTACTTTTAACAAGCTTTCCGGTTTTGGCCGGATTCCGGACGAACTACTTGTCCGGCGAGGAAATGGTTTCCCCCATCGTGCTTAGCATGTCTTCTTACCCCAGAATCGACTGTCCCATTAGCTGTTTAAAAATATTTTGCTTGCCCCTTAATTTAAACTCCCTCCCCCACCCCTAAATATAGGGCTATAAAGCCCATCTACGAACTCCACCTTGCTCTTGACCCAAACAATCCTCACACTAAGTTTCATCAAAATATCTCATTCCCTTCGAGAGTTATCGTGCTTACAGACGGACGGACAGACGGACGGACGGACAACTTTTGCGGTGTCATAGGTATCCCTCCACTTACGTTTTGGGATCCCAAAGAGTTGATCAGGTAATCGTCGAACATTTGTGTAGCAATGCACGGGAGCTGATGAAGAAAAGCTGAAGTTTGATCCGTCTTATACCGACCTATGAGCACTGGCGAAAACCAGGGTTCATTTCCCACCTCGCCCACCCTTTGCTTTTTATCGGATTTTTGGGATCCCAAAACGTAAGTGGAGGGATACCTATGACATCACAAAAGTTGTCCAGTCCGTCCGTCCGTCCGTCCGTCTGTCTGTAAGCACGATAACTCTCGAAGGGAATGAGATATTTTGATGAAACTTGGTATGAGGATTGTTTGGATGACGGGTAAGGTCGAGTTCGTAGATGAGCTCTGTAGCCCTATATTTGGGGGTGGGGGAGGGGGTTGAAATTAAGGGACAAACTAAATATTTTTAAACAGCTAATGTGATAGTCGATTATGGGGTAAAAATACATGCTGAGCACAATGGTGAAAATCATTTTCTCGCCGCACAAGTAGTTCGTCCGGAATCCGGCAAAAACCGGAAAGTTTGTTAAAAGTAAAAGTTTCATTTGAAGTTGATTAAATGTTTGATTTAGGGGTAAGAAGACATTCTGAAACCGATGGTGAAAACTATTTTCTCGCCGGACAACTAGTTCGCCTGTAATCCGGCCAAAACCGGAAAATATGTTAAAAGCAAAAGCTTTATCTGAAGTTGATTAGATGATAGATTTAGGGGTAAGAAGAGACGCTGAGTCTTTATATGATATCATTTTTTTTACCAGGACATATAATTAGTCAGGAATCCGGTTGTACCCGCATTTTTTTAAAAGTAAAATTTGTATTTAGAGTTGATTAGATGTTCTTTATAGGGATAAGGAGATACGCCGGTTTCGTTTCTGAATTTTCTTATTTTGCTGGACTAGTAGTTCGCTTGTAATTCGGGCGAAACCGCAAATTTGGCAGTAGTATAAAGCAGGAAGTTTCGGTCAGTATCGTCAAAATAGATATGGCTTATAGAGGTATAGATAGGTAGATAGAATATCTGAACTCGGTTTTCTCTGATGATTAGCCTGGCGAAGACAAGACCGAATTGTCTGGATCAAATATTAGACTTTTGGGATCCCATCGACACCTTTGGTCTTGTTGAGAGCGATCCTCAGGAAGTCGTGTCTCTGAAAACTGGTATGACTTTCACACCGCTTCCCTCGCATAGTGTCGGGTCTATCCTCGAAGCTGTCAAATTCACCTGAACGTGATGATTTTTAGGGAATCTACCGGATTACTGCTCAGGGAACCTACCGGAATTTTGCTCAGGGAACCTACCGGAATTTTGCTCAGGGAACCTACCGGAATTTTGCTCAGAGTATCTACCGAAATCTTGCTCAAGGAATCTATCGGGACTTGTCTGAGGGAATTCACTGGCGGCTGGATCTACCGGACCTTTCCCGACGAGAATTTTGGAATCTACCGGAATTGTGCTCAGGGAATCTACCGAAATCTTGCTCAAGAAATCTACCGAAACTTGTTTTGGGGAACTTACTGGAGGCTGGAAAAGGGAATTTACCGGAATTCGCTCCACAGAATCTCGCAGAATTTGTCTCAGGGAATCTACCGGAATTTAGTGCCATGTCGTATTTAGTACGTATTTAGTGCCATGTCGGCGTTACGAGTTGGATCAATAAACATATCTATCTATCTATCTAAATGAACCCTCGGTTTTTGCCAGTGGTCATAGGTAAGAAAGGGTCATAGGTCGGTATAACACGGGTCAAACTTCAGCTTATCAGGTAAGCCTTGTTTAACCCGTCTATAATTGTAAGCAATGCGCATCTCGCTCAGACTTTCTTTGGTGCAATTGTTGATAAGTGACAAACCAAAAATGCGCGAACAGTGACAACAGAAATGTGTTAACATTAGCAGAGCAATCAGAAAACTTCCTAACTAGCGTATTACCACGTATGTACAATGATCGAATAGATTGGCTTATATGTGCATCGTCATGAAGGTTTTCAACGGATATGTATCAGAGATAGTGAAAAGATTGCAAAAAAACAGATCAGACCCAACAAGAAGTACTTGCGGTAACAACGGATGTGACACCCTGATTCTAAGAAGACAAATCACAATGAAAAAGTATATATTCTTCCAATTATATAAGATCTTGACCAACTCTTTTCTGCTAGATAACAGTCCATAGTACTGCTAAACATATCACTCATTGATTATCCCATTGATACCCTGAGCGTTGCCCAGAGTGGTAACGGGGGGTCGCGCCCGCTAGACAGTGGCGAGAGCATAGTTTTCGTCACAACGGGGTTTTGCTTTACTGGGCGAAAGCATATTAACAGTTTGTTCAAACTACCAACACTAGTAGCCAGGGGTGTCCCGAGGGGTGTGTGGGGTGGTGATGCTGGACCCCCCCCCCTCCCAGAAGGTCTGAAGAAAAAAATTACGGTAAATTATGACTAGTGCGGCGAAGCTGTCAAACTCACATGAACTTGATGATTTTTAGGGAATCTATCGGATTACTGCAAGGGAAACTACCGGAATTTTGCTCAGGGTATCTACCGGAATCTTGCTCAAGGAATCTATCGGGACTTGTCTGAGGGAATTCACTGGCGACTGGATCTACCGGACCTTTCCCCACGAGACTTTTTGAATCTAACGGAATTGTGCTCAGGGAATCTACCGAAATCTTGCTCAAGGAATCCACCGAAACTTGTTTTGGGGAATTTACTGGAGGCTAGACCAGGGAATTTACCAGAATTCACTCCACAGAATCTGGCAGAATTTGTCTCAGGAAATCTATGGGAATTTTTACTGCTTTTACGGCACACCACTTTAACAGAGTGATTCTTACAGACAGACGACACAGCATACCGGAATATTCATCAGGTGATTCGGGTAATCTCCTAAGTCTGGATCTTTCAAGAATTAGGCAACCTACTGAAATATCCATAATTTCCAACTAAAAATAAAGTTCCAGGAATAGTATCACGGTACCGTCTCCTCCATTTTCAACAGCTTTCTCGGTCTTTTCCGGTGTTGGCCTCGTTTCGACCCGATCTCGAAAGTCTCCCGGAGAGCCTCGAAACAAATGAAAAGTTTGAAGATACATTCAAGGTATTTCGTGAACTGAAAAATGTCTTACCACTAGTATGGAAAGCGTTCATGCTCGCTGAGACATTCCTTTTTACTTCAGCCAAAGGGGAAAGACTTTTTAGAAGGTGAAGTTGGTTAAGACCACTTTGCGTTCAACAATGGCTGACCAGCCAGAGTCTGTTACTTCGATCTATAGTTGACGAATGTGAAATTGGACGTGTTGGGAACAAATAACTGCGCAAGCGCTCAGACGCGGAGTGTGAAAGTAAAATGTTTATCGCATTATATATACAAACAGCTTTAGAACCAAGACATTTCACATCCCCAATAACCAAACAAGTATTGAAATAACCTAATTTATAATCATCCCACTTTATAAGCTTTAAATGTAAACAAACCACAAGTATAAATCCAAAGAATTGAAGATCTTGCACGAACAGCTTGAGCCAGTACGACCCTTTAAACTACTTTTCCATTAGCAAGGCAATAACAAGTGCAATAAACCAAATCGTAGCAGCCTAATACCCATGTTGTCACAATTCATTCAGAACGGCATATCATCGATCATACAACAAAACAGTCCAGTTCCAAACTGTTCATTAAAGATTTAAGTACGGCGCGTCGTCTTATTTGTTGCTATTGCACCAAATTCCTCATCCACAGATATATCTCCCCAAATATACAAGAGTTAGACTTGAGACATGTCATAAACGAACTAAACTCATAAGAAATCGACACCCAGGTTCCAATGAACGGGGGGGGGGGGGAGGGTGGTCGGGACCGATCAAAATGCGTATATACACCTCTATTTCCTCAAGTATACCAGCTTAGAGTTTGATTCTAGTCACGGGTCAGAAACTTTTTTCATAGGCAATTGGGCCCACTTGCCCATGAGCTTTGAAGTACGCCGCAGGGTCTTATTGGTTGCCGTTACATCTCTGCATCTATACATACGTATCCACAAGTATACAAGGCTTGAACTCGCGATAGAGCAGTGATTCCCAACCGGTGGTACGCGTACCCCAAGGGGTACGCGAGACCCTTGCAAGGGGCACAGGAAGGAATCAAAACTGATTTAGTCTGCAGCTTCGAAATCTCGTCTCACTCATTTATGATTGCTGAAAGCCTATCATTACCAGCAGAGTATCACCAGCCAAAATATATCTTAAGGGGCAAGGTATTTTTGCTGACCGACAGGTCAATTTTGCCGACTGTTTTTTTTTAATATCTTCTTTTACGATAAATCGAGGCGCACTTTCTGTTTGATAGTAAATATTCTAAAATCGCCAATTTTATGAAAAAATCGCAGTTTCTTAGTAAAATAACCAAATCGCCAAACAGAATTTTGTTTTACAAAATTTGGTGACAAATGACCAACCGTGGCAACCCTGACTGTCGTCTTGACTCCATAAACATAAAGCACTCTGATCTGGCCCTGTCAGCCGCTCCCTCGTAAACGAAAGAAAAGTCTTACGGAAACGGAGAGATCAACGACAGGACGATCTTTCCGCTATATCGCTCAAAGGTTCGGCACTCGTCAAAATGATGAGATGAGGGGATTACCCGGTCTGTGGACATGGGCCAGATACGAGCCAAGAAAGGTCGCTCAAGTGAGTTAGACGGAGATTAGGCAAGTATTGTGGCATGAGCAGCAAGATCCAAAATGGAAGGGGCCAACTTCGAGAGAAGATAGCTTTTATCCCAGATTTGACGTACGCTGTTCCAAAATGGTTGAAGGAACATATTATGCTATGCTGGATGTTTGGTAATATCTTTATTAGCCGCGAAGGGGGGGGGGGGTTGCATGAATGGGAAGTTCGAAATGATGAAACTCTCTTCAGAGGTGGAAGAGAATATAGCGGATTAGAAAAGGATATTGAAGTCTAGTCTCCAAATTTTCGAAGGACTTTGATTTCATTCTTTATTTCAAGAGCAAGTGAATTTGTCAAACAGTAGTATATCTGGAACAGAACAGACTGACACCGGGCACTTAGTGTTTGGCTATTTCCGAGAGTGCGCACCCCCTCACTATAGTATAAGAGGTTCAACAAAGTCAGACAACTAAACGACCATTTTATGACCGTTAAATTCCGTCAGCGAGAAACCATTTTTGTTTTATCTCTTCAGTTTAACTTATAATTGAAACTTTACTACAGTCTAGAAATTGCACGGCTGACGTGGGTGGTGATTTATTGCTATTCTGTTTTTTTGTTTTTTTTTTATTTCCCACCAAATTACTCAATTTTGGTAATTTTCAACATACCAAAACTTCCGCACGGTTTAGCAGCGATTTCTTTTTCAGGTGATTTATTACGGATGGGCGACAGAATTTTTTCTGGCGTGACAACCATTAGCACATGTTTTATGGCAGTTTTGAAACCAAGTCCTTGTTCTCTAACGTACGAGGTTACAGCACAATCAATCAATCAATTATCGTATTTATTCCTGAATATCTGTTTCACTACATGATAACATAGGATTGTAAACTTAAACAAAATATAACTGATACATACAATTCATTTTAAAACTTGTACGACTTCATAACTAGTAAGAAAATTAAACGGTATGTCAAACATAAAAATATAAAATATGTAATACTAGATTAATTGTCAAAACATTATACGTGTCTCACACCTCGCACTATATATTTCTTCCGCTGGTGCACCTCGCACTGTTTACTGTTATGTTCCAGCATTCAAAATTATTTGAAAACTGTAAAACTAGACTCTGCTTTTAAATTATACACGGCTTTGGCTGTTTCAAACCTTTTCTCAGGCCCACTGATTTGGAGCAAAAACTCGGCAAAATCCGGACAACCGGTTTTACGCATCAAGAGCAAACGCTCGTCTGGGGTATAATGCGCCCGAAAAATAGTAAATCGTGACAAGAGCAAAGATTAGTGAGGGTTTCGTTAGCGAGTTTAAAATGTAATATACGAAATTTGGGTCTCCAGGGCTAAGAATTAATTAATGCAATCACGCCCGTATCCAGGAATTTATTTCGGGGGGGAGGGGTGCCTTTCGGAGGGGGGGGGGGGGGTTGCCAGCGGGTCGGACAAAACGGACATAGATCAGAGGGTAAAGCCTATAAAAATTATTATTTTTGTATGTGTCGGGGGGGGGGGGGGTACGGATACGGCCCTGAATGCAATGCTCTATAAGTCGAAAACACGCTAGTGAACATCGGGAAGAAACATAAACATCGCCCGAACGATGACTCAAATCCTGTGACAACTAATAAACGGCGTTCGTTGGAAACAGCTGTGATGACGCTTCCGGCTCTTCCGCTAGGTACACGGCGATTCTTCTTCGGCACGTAGAGTTAGTAATTAAGAGTATTCTGAAGTAAGTTGCATTGTTATAGTAGGTTCCATGGGTCCTATTCGCAGGTATTGACGAGTGGCTCGCCGTCTTTATTTTAGGCTATCAACTCTTCCAAGTTTGTTTTACTCTTCGGTTTCTTGTTGGTTTTCTGCTTTGTTTTAGTTTTGTTGGTTGCTGATCTTCATCCTCGTTTTGGCATTTTTCCTCGAAGTTTTCTGTCTGCACTGAAGAAGGAGGCGGTTGTCCTCCCGAAATATTCACCTTTTATTCCCGTATATTCGTTGGCCTTTACAAACCCCCATTTTCGTTGGTTTCTTCGTTGATTTTTTGTCCTTTAAACAAGGTGAAATAATTGAAATACGCACATTATAGCATGCACTTTGAAGCTCTCTGATCGACTGGGACTGCATATTACTGATGTCCGACATACGCTTAGTTACAATGTCTATATTATCTTTACTATTTAGTTCTGGTGTCACTCATGTTCTGCGAAAGAGTGATAAAGATGAGATGATGTTATTTTAAATATGCAAAGCTCCACATGTCAAAATTATGTCATAACCATACATTGATGAAGAAGTCCAAAATTCAAGATGCAAGTGTTACCCTTTTGGATGTTTCCTCGTCACTATAAGAAATCATGGACAAGAGGGCCCAACCAGCGCACGACGTTATCCACTGCTTCCTGGCCGAAGATTGAAAATCAAGTGTCTTTTTCTGTGTGTTTATGTGTTTTATATATTTTCTTTCCTTTACTCTGCTTTTTCAAAATGGTGGATTCCAAATAACTTACTTACTTATTATAAAACTGTTTTACAGCATGGCATTCCTGCCATTCTAAGTCTTCCTTTTGAACTTCTTTGCACAGACATTCTAGACTGAACCAATATCCCCCCCCCCCCCGTCTACAATTAAAGGACATCGAATGTAGGCAAGGAAAATGGGATAAATGGACTTAAAAAAGGACTAATTGGCTCTCGACTAGGCGGGTGGCACTGTTTTTTTAATTTTACACAAAAATACAAATGCATTATTCAAGCTCGCTGTGGGGAACAAAAATTCGAACACGCAGGGCTTGTTAACAAATTTACTAATAATAACAACAACTACGTACCCTATAAATCTAACAAAAATAATATAACTTAATTTATGTGACTTGTATAAAATGACCCGCGATCTACCAAATAAATAAATAAAAGCTAGTCTCTTGTAAAAAATAAACAAAAATGACAAATCATTTGACATGAGTAAGCAAGAATGATTACAGCATAAACCAGCCACACACGAAACAATCATTCAATTAACCATCCACACTCTAATAAACAAATTCTTAGATGATAAATTTCATGATAAAGTATATATTGCAAACATAACTATTATAATCTTTTAAAATTAAGATAGTCCTTTAAGTCGGGACCTGATAAGCGATGGGCTTCCTTCTAACCATTCTAAAACATAATTTTTACATTTTTCCCACAATGATGGTGTTGTATTTCGTAGAGAAAATCTGGATCTTTCACATCCAATTTTAGGGAGCCGAAGGTTAGTGTTAGAACTCGTGTACATTTGACATGATGGCGCTCTTCTACGTGGTTGCCCCCTTAATGTTGGAAACACAACTCTTCTATCACCTATCTCTCTCTCTCGTTTTCTTAGACTGCACTCAGGACAGAGAGCGGATCCGATCACCTGTTCAAAAGTTACAAATACCTCAAGATTCCGGATTCCCCCTGCCTCCACTCCCCCAACATTGCCCGAATCGGCTAGGTTATGTTAATGATGTATCTAGTGTTTGTCAGGTGTCCTTCCACCAAGTCCATCTCGATACCTCCCCTCATGGCGTTTCTCAAGATTTCCGGTTGCCCCCTCCAGTTCCCTCAAAAAGTCACCGGATCCGGTCCGGATTTTAAATGGGTCGTCTGAGGCATGAGCTCTTTCCAAATATCAAGTTTCATCGAGATCCGATCACCCGTTCAAAAGTTATAAACACCTCAAGATTCCGGATTCTCCCTCCCTCCACTCCCCCCCCCCCCCCCCCCCCCACGGTGCTCGGATGGGGGAGGTGACTATTTCCAACTTAATCATTTGGGGTCCCAGATCCGCCTGCCAAGTTTCATCGTCCTAGCTTATGTGGAAGTGCCCGAACTAGCAAAACCTGGACAGACCGACAGACCGACGGACAGACAGAAATTGCGATCGCTAATATGGTACTTGGCCGAAGGGCAAATGCCATAAAAAGCAAAAGGTGTGTGTGCCGGGAGTAGGAACCGAACGCACGACCTCTTGACTACTATCCCGATACTATGGCCGAAACACGGCCAAAGGCGAACTTTTACAGTGCATAAGTGCATAATTACAGTGCATAAGGGGCAATGGCCTGCCAGCTAGCTTTGGGAACACTAAGGAGGGGGTTCTAGATAACAAAGAAGGGGGGTCCTGTCGACAATAAGTCCCTGTATCTTTATCTAAGCCCGCCAGGTCGGTTTGATGGCCGAAAGTTGCGTAGTCAAGTTTTCTGTGCCTTTAAACGGATGAATCAGCTGAGTTTTATTGTACCGAAATTTTGCAACAACAGCAATCGTGTGCAAGATGACATCACAGCACCATCTTTATATTCACAGCAACACCGTACAGGTTCGTGTTTCTAAACCTTGTCAAGATGTCACTACTAAAATGTCAGAAACCGACCAGAATGAACGGCAAGTTCGATTGTCTGTCTAAGAAGCGACTGGCAAAAATTTGTAATAGTGTAGTTTTACCACATGTTTTACTGGGTTCTCCTTTTTTGCCATATTTTTCTAAAGGTCTAAGAAGACTTAGACCTTTAGAAAGACCAAGTTAAGAAGACTCTTAACTTCTATGAAAACAACTTTTTTTAAATTTGGGAAATTTTCATGTCGTTTCTCGAAATTTGAATCTTCTTCTTTGATGATGAAATATTATAATATGAAAAATCCGGTTGAAGTCCTGAAGCAGAAACACACTAAGTTCATGATTAAGCGTGATAGCCTAAAGCATAACCTGGGTCAAGGTTTGAAATAGATTGTGTCTGTTAGTATGGTATGTTCTTTTTTTATTTGTTTTTCTCAAAATTTGTTGAGTATTGTGTAGTGTTGGGCCACGTTTAATGTATTTTTTGGCCGTGTTGTATTCTAATTTCTTTTTTTATACTCGCCAGCTTTGGCGGTCAGAAATAAATGAAATGAAATGAAATTATGTCTATCATTTTCTTTTCAGGTGCCAGGAGCTTTCGCATTTAAGGGGTTCATTATTTTCTGGGAATGGTGAACAGCTTCTTGGTATTTTACGCTCTACGTCACCAAGAGTGATTGTCTCTTTTGAGAATTTTGTGCAAAAAGCACTCGACTTGAAAAGTGCTGTTTATTAGTTTTTGGGATCCCAAAACGAAAGTGGCGGGATACCTGTGACATCGCAAAAGTTGTCCGTCTGTTCGTCCGTCCATCTGTGCGCTCTATAACTCTCGAAGTGAATAAGATATTTCGATGAAACTTGGTGTTTTGGGTCAAGACTAGGGTCGAATTCGTAGATGGGCTATGTAGCCCTACATTTAGAGGTGGGGGAGGGGGTTTAAATTAACGGGCAAATGAATTATTTTTAAACAGATAATGTGATGGTCGATTATATAGTAAGAAGACATGCTAAACACGATGGTGAAAACCATTTTGTCATCGGACAAGTAGTTCCTCCGGAATCCGGCCGAAACCGGAAAGTTTGTTAAAAGTAAAAGTTTTATTTGAAGTTGATTACTTCAACTTCAGAGACGTGATTGTCTCTTTTGAGAATTTTGTGCAAAAAGCACTCGACTTGAAAAGTGCTGTTTATTAGTTTTTGGGATCCCAAAACGTAAGTGGCGGGATACCTATGACATCGCAAAAGTTGTCCGTCTGTTCGTCCGTCCGTCTGTGCGCTCTATAACTCTCGAAGTGAATAAGATATTTCGATGAAACTTGGTGTGAGGATTCTTTGGGTCAAGACTAGGGTCGAATTCGTAGATGGGCTATGTAGCCCTACATTTAGAGGTGGGGGAGGGGGTTTAAATTAAGGGGCAAATGAAATATTTTTAAACAGATAATGTGATGGTCGATTATATAGTAAGAAGACATGCTAAACACGATGGTGAAAACCATTTTGTCATCGGACAAGTAGTTCCTCCGGAATCTGGCCGAAACCGGAAAGTTTGTTAAAAGTAAAAGTTTTATTTGAAGTTGATTACATGTTCGAAATAGGGGTAAGAAAACATGCTGAACACGATGGTGAAAACCATTTTGGCGCCGGACAAGTAGTTAGTTCCGGAATCCGGCCAAAACCGGAAAGTCTGTTAAAAGTAAAAGGTTTATTGAAGTTGATTAGATGTTCGATTTAGGGGTAGCAGGACATGTTGAACACGATGGGGAAGACAATGTTCTCGCCGGACAAGTAGTGCGCCCGGAATCCGGCCAAAACCGGAAAGTTTGTTAAAAGTAAAAAATTTTATTTGGAGTTGATTAGATGTTCGGTTAGGGGTAAGAAGATGTGCTGAACACATGTGTGAAAACTATTTTCTACGCGGGCAAGTAGTTCGCCCGGAATCGGGCCAAAACCGGAAAAGTTAAAGTTTTATTTGTACGGTAGTTGATTAGATATCTGATTTGGGGTATGAAGAGATGATGCATTCGTGCATGAAAATAATTTTTACCCGGACATATAGTTTGACCGTAATCCGGCTGGAGCCGGAAAATTTGTTATAAGTTAAATTTTTATTTGAAGTTGATTAGATCTTGAATATTGGAGAAAGATGATACGCTGAGTTCATTTTTGAGCTTTCTTTTTTCGCCGGACAAGTAGTTCCGGAATTCGGCTGAAACCGGGAAATTGGCAGAAGCGGCTGGAAGTTTTCGTCAAAACAGATATGACTTATAGGGGTAAACACACATGCTGAATCCATATCTGAACTTGGTTTTCTCAGATGATTTGCTATTTGGCCTTAATCTGTTTCTGAATTTTAATAGTAACAAGAGCTACGAGCTCATATGGCACTTGTTACGAGTAGGCACGGCTCGGTTATGTCAATGATCTATCTAGTGTTTGCTGGGTGTCTTCCCACCAAGTTTCATCTCGATCCCTCCACTCATAGCGTTTTCCAACATTTCCGGTTGCCCCCTCCAGCTCCCCCAAAAGTCATCACTTTCCAAATATCAAGTTCCATCGAGATCCGATCACCCGCTCAAAAGTTATTCCGGATTCATCCTCCCTCCACTCCCCCCCCCCACAGTGCCCGAATCGGCTCGGTTATGTCAATGATGTATCTAGTGTTTTCTAGGTGTCTTCCCACCAAGTTTCATCTCGCTCCACTCCTAGCGTTTCCCAAGATTTCCGGTTGCCCCCTCCATCTCCCCCCAAAAGTCACCGGATCCGGTCCGGATTTTAAGTGGGTCGTCTGAGGCATGAGGTCTTTCCAAATACCAAGTTCCATCGAGATCCGATCACCCGCTCAAAAGTAATAAACACCTAAATATTCTGGATTCCCCCTCCCTCCACTCCCCCCACAGTGCCCGAATCGGCTCGGTTATGTCAATGATGTATCTAGTGTTCGCTAGGTATCTTCCCAACAAGTTTCATCTCGATCCCTCCACTCATAGCGTTTCCCAAGAATCATTTGAGGTCCCTGATAGACCTGCCAAGTTTTGTCGTCCTAGTTTATGTGGAAGTGCCCGAACTAGCAAAACCTGGACAGACCGACGGACGGACAGAAATTGCGATCGCTATATGGCACTTGGCCGAAGGGCAAGTGCCATAAAAATGTTCAAGGAGTCTGGCGAAGGCAAGACCCAATTGTCTGGATCAAATATTTAATTTTTGGGATCCCATCGAAACCTTTGGTCTTGTTTATTTTGTTTAGTTTCTTATGAGTTGCTGGTTTATCCTGTATACGGCCTTTGGGTTTTTCAATACAGATATATATATATAGCCTACCTACAAACACGCCAGATATAGAAACAGTTTTGTTCCAGAGTTCGCAAGACTATTCCTAGAAACATAATCAACATTTAAGAGATTCTGTGCAAGTCGCTTTAAAAATACTGTACATTTCTTTATCACTGAATTATCGATTTCATTTCAAATATCAATGGAATGTATCTCAGCTGGATTATCCGTTTTAGAGCAGTCAAATATATAATAATAATAACTCATTTATTTCCTTAATAGCATTTACAACTGCTAGCAGCGGGTCGTCAACATAACAAATTACGAATCACGACTGACTGATATTCTGACAGTTAAAATTACGAATAAGGCACAGACGCAGATACATACCTTTCGGTTGAGTTTAGCCGAAGAAGCCGTGGCTTGTCAGTGTTAGCTAGTATTCCCCTTGTGTTCGGTCTGGTCTGGTCTGGAGTTTCGAAGTCTGGGAAAATAGTGATTCCCAGTCAGCTTGGGCTGAAGTTCGGGCAGGATTATCTCCTATCTCCTGACCATCGGGACATTCTACCGGAATTAGCGCCGATGCGAGAACAATCAACAGCAACACGCCTTGAGAAGAAATGCGAAGAGAAGTTCTTCCTCGCTACCCCCCCCCCCCCCAATTTCAGTAATTGCAGCACTATCTCAAGTCGTTTTTCCCCTTCTTTAGAAACTACAAGAAAAACTGCTAAAATCTGTAATTTCTTAGACCATTTGTGTTCCAGTGCTACTCGCTCGAATATTTAGGAATTTGTAATAAATCTGTTTCATAAAAAAAAACAAAAAACATAAGCAATCTCAGAAATGCCAAATAATCAATTCTTCCATTAGATTCCCGAAGCCGGTCGAGAAGATCTTAGAAACCAATCTTTCCCAGAGATCCCTTTGAACCTCGCCCATCAGCTTATTTTTCAACTGTCATTGAACAGTCTGCTGAACAGGAAGAGGATGTCTTTAGAAAATGAGATGGAGCGCTTTCCCCGAATCTAACCAAAAAAGATTTCCGGTTTCCGTCGAAGACCTTGTATGGCATTCACCACTAGATGATACGAACAAACCACTACCAATAAATACACTGTACAAACAAATCTTGCTGTATTTGCTACTGGGATTAATCTTGTCTCTACTGAGATAAAATTATCTCTAATTCGGATTAATCTTATCCCAGTAGAGATAAGATTAATCCCAGTAGAAAATACTGCAGTTAAATTTAATCCTTACTCGGAGAAACTTTTACAGTGTAGTTAAAGCGCCATCTATATAATATATGTCATTTTCGGGCTGTTTAGTTGGTAAGAAACGAACCAGCAACTGATCAATGAAGTTTCTAACAATCCTATCCTATAAGGATGTATTGCTGAAGGATATTCAAGCTAATTTTTTTTTGAGTAATTTTTACATATCCAATACACTCCTTCAGACCTCTTCAAACCCTCTCGACCTCCACCAGCGTCCTGCCCTGCCAGCACATGCCATTACAAATCAGTTTTTCCGTGACGAAATTCCAAATGCCATTTGACATTTTCTGTCAAAATGTTTTGTTATTATGTTAAAGGACCTCTCGCACTATTTACTCTTCAACCTACAGTATTTTAAAATATTTGAATACTTTAAAACTAGGTTGTGCTTTCAACAAATAACCCACAGTTTTTGCTGTTTCGAGCCTTTCCCGAGACCCGTTGACTTGTAGCGAAAACAGGGAAAAAAATTACATAACTGTTTTTTCTGATGGAAAAACTTCTCGCAGACAACCGTCGACAGCGTGGTACACATCGAAGGTTGCAAAACACGACAAGTGAGAAAATCAGTGTGGTTGTGTTACAGAGGTAACAATGTACCGTACGAAACTGGGGTCTCCAGTACTCTCCAGGTTTAGAAACACACGGAGTGATTATGGAAGTAAGTTGCTTAGTATTATTTATTTATTTATTTATTATCACCAAAAGTGGTAAGTCATAAAGACTTGTCACTACATACAATGTGAACATAAGGCACTAGTAATACAAATAAATCTATACAATGAAAAAAAACTGAATTAAACTTAAGTTGGCAAAAATGGGTCTGCATAAGCACTCGAATAAAATGTTGACGAAACAATCGATCGTTTGAAAATATCTACGTTTTCCGACATAACAGTTTCATCTGGTAGTGCGTTCCAATCTTTACAAACCCTATTTTGAAAACTATAAATGCCAACACGTCAGTTTGGCTTTGGCTGATAAAGTTTAAATCTGTGCTGACGTGTTGACGGGTAATTTGAAAAATAGATAAATCTTCAGGGTTAACATTGTCAACTCCTCGCACTATCCTATATACATTCAACAAATCAACCCGTTTACGTCTGAAATCTAGGCTAGGCAACTCTAAACTTTTCATTCTATGCGGATACGACAGATTTCTCAAATAAGGTACAAGCTTTGTTGCGCGTCTTTGAACTTTCTCAATGCGTAATCTATCCGTTTTATTCATAGGGTACCAAACCGAAGAATTGTACTCCACCAAAGGCCTTACCAGCGATGTATATAACGTTTATTATAGGTAAGACAGGTCCTTTAAATGCTAGAAGAGGACAGACGTTTTTAGTTATTCTGTTCTGTTAAATATATTCGTTAATGCCTTTCTACGTTTGTTACTTAACAGTATTTCATAAGCAGGTTATAGTTAATTGTATTTTGTCGTGTTTTTGTTCCTTTTCTTTTTTTCCTAGCACCCCGATTTCAGCTTATTTCTAGAAAGTGGCAAGGGTCTAACCTGTGCAGTTTTTACGGAAAGTGTGGACCTTAGGCCGGACTGATGAATTTTACATTACATTTTGGAAAGCTCCGTAGAACTCTTGCCTAGGGCAAAAAAGGATGGGTTTTGCTTGTAATTAAGCCAGAGCCTACAGTGTGTGAAGTGAAGTGGAGTTGTATGTCTTATGCTGGAGAGGACTATCTGAAGCTATGCAGCCAAGCTTTCGTTTCATCAAACCGTGTTTCTGCTTTCGAGTGGAAAGCTCCGTTCTAGGAGGCAACCAGACAGGCACCAGTTTTAAATTGAAGATGGGTTAAAATCTGTAAGTGCTAAATATGTGCGGCAGTTCCCTGGCTCCAAGCCCAATACAACTTCTTTGAGTGATAAAAACAAAACTTTACAGAACAAAAAAGTGGCATTTTCCCACGGGTACGAAAGTGCTGCCATCTATTCTACCCATGTCTGTTCGTGATTTCAGCTAAGTTTATCATTTCATTTCTTACTTTTCAGGAAGAGAAATGATATAAAATTAAAAGTTCTCTGACAGCTAGAGAAATCAAAGCTTACCCTTTGCTCCTTGCTAAGTGGTGATATTAGAAAGTCGGCCTACGGCAAAAAAAAGTCAACTTTTGAACTATTCCAGGTGGAATTATTTTCAACAGCAGACGATAGACCATGATGAGCTGATCCAAGTACGGGTCATCGGTTTTGGTACAAAAGTTCCTTCATGAGACAGAACACTTAAAGTTCAGAGGGGTTGACAACTTCAGTAGTAAGGTACACACTGAAACCAAAAATAGGCCGATCCCAATCGTGAGACATGTAGGGGACTTGTAAGTACCAGTCGGCTGTTAGACCATAATCATCTTCGGCGACGAGGGGTTAGCAACTTTGGTAGTTGGTGTTTATTCGTGAGAACAATTTGGTACCATGTCTGTCACGGGGAGATGGCTTGTAAGAAAGAAACGGTTGCTACAATCACTCCCTGGTCTATCACTGTAACATGGAATTAAGTCTTTAAGGGGTTGACAACTGTAGTGGTAGGGTACAAACTCAAACAAAGAATAGGCGGACATGACACTGTGAGACATGACATGGACTTTTAAGTAACAATCGGCTGTTATACCATAATCATCTTCGGCGGTAAGGGGTTTCCGACATTTCCTAGTTTATTCACGTATTTTGTTTCCGGTGTTTCCGATGATTAGAAAAGTTTGGTTTATTTCATCGTTCAAGAATCGGCTGCTGTACCATGGTAATTTTTCAAGACATAGTATAGTGATCTATGGTGATGGTCTTTCACTGTAACATAGAATTAAGTGTTAACGCAACGGATAGAGATGATAATGTTAGTAAAACAACGATATAGTTCCGAAATAATTAGCAGAGTGGTATCTATGGTATTTTGATTCTGAAAAGTCACGGATAGCTTTATAATACCAACTAGACTATATAAGATAAAAGTTCCAAATTTGTACCAGTCAGGACGTCTACGATTGAAAACGATAAAGTTTAACTGTCTGCAAAGTCAATTTAGTCCCTACTTCCGATATTCTGTGTTTGTATGGCACTTGCCCTCCAGCCAAGTGTCATATAGCGATCGCAATTTCTGTCCGTCGGTCTGTCGGTCCAGGTTTTGCTAGTTCGAGCACTTCCACACAAGCCAGGACGTTGGAACTTCGCAGGCATATCAGGGACCCCACCAGATTAACTTACAAATAATCACTTCCCCAATCCGACTTTCCCCGGATCCGGGAGTCCGGAAACTAGGAACAACGGTAGCAAAAGGGGAGCAAAAGAGCAATGTCCAAATGCGGTATCGATCCAACGACCTCTGTGGTGTAAGACCAGCTCTCTACCAATAACGCTACGCTTGGTTGTATTTATAGCCGAATGCAGGAACAGAAAACGAAAATCCAAACTTGAAATCAGGCTCTCTGTGACAAAATGCCCGTATGAAGAATTGTCCTAATGACGAATTGTCCTTGTGACGAATTGTCCTTGTGATGAATTGTCCTTGTGACGAATTGTCCTTGTGACGAAATGTCCTTGTGACGAAATATCCTTGTGACAAATTGTCCTGTGACGAATTGTCTGTGACGAACTGTCCAATGACGAATTGTCCTGTGACGAATTGACCGGACACCGATACGGTTTAAAGATTAAAGTAAGACCAAGTGGTCGGAATGCCAAATGCTAACCAAAGCAAAATAACCAGAGCTATTTTGCTCTGCTGATGATGGGGAGTGGAGGGATGGGGAATCCGGATACTAGACACATACATAACCTTGGAACGGGTAATCAGACATGCATGAAACTTGACAAGTGTGAAGAACAAGTGTCTCAGATTTTCAATTTCATATCTGGCCATACTGGAACATACCAATTTGAAAACCTCGATGGGCTGACAAATTCAGCATTTAACCGTTTTCAAAGAAACTAAACCAAAGTGTTGCTCTCACAACACTTTAGTCGGCGAAGCCGAAGAAGGTTGCTGCAACACTTCAGGCAACGCGCGTCTAGTTTATAATTATTAGTGTTATACTTACTTGCAAACGGAGGAAAGTGCCTATGTCCAAATCCATGGCAACGTTCAAGCCTCGTCTAGATAAGGAATGAAAGAAAAAAACATTCAGAGACCACGGAGGTAATAAATCCTGTTGAGCCGATCCTCAAAATCAGCATTAAACTCGACCAAGACAACAGAAGAGCCGACAATAACCGGAAATATTAATATTAATAAATATGAATGTGGAAATATTAATATGGAAACCGACAATAACTGGACCAAAAGAGTTCCATCTTCGACGTATCACCTGCATTTCATAAGCGGGTCATAAATGATTTATAATTTCACAATATCTCTTACAATAATAATAATAATTTATTGAGGCCCGCTATACAACAAATGAAAGAGCGGAGTAATAGAAAGAAAGAAAAATGAATTACACACAAAGAAAACGAAACACTACATACACTTTATAAAACTTATAGATATATTAGGCGTAATATATTCACAATGTTCTCATAACATTCTTAATATTCACAATATTATTACTTGCTAACGGAGGAAACCAGCGTGTTCGAATCCACACCAACATTTAAGGCTCATCGTCTACAGAACGAATGGGAGAAAAAAAAATTCAGATACCAATGAGACAATAAATCCTGTCAAGTCGATCCTCAGGATGAGTATTAAAATACAATAAGACAATAGAAGACCATCCAACCAGAAAACCAACAATAGTAAAACAGATCCATCATGGCCGTTATTCGTTCCAAGATGAGAGTAAGTCTTAGATAACTGTGCATGCATTATCTCCAAGATAAGAAATTGCTCTTCTATCAGAAGCATCAAAGAGATGCCAAGTGTCTCCATTTTTTTTTTTTTTTCGATCTTCCAAATCGGTTTCTTCTTCTTTCTCCGTTAATGTTCAGTGGCGATCAACGAAATTACTTCTCTTCTTGAAGTTCAAAGAAGAAGCGACGAGAACACCTTTCGGACTTGAAATGCAGCATTAATGCTGCATTTCTCGCAGCATTTTTCGTGAAAAAAGCTTTCGGACACGCTATTGATATCTATCTCTCCTTGCCGATGCAAAACCTCTGGCCTCTCCGGGTAGATAGCGGAAGAAAGGGAAAAGTGGTGTCACAACTGCTCCCAAAGATCGCGATGATTGACTGACACAGGATTTGAGTCGTTGAGTCTGATTCGTGCGGACACGCTTACTCCTTCTTCCTGTTGATCAATGGCGTGTTTTGGACTTAGTCATCTATAAAGTTCAATGGGCACATCAAACTACCCCAATCCCACTTTGTAACAACCTAGGAACAGTGCTTTACCCCCTACCTCAGCAGCTTTTTCAGCAGTTTCCTCTCTGTGATATTTCAAAGCGTAATATTTTGGGCCAGTACATGCTCAGTTTACTAGCTTGGACAAAGATAAAAGTGATGTTACTTATAACACTTAGTAGATCTTTATTTTATGCATAAATCAGCTTGTCTAATTCAGATTTGAATAGACTATTTATTTTTGAATTATTTTTGTACCTATGTTATTTTTTATAGACTTCTTGCATATTCTGGTACATTTTATAAAGCAAGTTAAACAAGCTTCACAACACTATTCCACAAAGAAAAACTTTTAATAGGCACTTAAAACATAGAACTTCTGATGACACACTAGAACGATCAGGTAAACTGCGTCTGCGGCTTGACTTATTGGTGACTTCTCAAATATATCCTTTTCTATCAAGCATTGCTGGGAGTTTTTGAATTTTCTACCACGATATCCCAGCTCCTAAGATTTGTATCGCCGAAATGCCAGAGAGGTAAAGACAAGGGATAACAAGAAAACGGCCGATTTTCGTAGCACCTTCTAAAGGAAGTCGGAAATGTTTATTTGTGAAGCATTTAATACGAAATAAAGCATTAGAAGTGTCCTTTGTGCTTTAAGCTCGGTTTCAGAGCAACTGTGACCTTTGTACTTTAATGTTACCGTGAGTCACTCCGCGACTTCTTCCCTTTCCCCAAATCAGATGACCGGGAAAGATTATTTTCCCTTTGGGAATAATGCAACCCCCCTCTTCCATTTCATTTATAATAGCATAAAAGAAAATCACCGTAGTTAACTCGATTTCATCTCCCCATCAAAATAAAAAGAGCTTCTTTTCTTTCCGGGTCTTTTGCCCGGGAACCATCCACAGAGATTTCAACCGGACGAGGCTAGATGGAACATGGCATGTAATGCATTAAAGTTTAAACGAAAAGGGCTGGGACAGGACAATCTAGTTACCCATCACTTATTCACTTAAATTGGCTTAATGACCCGCTGAAAATGCGTTACTTCGTTCTTCCGCTATTCACGAATAATCAATTTTCAAATAATGGAATTTCCGTGTGATTTGTGGTACCTCTATGCGCTTGTATTTTGTCGTGTGCCTTCAGAGAGAGATTTATGATTTTTTTTTTTGTTCAGGCACTAAGCAATCTTCACCAATCTCAACACTGCCAACTGAAAAGCAATGTTTGTGTTGAGATTAAAATTTCCCGCGTCCATAGTAGAATTTACGCTGTCGGGACGGCCGCAGATCTTCTGAACGTCATAACTAAAGCCGGTAGTGGAAAATTAAAAGTCCCGAGACATAATCTAAATAATTTAGTGTCTTCACTAAAATGACACAAAAATAAATTTGCATTTCAGTTAAACCATAAGGAATGTTCTCACTGCTCAGATTCCTTTCTTTACAGCCCAGGATTTTTCAACCTTTCAATTCTTACCCTTTAAGCCGATTTTTGTTTATATAATGATACCCTCCGCTAAATAATCTTAATATAACACCTCAGCGCATCTAAAGGGATTGGAATTTTGAGGGGTCAAACATAACTTGGTCGCAAGAAGTAAGTTACTTATACGTATAACACTAAAAACAAAATCAAATCTTTCTCTGCTCGCAGAGTCAATCACAAAAGTCTAATTATACCATACTTCGTAAAACGTACCAAAAAATGGGTGATTGTACTAGCAGAGCTGAAATGTACCAAAATTGTACAATTTTACCACTGTTGGCAACACTTCTATGCTTCGCAAACGGGCCAATTCGTAGCGCCACCCATTACGCTTATGGCAGAAAGCGAAACGAAATTCGGTTTCGAAATTTATAGCAAAGAGCCTAGGGCCTGTTTCGGCGCCAACCAATGTACTTCGGTTCAGAGTAACCAGTGTTTTCGCGACCTTCGGTTCTGATGAACCGGTGTTTTTGCGTCGACCAGGATTTGGTTCGGAGATCGGTTCCGATCTTCGGTCAGGAAATTTTGGAACGGTTATCGTTACCGTTCACGATTCTTGGTTCTGATTCAGCTTCACCGTCATCAACTAGAAAATAAAAACAAAGGCGGAACAGCAAATAGAAAAATGTTCTAAAGTTAAAATAAGAACTTACATAGTCCAAAATATAAATTGAATATTTTATTGATTCTTAATTTGAATTTTATATTTAATTTTTAATTTTAATTTTAAATTTTAATTTTAAATTTTAATTTTTAACTTTTAATTTTAATTTTTAAGTTTAATTTTAGTTTTAATTTTTAGTTTCAATTTTAATTTTAATTTTGATTTACAATTTTCAGTTTTTAATTTGTAATAATAATAAAAATAAAAGTAAAAAAAAATTAAAAATGAAACTGAAAATTTTAATATAAAAATTAAAATTAAAACTAAAAAATAAAAATTAAACTTAAAAATAAAAAATTAAAAGTAAATATTCCTTCAGCCCAAGCTGACTGCGAGTCTGATCGTAATTATCGTTTTTCCAACTTGAGTGGCTTTGACCCTGAACAGGACCCTTGCCAAGAAGGGCCGAAATATAGCTCTGATAAAATTCAGTTGACGTATCCGTTTCTCACTGTCAAATATGATCGCACTCAGCTTGAGCTGAAGGAACGTTTAATTAAAATTTTTAATTTTTAGTCTTAATTTTAATTTTTAATTACAATTTCCAGTTTTTAATTTTTCAGTTTTACCTTTAATTTTTTCTTTTGCTATTATTACTATGATTTTGTATTATCGTGACAGATACAGCCGAACACAAAACCCAGTCAGCTGCTGATATAGATTCAGTTGTAGCTACAAATTCTTCCTCCATCTTTATTATCAAATATCCCTAAATGAAGTCTGCTCATTATCCCTAAGCTGCCACAAAGTCCATCAAATCTCGCGGCCCCTAGGGATTTTCAAAGATTTGTCAAATAGGCCGCGTTTTGAGCCCAGTGGGACTAGGCTCAAAGCTAAGACGCGAATCTGCATGTACATTGAGGAAACAATGGAGGTAGTTTATCTTTTTACTGTGCCTAGGATATGAAGCTGTTGGTGACATCGCTGGTCTCATTAGGTTTCAGTAGGGACGTCCCCTATCGCTACTGGCGCCAGTGCTGCTGCTACTCGAGTGTGTGTCAGATCTTTTCATTCTTGGCGGTACTCTGTAGTTTTATTTTGCTCTGGGCGAGGTATACAATGTAAAAAGTTTCTCCGAATAAGGATGCAGTATTTGCTACTGGGATTAATCTTATCTCTATTGGGATAAAATTAATCCGAATTAGGGATAATCTTATCTCAATAAAGACAAGATTAATCCCAGTAGCAAACGCTGCAAGATTTTTGTTTACAGTGTACTTCAGAATCATTGCTATAGACTGAAAATAAAAACAGAAGTCGTGCCCAAAATTATATCCCAGAACCTCAGCATCGATATTTTTCTGCAAGTCATCTAGGAAGATGATTTTTTTTAACCGATTAGTCCGTTTTATTTTTTATATTTTTTTTTTTTCATATTGTGCAATTACTCCGTTACTGAGAGCTAACTGCAATTTTCCTTTTTCTTTCTTTGTACTGCATTGTCTCCCTTTTCTTTTCCAACACGTAAATAAAACTCCATCATCATCAGGTCAGGTAAGCGGTGCTAATCCATTCCGTTAATCCCTAGTTTATCTGTTATACCTAGTACCTCTTGAAGTATCTTATTCAGGCTACCCTTTGTACATCATAATCATAATAATATAGTAAATGCAAAAAATGTCATAACTCACTTCCTTTTATGGCTAGTTTAGGTTCGAACCCGTGAAGTTGTGCTTCTGTAGTACGTCATCCTGAACCTGAACGCACTAGGTCATTCTGACATGAATACCTGGGACATTTACCATCTTTTGTCCGGCTTACTACACCCCTTGCCATCAGCCGATTGAGAATAAAGTCTTCACCGCACTAATACCGTCGTAATAACAATCATCATCTAGAGCCTGTTCCACCCTACTTAAGTAAGTAAGTAAGTAATTTATTTATAACCCGCCGTTTTCAGAACGCGGAGTAAATGAAGAAAATAAATAAAACTTACCGTAGTTACTACGCATGACGTCACGAATTCTGGCTTTTTGCCGTCAAGGCTGGAACGATTTTCTATTTTCCAGCAGGATCTCACGCCAGGGGCGAATCCGACCAATCACGTTACAGAGATGCGTAGTTACTACGCTTACTACGCTCCCGAGCATGGTAAGCAAATAGTAACTATTAGTTACTATTCCGACAAGGTTGGAACGGTCAGCGTAGTAACTTTTCGTGAGGATGGAACGGAAATAGTAACTAATTGTAACTATTGTTAAAAGGGTGGAACACGCTCCTAGCTTCCAGCAATACTCTTGATGACTAGCTCTACGAGCCGTTAAAGATTCGGCGTATTTTTGGGATCCCAAAACGTAAGGAGGGATACCTATGACATCGCAAAAGTTGTCCGTCCGTCCGTCTGTAAGCACGATAACTCTCGAAAGGAATGAGATATTTTGATGAAACTTGGTATGAGGATTTTCTGGGTCAAGGGTAAGGTCGAGTTCGTAGATGGGCTCTGTAGCCTTATATTTGGGGGTGGGGGAGGGGGTTCAATTTAAGGGACAAACAAAATATTTTTAAACAGCTAATGTGATAGTCGATTATGGGGTAAGAAGACATGCTGATCACGATGGTGACAATCATTTTCTTGCCGGACAATTAGTTCGTCCGGAATCCGGCAAAAGCCGGAAAGTTTGTTAAAAGTAAAAGTTTCATTTGAAGTTGATGAAATGTTTGATTTAGGGGTAAGAAGACATGCTGAGCACGATTGTGAAAACCATTTTCTCGCTGGGCGAGTAGTTCGTCCGGAATCCGGCAAAAACCGGAAAGTTGGTTAAAAGTAAAAGTTTCATTTGAAGTTGATTAAATGTTGGATTTAGGGGTAAGAAGACATGCTGAGCATGATGGTGAAAATCATTTTGTCGCCGGACAAGCACTTCGTCCGGAATCCGGCCAAAACCGGAAAGTTGGTTAAAAGTATCAGTTTCATTTGAAGTTGATTAAATGTTTGACTTATGGGTAAGAAGACATGCTGAACCCGATGGTGAAAACCATTTTCTTGCCGGACAACTAGTTCGCCTGTAATCCGGCCAAAACCGGAAAATATGTTAAAAGTAAAAGCTTTATCTGAAGTTGATTAGATGATATATTTAGGGGTAAGAAGAGACGCTGAGTCTTTATATAATGACCATTTTTTACCCGGACATATAATTAGTCCGCAATCCGGTTGTACCCGTATTTTTTTAATTCAAAATTTTATTAAAGTTGATTAGATTTCTTTATAGGGATAAGGAGATACACCGGCTTCGTTTCTGAATTTTTCTTTTTTTGCTGGACTAGTAGTTCGCTCGGAATTCGGGCGAAACCGCAAATTTGGCAGTAGTAAAGCAGGAAGTTTCGGTCAATATCGTCAAAATAGATATGGCTTATAGAGGTATAGATAGGTAGATAGAATATCTGAACTCGCTTTTCTCTGATGATTAGCCTGGCGAAGACAAGACCGAATTGTCTGGATCAAATCTTAGATTTTTGGGATCCCATCGACACCTTTGGTCTCGTTGTTCGTGAACGCTTAGATCTATTATTTCACCTTAATAGGATCAATGTTTCTTTTCCATTTCATCTCAATTTGGTTTTTAAATTTAGGAATGTTAGAAATATTGTGTTTGAATTTATTCGGAAAACTAAACGTTTGGATTTGGAACTATGATGTGATTTAAAAGTATGTGCTTTTTTTTTTTTTTTTTTACAATGGAATTCATAGTGTGTATTCTTTAGTGTTTTTTTTTTTTTTTTTTTTATTAGTTGTTTGTACAAAATTATGTGACTGTAGTTTATTTTGTTTATTTTAGATGTTTAGTTTAGTTCCTTTGTTAGTTGTGAAATGCCGTAAGGCTAAATCACTTAATAAATTCACTCACTCACTAACTCACCAAGTGGAAGAGCCAGAAGCGTCACCACGATTGTCCCCAACCAAGCCGTTTCTTGGTTGACACAGGATTTGAGTCATCGTTCGGGCGACTTTTCTCTTTCTTCCTGTGGTTCACTGGTGTGTTTTGGACTATCGCTAAAAAAATTCTCAGCTGACTTTTACATTCAGCGCCATAAAATAGGATTGGCTGTCGGCTTGGTCTGAAGGAATATTTATGTCTAATTAAAGAACTGTATTTACGAGCACTAAGTTTATAAGGAACAAAACTAGACCTACGTTGCCCGGGCAACGTGAAGTGTTGCGGCAACCTTTGTCCGGCTTCGCCGGCTAAAGTGTTGCGAGAGCAACACTTTGGTTTTGTTTCTTCGCTGTCGGTTAAATGCTGAAATTGTCAACTTATCGAAGCTTTTAAAACGGTATGTTCTAAAAAGAATAATCACATAATCAAAAGCTGTTCTTTAGCGTTGTAAAACCAACAACAAAACAATATCGGAAAAAGGCTATTTGTAACGTTTCAGGATGTTTTACATTACCGTATCGTTTGTCCCCGTTGCGTAAACAGTTAATCCTAGGTTATAGCGATAGACCATCGATACAAACTTTCTTACTGTCATATTTACAGAAATCGAATACAATGTGCACCAATTTTCAAAAATTTCTAGCCCCTCGTGAACCGATCTTACTTACAAGTCCGTCTCCCGTGATTGACAATAAATTCACCGGAAACAAATAATGGATGCACCAGCTATCAAAAGTTGCAAACCCCTCATCGCTGAAGATGATTATAGCATAAAAGCCGATTATTACTTAAAAGTCCCATGCATGTCTTACAATTGGGAACAAAATTGTTCTTACCATCGAATACACCTGAGACAAATAACAGGTATACCAACTAGCAAAAGCTGCAAACTCCTCGTTGCCGAAGATGATTATGAGCTAACAGTCGACTGTTGCTTACAGTCGAATGTTGCTTACAAGTCCCTGACATGTCTCACAACTGGTATCGCCTATTTTTGGTTTCAGTGTGTACCTTACTCCTGAAGTTGTCAACCCCTTGAAACTTTCAAACTGGCTTATCTCATGAAGGATTTTTGTTCAGAAAATTTGATGGCATATATTTTGATCAGCTCTTCAAGGGCTATCGATTGCCCTAACCACAACAAAAGCATATCGGAAAAAGGGACTAAATTGACTTTGCAGTCAGTTGAACTTTATCCTTTTCAATCGTAGACATCGTGACGGATGGAAACTTGGAATAATATCCTATATAATCTAGTTGGTATTATAAAGCTATCCGTAATTTTTTAGGATTAAAATACCAGAGATGACACTATTAATTATTACGAAACTACCTTGTTTTACATTACAGTATCGTTTGTACCCGTTGCGTTAACAGTAAATCCTAGGTTACAGCGATAGACGAACGATACAAACTTTCTTACCGTCAGATTTATATAAATCGAATACAATGTGCAACAATTTGCACTAATTTCTAGCCCCTCGTGGACCGATTCTACTGACAAGTCCCTTTCCCGTGATAGACATCAAGTTCACCGGATAAAAATAATGGGTATACCGACTAGCAAAAGTTGCAAACCCCTCATCGCTGAAGATTTGTGTAGCATAACAGCCGATTATTACTTACAAGTCCCTTGCATGTTTTACATTTGGGAACCAAATTGTTCATCAAATGACAGGTACGCCAACTAGCGAGAGCTGCAAACCCCTCATTGCCGAAGATGATTATGAGCTAACAGTTGCCTGTCGCGTACAAATCCCCTAAATGTCTCACAACTGGTATCGCCTATTTTTGGTTTCAGTGTGTACCTTACTACTGAAGTTGTCAACCCCTTGAAACTTTCAAACTGGTGTATCTCATAAAGGATTTTTGTTTACCAAAAAATGGATGTCATATACTTTGATCAGCTCATCAGCGGCTATCGATTGCCGTCGAAGTTGAACTTTATCCTTTTCAATCGTAGATATCGTGACGGATGAAAACTTGGAACAATATCTTATATAATCTAGTTGATATTATAAAGCTATCCGTAACTTTTCAGGATTAAAATACCATAGATGACACTATTAATTATTACAAAATTACCTTATTGTTTTACATTACCGTATCGTTTGTACCCGTTGCGTAAACAGTTAATCCTAGGTTATAGCGATAGACCATCGATACAAACTTTCTTACTGTCATATTTACAGAAATCGAATACAATGTGCACCAATTTTCAAAAATTTCTAGCCTCTCGTGAACCGATTCTTGCTTACAAGTCCGTCTCCCGTGATTGACATCAAATTCACCGGAAACAAATAATGGATATACCAGCTATCAAAAGTTGCAAGCCCCTCATCGCTGAAGATGATTATAGCATAAGCTTTTTAAACGGGATGTTCTAAAAAAAATAATCATATGATCAAAAGGTATTCTTCAGCGTTGTAAAAACAACAACAAAATAATATAGGAAGAAGGGACTAAATTAACTTTGCAGTCAGTTGTACTTTATCCTTTTCAATCGTAGACATCGTGACGGATGAAAACTTGGAACAATATCTTATATAATCTAGTTGGTAATAGAAAGCTATCCGTAACTTTTCAGGATTAAAATACTATAGATGACCCTATTAATTATTATAAAACTACCTCATTGCTTTACATTTTCGTTTGTATCCGTTGTGTAAACAGTTAATCCTCGGTTACATTGATAGACCATCGACACAAACTTTCTTACCGTCAGATTTATAGAAATCGAATACAATGTGCACCCATTTGCAAAAATTCCTAGCCCCTCGTTAACCGATTCCTACTTACAAGTTCCTCTCCCGTGATATACATTAAGTTAACCGGAAACAAATAATGGGTACACCAGGTAGCAAAAGCTGCAAACCCATCATCGCAGAAGATGATTGTAGCATAACAGCCGATTATTACTTACAAGTCCCTTGCATATCTTACCATTGGGAACCAAATTGTTCTTACCATCGAATACACCGGAAACAAATAACAGGTATACCAACAAGCAAAAGCTGCAAACCCCTCATTACCGAAGATGATTATGGGCTAACAGTCGACTGTTGCTTAAAAGTCCCCTATATGTATCATAACTGGTATCGCCTATTTTTGGTTTCAATGTACCTTACTATGAAGTTGTCAACCCCTTTGAAATTTTCAAACTGGTGTATCTCATGAAGGAATTTTTGTACCAAAAAATGGATGGCATATACTTTGATCGGCTCATCAATGGCTATCGATTGCCGTCGAAAAAAAAATTCTACCTGTCTTAGTTCAAAAGTTGACTTTTTTGCCGTAGGCCAACTTTCTAACGTCACGACTTAGAAAGGAGCAAAGGATAAGCTCTAGTTTCTTTAGCAATGAGAGAACTTTTAAAGCTTAAGAGGCACATCTGATACCGTTACTCTACCACAAACCAAAGTGCAAAAAAAAAAATTATAAACTCAGCTGAAATCGTCGCAGACATGGACAGAAACAATAGATGGCACCACTTTCGGACCCGTGGGAAAAAGCCACTTTTTTGTCTCTGTAGATTTTTCTATTTATCACTCAAAGAAGATATGTTGGCTGTGGGGCCGGGTAACTGCCGCATATATTTAACACTTATAGATTTTAGTCCATCTTCAATTTGAAACTGGTGCCTGCCTGCTTGCGTGCTAGAACGGAGCTTTCCACTCGAAAGCAGAAACATCTTTTGATGAAACGAAAGGTTCGCTACACAACTTCAGATAGTCCTCTCTGACATAGGCTATACAACTCCACTTCACTTCGCAAACCGTAGGCTCTGGCTCGATGACAAGCAAAAACCATCCTTATTGGCCCCAGGCAAGAGTTCTACGGAGCTTTACAAAATGTAATGTCATATTCATCAATCCGGCCTAAGGTCCACACTTTCCGTAAAAACCGCACAGGTTAGACCCTTCTCAGTTACCAGGAATAAAATGAAATCGGAGTCATAGGAAAAAAAAACAAAAACAAAAAAAACGAGGACAAAACCAAAGTGTTGCTCTCGCAACACAAATACGGGAAATGAAGTCGTATGCAGTTTGATCCAACTGCTACGACTTTAGTCGGTTCTCTAGCTTAGCCCATGACCAAATATGCAAACTTTGAACCAGGTCACCCCCTCTCAATACTCTTGATGACTATCTCTCCTTGCCGATCCAAAATCTCCGGCCCCTCCGGATATCTAGTGGAAGAAAGGCAGAAGTGGTGTCACAGCTGCTGCCAAAGATCGCGGTGATTGACTGACACGGGATTTAAGTCGCTGAGTTTGAGTCGTACCGACACGCTTGCTCCTTTTTCCTGAGGATCGCTGTTGAGTCATAGTATTACCTTCCACATCCGTGCCAACCTAGACTGCCGTGATTTCGGGTCCATATTTTTTTTCGTTATATGCAATAGTTAGTCCTCCTAACAAGAAGAGGAAGATCTTCCAGAAATTCCTTACCTATCAATAACTGTGGATATTCCAGAAAACTTTAGTGTGACCAAAATTGGACTATTTTGCCCAAAACCTACAGGATCTAATACATACAATAATTTCTACTTTTCCTCCAAAACATTAGCATCATTCCCAAATTATAATGCTGGAAAACAATAATGAGAACGAAGGTACTCGACCACACATTCTGGCTTTTGCTGCAGGATGCGAATTTCTTTGACCAATCGCAGACAAGTTTGTACGTACACTGTCAGAGTTTCATTAAAGACAACACAAGGATGCGGAGTTTCGACATGTAACACTTAGAATGTAATCTGGTTTGATTTTGAAAACATTATGCATTGGAGGTTATGCATGACATGCATTGCCAGGAAGAGTCGAAAAAGCATCCACTGACTTTTCCGATATCATGGCAACGAACAAAACAAGACCAAAGGTTTCGACGGGATCCCAAAAATCATATATTTTATTCAGACTATTCGATCTTGACTTCGCCAGATACAGTCTTCGTCAGGCTAATCATCAGAGAAAACCAGGTTCAGATATACCTCTTTAAGCCTTATCTATTTTGATGATACTGACCGAAACTTCATGCTTTACTTCTGCCAAGTTTACGGTTTCAGCCGAATTCCGAGCAACTAATTGTCCAGCAAAAAAAGAAAATTCAGAAACGAATTCAGCGTATATCCTTATCTCTATAAGGAACATCTAAAAAACTTCAAATAAAACTTGAACTTTTACAAAATATTCCGGTTACAACCGGATTTCGGACGACTTAAATGTCCGGGTAAAAAAATATTGTAATATACAGACTCAGCGTCACTTCTTACCTCTAAATATGTCATCTAATCAACTTGAAATAAAACTTTTGCTTTTAACATATTTTACGGTTTTGGCCGAATTCCGGGCGAACTAGCTGTCCGGGTGGGAAATATTTTTAACATAAGTGTTCAGCATGCCTTTTTACCCCAAAATTTAACTGTTAACCAAATCTCCGAATCTCTTTTTGCTGAAACTACTTGTCCGGCGAGAAACTTGTTTTCGCCATCGTGTTCAGCATGTCCTCTTAGCCCATAACCGACTATCACATTAGCTTTTTTAAATATTTTTTTTACCCCTAAATTTGAACCCTCACCCCTAAATGTAGGGCTACAGAGCCCATCTATACGAACTTGACCTCACCCTTGACCCAAAGACTCCTCACACCAAGTTTCAGCAAAATATCTCATTCCCTTGTTATCGTGCTAACAGACGGACAGGTGGGCAACTTTTGCGATGTCATAGGTATCCCTCCACTTACGTTTTGGGGTCCCAAAAAGGGACAAAACAAAAGGGTTAGGCATTGTTCAAAAGGTATAACAAGCTGCATGGTGCAAAATGTGATGTTTACGTCTTAATACACACGCTTGTTCAAACTGAAAATGAAAAGATTCTTAACGATGCAGTGTTCGGTGTTGCCACGCTGATACAATTTTTCAAGCTTCTAGAGATCGGAAACAAGTTCGCAAGGGCTCATAAGGGGAGTGTGAAAGTAGAACCTTTATCACATTTTATATGTAAACAGCTTTAGAGCCAAGACCTTTCAAATACCCAATACCCAAATAAGTTTGAAATATCCTAATTTGTAATCATCCCACTTTATAAGCTTTAAATGTAAACAAACCGCAAATATAAATCCAAAGAAATGTTGAAGATCTTGCACGAGCAGCTTGAGCCCGCCCGACTCTTTGAACCTCTTTTCCATTAGCAAGACAATAACAAGTGCAATAAACCAAATCGTAGCAGCCTAATACCCCCTTTGTCATAATTCATTAAAAATGGCATAACATCGATCATATGACAAAACAGTCCAGTTTCCAACTGTTCATTAAAGATTAAAGTAGGGTGCGTCTTATTTGTTGCTGTTGCACCAAAATCCTCATACATAGATATATCTCCCAAATATACAAGAGTTGGACTTGAGACCTGTCATAGACGAACTTAACTCATAGGAAATCGGCACCAAGCTGCCCATGAACGGGAAGGGGGGGGGGGGGGGGCGGAACCCATCAAAATGTGTATTTACACCTCTATTTCCTCTAGTATACCAGCTTAGACTTTGATTCCAGTCCCGGGTCAAAAACTTTTTTCATGGGCAATTTGGGCCCACTTCCCCATGAGCTTATTGAAGTACACCGCATGGTCTTATTGGTTGCTGTTACTCCTCTGCATCTATACATACATATCCACAAGTATACAAGACTTGAACTCGAGAACCGGGAGGGTGGGGGGTGGTTCAACTCTATATATAAATCCCCAATCCTATGATCCAAAAGCACAAAGGAATTTCATCGCCCTATCTCCAGCTATTGTCAAGTTAAAAACATAGAAAATGGGCAATCTGGGCCGAATCGCCCCTGAACCAAGTGGTAGCTTGGTGTGGGACCCGCAAAAAAAAAAAGACCCCAAAGCTGACAAACCTACCAAGTTTCAACTTGATATATGTTGATTCCTGTCACAGGTAACGAACTTTACTCCTGGGTAATCTGGGCCCAGTTGCCCAGGAACGGGACGGGTGGGGGAGTTGCAACTTTAAAAGTAGTTTCCCAGCCCTAGGTCTAGAAGTACAAAGAATTTCATCGTCTTATGTCCAACTCTGGTCAAGTTACGAACATTATTTACTGGGCTATCTGGGCCCATTCGCCCCTGAATCAGGTGGGTGTGGGGGGTTGGACCCCCAAAAGGCACAACTAGACCCCAGTGCCCACAAGCGTACCAAGTTTGAACTTGATACTTGCACTCGTGCACGAGTTATGAGCTCGACAAAATATGGTGAAAACCGAAAGCTGCTCCAGCGCTCGCAATAGTGGATTGTTCCAAGGAACACTCCACTAAAAACTGTTGTTAGCACTACTTGAAGTACACGAGTACAACTTAGAGCCCATTATTTCGTCAGACGCTACTAAATGAACGGATGGACAGCATTGGTCCTGGAACTGGAACAGCAAGCAATCGTAACAGATTGAACGTGTTCTTTTGACAAAAGTTTATTCGTCAACTTCCAACAAAATAGAACTTCAGTTCTTCCCGTGGCAACCCTGACGACACTGCTCCTTTCCTCGGCCCGCTGGTGGAACCAACCAAGCGATATGATTGGCTTATTACAACGCGCCGCCAGCATGTATTGACATAAATCTGAGGATAAAAGATCCCCAAAATATACGCGCTGCTCTGAGGATAAAAATACCTCCAGTGATACGTATCTGTGTATTTTTTGACGTTACAGGAGATTCTGCGGCCTAGGTCTTCAGCTAGGGTTTATGCCAAGCTAGACTTGGCTAAACTGAGCTATGCTAACCAAAAATAAGATAAAACTAAAAAATATTCGTACAAATTATAACAGAATACCATACTGTCGTGGCGTAAAGGGTAACATCATGATGAGGACATGGTTGCCACGTGTCCCACGATAGTGTGAATTGTCACTCTATTTTGTGTTTGTCACTCTTGTCCTACGTAGGACATAAAAATCACTCTATTTAAAAAAAATGACTAAATGTGTAATTTTTGCAGCAGGGATTCCGGCGAAAACTGACTTTTTAAGTTTTTTTCATGAAATAAAATTGAGATTTATCATTTTTTCAGAGGCGATTCAGACCAAATGTGAACATCCCATGAAAATAAATTTCACTCCCAATTGACTCTCTGTTTTGGGCCTAAAGTCACTCTCTAAATTTTTTGATGTGGGAACACTGGATGAAGACCTAACATAGGATTTAATTGTCCCTAAGACGGTTTACAAATGTAAAATTGTCCCTAAGACGGTTTACAAATGTAAACGCGCTCAGGTCTATATATATAGATTCAATTATATTCACCGATAGGAAAAAACTACGATTTTTCGCATTCCACAACATTCAGTGATACGATGAAAAAACTTAAACGATTTTTATCCTTGGATGATACGTACCTTTTTACCCCTAGACATATATCTTTTAAAGCATAATGGACACTTCTAATTCTTTACTTTGTATTAAATGCTTCACAAATAAACATTTCCGACTTCCTTTAGAAGGCGCTACAAAAATCGGCCGTTTTCTTGTTATCCCTTGTCTTTACCTCCCTGGCATTTCTGCGATCCAAATATTAGGAGCTGGAATACCATGGCAGGAAATTCAAAAAACTCCCAGCAATGCTTGATAGAAAAGGATACATTTGAGATGTCACCAAAGTCAAGCCGCAGATGCAGTTTACCTGATTGTTCTAGTGTTCCATCAGAAGTTCCATGGCTTAAAGTTCCTATTAAAAGTTTTTCTTTGTGGAATAGTGTTGTGAAGCTTGATTAGCTTGCTTTATAAAATGAACTAGAATATGCAATAAGTTTATAAAAAATAACATAGCTACAAAAATCATTCAAAAACAAATAACCTATTCAAATCTGAATTATACAAGCTGATTTATGCATAAAATACAGATCTACTAGTATTATAAGAGACATCACTTTTATCTTTGTCCAAGCTAGTAAATTGAGCATGTACTGGCAAAACAATTAAGCTTTGAAATATCACAGAAAGGATACTGTTGAAAAAGCTGCTGATATAGGGGGTAAGCATTGTTCCTACGTTGTTACAGAGTGGGATTGGGGTAATTTGATGTGCCCATTGAACTTTAAGGACCTCGCGGTGTCAGATACTGGTGAGCGCGCTCGGAGGAAAAGAGGAATCTGTATCCGCAGTAATACACCTTACTACACCAATTTGAACAACGCATTACCCCGCAACACAATTAATGAGCCGTCGAGAAATAGGAATGTGTTGCTATAAAGGGTAAACTAGTTTCTAAATTATGAGTAGTGTTGATTGTTGACATTCACTTTTCATGTTTTCGTTCCTCTTTTTCGTACTCGTGCCTCCTAAAATATGTCGAGTCGTGCCTCTGTTAGTTGATCCCTTCACTTATTCCAACAATATTTACAACGTCAGTCAGCTTGGGCTAAAAGAGTATTTAGATCCCTTCACATCGGTATCTACTAAAAAGAGGCACGGCACGGCACAGGAGGCAAGAGCAATAAAACAGATTAGCAAGTAGTAGAAGTAGACAAGTAAGTGTGAGTTCATAACTACTGAGCCTAAAAAAAGGCACGTTAGACAATCGTTTCTGCCCCTCACTATGAAGCCTGAAAGGGCCCTTTTTGTTTTCTTGCCTCTTTTTCGTACTCATGCCTTCCTCTATGTCGTGCCGTGCCGTGCCTCAGTTTAATCGATCCCATTCATAGCGACTGGTAACTGTTTCTCTCCCGTTTTCTGCGACATCGATTCTGCAAAAACTTCAAGGACATGAGCTCCATGAAAGTCTGCAGCTTGGACTTCCGAAGTTCAAGCTCACTTTGAACTTTCTGAAAAAAGAAGTCATTTTTAAAGTTGAAGAAATTTGCTGCACATCCCCTTTTGTTACTCCTGGAAGCCCGACCTTAAATTTCGTCTCACCTCGAAGATTACCTCGCCGAAGAACTTTCACTCTGACACCTAAGTCATCCAAGAAGTAGACCGTCCTAATCATCGAACCCGGCTACAAAATAAACTTCACCCCCCTAAGTCCGGACAAATCGTTACGGAAACTAGTTTGGAAACGGAAAAGCAAGGACCAACTACCTTTAACAGTCTACCTCTATGCCTGATCCCATTTTCAGGAGTGGTCCATATTTCTTCATGATTCGATGAAAACCGTTTTTTACCATGAAAACCAATATCTGAACTCTCAAGCTGATTAGGCTATGTTCGATATGTAGTTTAGCAATTTCATACATCAAAGATTTGTAATAATCTAAACTGCGGAAACCAAGGACTTTGTTTTCTGTTATAGACAAAGAGGCAATGTTGCCACGACGATGAATTTTTCGTGCTACTAGGGATTGGAAAAGTATTATTTCTAATTCTTGAAAAGGGTACTATAATAACAGAAAAGAATGAGCTGCAGCATTTTGGTGATTATTATGTGAAAAGGCTACTAAAAATTGACGTACGGACAACACTGTTCTAAAGCATTATCTAAATAGGTGTTGTAAGGTGTATTGCGGCGTATAAGGTTTATTACAGATTGCTACAGATGCTCCCGAGCATGGTAAGCAAATAGTAACTATTAGTTACTATTCCGACAAGGTTGGAACAGTCAGCGTAGTAACCTTTCGTGAGGATGGAACGGAAATAGTAACTAATAGTAACTATTGTTAGAAGGGTGGAACATGCTCAAGGAGAATAGAGCCAGGTCTATTTTCCCTTATGCAGAAGCCAATCAGACCGCTTGGTTGTTTTCACCAGCAGGCCGATGAGAGGAGCAGCGTCTTCAGGGTTTCCACGTGAAGCACTAAATTCTACTTTGCTGGAAGCTGAAGAAACAACTTTTCTTCTGAAGAACGTACGTTTCGTTCTGTTACGGCTGCTAATTGTTATTTCGAGGACCAATGCCTGTCCATCCGTTAATTTAATAGCTTTTTACAATATAAAGGGCGTCAAATTGTACTTGTGTACTTAAAACACTCTTTCTGATCTTTAGAAGCTCGAAAAATTGGTTCAGCGTGGCAACACCGAACGCTGGATTGATAAGAAATTCCTATTTGAACAGGCGCAGCCGTAACCGACCAAAATGCGGCACCAGAATCTGTTGGGCCAGTGAAGGGTCGTAGAAAACGTTTCTTGAGGTTGCGTTCCACAAACTTAACAATTGTTAACAATCGTTAACTTTACTTCGGGGCGGAGCTACCTGCAGCTTTAACGATTGTTAACTATTCCCAGTTCTACAATTGTTAACTATTTTGCAACGATGCTCACCGACCATCGTTACAAAATAGTTAACAATCGTTAAGCTCTGGAACGGAAATTGTAGGTGGGCGGTGCTTAACGCAAAAAGTTAACAACTGTTAACAATTTGTTAACGATCGTTAAGTTCCGGAACGCAACCTGAATTCTTTGTACCTTATTTTACAGACAAAATTAACAAGAAAATGGAGAACAAGTGACGTATTTATTGTTTTATTATTGTATATATTCAAGTCCTTTTAGCCCGTTAACTGTATGGTCGATATATTTAGTAGGCTACAAATTCGGCGCTACGAGTTGAATCAACAAGACTATCTATTTATCTATCTAAATGTGATTTATAGAAGAAATATAAAATCGTCAGTTAAACTTTCATCAAGGTCAAACTTTCGTGCCACCATTGGCAACTCTGCAAAAAGGTCTAAGAGTAAAACAATCTGTATGTGACTTGAGAGGAGAAAGAACTTAAAGAAACGATCAAATGCGCTACTCCTGATTAAATCCTACTGTAGCTTCTATTTCTGATACGCGTGAAGTTTATTTTCCATTTCTTTACAGTGTCACGAGCAGTGACAGAATTGCATGTATTCACTGATTTCACTTCGTTCAAGCTGTTGAATCCAGGCTCTATCTCTAACCTGTTTTCTAATGGCCTGTCACTCAAACATTTCCCGATGAAAAATTTCTAGCCTGCGTTGTAGTACCAACACGTTGCATGTAATACTATGTAATCGCAAAGAATACTTTCACTTAATGTGCCTCAGACTGGTCCAGTCTTATGGTAGCAGTATCCAGTTGCATCCTCTCTTGCCATAGTAGCATTCAGTCTTGCTAATAGTAGCATATAGTAGTATGCAGTAACACGGTAGCCTCGAAGTAGAAGCATGTAGTAGCATCATTAGTATGCAACTTTTTCGTACTACTTCATAGTACTATTTTGAGATAAATTTTTCATCGGGCGATTCCGCGACACCAGAATTCCTAAATTCCTTCTATAGGGCTTAAAGGGCCCGTCGGTGTCTACAATGCCAAAACAAACCCACTTCCATAACTACATTCAGTAATTCTTAAAGCACAGCCCGATGAAAAATTTATCTCAAAATAGTACTATGGAGTAGTACGAAAAAGTTGCATGCAGTACTAACGATGCTCTACATTCTTCTACTTCAAGGCTACCGTGTTACTGCATACTACTATATGCTACTATTAGCAAGACAGGCTGCTACTCGATACAACTACATAAGATTGGACCAGTCTTAGGCACATTAAATGATAGTATTATTTGCTATTACATAGTATTACATGCAACGTTTTCGTACTACTACCATACTACTAAGCAGGATACAAATATTTCATCGGGACCTTTCTAAGATCATGCGCCCTTGAGGATCCTGAAAATATATCGTTTAATCGAAAGCATTTTTTTTGTTCCTTTTCAGTTATGATGCGCACTTTAAGGGCGCTAGAAATTCATTAGTAAGCAAAACCCTTGAGGCAAAAGGGATTTTGGACCCTTGGGGATCATGAAAATGTATTCATCGTCCAAGCACAGCTGGAACCACCTTAACTCGCGATCACCAAATTTCCAGACCCCCTCCCCCCCCCCCCCCCCCCCACAGTGCCTGGACCTGGTCCGGTTCTGTAAACGATGTATCTAGGGCTCGTGTTTGTTCTTCCCACTTTTCATCCCGATTCCTCCCCTCGAGCGTGTCACAAGATTTCCGGTTCCCCCCTCCAGCTCCCCCAAAGTCTCCGGATCCGGTCCAGACTTCAGAGGCTTCTGATACGCGAAATCTTTCCAGATATCAAGTCTGATAAAGATCTGATCACCCATTCGAAAGTTATACATATCTCAAGATTCCAACTCCCCCTCCCTCCACTCCCCCACGATGGTCGCATCGGGAAAACGATTACTAAGTCAGTCTGGTCGGGCCCCTGATAATCTTATGCGCCTACCAAGTTTAATATCAAGTTTCATTAAGGTCCGATCTTCCGTTAAAAAATTATGGATTCCTACCGCAATATTCCGGATTTCACCTCCCTCCACTCGCCCCACGACGGTCGGATTGGGAAAGTGACTATTTCCAAGTTAGTCTGGTCGGGTCCCTAATATGCACGAAAATCTTCATCGTCCAAGCAGATCTGGAAGTACCATAACTAGCAATCACCGGACCGACCGCCATGACGGAAAAGTGATCGGTATATTGCACTTGGCCGGAAGGCAAGTGCCATTCAAAATTTTTCAAACAATTTCAGGTTTTATATAGTTTTGCTTGTAAAGGACTATAATAAACCCAGGAGTTGACAAACTCCCACGGACATCGTCTGAACCAACTTCGCAATGAGCTTTTTCAGTTGCATGTTGCTGTGTAGCACAATCAAGACGTGGTCCGTCAGATGCGTACATGTAGCGACAGTATGATCAGACGAATATTGAATGTATTGCGGTGGCATTGCCAGCTTCAAGCTGGCAATGAGGCATTGCAAAACTTTCATGTAGGCTAAGGATTTTTAAGGTAATTTGGTCTTTCGGGGTTTTGGTCTTTCGTTGTATATATACTCCTTTAAAACCAAGCTGACTTGGATATATATATTCATACAATAGATAAAAACAGAACATCAGCTACACAGAGATGGGCGAATCCGAATCTTGATTCGAATCCAGGATTCGTCCTTTTGGCCGGATTCGAATCAGGATTCAAATCTTCTAGTCAGGCTGGATTCGGATTCGGATTCCAAACCCTCAACCTTACGAATCCACTCAAATTTCTATTCTACTTTCTTCCAGTTTCCGTTTCCCAAATTTTACACAGTGACCTTAGGCAAGCCACCTTTTTTATCTCCGCCACCAGCCATCCTCAGTAATTTATCACGTTATCCGATTACCTTAGATATCAGTGCTTTTTCTCGCCTCTCATTTTTAAATTATAACCCATGATTTGATTTTTGTTAGGGTCGGGTTCGAATCCGGATTCGATTCCAAATTCGAATCCTCAGAATGAAATGGTGGATTCGTAATCGGATTCGTACTTAGCCCTGGATTCGGATTCGACTCCTTTCATGGTCGGATTCGCCCATCTCTGCAGCTACATACGCTTTGGCAGTGATATTTTTGGCCTTCTTGTCAAGGGTCGTCGTCAGGGTGCTGAAACTTTCATCGGAACTTTCACAGCCCAAACATACAGAATCGACATTTATGAACAAACTACGGAACTCCCATAGTTCGACAGCCTGACGAAGACCCTTGCCAAGAAGGGCCGGAATATGTAGAAAATATATCTAGCTGACGTTTCCGCTTTTATCCATTGTATTTTTTGTTTGTATAATTGTGTTACCGTGGCCCTCGAAAATTTATGAAGCACAATCATATTTGATCCGTGCAACCTTGCCTTGTCTTGTCCGTGCGCCGCAGTACAGAGTGGGTTTCTATGAAGCTAAAGCCTAATTCTCATCAGAGCAAAACTTGCGTCCACGGCCTCTCTCAGACTCAGGGTTGCCACATCACGAATATTTAGAGAGTGACTTTTGGACCAAAACAGAGAGTGGATTGGGATTGAAATTTATTTTCATGTAATGTTCACTTTTGGTCGGAATCGCCTCTGTAAAATGACACAGTTTAAATTTAATTTCATGAAAAAAACTTGAAACAATCATTTCTGGTCGGAATCCCTGCGGCAAGAATCACACATTTGGTAATTTTCTGAAATAGAGTGATTTTTATGTCCTACGTAGGACAAGAGTAACAAAAACAAAACAGAGTGACAATTCCAACTATCGTGCGACATGTGGCAACCCTGCTCTCAGCCCGGCCTCTATGGTCCGTCCCGTTTCTAGAAGTGCTCTTTATTTCTTCACGCTTTGACAAAAACAGTTTTAATCACGAAAACCAATGATATTCGACGAGGAGCTCAGCAATGTTGAGGAGAAAAGTCGATCCAGATTAGTGATTGTCTCCAGGACAGAGAGAAGCGATTTTAATTTTCTAAAGCAATCAGCAGTACGTGCTCGAAGTTGGTTTTTCTTTCAGTAGATGTCAGCAATCGTGAGCAGGTAGTTAAACTTGAAGGAAAGTGGGCTATAGATTCTTGCATGGTAACATGCTTGAGCACGGTCACCCATTTTTAATTTTTTGTTTTATTTTTAAATTTGTAGCATTGCTATCTTGCCTAATAAGCATTGTTACTACCAGACGCGCCAGACGCGTTACTAGCCAAAATGTTTGGGCAGGGGGGGGGGGGCGAGGCATTTACCGACTGACTGGTAATATTTACCGACTTTTTCTGCGGAAAAAAACGACTGTTTTCAACAACAAAAATGACATTTTTGAAAAAAATCGACTGTTTTTCAGAAAAAAAACTTTTTTGACGGAAGTCCACCAATTTTCAGGAAAACCAACTGTTTTCATGAAAAAAATCAACTGTTTTGACGAAAAATCGCGGCGCTTCGCACCAGATCGGTTACTTTTTACCCACTGGTCGACAGCATTGGAGGGGGGGGGGGCGTCCCCCCCCCAGTCGTGACACCCCTGGTTACTGAAGTAGAAATGTGCTCTTTGAAAAGTTGCTTAAAACTGAAAAGTGTAATTTTCCAAAATCCAGTTAAAACCACAATAGATGCAGCGAGATGCTATAAGGCACGGATCTTCTAGTTAACCATCACTTATAGACTAAAGCAGGGCTTAAGACCCGATAAAGATGCATTACTTCGTTGCTCCGTTATTCACATAATCGATTTTCATAGAATGGACTTTATTTTCCGGAGTTATGGCACCTCTCTGTTCCGTACTGTACCTCTATGCTTGAACCATTTAGCAACTACAACGGCAAAGGATCGACGAAACATAAATCTCTTGGTTCTCATCCAATCACAGGGATTTCTTCAATGCGGAAATCCAAATTCTCTGCGTCTTGATGAAGCAGTGTATATTTGGAGCTTGTTCCATCCTTCTAACAATAGTAACTATTAGTTCCTGTTGCCGTTGTAACTACGCATCTCTGTAACGTGGTTGGTCGGATTCGCCCGTGGCATGATATAATGTTGGAAAATAGAAAAATCTTTCCAGCCTTGACGGCAAAAAACAGAATTCGTGACGTCATGCGTATTAACTAAGGTAAGTAGAGTGGAACACGCTCTTAGAATGTCCCTGTTAGATCCCAAAATGAAAAGGTCAAAAGTCCCTTAGAAAAGTCAGGATATCTTAAGTGTATTCAAATCCAAGATATGAAAATATGATGGCTTTTCAGTTTAACTTTAAAGACCCCTCGCACTATTCACTATTCAACCTGCAGTATTTTAAATATTTGAATAATTTCAAACTAGGCTGTGCTTACAAAAAACAACCCACGGTGTTGGCTATTTTAAGCATTTTCAGAGACTGGTAGCTAAAACAGGGAAACAATTTACATAACCATTTTTTCTGATGGAAAAAGTTCTCGCAGACAACCGTCGACAGCGTGATACACATTGAAGGTAGCAAAACACGGCAAGTGAGAAAATCAGCTTGCATTTGTTAGAGGGGTTAGAATGTACCGTACGAAATTGGGGTCTCCGGGTTTAGAAAAATACGGAGGGATTATGGAAGTAGGTTGCGCTAGTATTATAGGTAAGACAGGTCTTTTAAGGAACTCGTTAGAGTGACACACTATTTTCTTTCGTCGCAGCATGCGGATGTAACGGATCTGTCTAAGTCAAGTAACTGCTCAAAGAACCATACATCTACTGCATTATATTATATATATATATTTTATTCGTAATCCGCCAAATACACAAGGTGGTAGCGGAGAAAAGAGAATGTGCCATACCATGTACGGAACCGTTCATGCACCAACACAATGCTCGAAAGAAATAATCTGGGCCAACCACGACCAACTTGACCTGGATATATAACGGAATATACAAAATAAATATATACAAAGTGAAGATTTAACAACACTCGTTAATGCATGAACAAGAAACATTTTTTCGGTGCAATTTGCATTCGCAAACCTGCGGCCGAAAGTCGAAGTAGCTCACCGATAGCGAAACTCCGTCCGTCCAGAAGTCTCTGTTCCGACGAATGCCAGTTTTAAGTTTAACCGAAAGGGCTGAGCTTAAGATACGACAGTCTAGTTATCCATCACCTAATTCACTTATGCTTGAAGGCCCGATGAAAATGCTTCATTTTGTTACTTCGCTGTTTCCGAATAATCTATTTCATCTAATGAGCTTATTCTTACTGACGTGCTTGTACCTCTATGGTTATAATATTTAGCAACTTTCAGTCCTCGAAATACTCTATATGACTAAGTCCAAAATACGCCAGTGATCCTCAGGAAGAACGAAAAAACGTCTCACTACTGACTCAAACTCAACTTTTTGCGTCGGCAAGGAGATTGGTCATCAAGAGTCTAGAAGGCGTTCCAGACACGATCTTGCACTACTTGATTATCTCTCAGACGTGTTGATAATAAGCTTCGCTATGTTCCACTTTCCACGCTTTTGCTGACATTCAAATTCACCCCAGCTGGACCGATTTTGACTTGTCGTGCAAGCAGCGAGTATTCTGAACGTCACTAGGAGAGTCTGAGCTGAAAAAATAAAAACACCTTAGAAGAGTCAACGTTATACAGTGGATTCAAATCCAAGATATAAAAACTTCCACCCAAGGTAGGAAAGATGGAGGTTCGCTGGCGCAGAGTTATGTGTGCCGAAAGCCTAGATACAGGTGCGAACCGGATCCCGTTACGGTCGGGGAGGGGCAAACGGATGGAACGCACGCGGAGCTGCTCATGCGCGGAGCGACCAGGGAAAAATTTGATTTTTTGTTTTTTGTTTTTTCAGAGCTGAAATTTGTTATGATACAAAAGTGTACACATATATCAGACTTACTTGTGGCCGAGTCAATATTAAGTCAAGAAAACACATTAATTTATCATGCAATTTGTATAAAATAACTTTCTAAAGGAATACAAACAATGGTAAATGTAAAATAACACAGACATGATAAGTATAAGGAAACTCCGCTTATGTTTGTCAAAGCTAGTAAATTGGAGTTTGGCAGGCAGCAGAAATCGCCGTAACCGTATTTCACCTAAACTAAATTGTGTAAGAATCTGCAGATTTCTGATGTAACATTGCATCTTAACCCGATGAAAAATTTGTAGCCTGCGTAGTAGTATGGTAGTAGTACGAAAACGTTGCATGTAATACTATGTAATAGCAAAGAATACTATCATTTAATGTGCCTCAGACTGGTCCAATCTTATGTAGTAGTATCCAGTAGCATCGTGTCTTGCCATAGTAGCATCCGGTCTTGCTAATAGTAGCACATAGTAGTACGCAGTAACACGGTAGCCTTGAAGTAGAAACATGTAGTAGCATCGTTAGTACCGCATGCTACTTTTTCGTACTACTTCATAGTACTATTTTGTGATGAATTTTTCATCGGAAAGGGGTTGTAATATGGCAACGTGATAGTTTTATCAGCCCATTGAACTTTAAGAAACCTTGACTGAACCTTTCAAGTTCCTAGAACAGTTCTGCAAAGTTCTAGTCATAGGAGGCTTTTTTTTAAACCCGTGACCGGATCTCACACTAAGTCCGGATTTTGCAGCAAGACCCACAAATGCCCATTTATTAAGGGGTAGAGGAGGTAAGCCCGATGAAAAATTCTTTGATTCTGTAGTTGTACGATAAAGTTGCATGTTTTGATATGTAGTAGTATGAAATACTTTGATTTAACATGCCTCCGACTGGGTTAATCTTAAATAGTAGTATCCGATAGCATCCAATCTTGCATCCAATCTTGCTGTAGGAGCATCCAGTTTGCCAGTAGTAGCATGCAGTAGCAACATTTACTATTGCATGCTACGTTTTCGTACAACCCCATACGACTAATTCTCGAAAATTTGTCATCGGGAGGAAGTCATTTTGACGGAGGTAAAATTTTTATTTTCTTTTTCATTTGTTAGGGATGGGGCTGGAAATTGGTAACGGGTTAACAGTCTGGATTTTGATTGTTTGTTTACATACATGTTTGTTTGTTTTTGTATTAAAGTAATTAAAATCAATGCCAACTAATGCAACCTATTTATAACAGCCAAAGCCGTGAATAATTTGTTAGAAGCAGAGTCTAGTTTAACAGTATTTAACTAGTTCTCTATATTGGGAATATACACAGTAAATACTGCGATATGTGCTTTAACTTATTTGTTTGTTAACACTTGGTATCAGTGAATTACAGAGGACCTTCCAAACTCTTTTTCTGCAAACTATATAAGTTCGATTTACTTTATTTGTTCAGAGAAAACTACCTAGCTACCTACGTCCCAAAAACGGGATGCTAGACTATCCAGTCCTCTACCCAGCGTTTACCATGATATTTGCAATACGACCATGGTATTTCTATTTCGACCTTCCGTCGATAGAGTCAGTAAGATAATATGCGTATATATAAGGTAGTTAGTCGTAGGCTATTATGTTGTGAGTACATGACATGACAGCTGCATAAACTCCTATCTGTCTATTTATTGTCCATAAGAACCTCGCGCCGGTTTTGTACGATTTCAGATTCAAACAAAAAAGCTGGAAAAGACCAGCTTTTATTTATTTTCTTTCATTTACTCTGCTTTTTGGGATCCCAAAACGTAAGTGGAGGGATACCTATGACATCGCAAAAGTTCTGCGTCTGTCCGTCCGTCTGTCTGTAAGCATGATAACTCTCGAACGGAATGAGATATTTTGATGAAACTTGGTGTGAGGATTCGTTGGGTCGTCGGACCAGTCGAGTTCGTAGATGGGCTTTGTAGCCCTACATTTAGGGGTGGGGGAGGGAGTTCAAATTAAGGGGCAAACAAAATATTCTGAAACAGCTACTGTGATAGTCGATTATGGGGTAAGAAGACATGCTGATCACGATGGTGAAAACCATTTTGTAATCGGACAAATAGTTCAGCCGGAATCCGGCCAAAACTGGAAAGTTTGTTGAGAGTAAAAGTTTTATTTGAAGTTGATTAGATCTTCGATTTAGGGGTAAGAAGACATGGTGAAGACGATGGTGAAAACTATTTTCTCGACGGACAAGTATTTCGCCCGGAATACGGCCCAAACCGGAAAGTTTGTTGAAAGTAAAAGTTTTATTTGAAGCTGATTAGATGTTCGAGTTAGAGTTAGGAAGACATGCTGAAGACGACGGTGAAAACTGTTTTCTCGACGGACAAGTATTTCGCCCGGAATCCGGCCCAAACCGGAAAATTTTTTAAAATTAAAAGTTTTATTTGGAGTTGATTAGATGTTCGATTTAGGGCAAGAAGACATGCTGAACACTTATGTGAAAACAATTTTCTACCCGGACATGTAGTTCGCCCGGAATCGGACAAAACTGGAAAACTGTTAGAAGTTAAAGTTTTATTTCTAGTTGATTAGATAAGCGATTTAGGGGTAAGAAGAGACGCTGAGTCCCTCCCTAACAAAAATGAAACGGCCGTTGCAAGTCCATTTTATGTACATTATTGACAAAACGGCCATAAAAAGTCCGTAAAATGTAAGACGTTTAACAGGTCGAAAACGGACCCGTTGGTTTGTCAGTTCTGGAAATCATCCTATGTACATAAAACGCCCGTTCTCTAACGCTAGGTAATTTTTCGACTCTGTTAAACGGCCGTCAACCTACGTTGGAATAATGTACGTTGTTTTAATTGAAGAACGGCTGTTTAATGTAGGTGAAACTGACATTAAAGGATTCGAATCATAATTATTTTTCCCGCTCTTGGAGAGTATTTCGTACCAGATGGCACAATTTGAGGCGTTTAGTGAACAGAAAAGAAAGAAAATAAAATAGATGACTCGCTTGTCGTCCATCTATCTATTGTTTTTAGCGGCGTCCTCTACCAGTCGTTTTATACGGTGGTGCTCGGTAGGCAAATGACTGCAAAAGATGGTGCTCTTCACAGTTACATGACTAACTTATTACGCGACAGTTGGTTGTTTTTCCACCGTGCACTAAGACTCGAGACTTTGTTCTTAAGTTTCTCATATCCCCTCTTAAATGCTTTATATAATGATATAAATCAACGATAACTGCTAGCATTAACACTGAGCTATTAATCCGTTATCATTTTGTTATCATGTTTTTATTTTCCATTCCCTCGAGCTCTGGTCAGTCTGTTCAGCGGTGGTTGATGGTTATATTAACTATAGCCTAACATCAAGCTTTACAGATGCACAGCATAATGTAATCATTACTTGTAAAATGACTAATATGATCTACTATTTAACATTCTATTTGTAATATTGTAACTTGACACAGACTAAGAAAAAAAAATTCCGTATCTTATCCATGACAATAATAAATTCAGGATAGGAAAGTGTTCTTTTTAGATTTTTTGTCGATACGTAAAAAACTGCATTTAGATGAAATTAGTGCATTTATTAGTTAGCATCACCATCTCAGATGAATCAACCCCACTGGCTATCTCCTTTCACGAAGCGTAAAATTTACTTGTTAAAGTTTGCATTGACACTTGACACGTTTACAGCTTACGGCCGGCATGTGTCGATCAGAAAGGCATTTTGTACCATAACAAACCACCCCAGCAAAAGGGTTATCCATTGATTGTCCCCTGCCAAATCCAATGCCTGCGAGCTATCATCTTCCAAACATCTGTATGTTAAGGGCTGTGCCTATAGGGCTGCTAAGTTGAAACCAGGAATATGCCAAACGAAGGAGGCGAACGACCGTATTTGAACCTATTATGCATTCAGCTAGAGAAAGACGAAATATAACCACACAAAAAAAAACTAAAAAGAAACCAAAATATAAATTATAACAAACTAACCCAATAACTAACCAAACCAAAACAAAAATAAAGGAATTTTGTTTGCCAACCCGGACGTGGCGATTGGTGCCAACCTATACTTTCGGGAGTTATACCAGCAAAGATTGTAGAGCAACAATAGCTGTAAGAATGTATTTATTTCATTGGTGTTTAAAAGTCTCACATTATGGCACTACTGCTGATTATACACTGCTTATTAAGTAAGTTAATGGAATTTAAGAATCCCGGCATCGCCGAGTGTATTCAAGGGTGAGCGAAGGGACTTAGCGCTTGCACGAGACAACCTGAAGGATATGTACGTTTGTGCAATAATGGCCGTAGTTAGCATCAGTTATTTTCAAAGATTATTTTCAAAGAACCCAAAAGTTATAGTTATCACTAAATACTGGGTGCAGTGAGGGTTAGACAGAAACATCATATTTTAAAGCCCATTTCATCAGTTTGGCAGTAACACCAGACTCCGCTGAAACTGGAGATCTTCTACTGAATAAAGTAAGCGGGGGAGGTAAGCTTCCATTACTTCCGTTTTGTCTCCGAAAGATTTTTTTGCCGTGAAGACTTTTGAATAAAAATTGGCCGTCGTAGATACTTCAAAGGTAAGGAAGGCGCATCAAGCTGAGCCATCTCATTACACTCTTATGCCGTTCATGTTTAGCTTTGACAGTAAAACGGATCCGTCAGCTGAATTGTATCACACTGTAAAAAGTTTCTCCGAGTAAGGATTAAAGTTAACTGCAGTATTTGCTACAAATTAGAGATACGATTATCTTTCTAGAGACAAGGTTAATCACAGTAGCAAATACTGCAAGATTTTTTTACAATGTAGAGCTGTATTTCGACCCTTCTTCGCAAGGGTGTTCTACTGTTCAGTAAAATCCAGCTGACCCATCCATTTTGCACTGTCAAATGTGATTCGAAGTCAACATGGGCTGATGTAATACCTGCCTAGCTAATTAGAACCTCCCTCGAATAACTTGCTTGAACCTTTATAATTTAGTAATTTTTAGTTTGATACACATCCACTATATAATTTGAAATACAGCCATGTCTGTTATTTTTTGTTTGTTTTTTCGGATTCCAGCTTAACCATTCACCGATATAAAAAAAAATATGGTAAGTTGTATTAGCTGCATCAACTAGACCAGGGTTCCCAACCGGTGGTACGCGAGACCCTTGCAAGGGTATCGGCGAAGGTAAAAAAAATCGATTTAGTCTGTAGCTTCAAACCCTCGCCTCGCTCATTTTTAATTGCCAAAAGCCTAAATTACCAGCAGGGGCATCACCAGCCAAAACGTTTTTGGGGGGCAAGGTAGTTTTACTGACTGGCCGGTCATTTTACCGACTGTTTATAAAAAAAAGTTTTTGGGAAAAATCGTGGCGCTTCGCACCGACTCGTTTCTTTTTAACCATCTGGCAAACCGCTTCGGGGGGATGGGTGTTCCCAACCCGTCTCTGACGGCTCTGATTACAAGCCATAGTGAAAGTCAATGAAATAAAGTTTATTTCAAATCAGATAGCCTACTGCCGTAAAATCTTTTCCTGTATCAAACAGTAGGATACTGTTTCAAGAAGAATCGAAGACATTACAAGTGATTCAAGTCATTCAGGTTGCGAATTAGGCTAACGAAAATGTTTGCGATGCAGCTGGATGATAGCACTTAGAAAATCAAAACCAAACACAGAAACAGGCCTACTGACTGTAAAAAATATTATCCTTAATGACGTCGAGCCGAGGTTTGACAAAACTGTAGCTACAAAGCATCCTCAAGTTTCTCATTGATTCGGTATATATTTCTACATATCCTTATCCTTATAGCCTTATCCTTATCCTTATATATATTATAGCCTTATCCTTTATGATAATAAATATCGTCTTTTTCACGTTCTGAAAAAGGGAAGGGGGTACGCAACCTTCTCGAACCGTGATTAGGGGTACGCGGTACGGAAAAGGTTGGGAACTACTGAACTAGACCGTGATCTGTCTGCTATCTGTACCCAGTTTCTGATTTATACTCGATCCCGGCTGGACTATTCATCCGACCGGCATATTCCGCATGCAGCAAAACCGTATTGACGGAATACCAATGACTTCGAAAAGTTTGTCTCTCTCTCTAGATTGTCTGTCCGTCTGTTTGTCTATCCGTCCGTTATGAAAAATAGAATAAATAGCCCGATAACTCTCAAACTGGTTGACGTATTGTGTTGAAACTTTGTATAGGCATTGAGTCAAAATACATGACAATTTTGGACATGGACCATGTGGCCCTGCAAGCGGTGATCAGTTTTTTTCAAGATAATAAGAATATTTTTAGAATAAGATAAGTTTAGGGGTAAGGAATCATGCTGAACCAATATCTGATTTCTTTCTTTTTTTGCCAGACAACTACTGGGAATCCTACCGATTCCGAAAATTTAGCAGAAGCAACAATTTTTTACTATATTTGACGATGAAAAAGAAAAAAAAAAATCATCGCTAAACGCTAAATTTGTTTCTGAACTGTGTTCATTCCCCGGATAAAATTCGGCATGAATTCAACATCGAAAATTCAACATCGCGTGAAAGTGGAAGTTAATCCTGAAGTCGTTTCGAACACTGATTTGAGCGTGAAAAATCATGGTAAATCTCTCTCAGTTCTTTTCTTTTCTTTGCTTCTTAAGTTATTTTAACTAATGTTCTTACTTTCTTTGCGGACCAGCGGTTAGGCGAAGCATATTTGAAAAAGCAAAATGGATACTTCAACTACATTTTTTTTCAGAGCTATATTTCGGCCGTTCTTGGCGAGCGGCTCACAAAAAATCTGGTTAATTTCACCTGGGGACAAACAATGTTGTTACGGGATCTTGCAAAGAAAATAAAACCTACAGGACAGGCTTGCCTGAATGAACAAGTCCAGTAAATACTGAAGTCTTTAGTCTTCTTCTATACGTCTTCCTCCTTAACATATTAAGTTGGCAAATATCGAAAATTACACTGAAAAAGTTTCTTAGCTGTGAAACATCCGTAAGAAAAAAACGCCCAAAGAGAAATATTTCTGCAGACTTCCTGAAGCATCAGTGGAGTCTAACAGATTTCAGGAATCCGTTAAAGAATATGAGATAATTAGTCTCATTCGTAAACATTCGCCTGCACCAGGGTTCCAACCAAACTATCCATTTGGTGTGGATACACAGAGCAAGATTTCCCGTATTTTCAGCACTCCTATAATCGGGTTAGTGGTGTAAGTGGAGGGATACCTATGACACCGAAAAAGTTGTCCGTCTGTCTGTCCGTCCGTCTGTGAGCACGATAGCTCTCTAAGGGAATGAGATGTTTTTGGTTGAAACTTTGTGTGATGATTCTATGGGTCAAGGGACAGGCTGAGACTAGTAGATGGGCTCTGTAGCTTGACATTTAAGGATGGGGGTAGGGGTATAAATTAAGGGGCAAACAAAATATTTTTTACCAGCTAATGAGATAGTCGATCCAGGGACATGCTGAACCCGAATATGAAAATCACTTTCTCGCCGAACAAGTAATTCGCCCGGAATCCGGCCAAAACCGGAAAATTGTTAAAAGTAAAAGTCTTCTTGGAAGTTAACTAGATGTTCGATTAACAGGAATACGAAAATCATTTCCTCGACAGACAAGTAGTTCGCCCTAATCCGGGCCGGATTATTTGGAAAATTTGTTAAAAAGATCATTTTCTACCTTGACATCTACTTCGGCCGGTCTCCGGCTAACTGGAAAATTTATTATAAGTAAAAGCTTTATCTAAAGTTAGATAGTCCTTCAGCCCAAGCTGACTGCGAATCATATTTGACGGTGCAAAGCGGATAAGTCAGCTACTTTTTATTAGAGCTATATTTCGACCCTTCTTGGCAAGGGTCCTCTTCAGGCTCAAACTAAAAAATGAACTTCTGGAGAAACACATAAAGATTCTTCCTTAAATATCTGATTTTATGAACTTCTTCTCTGTAATCTGTAATCTGTAATCTTCTCTGTAATGTAGCTGACTTATCCGTTTTGCACCGTCAAATATTAAGTTGATGAGAGGTTCAATATCGGGGTAAGGAGATGCTCTAGACTCTTTTTTTGTCGGTGAAGTAGTTTTCCCGGAATCCGGCCGGAACTGGAAATCGGCAGAAGTAAGGCAGGAAGAATAAATAAGTCTGTTTTTCCAATCTGAGCGGTTTTTTAGCCTGAAGAGGACCATTGCCAAGAAGGGCCGAAATATAGCTCTAATAAAATTCACCTGACGTATCCGTTTTGCACTGTCAAATAAGCAGCAAGTTTTGATAAATTTTTGTCTAAGTAGATATGTAGTATAGGGTCAAATAAACATGTTGAATCAATATTTGAACTTGTTTTTGTCAGATGATTGGATCAGATATTAAATTTTGGGATCCCATTAAAACCTTTGCTCTTTTTTTTATGCTTCACGATTTTGCGTGTGACCCTTGCGCAGGATCCATGCTAATCTTCTTTGTATTGTTCCAATTTTTCTGCCCTCCCCATATGATAAGTTGGCACGAACTCATGACCAGACTTCTATACGGAGTTCCCAGATGTGCTATATTTAGCTCAAAACCCAAAGACTGAGGGTGTGCTACCTGAACGGGTCTAAACTTGCTCTCGAGTCGATACTTGGGGTTGGCATTTGGATACAAAAAGGTTGTTTCTGATAAGACGAAAGGCGCGAAAACAATTTCAGTGGCACAAAATAAATAGCAGTGAAGGTGAATGTCGAATGGAACGCCAGAGCAAGAGATATTCAACCGTCTTATAGGAGCCGGACTAGTGGACAAAGGTAAAGATCATCTTCTTTGTGTTTCAGTTGTTGATTTTCAGGACATTTATTTCTCGTCAGTGCTGACATATTTATTTTGTTGTGGCTTTTTGTGAAATTCTGGCTTCTGACGGGGGTTAGGAAAGGCTCTTATCTTGATTGCGTGATGGGTAATTTGTTGTTCAATCTTATAAAAAGTCGATTTAAGGTGGCCTAAGGATCTATAATAAAACCGTTATCTAAATTTGTCAAGAGTATAAATTAAAAGGGTATTTCTTTTTAGGTGAATAGTGTGGCGAGGGAGTCCTGGAGAGATTTGGAGTGGGGGTTGGGGCTCAGGAAGGAAGTGAGTAATTGAAGCCACGAGATAAGGCTGTCAGTGAAAGCGAGGCATTGCCTCTCTCGATTTGAGTATATAGCAATTGCCCGGTCGGTGCCGACATCTGTTGCTACATGTTTCGACAACAAAGTAAGCTTGTTAAGAAGCGATTGAAAGATAAATCGCCTAATTTATCGACGGCACCGTTGCCGTGAAAAATATCTCCATACCCCCCCCCCCCCCCTACCGGACCTAGAAACAGGATATCTAGTTTCACTCCAGTCTGAGGGTTCCCGGAATCACCTAGTATGATCTGGGACAAACTTTTGATACCACTACTTTGATCCATATGAGTGCTACACTATTTCCGGTACCGCTCACCCTCAAACTCCCCCTACAGCGGCCGAATCTGGTTCCGGCACACAAAACAGACCATCTAAAGCATCTTCTAGTACTGGCTATCAAGTTTCACCCGACTCGAAGATTTTCCGCGAACCCATGCTCCCCCCCCCCACCACCGCCGTGTGATCCACTCGTTTGACCCCTATGCGAGCAACAAAATTTCCGGGACTTCCCTCAAAATCCCTGCCACTGTGGCCTAGGACACATAAACTTCACATCTCCTCTTCTCGTCCTTCAAGTTCGAGTCGAATGACCTTATCTGCAAATTTCGGGTTTCCGCTTCCTCCTCCTCCGGCTGCGGCCGAATCCTGGCCGGACGCCAAATATTAGACTTGGCCGCATAAACTCGGCATTATCCAACTCGAATCCCATTTGGGCCCATTCGTTTGTTTTTTATGCATGTCACAAAGTTTCCGGACCCTCCCCCCCCTTCGGTTCCCCCTATCTTGATTGCTGCCTACTCCCCAGAGACATGTTTTGCATGTCTAGGTCATTAGTTATTAACACCCGTACAGTTTCACTAGAATCGGAGCACCCGTTCGCAATCTATGGAAGTCGGTAATTACCGAATTTCCCTTCCTGTAACTCCCCCTAAAGTGATTGGATCAAGGAACGGTAGTTTTCCTGGCTTAGCGTCAGGTCCTTAAGTCTATTTGGTCGGTCACTAGTATGTCTGCCAAGTTTTATCGTCCTAAGCACATCTGGAAATATCCAAACACGAGATCTCCAGAACTTTGGGACACCCCCTCTGACTCCCTTCAAAGAGCACCGATACGATTTCGTTCTGTTTAACGTATCTAGGTCTTATGCTTGTTCTTCCCGCCAATCCCACCCCGATCCCTCGACGCTAATCTTTTAATGAAAATTCCGGTGACCCCCCCCCCCCCCAAGAATCAGATCAGGTCCGAAATTGACTTGGAACATCTGAGACGACACCTCTTTCCACTTCCCAAGTTTCATTCAAATCTGATCGCCCGTTCAAAAGTTTATATACAACTATATTCCGGCTTCACCATCCCTACACCCTACAACGATGGTCGGATCATACAAACGACTCTTCTCAAGTTGGTTCGTTTGAGTCCCTAATATGTCAGCCAAATTCCATCGTCTTAATACATCAGGAAGTACCCATCTCGCGAGATCACCAGAATTCCAGACCCTCCCCCCCCCCCCCCAACTTCCTCCAGACTGCCCGAATCTGGTCCGGTTATGTTAATGGTGTATTTGGGACTTGTGCTTGCTCTTCCCACCAATTTTCATCCTGGTCCATCCACTCAAAGCGTTTCCCAAGATTTCCGGTTCCTCCCTCACCGAAGTCGCCGGATCCGGTCCGGATTTTTTAATTGGGTCGTGGAAGATAAGAGTTCTTTCCAAATATCATTAAGATCAGATCACCCGTACATAACTAAAAAATACCTCAAGATTCTGGATTCCCTCTCCCGCCACTCCCCCCACGATGCTACGATGCTCGGATCGGGGAAGTGACTATTTCCAACTTAATCTTTTGTGGTCCCTGATATTCCTGCCAAGTTTCATCGCCTGTCTTATGTGCAAGTGCCCGAACTAGGAAAAGCCGGACCAACCAACCGATGGACGGTCAGAAATTGCGATCGCTAAATGGCACTTGGCTGAAGGGCAATTGCCATAATAATTGCAAGATAAGCAGTATAGGCTATCGACAATCAGGGAATCCGAAAATTTAGTAAAAGCTTAATCTGAAGCTGTCTTGATTTATAGGGGCAAGAATATGTCAAAGCGACGTTTAAACTTTTATGTCCAGACCAAACAAGCAATTTGCCAGGAAACCGGCCAGAAACGGAGGTTCAGTAGAAATGAAAGTGAACGTTTGGGTCGATTAGATTAGGCTACACCATGGTATGGGGATAAGAAGAAATAAAGATTCGTATCTGCTTTCGTGTTCTGAGAGGATATATTAGCTGGTTTGCCATAAATCACAACTTTCACTCTTCGTACATTGTTGTGCGAAGAAGGAAAGTGGGAGAGAATGAGGGGTTATTTCAAGGTCTGTAATTGATTGGGTCTCGGCGGGGGGTGGGCTGGAGGGAGGCCGTAGACTTGAATTTTACTAGATGTGTCCGATCGCATCTGAACAATGTGTGGGACCTAGAGTGCTTGAACACAAAAAAATGTTTTGCTCGTAAAAATTTACTCCTTTGGGAAATTTCCCGTCCCTTCAGCTTCCCCACATATAAAATCGAAGGCCCGTTTCGTATGTACTTATTTACAAGTTGCATCACTATATCCTTCTATTCTTGTAGTCTCAATCCTGTGCGTGCCACAGCATTTCCCGGATCTTTTTTGTAGCATTCCCACCATGCCCAGATGCAATACGAACTCATAAATGTTCCTTTTAGGGCATTTCCCCAACCCCCTCCCAAGTTTCACTCAAATCGGAGCACTTTTGGATCCGGTGCGACATCCCCTCCCTCCAACTCCCCCCGATGAGACCGGATACGGTCCGGACTTCAAATAATAAAGTTGAGACCTATGACCTTTATAGTTTTTAATTTTCGTAGCTATCCCTCGATCCCTTTAGTCCCTGTGTATATTAGACCCCCCCCCCCCCTTCTGTCCCGCATCACAGTGGGTGGATGTGGTTTTGACACATAAACATGAGATCGTATCTGCTCCTGCCAACCATCAACTTTCGGATCACTTTTTCAATTTCGCCTCCTTTCCGTCCTCACAGGGATAATCGGATCTGGACTTTTTAGTATGTCGTATTTCCTCATCTAGCTTCCATAAGCGGGCTCGAACTAGTTAAACTGGGACAGAACAACAAACGGTAGATCGCTATGAGATAAGGCACTTGTGCCGTAATTAGAATTACGGAGTGCAAGCGAGTGGGTGGTGCTTAAACCAAAGGCAATAAAATTGATTTTCCCATTTGGGCATTTGGGGTGCCAGGTTTGGAAAGCCCAAGGTGCGAATCGGTTTTAGAGTGGGTTGGATGGAGGGTACTGCCAATATATTAAGTTGATGACCTGTCTTGAGGATCCAGAATCTAGAATGTGAGGAAAGGGACCACAAATTCAGTTTCGAGTCTCGCAAAAGATGCTCAGCAGATCATGCTTTATTCTGTAGAGTAATAAATGATGCCTAGAAGGTCTTCGAATTTTTTGGTGTGCCTTGCAGGAGACAGAGTGGTGGATAGTTTCGATGGAGCTAAAATGGCAGCAGTCAAAGGCAGTCCAGTCTAGTTAAACGTCTACTTTTTTTCAGTCCTTTCTGGATTAAACCGAGCGTTTGGCTGATGAACATTCAGGAGAATGTGGCATTGCGTCTGAACAAAAGCTTTCCGTACATGACCCTGCATAACCTGCATGCAGAAGGAGGTGTTGGACGGACGTCATGGAAAGAAACCATGCTTCCCTTCCAGCAAAGTTTGCATACAAGGTTAGTTATTCTATTTGTTTCGTAACCAGTGAAACTCAATAGAACCAGCCCTATTTTTTCTTCGAAGCCCTGTTCCTGTTGCTTTCCTTGAAATTTTTTCTTAAAAATAATAATAATTTTATAATTTATAATTTAGGTCGTCAGCATCTATGATAGCGCCACTAGACCAACTCGACGTTCCTTTAAGTAAAAAATAACGAGAACACATTTGTAGATAAGAAGGAAACACAGTGACAGGAAGCGTTAACAGTGGGTGTGCCTAACCATGGGAACTGGGGCTTCAAAGCGGACGGAAATATCCATGTGGTTCCAGTTGGTTTTCATAAGCCATCCTAATGTGAAGAAGGACCCGAAAGAGAGCTAGCCAGAATAGTCTCGTTGCGACAGTCGAAAATGTTGTTCCGTCCCCTAGATTCAGGCACCTGGATTAGTTCTCTAAGCTGCTTAAGAAAACACGAAGCATACCCGTAAGGAATTCGGCCAATCTTGCGCATTCGCAAAGCAAAGATTCTGCTCTTGCACCGAGATATTGATGCTTTGGCTCGTTCATGGATTTTTAACCTTAACGCACAAGTTGCAGCAGACAGCTGATCCAGTTGCGTCTCCAGTCTCGGACATAGTAAGTCTTTTGAAACTCTTGCTGGGTTTCTCAAGGATAGTCAATCCGTCTCGGCTATTTTCAGCCTCAGACATCCCGTTCGGTTTTGATGAGAAAACGCAGAACTTTGAATAGGGTAACCGCTATTTCTGACCAATTAGCTCATCAGAAGCGACAAACTTCCGATCCGATCGGTGTCGAGAAGTGTCACCGATCGAGCGCCGTTAAGATGGATGGTTAGTAAAACGATTTCACACATAGTCAAAGATTACAAATGGGTAGAATGATTAGTGAGCTCATTTTTTTTTCTTTCAGTACCTTTCGAACATACACGGTGGTCAGCAGTACGGTGCAAGGGCAGCTGGTCGCCTGCCAGTATGCAATTCTTCGAAGCGAAATAAGACATTCAGAACCACAGATCTCTTGGCGAAATTTTGGAACATGAAAATAAAAGGGTCTCTGAAGGGTAGATTCCGGAACTGAATGGCGTCTCCAAGCAAAGTGAGTATCTGTTGATCCTAATTTTTCTGAATACTTGGAATCAGAGCTATAGAAACTGTGCTGAGGGAACCCGCGCCTGATAATTACAAACTAAATCCACGTCACTGGAATTTTTCGAAGAAATTGTGTTAAAGTCCAACTAAGAACGCTAAAACACGGAATTCCAACTTAATATATTTTTTAATAACCTAGCAAACTTGTCTTTTACTAGGTGAACGCTCCTTTCTTGTACCTATATCTCATAAAAATGACAATGACTTTTTTTAGTTTCTACTGTGTCTATAGCTTATTTTCTGTCAAAATATTTTTGCTTCACTTAGATTTTCCGTATTTTAAACCCATCCTGTTCCATTTGAGGACTTTATGTATTCGTATTAATACTTTTTCTTCACAAAACATGGGACAGAATAATATTAATAAGAATAAATACTTTTATGGCAATTGCCTTCGGCCAAGTGCGCCCGTCCGTCGGTCTGTCGGTCCCGGTTTTGCTAGTTCGAGCACTGCTACTTAAGCTAGGATGATGAAACGTGGGAGGCATATCAGGGACCCGACCAGATTAAATACAAAATCCGAACAATCCAACCATCTGGGGGGATCAGAGGGAGGGGAATTCAGAAAAATTAGGTATTTTTAACTTACGAACGGGTGATCGGATCTTAATGAAACTTGATCTAAAGAAATATTTCCTGTTTCAGGCATCCCATTTTAAATCCGGACTGGACCCGGTGATATTGGGGGGAGTTGGAGGGGGGTATTGGAAATCTTGGGAAACGGGGAGGGTCCGAATTTCTAGTGATCCTGTGAGTTCAGTACTTCCTGATGTACTAAGACGGTAAAACATGGCAATGTCTTTAAACAATGTATAAAACGGATACCTCAGCTACGATGCTTCATCATCCTTCCTCTTCATCTTGAATTTCATTTCCAGCTTGAGCGGCTTGAGCCTGAGAAGGACCCTTGCCAAGAAGGGCCGAAATATAACTCTAATAAAATTTAGCTGACTTGTCCGTTTCGGGCCGCCAAGTATGATTCGCAGTCAGCCTGAAGGACTATCTATCCTTCATCAGCGATATTTCGGCCCTTCTTGGCAAGGGTCCTCGTCAGACTGTCTATCACCAGGGTCAACTTCGGGGGAGGAAACAAACCTGTAATCTATACGAAACCCTTAATCTGTAATTACAGGTTTGTTTCCTTCCCCAAAGTTGACCCTGGAGATCGACAGCCTGACGAGGACCCTTGCTAAGAAGGGCAGAAATATCGTTGGTGAAGCATCTAGCTGACGTATCCGTTGTACCCATTATTTCATATTTCAAAGACAGCTTGGGCTCAAGGAATATTTATAAACATGGCAAGCGTGTCAAGGACCCGAACAGATCGACTTGAGAATAGTCGTTTCCCCGATCTGACCATCTGGGGGGGGGGGGGGGAGGGAGGAGGAATCCAGAAAAGTGAGTTTTTTTTCTAAACTTACGAACGGGTGATCGGACCTTAATGAAACGACCTAATGTCTCAGACGCCCATTTTAAATCTGGATCGAATCTGGTGACACTGGGGGAGTTGGAGAGAGGAACCGGAAATCTTAGGAAACACTTAGGGTAGGGGGATCGGGACGAAACTCGGTGGGAAGAAAAAGAACAAGTCCTAGATACGTCATTGACATAATAGGAACGGATTCGGGCCCTCTGGGGGAGTTGGGGGGAGGGTAGGAATTTCTAGTGATCGCACGAGTTCGGTACCTCCTGATGTGGGGAGAGAATGGGACAAAACTTGGCAGAAAGGACAAGCACAAGTCCTATGTACGTGGTTGACATAACCAGACCGGACCCGCTCACTGTCTCGAATTACTAGTGGTCCCGCGAGTAAAGTACGTCCTGATGGGCTAGGACGATGAAACCTGGTACGCCTGTCAGGGAACAGAACAGATTAACTTGTGAATAGTCGTTTCGTCGATCCAACCATCGTCGGAGGAGGGGATGGTTGGGGAATCCGGAATCTAGTGTTATGGGCAGCTTTTGAACGGGTGATCGGATCCTAACGAAACTTGATATTTGAAAAAACCTCGTGTCTCAGACAACCCACTTCAAATCCGAAGGGGATCTGGCGACTTCGGCGGGAGTTTGAGGGGGAACTGGAAATCTTGGGAAACACTTAGAGAAGAGGGATCGGGATGAAACTTGGTCGGAAGAACAAGCACAAGTCCTAGAATTATCATTGACAAAAGCGGACCGGATTCGGGCACTGTGGGGTAATATGATGAAACTCGGCAGGAATATCAGGGATCGGAATATACCGACTAGGAAATAGTCGTTGCACGATCCGAATATGTCGCATTTATAACTTTTGAACGGGGCTATCGGATTTGAATGAAACTTTGCGATTGGAAAAAGCTATGGTCTCAGATGTTCCATGTCAATTCTGGACCGGATACGATCCTTGGAGGGGGGAGGATTTGGAAGGGGGCCCGGAATTTTTGTGAAACGCTTAGTGTCGAGGGATCGGGATGGAATTTGGTGGGAAGAACTAGCATAAGCATTAGATACGTTCTCGAAAGAACCAGATAATGTCAGGACTTTTTGGGGGGAGTTGGAGGGGGGTTTCTCTGAATTCTGTTGATCGCGAGATATGATACTTCCGGATGTGACAAGCACGATAGAACTATAGAACTTGGGATGCGTATTCGTGACCCTACCGAATAGATTTAACGACCCGAAACAATGCCTAGGAAGACTTCCGATCCTTCATCCGACCATTCTTCGGGGAATTGAGGGAGGGGGATTCTGGAAATTACGGAGTCCAATGGGTTGTGAAAATATGGTAAAGTTCAAGTGAAACTTTATGGGTGAGATCTGATGATCTAGATACGCAAATGTGTACGAACCCATGTGGCCATGGTTGGGGGAGTTGTGGGGGGAGGCCGGAAACTTTGTGACATAAATTAAAACCAAACGGATTGGCAGAATGGGAAGCAGGTTGGACAGTACCAAGTTTATGCACCCTAGATTTGTCATTTGGCGTCCGATTCGAATCGAACTTGATGGACGAGAAGATAAGATGTTAGAGATACGAAGTTTTTGTGTCCGAGTTGTATTCGGCCACAGTGGGGGGGAGGGAGTCGGAGTTCCGGAAATGTTGCGGCTAGCATAGAGACTAAACGAGTGAAGTGAATTGAATGAAATTTGGAAAGTAGAGAGATCGTATGCCTTATATCCCATATTTAAGCGTCTGGAGATGGGGAGGGTAGTCGGAGAACCTGAAAATATACTCAGATTTAATTTCTCGTTTCTCACACCACCTACTTGTAACAACTGCCATATGAGCTCGTAGTTCTTGTTTTTAACAACAGGGAGAGATGGAATTTGGTATAAAAGCAGCAGGCTAAATAGAAAAGCAGTAAGGGATGTACAATTTTGTAGTAGGGATGAATTAAGTAAATATAGGAAACAATTATGATGGGAAGATTTGGTAGGGAGGCTGTGGTAATCAATATGCAGGGTGGTGCAGCGGGTAAATCTCATGGTCATACATAACGAATATTGGAATCCCGTACAAGCTAGAATGTAGTGATGATAATGATATAGCGGATTGAAAGGAACGGAATTACAAAACCGCGTCCATCTGCTTAACGCCTAGTTTTTTTGCCATGACTTGTGTCGCATAGCTTTATTATAGTTGGGGAAGATGTCGAAGAGGGCTGTAAACTGACTCATGGTACGCGGAATGTCATCATCAAGTTAAAATAAGTAATGTCTTCTTGAGTCCATTTTCACCTGTTGCAAGGTGAAGAGATCGTATCAAACAAAATATCCAGTGATAGAAATCTGTTGCATGCGGCAAGAGGTTCAGGAATATTCTTGAAAGCAGACTTCAAAAAATCTGTCCGTAACAGCCTAGCCATTCTACTTTTCTTCTCGTGGCTTCGTATGACAGGAATGACTATCACTTGCTTCGAATAATGGCTCGTTAGGCTCGGCAGCGGTAAAAAAAATGGGTAGGGGAGAGACAGGTAAGACGGACCCAGTAAAGGTTTTTCGATTGCTGCTTTTTATGTTTCTGGAACATCGGAGCGAACTTTACTCCGTCGGATAGCTTATCCATCCCTACTTCCTTGCTATTTTTCGGACAATTTCCTCCCCAAGGGTTTCTGAGATAAAACAGATTTTGGTAGGTTGGTCAAAAGGTCCGTTTTATCCGAAGGGAGTGGCAATAAGGACCACCAGAGGGGGCAAGACGGACTATCATTATGGTAATCAGTTCCAGTGATTTAATTTCGTATAAATGAATAAAGTAGAAACGGTAACGTCCACAGTGGCTCTTTTCAAGACGGTGAAGCCAGAAAAGTCAACACGAAGTGTATGAAGTGATGCCTTTTGCCATTCCTCCAGAAGGGATGGGGTTCGATAGCTTAATCAATGCGGCCTTCAAACTGACTGTTCCCTTTTCAGTGGTTTCTTGAAAATTGGACGAGTGAAAAATTGTTTTCCAGAATAACTCTTCAATCTCATCACATTCCTCGTCTTTCAGGTTTACCCCCAGACCCTTCCCCTGGTAACTCCCGGTCTGTCTTACCAACAAATCGTGTGGTCCGTATTATCTGCAACGGGCAGATTTTAGACAAACTGTCACCGAACTCGCTAGATGGCCCAGAATGGAGGTGTCATCACTTTTAAAGAAAGTAGATAGTCAGAACTGTCTGGTAACAAAACCCTAATATTTTTATTATTTTCCGAACCAGAGATATCACAAAAATGTTTGACATCAATTTTTTCCAAAACAGCCTCTTAAAACATCAACTTCGGTTTTCTTGAAAACTAATAAGCCAATCTTTTTATTTTTTTCGGCAGATTTGAAGGCTAGACAGCTGTACCTTACTGTCACCACTAGATCGCATTGCTACCAATCTCTGAATTTTAAAATGCAAAGGTCCGTCTTATCTGCAGGTCCGTCTTAGCTGTCTCTTCCCTATATTTTCATTAGTTATTCCTCTTCCAGGTGTACTACAACCAACCAACAATTCAGTCAAAACAGCATTTCCCAAGCCGACAACCGACGACGGAGCTCTTCACAGAAATCCAAAACCAGTTTGTTCCAGGAACGGAAGAGTCCGAAAACCTCTTACATTATCGTCACGCCCATAGGTGAGCATTGGCAATTTGTGAACTAAACCGACTAGCCGAGTTCGGCGTAAGCATTGCTAAACTTTCCATTTCCGTTGCTAATCAAAATCTGGACGTCCTGAAAAGGCTATGGAACCGAGCGGCAGTTATCTGCAGTAATCCGCACGCGAAAGGTCTTTATTCAAACACTTAAGACTGTGCAGAATATTGGTAGGTAATAAGCAGAATATAATATATTTCGTTTTTCTGCTTGAGAGAAATAGCAAAACACCCCTAGAAACGAAAGCGGATGGAAAATTTTCTACTCAACATCGTGTTGATCTATTTTACCTTATCTTTACCTTCTTCAGACAATTCACAACATAGTCCGCTTTAAAGCGCTGACCGGAATACGTTGCTTTGTTGTGTTTAATGCAGTAAATAAGTAATTTATTTGTAACCCGCCTGTTCTAAAGAGCAATTTTCAATCTCTGACTGAGAGTCATTTGCCGAACAATAGTCTTATATCATCAAGTACGGCAAGTTTGGTTTACCTTTGAATTACTACATTAAATTGACGCTTCATATTCCCTTTCGCTTCATATCGAGTCGAGTATTAGCCCCGTGGAAAAATCAGCTAGCAGTCAGCACAGAATTCGAAAGCCAGAAATGACAAACTTGATGACTGTTGACAGAAAGAGTTGGGTAAAGCAAAAATGGAGGATGAAAACAGTTTTAAACATGGCTAGGCCTAAGAGGAATTGAAGATAGCCAAACAAACCTGGATAAACGTACACCAAGAAGTAACGTTCCATTGTTTTCTTTATGACAGCGCACCTAGCGGCCAGAAAAGAACTAATCTGAGAGGAATTTTATGAGGGGAGTATCCGTGTCAGTCACCGTCAGTTGCTAGTAGTCTTAACTCGGTACAAGAGCCTCTTTGGTACCACAACCGGATCTTCATCAACACATGAAAATCTAGCGAAAGAAGCATGCCCTTGGCTAAGCGTCATGTTATTCTACACTAATTTGTTGTTACGGCTAACCATTTTACTTTTTCCTAGGGTTCTCCTTGAAGATGCCTCGTAGCACCCTCTTTTGGCCATTACTCGCGCAGCAAGAACGACCCGAAACCCAAGCTTCTTTCCCCGCCAAGGAAATCTTCCGCATTTCGCTGGACATTTCATGTGTACTGATTTTATGTTCGTTTGGTAGTTGTTGTTTGTTACTTTGTGTTTTATTTGTGTTTCCAATTTACACCCGTGTTAGCCTAGTGCTATTATGGTTAAAATAAAATTGACTGATTTATTGATAGCGTTATGAGTTTAATGGCTCATGTCAAATTATGAAGAAAGAAAGCAAAGAGTGTTTCAAAGATCAGCTACTTTGTCAGATTATCAGATTCATGATTGTTTTGCTTAATACACTGTAGTTAGTTTATTTTTATCTTCCGCGTAGTTTTTGTCACATCTGTTTATATCGCATAATTGTTGTTTTCGCAAATCCTGGTTTGAATAAATTACTACTGGATTGGTTGGATGCAGTGTTTTTCCTCTACCAAACAGTAGAAAGTTACTCCGAGTTGAGATTAAAGTGGATTGCTGTATCTGCAACGGGGATTAATCTTATCTCTACTGGGATAACATTAATCCGAACCTCGTCTCAACTGAGATAATCTTATCCAGTAGAGACAAGATTAGTCCCAGTAGCAAATACTGCAAGATTTCTGCTAAATATTACTATTTGTTCGTCATTTTTAATTTCCACTGTCTTTTTATTATCGTTGTGAAATTTACTTTTATCTTTGTTCAATATGTATATCTTAAAGACTAATAAAAATGAAACTTAAAACGTTTTCTTGTTATCAATCAAGCATTCAAATGCAGATGGCCGTCAAGAAGCGTCTCCACTTTGACACTATCAATAATGCCTTAGCGAAGTAGGCTTGCAAATTCATTATTTGAAGAAAAAAAAATAATAATAAACGATTGAAGCGCCATCATGCTTCTAGCGCTATATTCAAGCGTTTAAGACTGTCACGCAAGATGTCGACGAGCCAGAATGGTTAAAATGGTGCGCCAGTAGATGGCAGGGCAACAAGGCATTTTGACGGTTTGGAATGGACATCCGACGGACATAAAATGGACGTCATAACTGGTCGAAAATCGACTCCATTCAGGAACGGCCGTTCAGAGAACGTAGGTTTAATGGACTTAAAACGACCCTTCGTTTATTACACCCTGTCAAACGTCTTACATTCAACGGCCGTATTAAGGCCTTTATATGAGGCGAAAAATGTACGTTCCATTTTTGTTAGGGCTGTATGACAATCATATTTTACCTGGACATGTAATTCGACCGGAATCCGGTTGGAGTCGGAAAATTTGTTATAAGTTAAATTTTTATTTGAAGTTGATTAGATGTTCATTATTGGGGAAAGAAGATACCCTGAGATGATTTTTGAGCTTTCTTTTTTCGCCGGACAAGTAGTTCTGGAGTTCGGCCGAAACCGGGAAATTGGTAGAAGTGGCAGAAAGTTTTCGTCAAAGCAGATACGACTGATAGGGGTAAGCACACATGCTTAATCCATATCTGACTTGGTTTTCTCAGGTGATTAGCTATTTGGACTTCTGAATTTTAATTGTAAAAATGTTCGGGCGATGACTGGATCTGGCTAAGACAAGACCCAGTTGTCTGGATCAGATATTGAATTTTTGGGATCCCATCGAAACCTTTGGTCTTGTTCAAAATGGCGGGTTATAAATAAATTACTTACTTTTACTTTACTTACTAGACCAGCAGGCACAAAGGACCGAACTGACTCCGGCACACAACTCACAAGAGTGATTCTTGCAGACAGACAACATAGCGTACCGGAACATTCATCGTGTGATTCCGATAATCTCCTAAGTTTCTGTAGCTTTAAAAAATTAGGCAACCTACTGAAATCCATCATTTTCAACTACAAATACTGTTCCAGGAATAGTTTCACGGTACCGTCTACTCCCGTTTCGACAGCTTTCTCGACTCCTCACCGGTGATAAGCCGAGAACAGTTCAAAGACGAGTTGGCCTTGTTTCGACATGAGTCGCCAGGAGAGCCTCGAAACAAACAAAAAGAAAATATTCGAAGTTTTTCGTGAATTGAAAGATGTCTTCACAAGTACTGAAAGCTTTCAAGCTGGCCAAGAGAATCCCTGTTACCTCAGCAAAAGCGGGAGGACGTTTTAGCAAGATGAGTGTTGGTTAAGGCCAGTTTGCATGCAACATTGGCTGACCAGCATCTGTTACTAATCGCATGTGAAACCGGTCTAGTTGACGAATGTGAAATTGGATGTGTTATGAACAAATGGGAAACGTGACGAAAAAAGTGTAGGGTGGGTTGAAGGTCGAGGACTTTTTAGTCTGAACTGACAATCTTAAAGTTTAACTGAATAGGTCTAAGGTCCAACACGTCTAGTAACATATCACTTATTCACTTAAACATTCCTGAAAACCCGATAAAACCCTTGCTCTTTCGGATTTGTGATACCTCTATGTGCTCGTCCCTCTACGCTTGAAATATTCACCAACTAGAAATGTAAGCCATTGCCGAAAAAATGAAATAAAAATATCAGATTCATTGCAAGATATATCCTAAAATCATTTTCCTATTTGATAGTGCAAAATGTCTCTGAATTTTATTAGAACTAAGTTTCGGCCCTTCTTGGCTAGGGTGCGCTTCTGGCTCAAAGCCGCTCAAGTTGGAAAAACGAGCTTGTGGGAAAACCAACAAGTTAGTTTTCACACAAGTTTTGTTTTCCCACAACTTCGATTTTCCAACTTGAGCGGCTTTGAGCCTTAAGAGGACCCTTGCCAAGAAGGACCGAAATATAGGTATAATAAAACTCAGCTGACGTATCCGTTTTGCACTATCAAACATGATTTCTTAAAATCAATTTCCTACTTTTCTACAGGCTTAACTTCTCCGATGTCGCATCTTCAGCCCTGGAAAGGCCTGCCTTTGTTTAGATTCAAATTCTCCGCGTCTGGATGAATTTTTGTTTGCCATGCAAGCAGCCCACGCTCTGAACTTTATTACGAAAACTACAAAATCCCTCAGACGTGTTCAAAATATTTCAGTATTCAAATATCAGAATGAAAATTAAGCTGCCTTTTCAGTAAAACTTTAACGAGCCTATTTTGTGTTATTTGTAAGACTTAATAGAAGTGAGAACACAACAGTAGGCCTATTCTAGAGTTTCTGCAGAGATGCATTAGAGATGCATTGATCAGTCTAGCGGACGAGCTATGATTCTCACTAGTATGTGCCCGCAGCTCATAGCAATTGAGAACGATCTAGACTTTACTTACATTCACAATTCGGGGCATACGTCGGCACTCGATTTCATACTCTGTTCTGACAGTGTTAAACGGCCTTCGAAGACAACGGTAATTGCCGATTTCCAGAGTTCGGATCATTTGCCGATAAGAAATTCTCTTGTTTTACCCGTAAATCTTCCGAATGCGCCCAATCGAGCTAGTACTAGTAATTGGCGTGTTGTTACCGATTGGAGTAAAATTAACCTTCAAGTTTTCCAATGTGTTAGTGATAACATTTTACAGAAGATTAAAGTTCCGTACCAGCTGCTGAGCGAAGTTTCATGTATTAATGATCAAGAAAAGCAAGTGTTACTTAACATTTACTATGCGGAGATTGTGCACGCTTTACGCGTAGCTGAAAAGCAAAGTGTTCCTTCGCGTCGGGTGCGAGTTGGTACGGAAAGGCGGGTTGGTCAGAAAACTCGGATTTGGTAGAGGCCTTTGGGAAATCTAAATTTTGGTTGGCTATGTGGAATGATTGTGGAAAGCCTCGTTCCGGTGCTTTGAATCAGGTCCGTTTATACACAAAAAGAGTTTTCCGAAATACTCTAAAAAAAACACCAGGCTAGTCACATTAGTAAATTATTGGAACGTGCCGTCACTAATCCCAATTTAGTTTGGTGTACGCTCAAGAAGAGAGACAAAAACCAACCTTGCCAAAGTGATGTAATATCGATGGATGATTGGTATGATTATTTTAGTTGCGAGTTTGGACCACCTGATCAGCCTACTGAAGAGAAACATGAGAATACTCTTGATCAGTGCCTTGCGAATTCTGCAAACAAATTGGGTTTTGTGGTGTCACGGTCAATGCTGGCTGCTTGTATTTTAAAAATGAAGAAAAAGAAATCAAGGGGTATTGATCAAGTTTGCGGAAATCACCTACAGGCCGGTTCGTCTCTTCTTCTTGAGCATCTAACCTTGTTATATCAGATGATTTTTTCTTCGAGTTTAGTTCCAGATTTATTTTGTGTTGGTATTATTACCCCGGTTATTAAGAAAGGAAAACCCACCAATATTTGCAGTTCATATCGGCCAATAACTGTGTCGCCTGTTCTATGTAAGATCCTCGAGATATTGGTGATCAATGATATTAATATAAAGTGTTATACACCAACGAATCAGTTTGGTTTAAAAAAAGGGGTAGGGCGTGAGCACGCGCACTGCCTTATTGCAAAATTAATAACCCATGCCCATGAAAATGATGAAACTCTGGTGTTGGCTGGTCATGACGTGACTGGAGCGTTCGACTCTGGTATTCACGCCCATATCCTAGAATGTGCTTACTGTAGGGGAGTTAGTTCGTCTGGGATTAGAGTGCTACGAGATATGTATAATAAGCTGAGTGCAAGAGTAAAGGTACAATGTCAGGGACTAAAAAATCTCACCCCTCCCATCCCTATTAAGAAAGGTATCCGCCAGGGAGCAGTGACTTCCCCACCACTTTTCAATAATAGTGTATTAATACCTCAAGAGAAAGCGCTCACAACATGTATATTAGATGGAATAGATGTATCGATGGCTAATTACGCCGACGACATTCTGAATATAAGCCGCACAGTAAAAGGAATCGAATCTAATTTCCGCATTCTTGATGCTGAGTATGGAGAAGTTGGTTTGTCTTTCCACAAAAGTATAACTGAAATAATGATTTTTAATCCTCGTTCCAAAGAGCCTATCGAAATTGATATTGGTGGTGAGTTGCTAAAGCCCAAGGATTCTCTGACATATCTGGGCTGCCTATTGGACCAAGTGTTCGTGCTACTCGTCTGATGTTAAAAAGTCTTTTCGCGGAAAAAACTCGTAAAGCTTATGGCCTTCTTATTGCATTAAATTATAAGTTTTGTAGAAGCATTCTAGGTGGGAACCCGTCACTACGCCCACCCGTCATTTCGCCCACCCGTCACTTCGCCTAAGAAATCCGTCAGTTCGCCCACTTTTTCCGACAGTTCGCCTAAACGTTAGTTCGCCCACTTTTTCCGACAGTTCACCCACCCGTCACTACACCCACCCGTCACTTCGCCCACCCGTCACTACGCCCACCCGTCACAACGCCCACCCGTCACAACGCCCACCCGTCACTACGCCCACCCGTCACTACGCCTACCCGTCACTACGCCCACCCGTCACTACGCCCACCGTCAGTTCGCCTACCGTCAGTTCGCCCACCCGTCATTTCGCCCAAAAATCCGTCAGTTCTGCCAACTTTTCCGACAGTTCGCCCACCCGTCATTTGGCCCAAAAATCCGTCAGTTGGCCCACTCCTGAAATCCGACAGTTCGCCCACTCTTGAAATCCGTCAGTTGACCCACTCTTGAAATCCGTCATTTGGCCCACTCCCCGTCAGTTCGCCCAATTTTTCCGACAGTTCGTCCACCCGTCATTTGGCCCAAAAATCCGTCAGTTGACCCACTCCCGAGATCCGTCACTTCGCCCTATTTAAAAATCCGACAGTTGACCCAATTTTGCAGAATCATTAAATCCACGAAAAAGTGCCGCGACCCCAGGGGAATAATCAGCTCAACTCGGCCATGTCAGTAAAATAAGGGACGCAATCCCAGAAGACTCAAACAGAGGCGACCTTCCTCGTTTAATTAGGTCAATACGAGATGCCTATGGGTGCAACTTTTATGTTTACGTAAAGAAGGATATGAAGATGGGTTTAAAAAAGGTATTATATGAAAAAGCACCGAGACCCCAGAGGAATAATCAGAAGGAGCCGACTATTACGTAGACATTTAGTCAGAAACGTGGGGAGCTTTGCGAGATTCTGCGGCAAATTCAGTCGGAAAATCTAAAAGATGAAAAAAAAGGAAAAATAGAGTAACGAGCAGTAAAGGGTTCTGATTGGCAATACGATTTAGAGTTGTTCACACGGAAATGGAAAGTAAAAGCATAATATAAATAACATAATGCAGGACTTTACTACCGAGCTTCCGTGTACTATCTCCGAGTATATTCGCAAGCTATCTGCAATGTCTGAGTCTCTACTCTGTACAGAAAGTGTCCTCTTGTCAGTGGGAAAACTTTTTTTCCTAAATTTACGTAGCCCACAAACTAAATTTAAACTGCTCATCAACGTTATGTGATTCAAGGTATGTGAGAATTATAAATTTCTTTCGCCGACGGCTTTCAACCCAGCAAACCCGAATATTCAAAAGCTTTTCCAAAATATGATCGTAGATTCGGACAGAACAGCTTTTCCAACCTTGAGTCCCTTGTGCTGTTAACCAAGGACACACCCAGGGTTGCTTACTGCAATATCTACTGCCAGTTTGGGGCCAGGGGTGGCCCGAAAGGGGGGGGGGTGAGTGGGGGTGACATCTGTCAAACACAATCTCCGAGTCGTTTGAATTTTTTTTTTAATATCATCGTAAATCCGGCCCAGTCAAAGGCAAGCCGAGTCGTTTAAATCAGGTTTCAATACCCCGTCAGGGCGGTGACATGATTATTTCTCGAACGATGGGTACCATTGCACCCTTGTTTTAAAACCTGTTCTAGTCGTATACGATTTTTATCTATCTAATCAACTTCAAGTAAAACTTACACTTTTACCAATTTTTTTCCGGTTTTGGCCGGATTCCGGGCGAAATACTCGGCCGGGTAGAAAAGAATTATCATCTACGGATTCAGCATGTTTTGTTGCCCCTAAACCAAGCGTTTAATCAACTTCAAATAAAACTTTTACCTTTAATAAATTTTCTGGCTTCGGCCGGGTTCCGGACGAACTAGTTGTTCGGCGAGAAAATCAGTTTCAGATATGGATTCAGCATGTCTCCTTTCCCCTATATCGACTATCTTATTTGCTTTTTAAAACATTTTTTTTTGTCTCTTAATCTGAAACCCCTCCCTCACCCCTAGGTATGGGGCTACAGAGCTCATCTACGAACTTGACCTGTACGTTGACCCAATAGATCCTCATACCAATTTTCAAGAAAATATCTCTATCCTTTCGAGATTTATCGTGCTAACAGACGGACGGACGGACAGAAGGATAACTTTTGCGAAGTCGTAGGCATATTTATTCAAACAATGTTTACAACGGATACGTCAGCTACGATTCTTCATCAGCGATATTTCGGCCCTTCTTGTCAAGGGTCCTCGTCAGGCTGTCAATCCTCTGGTTCAACTTCGGGGAAGGAAACAAACCTGTAATCTATATTACAGGTTTGTAATATACTATATATAATATTTGTCATAGGTATATGACCATAAGCATAATTCAGAGTTTATAAACTGTTGTTTATAGTTGTTTATAAACTTTACGCAACGGTCAGATTTGATACAAGAGAGTATTACTGCGACAAGTAAACCAGAAGTTAATGCTGGATTGTATAAAGGCCCTGCCTTGGTTTATCAATGATCAATCAATTTAATACAAATTCTACTTCTGGTTTATTTGTCACAGTAAGAGTACACAGTTGACCACATTTACAATAAGCTTAGCAGAAATGATAGTGCTTGGCCTAAACATAGGGGTTTCTTACCTATGAAACCCTCGTACACCAGGTGTCAGTCAGGTATGCATAGTAACTTTGTAGAATTAGTAGGCTATATCGGTCTGCAACATCACCGGGTGCTGGAGCTTTGTTGAGGATACGCAAGTGATCCGTGTTACTTTATTTTACGTATTTACCTCTTTTTTTAATTGAAAGCCTACTGTTGTAGTCAATAAGGTAAGAAGTGGAACGATATTAAACAAGACCAAAGATTTCGATGGGATCCCAAAAGTTCAAATTTGATCCAGACAATTGGGTCTTGTCTTCGCCAATCCAGTCTTCGCCAGACTCCTTGAACACTTTTACTATTAAAGCTTAGAAAAAGATTAAGGCAAAATAGCTAATCATATGAGAAAACCAAGTTCAGATATGGATTCAGCATGTGTGTTTACCCCTTTAAGTCATATCTATTTTGACGAAGCAGATCGAAACTTCCTGCCTTACTTTTATTCAAACAATGTTTACAACGGATACGTCAGCTATGATTTTTCATCAGCGATATTTCGGCCCTTCTTGGCAAGGGTCCTCGTCAGGCTGTCAATCCTCTGGTTCAACTTCGGGGAAGGACACAAACCTGTAATCAGGTTTGTTTCCTGTAATCAGGTTTGTTTCCTTCCCCGAAGTTGAACCAGAGGATTGACAGCCTGATGAGGACCCTTGCCAAGAAGGTCCGAAATATCGCTGATGAAAAATCATAGCTGACGTATCCGTTGTAAACATTGTTTGAATAAATGTTTCAAAGTCAGCTTGGGCTCAAAGAATATTTATCCTGCCTTACTTCTGCCAATTTTCCGGTTTCGGCGGAATTTCGGAACTACCTGTCCTGCGAAAAAATAAAGCTCAAAAAACGAATTCAGCATGTCTCCTTCAATCCAACCTCTAATCAACTTGCAATTAAAATTTTACTTTTAACAAATTTTCCGGTTTCAGCCGGATTCCGAGCGATCTATACGTCCGGTGAGAAAATAGTTGTCATATGCGAATTCAGCTTGTCTACTTACCCGCAAATCGAACATCTTATCAAATTTAAATAAAACTTTTACTTTAAACAAATTCTCCGGTTTTGGCCGGATTCCTGCCGAACTAATTGTCCGGCGAGAAAATAATTTTCATATTCGGACTCAGCACGTTTCCTTGCCCCTAAATCAAACCTCCAATCAACTTCATATTACTTTTCACAAATATTCCGGTTTTCGCCGGATTCCAGGTGAACTATTTGTCCGGCGAGAAAAAAAATTTCGTATTCGGATTCAGCATGTCTCCTTACTCTTAATTCAACTATTTCATTAGCGTTTAAAAAGTATTTTGTGTTCCCCTTAATTTCAAACCCCTCCCCCACCCCTAAATATAGAGCTACATGGATCATCTTCGAACTTGACCTGTAATTTGACCTAAAGACTCTTCATGCCAAGTTTCATCAAAATATCTCAACCCCTTCGAGAGTTATCGTGCTAACAGACGGACGGACGGACGGACAGACAGACAACTTTACGATGTCATCGGTATCCCTCAACTTACGTTTCGGGATCCCAAAAAGGAAGCATTCATACGCGAAAGTTGGACCAGTCTCGATTTCAATAAAAGCGACTTTTTACTAGATCTGTTCGATATCCGTAACTGGAGACACCGGGACTCGAAACTCACTCGTTTAGTGCATATGGCAACGTCAAATTACATGTAAAAAAAAAATCGAGCTTTAAATGTAAGAAGACTTGACTACTTGTTGGACATGATTCTGGTCAGTGATACACGGTGAGTGAGGGAATTGAGTGAGTTCCTCAGTTGTTGTCTGACACATGACAACTTGTAAAAAACAACACATTTTAGCTCAACGTCTTATTTTTCAACTTTATCTCTAATTTTTTGTAATTTTTCACAGTTTTTCAAGGAATATTCACAATTTTCGCAAGATTAAATGGAGGTACTGAAATTTTAATACGACCTGTCTAAATTTCTTTTTATGGCACTTGTAGCCTCTGTCTCAAATGCAATACATCTATCGTAATTCCGTCTGTCGGTCTGTCCGGTTTTTTTTTCACACTTTTTCGAGCTAGGGTACTTCCTGATGTACTAGGCCGATGAAACTTGGCAGACTTATCAGGGACCAACCAAACTAACCTGGATATAACCAGTTTCTCGATCCGACCATATGCGGGGGAGTAGGGGGCGGAGGAATCTGGAAAATTAGGGCAGTTTTTCACACGTTTCCGAGTTAGGGTACTTCCAGATGTGCTAGGACGTGAGGGACTGGAGGGAGGGGGAATCTGGAATATCGAGTTATGCGTAACTTTGGAACGGGTGATGGATTTGGGTGAAATTTCATAATTGAACAAAGGACATGTCTCTGGGGATCTTTTTCATGTCAGGAAGATGGGGGGGGGGGGATACGTGAAAGGCTGATACTGGAGAGATTGGGATGGAACTATCTGGGAGTAAGAAAAAGATGCTCTGGATAAATCTTTTTCACAACTGGATTGACTTCGGCGATTGTGGGGGGAGTTTGAGGGGAGGGTGGGGGTGTCGGAATTCCGGTGATCACGATTTAAGGCACTTAGATGTGCTAGGACGATCTTGGCTGGAATATTAGACATTCGAGAAGATTGGCTGAGAAATCGCCACTTTTCAAATCCGACTATTCCTTAAAGTACCAATCTTGATTGTAAAGTAAGAAAAATACTTTTAAGCGAAATATACATTTTCATGGGTTTTGCTTACAAATGAAGTTCCAGCTCCCTTAAAGTGCGCATGTTAACTGCAAAGTCGGAAAGCACTTTTTATCAAATGGTTCATCTCAACTTATGATAGCGGATTCAACAGCTATGGGGGAGTTGATGGAGGGGTGGTCGGAAATTTCAAGAAACGGATAGAATGGAGGGATCGGAGTTAAACTTGCTGGGAAGAACAAGCATTTATTCTAGATAAATTGTTTGCATAATTGGACTGGAGCAGGACACTTGGGGGTAGGAGGTGGAGGGGGGCCTTCCAGAATTCCTGTGATGGCGTTTTTCAGGACGAAAGTTGGCAGGCATATCGGGACCCGAAACATCTGACAGACCCCTTACCTACTACATACAGCTGCAAGTGCCATTTGAGCTTACAACTATTTTTTTGCACCCATCTTCATACTCTTCTTTACGAAAACATAAAAGCTGCACTAATAATCAACTCGTATTGATCCTAATTAAACGAGAAAGGGTGTCTCCAATGGAGTAATCTTCCGTCCGTCTGTCCGTCTGTCAGTACGATAAATCTCGAAAGGAATGGGCTATTTTGATGAAACTTGGTGTGAGGATTCTTTCTGTCAACGGTAAGATCAAGTTCGTACATGGGCTCTGTAGTCCTACATTTAGGGGGGGGGGGGGTCAAATTAAGGGGTAAAAAGACATGCTGAACACGATGGTGAAAACCATTTTCTTGCCGGATAAGGCAAGGTTGGTTGGTTAGAATTACAAGTTTTCTTTGAAGTTGATTAGATGTTCTATTATGGAATAAGAAGACATACTGAACGCGATGATGAAAACCATTTTCTCGTCGAACAACTAGTTCGCCCGGAATCCGGCCAAACCGGAAAATTTGTTAAAAGCGAAAGTTTCGTTTGAAGTTGATTAGATGACAGATTTAGGGCTAAGAAAAGACGCTGAGTCTGTATATGACACTCATTTTTACCCGGACATATAATTAGTCTGGAATCCGGTTGAAACCGGAAATTGTATAAGTTAAAGTTTTATTTGAATTTATTAGATGTTCTTTATAGGGAAAAGGAGATACGCTGACTTCGTTTCTGGATTGTTCTTTTTTTGCTGCACAAGTAGTTCACTCGGAATTTGGCCGAAACCGGAAATTTGGCAGATGTAAAGCAGGAAGTTTCGGTCAGTAT